>OW052183.1:11571348-12807776 GCA_932526625.1 Rhingia campestris
AGGATATGTCTTTTGGGTTCGTTTTTATGCGTGGTATCCAAAGCAAAATGAGGCAAATATTTATCGAACTGATACTTTGCCTGTTGATGATGGTTTACTTGGGATTGTTTCAATTATCGAGGTTCTCTGGAGAGGAATAATTTTACGATTAGACTTGGATTTGATTCAGGATAGTTGGAGTAGATTGGCTTTGAGTTGAGGATGTTTCTTTCAGAAGTTTAGATATGTCGTTAGTAATAGTCGGGTAAAATCTTTTCTTCTTGTATAAATTATCGCCTCTAGGTTCGTCTGACCACTGTATCATATCAACAGATTTCTCGTACTCCAACCACACAGTTAAAGACCAAATCCCAAAAAAACTATATGGAAATACGAGAAAGCCAATTGGGAAGCATTAAACAGTTTTTTTAGGAGTTTTAACTGGTCATTATGTTTCCTCGATAGTGACATCGTTCTCCTTGGTATGAGATCTTTTGTTCCCAACAGAATAAAGAGTATCAGACCAAAGGCAAAAGGGTGGTATGACTTGAGCTGCAAAGAAGCTATCAGGTTGAGAGAGAGACAAAAATTCGGTTCTACAAAACTAACCCAACAGAAGAAAACCGAACTAAGTTCAAACAAGCCAGAAATTACTGTAATGCCCATTTAAAGCGTTTCAAATTCCTCTATGACCAAAAATTGAGGCAAACAATTCTACAATGTCCCAGAGGTAGTAAAAACTTTTGGTCATTTGTTAAAAATATAAAAAAAATTCGGCCTCATCATCAGTTCCGACGCTCATTTACAATGACATTCCAGCTGTCAGCTCCTTAGACAAAGCCAATCTGCTTGCTGCGAATTTCGCAGCCAATTCTACAGATTGTGCCCCGTCTCCTCTTGTACTTGAGAACGTAGATCATTCTATGGGACAAATTCACTTTCGTCCTCGTACAGTTGCAAGAGTTTTATTTGATCTTGACATTCAAAAATCCGCTGGTCCAGATGGTATATCCCCCATTATTCTGAAGAGGTGTTCTTCTACGCTAGCAAAACCACTGCGTAAGTTTTTCTATCTATGCTACTCATCAGGACTCTTTCCGAGTAGCAGAATTTGTCCAACTTGTACCAAAAATAAGGCGAATCTTCTCTCTCTACCGACCAATTGCACTTACGTCCCTTCTTCCCAAGGTCATGGAAAGGCTGATAAATCGTCAGCTTATGAAATATCTCGAATCACGAAAACTACTCAATGACCGGCGGTATGGTTTTCGCAGCAACAGGTCCACTGGTGATTTGATGATATATCTCACCGAAAGTGAAACCAATCAATCCACCATGGTGGCGAAGCAAGATTGTTGCGCTTGATATTTTAAAGGCATTTGACAGGGTTTGGCATCGAGCCTTTTTGTCTAAAATGCGTGCATTTGGAAGCGACGAAAAACTTCTTCTATAAACTAGACACTCGGCCCTATCGAGGTATCCGTCGGAGCGGAAAATTCTCCGTTTTGTACGATTCGGAGGATTTTTGTTTCGAGGTATTCTTCCGAAAAGTTGTTCGGAATATTTCTCCGACATTTTGTAACGCGTTGCGTTGAAGTGCGTTCGGGTGCATTTTTCATGCAATTTTTGACAGCTAAGTGCCATTCTTTTTCCGATTTCCTCCGACACAAATTCTTCGCGGAATTTATTTACGAATTGTAATGAAGTGAAGCGGTCGCATTTGTGTAGTATTTTTTTCCGAACACATATCCGAATGAAATTTAAACCGCCGACGAAGCATGCGGAAAATTGTCCGCTCCGACGGATACCTCGATAGGGGTGACTATGTTTCCAAACGTCCAATTCAAGTTGTTTTGATTTGTTTTAAGTCTTCAACTCACCCAATAAATTCTGGTGTCCCTTAAGGCTCAGTTTTGTATCCGACTGTCTTTCTCATTTTTATAAATGATGTAAGAAATATTTCACTCCTTTTGATCTGGCCACAATATATAAAGCGTTTATAGGCTTTAAACTTGAGTTCAACGCCCACGTTTGGTCGGGAGACATTAGAATAGCGAACTCTTTAGTTTCGCTAGAACATCGTCGAAATATCTCCTGTCTTACATTGTTTTATCTTAACAACCAATGCTCAAATCAAATAGCCAGCTGCATTCCTCCCATTCAACAATTCAGCCCCAATACTCGTTACGCTATGAATGCAATTCATTTTACTTTAAAGCTTATCTTCGGACGAACGCTGAAATATAGAGATTCGTACATAAACCGAATAACACGAATGTGGTATGCTCTTCCAAACTCTGTTTTCCCTTACAGGCATTTAAAACCAAAGTGCATCGGTATCTCCTTTCTTCTTATCCTGAATAGATTTAGATTTAGAATTTCCTTAACCCCCGCACTGTGCTAAAACATATAAATAGTGTTCCTAACCCCTTGAGTGCGCGCAAATTATAAAAAAAGTCCTGTTTTTCTCCCATCATATCCTGGAGCTGTTGCGGCGATAGGTTTATGATATGGGCTTCTTTGATTAATTAGAACGGCTGCGTTTTCAATAAAAGCTGTCGATAAATGCTTCTAATTAAGAAACATTTAGATATTTTCTGAACCATAATTACGAATTGGATTTGGGGATAATTATCTTCCATTTTATCACACGATGTTATTATTTTCAGCACGCCATCAGAAATTTCCTTGGTTCCTCATTGAAATAAAAGGTCAGACACGACTCTGATAAACATTCTCAGGATTGTAGAGGAGTATTGTGTTTGATATGGAGTTTTAAGATTATCATTATTTTATTTGAAACACTGGAAGTGTAATTTTATAGATTGTCCCGAGAAAAAATTGGACAAAATCTAGGCCTCCGACCAAAATGCCCAACGCCCAATTAGCGAACTCACTGCCATGCCTATGATCTCTTGGTTTCAAATCTAGGGTCATCACAATCTTATAATTCCCAATATAACCAGGAAATAAGGCTCTGGTGTGGCCTAATTCAGCTGAAAGGCGCCGAATCGACAGTTCTTGGTCTTTTTGGTTGGTGGCTTGAAATCAAAAAGTTAATTTGGGTTCTAGTATCCATAAAAGACTCCAGCTCATAGAACAGAGACTCCAGAGTCACATGTAGACAAACATTTAAAAAAAAAACTTTTTTGGACTCGGAGTATCTCATATATAAGAATTTGTAAAAATCTCAACTTTGAATCTTCGCGTCATCACCATTACAACACCTTCTTCCCTAACTAAGTATATTGGGGAAGTAAAAATAGACAGCTGTAAATAAGCAGAGTCCATCTCCTACAGTAGAAATAACTTAAAGAACAATTCCCCGTATCTACAACCGAAATGGCTTTAGCCATTTGTTAAATAAACCGAAGTGCACAGCACCAGATTACTCGCGGGAATTATGCGGTATTGCCGCTCACTTTAACGTTAACAGAAACATCGACTTCCTCATTCCACTCACGTCGTATCACACCCCCTGTTTACTAGCGGTAAGAGAATGAAGGGACCTCGATAATATCATTTTCAATCAAATATTATATGAAACCTTTAATGTTCACCTAGGTAATGCTTACCAACTCCGATTCTTAGCTGACTGCCTAGTACCTTCAACGCCTAGTACCACATTGTGTAAAGTCTGTGCGGCAGCAGATGAGAGGGGGTAGACGTGTACTCACACTAATATGGAGAAATCGGTGGCATCTAATGTCAAAGTTAGGATGGACAAAGTGAATAACCTATATGAGCTGCTTCGACATATTCGGATAACAGGTCATCTAGGAATCTCAAGGGTAAGTCAGGTCCCTTGAGCAGAGATGGTGGCGGATGAGCCGAAAGGCCAACAGCAGCGCTCAATCCAGTGTTGTAGGGGTATTAAATTAGAACTGGCCCTCCAGATTGGGGGTTGTGCATTGGGTTAACTACCCAATCACAGAAAAAATGTCAGACTTAGCCAAGAAGTCTTAAGTTTTCAATACATTAGCGAACGCATAGTAACAATCCGCATCAAGACCAAATTCGCTAACAAAAGCCTTATATGCGCTCTCGCTCCGATGGAGGGAACGAGCTACTACCGAAGAAAGATGTTAAAATCGTGAGGTATAATCGGAAAACACAGCCTGCACGACAACACGGACTTAGGCTAATTGACCTCGCTACGGAACGAAATGCCACTATAGCCAGGTACACGGTTTCATTACTCGATATTTATAAGTGGACATGATGGTCTCCAGATCAACGAATAGTAAATCAAATTGAATACATTACGATAGACAAGAGGAACGCATCCAGTATTAAGTATATCCGAACAATTCATCACGGACCACTGCAATCGCAGGACACCGCCAAGTCTTTCGCAAAACGCGTGTCCCTTAACCTCTCGATTACCACCCTACCACCAGCATCTAATGTGCGCCCACCAGCAAGAAACCCTTGGTTTGATAAAGACAGGTGACAGACGCTCGCAGCCAATAACGAGGCTTACAAAGCTAAGCTGTATGTGAAGACGAGTGCTGCAATTGAGCTCTATAGGCAAAGAAGTATGGACGAACAGAATCCTGTCGAGATGAACAAGGAAATATCGTAGTTGAGACACAGTCGATGCTGAAAATATGGAAGAAACACTTCTAAATACTGTTAAACGGTAATGACGAACAATCTCCTGCTGTCAGGCAGAACGAACCATTCAATATTGGTGATGACAGCGAAAACTACCAACCACCCGACCTGAGTAAAGTTAGGATAGCAATATCTAAACTTAAGCCTAACAAGGCTGGCGTAAATGACAGCCTTCCAGCTGAGTTTTATAAAGCCGGAGAAATTTGGTCGAATGAAAGAATCCCAAGCAAATTTCAGAAAAGAACCCCAAAATCTTCACACTTCTGCAGATCCTGGAAAAAAATCCATGAAGTCCAAATCGATACCCACCACCTATTCATCGATTTCAAAGTTAATCTCTATGAATGCTGTCGTATGGCATTTATAGAGACGAACTATACTGAGCGATGTCTAGTTTTGGTATACAACCTAAACTTGTCCGTCTGTGCTGCATTCATGACAACGGGTCCGGGTCGGAAACGACCTCACCGACACATTCGATGCCAAAAAAAGGATTTAGGCAAGGCTGAAGGTGACTTCCTCAATTTCATTCTTGGGAGGATTGTGTAAAACTGCAGAGTCGACACCAGAGGGACAATCTCTTATAAATCGGTGCAACTACCAGCATACGCCGACGATATTGACATCATTAGTCGGACTCAACATGATGTCATGCTAATTGGCAAGGCGGGTTGGTTAAGGCCCAGGTCCATTCTGTATTGAAGCGCCGCTTTAGTAAGTAAATTTTTCAGCATAACTTAACCGTATTAATAGAGAAATTAAAACATTGCTCTGAACAATGCAGTTGTATGCCATTATCTGCCTATTATACGGCTAGTTGCAAACGAAGGCAGTAACCACTTCCAGGTACGGTTGGTTGAATCCAAAACCACAAAAATATCTACCCACAACGTTATCTACAAAATTAATTTTTATTTCGAAAAGATAAAAGAGATAAACAACTACTAACCGGAATTTTCGCAATAAATTTCAATCATTCATCAATCCATCAAATTAGAGAACATCATCAAAACGCTGAAAAACATTCACAACCCATGATCTATATTTACCAGCACATTGCTTATCAAAATGACATCTCCTTTCATCGTTGAATTTTTGGAAAAGATAAACCCCATCAAAATGTCTGATAAATCCATCCAACAACGCAATACAATATTTAATTCATTTTGGAATTAAAACAATCTCCGCACACTTAATTAAAATCAGCAATACATCCAACGGGTCCTGTTAATGTAAACAGAATATTTTACACCGACAATAATTTACAGCCCGTCCATCACCAGAACCGCACAATCCTATTAAATGTGAACAATAAAAACAATATCCCGCCATTCAAGTTTAGTGCTTCACTAAAACAATAAATGTTAGCGCGTGAAAATTAATTGAAAAATATTGTGAGAGTGTGTTGAAAGTTTGTTGCAGCAGCAGCTGGTTGCACTTAAGTGACAAGATTTCCAAGAACAAAAAAAAATTGAAAATTAATTTCGAAAAGTAAGAAAGACAAAACTGTCAAGAAAATACGCAACCCCATTTTGATAACCAATATTCCATCAATCGAATAACCTTTTCGCTATTGCATTCACGAACACACCCCTCGCATACCGCCGGCCACCGCCAACTGCATGCAATTCATTGAAAATTCCAATTAGTTGCAAGACCACAGGCAAAATGTCAACCAAACTGATGAAATTACAATGACACGGAATTTCCGCTTGCGCATGATTATCCTGCCCTAAAGGACATTCCCTATTATTTAATTTAATCATAGTCTACTCACTCACTCGGACAATGCAGTTTACTTGAATTTCAAATATCATCGAGTGATGGGCGCTGTGTGCATGTGCAATCTTTATAAGCATTTGGTTTGGGTGTGTGTAGGGGTATCATTAGCTCCACATCCACCCTATGCGCAGGGACACATTAGTATCAAAATAGGAAATCCGTCAGAAGAGGAAAACGGAAAACCTACAAAAAGGGATAACCCACAATCGTGCACACAAATAGAGTTTAGAGAAAAATATTCTCTGGTGGAAGGTTTACTGCATAAAGCATAAATCAGAAACAGGACTTTAAGGACCTTTCTTCCTATGTATACACTTTGGATATAAACAAGAACTGGACAATGTGTATACTGCAAATGGGTGTAGTGAAAACAGGGAAAGGATATATTTCGAGTTTCTTTTTTTTTTTTGTGAATATGGTTTGACCGGGCCTTGTAGAGGCAGCACACATTCAAGGACAACGATTGTTAGCCTTCCTTTGATGTTTTCATGTCGATTGAAGATGACAAAATTACAATTTGAAACTTTGTTGCAGAAATGCAAATTTTTTAAAATTTCAAAGCCATAACAATGGTGACGTACCCCATCTTTTGTCAGGGTATAGAAGCGAATCTGTTTGACAGCCATATGGCAGTTGAAAAGTTTGTTTCTCTTTGTAAAGATTGAAACTTTGTAAATGACATTCTTATGACAATGGAATATTTTAAAACAATTTGAAATGAAAATCTAACTCAGAATTGAATATTTTAATAAGTTAGTTATAGATGTCAGAGGCACTTGATGAATACATAAATCAGAAACAGTATAACCTCAAATATACATATTTCAATAAAAATTTTGAAATGTAATGCGATTCGAATTCCAAAAGCAATCAACATTATTTTATTTGTGACTGTCAACTTTTTTCAACATGGTAATACAGACTAGGTGACAACTTCTAGTTATTCAGTATTGACTGTCAAATAATCAGACATAGGCTTCAGCATTCTTTTTTTTCATCGACAAATGTGATGAGGCTCCCTTCTAGCTAAACAGCTTTGGTTATATTATACCTATTAAGAAACAAAATCCAAAACTAGCTAGACAATAGAATGATATGTTGTACTATTATGGGATAGTGCATAGCTAATGTGAGGGAGAGTGTATAGGAAATAATAAATACTCACAACTTTAGCGTTTTCAAAATTAAAGTAAGAATAAGTTAGAAACACGAAAATTCTTAAAAATAATTTATGATGGAGTATAACGATTATGTTTAAATACTGATACCGAAACCCTGACATATCAAGCTGCTTGAATTGCGAACCATTATCTGTTCGTACTATCTCTGAAATTCCGAATCTGGAAAATAAATATTTAAGTTTTGAAACAATAAACTAGCAGATTGATTCTCCAGCAGTGCAATTTCTGGAAAACGTGAACAATAGTCGCTAAAGATCAGGAAAGTTTTCGAGTGGCAGAAAAATATGTCAGCTTCAACCATCTGCCCAGGACGTTCTGGAGTAAAAGTAGGGATAAGTGGTTCATGCCTCGGGTAAGTTTGTTGAATATAGACTTCGCAGGCTTTGACGACATATTCCACTTGTTTTGCACATCCAGGCAATCAAACCGATGGCTTGGGAGCTCTGTATTTGTTGATTCCTAGATGACCTTCATGGATTTTTTTTAACACCTCAGTTCGCAGGTTATTTTATCATTTGACGATAAACTGTAACGATATTCCTTTGCTTCGGGGGATATATATTGTCTCATAGGCCATCCTTCTTTTACATAAAGGGTGGTCAAATTTGAAGGGCCACCTCCATCCGATGGTCCACATTTCCGATGATGCTGAGGCATAATTGAGGTTCTATGCCGTTGTTGCTGGCTTATCGACGTACACCTTTTCTTTCAAATAACCCCAAATAAAGAAGTCCAACGGTGTCAAATCATGATCTTGGCGGCCAATTGACATCGACACCAAGTGAGATAACACGGCCATTGAATTTGTCGCGCAAAAGTGCTATTGTTTCATTAGCTGTGTTGCAAGTGGCATTGTCCTGTTGAAACCACATATCGTCCACATCCATATCTTCCAATTCGGGCCATAAAAAGTTCGTTATCATCTCACGATAGCGAACACCATTCACAGTAACTGCCTGAACGGCCCCATTTTGGAAAAATTACGGCCCGATGATGCCACCAGCCCATAAACCAACCAGTTACTCTTTGTGGGTGCATTGGTTTTTCGACAATCACTCTTGGATTATCATTCGCCCAAATGCGACATTTCTGCTTATGTGTGCACGATTTGCATTTTGATTTGAACGCATATTTTCCTAATAAGCCTGAATAACTTTAACGCGTTGCTCGTTTGTGTATCTTTCCATGATTCAAATTGAGTTAGTCTGAAATTGAGAAAAGTCAAATGAAATGCAGAAAAAAACTTGACGTTTAGATGTGGTTCACATTCACCATCGGCCCTTAAAATTTAACCACCCGATGGTTTTGAGATATTCAGGCCTATCAAGAATAAATTTTCCCGGGAAACTGTTCCCATTCAGCAATCTGATTGGCATTGCTGACTATCCGATGGTTTTGAGATATTCAGGCCTATCAAGAATAAATTTTCCCGGGAAACTGTTCCCATTCAGCAACCTGATTGGCATTGCTGACAAGGGAAAAATTCCTAAGAAAATTTATTCGCGATAGGCTTGACTGACGGTCTTTTCAAAAAAAAAATGGCACAAGATATTCTTTAAAATATAGAAAAAGTCATTGCTCAGGTACTCCAAGGGAGTTCTCGATATGTAGTCGAGTCTTGGTGGGGGTTACTTTCTTACTTAAGTAAGCGCTACAGTCCGGAATGAACATGGCGTCAACCAACATTGGTGGCGGTTCATTTTATAAAATCAGGGTTATCGACTGGGGGTCTTTCGTACCATATACAAGCTTTCTAGTTTTAAGGTCTAACCCTTCTTACAAAGGGTTAGACCTTGTCAGGGCTACTTTTCCACTCCTTGTGATTTTCGTGTATGTTAAGGCGCACCAAAGACAAGGCGAAGAGTATTTTGTGTTAGGGAGTCTAAGGATTAAATATGTTTATGATTTCGCAGATGATTCGGTAATCCGAAAACCCTCATAAACCAGGCTTTAATGCACACTTCATATGTGTGTTTATTTTAGTGTTGAAGCGTAATTTAATTTTAACATAAACAAATCGAATCCGATGTTGAAAGGTTTAATGCTTGGTTGTCCTGAAAAATTAGTCAAACTACATCAGTTTTTTTAACAATTTGTTTCATCTGTTTTCAGAAATGATGAACTTGGCGATAACGGCCTATAATTCGGTCTTTATAATCTTACCTATGGATATGAGATGTTGGTAAGCACACCCTAAGAATCGTACGATGATAGGACCATATTGCTGACATGGGATTTCTTCGGTGTATTTCTGGAGTAACTCGCCGAAATAAAAGAAGGAACTCGAAAGTGCGCGAGGAGCTCAATGAAAAGCAAATTTTTCTGCGAAACAAAATTGATGGTCAATGGCCGCTTATCTTCAGGATAATTTTTTTTGGTTTTCAAGTAAGAGGTCACATATTTAGCCACATACAGAAGATATAGGATTAATACTTTGAAACATATGTGCCGTAAATATTGGTCAAAGCATCAGCCATCAGTGGTACGGTAGCCTAGTGGTAAGTGCGGATCAATGGTTCAAATCCCGAAAGTGGCCACACCTACGTTTTTTCACTGCTCTACCTCCTGTGAAACATCCAAGAGTATCTGTAAATCTCTTACCTGGTAGATAAATAAATAAAAAGTAAAGAGTAACAGTGTCATGAGAAACTTTCCAAATTTGGCGTTCGGACTTGGCCTTAAACAGGAGGTCGTCTACTTTTTGGCAAACATAATAACTTCGCATATACACAAATAAAGGGAAAAGCTAGGTTCAAAGCCCTTTAAATGCCATATATATTATTTTTTTCAGCAATTAATAAGTTTTGTCGCGATCATTACATTGTGTAAACAGATCTGACGTAATTTTAAGTATCAACCTCTTAAAGCATCACTTGATACCTACCATGGTTAAAGTTCTCAAACATTTGTTTGTCTGGTACTTTTTAAAAACCTTTAATCGTGTGAAAATGTAATAAAAGCGTTCATTTCAGCAGCTTATTTTATTTTTTGTGCTCGAAATATTGTGGTACCTGTTCTTAAATAAATAAATCATACTGCCTATTGAAGCACTTAGCATTTTTGTGTGTAACTAATTAGCGGTGTTACGTGCAAAGTCTTACGTTGCCCCCGCATACATGATAGACCAAAGACCCACTACTGACAAACAATTAACCTTGTCTTCAATTTCATTACTCCAAGTACCGGCCATCATTACTTTTGTCGCCGTCATCCTGGCCAAACGCGTTCCCATGAACACAACCAACACTACCACAAACTTTCACAAAAATAATTACTATGCCAGCGTGTGTATACACATCCTTAAACCAACAACAGAACATTATTTACACGCCTTTTTGTTGACCATTAATACTCGATGCCAAAACAAATCTACAACATCCTCCTAAGCACTGAGCACGTTACGTACACTTTTTCTATCTCGTCCACTCTCCACAATTGATTTATGGCAACAACAACACAAGCGCAAAAATCGAGGGGGATGAAAAAAAATACGGGAGTCTCATAAAACTTCCGTAATTAACTTGAGAGAATTCCCGCCCTTCCTCCTGCTACTGTTTCGCAACTTGTCGATTTCGTCTTATTGCTCTAACGATCTAAACAGCAAAATAATGGCCGGCCACCCAATGTCACAACATCCAGGCAAAAAAAAAAATACCGCCCCTTCCTTTTTTGTTCAGAACTCTATCTCTGCTTTGGAATTTTATTCCCATCCCCTCAAGGCTAATTTAAATAATTAAAGAGTTTGCAAGCGTGCAAAGTTCCCATAAACATTTTTTTCTGCTTCCGCCCACTCTCGTTCACACGCCTACAAAAGTTGTAGCAAAAAATGTATACCAACAAAAAAAAAAAAATAAACGAGCTTAAAAGGTCAGACTATTTTATTACACCAACAAGCTTTAAAGCCTGCGACTACATTCAGCCAGCCACCATCAGGGCTTTGAGCTCTCGTTTGACACATCGCATCGGCCATGCGAACCGACACAACTGACCGGAACTCAGATAGTTTATCACGTCAACAGGATAATGCAGCTGCTCGTGCAGTGGCCTCTGTTATTTAAATCCTTTTGGCAATTTAATAGAATCGATCTATAGACTGAAGGATGTGCATCCTCCCTTATACTGCTTGACATTATCGTTCCTTTAATTGGACTTCCAACGTGGGTAGAGCGTTGTTCCTCAATCTCTTGAAAAGTTCTATTACGTGAAGTGCGCCGTTTAATTTTCCTTGAAACCATCACCTTTGTGAATGTGATATCCTTTACATTTACCGTAACGGAAAACTATACATATATTCTTTGCAAAGTGAGTTCCTTTTTTACCGTATTTATTATCTTATCTTTGCAACATTTAGGAACCAAATTGAAAGCAGGTCTGCTGGATTTAAAAGCAATCAGTTGGAAAAAAAGGACTTGCCCTTATTTGACGGAGGACCAAGAATAAAGTAAAACCAACGAGAAAAAAGTTACAAGAGTTGGCATTTCAAGGATCTCAGAAGCACTGTGGGCGGATTACACTCAACGATTAGTGTTGAGTTTATGGAAATTCTTCTTTTTAATTTTTTTTTTATTTTTTTTAAGGACGATGGTAGGATAAGAGGAAGCAAAAATAACCGACTTTTAATTGTTTCTTAGTGGAGAATAAAGGAGATTATTGCACTGTCGACTTTGGGGTAGGGAAATTAAAATCGATTTATCTTTTCTTTTTTTCGTTTTTCTTGTTCTTGCCTTCTTTTTGGGGAGGGCTTCCGTTTCAATTAGACGCTTTTAGGTTTGGGTACAATGAGCGTTTTTTCCCTGAATAGAATAAATATTGAATATTCTGACAACAGTTTTATTGCTTTAACCAAGTCCTCAGTAATTTGTGGCAAGATGAACTCAAACACTGGTGGAATGTGGACTTTTGGGAAAAGTTGAGTATGCAAGATAGCTGAGTAGAGTTACTTCATGGTGCTTAGGATTTATACAAATTGGTCCAATGCTGCTAAAATTGGGTTCGCCGTAAATGAGGGCAAGACCAAATATATACTTTCAACAAGAAGCGACATAGAACACCGTCGAATTAGAAAGATCGACAACTACAACTTTGAGATATTAAGGAACTTGACTTTTTGTAGGGCTTAGAAGGCTGACTAATGGCTATTGAGATAAAAGTAACTAAGAAAAGCTTTACAATGGCTTATAGGTGCATATTCTCTTACTGCGGAAAAGGGGCAAGTGACACAACGCTGGTGGAATGAGGAAGGGGATGTTTCTGTTGGATGTTGGGCAAGCGATCTGGTGATGTACACTTTGGCCTTACTAGGATGTAAATAAATATGGAAGTGAGGGATAGATGAATCGTCTTCAGATATGCGTGGTAGGTGAGGATTAAAATACCACTCGTGGACCAAAACTAAATAAGGGGAATAACCCCTATCAAAAAAAAAAAACCTTCCCAGACGGGGATTAAGCGCTGCTGTTGGCCTCTTCGGCTACCATCTCTATTCAAGGCGCCTGGCTAACATGAGAGATTCCTTAATGACCTGTTGTCGGAATAACACGGCGGAACTCAAATACGTTGTTTACTTTGTCAATCCTAGCTGGGAATTTATATACATACCATCAGCATAAAATGTTGAAGAATAATGGCAACGATGTCAACAAGCCATAAGATCAACCGCAAGAGAAGTGGTAGGATTCTCGCGACTATCAGCAAGAAACTCTTCGTTTGACGAAGAGTGGAAACAGACGCTCGCTGCCAAGAACGAGGCATACAAAGCTAAGCTGCAGGTAAAGACGAGAGCTGCCATTGAGTTCTATAGGCAGAAACAGAGGAAAGAACATCGACTTTTCAAAAAGAAGAAAAAGGAGCAAGAAAAGCGCTCTATAGGGGATATAAAGGGTCCGCCAAATAACTTTTTTTCAAAATGCTATAAAAAAAAACTACTGAATATTTTCCCAAATTTCTTTTTTTATTTGAAAGTACAATCCTTCCGGTTAATAATGGCAAATTATTTCATTCAAATGGCTGCCTCGGCTGGCCATGCAGTAGCCTACACGATAGGTCCAATTTTTAAGCACATTATCGATTGTGTGCAGCTGTATTTCACCAATTGCATCACGAATATTGTCCTTTAAAGCGTCAATTGTCTCTGGCTTGTCGGCGTAACACTTATCTTTTACGGCACCCCACAACTAATTGTCCAACGGTGTCAAATCGCAGCTCCGAGGTGGCCAAACGACATCAGCTCTGCGGCTGATAATGCGATCTTCAAAAACAGGGCGCAAAACATCGAGTGTAGCTTCGGCTGTGTGGCACTGTCCTGTTGAAACCAAATGTTGCCAATATCCTCCTCTTCAATTTTTGTGAACAAAATTCGTTCAACATGGACCGATAACGATCGCCATTGACTGTAACGGCCATTCCTTAGTCATTTTCGAATAAAAATGGCCCAATTATGCCTCTGGACCAAAATCCGCACCAAACAGTGACTCGTTTTGGGTGTATCGGCTTTTCAATGTATGCGTGCGGGTTTTCTGTGCCCCAAATGCGACAATTTTGCTTGTTTACATACCCGCCAAGATCAAAATGAGCTTGATCTGAAAAGATGATTTTTTTTGGCAAAATCGGCATCTTCTCTAAGTCGATCGCAGGCCCACTTAGCGAAGCGAAAACGCATTGGATGGTCAGTTGGCTTCAACTCCTGAACCAATTGGACTTTATATGGCGTCATACCAAGGTCTTTATGCAAAATTCGTCTCAATGATGTCTCCGAAAAGTTCAATTCTTGAGAACGACGGTTAATTGATGTTGATGGCGCTTCACGCACACTTTCTGCCACAGCAGCAATATTCTCGGGTGTACGCACTGTTTTTGGCTTTTCACGCTTTGGTTTATCAATGAGGATGTTAGTTTCTTTCACTTTTTTCACACGTAACGAACATACGGAGCTGACGGTGCTTCTCTTCTTCCAAAATCAGTACGCAATTTTCGCACAAATTCTGCAACATTACCATGATTTTCAAAGTAATGTCGCAATATTTCCCAGCGTTGTTCAAGCGTATACACAACCATATTCGTTCAGCTGAAGGATAAAACTAATTATATGTCAAATCAGACATGAGCGTTACATGGCGGACCCGTTATATTTTTCAGTTTTGATCAATAACGGAAAATCTTTATAATACTCATGGTCACCGATTCCTTCCGGAATGAAAGTTCTCATAATCACCGTTCCACATTATTTACATATTTTTAACATCAATAACCAAAATGAGAGTATTTTTGGCAAACAATGCAAATCGTCAAATTCTCACATTTTTTAGTGCAGCAATATATTACTTAAATCTTTGTTCTTTACTGAACCAATAGTTCTTGCCTGTCAGAATGACATATACACGTGTAAATCAGGTAATAAATATGCACAGCGCAACGCTAACCTATTTAAATGCCATAGTATGCGTTAAACGGATTGCAAATACAGAAATTTGCATAGAGTTAGCACTTAGCCTTACCTATCTAATTGCAAAGCGACACATTACATAACATTAGTAAGCCACATGCATGGAATGTAAAAACAGACCGTAAGATTGCTGCTTAATACATAACCTTCGTAATATACAAAAGAAACATTTTTAAAGAATCTAAATTGTTTGTGGAAATTTCCATTTGAAAAAAAAAAAAAATTCGATATGGCACACCATATGAGTTCGACTTAATGGCCAATAATACCGTAAGATTATTGACATTAGAGTGTAATCTATTAAATTGCTGTTCATTAGCTTATGATTGTATGCCTCCGTCGGATTATTATGTGATTAAGTGTCTCTGAAGAAAAACATACTCTGGACTGCTGAACTGTATACTTTCGCTTTTCAGCTGCGGTTTTATCAAGGCAGCTATAATGAGCATTTGAATTATTGCAATAGGGTGGTCAGTGGGTGTATATGTGGTAGCTGTCATTATTTAATGCAATGGATTCTGTATAACAGTGGCGTGGGGTCTATTTAAGCCGATTCCTTTAGGATTACCTTTTAAAATTGGTTCTCGCTTTAACCAAACACATTTTACTATTAGCTCGATCAAGTATTTTTTTATTTACCGAAGGCGACATACAAATCATCGAGTTTCGGAAAGTGGAAGACCATCCAAAATTTCCACGGAGCAAACTACCCGAAGGATATAAGGAATTGTAAATGGAAACCCAAAGGAATCAGATGCCGAAATTGCCAAAACATAAAAAAGGCAAAATTAAATTAGTTCAGCCGCAAACAGTGTGCGATTTCCTAAATAAAGAGCTTCGCAGTTTTGTGTGGAAGAGTGACAGAACAGCCTTGAATTAAGAAAAAACACTGACCTTGAAACATAATGGTTTGGGGTACAATGGCAAGAAACGGAGTTGGTTTCTTTCATTATTATAGGGAATTCAACAAAACTTAGATACATTGACGTCCTAGAACTTTATATCCCCGAAGAAAATTGTAACTGTTGCCAAGACCTTCGTGCAGTGCGTATCCCTTAACCTCTCGACTCACAACACACCACCAGCATCTAATGCCGAAGAACAATGGCAACGATGTCAACAAGCCATTAGATCAGCCGCAACTGATGTGCTAGGTTTCTCGCGGCCACCAGCAAGAAACCCCTGGTTTGATGAGGAATGCCGACAGATGCTCGCAGCCAAGAACGAGGACTACAAGCCTAAGCTGCAGGTAAAGACGAGAGGTGAAAAGCGCGCGATCGAGGATATAGAGAGGTGCCACTCCAGGAACGTTGTTCGCAAGTTTTACCAAAGTGTAAAACGTCAAAGCCAAGGATACAAGGCTCGAACAGAATCCTGTCGAGATGAACAAGGAAATATCGTAGTTGAGACACAGTCGATGCTGAGCATATGGAAGAACCACTTCTGCAGACTGTTAAACGGCGATGACGAACAACATTCCGCTGTCAGGCGGACGAGCCATTTAATATCGGCAACGACAGCGAAAACTGCCAACCACCCGACCTAAGTGAAGTGAGGATAGCAATATCTAAACTCAAGCTTAATAAGGCCGTCGGAAATGACGGCCTTCCACCTGAGCTTTATAAAGCTGGCGGAGATGACTTGGTAAGTAACATCCACCAACTCATAAGCCAAATCTGGTCGGATGAAAGCATGCCTGAAGAATGGAACCTCAGTATCGTTTGCCCGATCCAAAAAAAAAAGGAGACCCTCTGAACTGCGCCAACTACAGAGGCATAAGTCTGCTCAACATCGCCTACAAGATCCTATCTGCCGTAATATGTGAACGCCTGAAACCGTTTTCCATCAACCTGATCGGCCTTATCTGTGTGGTTTTAGGCCAGAAAAGTCCTCAACCGATCAAATGTTCACACTTCGGCAGATCCTGGAAAAAACCCAAGAAGTCCAAATCGATTTCAAAGCCGCATACGACAGCATTTATAGAGACGAACTATACAGAGCCATGTCTAGTTTTGGTATACCGTCCAAACTCGTCCGTTTGTGTAGGATGACGATGGAGAATTCTCGCTGCACCATCAGGTTCGGAAACGACCTCACCGACACATTCGATACCAAAAAATTATTAGGCAAGGCGATGCGCTGTCATGTGTCTTCTTTAATTTGATTCTTGAGAGGATTGTGCAAAACTCCCGAGCCAACACCAGAGGCATAATTTTCCAAAAATCAGTGCAACTACTAGCATACGCCGACGATATTGACATCATTGGTAGGACTCAACTTGATGTCATAGCCACGTTTGCTAGTTTAGAGAATTAAGCGGCAGCAATAATGGGTTAAGCAGTAAATGAGGGTAAGACTAAGTGTATGCTGTCAACAGGAAAGGCACACAACATCGACGAATTGGACAGAACGTCACCATTGATAGATATAACTTTGAGGTAGTACGGGACTTTTTCTACCTCGTCTCCGCTATTAACTCTGACAACAACATCTCGTCAGAAATCAAACGAAGAATTACTCTTGCCAACCGCTGTTTCTTCGGGCTAAGAAGGCAATTTAGTAGTAAAGCCCTCACTCGAACTACTAAGGAGATCCTATATAAGACCCTGATCATCCCAGTCCTGCTCTACGGCGCTGAAGCATGGACCGTATCAAAAGCGGATGAAGAAATCCTTGGTAGATTCGAGAGGAAAATTCTTCGAAAAATCTTCGGTCCCGTTTGCGTTGACGGGCTATGGAGACGAAGATTCAACCACGAACTATACGAGCTGTTCAGCGACATACCCCTAGTCAAAAAACTCCGCATTGGACGTTTAAGATGGCTAGGACATGTAAAACGAATGGACACCAATACTCCGGCTCGCAGAGTCTTCGATTCCCAGCCAGACGTCGGACGTAGTAGAGGACGACCTCGCCTTAAGTGGCGCGCACAAGTAGAAACCGACCTCAACCAACTTGGAGTGCGCAACTGGAGCCAGTTAGCTAAGGACCGGGCTAATTGGAGAGGCATGTTGGTTGAGGCCCAGGTTCATTCCGGACTGTAGCGCCACTTAAGGAAGTAAGTAAGCATGATAACGATCCAAAATACACAGCTGGTATAATGAGAGATTGGAGTGTATGGAATACAAAAGAGGTGTTGCAACATCCTGTCCAAAGTCTGGATCTAAATCCTATAAACTACTTTGGACTGTTCTAACAAATAGGTGCGAAAAAGAACAATTCGTTCCAGAGAAGAGTCCAAGACAGCGTTATATGAAAAATTGCAAAAAAAAAAAAAAAATTCCTGCGGCTATAACAAACCCCTGGTCGGATCGATGAATAGAAGATTCCACGATGTTGTAAAAGCAAAAGCGCAACACACACAGTATTAGAATTTTTAATTATTGTCCTTTTTTGTTACTGTCAGAGTGTTTTTTAAGTAATCTATTTAGGTTAAGAATGTAGTGCTGCGTTATGCGAAAAAAAATAATAATAGTACCCACTCCTGCTTTAAAATAGATAACCGAGACTTGAATATTTTTTCCCAAATTTTTCTATAGTAAAAGATTAAGCGCAGATGCAATTTCTTACTAATCGCTTAAGTACTTTGCATACTTAGTTCAGTGCCGCAGGCGACACCAAGGATGTGTGCTAAAGTTTTAAGTAGATTCGAGTAGGTGGTGGCAAACGTTGCTTGCCTTCTAAGGGGAATGGTTTGTTCACTCCAATTTGTTGACATTAAACTGGAAAATAAGTTTCAAGACCAGCGAACCTTTTAAAGTCTTTCCCCAGAAGTAAGTGGCATTTGGAAAGCATTTGTGTCAAAGGATTTTAAAATCATCAGTTTTACTTTTAAACTTATTTTATATCGAAGGGTAACCCTAGGCCATCTCTAATATTGAGAATGAGATGAAAAATGTGTGGTGCTACGGGAGGCAAAAATATCTTGACAGCGGCTAATGATGACTAACTTATTTAGGCACAATCAGTTAGCTTTCCAGTGAAAATTAAATGCAACATACTACTTTTTAGGTGCGTTTAAAATGTTCGTAAATCAAGGACTAGTTATGCAATGTCTTCCAAAGATAGTAACTTTTTTACGAACGTAGCAATAATGAACTGCACTTATGACAAAAAAACATCTTTGGCGGTTTAGTTGATAGGCACAGAATCCACGAACGACAACAGACAACGGCTACCGACTAATCGATTTTGCAGCAGCTCGTAATACGGTGATAAGTAGCAGTAGGTTCCCAAGGGTAAGGATCCGCACAGCAACCTGGCGCTCTGCAGACGGTCGAACCGCCAACCAAATAGACAATGTGCTAATCGATGCGAGGCACGCATCCAACATCCATCTGAGGCTGAGGCAAATCCTGGATAAGACCAACGAATTTCAAGTCGAAACTCACCACCTATTCCTCGTCAGGAGCTCTATATAGCGATGGCCAAATTCAGAATCCCGGCAAAATTCAGGTGTGTCGCGTGACACCTGAATAGCTCCTCCGGATTTCGGCAAGGAGACACGCTATCATGTGACTTCTTCAATCCCGTACTCGAGCAGATAGGGCGCAGGGCAGGTTTTAAAACGGAAGGCACAATTTTCAACCGGTCCGTCCAGCTGCTGGGCTATGGGGCCGATATTGACATCATCGTCGCTCCCAACGTGCCGTGATAAAAGCGTTCATGGCGATTGAAGAACAGGCCAAAGCAGTAAATGAGGGTAAGACTAAGTATATGCTGTCAATACGAAAGGACACACAACATCGACGAATTGGACAGAACGTCAGCATTGACAGATATAACTTTGAGGTAGTACGGGACTTTGTCTACCTCGGCTCCGCTATTAACTCTGACCAACATCTCGTCAGAAATCTAACGAAGAATTACTCTTGCCAATCGCTGTTTAAAAGTAAAGCCCTTACTCGAACTACTAAGGAGATCCTATATAAGACCCTGATTATCCCAGTACTACTCTACGGTGCTGAATCATGTACCGTATCCAAAGCGGATGAAGAAATCCTTGGTCGATTCGAGAGAAAAATTCTTGGAAAAATCTTCGGTCCCGTTTGCGTTGACGGGCTATGGAGACGAAGATTCAACCACGAACTATACGAGCTGTACAGCGACATACCCCTAGTCAAAAAAAACTTCGCATTGGACGTTTAAGATGGCTAGGACATGTAGAACGAGTGGACACCAATACTCTGGAGAGAGTCTTCGATTCCCAGCCAGACGTCGGACGCAATAAATGAAGACCTCGCCTTAAGTGGCGCGCACAAGTAGAAACCGACCTCAACCAACTTGGAGTGCGCAACTGGGGCAGTTATCTAAGGACCGGGCTAATTGGAGAGGCATGGTGGTTGAGGCCCAGGTTCATCCCGGACTGTAGCGCCACTTAAGAAGAAGACTCCAAGGATTTAAATTAAAATATTTAAAGTCCAACTGTTAAAAAGGCTGCACTGACTCTGTTGCATGTCCAGTGAGTGCCTATAACCGTATTGCAATATCTCATCCAAATATCAAATAAACCTGCTCCCCATCCCATCCATCGGTTGAAGGTTGTGTGTAATAACATCCCACTGTTATCCATAAAATAAAAAAAATATACATATATATTCATTTCATTATGGACGCCAAAGCGAGCGATCCACATCCAACTAGACGGAATGAAATTCAATTTACAAATAGCAAAATCAAATAAACCATCCAACCGAATCAATTTCAATTTAATTCCCAATAAAACAGCGCACAAGAAACAACACAAATCAAATCGAATTCTAATTTTTTTTTATTTTTTATGTGAACAACACTCGACTAGTGTTAACTTTTTATCGCTGAAGAGCCTTGAAAAGGATGAATAAAATTTCTTTTAACTCGGTTTCTGTAATTTAGTTCGTTTCAATGTGCCGCACCAATCATTGCTCATTGCGAGTCGTATCCATGAGGTATTGCGTGTCGAAATGCGCGATGTAGATAATATAACACCAAGTCTTGTCAACAACAACAACTAGTAGCGCGCTGGCGTCAGCATTTTTGTTCCCCGTTCAAGTACGAAGGATGAATCGGTTGATTGAAGCTCATTACCGATTGCAAAAAAAAAATATATATATATACACAGTAGGTATATACGTACATAATATGATACTAACGGATGCACAGACACAACTTTGACACGATATATGATAATAAAGTTATTTAATGAAGACTCTACCCGATGAGTGGCAGCTCTTGCCCTTCATAATGGAAGCACAGCTGCTACCACTGTCGGTGGAGGAATATAAAAGTGCCAATTTGGAAATGGGTGGTATTTTTAGAATCTTTGTTTTCGTGTATTCAAAGAATGGGAGCACACACAGCTCTTAAGGTCTCGCGATCGACGTCAGGATATCGAATAAACATTTTTTTTTCGTGTGGATAATGCGGCAAGTGCATTCCATTAGAGCGATGAGGAGTTTTCATAAGCAAATTGACCTAAATGAAAGTAGGACTTGTCATTCGACGAAATTACAAATTCGACACTGGATGACAGAGTGGTTCCTCAGCTTCATCGATGGCGTTACATCGTTTGCATCTGTTCCAGTAAATGTACTCCGCGCAATTAAATGCTTCAACTGCTAATTAGTTTACAACCGAGGGGTAGGTGATTTCGAAAAGACATTGGAAGTGCTTTATGATTGGGAGCGGTATTACATAAATACGTTATTACCTCATTTGTAAGTTCGTTAAGTATCCTTTGGCAATAGTTTGTACTCCCCCTCAGAAGCAGTTGCGTGATTTTAATTGCTTTCATTCAAGTTTTGTCTCGACCTAAGGGTCCCACAGCCCCCGTTCTATGTAGGCGAAGCTATCGATTGGTAATAAATCTTGATGACGTATTTGTTTGCACTTAAATTAGAAAAACATTCAGAGGTTTATGTACTGAAATTATGAATGAATTTGAAAATATCCTGAGCATACTATTCAGGGCGTAATGGTTGGCATGCGGACTGGACGTTTATCACCCAATTTATTCACAGTTTATTACCGACAGGGACCAAATATATTATGTCCGGGTCCGTTTTAATGTAGCCGTTTAAACCAACTTGGCACAATGTTTTGTTAACAGGTCTGTCATGATTTGAAATATTCTTTCGATTAAATAGAGTTTTCGAATGTGGCAACACTCAGATAGCTGTGTATTTAATCTGTAATCTGACACCTGACAGCTTCTTTTTATTTAGCATTGACCGTGTTCCGGGTTTTAGTTTAGTTAAGTTTGCCGATGCACTTAACTTGGGAAATCTAACACCCGGAACACGGCCATTGTTTGGCAAAGAAGCACTAACGAGTATCTTCGGTCCTGTATACTTTTACGGGCTATGGCAACGAATATATTACCAAGGTCTATAGGAGCCGTACCACGACATACCCCTAATTAAAAAAAAATCCGCATTGGACGTTATAGATGGCTAGGATATTATGTAGAGCGAATGGACACCAATTCACCGCCGGACGTCGCGTCGGATGCAGTAGAGGAAGACCTCACCTTAAGTGGCACGCACAAGTTCAAACCAACTTCAACGAACTGGAGGCAGTTATCTAAGAACCGGGTTAATTAGAGAGGCCTGTTGAGGTTCATTCCGGACTGTAGCGCCACTTAAGTAAGTAAGCAAGATGCAGCTCCTCCTCACCTCCATTAATTTGCGAGCACAGCCATGTTACTCGTCAAACACGTCGTTTCAGCAAGATGCAGCTCCTCCTCACCTCCATTAATTTTCTCCGTGGACATTTCCTACGGAAGCTTATAAGCCGCTTTGGGAAAGACCCGTGGCCACCAAAGTCACAGGACTTAACCCCCATTAGACTATTTTCTATGGGGGTACCTCAAGAGTAAAGTCCTTTGTAACTGACTGGTGCGAACCAACTTTGCAGGAAGTGCAGCGACCCTGAAGAGGTCTCACACCTACTATGCCA
Organism: Rhingia campestris; assembly: GCA_932526625.1. Lineage (NCBI taxonomy): Eukaryota > Metazoa > Arthropoda > Insecta > Diptera > Syrphidae > Rhingia > Rhingia campestris. The sequence goes on from OW052183.1 coordinate 11,594,284, forward strand.
CTGCCCTGCGATCAGTGGCAGCCATTTAAAAATACTAGGCAGCCTTTACTTCGATGATCTAAGTGACCTAACGACTATCCCAATAGCGCTGATAGTCCATTTTTGTAGCAGATCAGGATAAACTACCTCTTTGAGGCTGAAGGAGCAACACAGACTAGCACCGCATAAGTATCACTAGCGAACTTAACCAGGTATCCTCGTTCTCTATTTCAGGGTACTTTCTTCGAAGGGCATCGCTATGGGCCCACGTAGACCTATGCGAGCTTGACGACTTACCCGAGCGTCAACAGCCCATCTAACCTAACCTAACCTAAAAGTCCTTGGTACTAACCCGTAATCTGTCATGGAGCTGGAGGAAAATATTCGCGTGAAATTCACGACATCCAACCAAGCGTGGCACGAAACACACTGGCCCGCTACTGCACAGTGTGTGCAACTGAATGGTCAGCATAATTTGAAAAAAAAAATTGTTTACTTTGGAAAACATAAATCCGCCACCCTTTATTAGAAAATTGCAATTTAAAAACGGAACGAAAAACACTTTCGAATAGAAATGATTTTCGGAACGAAATACAGACTTTTCGAGCACTTGATCACTTAAGCTCGTCAATGATCTGAAGCTTACACCAACTTTGCTTTTCAAATAACCCCACAAAAATAAGTACAGAGGGGTCACACCTGCAGATCTGAGTGGCCAATCAATTTTTTGACAGCCCACGTCCAGGAAATTTTCCTTGAAGAAGCTGCATTGTGTACTTTGCGGTATGGCATGTTGCACCATCACCAACCAGTGATAATCGAGACCTTTTTCACATAATTGTAGGCAGACATAAAGACCAACCGATATCAATTCCGATCGACTGTGTAGCCTGCCTGAAGAAAATGATGCAGTTATGGTTTTGACGCAAACGCTGGCCCAAATGCAGGCCCAACTAGTCACCTATTGGTCATGCAATGGTATTTCATGCATCTCGTGTGGATTCTCCGATCCAAAATGCGTGAAGTTTGCAGACGCTGCTTGTTGGCCACAATATTATCGACTATTATGCACATTGACTAAACACAACTGAAAGACTATTTTCAAGATACAGCGTCAAAATGTCGACGACAGCATTTATAGAGACGAACTATACAGATCCATGTCTAGTTTTGGTATACCGCCCAAACTCGTCCGTTTGTGTAGGATGACGATGAAGAATTATCGCTGCTCCATCAGGGTCGGAAACGACCACACCGACACATTCGATACCCAAAAAAAAGGTTTTAGGCAAGGCGATGGGCTGTCATGTCACTTCTTCAATTTGATTCTTATGAGGATTGTGCAAAACTCCCGAGCCAACACCAGAGGCACAATTTTCCAAAAATCGGTGCAACTACTAGCATACGCCGACGATATTGACATCATTGGGAGGACTCAACGTGATGTCATAGCTACGTTTGCTAGTTTAGAGAAGGGAGCGCCAAAAATGGGTTTAGCAGTAAATGAGGAAAAGAGTAAGTATATGCTGTCAACACGAAAGGACACACAACATCGACGAATTGGACAGAACGTCACCATTGACAGATATCTATAACTTTGATGTAGTACGGGGCTTTGTCTAACTCGGCTCCGCTACTAACTCTGACAACAACATCTCGTTAGAAATCAAACGAAGAATTACTCTTGCCAACCGCTGTTTCTCAACCTCCCCGTTGTATGAATTAATCAATCGCGGATTCAAGGGCGCTTTAAAAAAATAACAAGAAACGGCTTATTAGAGAGCCATTAATCCCATCAATATCAACTACAAGGTTTTATTTACTTTTAGCTCGTTTATAAAGGGTGTTTTTTTTATAGAGGTATAGAACTTTATGCTGGCGACACTATTTGAACTGGCGGCCATTTTGTCAGCTGTCAAGTAATTTATTTTTAGTTTGGTTTGGCATTTCAACATGAATAGACTGATAGTCTGAACAACGCTTCGAAATTGTGAAAATTTATTTTGAAAGTCATGGTTCTGTTCGAAATACCTATCGCGCACTACGTCCATTTTACGGGCAACATAATCGTCCATCAGAGCGATTAATTCGATTAAGTATGGAACTTTTTCGCACCACGATTACTTTAAATGATAATACGCATCCACAGAGATGTCGTATAGTGCGTCCAGAAGAAGTCATTCCTGCTGTAGAGCGTAGCGTAGGGGAAGACCCGAATCAGTCTATCCGCCATCGTGCACAGGGATTGGATGTGTCCACTGTCCATCCATTTTATGGAAGATTTTGCGGTAAGATCTTGGTTTGTGTGCTTGCAAAATCCAACTCGTGCAAGAATTGAAGCCACAGGATCACCTAGCAAGGCGTAGATTCGGTGGATGGGAACAGAACAAGATTGCCGTTGATCCCAATTTTCAGAAGCGAATTTTGTTTAGAGATGAAGCTCACTTTTGGTTGAATTGATGCGTCAATAAACAAAACTGCCGTATTTGGAGTAATGATAATCCTCAAGTGTATGTTGAGACACCGATACATCCCCAAAAACTGGCTGTTTGGTGTGATTTATGGGTCAGTGGAATAAATGGACCGTAGTTCTTTTAAAACGATGCTGGCCAGAACGTTACAGTTAATGGTGACCGCTATAGAACCATGATTACTGACTCGTTCATCAATTGAACAACCATGATGTGCATGAGCTGTAGTTTCAACAAGACGGCGCAACATGTCACACAGATAGTGCCACAATTGATTTGTTGAAGGAAACGTTCGATGAGCACATAATTTCTCGTTTTGGTCCTGTGAATTGGCCTCCAAGATCATTCGATTAAACCCCGCTTGACTATTTGCGTGGGGATATGTGTAGTCGGTAGTCTACGCGGATAAGACCGAAACGATTGACGTTTTTTCCGATTTACGGCCACAAATGTTGGAACAAGAAAAATTGTACTTTCAGATTAGACTACGTTCGAGCCAGGCGTGGCGGTCATATGACAAAAATGCCAGAAGATTACCTTTCGAATAAAGTAAATTTCATGTTTTATTCCATTTCAAAGTTCTATACTTCTAAACTAAACAACAGCCTTTGTTATAGGCTTATATATAAAGCGTTTTAATATTTTACCCCTAAAGATTAAGCGCGTACATTTTAGGGCTGTAATAAGTCTAATATTTAAGCGCATATAGATATTTTAGGATTTAACTTGAACTTTAACTGCATCAATATATACTGAAAATGTAAGTGCATAAATATTATTGACTTAATCTGATAGTGCATAAATATTTAAGGTTTAAACTTTTAACGCATAAGATGAATAATACAGGGTAACAAAAGTTATGACCCAATGTTCTTTGGCTGTAATTTGTTTAGTTATTCAGCAAAAAAAAAATCAAAAAAAGAATCAATTATTCCCCTATTGATGATTTGTGCGCCATCTATTTTTTTCCGGAAGGTTTATAAATTACAGCCAAAGATCATCGGGTGACTACTTTCATGCGGCCCTGTATAAAGCAAGAATTTATTTATTTATTTGGCTGTAATTAAAAAGTCAAAACAATATAGATACTCTACCATTTAGACGACTGTATCGATTAGACTCATTTTTAGATCATCAGGGTGATGTATAAAACCCAAAAAGGTCTTAGCTGAACTGTCTTACCTGAAATAAGAAAGTAATAATTTTTGGTTATTTTGTAAATGATTTTTTTTAATTAAATTTAAATTTTAAACTGATTCGTACGTAATTTAGATTATTGATGTTAAAAATAACGGGTGGTTAAATTTTAAGGGCCGGTGTTGAATGTGAATCACACCTAAACGTCAAGTTTTTTTCTGCATTTCACTTGACATTTCGCAATTTCAGACTAACTCAATTTGAACCATGGAAAGATACACAATCGAGCAACGCGTAAAAGTTATTCAGGCTTATTATGAAAATAGGCGTTCAAATCGAAATGCATATCGTGCACTTCGTGATTTTTTCGGTCAATTTAATCGTCCAAATGTGCGTACAATCGGAAAAATCGTGCAAACATTTGAGCAAACCGGGTCTTTAGGAGATGTTGAAACACCAGTACATGCTCGTACAGCTCGTACAGCAGAAAATATTGCTGCTGTTCGCGATAGTGTGGCGAGAAGAGCCGTCCACCTCAACTCGGTCGTCGTGCTCAACAATTGCACCTCTCACGCTCCTCCTTGATGAACATTATGCATAAAGACTTGCATTTACACGCTTACATGGTGCAATTGACTCAAGAACTAAAGCCTCTTGACCATTTCAAGCGTCGTCAATTGTCAGAATGGTGGCAAGAAATGGCAACAGTGGATGATCAATTTTCGAAGAAAATCATCTTCTGTGATGAGGCACATTTTCACCTCAGTGGATTCGTCAATAAGCAGAAGTGCCGCATTTGGGCGAATGATAATCCAAGAGTGATTGTCGAAAAACCAATGCATCCACAAAGAGTAACTGGTTGGTTTATGGGCTGACGGCATCATCGGACCGAATTTTTTACAAAATGAGGCCGGTCTGGCAGTTACAGTGAATTGTGTTCGCTATCGTGAGAGGATAACGAACTTTTTATGGCCCGAATTGGAAGATATGGATGTGGACGATATGTGGTTTCAAAAGGACGGTGCCACTTGCCAGCTAACGAAACAATGGCTCTTTTGCACGACAAATTCAATGGCCGTGTATTCTCACGTGGTGTCGATGTCAATTGGCCTCCAAGATCATGTGATTTGACACCGTTGGACTTCTTTCTTTGGGGATATTTAAAAGAAAAGGTGTACGTCGATAAGCCAGCAACAATTCAAGAGCTAAAGGATGAGATAATTCGCCACATTAACGGCATAGAACCTCAATTTTATGCCTCACGGTCATCGAAAATTTGGACCAACGGATGGAGGTGTGCCGCCGAGGTCGCGGCGGCCATTTGGCCGTTATTTTGTTCCATACATAATTAAACCATAAATAATTTGTGTTTTATTGTGTTTTATTCAAAATCAACATCGGCCCTTAAAATTTAAACACCCTTTATATAAATAATGTGGAACTGTGATCATAAGAAATTTTATTCCGGAATTTGAAGGAAACGAAAATGCGAAAAATAATGCTTTTCCGTCATTGGCCAAAACTGAAAAATAAGTTAAGAAATATCGGGGCTTAAACTAATTATGTGTACATAATTGTTACAAACAATAATAGTAACACAAATATTTAATTTCATTCAATTTGACCAAATAGGTTGCGAGTAATTGACAATTTCCTTTATACGGCCTAAACCAAAAATCGGTTATATGGATTTTATAAAAAAAAATGGGTACGCAGTTCTGCTGGAACGAATATACTAATAGTATGTGGTAAGCCCCGGCGGTCCAACGTCGTTTTAAAAAAAAGAACGTGCTATGGCTGCATCGTGATGCTTCCGAATTATAGCAAGTGTTTGGAGATGAAATATCGGCCATGAGTTTTATTTGAATCTCTCGTTAAGTCTGCCGCGGATTTTCGAATTCATCTAGCGCAATATAACAACAAAAAACGTGTCCGACGCAGTGCGAGACGACAAAATCGCTGCACAATACCACTTGTTGTACGCGTTCGACGCAATTACGTTTATCGTTGCGAAGCGCTTTCGATTCGCCAATCCACCCCGTCCGATTTACGCAGCAAGAAAAACGAAGTGGAGGCTGACATCTTGAGCTCAGGCTTTCCTCGGGTTCCCCGCATACTGGGACCGAGGACGTTGAAATATTCGACGCGACAGTGCAGTGTAGTTGCCAATTGAGGAATCCTTGGCAGGAATAGAGAAGGCTCACACGGAAAAAAATTTTGCTATGCATACGAAGAAGTTCGCGTCAACGAAAAGTGGAAAAGCTTTCGACAAATCGTGAGCGTAACACAAACTGAAACCAAGGCCAAAAATGTTCCCCCATCGCCACCAGAGTTGTGCTCGTATAGTAAATACTTTTTTTTTATTAAACTTAAACCAATAGTTTTTTTTTTATTGAGTTGGAATCCGAACGCTTACCTTTTGAAATTGGCTACAGATAGTATGAAGTTTATTCTCGTCCGAATTAGATTTGTTGTCGTTAGATATTAAATCATGACCGTGACTTAGAAACGTTTTTTTTGGGGGATGTGTCGGAGTCTGAAAGGATTACTATGAGGGGAGGTATGTAATCTGTCCTAAGGTTTGGTACCATCTTAATTTAGGGGCCGTTGCTAATAGAGCGCTGCGATGGCCATGGTCGCTAAATTATTTTTTTGTTAGGGGTAGGTTAGATCTTGGAGAGAATCTCCACCTCAATCTCTCCACCTGATTATCCACTATGGAAAAACATGAGCGATTCTAACGAAACTCGGGCCTCCTATTTTTTTTTTTTTTTTTGATTTGGTTTGGTTACGGATGTTGCAGTGGAAGACCTAAGCTAGTCTGTAATACAGGCATGCAAAATATTAATGTAACCCCTGCCGCTGAGTTAGCGAGTGGATGATCATGCCTGGGCTGCAAGATGGCTGGACACCCCTCCTTCTAGTCTGCCCGGACTGGCCTAAGAATCCTGTGACCTTGGGTCATAAGGGTAGATAGTGTTAGTAGGAGGGTTCAGAAACGAGGCCTCATCCAGCACGGGTGATAACGCCGGAAGAGGGCTGATTTCATTCCAAGGAGGACAACGCGTCTACAGTTTGCTTCCTGAGGGCGTTCAGGGTTCGTTACAAGTATGTATGTGTTATGTTTAATCAGAGAGCAAATTGACGGTATGTGTAATTTTTATATAGCACGTACCATTAAAAAAATGGCTAAAAGTAAATAATGGCCTAGCATTATGGTTAGGTTAGGTTAGGTTTACGGGTTGGTGGAGTAGAGGATTCTCTATTTCGCCACACTTAGGTCCATGTGGACCCATTGTGATACCCTTGGTGGGATTACGTCCTTCCTTATCGTTACTACGGGTTACTCCACTCTATCCAGCCACCCTGATGTTCGTTGGAACCTGTAAAGATAGGGTACTGGAATATCGGAAAGCTCTTGGATATCTTGGAAGTAGTAGCTTCCAAGTGTTCTGTTCCTCAGGTGACAGAGACTCGGGCAGTGACAGAGGAAATGAGGTGTATCCTCGTGTGTTTCCTCATCGCCGCAGCCTCTACAGATATCGTCATCCTTGAGATTTAATTTCATTGTATGGGTTCTGACCAGTGAGAGCCCCTACCAGTTTAGATCTACGTACCGCAAAAGTTTTGTGGTCCGGTTTCCGTTGTATTGTGGCCAGAGCTTCCGAGATATTTCGCAGGTAGTCAATGACTACCACCTGGCTTTCAGTCGGGTTTTGTATTCCACTCTTTCTCTGAGGTTACAGAGTGGTGGTTCGACCGTTTGTAGTCCCTGGTCATGATCTGTAGCAGATCCATTTCGTGCCAGTTCGTCGGCCATCTCGTTGCCGTCTATGTCCCTGTGACCAGGAACCCAGCAGAGATCAGCATTATGCTGTGAGCAGAGAACCTTGAGCTCTTCGCGACAGCGGCGAACTATCTTTGATTTAATTTCGATAGCAGATACTGCTTTTATAGCCGCTTGGCTGTCAATGAATATGGTGATATCACTGTGTGGTACTTCCATTATTGACACCAAATGAGCCGCTTCAGCGATTGCTAGCACCTCAGCCTAGAACACACTACTATGATCAGGAAGCCTGATTGATTTGTGTATTACTAATTCCTCTGAGTATATGCCAGCACCTGTTCCACAGTCCATCTTTGATCCATCTGTGAAGATGAATATCGATTTCCTTTTTGTGGGTTAATTCTTCTCACATTCGTCTCTGCTAGGAAACGAGCAGGTGAAGGTTCGATCGAAGTCTAGATAGGGAGATAGATAGTCAGAGTTTACTACGCTCCCTCCATATTTCTTTAGGACCTGCGCATGCCCAGCGAGGCTCGGGATCCAGCTGTTCGTTTGGCTGATCCTCGTGGAGCTTTTTGCAGCTGATTTGTGCATGTATAGATCTAAGGGCAGCAGATTCGGAATCACCTCCAATCCAGAGGTTGGGGTTGTGCATTATGATTAAAAACAACGTGAATACGAAGTTTGAAGAAAATTGGTCAATGTTAAGGTTGGAGAGATCATTACGGACAGACGGAATCAATTTTTTTGGGTTCTTCTCTCATCGTAATGTTAGAATCAATCAAAATCTTGAGGTCGAACATTTTTAGAAAAAAAAAATATCTTTCTCTTTGTAAGAGAAAGTTTTAAAAAAATCCTTCTACGAATTGTCATTTGTCATGCACTGTCTACCCAGCAGTTCAAGGCTACCAGCCACCTTTTTCACATATAAAAACATTGGGTCGTGATTTTAAATCTAATTTAAATTTTCCTTTTTGCATGACAAAACCATGTACAAAAGAACAGTTGGAGCGTTATTAATAGACGAAAGGACACAACAACAGACAATAATACTAAAACAAGCGAGTTGCTGGGTCATCAGAATACTGAATGTTTCCATCCCTTGGCACATACCACACCACAGAAAGGCATTGATTCATCGCCCCAGACTTGGTTGACGACAAGTCTACTCGTAGAGTCTTTATAAAAAATGACCTTGCCCGACTGACGATGGTTTAGCGCTGGTGGTGAAGAAGCACAACTTTTAATGCTTACTGTTGCCCACAGCAGTTGTTTGAAAAACGTCCACGTTTCACTTGCAGCAGCATTACAAACCAGATATAAGGCTACCACAAATATCCGCCTCCCATATGTCATTAACAGCAGCTGTCATTGTTCACAGCTACACAGTGTTTCCTTGTTGAGGGGAAATGTACCCACCCAAAAACCCCACAACAACCCTTTTGAGTCATTTTGCCAATATGAAATCGAATATTAAGATAAACGCATCTCATAGCATATAAATGAAGCCTGATGCATTTTCTAGAGTTATAACCCATCTAAGGAGGATTATACAATCCCATCCACCTGCCCACATTGACCTTTTCGTCGATCCCTGACTTTGTGTCAAAGCACGACATGCGTTCAATTTAGAAGCTACATCGATAGGAGTTGTAGTGAAACTTTTCCAATTGAAGGTTAAGTCAAGATGCTAGCCCCCGTCACCCGACCACAGGTCTCTTGCGAAAACATCACCTGGGGTGGAAAATTGAAAATCGTTTCTATATATGTTTACACCTGCATTTTATCGCAGATACTTGGAATTTATGATATTGCTCTTGAAATTGCTTAGATGCTGGGACTTGTGTTGGCAATATTCGTCTGTTTTGCAGCCCCTAGCTTCCTGATGAAATTCATTTAATAACCTTCGTCGTTTGTCGAAGTATTGGATGACGGTTTGTGGTTCATATAGATTTTGTAAATTACGATTTCCCTTGCAAAAAAGGACGAAATGTTCGCAAATAAAAATCAATCATCTGCAGGGAAAAACGAAGCGAATGAGCTTAACGAGATGAAAAAGAAATAAAGCGGTAGACAGCGGGTAGAGTTTTTCACAAGCTCAATTGAACAAAATGGGGTGTAGGTGGAATAGGGTGTGTCTGCTCCTCTTGTGGCATATGGTTGTGACACGACGTAGAACGCCGACGAAAGCAATCGACGCAATTTGGGGAACACATTTGTGCTATCTGTCAAAATAGTCGTCTATTATTCTTAATATACTGTCAAGGAGCGAGCGCAGGGATGGTATGAGTAGGGATTGAATAAAATATGTTTTTAATACGTATAATATCTTTTGGTACTAGCAAAGGCGTGTGAGTTGTGACATTTTCGACGTATGGTAGACAGTGTCAGTACAGAACAGAGCGTACGTTATTGTGATATTTATTAGTACAAACGACTGGTTTGATAAAATTGTCACGGATGCGTGGTCCAACAAAAAATAGAGTGTCATGCGGTTACGTGGAGTTCGGTTGCAGCTCATTATGTGTCGAAAAGAAAGTAAGAGGAGTATTATATTTTACTTTGTGGATCTTGTGTAGAATAAAGCGTAGTACCATATCCTAAAAGGACTTCTGTTTACTTCTCCTGGTACATGCTGACTCTGCAGAAGTCAATTGTGGCCTAGCCTTAGACAGTGCGAAGTAATAGCAACTTTAGTGTTGCCATGGGCAATCTGTCGAACGAGTTAAAATTCTAGGTCGAATCTGTAGAACACAGACGTTGACGTTGAATTTTCCATCTGAGCAGCTGGTACGAAATACTATACTATTCATTCCCACAAGTACTCTTTTTAATAATTTTTATCAAAATCGAGCAGCCCGTATTGTGCGCACAGAAGAAGCCATCGCCGCTGTAGACGTGAGTGTGACAGAGGACCCGAAGTTTTCGATCCGACGCCGTTCTCAGCAACTCGGTTTTTGCCCGTACACTACTTGTAAAATTTTGAGGAAAGATCTTGGCCTACATCCATATCTGATCCAACTAGTACAAGAATTAAAGTCAACTGGAAGTTGAACCAGATTTTGATCGTCAAATCATCTTCAGCGATGAGGGTCATTGCTGGGTAGACGGGTATGTAAACAAGCAGAATTGTCGTTTTTGGAGTAGCACAATCCTCATGAGACACTATTACATTCCGAGAAAATTACTGTTTGGTGCGATTTACATGCCGAATGCGTCATCGGCCCATTTGTCTTTAAATCCGAAACCGGTGCCAACATTACCGAGAATGACTTACGCTACACGCCGAACGTTTGGTGACCGAATCATCTCAAGATATGGACCTGTGAATTGACCATCTCGGTCATGTGATTTGACACCTTTGGACTACTTTTTGTTGATCACTTAGAACCCAACATTTGACGCACTCTTGACGAAATAAGACCGGGTGTGATCGAAAAAGTTATGTAAAAATGGACCGATAGGATGACCTTTTCATAAGGCGCAGTCGCCATATGCCAGAAATTATTTTTAAACATTTAATGCCATGAAATTGGTGAGCTAGTAAAGCAAACATGTTGGTTGTGTTTTTAATGTCCATCAATTTGGCTTTATTCGAAGGCTTTATGTTTATCTCATCCACATTCATGTCACCCAATTCGGGAACAAAATAGTCGGTTATCATGGCTCTATACCGGTCTCCATTAACGGCAACTGACTCTCCGGCATAATTTCGGAAGAAGTATGGCCATATGACTCCACCAGCCCATAGAGCACACTAAACAGTAAGTTTTTGTGGTTGTAATGGCGTCTTAAGGGTCTTATGCGGATTGTCTTCACTCTAAATGCGACAATTTTGCTCGTTGACGTAGCCATTCAACCAAAAATGAGCCTAATCACTGAACAAAATTTTGCGATTAAAATCAGAATCGAGATCAATCTCATTTTCGGCCCATACACCGAAATCACGACACATTGCATGGTCTCGCGGCTTTAATTCTTGCAAAAGCTGGATCTTGTAAGGTCGTAAGGCAAGATCATTGCGCAAAATCTTCCATAAAGTTGATGGACAAAGCTCCGATGACGAATCGATTCATTCGGTTCCTCTTCAACACTGCGCAGGAGGAGGAGCTCGTAGAAGCAATCCTTAGTTACAAATAACTTTTTTTTTTGAAAATGAAATAAAAAAAAAACGAGGGAATATTTTCTTTTTTTATTTGAAAGTACAATCCTTCCGGCTACCTTCTGGTAACGGACTTAGGCTTATTGATTTCGCTACGGAACGAAATGCCACTATAGCCAGCACACGGTTTCCTCACCTCGATATCCATAAGGGGACATGGCGGTCTCCAGATCAACGAACGGTCAACCAAATTGATCACATTGCGATAGATAAGAGGCACGCATCCAGTATTTTGGATGTCCGAACATTCCGAGGAGCTAACATCGACTCGGATCACTACCTTGTAGCAGCCAAGGTAAGAATGCGGATATCCACCACGCCACAACAATCCAGAAATACTGTGAAAAAATTTAATGTCGAAAGACTGCAATCGCAAGAGACCGCCAAGACCTTCGCACAACGCGTATCCCTTAACCTCTCGATTAACACCATACCACCAGCATCGAATGTCGAAGAGCAATGGCAACGATGCCAACAGGCCATTAGATCAGCCGCAACTGATGTGCTAGGTTTCTCGCGCCCACCAGCAAGAAACCCCTGGTTTGATGAGGAATGCCGACAGATGCTCGCAGCCAAGAACGAGGCCTACAAGGCTAAGCTGCAGGTGAAGACGAGAGCTGTCATTGAGCTCTATAGGCAAAGAAGAAGGGAAGAACATCGGCTTTTCAGCAAAAAGAAAAAAGAGCAAGAAAAGCGCGCGATCGAGGATATAGAGAGGTGCCACTCCAGGAACGATGTTCGCAAGTTTTACCAAAGTGTAAAACGTCAAAGCCAAGGATACAAGGCTCGAACAGAATCCTGTCGAGATGAACAAGGAAATATTGTAGTTGAGACACAGTCGATGCTGAGGATATGGAAGAACCACTTCTGCAGACTGTTAAACGGCGATGACGAACAACATTCCGCTGTCAGGCAGAACGAACCATTCAATATTGGCAACGACAGCGAAGACTGCCAACCACCCGACCTGAGTGAAGTGAGGATAGCAATATCTAAACTCAAGCTTAATAAGGCTGCCGGAAATGACGGCCTTCCCGCTGAGCTCTATAAGGATGGCGGAGATGACTTGGTAAGTAACATCCACCAACTCATAAGCCAAATCTGGTCGGATGAAAATATGCCTGAAGAATGGAACCTCAGCATCGTTTGCCCGATCCACAAAAAAGGAGACCCTCTGAACTGCGCCAACTACAGAGGCATAAGTCTCCTCAACATCGCCTACAAGATCCTATCTGCCGTAATATGTGAACGCCTGAAACCGTTTACCAACAACCTGATTGGCCCTTATCAGTGTGGTTTTAGGCCAGGAAAGTCCACAACCGATCAAATTTTCACACTTCGGCAGATCCTGGAAAAAACTCAAGAAGTCCAAATCGATACCCACCACCTATTCATCGATTTCAAAGCCGCATATGACAGCATTTATAGAGACGAACTGTACAGAGCCATGTCTAGTTTTGGTATACCGCCCAAACTCGTCCGTTTGTGTAGGATGACGATAGAGAATTCTCGCTGCTCCATCAGGGTCGGAAACGACCTCACCGACACATTCGATACCAAAATAGGATTTAGGCAAGGCGATGCGCTGTCATGTGACTTCTTTAATCTGATTCTTGAGAGAATTGTGCAAAACTCCAAAGCCAACACCAGAGGCACAATTTTCCAAAAGTCGGTGCAACTACTAGCATACGCTGACGATATTGACATCATTGGTAGGACTCAACGTGATGTCATAGCCACGTTTGCTAGTATAGAGAAGGAAGCGGCGAAAATGGGTTTAGCAGTAAATGAGGGTAAGACTAAGTATATGCTGTCAACACGAAAGGACACACAACATCGACGAATTGGACAGAACGTCACCATTGACAGATATAACTTTGAAGTAGTACGGGACTTTGTCTACCTCGGCTCCGCTATTAACTCTGACAACAACATCTCGTCAGAAATTAAACGAAGAATTACTCTTGCCAACCGCTGTTTCTTCGGGCTAAGAAGGCAATTTAGTAGTAAAGCCCTCACTCGAACTACTAAGGAGATCCTATATAAGACCCTGATCATCCCAGTCCTGCTCTACGGCGCTGAAGCATGGACCGTATCAAAAGCGGATGAAGAAATCCTTGGTAGATTCGAGAGGAAAATTCTTCGAAAAATCTTCGGTCCCGTTTGCGTTGACGGGCTATGGAGACGAAGATTCAACCAAGAACTATACGAGCTGTACAGCGACATGCCCCTGGTCAAAAAACTCCGCATTGGACGTTTAAGATGGCTAGGACATGTAGAACGAATGGACACCAATACTCCGGCTCGCAGAGTCTTCGATTCCCAGCCAGACGTCGGACGCAGTAGAGGAAGACCTCGCCTTAAGTGGCGCGCACAAGTGGAAACCGACCTCAACCAACTTGGAGTGCGCAACTGGAGGCAGTTAGCTAAGGACCGGGCTAATTGGAGAGGCATGTTGGTTGAGGCCCAGGTTCATTCCGGACTGTATTGCGCCACTTAAGTAAGTAAGTAACAATCCTTCCGGTTAATTCCAATTTTTAAGCACATTATCGATTGTGTGCAGCTGTATTTCACCAATGGCTTCACGAAGATTGCCCTTTAAAGCGTCAATTGTATCTGGCTTGTCGGCGTAACACTTATCTTTTACGGCACCCCACAAATAATAAACCAACGGTGTCAAATCGCAGCTCCGAGGTGGCCACACGACATCAGCTCTGCGGCTGATAATGCGATCTTCAAAAACAGGGCGCAAAACATCGAGTGTAGCTTCGGCTGTGTGGCACGTAGCGCCGTCCTGTTGAAATCAAATGTTGCCAATATCCTCCTCTTCAATTTTTGTGAACAAGAATTCGTTCAACATGCCGCGATAACGATCGCCATTGACTGTAACGGCCATTCCTTAGTCATTTTCGAATAAAAATGGCCCAATTATGCCTCTGGACCAAAATCCGCAACAAACAGTGACTCGTTTTGGGTGTATCGGCTTTTCAATGTATGCGTGCGGGTTTTCTGTGACCCAAATGCGACAATTTTTCTTGTTTACATACCCGCCAAGATCAAAATGAGCTTCATCTGAAAAGATGATTTTTTTGGCAAAATCGGCATCTTCTCTTAGTCGATCGCAGGCCCACTTAGCGAAGCGAAAACGCATTGGACGGTCAATTGGCTTCAACTCCTGAACGCACACTTTCTGCCACAGCAGCAATATTCTCGGGTGTACGCACAGTTTTTGGCTTTTCACGCTTTGGTTAATCTATGAGGATGCCAATTTCTTTCACCTTTTTCACAAGATAACGAACATACGGAGCTGACGGTGCTTCTCTTCTTCCAAAATCCGTACGCAATTTTCGCACACATTCTGCAACATTACCATGATTTTCAAAGTAATGTCGCAATATTTCCCAGCGTTGTTCAAGCGTATACACAACCATATTCGTTCAGCGGAAGGATAAAACTAATTATCTGTCAAATCAGACATGAGCTAACTGTTACCATTCACGAAATAAGCACTAGTTGAAAAAAAAACGTTAGATGGCGGATCCTTTATCATATTTTTCCTCCGTCGGAGAATGAGCGCATATAAGGCTTATGTTAGCGAATTTGTCCTGATGCGGATTGTTACAATGCGTTCGCTAATGTCTTGGAAACAAAAGACTTCTTGCCTAAGTCTGGTACTTATAACAAATCCGCATCCAAATAGTCGCTGTTTCCGTGTTATAGACACGGTCCATAGTAGATGTCAGTTTTTCATCCTGTTTTTGCCCGGCCCATCCCATCGTATTTCCTGGATAGCAGTAATGTCTGCTTTGTAGCAGTTTAGGGCTTCCGCTAGTTGTTCGCCTGCACCTCTCCTACTTAATGTTCTCACATTCCAGGTGCAGATACGAACGTCGTTGTCCTTTTTCCGTGGATGGGTAGTTAACCCAAAGCACAACCCCCAACCTGGAGGGCCAGACCCTTGTTTTGACCCTAGGACAGCGGGCCGGAAAATACCGATGTCAGTAGCCCATTTTGGGATATGAGCGCTGCTGTTGACCCATTGAGGGCTCCTCCGCCACCAACTCTTTTCCAACACCCTGGCTCAGTATTGGAAAACCCTATAGACCTGGTGTTCAAATATGTCGAAGCAGCTCATATAGGGATGACACTACCAGTTCGATCAAACTGGAGCTGTAGGCGCCACCGTTGACTCCATCTAGGGAATTCCTCCGCTGCCGCCTGAGAGTGAGTGCCTTAGTGAGAGGACACTCCTCCCCCTCTCTCGGCTCAAACAAAATTTAATCAAAGAATCACAAAAGTATCAGACAATTTTTTTTTCAGTACAAAATATCATCTTACTAACGGGAATCAAGTAGCTTCAATTCTATAGCGAAGTTGAGACTTAAGTCCGTACTGTGTAATCAGTCAAGCATTTGATGTTCAAAAACACCACCATTACCATCGGACAAACGTCAAAAACCCTCGAGCAAAAAAGGTTTAAAATAGATGGATGGTTCTTCATCATTTCAAACAGATACACTTTAACCAAAAAGCAACTCTTCAAGGATATATATACGCAAAAGTGTGTTCCCTCTACCCCAATCCATAACTGATTCAAAGACGTAGACAAAAAAGGATTACAATCCATCTAAGAGTATAGTATTACACTCCAACGTATGCTTATTCTATTTCTATTGTCTTCCATTTCCATCTCCCCGCCATTATTCATCCTGAGATTTCGGTGGTAAAAATGAACTGATCCTTCCTACCAACATGAACACAATCCCACATCCTTGCTGCTGTTTTCCAGATATAAAAATTTAAATTCAATTAAAATGTTTATTTTCGCTGCGGAACGAACACAAAAGCGGATTTGTCCTGTTCGCCCTTTTAAGACGTCACGAAAACTTTTCATCATGCCAGTCTTGTTGAGGTGAATTAAATTGTACATTCTGTCTAAAGCCAAAACTTTTTGACTGACTGACAGGCAGACAGACAGTTTACGAAATTACATGGTGCACTCTGGAGCAGCAGCTGAAATTGTTTGCGCCACATGCATTCAGAACATTTAAACAGACGCCAGAATCCAACCGAATTCATACATCACTAAAACAAAAAATAGGTGGCATTAAACCGGATACTTTATTACTTTCCACGCTGCTGGCAGTGAAGCGCCGGGACTTTGGAATATTAAAAGCCTTGCCAATCATATTTGTGTTTCTGGAGTGCAAGTCTTTTTTGGCCTGAGAATTATCTATTTCCAAAAAGCGTCGGGCACGGGGGGTGGACAAAGACGATAATGATGATGGGGGACTAGTGTTTTGTTAATTTTGCGAATATTGGCAGTGAACCAAGACGTACGCTCTCTTTTAGAAAACTAAAATACTTTCGAAGGATGTCTGTGAGCAGCACTATGAGAAGGTTACGAGTATATTGCATGCGCAATTGAAGATTAATTCGTTGAGTGGAATCAGCGTGGGCAAGTTGGAAAATATTCAAGGAGCATGGCTTCTATATGTTGGACAGTTTGGACGGGTCGGTCGGTTTGTAGTTGATTGTAACAAGAGTTAATGGCCTGGAAGATTGCTGTTGAAACTCTTTTTTTTTGGATCTAATCGATGGGGAACAGCTTTTTTCATTTGATGACATTCAAGTATATGACCTTTGGAATTTACGGGCTCTAAATAACATCACATGATGAATTATTTTGTTATGACATTTTCCAGAACGACTTGATACAGTTTATTATCTTGGCATTTGAACGAATGCCCTATGGCAGATGTTTGACTTTTATAACTAAACGGTGTATCAATATTTACGAGATATTTAAATTAAATAGAAAACATAATTTGTTGTGAGTCAAGTTTAGCCATGGTGGTATCTTTATCTATGATGCAGGCGGGGAGGCCTTGGCTCGCTCGATTTATCTCGTCGGACGGGGGGTTGTATTTGCCAATCCACTCTTCATCCGTACTCTACAAACATTTATCTCGTGCAATATTTGGTAAGAAGAAAGTTACTCTACTTAGACTTCGGGCAGACAGAGAAAATAGAAAAGAGGGATAGAAGGAAGATAAAGGGAAAATCGATCACTAACGCCTGAAGTAAATCAGGAATTCTTGTGTAGTACTCCATTTTTACTAACCCAAATCAGTCAGCTGTCAAGCTTTTTATGATTGCCAGTACTTTACCGTACAAATGGCGACAAACTCAAATTTTGCGGCCACGTCGAAAAAGAAAGTCCTATTTGAGCTGCTCCGGCATATTCGGAGAATACGTCATCTAGGAATCGAAAGGGAAGAGCTATGAGAACAACGCCAACGCTCAATCCCGAAGTGGATAATGTAGTCCTGTGTTTTAGGGTTAAATAATAAATTCGAGCTGGCCATCCAGGTTGTTACGAAGCCACCAAGAGACTCGGAAAGGTATGAAGTTATATTAATGAAGACCATGCTAAACGAGAAAGAGACAACGACGTTCGTATCTGCACCTGGAATGTTAGAACATTCAACAGAAGAGCTGTAGCCGAACAACCAGTGGCAGCCCAAGGCTGCTTAAAATACATTACTATCATCCAGGAAATACGATGGCAAAGACCGGGCAAAAAGAGGATGAAAAACTATGAATCTACTACGAACCGTGTAACAGTGAGCAGAAACAAGGAATACTCGGATGTGGATTTGATATAAGTGTCAGACTTAGTCAAGAAGAAATTGGTAAACGCATTGACACAGTCAAGGTCACGCTCCGACTGAGTGGAAACCGCGACTATTCGAATGTGGAAATGTTGTAATTGACGGACTTAGGGAGACAGTCTTATGCTTTCAAGGCACAAATAAATCCATTGTGATAATCTGCATTGATGCCAAAGTCGCCAACATAAGCCTTATATGCGATCACGCTCCGATGATGATATAGCGAAAGACTGCTTTTACGAGCTTCTTGACAAATCTATGAGCGACTACCCAAGTACGATGTTAAAATCGTGCTGGAAGATTTTAGCGAAAAAGGTAGGAAGGGAGCATAGCCTACACGACAACACGTCTGGCAACGAACTTAGGCTAATTGACTTCGCTGCGGAACGAAATGCCAATACAGCACGTTTTTTTCAGCTCGACATTTTTAAGGCGACATGGCGGTCTCCACAACAAACCAGAAATACTTTGAAAATATTTAATGTCGAAAAAATGTTATCGCAAGAGACCGCCAAGGCCTTTGCGCAACGCGTACGCATTAACACCATACAACCAGCATCTAATGTCGAGAACAATGGCAACGATGTCAACAAGTTATTAGATAAGTCGCAACTGATGAGCTAGGTTTTTCGCGCCCACTAGCAAGAAACTCCTGGTTTGATGCTCACAGTCAAGAACGAGGCCTACAAGGCTAAGCTGCAGGTGAAAGGGAAGAACACCGGCTTTTCAGAGAGAAGACAAAACAGCAAGAAAAGCGCGCGATCGAGGATATAGAGAGGTCCCACTCCAGGAACGATATTGACAAGTTCTACCAAAGTGTAAAACGTAAATGACAGGGATACGAAGCGCGAACAGAATCCTGTCGATATGAACAAGAAAAGATCCTAGTTGAGATGCTGAGGATATGAAAGATCCACTTATGCGGCGAGGACGAACAATCTGCCGCTGTCAAGCGGAACGAGTCATTCAATATTGGCGACGACGGCGAAAAC
Organism: Rhingia campestris; assembly: GCA_932526625.1. NCBI lineage: Eukaryota > Metazoa > Arthropoda > Insecta > Diptera > Syrphidae > Rhingia > Rhingia campestris. The sequence goes on from OW052183.1 coordinate 11,613,489, forward strand.
TACCAACCACATAGCAATATCTGAAATTAAGCTTAACATGGCTGCAAATTTGATCGGATGAAAATATGCCTAAAGAATGGAATCTCAGGAGAACGTCCGAACTCCGCAAACTACAGAGTCTCCTCAACATCGCCTACAGGATCTTTTCTACCGTAATATGTGAACGCCTGAAACTGTTTACCAACAACCTGATCGGCCCTTATCAGTGTGGTTTTAGGCCAGAATTGTACACAACTGATCAAATCTTTACACTGGAAAAAAAATCCAATAAGTCATTATCGATACCCACCACCTATTCATCGATTTCCAAGCCGCATACGACAGTATTTCTAGTGACGAGATATACATCCATCTGTCAGTGACGATGGAGAATTTTCGCTGAAACGACCTCACCGAGACATTTGATACAAAAAAAGGCTTTAGGCAAGGCGACGCAGAGAGAATTGTTCAAAACCAGAGGCACAATCTTCCATATATCGGTGCAACTACTAACATACGCCGACGATATTGACATCATTGGTCGTACTCAACGGGATGTCATAGCCACGTTTGCTAGTATAGAGGAGGAAGCGCCAAAAATGCGTTCAGCAGTAAATGAGTGTAAAACTAAGTTTATGCTGTCACGACAAAAGGACACAAAACATCGACGAATTGGCAAGAACGTCACAATTGACAGATATAACTTTGGGGTATTACGGGACTTTGTCTACCTCTGCTGCGCTATTAACTCTGAAAACAAAATCTCGTCAGAAATCAAACGAAGAATTACTCTTGCCAATCGCTGTTTCTTCGGGCAATTTAGTAGTAAAGCCCTCACTCGAACTACTAAGGAGATCCTATATAAGACCCAATTATCCCAGACCTGCTCTATGGCGCTGGAGCATGGACCGTATCAAAAGCGGATGAAGAAATCCTTGGTCGATTCGATAGAAAAATTCTTCGAAAAATCGTCGGTCCCGTTTGCGTTGACGGCCTATGAAGATGAAGATTCAACATAGTTGTATAACGACAATCCCCTAGTCAAAAAAAAAACTCCGCATTGGACGTTTGAAATGGCTAGGACATGTAGAACAAATGGACATACCAATACTCCAACTCGCAGAGTCATCGATTCCCAGCCAGATGTCGGACGCAGTAGAGGTAAACCTCGCCTCAAGTGTCGCGCACAAGTAGAAACTTCCCTCACCCAACTTGAAGAGCGCAACTGGTAATGCTGCAAGTACAAATCCCACAATACCAAGGTTGAATACAACAAGAAACCAATTCCTTACAACAGAACTGCAAAAGTGAAAATAAAACGGAAAATGCATTCAATTACCTCAAATCGGAACAATTGCTTTTGCCCACAAGGAAAATCTCCTCAGTCGTAAAATTAAATGTAATTCACCCATCCAATGGGGATTTCCAAATGCCTCCACAGAATGCACCCCATAAAACTACTCACGTACCAATAAATCTTCTGCAGACAAATAAAAACCTCCATTGTGCGAGTCACAACCGCCTCCTTGCAAAGTTTGACGCATCGAATACACCGCATTTGTTGGTAATTCAAAGGATACGAATGAAAAAAAAAGTCTTCCTCCATCTATTTTCACAGCACAAAGATAAAAAAAAATTTACAATTACTTGTCAATTGTAATTATGTGAACCGTTTTCAATTGCCTGCTCTGCAAAGATGGGTGTTCGCCTCTGAGACACCCTAGCCGGGCTCTTCCTTTTTTACAATCGATCCACTTGATTATTCAATTAATATTGGATTATTTATTGCGAATGTGAGTATGTGTGCAGGCAGGCACTAAGGTGGTTATTGCCCTCTAACCCTAATTTCCTCCACGCCTCTCTGTCCATGACCAATTGCACTCACAAAGTGAAGTGCTTAGATGTGTTCTGGCAGACAGTTAGTCGAAGGGGAGCTCCCCAGCATATTGCTATTAATTTCGATGGAACGGTTTTTTAAGGGAGTGCGCTAAACTGCTAAAGTACCCATGCCTCACAATGGAAAAACCTAACGGCTGTTGAGATAACAGAGGAAATTCAATTAAAAAAAAAACTACCTGGGGCGTATACGCAACATATTTGTGTAAATGGTTTGGCCTCATTCGATCGATAGTTTGGTAGTTTATTTGAATTGAATTTGTGTGTGTAATGGTAATGTTAACCACTAGATTCCCTCCACTCATTACCTGGTAAGGAAACCACACGTCACTTAAATATTAAACCCGAAGAAATTTTGACAAGGGACACACGCATAACCACCCCTCTTGAAGCTCACCTGAGGCTGTCTTGAAGATGTGTCATACAACTGACATGTGTCATGTGTAAACCTCGAATTCTCCAAGAATTGTATTGTGTGTATACCTCGCAGTTATCAGACACCTTCCATCGACGACATTTGTGTCGTATTCCAATTTTCCTGCAGCAAAGGTTGGAAAAATTCAACACAACCACTCGTGCGTGAGTGCTTAACGAATTAGACATCTGTGAAAATGGAAAATGGGATCAAGTTCATTAAAAGTTTATTTTCCCGAGTTTACTCATCACTTCAACTGTAAATAACGTTGTTTGCTGCGTTATAATTCCGAAAGTCTAGGACCGAGCGACTGCGTCCACAGAGTAGCTGGATAGAAAAGGTTTTTTTAAGCAGAAAATTGTTTTTTTTTGAGGATTTTGTTGGCGTTGTTGAAGGAGGTAAGGGATTTTGAGTGTTTGGTGTTTATCTTTGACTTAAGCTGTTTAGGGAGATGTGGATATATATCCGGTTGAACGGTGGTGTCAGTTTGAGCTGAGTAGGAAAATATGCGGGACTTCGTAAATTGACATTTGGAGTTGTACGAGATGAAGATAAGGGATGCGATTTTGGCCTTAAGTAAAGGGTGCATATAATGAAGACGCTCAGCTGATGGTGTATATGAAGGCACAATGGCAATCGTAATTTCTCTTAATGAATTCTAAAAGTTTTTGACATCTTTGACAGAAATAAATATAACAAGCGCAGTTGAGTTTGCATTTAAAAAAAAATAGACTTTTGAGGGAGGAAAAAAAGGGCAGAAACCGAAAATACTGCAAAAGTAGCTTTCAAATGAATTATGTCAAAACGAGTTAAGACTTTACTTAGAGAGCTTAACATTTTGGAAAGTAATTTGCATCAGAGCGTTCTAAGCATTCTCCGCATAAAGTAAATGTGGAGGTTCAAATCCAAAAGCTAATTGCATTGCAGTGGAAATTGGATGAAATGCACTTTCGGTTAATAATAGAAATGTTACTCGAGTCATTTTAAAATTTGACAGCGGTGATGCATTTTAAAATTAACAGTTCCACACAATTTGTTTTTAATCCCTTACAATTTGAATAAGTTGCCCTTTCTATTTTAGAGAGCGTTTTAATTAATTAGTTTGAACAGATGGAACTTTTTTTTTGGTGGTAATTGGAATAGTAGCTTTCAAACCCATCGCCTTGTCCACATTTTTTGTATTTTTTTATGATTCAGGTAGATATCTGACGTTCTGTTTTACGCACCTTTAAAAATCATATCAATAGTGTCACCCATTACATTTAAGTGTGAGCTTGTGATCCATTAAGATTTTACGATTTTCCTTTTTAATTTCACTGTAGACAGAAGACAACGAACAGTCAACCAAATTGATCACATTGCGATAAACAAGAGGCACACATCCAGTAATTTGTATGTCCGAACATTTCGAGGGGCTAACAAAGACTGGGACCACTACCTTATTGCAGCGGATATCCACCACGCAACAACAAACCAGACATACAGTGAACAAATTTATTGTCGAAAGACTGCAATCGCCAGAGACCGCCAAGACCTTCGTGCAACGCGTATCCCTTAACCTCACGATTCACACCATAACACCAGCATCTAATGTCGAAGACCAATGGCAACGATGCCAACAAGCCATTAGATCAGCCGCAACTGATGTCCTAGGTTTCTCGCGGCCACCAGCAAGAAACCCCTGGTTTGATGAGGAATGGCGACAGATGCTCGCAGCCAAGAACGAGGCTACAAGGTGAAGACGAGAGCTATACAGGCAAAGAAGAAGGGCTTTTCAGAAAGAAGAAAAGAGAGCAAGAAAAGCGCGCGATCGAGGATATAGAGAGGTGCCACTCCAGGAACGATGTTCGCAAATTTTACCAAAGTGTAAAACGTCAAAGCCAAGGATACAAAGCACGAACATAATCCTGTCAAGATGAACTACAATATCATAGATGAGATACAGTCGATGCGGAGAATATGAAGGAACCACTTCTGCAGACTGTTAAACGGCGATGAAGAACAACATTCCGCTGTCAGCCAGGACGAACCATTTAATATTGGCAACGGCAGCGAAAACTGCCAACCACGCGACCTAAGTGAAGTAAGGACAGCAAAATCTAAACTCAAGCTTAATAAGGTCGCCGGAAATGACAGCCTTCCCGCTGAGTTTTATAAAGCTGGCGGAGATGACTTTTTAAGTTACATCCACCAACTCATAAGCCAAATCTTGTCGGATGAAAGTATGCCTGAAGAATGAAACCTCAGCATCATTGCCAGATCCACATAAAAGGAGACCCTCTGAACTGCATAAACTACAGAGGCATAAGTCTCCTCAACATCGCCTACAAGATCCTATCTGCCGTAATATATGAACGCCTGAAACTGTTTACCAACAACCTGATCGGACCCTATCAGTGTGGTTTTCGGCCAGGAAAGTCCACAACCGATCAAATCTTCACACTTCGGCAGATCCTGGAAAAAAACCCAAGAAGCCCAAATCAATACCCACCACCTACTTATCGATTTCAAAGCCGCATACGACAGCATTTATGGAGACGAACTATACAGAGCATGTCTAGTTTTGGTATACCGCCCAAACTCGTCTGTTTGTGTAGGATGACGATGGCGAATTATCGCTGCACCATCAGGGTCGGAAACGACCTCACCGATACATTCGATACCAAAAAACGATTTAGGCAAGGCGATGCGCCGTCATGTGACTTCTTCAATTTGATTCTTGAGAGGATTGTGCAAAACTCCCGAACCAAAACCAGAGGCACAATTTTCCAAAAATCGGTACAACGACTAGCATACGCCGACGATATTGACATCACTGGTAGGACTCAACGTGATGTCATAGCCACGTTTGCTAGTATAGAGAATGAAGCGGCAAAAATGCGTTCAGCAATAAACGAGTGTAAAACTAAGTTTAGGATATCACGACAAAAGGATACACGAATTGGACAGAACGTCACCATTGACAGATTTAACTTTGAGGTATTACGGGACTTTTTCTACCTAGGCTCCGCTATTAAATCTGGCAACAACATCTCATCAGAAATTAAACGAAGAATTACTGTCCCAATCGCTGTTTTTTCGGGCTAAGAAGGCAATTTAGTAGTTAAGCCCTCACTCGAACTACTAAGGAGATCCTATATAAGACCCTGATTATACCAGTCCTGCTCTACGGCGCTGAAGCATGGACCGTATCAAAAGCGGATGAAGAAATCCTTGGTCGATTCGAGAGAAAAATTCTTCGAAAAATCTTCTGTCCCGTTTGCGTTGACGGGCTGTGTAGACGAAGATTGAACCACGAACTATACGAGCTGTACAGCGACATACCCCTGGTCAAAAAACTCCGCATTGGACGTTTAAGATGGCTAGGATATGTAGAACGAATGGACACCAATACTCCGGCTCGCAGAGTCTTCGATTCCCAGTCAGACCTCAACCAACTTGGAGGGCGCAGCTGGGGGCAGTTAGCTAAGGACCGGGCTAATTGGAGAGGCATGTGGGTTGAGGCCCAGGTTCATCCCGAACTGTAGCGCCACTTAAGTAAGTAAGTAAGTGGTGATCGAGATGCCATTCCTACAACTTCAAATTACAGAGTGGACCTAATTACATTGATTTTTTTTTCAATATTTTGAGAGTTTTTCAAAGGACAAGAGAAAAAAATAAAATTAGCAGGAGATTAGCGAGTTGTCAACATATCGAGAGTCAACTGTGTCGTATTTTTTCTGTTCGTATTTTGCGTAAAACATAATAAGATCATTTACGTCTAAAATGAAAGTTTTAATAAAACTAAAACGGTTTGAGAGATACAGATTCGCCACTTCAAAAATCTTAAAAAATCAATTATTGCAGATACGCCACTTCGTGTTTGAAACGGCGCACGATTTGAACGATGTTATGTTTCATACTTGTCATAAAATGTCCTTTTAAATTAAACAAAAAAAAATGAATGTTTAACACACATTTAAAAATGGAACGTCCTCATGAAATACCTTATAAGAATGACCCTTTTGAGATAGGGTATAAAAAATCGCAAATTTTTAGCAAAAAAAAAAACAAACGAAATGTGGCAAAATTGCCAAGATCTCCAACAGAGATGGGGTAAAGTAAAATGAATATAATTCCCACTTATTAAGAAAATAACAGAAGACCACAAAAAATTCGAGGATACTCGTTGAGAGTAATTTTTAGAAATTGCTTTTGAGGTCTCTTATTAAATTTTTAATTTCTTAATGATAACCACTGCTGCACGTTCGTATTCGAAGTGATAATTATTGACTGTTTTTACTACCGCTTTAAAAAATTAAATTACACTCTGTCCACTCTGTTCGCTGGGGGACCTATACATGTACAAATCACATGATTACTGTGGTGTATATCATCGTTTACAGTACAAACCAAATTCGTGTATGTATTTCTTCTAAAAAAAAAAGCTCTTAAGCTGACCAAATACAAAATTTCTACAGCCCAGGACTATGCTTCCAAAACGTGTGTCCATTAACCATACAAAAAATGGTCATAACCCACAAAAACTACACCCCACATACTCAACCCCCAATGCCAACCACTGTTTATGTCAACAAATACCACAATAAGATATGGACCAGCACAATAAAGAACACAAACGGAAATGGACGAGCCAAAATGAAGACCAATATGTGAACAGAAATGCTCTTAGGACTCAATAAATTAAGTGTCATCCTATTCCATTCTCTGGCGCAAACTGGGACTAGATTTGTATTATATCCTTTCACAAAGAAGAACAATAAATCAGGAAGAATGACGAGAAGGGCACAAAAGAAACATTTGATTGTGCTTCAGTTGCACAACAAGTGAGAATACACACTTACGTTCATTGATCACGTACAAATGAAGTGATGCGAATGGAGAGGATTCGTAACGTAAACATGTCGCGTGTGCAGAGAACAATATAAACACGTATTGCGTTAAATCTTGAGCAATTGAATGACATATTGTGTGCGATTTGATAGTTTATGGTGCAGCATATGAGGCCACATAAAATCTCGGTTAAATGCTTCGGATTACAGTACAAAGTGATGTATAAAATTTTCATGAATGTATCAATCCAGTAAGGACATTTTATGACTCGCACTTTTGTGACTTGCGTTCGTGTATTGTTACGCGGCTTTGTTGCGGTTAGGGAATTTGAAAGTGTTGGTAGGAATATTTCCTGTTATTTTATTTTTAATTAAAATAGCCATGCCACTGCATATCTTGGCGTGTAAGCTCAAGCTCAATTACAAACCACAACGTTGTGAACACATGCTACTAGACCCAATGGCAAGAATTATTCTCGAAAGTAGTTAACTTGTGGTCACGAGCCATGTCTTCACAACGTGGGGCATTATGAGAATTAATTCAATTTGCCATATCCGATGGGGCACGTGTGGTTGATTAACTGGAAATAGAAATACAAATTCCACCACTGAATCTGTGATTTGCCGTGGTTTTTATTGCGGACGTACTACAACAGCGTGGCCCAAAAGTCTCTTTCCTAAGTTAAAAATTAATAACTCTTTTATTTATTAATATTTGTGATTTTTGAAGCGAAGGCAGCTTTTTTACGGACGGCCGGTGAGTCACGTATAAAACTTATTCAAAAAGATGGAGAGTGAACCGAAAAAAAGTGAAATCGTGACCGACACCGTACCGTTAACTTCCCCCTCCATGGCGCACTTGAAGGATGGAGAGTGAACCGAAAAAAAGTGAAATCGTGACCGACACCGTACCACTAACATCCCCTTCCATGGCGCACTTGGAAGATGGGGACAGAACCGAGAAAATGTGAAATCGTGACCGTCACCGTACCGTTAACGTCACCGTCACAAGGGCCAATACGTAAAAGCTGCCAGTCCGGCAAATTTCTCGTCGATAAGTCTCCTTCCAAGGTATTCGAAAAGATTCTCAGTCGGGCACTGTTCAAGTGGTCTGAGTTTGGTTTCAAGGCGGGACATGACTGTATTCATGACGCCTCCAAACTCGTCTCAGATATACAATGGAACAAAGCCAAAAGCAGTGCACGGGTGCATGTCTGGTTGATTTGGAGAAGGCTTTCGACGCCGTATGGTTAGAGGGCCTCTATCTAAAGCTGACCAGACTTGGCATAAGTAATACACTGCTATATATGCTTCATGACATGTTGACTGGTAGAACGTTTGTTGTCAAAAGTGGCAATGTAACTTCTACCACAGAATTTTTCATTAAAAATCGGCTGCAACACCAGCGATATGATAGGTTGTCTTACTCAGGCAATTGCGTATGCGGACGATCTTATCGCGTACAGAACAGCACCTACTGTCGAGGTCATTCGAACTCTTTTGCAGCGGGACTTCGACAAGATCCAGAGATATTGTGATGACTGAAGGACGATCTTATCGCGTACAGAACAGCACCTACTGTCGAGGTCATTCGAACTCTTTTTCAGCGGGACATCGACAAGATCCAGAGATATTGTGATGACTGGAAGTTGAAAATCAACTTTCAGAAATCGGAACTTTCAGAGAAAGAACTGGCGCAAGCTGGTGATCGTTGGACCAAACGGACAATCACTGGCTAGTAAAAGTACCTTGGCATCTGGCTGGATCAGTATCTATATTTCGGAAGACATGTAGATGCTGCTCTGGCGAGAGCTAGGGGAGCGTTTGCCCTGACAAGACGATTGCTTTATAACAGTCGTCTTGACAGCAGGGTGAAGGTGATTCGCTACATATCCCTTATCAGGCCGATGATTGCCTATGGGTGTCCGGTTTGGTTCAACGTTGCCCCATCTCAAATGGAAAAGATACGGGTGTTTGAAAGGCAGTGTTTGAGAAGCTGCCTTGGATTTCACAGAACACCAGTATCTGACTACACAAAATATTATTCCAACCAGGTCCTATACAACGGGGCCAACATTAACAGGATAGACAATTTTCTGGTGAAACTTATTCGGTTTCACGCTGCAAGAGCGATGACCTCGAGCAAGAGTCTCATCTTTGGGGCCTTCTACCCGAATGATGAATAGTTTGATAATGCGCGTTTAAGCGGCTTAATTCCGCCTGAAGCTTTCCTATATTTAGATAGTCGAGGGCTGATACAGGATAGATCGGCGAACCGTGGACAGGCGGCTCCTATACGACCGGGACGTCGCGTCGTCGCTCAAGGCGGAGGAGAGCGCCTGCGGTGCACCAGGAGTGTGTCCTATTGGGACCGTCGTAGTTAGTTGCAACCTGTTGTGGTGGCTACAAGATTGGTTATAGACAGTTGACTTATATATTGAAGTATGGCCGACGTACAAAGCTCTAAGGTTTAAGGTTAAGGCTAGGTTAGGTGATACAGTCGTAGTGGCACATAAAAAAGGGGAAATATTGCTGTATTGTGGTTACACTATTCGTATTATGGTGGTCAAATTCGAGCAATATGGGAACGTTAGAGATGTGAGTCCTACGGGCAGGCTTCGTTTTAGACGATCGATCGTTAGGGAAAGTGTTGCAACCGATCCTGAAACATTGACACTACGACGTTTAACACAGTGAGGCATACAGTGTATCACGATTCATCTGATTGTGAGGAAATATCTGCACCTATAACCTAACCAGATCGAGTTGGTCCAACAGATCAAGCCTTCGCAGAAAAACGTCTGGAGTAGTACACAAGTGCCTTAAATATTGCTAAGAAAGACGAAATTGTTTGGAAAATTTTATGACGACCGACGAGGCACATTTTCATCTGAGCGCGTTTGTGAACAAGCAAAAATGCAGATTTAGCGGCACACAGATTCCCAAAAATCTCCATCAACGTCCCTTACACTCACTTCGTGTTACTGTTTGGTGTGGAATAACCTCGCGTTAGAATTCTGGGCCATATTTCTTTGAAAATGGTACGAGTGCCAGCGTACGGTCAATGGGTGCCGCTACAGAACAATGCTTCAGGACTTCAATGCTTCAATGGTTCAGGAAGACGGAGCTACGGCTCACACCGCTCGTGGGATAATGAACTTGTTGCGCAAATTTCGTCGGCAACACTTCAAAAAGTTATGGAACGTGTTATCAAAAGAGCCGATGAGGGCATGGGCTGTCCCTCCTAACACTGGAGGACACCCGGATCAACGTTCAGATTGGGAATACCTCATCTGAACTTTTCCAAACTTTTACCGGATTTCGACGAGAAGACGCGCTTTCATGCGATTTCTTCAATCTTGTTCTAGAACTAATAGAGCGTAGGGCAGGCGTAAATGCACAAGACACTATCTACAACAAATCCGTCCACCTCATGCATAATATGCTTTCAACAATCAAAGTACTGTCGATGCTTAACCTAGAAAAAAATGTCACAACAATGGTAGCAATTTTGAGATAGTTAAAGAGTTCATACACCTGGTAGTCAACATAAACCACATGATTGACACATTAGTGGAGACTGACCCTACAAAACCGATGCTATTTTGGTTTAGCGAAACAAATGGGGACAAAATTTTTATCCCGAGACTCGAAGTGTTTGTTCTACTGGACATTTATCCTATCAGTCATACTTTACGGCGCAGACTGCTGCACAATAAGCAGGAGAGCGAAAAAAAATGTTAGAAATTTTCGAAAGAAATATGCCCTACTCGATTATTTCTATCTCCGAAATTACATTAAGTGGTGATCCGAGAACCGCGGTTTATCCGGTTCAATGACGAAAACTTGACAAACGCCATTAACTTGGCAAACGCCAAGCATTTAACTAGTGTCCGTGCGATACACCTAGCGAAGTGGGTCAAGGCCCCTGTTAATCTCGAAGGTGGAACTCCAGATCATCTTCGATTCAAAAAAGAAAAATAAGTCAGCGGAAGTCCATGGTAAATCCCGTGAAGCTGAGGACATTTACGCCACGCTGTTCAACAACGCGCTGAATAATGAATATTATCAAGTGTGGTGGAAGACGGCGGTGGTTTATCATCTCCCGAAAAAGGGAAAGGACATCTCCAATTTGCGGTCGCTAAACCTCCTACCGAGCAAGTGGGCAGACGACAATTAGATAATACCAGCGACCCGGTTTAGTTTCAAGGCGGGCAAAGATACTATTAATACCGCCCCCAACGTGGTCTCTGATATACAATAAAAACGAGTGGTGGGTGCACGACTGGGTCGTACGCAACTTTCTCTTTCACAGCGAGTTGGGTGTTAGATCAAATAGAGCGCATTTTGATTATTAATGCTTTAAATGATATGAATAATGTCGAAATATGATTATACGAACGTTTACTACGAAATTTGAAGGAATCGGTGTCTATGGGAATAATAATGATTTTTCGTTATTGGCCAAAACTGAAAATTCCGTTTAGTGATAGTTGGGCTAAAACTAATTATGTGAAATTGGTTCAAGTAGTAATAGTAGTATATATATTAAATTTCATTCAATTTGACATAATAGTTTGCGAGAAATTGTCAATTTTCCTTATATGGCCTAAATGACAAAATCCGTTATATGGATTTTCTCGAAAAAACTGGGTATGCAGTTTTGTTGGAGCTAATATGGTTATAGTATATATAAAGTTTAATCAAAATCGTTAGAGCCGTTTTCGAGAAAATTGAGGTTATGTGTAACTTTTATATGGCAGGTACCGTTATTAACATGGCTAAAAGCAAACAAAAAAAATGGCCTAGAATTATGACTAAAATAAGCTTGGATACGAAGTTTGAAAGAAATCGGTCAAGCCGTTTAGGCTGGGGAGACCATTACGGACAGACGGACCGACGGACCGACGGACCGACGAACGGAATTCCAAAAACCACTTTTTTAGGCTCCGCTATCATCGTAATGTTAGAATCAATTAAAATCTCGAGGTCGAAAATTTTCACGAAAACAATATATTTCTCTTTGTAAGAGAAAGTTAAAAAGGTGCACGAGTGCATGTTTGGTTGATTTAGAGAAGGCTTTCGACAACGTATGCGGTTAGAGGGCCTCTATGTACCCCACTGCTATAAATGTTTCACGACATGCTGAGTGTTATAACGTTTGTTATCAAACGTGGCAATGTAACATCTACCTCCGAATTGTTCAATTAAAATAGTCTGTACCAGAATTTCGACAAATCCAGAGATATTTAGCCCTATCGAGGTATCCGTTCCGATTAGCATTTCGGACCGATCTTCCGACGAAATGTAACGCACATGATCGCGCATCGGCAATATGCGTTAAGCCGACAATATTAGACATCTACGCGTTGAATTTCTTCCGAAGTTGTCCGACAAAGAATTGCTGCGGAATCAAACGAACGCGATTGTATCCTTTATAATTTTATTCCACAACGGATAACTTGAAAGCAAATTGAATTCCGATTGGAACTGGCTTTCGTTTCGGAAATTGTTTCGAACGGATACCTCGATTGGTGTGATTGTGATGACTGGACTTTAAAAATCAAATTTCAGACATCTGAAACTTTTTTGTGAAGGACACCGTTGTTCAGAGCCTTAAGGTATGATACGAGAGAGAACTGGCGCAAGCTGGTGATCATGGAACGGAAAGCGAAAATCATAGGCCGATGATTGCCTATTGGTGCCCGGTTGGTCCAAAGTTGCCCCATCTCAAATGGAAAGGATTTAGGTGTTTGAGAGGCTGTATCTAAGAAGCTGCCTTGGAATACACCGAACACCTGAGAGTATACAACGAGGCCAACATAAATAGAATAAAAACATTTCTGGTAAAGCTCATCCGGAGTCACACGGCTTGAGCGATAACCTCGAGCAATAGTCTCATCTTTGGGGCTTACTAACCCAATGATGAATATTTTGAAAGTGTGCATTTAACCGTCTACATTCCGCCTAAAGCTTTCCTATAATTGGATAGTCGATACATCAATAGTTGATACACCAATCTACCAGGTCTTCCGAAGAATTGTGGATAGGCGGCTCCTATACGACCAAGACTTCATCGTTCAAGGCGGAGGAAAGCGCCTACGGTTCAACAGAAGTGTGTCTGATTTGGAACGTTGGAGTAGGTTGAAACAGAAGGACCTGTTGTGGTGGTTGACTGATATATTGTATGGCCAGTTTAGGTTAGGTAAACAGCCCTGGTGGCACAAAATAATATAACAAAAATCCAAAATAAAAAAAAAATCCTTGCTGTGGTCGTTGTAGAGAACGCTTACTAAGTTATTGGAAATATCGTCTATTAATACGTCTGTCCATCTCTATTTGATATTGCTAACATCTGCCATCATCTTATTCGGCCTCATTTTGTTTGTATATTGTCCAACATTATAAACTGTATGTGAGTGCTGAGTGCACAACTTCTAGAACCACCCTTCAAGCCAACTTCCAAGATAATTGCGGGCTTTTAACCACAAAACCACTATTTTCAAACAGTCCATTATATGGGCATCAATTTTAGACAAACAAACATTTTTGTTTGCTGGTTTCACCCAAAATTTCAATAAAGGGAGGGAGTGTCAATCAATACCAGCTCATCCTCATGATATCGTCCATGACCTTGTTATAGCGCTGTCTCAAATCCATTTCGCCAAAAAGCCCACTTTTAGTGCCTAAAACCTAAACTCTGGCCCATCACGATTGATAAATGTACATCCGTCTCTTATTCCCGCCTAAACAGTGTATCCATTACATTCTATTTATTTTCACTCATTGAAAAACACACAAACACACACCAGAGCAAATGTAAACAAGAGTATTTCAACTGATATCAAGATGTGAGTATTAGTTTTGTTAGATGGTAAACCAAAGCCAATATGGAGACCATTGTTTATCTACAAACCCCAACCCCCATGAAACAGTTTATCTATCTCTAAACTAGAATGACCATCCAAACAAAAATAGACAAACACGAACTGCGAGCGCCCCCACTTGGTGGATATGTAAACGCGAATTGCTACATTGCTGCGTCATAATGTTACCGTCATTCGAATGCCAACGAGTGCCGCTCTCAATTAAATAAGGGGACGGGGCCGGAACACTTCAAGTGGCAAACAAACAAATAAATCGAAGAGAACAGAAAAGCAAAAAAAAACGTAAAAGAACTACTCGAGAACGATTGGTGTGTCCCCTACCTCCCCTCCACATCCATTGACGTAAAAACAGACAATTTTGACAAAATTAGATTTCAGACCGAACAAACTCAAAAACACTGACGGGTGACGATTTTTGACGACCACGTTTGGTAAATCATCTAATCCACCACCCCTCCTCCTTCTATGAATTCACCACAACAAAGTTCACGTGTACCCTGCCGGTGTTTTTGTTTCAATTTTTAATTTTTTCAAGGATAAGTCGTGTTTTACGGCTGGGTTTCCTTTTAGAAAAAAAATACAAATACAATCCACGTCATCGTTTTCCATGGGCTAATGTAACCCACTATCACTACACTACACCTCATCACACACACACGACTAAATGAGGCGAAAATACCACAGCCTTGGTCCCTGGATAAACGTAGGTAATTAATTGACTCTTAAGATTTGCGACTCTCTGGCTCGTGAAAGCGGTTAACAAAGGCGGTCAGAGTGGGTGTGATAAAGGATGTGGATCTGGGAGTATTGTGAGTTTAAAACATGCTGCGTGGGTGTATTTCACATGTGATTTTGACAGGACACACAATGGGTGGGTCTAATAGAGTTCACAAACCATTTATTTTTTGTGTATGTTTGTGTGCGTTTTTGCTTCTTTTTTTTGTGATAAATTATTGCTAACTAGTTGTTGTCGGTCTATGGTAATAAATAAATTAATTATGTCGAAGGAATAGGGCTGCTGTTTATCTTTTTTGCTAAAATAAATGGATCCTGTAGTTAGGGACACAGTAAACACAAAATGATTTCAATCACTTTAATGAAAACAGTAAATAAGTTGGCACACAATGTAGGACACATTTAGGAAGGGGACTATACCCTTTTGTCAACTTGCAGTTAGTCGAAGTATAATATTTACGACTAGAAATTACAATTGAGGGATGCGTTAGGCCTAAAAAACCTATGGGATGGCTACAATTTGCAACTGGAAAATATGATATCCCATCCCATCTTAAAAAAACGGACTAGGACTTATTTTTTTAATTTGTTAGTAGACCCGTCGTAAAACAGATATAGAATGGCGCTATTTAATTTTATTGTTTAGAAACAAACTTAATTTTTTTTTTAAGAAAACGGGAGTGACTCAAGTTTGACGGTTTGGGCTGCATAAAAGGACTATCTGTCAGCAAAAACACAAACCGCGTGATTCTATAGTGGAACATCTAAAGGTGCGGTCTTATGTACTATAGGTTCAGATAGTTAACGAAATTCCGGTCGAATGACATATTTTATCGATAAAAAAAGCTTTAACGGGTATAACTAAATGTGGGTGCAGTGGCCTGGTGGTTAGTGCGTTTTACTACCAAGCACGGGGTCACTGGTTCAAATCCCGAAAGTAAAAACACTGCTCCACTTCCGGTTCTTGCCAAAAGAAACATTGTGAGCAAAAGCCAGTCCTAGATACTAACGACCCTGTTGCGCAAAAAAATTGTATTTGGGATCTCTGTTCAAATCCGGAAAGTAAAACCACTTAAGGCTCATAAGGACTTATGACTTAGCTTTTATCTTACAACCATTTATATGAGTATGCAAGTGATTATAGCCAACTCCGACTATCAGCCTCCATGTTGCGACCATTGTATGCCTTTTACTTTGACGGCAGATTAAGTATGAAGTTTTGACGGTAGCAGATGAGAACGGTTGGGAACGTGTCCTTTCACTAAGGAACCACTTTGTATCGTCTACACTTATAGTTAGGCTGAAGAAAGGTTAGGGCTTAGGCTCATGTAGGATGTTTTATGAGTTCTGGTATAAGAGGTCATCTTTGAATTTAAAGGGCTAGTCGTGACAAGTGAATGCAGACATGCCCGTGTGCTAGTGATCCTATTAAATCGTCACCTAGGTGTGTTTCTTGCAAGGTTGCTGGACCTGCTTGGTTTTATTTTGAATCCTAGACGACATAGCTCAGTTTTTACTGACCATTTACACTTTCTACGTTTCTCGCGTCCACCAGCAAGAAACCCCTGGTTTGATGAGGAATGCCGACAGATGCTCGCAGCCAAGAATGAGGCCTTCTAGGCTAATCTGCCGGTGAAGACGAGATCTGTCATTGAGCTCTATAGGCAGAGAAGAAGGGAAGAACACCAGCTTTTCAGAATGAAGAAAAAAGAGCAAGAAAAGCACGCGATCGAGGATATAGAGAAATTTTACCAAAGTGTAAAGCGTCAAAGCCAAGGATACAAGGCTCGAACAGAATACTGTGGAGATGAACAAGGAAATGTCGTAGTTGATGCTGAGGATATGGAAGAACCACTTTTGCAGACTGTTAACCGGCGATGGCGAACAACATTCCGCTGTCAGCCAGAACGAACCTTTTAATATTGGCAACGGCAGCGAAAACTTCCACCCGACCTAAGTGAAGTGAGGATAGCAATATCTAAACTCAAGCTCAATAAGGCTGCCGGTAATGAGGGCCTTCCCGCCAAGCTTTATAAAGCCGGCGGAGATGACTTGGTAAGTAACATCCACCAACTCATAAGCAAAATCTGGACGGATGAAAGTGTGCCTGAAGAATGGAACCTCAGCATCGTTTGCCCGATCCACAGAAAAGGAGACCCTCTGAACTGCACCAGCTACAGAGGCGTAAGTCTCTTCAACATCGCCTATGTTCGGCCCTTATCAGTGTGGTTAAAGGCCAGGAAAGTCCACAACCGATCAAATTTTCACACATCGGCAGATCCTGGAAATAACCCGAGAAGTCCAAATCGATACCCACCACCTATTTATCAATTTCAAAGCCGCATACGACAGCATTTATAGAGACGAACTATTCAGAGCCATGTCTAGTTTTGGTATATTGTAGGTTTGTGTTGGATGACGATGGAGAATTATCGCTACTGCATCAGGGTCGGAAACGATTTCAACCTGACTTCTTCAATTTGATTCATGAAAGGATTGTGCAAAACTCCCGAGCCAACACCAGAGGGACAATTTTCCAAAAATCGGTGCAACTACTAGCATACGCCAACGATATTGAAATCACTCCAGATAGAAGGACTCAACGTGATGTCATAGCCACGTTTTCTAGTATAGAGAATGAAGCGGCAAAAATGGGTTAAGCAGTAAATGAGGGTAAGACTAAGAATATGCTGTCAACACGAAAGGACACACAACATCGACGAATTGGACAGACGTCACCATTGACAGATATAACTTTGAGGTAGTACGGGACTTTGTCTACCTCGGCTCCGCTATTAACTCTGACAACAACATCTCGTCAGAAATCAAACGAAGAATTACTCTTGCCAACCGCTGTTTCTTCGGGCTAAGAAGGCAATTTAGTAGTAAAGCCCTCACTCGAACTACTAACGAGATCCTATATAAGACCCTGTTCATCCCAGTCCTGCTCTACGGCGCCGAAGCATGGACCGTATCAAAAGCGGATGCAGAAATCCTTGGTCGATTCGAGAAAAAAATTTGTTGAAAAATCTTCGGTCCCGGTTGCGTTGACGGGCTATGTAGACGATGATTCAACCACGAACTATACGAACTGTACAGCTACATACCCCTGGTCAAAAAACTCCGCATTGGACGTTTAAGATGACTAGGACATGTAGAACGAATGGACACCAATACTACGGCTCGCAGAGTCTTCGATACCCAGCCAGACGTCCGACGTAGTAGAGGAAGACCTCGCCTTAAGTGGCGCGCACAAGTAGAAACCGACCTCAACCAACTTGGAGTGGCAACTGGAGGCAGTTAGCTAAGGACCAAGCTAATTGGAGAGGCATGTTTGTTGAGGCAAAGGTTCATCCCGGACTGTAGCGCCACTTAAGTAAGTAAGTATTTACACTACCTCGATTTTTTTTTTTTACATACCAAGACAGTGGAAAGTCGCGGAAGTGATTATGGTTCTATAACCAGGAAAATCACCGAATGAAATAAAATCTTACAGGCCTATTTCACTTCTTCCAATAATTCAAAAGTTTTTGAACGGATATTACTCGGTCGCTTACACCCCATAATTGAACAGAAACGTCTTTTACCTGACCATCAATTTGGGTTTAGAAGTAAACTTTCAACGGTGGACCAAGTACATCGAATTACAGATGTAATTGAGAAAGCTTTCGAAGAAAAGAAAATTTGTTCAGCCGTATTTCTTGACGTGTCGCAAGCTTTTGACAAGGTGTGGCACAAAGGCCTTACTTATAAACTAAGTCAAGTTCTGCCAGAACAATTATATAAAATCCTCGTGTCGTATCTTGAGCATAGACTCTTCCGTGTGAAACTTGGAAGCGAATATTCCGAGTTCAAAGAAATAATGGTAGGTGTACCGCAAGGAAGCGTCCTTGGACCAATCCTGTACCTCCTATTAACTCGTGATATCCCACAAACAAACGATACAATAGTTGCAACGTTTGCTGACGATACTGCTATAATAGCAGTTGGCACAACAATAGAGGAAACAAATATCAAATTACAAAACGCTCTTAACGAGGTTAATGAATGGACTAAATCCTGGCGGATTGCACTTAATGAGAGCAAATCGGTCCATGTAGATTTTTCGTATAAACGGACAAACATTTTGTCTGTATTTCTAAATACGGTTCGAGTCCCGTTTGCAAATGAAGCGAAATATCTCGGTAAGACACTCGATGCAAAATTAAAATGGAAGTGGCATGTATAAAGGAAATGCGAAAAACTTAAGAATAAATACAGAGAACTGTACTGGTTGCTCGGAAAATATTCGTAGCTTAACCTTGACAACAAGCTGCTATTATACAAGCAAGTGCTAAAACCGGTTTACAAACTCTTGAAAACAAAATGTTAAGATCATTTGTCAATGCGCCGTGGTACGTAAGGAACGAAGATCTACGCAGAGATCTGGGTATTCCCGCGGTTAAAGATGAAACAAAAAATGTTGCACGAAAACATAACAAACGTTTATTAGGACACGTTAACACAACAGTCCTCCAAATTCTTGACGAAACAAATATATTGCGGCGTCTTCAAAGAACTAAACCCTTAGATTTGGCCCGATAATAACAAACCGCGCTATAAATTACGGAAAAGCAGGAACTCTCAAAGGAAAGTTACCTGCCAAACATATTATATACTCGTGATAAAAAAAATTGCTGGATAAGTCGAATACTTAGTTGCAATAGAAATAACGGGTGATTTTTTAAGAGGCTTAGAACTTTTAAAAAAAAAAAAACACAAAAAATTCGAAAAAATGAATGAAATATTTATTTGAATCGATAGTTTGAACCTTGCAATTTAATGTTTAAAGATAATTTCATGCAAATGTTGACCGCGGCTGCGTCTCAGGTAGCCCATCCGCTGAGTCCAATTTTGGCATACTCTTTCACACATATCGGCCGGTATCTCACGAATGAATGCATGGATGTTGGCTTCCAGTGCGTCAATCGAAGCGGGCTTGTCCCTATAGACATTAGCCTTGACATACCCCCACAAAAAATAATCTAATGGTGTCAAATCGCACGATCTAGGCGGCCAATTGACCGGCCCGAAACGTGAAATTAACTGTTCACCAAACTCGCCTCGCAATTGCGCCATTGTTTCGCGTGCTGTGTGGCATGTGGCACCGTCTTGTTGAAACCACATATCATGCAAGTCAAGAACTTCCATTTCGGGCAAAAAAAAGTTTGTTATCATCGCTCGGTAGCGTTCACCATTGACCCCAAATGCGGCAATTTTGCTTATTTACGTACCCATTCAACCAAAAATGAGCCTCATCGCTGAACACAATTTTTCGATAAAAAAGCGGATCCTCGGCCAGCTTTCCAAGAGCCCATTCACCAAAAATTCGGCGTTGTGGTAGGTCGGCTGGCTTTAGTTCTTGCACCAGCTGTATCTTAAAAGGCTTTACGTCCAAATCCTTCCGCAAAATTTTCCACGTAGTGCTGTAACAAAGGCCTAACTGCTGGGAACGGCGCCGAATCGACATTTCGCGGTCTTCTGTCACACTAGCTGATACGGCCGCAATATTTTCTTCACTACGCACAGTACGTAAACGTGTTGGTGGTTTAATGCCCAACAAAGTAAATTTTGTGCGAAATTTGGTCACAATCTTCCGAATAGACTGCTCAGAAGGTCGAGAATGCCTATCATAAAATGGAAGCAGCGCGCGATGAACATTTCGAACCGAGCACGAATTTTGATAGTAAAATTCAATAATTTGCAAGCGTTGTTCATTTGTAAGACGATCCATGGTTAAATTGCAAACCAAACTGAAGCTGTTTGACAGTGACACAAGGTACTAAACACACGTCAGCTGTCAAAACCAGTGTTGCCAAAACCAAACCAGCTAAAAAATCACCCGTTACAAAATGGGTGGTGGTTTTAGTGAGTAAAAATCTCAACTACATTGGGCACGTGCTCATCGTGTCTATGAAGATTTCCACCAGCCCACGAAAAAAAAAATCTTTAAACTAAAATTTCGAAAATTGTTGGTGGTCCTACAGAGGGATTTTGGGATATGGACTCCTAACACAAAAATTAAAAGTGTATACCATTCTTTTTTTTATTATTAAAACTTCTTAGTACTAAGCCAAAATAATCGGTTGAGTTTTTCAATATCGGAAATCGACTTTGCACTAAGCATTTTATTTTTAACTAATGTTTCAGATTTCCTCGTGTTCCAGGTGCAAAAACTTCATTCCAATGACGCTGTTTTGTATGTGGCCACGGCTTTCATGGGAATGAAAGTCTTTTGGATGAACGTGTGGCCAGGCACTAACCAACTTCACAAGTACAGTTCCATCTTGTTTTCCGTTGCAATGATGCTTTTCAATGAGAGGTATAACTCAACTCTTATAATAATCGTTCTTCTTTGTCATATGAAATCATATTTAAAATGTTAGCTGTTCCATTCCAATATTGTTTTAACGATATTAGTAACCATATTTTCCACAAATTACCACATAACGAAATTATAATTTGTATGGGAAATTCAGTAAAATTTGATCGTATTTGCAAATTTAATACCGAAATGAGCGCATTTGCTCAGTGAGAACGTAGTATATAACCTACATGTTTTCAAAAACTATTATGCCCGGTTTCACAGTGAGAGCTTAATCCAGGGTTTAACTTTGTGTTTCATAATGCCGGCTTAAGAGATAAACCCTACTTAAGTGCTGATATAACTTAAGCCTCCGATTTTGGTGGATTAGGTGTTGGCTTAACTTCTGTCAAAGCGAAATTCATCTTTGATGTTACCACCTTTGGCACATTACCTTTGTTTTATGGAAATGAACTGCAATTTTTTTTTTAAATTTGTGGGAATATTGCATTACTTAATAAATATATACTCTCTTCAAACGGAGTAATTCATGCAGCGTCTAAATTCGTTATTGGCACTATTTTTTTTTTTTTTTTTTTAGAGTTAAGATTTTTCAGGTTGGCACACTGGTTAGTAATGGCGTCCAACGGTCCAAACGTCATTTGTCAAAGTAAAAAGTTTTAAGTATACTCTGCCATTTGATCATGGAAAGACTTACAAATGAGCAACGATTACAAGTTATTAAAATTTATTATCAAAATAGCTCCATGAAAATCCGCTGTTTTATCGAAAAATTGTATTCAGCGATGAGGCTCATTTGTGGCTCAACGGATACGTAAATAAGCAAAACTGTCGCATCTGGAGTGATGAGCAGTTACATGCAATACAAGAATTACCGATGCACACCCAAAAAAACGACAGTTTGGTGTTATCGTCAACGACGAACGATATCGAGCCATGATTCGCGACGGTGCCACATGCCACACAGCTCATGAAACAATGGAAATGTTGAAGGATTAAATAGGATGAGCAGCTTAACTCTCGAAATGGCCCTATGAGTTGGACGCCAATATCATGCGATTTTACGCCTCTTGATTATTTCTTGTGGGGTTATGTAAATTCGTTAGTCTATGTTTACAAACCGAACACGATTGAAGTCTTACAACATAACACGCGTAATTCGTGGAATACAGGACGAAATGCTCGAAAAAGTGACGCAAAATTGGACCTTCCGAATGGACCATTTGAAACGGAGCCGCGGACAACATTTACATGAACTTGTCTTTAAAACCTAAATGCCAAAGGCCTATTTATCGATTACAATAAAAATTTTGAATACTTGATGCAAATTTAAGTGTTTTTTGCGATTTTAAAAAAAACTTCGCCTAAAAAATCGACAGTTATTTCTGGTCCACCGCCCGTGGTATACAATCCTCGTTTTTCTCCGCACACTTTGTTTTTTTTTATGTTGGATGTAGTGGAGACTTGCCCCATGGGTGGTGTCCGAACTAACTTCAGGGAGTCACTGTTATTTGTGTGCTTAATATTAGCAGAATACTCAAGTTTGGTGTATACTTTTGGGCGAGTAACTACTAAATTTCCGATAAACCGTTCACAATAACTTGTTATGATTGGCTTAACTAAACCACACTTTTTAAATGACTGTGAAACCCGAAAAACTTAAGCTCTGCATTTTATTTAACTAAGCTGCTTAAAAATATGTACACCACAACGAATTGATTGATCAAGATCCTCACGAATAATCTCTGCTACTGCATCAATATTCTCATTATTGCGGTCTCTACGCACCCTGGTTGGTGGATGAATGTCCAATAGTGTAAAATTGGTTCGGAATTTGGTGATGGGTTTAAGAATAGTGCATTCAGTTGGACGATTATGACGACCAAAATGAGATCGAAGAACTCTATAAAAATTTTAAACTGAGAACTGATTTTGGAAAAAAGTTTCTATACGTTTTCCATTGGTACAAAAATCAATTTTTTTTTATCTAGATCTGTCAAAAGAATGATTTTGACAGTTGCTGTCATTGGGCAAAAAAAAATTTTGTTTTTTTATCTCAGATCAATTTTGCAAATCTCGATTTTTCGCCAAATTTAGCCATCCTTGCACACAAACTAATGGCGTTTTCCATTAGGAAAATTTGATCTGAAGCTGTCAAAAGACCGATTTTGACAGTTGTTGTGTTCCATTGGGCAAAAAAATTGATTTTGTTTTTCTCTTAGATCAATTTTGCAAATCTGTATTTTTCGGCAGATTTACCAATACCAATACAAATGATAGCTGTCAGTTTGACTAGAGTGATATTCATTTTGATTTATTACTTTAGTTGTGAAAAACAAGAGTGCTTTGCGTTTGGATTTATTAATGGATATAGACACACAGCCTTATTCATAATCTCATTATAAGGAGTGTATAAAGTTATGCACTCCTTAAAATGCCTCTAAACGCAAAAACCTTATTCATAACACTTATACAACGTTGAATAGAGGCTTTATGGCTGAAACACAATCACGCTTTGGTGCGTTGCGTTGGCTGACGCACCTAGTTCAACCATATGAAATCAATGTTACCTATCCCAATTTAGCTTTGCCTGGCGTTGAGTTTCCACCTCAAAATGAAAAACGTAAAATCTAAACGTAACGTTGCTGTAAAGCGTAATGGGCAAAGCAAAGGTTGGAAAAAGTGTGAATTGTCAAAAAAATTGTTGTTGTTTTCTGGATTATTTTCTGAGAAGGTTGTGGAATACGATATTTTTAGCAAAGATTTTAATCATTTCCTCCATTTTTGTAGCAGAAGTTGAAACTGCTGAGAAAATAAATATGCCAAAGCGTGCGCAAAGCAGTTGGGCGTAACGTTGGTAAAGAGAAGCTCCAAATCGTGATTGTGTTTTAGCCATTACATTCTAAACGCGTCTGATGGTTGAATAGTGCCTGTATAAGAGTATATAATATTTTTTATGCCTGTATACACAGACAGCTGAGCATCAGGGTTACCAAAGGTTCAATTGTAAGTTGAAAAAAATCATCTAGGGTATTTTTGTCATCATCATCAACATCAACAGTTGTGTTTCACTGTTTAATTTGTTCAAATGGCAATTCTTCTTTACCTACAGACTCAACATTGTAATCGATGTTATTGAGTCAACATTAGTCATCAATATGTTATAAAAATGTAGAAAATAAAATTGTCACCATGAGTTTCACAACCAAAAAAATGATGCCTTGGTAACTCTGCCGAGCTTTTTGGTAATTTATAAATAAATACTTATGCACTGTATAACTATGCAACCGTTGAGATGTGTTTTAGTGAAATCTAATGAATAAGGGGAACAGTGCACAGAAAATAAAGTTATACGTGAACTATTAAATTCATCTAGTTCGACTTCGTCTTCGGAAAGTGATAAAGATAATTTCTGTATTTTCAAATTTTTGTTATGTTTTAAATTTTGGCAGCTATACCGACGCTAACATCAGAGACACGAAATGACACCAATACATTGACAAAAAAAATATATCTGAATCGTGTTCCATTGACACTCAAAAAGATCAAATTTCAGATCAAAATCTAGATTTCTCAATGGAAAACGCCATAATACAAATGATAGCTGTCAGTTTAACCAAAGTTATTTTCGTTTTGATTTACTATCATTTCGGCTGTGAAAAACTATTACAAAAATACAAATTTTTGGCGCAACAGGCTCGTTAGTACCCAGGGCCTAGCTTTCTCACAACCATTCATGAGAACTTGTGTAATTCTTGCACGATGGCGGGACCTCCTGTTTTATGCCGACTCCGAACGGCTAAGTTGAGATAAGCTATTCTTGACAATTGATACTACTCGGATGATTTGTCAGATCATCACGAGGTGAAAAACTATTATTAACATAAAATCTGTAGCAGTTCAAAGTGAAGCTATCATTCATAGTGTGCAGACGTGTTTTAATTGTGCTCTCTAAGTTAACTTACTTATAAACAAACGCAATGTCCGAAAAGTGTACTAAGTGCGATAAAATCATAAGCAAAGACTTTATAGTATGCGGCGGTATTTGCGGTTTAAAATTTCATGATTCATGTGTAAATTTATCAGAAAGTGCCTTGAATTTCTTGAAGTCAAGCATAAACTATTCATGGAAGTGCAATGCTTGTGCTAGTGTCCCAGTGCTTGGTTTAGTATGTAAAGTGGCCGAATTATGCAAAACTGTTCACATCTTGCATGAGGAAATTAAAACCTTAAAAGAAAGTACAGTGAAAATCAGTCCATCTGACCGAACACCTAAATCTAACAACGACAAAAATAAATTACAAAAAAACAAAAACAAGACACAAGTGCATAAAGTAAACACTGCGGTAATCAACACCAACACTGCTTGTGAGAAGCCCACGGTCAGTTCTATCAATGTCACTGACCTACCATCTAACGCTTATTCTCAAGAGTTAACTGAACCAGAAAATCTGCAATGGAATACAGCACAAAAAAGGAAAAGGAACAACAACAGAATTCAGTCAAAGATCATCGGTAAAGACTCCACATACACAGAAGTTGAAGTAATATCTGCTAAGAAATGGCTTCATCTCTCTCGTTTTTCTACAACCACAAAAGCAGATTCGATTCTAGCGTATGCGTCAAAGAAGCTGAGTGTTCCTGTAAATCTTCTCTCCTGCTTTCCCCTTTACAAAAGAGATGCTGATCTGTCGTTACTAAAATTCGTCAATTTTCGCCTTGGTGTTCCTGCTTGTATTATTAACGATGCATTGAATGCTGATAACTGGCCTTTAAATGTGCATGTGAGAAATTTTCGTTTCATTCCAAAAAACGAGAGCGCAGACATCGTGCAAATATAAACAATGAAGTAAATCTTTCTCATTCCTCTTTATTGTCCTCTTCGTCAACTAATGTAATTACTGTTTATTACCAAAATGCTGGTGGAATGAGAACCAAGACCAGCGATGTTTTTCTTGCTGTTTCTCTACATGAATATGACATAATTGTCTTCACAGAAACATGGTTGAATGACAACTTCTCAACTGCTGAAATCATTGATAACTACTACACTGTTCATCGTCTTGACCGAACATCAATGAATGGTTGTCAACGTGGCGGGGGAGTACTTATTGCTGTGCGCTCAACTCTCACAACTTGTGCTGTTACTCTACCTCATGATGATTTTAAGACAGAACAGCTATGCGTTTCTGTTGATATTGATGACGGCAGCGAGGCAACTGGACGACAAAAATTGTTCTTCATTGTGAGCTACATACCTCCAAAAAGCCCGCTATGTTTGTACGAATGTCATCTAGCGAACATCGATTTCATTGCTGAACAGCTGCTTGAACATCAACATCTTATTGTTTTGGGCGATTTTAATCTTGGTGATATTAAATGGTCATTTTCAAATGAAGATAAATGTTTAATTCCATATAATTTGAAAACGGAATGTGAGTTCAAGTTTATTGATACTATGTTTACTTTTAATGTATATCAACAAAATTATTGTCATAATTCATTAAATAGAATTCTTGATCTAATATTTGTGGATAATAACTTAAATTGTACAGTCAGAGAAGTTGTATGTCCATTAATTAGAAATTCTATTCATCACATCGCTCTATGTCTTGATTTAGTATGCAGTTTTCCGTCATCACTAAAATCTAATTTAAATAATCATGAAATAATTTATAATTTTTCAAAAGCAAATTACAATGCATTAAATAATTACTTGGGCTCGATTGATTGGTCGAGCGTTCTTTCTGGTCTTCAACTTAAAGAAGTCTATGATACATTTTTAAGTATATTAGACTATGGATTTTCTCAGTTCGTTCCACTGACTAAGAAAAAACAATATTTTAAGCTACCGTGGCATAATCAAAGGCTGATCAAATTAAAGAACGCTAAAAACAAAGTATATAAATTATCAAAAAAATCAAAATCTGATTTGGACAAAAAACGTTTTTGCCAATTACGTCGCGAATATGAATTTTTGAATAAGTTCTTGTATAAACAGTATATTATGAACACTGAATCTTATGTTTCAACGAATCCTAAATCATTCTGGACATTTTTAAACAACAAAAGAAAGCAGAATGGTGTTCTGCAAAATATGGAATTCGAAGGTACTGTCTCCTGTAGCATTGACTCAACCTGTGAGCTCTTTGCTAAGTTTTTTGAATCAGTTTATGTCGATCACTCGAATCATTATGTCTCCTCCGATACTAATATAAATCCATTTAATGGCAATATAAGTTTAGGATCACTTAATCTTTCGATTGATGATATTTTACAAGGCATAACTTATTTGAATGCTAGCCAAAGTGCAGGTCCAGACCGTATTCCATTTCATGTGCTTAAGCAATGCAATTTATCCTTGTGTCTTCCATTAAAATTAATTTTCAATTTATCCTTAGAGTCTGGGATGTTTTTAGATGAATGGAAATTTTCATTCATAACTCCCATATTTAAAGCTGGATCTCGACAAAAAGTTGAAAATTATCGTGGAATTTCTAAACTTTCAGCTGTTCCTAAATTGTTTGAGTCTATTGTTACAAAAAAACTTTACTTTTCAATAAAGGAACAAATATCATTGCAACAACATGGATTTGTTTCTGGTAGGTCCACATCAACCAACTTGACACTCTTTACAAAATATCTCTTTGACTCTGTGGAGTCAGGATATCAAGTGGATGTTATTTTCACCGACTTCACAAAAGCTTTTGACACAATATGTCATCATATCCTCATTACAAAATTAAAATCGTTTGGCATACACTCGATGCTTCTTAAATGGATCTCGAGTTATCTTTCCAATAGGAAGCAGTACGTAAAAATTGGTTGTTCTCAATCTAGGCTCATTGAGGTCTTATCTGGTGTCCCCCAAGGCAGCCATTTAGGGCCTATGCTCTTCAATGTTTTTATTAATGAAATCCCCTCAGTGCTTAGTCACGCTAACTGCCTAATGTATGCCGATGACCTTAAGATCTTTTTGCGTGTTAAAAATATTTATGATTGTGAACGTCTTCAAAATGATTTAAACAAACTTGTTTATTGGTGTGAGCTTAATCACCTGACCTTAAACATAAATAAATGTCATTCTTTTTCTGTGTATCGTATATTAGTCCCTATGATTTATGACTACACAATATCCAGAACCTGCATATCTCGTAAAACTGAAATAAAAGATCTTGGTGTGATCTTTGACACGAAACTTTCTTTTTCACTTCACATCGATTACGTTGTTGCTAAAGCAAATTCAATGCTTGGTTTCCTGAAACGAACATGTGCTGAGTTCTCTAACCCATATGCCCTTAAGTCTGTTTATATGTCTATAGTACGTCCTTTCCTTGAATATTGTTCTATGGTCTGGTGTCCAATCTATGCGAATTGTCAAATACGACTAGAAAGAGTGCAAAAGTCTTTTACAAGATTTGTTGTAAGACAAATGAAATGGAACCTTGACAGAATGCCGTCTTATTCAACAAGATGTGCGTTAATTGGTTTAGATTCCTTAGAAAAAAGACGAAATGTTCATTGTATACTGTTTATTTATGATGTTTTTTCTTATCGTATAATTTGTCCCGATATCCTTGAACAATTAAAGTTATATGCACCAGAAAGAATTCTTCGAACTAGAAATTTGTTATTGAATCCTAGGCATTTTTACAATTATGGTCTTCATGAACCAATAACAAAATGCATAAAACTTTTTAATTCTGTTTGTACTGAAATAGATTTGTGTGATGATAGAATAAAATTTAAACTGTCAATTTTAAATATAAATATGTCCTAAAAGAGAAATGTTGAACTTTAATAAATCCGTTGATTGTTAATAATGTAATTTTTATGAATTAATTTAATTATTTATGTAAATATGTTAAAAAGAAATATTATTTAAATCCAAATCTGTTAGAGTTAAGCTCGGTAGATAAATAAATAAATAAATAAATAAATAAAATATAAATTAAATGAAAAACAATCAACCTCTGTGACTTGAAACTTGACAGCTACACTGATACTGACTTCACAGACAAGAAATTACAACAATACAGAAACAAAAAAAAATCAATCTAAAATCGTGTTCCATTGGCACTCAAAAAGATCAAATTTAAGATCAAAATCCAAATTTACTAATGGTAAACGCCACGACAATTGCACACTGAACACAAACGTCATATAGACAAGCCAGTTGGCAAATAATAGGTCTGTTCCCGTACAAAATAATATTTACTGATTCTTACTGATTTTTATTTATTGCCGTTCCTGTACGCAAAAATAAGTAAAAGAGACAGCTCAGGAGAGAGCAAAAAACTACCCCTCCATAAAAAGCTGTAAAAAAATTTACTGCAAAAATGTCTGTTGGTAAAAATCAGTAAACTGTAAGTTGGTAACTAAAAGTGACCTAATAGGTCTGTTCCCGTACAAACTATTTTTACTGATTCTTACTGATTTTTAATTATTACCGTTCCCGTACGCAAAAATAAGTAAAAGAGACAGCTCACGAGAGAGCAAAAAAAATACCCCTCCATAAAAATCTGTAAAAAAATTGACTGCAGAAATTCCTGTTGGTAAAAATCATTAAACTGTCAGTTAGTATCTAAAAGTGACAATTCGCTTGTTTTGACAGGTGATTTATATCATTTGTTCTTTAAAAGCCATAGGTACAAAATATATAATTTTACTGTTTTTTACTTAAACGCGTTCCCGTACTTTTTGGTAATTTTGTCTCTTTCTGAAATAATTTAATCCCACTCCAAGAAATTGGAGAATTTACTAATTTTTACTGAAAAAGTACGGGAACAAACCTAATGGGCCTGCGCACACGAGTATGCTTCAACCGGTTGAACGTCATGTTTGTTGGTGGGACGGGTGAGGAGGGAGCACAGTTTGAGAGGCATTGGAGAGCAATTTTTCACCCAAAATTAAGTGGTTGAAGAGGTTGAATCTACCAACACATGCATGCGTTTCTGACAGTTGTGGTATTAAAAAAAAAATACGGCGGCTAGTTCGGTGTTAATCGAATTACACATACATATAAAGTTTGGTATATTACACAAAATTCAACCGGTTGAACATATTCCCGTGTGTTTGGAAAGTAACCATAATGACTACGGTTGAAGCATACTCGTGTGCGCAGGCCCAATAACTGTAAAACGGCGGTACCTCCTGTTGGATCACCCGTTATTATGTGGCTTATGTAGTTTTTCTTCGTCAAAAATAAATTTTCGGATTCGGAGGAAAGAACTTTTCAAATAAATGTTAATCTACCCAATTTTCAACGGAAAATGGAAATTTCAATCCTCTCTCCTTATCCATCCCACTCAATGCAACTAAAATTAAAAATAAATTGCAAGCATAATAATTTCAGAGATCCCCGTGCATACGTTTATACAAACAGTTGTTTATTAAAACGATAACGGATTCTTTAACTGAAATACAGCTTTAAACTTAAAAGATGTTTGTTATAACAATTTATTTGTTTAGTCCATTTGAGATGTTTAACGATCGTGCAGTTCGGCCAAAACATATCAACGAAATGCTAAAAAGTAAATATTTCCCACTTTCTAATAAATTCCACAATTTAATTTGAGTACCACTTCGTTAGCAATATTTTTTTACGAGCAGCGTACATACTAAGTCGCTACTAATTACCGCAAGAATGTAAATAATGCGGCGCGTGTAGATCCACACCGTTACTATGACAAAAAAAAAATAATTTACGATGTTCAGATGTTGTCTCCTATTCAGATATTTTTTTCTTTTCCTAATTTCCACATTTTTCACTTTTTTTTCAAGTGACCCCCGGTATTACATAAGCAACAATAAGGACGAGCAACCCACAACACAGTGGAAACTCATACCCGAAGGGGTGGTCGGTGTTTTCTCTGCTTAGATAGCACTACTTGTACAAACTTACCTTCGCGCAGAGAACACCTTTTCCAGCTGAGTATCCTTTTCTGCTTTAGGGCGGAGAGGGTGACAACAACGACGAGTACAATCCGTGATATTGAAAAAAAGAAAATACCGCAGCTGTTTGTTTTCCTAGCTTTGTTTATTTTCTTGTTTCCTTCCCGATTTTCACCAATAAACAATCAATTTATGGAAATTGTTTTCCACTTTTCTTTTTCGTGGTCAAATTAGACGGCACACACTTTGACGCACTGAAATTACAAACCGCCGAAGAATGCAAATATAGATAGCGACGTAGATGTGAGACAAGAAAAAAAGACAGACCACACAAATCGATTTGCGAATTTTCTTCTTCTTTTTCGGACGACCGCAGGGAAATCTTCAATTTTTGCGACAACAACGACCGGTTGAGAAAATTTTTATTTTATCGGAATGACCGATTCCAATTGGAATTTCAATTCAGAAAGTTGTTTCCTTTGGCTGAATTCAAGTTTTCCTTTTGGAGTGATTTTTATTTGGCTGGACGGCGAACGCGAAGACCAACGCAGAGACGACCGACACCTTTGAAAAGTTAAAGCGACATTGAAGAAGAGAAAATTTTCTTCGTTGGAAATTTGCGAAAAATGTCGGTTCACTCGGTTTTCTTTTCTGTTATTTCGAGAGAGTTGGTCGTTGGTGTCAGGTGTTCGGAGAGATGACAGTTTTCGGTGGATATGAAATTGGCATTTGTGAGGTTGGTAGCAGTGAAATGTTCTATAAACAGGGTTGTTAAAATAATGTGACGAAAACGTGTTTGACATTAGGCGTGTTTTTTTCTAAATCTATACAGGCTTATTTTCACATGAGAAAAAAACGCCATTCGGTGACTTGGCAGCACTATTCTTTTTGACATTTGACAACTCAATTTCAGTTGTTTATTTTTTTTCATAAACAATTTTGCACCGAATAATTATTTCTATTACCCATTTGAAAGGGAATCATTACAAAATGATAAATGCAGAAACCACAAAGGTAAATTTAGATATTTAACATAAAAGTGTATCTTCAATATGCATTTTGTTTTTAGTTAATTTCTTTATTGACAGACAACACAGCAGCAGAAGCAGCATACTCGCGCCGTACAAAAGACGTGGAGGATGTTCTGGAAGTGCTTGCCTGATGATTCGAGTTCCAGCAGTACTTCGGAGGAATCTGAACTGGAGTGGAAGCGACATCCGAAAGTACAAAATTTTATCGAAACTATTGATGAATTTAATGTTCAAGAAAACCGGCATAACTCAAAAAACTTGATTTTTCAGGAGAGCTGTTTAAAGTTTCTGAGTTGCAGAAATTTTCACACTTTTAATTTTTTCAAGTGACTATCAATATTCTTTTTAAAAACTTCATTTGATAGGGCCAGCTCCATTATTTTATCTAATGGAAACTAAAAAAAAAAGTTGAAATAATATATATTAGGTATTAAAATTTTAGCGTTTTTGCATCCCTTTCCAACTTAGGTCACTTTTCCCGAAAAAAACTTTTGTATATAGTGAACTTTTTTATTGAATTGTATTTAGTTCATCTTGGATCGGACAAAGAAAAACAAGAACACAAACAGTTAAAACGAAATGAAATCATAATTTATTCTCAAAAAAAAGGTATTACAAAGATATATTATTACAAAGTTGAAAAACTATCCGATTTTATTCTTAAAACGTTGGAAGTGAATCAAAACTATTTTATAAGTAAGCTTAATAGTTCACAGTCTTTGCTTTTTTGTACTTTCTGGTAACATCAG
The DNA here is from genome assembly GCA_932526625.1 of Rhingia campestris. Classification (NCBI taxonomy): domain Eukaryota; kingdom Metazoa; phylum Arthropoda; class Insecta; order Diptera; family Syrphidae; genus Rhingia; species Rhingia campestris. Next base: position 11,646,271 of record OW052183.1, read on the forward strand.
TTTAAAACAATTAGATTGCGTTTCTTAGCCTAAAAATAAAAATTCACATTTCTTGTTCAGACTTAAAATATAAAAGAAAAATTTTAGAGCCATCCTTAAAGCTACAAATTCTCATAAAACGGACTGTAGTATTGCGGAATTAATTTTTTTTCAAGTAGCATCATCAACCCCTTCTTTTTTTTATCGCTAATTGGCAATTTAGACGTATATAATCCAGTCAGGCTTTCGTTGACTTTCTTGTTTTTTCTAGAAGGTCTTACTTCAATTCTAGAAAAGTTCTCCTCCGCAAAAGTTTTTTTAAAAAAAATAGTATTCGGATTTGCCTTTTCAAATTTAATTACTCGTATATCAGTAACTTTGACACTATGTTTGCCAAAAATTGTGTCTGATTCTATTTTTTTTATGTTGAGAAAGTCCTTGAAGCACATTTCAGTGACGTTATATGGTCGTCCACTTTTCTTTGCACTACGAATAAGTGCGTAATAATGTTCTGGCTTGTAAATTGGCCCGCCTCGCAGTGAACGACTTATGTGCCTCTCGATTACAGAGTGAACAGAATCACCTTCATTTTGAGTGTGGCATATTATGCGATTTCGACGACAAACATTGGAATATCTTATGTGTATGAATCTTATTTTTCTATTTACTATTCTGTCTTCATAGTTCTTTTTCATCCAATTTAGCAAGATATTCACTATTCGAATGTGAAAATCAATATAATTCTTGTGGAGGAAGATCCAGAATAGATCCCAGGAAATCAGTATACATCTACATCTGGGATATCAGCAAAACCGTGACATTTAGGCAGCTGGGAAATTTGTTTGGTATTTCGAAGTCATCAGCATGGATTGTTGTCCGCAGAGTAACAGAATTTTTAATTAAAATTGGACACGAATATGTGAAATGGCCACAAGGAGATGAAGCAATTGAAATGCAAGCGTCGTTTCTTCAAAAGAAAGTAATACCCAACATTATTGGAGCAATAGATTGCACGCACGTCACTATAAAAGCACTAAGAAGAGACAAAGAATGCTATTTTGATAGGAAGCAAAATTATAGCTTAGTTTTACAAGCTGTTGTTGATGCTACCAAAAAGTTCACAAACATCACTTGCGGGGAGCCGGGATCTCTTCATGACAACATGGTACTACGGAGATCCAACTTGTGTGCAAGAGCCCATGCTAACTATGTGTCCCAATGGTGCGTTTATACTTGGTGACTCTACCTACCCTCCGTCAAGTTGGTTGGTGCCACCATTTAAAGATTGTGGAAATCTAATGGAATCTCAACGAAATTTCAACAACATTCATTCTGCAACTAGAATTGTTGTGGAAAATGCTTTTGGGTTGCTCAAGGGACGATTTAGGAGATTGATAAAGTTCACGGAACAGACAGATTTACGTGCTGTTACGAATCTCATCGTGGGTGCTTGTGTTTTGCACAACATTTGCATATGTCACGACGATTTCATCTCACGTATCGGATCCTTTAAATTCTACGTCGGATGAAAAGAGCAAGAGCAAAATATTATATAAACATATATGTATGTTACATATATTTGCGAACCCCTTGTCATCTTAAATATAAAAAAAATCTATGTATCTTAAATAAAAATAACAATAAACATATGTATTCATAAGGGTAGGTATTTTATTTGTCTTTTTTTTGCCAAATTTTTCAAAATTTTAATTTTTTTTCTTCAGCTTTTTTTCTGCGGTGGTGGAACTCGTCTTTCCTTTGAAGGTAGCACCTCAACAACATTAAAATCTCATCCTTTGTCCATATTTTACGTTTACTAAATTGGAATATATAAATTACTAGCTGCCCGGCCCGGCTTCGCCCGGGTACTGTTTCGTTTTAGGGTCCGTAATAGTATTTTAGTGTTAGTAGTATTTATTTTCTCAAAGCTGACCTGAGAGATTTTCTCAATATTTTTTTTTCCGTAAGAACCTTGTACAGAGTATTAGAAAACTACAAAAAAAAATCAGCCAAATCGGTCGGGTTTCATTTTTATATATATAGATTGTATATAAAATTTATTTATTGAATTGTTTACCTTTTTTCTGCCATGTTGCTGCCGTTAAATATGTTTCCAAATAAGAAACGGATGTCACTTTAGCCATCTTCGATAACATTTCTCGATAACAACAGCAATGAGTTGGTTTGGTACCACGTTTTCTATCCAGGCTAAGGGCGTAAGACTGGATAATTATCCAGGCTAAGGGCGTAAGACTGGATAATTATCCAGGTTTCGCGAAATCTATATAGGCTAAGGTGTTGTTGTATTTTACACGTGAATTGTTTGCTAAGCCTATATAGATTTGAAGTGAAGAGAAAAAATCACGCCTATTCAGACCCGTTTTTTGAAGTGAAACACTTCTTATGGCGCCTTGCGATTTCCTATGTTACAAAAACCGACACCATTGGGGAATGAATGTGTGCGATTGAAATAAATGTTACTTTGGGAGGGGAGCACGAGAGAGAGAAGGATAGAGCATTCACGCACATCTAGACCCGTTCTCGTACGTTCTCGGTAGAGAAGAGCGAGAAGCGAGAGAATTATGCAAGTGTATGTGTGCGATTTCTTGAAAAAAAAGTGTGCGTAGAGAGCTACGCGACAGAAGTGAAACTTCGTACTACTGCTGAGGATAGGATAGGATCAGTGGCTCTAATATCAGTATAAATCGGAGGTTATCATTTAAAACAATCCAATTATATCAATATACGAAAGATTTTATATTCGGTTTCCATCTCACAATTTTCTATAAATGAAACTATCGGTTTGTGGTAACTGAAGAAAGAAACGAAAACTTTCGATTGTAGTTGATCTAGAAATCTCGCGAAAACTGCATCAATAGTAGTCCCAGATCTCGTCGTTGCTTCTGTACGGTCATTCGTCATATGTAGTTCGAGTTTGGCGTTAAGGAAGTCAAGTAATGGTTGAGATTCTGCAGATGCGAAATTCGATAAATTCGATGCGATAATTCGTTTATTTTCCAGTTTATCTGTCAAACTCATTCTGTGGGTTATCTTTCTTTTTGCTGTGTTATGTGTTTATTTTTGTAAGAACTAGGGATGGGATTGAAATATATGTTTCCTAGTTGGTTCCGGCAGTCTCGACGTAATTCGAAAATGACTTAGCGAAGCAATTAAATATAAAAAATTCAAAAAACAAATCAGTTCATTCAATTGAACAATTCGATTCTCCACAAACCAAGACTTCAGTGGCGCAAGTGGTAGGCACTTGGCTCACTAGGCACGGGATTACAAGTTCAATCCCCGGTTAGGAGAAATGAACGTTCAAATAGCATCACTATTAGAAGGAATTTGATGAGGACTACTTGGTAATGTCCGAAATAGCTATTTTCCAAACAAATAGTGTTGTTTTACACAAGTTATTACTGTAATTTCAATCATTCAATTGATAATCAGATATTTGTCAGGGGTCGGCACCTTTAGAATCGTTGTTAGTCCTACCTCAGTACCACCACCGCTTGAATATTCAATTAATACGATAATCACAAAAAAAATGTGTGGAAAAAGGATATGATTTTTATATGATATTTATTTATCCCATTTATTAAAGTGATCCAAACGTTTATATAGGTGATACTGCCGCCGTTAAACCACCAATAATTGGTAATGAACGTCCTCACTCTCATCACTACTCCACGAATCCCAAATACAATTTCGAAATGAACTAAATTTGTAAATAAATAAACAAAAATAAAAACTTACTCACTCCATATTAATAGTAATATTTATTATTATTTAATTGTTTTTTGATTTGTAGCACACGAATAATTTTTTTGATTTTGCACGGAATGTTGTTCTGTGCATGACACGTCACAAGTAATACATACTCTCGAAACCAAGCATGAACAAATAAAATTCCAGAAAAACATCGGTTAAATGCCATTAACCGAACAAAATCTGGCGGTTACATTTATATCCGGTTAACTAACCTAACCGCGGATTCTACGGTTAAATTTTTGGTGAACAAACGCATTTTTCGGTTGTCGGCTGGAATAACCGTCCGTTAAAGTTAACCGATGGTGAGCAAACCCTTAGTGTCATTACTGTGTAAACGGTCATATATTTGTCATTAAGGGTATTCATGCAACGTCGAAATTTTATTACGTGAGAAAGATTGTAATTTTACGACGACCTTTCATAAACGACCCTAAAACTGCAGCACTAAATAATGCGGTAACCCACTGAATTGAATCTCATTTTAGTAATTTATTTATTGATAGAAATTTGTTCCTATTGCTCTCATTCCGTTCTCAATAGTTTTTTTCAGTTAAGCGCACACGTTTGATGTGTGGAAGTGACTGATTAAATGTCAAAATAGCATTTCAAAAGTTTACAAAGTTTACCATCTCAGTTTACGCACCCAATTCCTGTGAGAAAGTTCCGACATTGTTGGAAAAGATTTCCCATACAAATGTTGACAGTTCATTTATCACGTCGTAATTTTATCACGTTTACAACGTCTACGACGACTTTCCGACGTTGCATGAATACCCCTATTATTTGTGTCATTAGAAAATGGCGAAAAGTTTGTGTCATTTCATGCTGGCATTATAATTACATTGTATAAACGCTGTGTAAATATAACTTCACATATAGTTACGAAAAAGGAATGAAAATTTTCATTCTGAATTCTCAAATGACAACTTTCATCGATTGAATATAAAACAAAGTATGTCGCATAGACGTCCTTTGTGTGTGGTGTTGGACATTAATTTGTTTCTGCTGTGGAAAATGGATTGTTAAGTACAAATTTGAGTTTTAAGTTCAGTGAATTGTATATATACAAAATTTGTTTAGTTTATGTGATGAATCTAAATCTGCGCCAATGAATTCAAAAGAGGCAGCAAATATTGTCTTAAGTCGACAGCGCAAGCTGTAGAAAAAATGGACCACAGAGGAAGATAAAATTATGGTGGAATTGATCGAGGAGCGGGAGGCCATTTGGAATTATGTGTCATCGGAATACAAGAATCGCGACATAAAAATTCCATTGAGATCGTTACTTTCTCGGTCTTTTGGCATGGCTTCTATCAGGCTTCTTCCTCCTCCTTCTCCTAGGGTTTTAAAGCAACAGCAAAACAAGCTGCAGCTACTATTTTGCCTTCCATTTTCACTGCAGCTATTATTTTGCCTTCCATTTTCCATTTCGGTGGAACGACAAATACTACTTCACAAAAATAAATCATGATCAGTGAAAAATAAAAAGTGATTTTCTGCGATAACTATAAATATAAAATATTTTTGGATACTCATGTTCTAAAATTCATAAGCTTTGTTTTGACACCAACTAGCCAATGATTGAATTTATAAAAAAAAAACGCAAAATGTAAAAGAAAATTTCCAATGATGTTTTTCAATGATAGCTATAACTGGGCCCTTACACAAAGGAAAAGCGATGAAAAAGCCTGCCATTGAGAAATTGAAAAATCATAAAGAAATTACTTACAGAGACGAATTTTTCCTCTGCTATTGATTAGTGGAAACGTTTAAAAAGCGCCTCTTCATGTGAAAAAAGAACATTATGTTAAGTGCTATAGAATTAAGGGAAATTTTCATTTATTCAGGATTGTCATAGGAAAACTGTGTTTAAGACGAAAATGCAAATGTCATAGGAAAACTGTGTTTAAGACGAAAATGCAAACGCTTATTACCAAACATTTTACTACTAAGCTTAGTACGCAGCTCGCGCTAAATTGTATCTTTACTACTCTCCACTTGTTTTCTCCAATCCAAAGATGAATGCTCGCTAAATATGTACACAGCATATAGATGAATCGGGGAAATGTCATACATTCGCAGATGTCAGTAAATGTCAGATAATCAGTCGCGTCAATAAAATTTGTTTACCATTTGAGAGAAAATAAAATTCTTCCATCAAATATTCTTCTTCATTTTCTTCCATTTTGTTTTTATTTTTTATTAAAATTTCGCCGATTTAAACATTAAATTCGCGAGATAAATAAGTAGAGACCTGTCATCCACCGAGTATCACACTTTTCGTATAACACATAGTTGTTATACACTACTTACATTTTGTGTGTCACATCTTTTCGAAGTTAAGAATTTATCTCGCGAGCTGCGTACTGCACTTATAAATTTGCTCGCTAAATATTAACTCTGTAGAGATTTTTGTATGGGAGCTGCGTTCTTAACTTTAGTCAATATTCAAGTTGATATGGCATTTAATTGAATAAATAATGGCCTTTCTGAATATATGAAATGCTGTGGGATTAAATTATCGTTTTAATACAAAAATGTCCTCTACTTTTGCAACTAGTAGAAAAAAAAAGGAATATGTCGATGTATACCAAAATGCTAGCCTTCAGCCGTCAATCAACAAAAAAAAATATATCAAATCAAACTCACTACGAAACACATTTTCTAAAATCAATTCTCAAACAACCATGTAAACCCACATCGAACCGCCTTACCGACCATTAACATATTTAGAATCTATCGGTTGGCGACACTGTCGGCGTGTATCTGTCAAATATGTAAATTGTGCCCGGTGTTTTCTTTCTCGACTATTAAAGCATTTAGTTTTCTTCACAAACATTTGCAAGATCCGAACCAAATAATATTTCCAATCTTAAAGTCAAATAAATAATCTCAAAATGGCCAATGTCGAATCAATGATTGTCGAAGAAAAAGCCCCACCAATGCGACAAGTTGACAGAGAGAAGGTAAATAACCCACAACCGCATTTGTATGCAAACATTTTGTATTGAATTTTCACCGTGTATTCCCAGACATGTCCACTTCTACTTCGAGTCTTCTGTTCCACTGGGCGTCATCATTCAGTCTCCGAATACATGTACGGTAACGTTCCTTCCAATGAGCTGCAAATCTACACCTGGCAGGATGCCACCCTCCAAGAACTAACATCACTGGTGCGCGACGTCAATCCAGACACACGAAAGAAGGGCACATACTTTGACTTTGCTGTCGTCTATCCAGAGTACCGCAACCACACCTTCCGAATGCGTGAAATCGGCGTCACATGTTCCGGCCAGAAGGGTGCCGACGACAATAAAACTCTTTCCATGGCCAAGTTCTGTATCGGAGATTTTCTGGACATTTCCATAACTCCGCCGAATCGATTGCCACCAATGCGACGACAGAGACCATACTGATAAACTACTCGTAGGTCTTACATTGATTTTTTTATTTACAAAAACACAAACAAAGAACTGGACTCATCATAAATTAAAGAGAAATAAAAAAAAAAAACGGGACTTGAATCCAAAAAAACAAAAGTCTTGCTTAATCTACTGGATGGTGGGAGGTATGTGGTGTATACACCTCCTCGGCTTAGTTTCTATAGTACGGCTGCTGGGGTTGCTGTAGCACTGCGCCCGGCCTCTTCGACTTCTTCTTTCCCATCGTGGAGAGGTCGATCTCGATTCCGTTGGGGAGGACGGCCTTGTTCTGCTCGTAGTTGATGAAGCCACCGCGTTCGACGTCTTGTCCTTCGATTTGACGGTTGTTGGGGTCGCACTTGATGCCGGTCTCGTAGTGGTATTCACGTTTGTTGCCGTCTGGATCGACGTAGCCGTAGGTGCCTCTGGAAAGAGAAAGTGGATGGAATGAGTTTTTTTTTGTTGGCCGTGATGACTCGATAGTGTTAGAGGAAATGTGTTGACTGGGAATTTGGATGGTTCTCGGTTCTAGCTGTTGGAGGGTAGTTGTTTCAAGAAGGGGAGGAGTGAAATGGGCAAGAAGCATAATTGGGAATCATAGGACTGATTCTTATAAAAGGATTATAGAGCCTACGAATGATTTGACTGTGCCCCGAACACTAGGCGAGCTGGTGTGCCGCTTTATAAGACAAAATTTGAATTTCGGATGTGCGTTAGGTTCTTCTACTCCAGGTTAATGGTTTTGCTTTGCAGCACAGCTAAGCTTTATATGCTTTCAGGATTTGACGAATGAGGGAGATGACTGTTTCTACGAACTCGAAAAACTTATGAGCGAAAGTGAAAATCCTGGGTGATTTCAACACCAAGGGAGGAAGAAAGGTCATGACTCGTAGTAGTGCCGCTTCGCTGTTACAGAATTACCGGAACACGATTTTTCTATCTTGGCATTCAAAGTGGTCCCCAGATCAACAATCGGGCAATCAAATTGACCATTGGCCAGCATTCAGTATTTCGATCACCAAACATAGACTCTGGCGTTTTCCTTTTTGCAGTCAGGTTAGGCGGATCCACAAAATAATCAGAGGCCTCACAGATAATTCCCAAACGTGAATCCATTTTTTTATTAACGTGTCCCATATTACCAGCACCTTATGTCGAAGAAGAGGCGACATTATCAACAAGCCATACACACTTACTTAAGTAGCGCTACAGTCCAGAATAAATCTTCGCCTCAACCAACATGCCTCTCCAATTAGCCTGGTATTTAGCTAACTGCCTCCAGTTGCGCATTTCAAAGTTGGTTGAAGTCGGTTTCTACTTGTGCGCGCCACTTAAACGTCTGAGTTGGGATCGAATATTCTGCGAGCTGGAGTATTGGTGTCCATTCGCTCTACATGTCCTAGCCATCTTAAGCGTCCAAAGCAAAGTTATTTGACTCCCTGTACAGCTCGTATAGTTCTTGGTGGAATCTTCGTCTCCATAGTGGGACCGAATAAAGTTTCTCTCAAAATGACCGAGGATTTCAGCTTCTGATACATTCCATGCCGAATATCAGGCCTGTGATGATCAGGGTCTTGTATATGATCCCCTTAGTAGTTCGAGGAGGAGGGCTTTACCTCTAAATTGCCATCTTAGCCCGAAGAAACAGCGGTTGGCAAGAGTAATTCTTCGTTTAATTTCTGACGGGATGTTGTCAGAGTTCTTAGCAGGGCTGAGGTAGACCAAGTCTGTCAATGGTGACATTCTGTCCAATTCGTTGATGTGTTGTGTCTTTTTGAGTTGATTTTGCGCTTCCTTCTCTATACCATCAAATTCTCCATCATCCTGTACAGACGGACCAGTTTGGGCGGTATACCAAAGCTAGACATGGCTCTGTATAGTTCGTCTCTATAAATGGAGGCGTATGCCTTTGAAATCGATAAAGACGTGGTGGGTATCGATTTGGACTTCTTGGTTTTTTTTTCTGCCAGGATCTGCCGAAGTGTGAAGATTTGATCGGTTGTGAACTTTCCATAAGGACCGTTCAGGTTGAAGATATGATAGATAGGCAGTTGTTGGTGCAGTTCGGAGGGTCTCCGTTTTTGTGGATCGGGCAAACGATGCTGAGGTTCCATTCTTCAGGCATACTTTCGTCCGACCAGATTTTTCTTTTGAGGTAGTGAATGTTACTTACCGAGTCATCTCCGTCGGCTTTATTAACCTCGGCGAGAAGGCCGTCATGTCCGGCAGTTTTATTAGGCTTGAGTTTAGATATTGCTATCCTCACTTCTTTTAGGTCGGTTGGTTGGTAGTTTTAGCTGCCGTCGCCAGTATTGAATGGTCGTTCTGACTGACAGAGGAATTTTGTCCGTCATCGCCGTTGAACAGTTCTTCCATATCCTCAGCATCGACTGTGCCTCAACTACGATCTATCCTAGTTCGTCTTGACAGGATTCTGTTCGCGCCGAGCTTTGACGATTTTTTCTTTCATAAAACTTGCGGACCTTCATCCTGAAGTGAAACCTCTCTATTTCCTCGATTTCGCGCTTATCTTGCTCTTTTTTCTTCTTTCTGAAAAGCCGGTGTTCTTCCCACCTTCTTTGCCTATGGAACTCAGTGGCAGCTCTCGTCTTCACCTGTAGCTTAGCCTTGTTGGCCTAGATCTTGGCTGCAAACATCTGTCGGCATTCCTCATCAAACCAAGGGCTTCTTGCTGGTGCGCGCGAGAAACCTAGCACATCAGTTGACATCGTCGCTATTGTTCTTCGACATTAGATGCTGGTGGTATGGTGTTAATCGAGAGATTAAGGGATGTGCGTTGCGCTAAGGCTTTGGCGGTCTCTTGCGATTGCAGTCGTTCGACATAAAATTTTTCACAGCATTTTTGGTTTGTTGTGGCGTGGTATATGTCCGCATTCTTACCTTGGCTGCAACAAGGTAGTGGTCCGAGTCGATGTTAGCCCCTCGGAATGTTCGGACATCCAAAATATTGGATGCGTGCCTCTTGTCTATCGCAATGTGATCAATTTGGTTGACTGTTCGTTGATCTGGAGACCGCCATGTCCCCTTATGGATATCGAGGTGAGGAAACCGTGTACTGGCTATAGTGGCATTTCGTTCCGTAGCGAAGTCAATTAGCCTAAGTCCGTTACCAGACGTGTTGTCATGTAGACTGTGCTTTCCGACAGTACTGCTAAAGATGTCTTCTCTTCCTAACATTGCGTTTAAATTCTCAACACGATTTTAATATCGTACATCGTACTTATATTACCTTTTCCTCCGTCGGAGCGTGATGCATATAAGGTTTATGTTGGTGAATTTGGCCTTAACGCTGATTGTTACAATGCGTTCACTTATGTCTTGAAAACAAAAGACTTCTTGACTAAGTCTGGCACTTATAACAAATCCACATCCGAGTAGCCCTTGTTTCTGCTCACTGCAACACGGTTCGTAGTAGATGTCACAGTTTTTCATCGCCTTTTTGCCCGACCCATCTAATAGTATTTCCTGGATGGTAGTAATGTCTGCTTATTCGGCTGCACTTCTCCTGTTCTCACATTTTAGGTGCAGATACGAACGTCGTTGTGAGTTTTTCGTTTAACATGGTCGTCAACAATAAAATCAGTCCTTTCCGAAGCTCTTGGTTGCTTCGTAACTAATTTTTTCCGTAAGTGGGTAGTTAACCCAAAGCACAACCCCAACCTGAAGGACCAGCTCCAATTTACTAGATACCCCTAGGACACGTATCCACTACGGGATTGAGTTCTACCGTTTGCCTTTCAGCTCTTCCGCCACTATCTCTGTTCAAGGGGCCTGACTAACTCTTGAGATTCCTAGATGACCTGTTGTCCGAAATGTGGGTGCAGCTCAAATAGGTTGTTTACCTAGTCCATCCTAACAGGGACTGTAGACGGACTGCCGCACCTGCTAGTCTTGGCCTACCAGTGGTATTTTATTTCCCACCTACCCCGGATATCTGCAGAGGATTCTTTTATCCGCCACCAAGGACGAGTCTCGTGTCATGTGATTTTATTTACGAAATTCCTAACTCGAATTATATCCTGAAACTAGGTTGACCTTAGACCTCAGTAAGACCTTATCCGAGTCCTACTATGCTCGTTAGTAGTACTCGTTCCGTAACTTATAAAACTATAATCGTTGACGAAGGTGACTTTCTGGGTACGTACCGTGCAATATAGAAAATTACACATTACGTACTTAGCAAGTCTCAGTATCTATCGTCAACGATAAACGTTTTAAAAGCTACGGAATGTGTATACCCTGCACTTAGGTTCTCAAGGAAGGAGTCTACGAGTTGAAGACTTTTTTTTGGAGAGTGCTGGACATGAATAGGGAATGTGAGCTATCAATTCCTTTTCATCTTTATCCTCCTTCCTTCATCCAGCAAGTTCAGCAGATGTGAGGAGTCTATGGGGCAGTGTCCTCTAAGAAGATACCGATGATGACACGAATTGACACATTGTGCTGTTTGCTTGCACAAGTTTGCTTTATTAATTGATTCCATTCACCAGCTTACATGTAGCGAGGGGCAAAACAAAGCATCTTCACTTGTGGAGTAATGTCAAGTGTGGTGGACCATCTGATAAGCTAAAGAGCCTTAAAGTTTCCAGGGATATCTCTGTGCTCCGGCAACCAGAAGAGGTTAATGTAAGTGCTCTGCAATCTTGCTAACAGATAGTCGCCGGTCATGGCTGTTTTTGATATAACTGAACGAAATTCCAAGAATTTGATTGCGTCGGTAAGGATTCAAATGTTTCACGTTACACTTCAGCTTGGCCAAGGTTTCATTAATTGCCATAGTTTCCGTTTGGAATAATTTGGTATTCGAGAGGATATTCTTGAGATAAGCATCTGAAAGAAGACGCCAAACATAGTTTAAGACTTGTCCGTATAGAGAGAATCAAAATGTCATTTCCAAATGAGATTCGAAACGACTGGAAATGGTTACCTTACGACCGAATCTGTGTTTCGATAATTCAGATGTCATAGATGAAACCTAGTTCCCACTGTTCCAATGCCTCCATTTACCAAGAAGAAGAAAAAAATTAGAAATCGAAGTGTGCTATTGGCTTACATCCTGTATAGGATATAGACAACCAACATCACGCTTCCCTAGCGCTTGTCAAATCAAAACCAACTCCCATTACTTACTTCTGTTGCCTACACTACCCACATCCGGTCCTCATTGACAATACTTACTTGGTAATACAATCCATTCCGATATTTTCCTCCTTGAACGAACCATCGTCATTCTCATAGCCCCATGTGATGCTGCCGTCTGGATTCTCTTCGCGGTACTTCCTCAAAATCTGTGCCACTGGCTTGCGTGGACGATAGTCGTCCTGGTTCAAATTATTCTGGTCAATTGGGCGTGCTTGGATTGGGTTTGGCCTAGGACGTGCCTGTTCGAATTGGGGACGTGGTTCGCGATTACTGGGGCGAGTCCTCACTGGCTGCGCTTGTAGTGGTCGTTGTTGTGGTGGCTGACGTTCAATGGCAAACCGTTGAGAACCGAAATCATTAACCGGCTGTTGCCTTGGCTGAGGTGGTGATGGTGGTGCAGGACGTTCGATGAAACGTGGTGGCTGTTGTTGTTCCTCCTGCAGCGGAGAATCCTGTTGAATTGAGTTTGGTTCGTTAAAGAAATTCGGTGCCTGGGCGGGGTACTGTGCGGCCGCTTGTTGTGGCACCTGGATTTGTGGCTGTTGTTGTTCACGCAAGAGCTGTGGAATGAAAGGATCGTTGATTTCATCTTCTGTTGATTCAGTTACTGGCTTTGGATCATCGATGATGCGTGGGGCAATTGGAGGCGCAATCGAGTTGGAAGTTTGCTGCCGAAGTACTGGGCGGCGAACTCTAACGCCAACGTTATTGCGGAATTGTGGCCGACGGTCGATTGGTACTGCACCGGGTATGCTCAGTCTGGGTGGGACGGGTCCTTGCTGAGCGATGACTAGAGTTATCACTGACGCTAGAAGGAGCTGCAAAGAGAATAAAGGGTAAAATTTGTAAATATGCTCATGTGGTATGGAATTCCAATCAAACATCAATGTTATGCTCATTCAATTCAATTACACTTAGGAATTGCCTTCCTCACTTGTAAACAAAAACCCCTACTTGCATTCTGTAGAATTTACGCCCCCCAGCAGGCACATCTAAACACAAATTCCTCGTCTCTACTGAACCTCACAGATTAACTTCCACATGCCTGCAGGAGTTTCATTTGCCACAATCCAATTTTTATTGTTAATCATGCATAAGCCGACATACTCAAGAGCTGGCCCGCCTGCCCAATGTTGCCCAATCTCCTTTAGATATCCAATATGATAAACAACACTCAAAACTTGTATACTGATCCAAAAACAAACAACCTGGTAGGACCCCACCTTGCCTCCGGCTACTGGCAACTACCGACCGCCAACTGGCTTCACGCGCTGTCCACTTTGTCCAGCAGACAGCGGAATAACATTTCCAGCGCATATTTTATGCAACCGAATGCGCGCCAACAGGCCAACAGGGTCGATGTTGATTATCGCATAAGAAATTCCACAGAAGACAAAAAAAAACCAAGCGCAGAACGCAAATTAATTTAGATCAAGTGGTGAGGGGTGAGGGGTGAGTTGGTGGTGGTGCAGTTACCGCCTCAGCTGGTTTGGATTTGCAAGTGAGATTCGCAAATTCCGTCAACTGGTGTGCAAAGAGGAGAAACTTGCTTAGCTTAATTCTTGGAAAGGGTTTGTTCCTAAAAAAAGGTACACAAACCTGTTGCGGCTTAAAGCTGAAAAGTGCCTAGAAGCCCACACATTCGAACGTAGAATTACATTACGTAAGAAATCCGCAAGCGCAACAAGTCTTGCGTGTGGATTTACCTGAAACACCGCAGAACATGCATGCAGGCGAAAGTGATTAATTATTCCAGTGGATTTGCATTTTTTTTTAGGTAGCTTGTCATATTTTTAAAAGAACTCCATCCGAGTGAAGACAGAACTAGAAACCTGTCAAATGTGAGAGGTATGGTGGGAAGGTTTTTTTTTAAGCGAAAGTCGAATAGTCAGGTCAGGTGCAACGTCGGCCATTTGCAAATCATTGCGGTGGTACTGTAATTACTTAGGGAGACCATTGGGAATGCGGTGTCTGCAAAGTGGGTTGAGGGATTTGATACAATGATTCATGGAGCTATATGCTGGCGCTGAAGTTGCTTTGGCAGAAGGAAATCCTGTGGTCGGCGGGTCAAAAATTACTTTCTACGAAAGAGTGGCCAATTTCGAAAGGTCAGCAGGAGTATTTCTATGAATTTCTTGACTTATATGAGAGTCTCTTTTAATTAGCACACCACATACGAAAAATCTGAGTCTGTAATAAATCTATTCCTTAACTGAGATGAAAATGAACCTAGGAGGGCACGCTTAAATTCTAAACAGATACTGAGATATTGGCAGTATCAGAGGCAGCCAAAGCGAATGTAGTGCTGGCGATATCACCAGATGATATCACCATCTTTATTGATAATCAGGCTGCAATTAAAGTAATCTCTGCTGTCGATATAAAATCTGGTCTTATAAAGCGTTGTGAAGGTTCTTGGCTTTCAACATAATGTTAAGCTCTGCTGGGTCACCGGACACAGACGAATACAGGATAATGAAATTGCTGATGAATTGGCCAGGGAAGAATCTGCCTCCAGTATTAATCAGGCGTCAAACCGCCACTATGTGACCTCAAATCACGTTTGGGCCAGGAAACACTTTTTTCATAGACACGATGAGCAACGTGCCCATAGTAGTGTGAGATTTTTATCCTCTACAACCATCACCTATTTTGTGTTTCTATTGCAACTAAGTATTCGACTTATCTAGCAATTTTTTTTTATCACGAGTCAAATTAAATTCTTGACCGGTAACTTTCCTTTGAGAGTTCCCGCTTTTTCCGCAATTTATAGCGCAGTTTGAAGTTATCGGGAAAAATCCAAGGGCTTAGTTCCTTGAAGATGCCGCCATAAATTTGATTCGTTAAGAATTTAGAGGACTGTTGTGTTAACGTGTCCTAATAAACGCTTTTTAAGTTTTCGTGCAAAGTTCTTCGTTTCATCTTTAACCGCGGGAATACCAAGATCTCTGCGTAGACCTTCGTTCCTTATTTACCACGGCGCATTGAAAAATTATCTTAAAATCTTGTTTTCAAAAGTTTGTAAAATGTTTAGATTCGTTTCACAGGTACAACCCCATAGTTGTATACAATATGTCCAGCCCGGTTTTAGCAGTTACTTGTACAATATCAGCTTGTTATCAAGGTTAAGCTTCGATATTTTCCGAGCAACGAGTACAGTTCTCTGTATTTATTTGTAAGTTCTTCGCATTTCTTACATGCGACTTTCATTTTAATTTTGCATCGATTGTCATTCCGAGATATTTCACTTCATTTGCAAACGCAAACGGTACTCGAACCGTATTTAGAAATACAAGCAAATTGTTTGTCCGTTTTTACGAAAAATCTACCTGAATCGATTTATTCTCGTTAAGTGCAATCCGCCAGGATTTTGTCCATTCGTTAATTGTTGTTCCAACTGCTAGTCAGCAAACGTTGCAACTATTGCATCGTTTGTTTGTGGGATATCACGTGTAAATAGGAGGTACAAGAGTGGTCCAAGGACGCTTCCTTGGGGTACTCCTGCCTTTATTTATTTGAACTCTGAATATTCGTTTCCAAGTTTCACACGGAAGAGTCTATGCTCAAGATACGACAAGGGATTTTATATAATTGTTCAGGCAGAACTTGTCTTAATTTGTATTGTAGTCCCTAATGCGAAACTTTGTCTAAAGCTTGCGTTTCTTCGCAAGCTTGCTCAGTTACATCAGTAATTCGATGTATATGGTCCAGAGTCGAATGTTTACTTTAAACCCAAATTGATGGTCAGGTAAAAGACGTTTCTGATCAATAATGGGGTGTAACCCTTTCAAATTTTTTTGAAATTATTGGAAGAAGTGAAATAGGTCTGTAAGATTTTATTTCATTCGGTGATTTTCCTGGTTTTAGAACCATAATCACTTCCGCGACTTTCCACTGTCTTGGTATGTACTCTAATCTAATTGCCGCATTTACAATGTTGAGAAGTTTAGTTAATGCTTTCCGAGGCAACATTTTAAGAAGGTTCCCATAGTCAGGTCATAACCTGGAGCCTTTCTAGGCTTTAGTTTATGTATTTAACTTTTAAACATAGCAATACTTTCATATCTTACTACACTATTTTCGGTTATAGTTTCGAAAACATTTATGTTTTGATTTTGGGCTGGACCATCAAAGGGCTTAAATGTTTCCTCAAGAATGGATTCCCAAAGGGCATCAAAATAGGTCTATATTGACCTGAGTGTGATGAGGGAATACGTCCATCACCTACCTCATCAACCCACCAACTTAGCCTTATTTAATGCCCGGTAACTAGCTAACTTCCTTCATTTGCTCACATTTAGTTGGTTGAGGTAGGTTCTACTCGTGGGCGCCACTTAAATAGAGATCTTTTTCTACTGGGTGTGTTATCTGGCAGGGAATTCAACTTGCTCTACATGCCCTTGCCATCATAAACGCCTAACGTGGAGTGTCTCATCATCTCAAGAGAAAGTCAACATAAACACGACCGAATATTTTTCCAAGATTTTGTTCTCTAAAACAACAACTTTGATACTGTTAATGCTACGGCGATGAAGCAGGACCTTAGGTTCTTGCCTTCTTAGCCCGAAGAAATTATTTTGTATGGGTTATTCAAAATTCACATCCTACATTTATAACAACCCAAATGATGATTAACCGAAAGACTGTTTTAAAATTTAGCCAAAAAGTTTGACTGTATGGGAATTTTCGAAAAACCATTACAAATTTTTGCTCTCATTTATATCTCTGATCAAGAAAGCAGGTTCCAACAACCCAGATTCAATAAACAGTGCGAACAAGAAGTAGCTGTGAAAAAGAAAAGTTTTTAACAATGCTGCTATACATTGTTTAAACGCTTTCTTTCCAACTAAGTTTCCATTTGAAAGTTTGACAGCTTAACATGGCTTACCAAATGATCGAAGTCATAACGATTGCTGGTACAGCTAGTGATCCAGCTACAACTTAATTAAAATGAATTCGGAAAAAGTGGTTTCACCAAAGATACCTCACGGACATTGACGCATGACTGTCGTAAAATGTGGACCTCAAAAGTGGTAATAAACATCCTTAAAAATGTGGACTGTAGAAAAGCCACTGGCTCTGAAGGGATATCCTATATTGTACAACATGGTAGCTCTTCAATCGTTGGTGTGCGCGAAGTTATATTTTGCAACAAAGATTGGAATCTCAAGAATAACGCCGATTCCGAACTTAAAACTTGAGAAGCTTATCAGGACAGTCTGACAAATATCCATGAGAATCGAATAATAAACGATGGGTAATATGGGTTCCATAAGAAACGATCAACTGAAGACCCATGCAACCCATTTATGAACACCTTCGCTGTAAAAAAATAAAGATCTGCTTTGATCAGTTCAAATCAAATTCAAATTCAAATTGTAGCTATCAATTTGCTGAACTTTGACTCCCTCAAATTCTATGTGGCTGGATGAAAAGTTTCCTTAAGGAACAGATCTCTTCAAGTACTGTTGAATGGCATTTCTACAGTCTTTTTAATTTTGCAGATGATTATTCCGATAACCACTAAGTTTTATATAAGATCCTCCCAGTACTGCTTTACGGCACTGGAGCAAGGATCGTATCAAAAGTTCTGAGCATCAACGTAGAAAGTGCATCAGAACAGAGGAATCCAAACATCTATTAGGCATTATATTTAGTTGGTTCAAATGTATCACGACTACAATATGTAACCTCTATTGCCAAATCAGCAGCTGCTAAAGTCAGTTACCTTTTTACAGATTAGTCGTAGCACAAGTAGCACTGTTTCTTGAAAACTTTTCTCCTGTTTGAAGTTCGACCCCAAAACGTGCACTGAACTTAGTGAACACAATAAAGAAACGAGCTATACATCATTGATTTAGCCTATTCCTCCCTTAGTTTAAATCTCCAACCTTTGACTCAGCAACGATTTGTAGGAGATCCGCTTTATTACATGAGGGAAGCGCATAGAATAGTATTGCTATACGCCGATACCTCATTTTCGGCCGTCTTCGCCTCGTTTTTGGGCCCGGTTTCACAGGTTTAAGTCGCAGCTTAGTTAAGTAAAATGCAAAGCTTAAGTTTGGGCTTAAGTTTTTCGGTTTTAACAGTCATTTAAAAAGTGTGGTTTAGCTAATCCAAGTATAACAAGCGATTGTGAACAAGCGATTGTGTTAGAACTCTAACTACTGTAACTAACTACTGTGAATGCATCTGAGATGTCAAATAGAAAAATGTCATGTGTCAATGGTTTTCCTTTTCAACAAACACGTATGTATAATCCTAAAACACAAGGGGCGCAGGTTTTTTACGAAATAACCTTGCTTATTGCCTCCGTTGTAAGAGAGTCGATATTTAAATAGAAACAAAAACTATTTTGCGGAGTAAGGGTCATGTCCATAAAGAAAATATGTAGTTTCGTTAAACAAAGGTAATATGCTTATGCTAGTAACATCAAATGATAAATTTTGCTCTGGCGGAAGTTAAGCCAACACTTAAGCCACCAACATCGGAGGCTTGAGTTATATCAACACTTCAGTGGGGTCCACCTCTTAAGTCGGCACTGTGAAACACCAAGTTGAGTTAAACCGTAAATTAAGCTTCAATTGAGGCTTAAGCTCTCTCTGTATAGCCGGGTACTAGTCTTATAACGACAAATTTTCAATGGTGCTTAAAGTAATCATCCTTTTACCCGTTATATTTCGACGACCTACAAGACACGTATTTGCAGCTCGGAATACAGTCCATCTAACAGCGACACAAGCAACCCAATTCCAAAACTCTTTTGGTGACTCAACAAGTAAACACACGAAAGAACTTCCAGAAGCCGTATTTCTACCAATAAAGAGTCTGCAACGAACTTAATTAACCTGAATTCGGTAAAAGTGGTTTCACCAAAGATACCTCACGGTTCACGGACATTTACGCATGGCTGTAGTAAAATGTGGAACAAGTCTTCCGAAAAGATTTATAGCACTTGATGGCGCGGCGCGCGTGGCGAAATTTTGTGTTAAGTAACCTATTTTTGACAGCTACGCGTTGAATTTTTTTCCAAGTCGTCCAACGAAGAATTGGTCCGGAATCCTTCGAACGCGACTGTCAGATTCATTTATTTGGTTCTGACGTTCGTTTCAGAAATTCTTCTCGATTGGGCTGATTGCCATGGCTTGTGTGGTTCCGTACATTTGCTGTTATGCAAGAAGGGGATTAAATGAAAAACAAGTAATAAAATCTGAAAAATCTGAAAGACGGTCGGAAGGGTAGGAATGTCATTACGTAATATATCTTTCCTGATCTGGAGGATTTCGCACTATCCGAAGAGAAGTGCCATATACGATGGCATGAAGCTGAAAACTCCCTGTATGTTGCATAAAGTACTGATGGTTGCATAAAGTACTGAATATTCAATGCATTTTAAGGCTGATTTAAATATAGAAGATCAATAGAAACGTGTTGTATCGTCCACAAAAAAATACAGGGCGGGTTGAATCCTATAATTTTTTATTTGACAAGGTGTCATATACATTATTTCTTCTCAAATTGAATTGTTAATAAACAAAAGTACCGTAGGTAGGGTTACTTATGAAAATATGACACATCCCTAACAATTTGGAATCTATGAAAGCCATTGGATCTGGCGGGATAAAATATCTTGTCATTAAAAAAATTTCAAGCGAAGATGCACCTGTTATTTACAGTTTCTGGAGAATTGGAGTCCAACTGATTTCCAAAAAAGGAAGAATGTACATGCCCAAAAGTACAAACTCATAGCTTTACAGGGCCACAAAGTATTAAGCCATTTTTCTTTGAATACGATACCACCAATACTATATGTTTCATTAAGGAAAGCTACTGCGTACATTCCTTGTTCTAAAATGGTGATATTTAGGGAACTTTTCGGGTACCAAAAGAAAAAACTTCACTGGCCCGCCTCTCGCAATGATCTGACAAATCATTTTAATATTATCAACTGTCACAAAAATCTTGTCTCAACTAAGCCGCTTGAACACGGCATATAAGTGGAGGTCCCTCTCATGTGAGCTGTATACGCCATTCATTTTCGCGCGAATAAGCGAATAAGAAAACGTTAGGCTGTGATTCCTAACGAACTTGTTAGCCCAACAACTGATATTTCAACAAATTTTCAACAGTTTAATCCATAGGCACACAGTAAAGTGGGAGGACTCATAATCCCTCCACCCAGATCATAACTCCGTCGATAATAAAATACAAAGTTCCTTCATCCAATCAGCATAAAACTGACTTATTTCTCAGGCTGTGAAGAAATTCTTTCATACAACTTCATCTTCTGTAAAACCCCTTCAAGCCCTCAAAGACGATATAAGTTGCCATCGATGTTGAAAACCATCAAGTGCACTAGGGCGTATACTTGATATTTCCCCTTCAAAACACAATCATTGCTATTTTCAGCTCTCACAACTTGAACCACATTCCAAATGCGATTCAATCACTCTATACCCCGATGCACCGTTAGCGAACATTCCATCTCGATCGTGACTTATTTCTTCCAACTTGCAACAGTTTTCTTTTGAAATACAAATGCGACTCTCCCACCCATAAATGTGTCTGTGTGCGTGTGTGATTTCACACATAAAACACTACAAATAGCTAATTAAGTTCCATTCGACAATATTTTACCCGAGCTGTTCTCCATTCAAGCTATTCCCTAGAAAATCAATACAACTGCGTCCAGCTTCGGTTAAAGTCGTCGACCTTGGATGGTGTGTGCGACTTCGTTTACAATTTCATAATTGCTCCGATTCGAGATTAAACTTGGTTTTCTTTTCAAGCAGCTGGTGCAGCAGCAGATGAATTGGAATAGTTGCTGACTGCCACAAATGTGGATTGCCGCCTTCGCCTTCTATGGGCGAACACTGTCATACGTGTCACACTATAGGATAAACCGGCTTCATGAAGTTGGAACTGATTCCAATCAACTGTAGATACACCTTTGAGTTGAGGTGGTTTATTTTAATTACTAAAAAAAACCTAGACCAAGATAAATGCGGTACAATCGGCACAGAATGGTGGTCTAAGAATGTGACAATAACAACAGGTAGACATGGCAATAGACAATAGAGGTACAGATACATCGGAATGGTATTATTTGCGGAGGTAATTGGTGGTTTTTTTTATAACTACCGGCTCAATCGATTCTCGATTTCAGGTTTGAGGTGTGTTTGGTGTAATGTAATGCTTCATCTATTCCAAGTTAATGGGTGGTGTATATACTCAACAAGGAAGGTGTAGTTTGAGTTCTTATTTCGACACAAGTGACTTATCGCCATGGCGCCATCCATGTTTGTATAATTTCCACACATGGTATCTGGTACATTTCTACTGTACATTTCGAATTGGGGAGTTGTGACTTGAATTGGAAGCTAATTATGGAACTTATGTTGTCTACGTGACGAATGTTTGAAGACTAGTTAACCATTGGAATATCATTTATGACGCAGAGCCACCTTTCCGTGTGCACATTTGACAACTTGTATAAATAGCTTGTAAAACATCACCACTTTGACTGGCAATAAAACTACACACTTTCCTCATATAGTCCATTTGCAGCTTCTAAAAAAAATAACCGCCGCTCCATTGGCTTGCCTTTGTTCCACATTCATTCACCCCAGATCTGACACTCATTGTCCGTTACGGAGATTAATTTGCAATTTCCTGCACACAACTCTTGTCGAGATTTTCCATTTTTTTTTCGTTTCTTACGAATCTCAGGTTAATCGCATTCGTTTAATATGCATTTGCAATACTTTGAGCGCTATACAGTGTTGGATGTCGCTATGCGCTATCCCAGTATCCATAAAACATCAGGAAGTTCATGAACGCGTTGCATCAACTCACTTATTCACCATAGCCAGTGCCACAATGCGGTTTATCATAATGAAAGTTTTACGAATTTTTGCATTTTATCTATTCACAAACGACGGTTACGGTCTTGGCAGATACTCTGCCCAACTAATCAGATACAAAGTGGCAAATAAAGATACGCTTGCTATAAATTTAAATGCAAAAGCAATTCGACGTTAAGTGGTGGGTAAGTGCGAGTGAAAGACATTTTCCAAATGGACGGACAAAGTCGTGATGTCAATGTTAATACCGTGAAATAGGTACAATGCTCTCATGGGCGGATGGGTTTGGTTTGTTTTGCAGTTAATTGAACCTATTGGAAAGTTCTTATTTGTACATAATGTATGTAGGGTGCATGATGCTCTGCTGGAGGCCATGGGCAACTTCATGTGAGCTTTCCATGATTTGAATTATAATTTGTGGTAGGGGAGTGGTTGCAAATTTATTTACAACATATCGGAATGCACCTCATTTGCCTTGGATATTGGTTTATAGGAAAGATGTATTTACAATCATAGAACTAGTTCTGATGGAATTAATAAGATTCAGATATCGTGATGATACGTTGTATGCTGGTAAAACGTCTATTTTCTGAGTGAAAAATATCGCTTAGACTCATTGCGTCCATCGTTCAACTTACTGCTGACTAAAATACTGTATGTGAGCGGGTCCATAAGTTGGCACAATATGTTTAAAACTCCCAAAATAATCCACTTACAGTTTTTCCTTTGCCATGTGACAAAGCCCAATCCTGGCAGCACTGTGTTGACAGATTTTGCTCAAATTGGAAATTTATATTTCGTCATTCAAATCACATTTCTGTACCAGTTACTTATACTATAGGTACACTTCTCATTGGGGTTACTTGCACCAATGTAGCTTCCTTAAATCCATCAAACAATTCCTAGACAGCAGACAACAAGTGTTGAACTGTATTAACGGGTATTTATAAAACAAAGCTTACACTTAATGAAAAGACTCTGCAGACATTTTTCTATAATAACCCTTTTTTGCCACGCCCACTTTTTGCGGCGTTTTTAGTAAAAAAACCTTTTTCGGTACAATTTTAAAATATTTGAAAAAACTTTTGATGCAGAACGATTGGTTATGATAAAGTAAACATTTCGTTCTTAGATCATTTCAACCCACGCCCACTTTTTAGAGGCGTATAAAAAAACCATTTGTATACCCTACCCCAAGGCATATGCAATAGAAAATCGTTGTTTTTTGTCGAACCATAAAAGATTTTTATAAACTGTCTGAACAGTATGTTGTGACAACGTCATTTTCTATATTTTATCGTCATAAAGCCCAAATTTCGGGATATTAATTTTAAGGATGTTGGTCCTACCACATTTTATAAAGGTGTGCCTTAAAAAGAGTTGATTCAAACCATTCCAGGTGCTCTGGGTAAGCTAATAGCTAGAAGACTCAGCTAAAATTGGGATCAAAAATACAACAAGAATGGACTGAAACCCATTCTACGTGCAAAAAAAGCAATTAAGGTCGGACTAGAGATATTCTACATGCCTTGAAACAACAACTCAAAAAAGGCATCTTTCCAATGCAGTAGGAAATGTGCAGCGGGTAGTCTTTATTCATAAGAAAAACGAACCATGATACAGGCATACTTGGCACACTGCTTTTACCAGCTCATAAAAATAATATGCGCACGTAGATCTACAGATATCCTCATAATATCAACGAAAAACCGTAACGCATTACAGGGTGATATTTCTCGACATGGAAAACGCATTCAGTAAAGCCTCTTACACTAAACATTAGCTTGCAGTTATATAAGTGAAAGAGTCTTAAAAACAAACTGTGGCAAGGTAAAATATCTAACAAGTATACACTCACGAGAGGAGTACCCAAAGGTTTAGTGATAGGTCCAGTTATGTTCTATACATTGGTTCAACATTTAAGTAGCGAAAACCTCGAACATTCTAGAATCTCTGGTGTTACAGTCACCAAATACCGGTTTTCTAAAACTCTCGTACGCACAACGCGTGATCTGCTCCCGAAACGCTCCACAGCCACTGAATTCTACTACTACTGATTGAAATACCCCTCGTATCCTAAGGATTCGTTGCAGTAGGTAAGCTATACAAATAAAATAATTCTTTTGAGACACCTTTGTAACTATAATGTATGATGGAATTCTCAGAGATCGAAGGCCAATAAAAGTGCATTTTGTTGGCTAAAACTTGAACAGGTGTCTGGAAACTGCAGTTAAAGCATTACAAAACTAATGTGGCTATATTTCATATGTAAATGCTTACCACTTTATTAATAAACGCTGATAAGCTAATCAGTGGAAAACTGTCAAGTTAGCCATTGATTAGCACCAACTGAATTGAATAAAAAACTGGTAGTAGATAAAACTGTAGCGAACTCTATAGTTTCGTACAAACATCATAATATTGTGGTTATGAAAAAAATGATGAAAAGAAAAGCCAACTGTATCCGTTCCTTTAAAAAAATCAAACAATAATCACTATGCCATGAATGACAATCAGCTTATAGTACGTTTCCACCGGACCGAATATCTTCATTTCGTTATCGAAATTCAACATTTGAAAATAGTGTTCCCACCAAAAAAACTTTTTTTCACTGGACCTCTTGCTATGATCTGACAAAACATCCGAGTACTATCAACTGCCAAGAAATGCTTATCTCAACTTAACTGTTCGGATTCGAAATAAAATAAGAGGAATGTTTGTGAGAATAAGCTATTCCCTGGGTACTAACGATCGTGTTACACCAAAAAATGTGTTTTTTTTTGTTTTTTTTTTTTGAATGGAATCATGTTTTCATTAATTATTAAAAGTTTATGCATTTACAGTGCAATTTGACGTTTCTAGGAGAAAAAAATGTTTTTTGTAGGGAAAAATAAAGTAATGTTTGATTTGACATAACTCGGTTGAACGTCATTTGAAATAGCATTTCAGCGGAATGCCGAATTTCAGAATTTGAAATCGTATGGCGAAATGCTTTGCATTTCGGCTGAAATCACGAATTTCGCTGAAATGACGCATTTCTACTCGGTGGAAACGTACTATTCTTACTAAGGACATTTAATCAAACGTAGAGATTAATTTCTTAACCAAACAACACAAATGTTGTACTTGAAATTACCGAACATGGTGATTTGTTCCCATAATTATTTACAGGCATTTACAAATCTTACTTAATACTATAGGGAATTTATAAGCCTTTTACCGCTTGGTAATTTAAAAAAAAACTGACACGTTGAAATCTAGACTCTCAGCCTGCCAATTATCTGCACAACTCTAGCAATCAATCGAACATTTAGTGTTGCGGATTCCAAATTACAACTGAAACATAAGATGAGTTGATGTGGAACTCAGAAGCTTACTGAATGGTAAGCTAAATGTCAAACTTTGGCAACCCTTATTTTGTAATTTCTTTTTTTCCATATTTAAAGATTTTTATTAACTTTTATCTATTTAGAATGATTCTGCTCTATCAGAAAAGTAAAAAATAACATAAATAAAAAATAAACCTACATTATCGGGTAAATTTACAGAAATCAAAAACTTTTTCATGACAGGTCGAAGCAAAGTCACTCATATCTGAGTGTCCATGCGTAAATTTTCAATTAATGGCCGAGTTCCGGATTTTAGATTTCAACTGCAAAATGATGTGAGGCGATGTGGAACGCAAAATCTTAATGAATGGCAAGGTAAATGTCAAACCATACCAACCCTTATTTTGCAATTTAGTTTTTAAACATTTATAGATTTTTATTTACTTTTACCTATTCAGAATAATTATTCCTCAACAAGAAAGTAAGAAATAACCTAAAGAAACCCATAATATTGGGTAATGTTACTGAAATTAAAAACATCTTCATGACAGTTCCACGCAAAATCAGCTGTTTCACTCATACCTGGGTGTCCATGTTTAAATTTTCAACTTGTTTAGCCAGTCGCATGACTAAAATGGTCGATTTACCAATGAGAGCAGTGCACCGGCAAAGGTAACTTGGTTAAACTGAAATCCGGAACGCACCCAATTTCGCCAGTCATTTCCCCTCCAATATCACATGATTAAAATTCTCAATTGACCAATAAGAACAGGGCTTCTTTAAAGTTAACTTATTAAAACTTAAAACAGCAACAAGGCCATTCGTTTCGAAGTCTTTGGTGACAAAATGGCAGTAAACAAAAAATGAGTGCGTTCAAAACTTTGCTCAAAATTGAAGCATCTAGTCGTGAACTTGAATCTATGACTAGTTTAGTGGCAATCATCATAAACGTATAATAATGAGTTAAGGTCTGTTCAGAATGCATATCTGTAGCTGGGATCTTGCATCGCTGTCAAAAGAGAGATACATTTCTTGCATGAAGTTGCCCTCTATTCAACTTCAAGCTACAGATTCACGAAGATACACATTGTGTAAGCGCTTACGGGTTGCCTTGTTTTTAACTTTTCACTCAGCTACAGATGCCAGCTACAGATACGCATTCTGATCGACCATTTAACACTCTTTGAAAGGACAGCAATCCCTAAAGCAGTAGCGTGATGTCCATATGAGTTGATTCCTACCGACGTACCTATTGAAATTAGGTCTTGCAAATAGTATCAAAGTGCATTTGGTCTCTGTTTGTCTCAAATGACAAATTTGAAGGACATGCTTTGTACCTATGTTTTGTTTTTGTTACCTATCTATACATTCAATTCAATTCAATGTTATTCAATTGACAATGTCTGCATTTTTTTTAAAATGAGTTTCGTTGCCCAAGATGGAACGTCAGTAAATCTGCTTAGTTGGTTTTATCAGTTGAAAAAGCGAAGGCCTGGGGGCAAATCACCGCATCCGTGAACGGATTGTCAATCGTACGAACGATAATTACGTGATATATCTTTCGAACAACCGCATTGAGATCACGGCATTCGAATGCTCACGGAACGGAATTTTCCATTCGTAATAAATGTCGTACTAGATTGGAAGGATTATATGTAGTAGTTTAAACGTCAAAAAGTTGTCATTTGGAAATTTTATGAAAACAAATTTATATCAAGACAAAATGGATAGTGCTTTATTTTTTATCTCAGTACTTCTGAGGAGAGTAAAAGTGATGAGAAAGTGGTGAGGGATAAAAGTAATCCACTTTCTTTGTCGAAAGAGTGAAAAAATATTTTAAAAGATCCTATAAATGAATACATAAATGTATAACCATCTTTAAGTAGGTTCTCTTAAAGTTATGTTTGAATAACCAACAATTATCAACCGCAGTACCTCCAGTATTGCAAATAGCATCCACACTTTCCCTCTTGGCAAGCGGCAGTCATCATCATCAATACATTTTTTGTGTGCCGTTCAATTTAGTGCTACTCCTGAAAATTGTGTTTTCCATGTTATTAAAGTGTTTTTGATTGTTTTTTTTATCATTTCAAATCACTTTACTTGTAATTAAAAACAAATTACATTTTGTTTATCTTTGGTGTACGTGCCAAAATCGAATTACGAATGCTTTTGGCTGATCGAATGACTTATCGAAAGAACGCATCCGTTTACGTATTCGTTCACGGATGGTATAATACCACATTACGTTACGAGTTATTCGATAACGTATCACATAATACCAAGTACACACTTTTACGTGACGAGTCATCCGTTCACGGATGCGGTGATTTGCCCCCTGGGTAACTTTAAAAACGACGATTGTATAAAACAATGCATTTCTTAGTTCAATTCGTTTGTCCAACTGTTTTTGTTTTATTAACCTTACCCGGAGTCTCCATGAGCAATATTTCATAGAATGCAATGTTGGATTCCATGAAAATTGCTTGTGGAGACCTCAAATAGTATTCTATGAAAAATGTCTTTCTATGTATTGCTCAGTCCATTGCGTTCTGTGGATAGTATTTTAATGACGTCGTTTCTGTTTGACATTTGTATTTTTGAATGAGATGGTAAGCAATGGATACCCATCCTACATTTCATAGCATCTTATCATTATTTATATCTATGAGTGACAGATAGTAAGCTATCAAATATTGCTCGTGGGGACACGGTGTTAGATAATGGTAGCTATAGTCAACAAATGTAATAGATTTTTCTTAATTTTAGACAAGCGTGTAATTCTAAAAATGATAATCGTCGAGACAATGGTAAAAAATAATTTCGTCATTAAAAGTTCGAACTATCACTGTCATCTGTAATTATTTTATAAACTTTTACAAAACGACGTCTTTTAGACAATTGAGACTAATTAGCGCAAATAGTCAGAATGACGCTGTTCTATCGTTACGGGATTAGATGATGGAAAAATGTTTTATAAATAAGGATTTGTACAGTTATCTATAAAGGAAGCATGATGGTATGGAGTACAGGCATGTAGCCTTGGAATTGATAAGCATTGTTCAATTGTTCATATTCTTGAATAAAATAAATGGGAAATATTACAAACATTAACTTCCTTGCCTAGTTTATAAAGATATAAAGTCAAACCAGTCTTTATGGCACCAAATGTTATCGAAAACACATAATCATCGTTTTTGGAGGAACTCCAGCACATTCACTAAAACAAGTCCTATGCCAAAAAGCTCAAGGTGAAGTGAATTTCATTGCTCAGTAGTCAGTGAAAGTGAGGTGCTCAACGAGTTAATCTGAATGCATGCGATTTACATTTACATAAGCCGCCTGGGTCATAAATATACATCTCCAGGGTGTTCACCAAGCCGCCTGAAGGCATTCTCTCTTATATAACAGAAAAGAAAAATAATTTTCAATCTAGAAACTGAAATTTGCAAGCTTGCTTTTATTCATCCCATCTGACCGAGAACTACTTTAACGATGACGGCTGCCACTGAGCACTCAACACTCAAGGCCAACGGCTTTTGTGTTGCACCTTGTTGGAAGGTTATGGCGACATATCATCTGATGCTGCGCAGTCACAGCAGAACCAAACAAAAAACAGAAGCGGTTCGCCGCGCAAAATGGTGTCTATGCCACGCGTATATTCTTCTGGGCCAATTGCTTGAAGATCATAATTTGTTATTGGCATTCTTGAGTGATGGATTGCAGACGAAGTTATAATGCAACAACGCCTTGGTGTAGACGTTCAACATTTTACTTTTGATTACGCAACACCGAAGCACAATGACAGTGTTTTAGGTGCGGCATAACGTTATGATACGTGCTTTTGCGTTACCCTTTGACGGAATAGGCGTGTTATTTGAATTTTTTTCCTTAGACGTGAAATTGCGTTGGTGATGAATGGAAATGTCTTTTGTGACTCTGGGTGGAGATATACAACATCGGTGATAGATCATGATAGGTCTAGTGGAGGCAGCCTTTGAATTCCCTATTTATTTGGGCACAGATTTATCAGATTGGAAAAGGCGACGACCGCACATAATTTTATTACTTGACATTAGTTATGCAGAAACTCTCCCAAGATCTCGCACTTAAAAGTAGCTAAGTACAGCCCACATAACAAAATAACCTATGGATAGCTTCAATACGTAACGACCAATCCGTTTAATCTTCTCCCATAAATCATTTTTAAAGATCACCTCAACCGAACACCTAACATTATTTCGCCTTAAATTTATTGACCACTCAGTAAATGTCAAAGATGGTATGATACCACAATTTTACCTGCTCACCTTAAGCAAATCGCTAGCATCCACTAAACTATAAATAATTGCTATCAATTTCCTATAATTGTAAGTTCATGAAAAACAAAACATTAACAACCAACAAAATTATTGTTACAAGCTGAAAATATTTCTTCAGATACCGATCACGCAAACCTAACCACACCTCCTCTGGCTGAGTGGTTCAAATATTTCAAATAAAAAAGGAAACCTGCAAACGCATTCTGGTTTAATTGGATCAGAGTAATCGGTTGAAATAAAAAACTTGATTAATTAAGTGTTGCGAATAATGCTTTAAGACTTCAAGAGTGACATTGACATTTCAGTAAAAAGCGGCGATTTGTATCGAATCGGTGTTACTTTCATTTTAGCTTTATTCGCTTTGAGAGATCAATCATAAACCCATTTTGTATTTTATCACATTGTGCGGTAATTAGTTGACCCTTACCTATATTTGGTAAACAGGATTTTGAGCGGTCATGAACTGAGCTTACAATTAGTTTTGTCAATTGGTAATGGAGACTTAACTATGTTATTAAAGATATCATTGCACACCTTGGGAAATGACGTTTAATTTTTAATATTGTTGTGTGAATAAATCTGTAACAAAATGGTCTCTTTATGCACTCCAACTTGACCTACAGTCTTGAAGTTGCAAGAAAGCCAATGAAATCTCTGGAAAATAACCAAACTAATTAACAGCTGTTAGTCTATGAATCGTGGATTCTGACAAGTACTGGATTGTTAAAAGATGGGGTATGCTACTAACTGCTTTCTTGTCTCAGGCCTTTTTTGTTAACACAACTTATCTGAGTCACGTTGTAACCTGTTTGCATGGACAGCTGTCAATTGTAAATACCAAATAATCACAAAGTTGACATTCTACTGACAGCTGGTTAAACGATGCAGTTTGCGAACTTGTGCATTTATTTTCGTAACTTGCAAAAACAAATACCTATATAAAATTTTACGGTTGAAGTGTGTCAACACTTGCTTATTTCTATAGCCGTTCACAATTTTCACCATGTAACCATGTTGCAGCCCTTCTGAGCTGTCAAACGAAATAGATTTCGCAATTTCACGTTTCAAAATTCGTCGATTGTGTAAAACGCATTCATAATATAGTCAAATGAAACATTACTATTCACTCCGCTTAACAAAGATTGGCTGTCATTTTATGTTGACAGAACAAATCAAAAATATAAACGAATATCAGTCCTACACAGATTGATTCTGTGGGAATGTGCTATAACCTTTTTTCAGAAATCCAGAAACGTAAAATTGACGACTCTTAAAGTTTGTCTGCGATTCTTGGTGGTAATTTTTGATTTGAACCAACAAAAACATTTCTTTTGTTTTGCTTCTCTAAAAACAATTATAAAATTCAACTCTAAGGTGAAAGTTGCTATCTTACTTATTTTTTGTGTACTAAATTCTCTTTGATTTAGAATTCAACTTTTTTTTTAGATATTTACTCTCGTATTAAAAAATTCTGATTAGCTACTCAATGGATAATTTGACAGTTTTCCCAATAAGAAACACCTGCGCAAATGTCAAAAGTTAGCCACTGATTAGGTAATCATCGTTTATTAATAAGGAAGTTAGTGTATATAGGTATTAAGCTTCTCAGTTTGGCCGCAAAAAAGCGATCCCTCAGGCATCAATAGGAAAACACAATAATGTTGAAGTTAAACTTATTTTATCATGAGTTCTACACTCGTGCAATGTGTCTAAAGTTTGACATTATATTTCATTTTATTTTATATAACGAAAACTGAGTTGTCGCGAAATTACTCGAAACCTATAGTTTTCCATTCATCTTCAGTTTTAGAAAACTTGTGGGTTACGGGGTTACTTCTACGTGGGTGTCATTGGGCCTGCGCACACGAGTATGCTTCAACCGGTTGAACGTCATGTTTGTTGGTGGGACGGGTGAGGAGGGAGCGCAGTTTGAGAGGCATTGGAGAGCAATTTTTCACCCAAAAATAAGTGGTTGAAGAGGTTGAATCTACCAACACATGCATGCGTTTCTGACAGTTGTGGTATTAAAAAAAAAAATACGGCGGCTAGTTCGGTGTTAATCGAATTACACATACATATAAAGTTTGGTATATTGCACAAAATTCAACCGGTTGAACATATTCCCGTGTGTTTGGAAAGTAACCATAATGACTACGGTTGAAGCATACTCGTGTGCGCAGGCCCATTTAATTGAAGATTCTTAAAGGAACACACCTTGTATTTCATACATCCCACAGAATAGTTAACTGACTAGCTGTCAAAGGAAATAGGAAAGGCAATTCGTAATTATGCCTTCTAGTCTGTTTTAAGAAGTAAATGAATGTATAAGCAAAGAGTATAGAACTACATAGAGTGCGCATCTCATACAACCAAAAATTACTATAAGGGGTACTGATATTGATACCCCAGTGTTCATATTGGTACCCCAGCATCAAACACGAGCATAGTCGATGCATATTAACAACGACAATTCCCCTTCGCACTTACAGCCCGCGTCTGAAACGGTATAAGTCTGTATGAACGAAGTGCAATATTCTTTCATTTTTACCATAAAAGGCGGCAGATACAAACTGGTGCCAAATTTAAGAAATTGTCAAAATTCTGCTTTCCAAACCTAACTTTTTATTTGCTTTGGAATATTTGGCCGAGCTATCCTTCGAATATTGAAATATTATTTTTTTGGCCTGTTTTCTTATGGCATTATTTTGGAATTAATCTAGATGTTCTACAGTAACTGCAATAAACTGTTGCCACCGTATTGATAAACGCTGATTAGTTAATCAACTTGACAGTTTTCCCCATAAGAAATACGCAAATGTCAAATGTTAGTCACTGATTAGCTAAGGGGTTTAGGGTTTACTTTGGATTTAAAATTGCTTGTTACAAAAACCGATAAGAACATTTAATTTTAAACATTTACACTCTTATTCATTAGATTTCACTAAAACACATCTCAAAGGTTGTATAGTTATACAGTGCATAAGTATTTATACAGCCTCTATTCATGGTCGCACAATTTCTTATTCATAACATATTTCCCCATCCATAATAGTTATACAGGGTTTGTGTCAAATAAATTACCAAAACGCTCGGCAAAGTTACCAAGGCATCATTTTTTTGGTTGTGAAACTCATGGTGACAATTTTATTTTCTACATTTTTATAACATATTGATGGCTAATGTTGACTCAATAACATCGATTACAATGTTGAGTCTGTAGGTAAAGAAGAATTGCCATTTGAACAAATTAAACAGTGAAACACAACTGTTGATATACAAAAATACCCTAGATGATTTTTTTCAACTTACAATTGAAACTTTGGTAACCCTGATGCTCAACTGTCTGTGTATACAGGCATAAAAAATATTATATACTCTTATACAGCCACTATTCAACCATCAGACGAGTTTAGAATGTAAAGCCTCTATTCAATGTTGTATAAGTTTTATGAATAAGGTTTTTGCGTTTAGAGGCATTTTAAGGAGGGCATAACTTTATACACTCCTTATAATGAGTTTATGAATAAGGCTGTTAATATTTAAAAAGGTTTTGGCACGAACTTGAATATCTTTGTATTTTCTGTACCAACT
Source organism: Rhingia campestris (assembly GCA_932526625.1). NCBI lineage: Eukaryota > Metazoa > Arthropoda > Insecta > Diptera > Syrphidae > Rhingia > Rhingia campestris. The sequence goes on from OW052183.1 coordinate 11,679,714, forward strand.
GTTGATATTTTATTTGATTGCTAAATAACCAGCAGTTAAAATAATGATATACAGTCCAAAAAGTGCGCAAATGTTGTCAATAAATTAAAAAAATTGATCAATTTTGAGCACAAAAAGCGATAGAACACATTAAGATGTTTTTTGTAACTGCAAGATTTTGATTCCATGAGTGATGACTTGATTTGGTAGCACTGCCACAAAATCATGACCCGGTGTTGAAATAATTATATACAGTCTAAGAAGTGCGCAAATATCGTCAATAGCAATAATAAATATTGAACACAAAAAGCAGTTTTTTAGAGGTGGATCTTGATTCCATTATTGATGACCTAATTTGGTAGCACTGCCACAAACAACATCATGACTTCGGTAACAGTCAAGAAGCAATTGAATTCTATTGCCCCTGCATTTTCAACTAATTTGTTTTATATCAAAAATACAAGGCTTGTCCTTTAACATTTTATCAAGACGTTAGCCTTGATAAAATGTTGCTACCAGACCTTTTTTTTGTGTTATCGATTACTTGTATAATAGCCGTGTTCTTTTACTTTGCCTATACAAGCTAAATTAAGGATGAGAAAAAAAAAACGCAAATCTCAGTAATTTTTACAACTAAATATTTTGCTGTTTATATTTTTTTTTTGCTATTGAAAATCGGCATATTTTTCAATTTTTAAATATAATCTACTACACAAATTGTAATGTTGTAGTTTTAGAATCAAAACAAATATAAACATATTGTCACATCAAATTATTTCATAAAACATTGATTTGACACCTAGTTTTCGGGGTATGTTCACCGAATGTGATATCGGTATCCATTTTTAGCGTTTTCGGCAACCAATTTAAATAAATAGGTCTGGAAGCACATTTTGTATGCATGCTAGGGGTGTAAAACTATGGATAATTATCCAGGCTTCACGAAACGTATACAGACTAAGGTATTGCTGTATTTTGCAAGTAGGTAAGTTGTTTTCGAAACCTGTATAAATTATCAAAAAAACGCACTTAATAAAGTTGTACATTATAAATATATTAATTGAAAAACTACCTAAAAAAAACTAGGAATACAGTTTTGTCTGTTTACATTTGTTATTTTAATTGAATTTTTTAACTGTCAAATATTAATTGAAAAGCAGTGCTGCCAAATTTCTGCGCTGTATGCAGCTTTGCTTCATTGTCGGCTAATATGAATGAAAATGGAATATGTTACAACATATGAAATTAAAACTTTAAGTCAAAGCAGGAAACCGAAAAGTCGTTTTCTCCAAAATACACTGATCACTAGAAGTTAACTCACTTTATATCTTGAGTTCATTTAGAGTTAACTCGGTACAAACATTTAATAACTTACATGTTTCCCTAGTTATCTGATGGAAAGTATAGCATAAGCATTACTTGAAATCTAAAGAGCTGGAAAGAACAGTCATTATTTCAAATATGTTTGACTATACCAAGTTTCACTGTCACATGCAAACAGTTCAGAGTAGGTACTCAAACTTGACGACCAAAGCAGCTTGTTCTGCTACTCAAAAAAGCTTTGCGTATATGGAGGACATATAATTGTTAAATTTGTTGTAATAGAATAAATGACTTGTCGCTTGAGGTTTTTTTTTCAGCAAAAGAATTCTATTAGGGATTTTTGACGTGCCTAGAGGCTTTGACAGTCAGATTGACAACCATCAAAGATAACCTAACCTTATGCTCGTCAATGTTGATGTGCTGCTTGAGAGAACGTTCAAGTTGCGTATAAAAATACTGAAAAGGACTAAATTCATTGCAAATTTAAAAAAATACTATTTTAAAATATTTAAAAATATTTCAAATATTCGATTTTTTTTAAATTTTGGTTTATTTAATTTTAAATTAATAACTCGGGATTAATAAATGAAAAACGTCCGTATCCTTTACAAAAATGTGATGAAATGTATGTCATCAGTAAAATAATGAAATGAAGGTAATTTTACCATAACTGTGTCTCAAATAGTCACACCACCTATATAATTGAAAAGTGATTTCTTTGGCTCTTAACGTCTCCGCTTGTTATTGCGCCATTTAAACGGCCAACTTACAGTTATTATATTATTTCTTTACAAGGAAATTAAATTACGATCATGAAATCAGTTAACGTTATGCATAATATCTTAAAGGTAGATATCTCTGGCACGAATACGGTAGTTCGTTCCACAGCTGGACGCCTTAGCCACCATAAAAAAAAAACACAAAATGCATCCATTATCCAGTGCATAATCTAATTAAATCACTTCTTTTCTGTTCGAACACGAAGTGGCTTCAGTTTGTAAATCTTTTGACAATCAACAGTAATATTTCATAACCTCTCTTGGATCAAAGGTCCTGTACAATGCAAAACCGCCACCGCGCGTATTCAATTGCCTCGATGACATAATCTCGTTCAATTTGGTGATCACTCGATATGAAAGTGAAATCATTAATCTGTAGCACTCAGTGTCCCCGTGTCACATAACAAAAAATATCTCACGAACTGGTTTGTTTTTTCATTGCGATGTTGTCCATTAAAATAAAAATTCTTCGTCCATTCTTAAGACTCACACACTTGTACGCACACATACACACTCACTCACCGTGATCTGTAGAAGATTCATTTCACTGTATATTCACTTGATGTCCTTTTTTGGTCACTATGTGCGATTAATCCTTGACTATAGATCCTATGTGGACAGAACTGCACAGCACTGCTGGTTCTTTGTCACTTTTTGTTGTTGTCGAAATGCGTACTTGTCTGCGACCGACTTGCTATGTACTCCACTGCGTAATGATGTGGGTTGGGTGGCTCTAGTTGGGTTTTATACTGACATTCCTTCTACTTTTGTTGTTTGTGTGCCACAAATGGGGGTAAACAGAGAGCTTTTGTTGGGCATACCGGTAAAACGGCGTGGCTGTGGCTTTGGGGCCACCATCGGTGAAGATTTTGCGATTCGATCGGATGTGACATGGATATCGCGGTGAAGGTATTGGTTGTTTACGAATGGATTGGTGAGATGCGGTTTATGATTTGAATTCGGAGAAGTTTTGAATTGTTTTGAATTCTATACGAACTGTGAAATAGCGGTAATATTGCGGCTAAGCGATATCGACCGGTATTGAGATTGTAGGGTAGAATGTCTTTGTATATGCAAATTTATTATTATGCGTGTTTCAATTGCCTCAGCTTATATTTTTTGATTAAGTGGAACAACATTCTCAGCAGAGGGGATATTTTTCTATCAAACAACAATTTCCCTACCTCGCAGCTCATAAAAAGGATAAATTGCCTGAAGAGATGAATCAAGCTAATTTTCGGTTTCAAAAAATTGCAAAAAAAGGTTTCCGCTTCCGCTTAGTCAATGTCAATTGTTTTAATCAACTTAAAGGTCCGAAAACGCATCATTTTATGCTTCCAAGTATTACTTACTTACTTACTTAAGTGGCTCTACAGTCCGGAGGTCAGTTTCTACTTAAGGTTGATCTATCTCTACTGTGTCCGAAGTCTGTCTGGGAATCGGATATGTATTCCGTGAGTCGGAGTATTGGTGTCCATTTGTTCTACTTGTCCTAGCCATTTTAAACTTCCAATGCGCAGTTTTTTAGGCAAGGGGTATGTCGCTGTACATTGTACAGCTCTCATAGTTTGTGGTTGAATTTTTGTCTCCATAGCCTGTCAACGCAAAGGGGGCAAACGATTTTTCAAAGAAACTTTCTCTCAAAACGAAAAAGGATTTCTTGATCCGCTTTTGATACGGTCCATGCTTTCGCCCAGTTGAGCAGGACTATGACCAGGGTCTAGTATAGGATATCCTTTACCTCTGAGGGCTTTACAACTAAATTGTCTTATTTACCCAAAGCAACAGCTGTTGGCAAGAGTAATTCTTCGTTTTATTTCTGACGAGATGTAGTGAAGCCGAGTTAGAAAAATCCCCGTTCTACCTTAAAGTAATATCTGTCGATGGTAGTGTTCTGTATAATTCATCGACGTTGTGTATCCTTTCGTGTTGATAGTATCCTAACTTACTTACCCATATTGCTGCTTCCTTCTCTATACTAGGAAACGTTACTATTACGTCACGTTGAGATCGACCAATGGTGTAGATATCGTCGCCGTATCCTAGTGAAGGGTATCCCATAATTCATTTGAATTTTGCGCCACATAATAGTACTGTGTTGCCAACGGAAAAAAGATGACAATGTGACAGCTGACTGTTGGGGGTTAGTAAAAATTGAGCGCTATACGGTTGAACAATGCATTTTCATTGTTGAGCAATATTTTAAAAATAATGAAGGTTTGTCAGCTACAGTCTGCAATTTTCGTTCAAAAGACGACCGTCATATTGATTTTAAACCATCAACTGCAAGGAGAATAATTAAAAAATGCAGGGATACTGGATCAATTAGTGATCTTAGACACTCCGTGTGTCCTGTGTGTTCGCGAGAATATTGCTGACAGTCTTGGAACATGAATTCGGTACCGTAGTTAAAACTTGGTCATTTCGAGAACCTCTCCATAGCGAATTATCACGAAAGACTTGAAACTTCATGCTTAAAAAGAACTAAAGATTACTGACCATGCAGGGCGAAGAGAGAGATTTTGGAACAACAACAAGTGGATGCTGATTTTTCGAACAAAATCATTTTCAGTGACGAAGCTCATTTTGATCTTGATGACTTCGTTAATCGTCAAAATTGTCGCATTTCGGTTCAGAAAACCAACGAGTAATTGTTAAGATACTAATGCATCTACAACGCTTGATTGTTTGGTGCGGATTTTGGGCTGGAGGCATTATCGGACCATTCTTCTTTGAAAATGCGGCTGGTCGGGCAGTAGATTGGGTTAGATTAGGTTAGGTGGCTGCATGCCGAACGCGTGCACACTTTGACCAAGAAGGTCTGTTGCGGAACCACATGGATCAAACATCTTTTCCTACGAATCGTCTGCCTATAGTTGAACCAGTCCGAGCTACAAATAAAACGGCGGAGGTTCCTGATGTCAATGTTAATCAGGTCACCTAGGTTGTCGAAAAAGTAGTCTCCTAGGTGGAGTCTTCTTTTGTTGGCGAGCGCTGGACATGAACAAAGAAGATTAGTGATACTTTCCTCCTTTTTTTTTTTTTTTTTTTAATTCATTTTTTATTATCTTAAAATACTAACTTAAAACTAGACAAAAATGATTAAATCTAACTTATAATTAACATTTTTTCTTATACTAACTTATCGGTCCTAAGCGGGCGCTCTAAGCTTAAATTAACTTTTTTTATTTGCTTTTCAGCTTTAGTCGTTTTTATTTTATTTCATTTGTAGATCCTTTTTTTTTGTTCAAAGAAAATTTAAAAAAAACTTTGATCAGTAAAATTTTTTGTTTTGTATAAAAAAGCTTAAACTAGATTAAAAACTAACTTAAGACTACTTAATACTACTTAATACTACTTAAAACTACTTACACCTAACTTAATTATAATCGGGGTGGCGAGCACTCGTTGCAAATGCCCGGAGGGGTCGCCATCCCGATCGAGACTTTTGGCCCCCAGGCTGCATGTATTCCACCATATTGTACGCCAATATGGTGCACATGCCCCGCCCCAGACCTCGTTTCTAAATTTTATTTGTCTTACAATTAAGGAGTGGACTAAAAGTCCGCAAAGACCTGAGGAAGTGCAGGATCACTTCCCTCATGTAGCCACCAAAATTCCGTTCTCTGCCTTTCAGCATCGGTCCTATCGCGATCCGATACCGAAGTGCTAAAGTGGAGGAGCTCCGGAGCATTGTCGACATACCCGTCGCGGATTAGCCGCTTGTCACGCGCGTCACGGTAGCGGTGGTATAAAACCGGGATACCGTTCCTGTCCTGTACCAACCCTAACGAATCGATATAAATAAATGCCTCTGGCGGAACAAAGCCAGACACGAGCGTACTCTCCATGTATGTATCATTGGGGTAATAAGCCCCGAAGATCAGGCTGTTGTCGCTAGCCATCGCCCTTGCAGCGTGCCTCCGAATCACCTTAATAAGGAAATTGTCGATTCTGTTCAGCTGGGCCCCATTGTAAAGAACCTCGTTGCGATAATATTTTATGTACTCGGAGTCCGGCGTTCGGTACAATCCTAAGCAGGATCGGAGACAACGCCTCTCAAACAGCCGTATCCTTTCCATGTAGGATGGTGAAATATTGAACCACACAGGACAACCGTAGGCGATGATCGGCCTTATGAGGGCCATGTAGCAAATGACTTTCACCCTTGAATCAAGTTGACTGCTTTGAAACAATCTTCTTGTCAGAGCATAAGCCCCCCTAGCCCTAGCCAGACAAGCATCCACATTTTTATTAAAATACAGAAACTTGTCAAGCCAGATGCCAAGGTATTTGACTTCAGTTCTCAGCGCCAACGGCCGTCCATGCTGTCCAATGATGCACAATTTTTTCCAGTTTTTTCTGGTATCGTAAGATGCCCTCTGCACTGGGGTCCTGAACAGAATCGTTTCGGTTTTTTGGAAATTGATCTTCAATTTCCAATCGTCGCAATATCCCTTGATGTGATCGAAGTCACGTTGCAAAAGTATGTTGATGACTCCGATTTTCGGACCTGATCTGTACGCCACCAGATCATCTGCATACGCTATAGCGTGACTAAGGGAACCTACAAGATCACTTGTATAAATGTTAAACAATATCGGGGAGTTCACCGCCCCCTGTTGTAAACCGTTTTTAATTTCAAAGACTTTACTCGAAGTTACGTTGCCACATTTGACGACGAACTTCTTTCCCATAAGCATTTCATAAATCATATACAGCATGGGTTTACGCATGCCCAGTCTGGTTAGCTTGTAGAAAAGCCCTTCTAACCATACGATGTCGAAGGCCTTCTCAAAGTCAACCAGACATGCCCCTGTGCATTGTCCTTTGGATTTATTCCATTGGATGTCGGAGACTAGTTTCGACGCGGCATGAATAGTGTCATGCCTCGCTCGAAAACCAAACTGATTTTCCGGGATAATTTTATTTTCCTCGACCCACTCAAGCAGAGCCCTATTGACTATCTTCTCGAATACCTTGCTTACATTCGGCAGAAGGCTTATTGACCGAAGATTTGCAGGGTTTGTTCTGTCCTTGTCCTTTTTAAGGATAGGATGTACCACCGCCGTTTTCCAGTGCACCGGATAATGTGCATTATTCAGTGCATTGTTAAACAGCGTGGTGAAGATATCGACTGCCTCTATTGGCAGGTGTCTCAACACGACGTTTGGGACCCCGTCCTCTCCCGCCGACTTTTTATTCTTCAGTGATACAAAGATGTCCAGGAGTTCATCTTTTTGCACGAACAGCATAATACTTTCCTCCTCTTCCACGTCCATGCAGCTTCTGCAGAAGTCGTTGCTATAAAGGACAAGTCTTTTAGCATGTAGGCCTATGGGGCAGTGTCCAGTGAGGACACCGATGATGGTGCTGATGGTGGATCTGTTCAGTTATTATTAAACTGAGGGAGCGTTTCTGGCTATATATGAGCCAGATTTGCCTGGATATTAGACACGTTGAGCCGTTTGTCCATCTACAATTAGCGTTTTTGATCGCATCTAGTTTAAGTGTTGATTTGCAAGTAGTGAGGGGCACGCCTAACATTTCATTTCTACATGTGGTAGAATATCAAGCGTGGTGCCCCTTCTGGCAAGCTCGCCCGCCTTACAATTCCCTGGAATATTACTGTGCCCCGGCACCCAAAATAGGTGAATGGTAAATAGCTCTGCCATCTCGTTAAGAGAAAGTCGGCATTCGTGGGCTGATTTTGAAGTGAATGCGGTATATGTCAAGGATTTGATTGCCGTCTGGCTGTCACTGAAGATGCTAATATTCTTCACGGATATTACATTACACCTCAGCTAGGACAGGGCTTCTTTGATTGCCATGATTTCCGCCTGGATAACGCTACAATGATTGGGAAGGCGAAAGTATATGCTCAGGTTGAGCATCTCGGAGCAGACACCTCCACCTACCCCCGCTTCAGTTTTAGACCCATCTGTGTAGATGTGAATCGAATTGTCCAATCAAACCGAGTCTTGTTGTTCCCAATCAAGTCGGCTGGGAATTGTTGACTGGAAGTTGCGATCGAAGCTGAGTTGGGAAGTGATGTGGTCGGTGTTTTCTGTAATGTTAGGATGATTTAATATCATTGTGTGTACACCCTGCACAAGCTGCACAAGCTGCGGTCTGTTTAGAATAGCATCTAGAGCGGCGGATGGGGTGGTTCTAGAGCGCCACTTATGCAGATGCAGGCGGATCTTTGAACTTTCCCCAAAAGGTTGCGGTTTGAGGCTGTTTCAAGAGCAGTCCACCAGACCAGCACACCAACAGAAGTATGGGTCTTACGATAGACACGTTAAGCCAGAATGTGATATGTGTTTGCATTCCCCATTTTTCCCGATAGCCTTTTTACATGAGTAAAGGGCTACGGTGGCTTTTTTAACGCGTTCTAGGATGTTGGCTTTCCAGGCAGTAACACTCAATGGTGTTCGTTGTCGTGAAGTGATAACCCAGTTTTTAATGCCTTAATTAGAAGATATGGATTTGACCAACATGTGGTTTTAAGAAAAACGGTGCCACATGCAATACAGCCAGAGACCCAATGCAATTACTGCATGAGTCATTTCCTAATCGTGCTTACTTACTTACTTAAGTGGCGCTACAGTCCGGGATGAACCTGGGCCTCAACCAACATGCCTCTCCAATTAGCCCGGTCCTTAGCTAACTGCCTCCAGTTGCGCACTCCAAGTTGGTTGAGGTCGGTTTCCACTTGTGCGCGCCACTTAAGGCGAGGTCTTCCTCTACTGCGTCCGACGTCTGGCTGGGAATCGAAGACTCTGCGAGCCGGAGTATTGGTGTCCATTCGTTCTACATGTCCTAGCCATCTTAAACGTCCAATGCGGAGTTTTTTGACCAGGGGCATGTCGCTGTACAGCTCGTATAGTTCTTGGTTGAATCTTCGTCTCCATAGCCCGTCAACGCAAACGGGACCGAAGATTTTTCGAAGAATTTTCCTCTCGAATCTACCAAGGATTTCTTCATCCGCTTTTGATACGGTCCATGCTTCAGCGCCGTAGAGCAGGACTGGGATGATCAGGGTCTTATATAGGGTTTCCTTAGTAGTTCGAGTGAGGGCTTTACTACTAAATTGCCTTCTTAGCCCGAAGAAACAGCGGTTGGCAAGAGTAATTCTTCGTTTAATTTCTGACGAGATGTTGTTGTCAGAGCTAATAGCGGAGCCGAGGTAGACAAAGTCCCGTACTACCTCAAAGTTATATCTGTCAATGGTGACGTTCTGTCCAATTCGTCGATGTTGTGAGTCCTTTCGTGATGACAGCATATACTTAGTCTTACCCTCATTTACTGCTAAACCCATTTTCGCAGCTTCCTTCTCTATACTAGCAAACGTGGCTATGACATCACGTTGAGTCCTGCCAATGATGTCAATATCGTCAGCGTATGCTAGTAGTTGCACCGACTTTTGGAAAATTGTGCCTCTGGTGTTGGCTTTGGAGTTTTGCACAATTCTCTCAAGAATCAGATTAAAGAAGTCACATGACAGCGCATCGCCTTGCCTAAATCCTTTTTTGGTATCGAATGTGTCGGTGAGGTCGTTTCCGACCCTGATGGAGCAGCGAGAATTCTCCATCGTCATCCTACACAAACGGACGAGTTTGGGCGGTATACCAAAACTAGACATGGCTCTGTACAGTTCGTCTCTATAAATGCTGTCATATGCGGCTTTGAAATCGATGAATAGGTGGTGGGTATCGATTTGGACTTCTTGAGTTTTTTCCAGGATCTGCCGAAGTGTGAAAATTTGATCGGTTGTGGACTTTCCTGGCCTAAAACCACACTGATAAGGGCCAATCAGGTTGTTGGTAAACGGTTTCAGGCGTTCACATATTACGGCAGATAGGATCTTGTAGGCGATGTTGAGGAGACTTATGCCTCTGTAGTTGGCGCAGTTCAGAGGGTCTCCTTTTTTGTGGATCGGGCAAACGATGCTGAGGTTCCATTCTTCAGGCATATTTTCATCCGACCAGATTTGGCTTATGAGTTGGTGGATGTTACTTACCAAGTCATCTCCGCCGGCCTTATAGAGCTCAGCGGGAAGGCCGTCATTTCCGGCAGCCTTATTAAGCTTGAGTTTAGATATTGCTATCCTCACTTCACTCAGGTCGGGTGGTTGGCAGTCTTCGCTGTCGTTGCCAATATTGAGTGGTTCGTTCTGCCTGACAGCGGAATGTTGTTCGTCATCGCCGTTTAACAGTCTGCAGAAGTGGTTCTTCCATATCCTCAGCATCGACTGTGTCTCAACTACAATATTTCCTTGTTCATCTCGACAGGATTCTGTTCGAGCCTTGTATCCTTGGCTTTGACGTTTTACACTTTGGTAAAACTTGCGAACATCGTTCCTGGAGTGGCACCTCTCTATATCCTCGATCGCGCGCTTTTCTTGCTCTTTTTTCTTCTTGCTGAAAAGCCGATGTTCTTCCCTTCTTCTTTGCCTATAGAGCTCAATGGCAGCTCTCGTCTTCACCTGCAGCTTAGCCTTGTAGGCCTCGTTCTTGGCTGCGAGCATCTGTCGGCATTCCTCATCAAACCAGGGGTTTCTTGCTGGTGGGCGCGAGAAACCTAGCACATCAGTTGCGGCTGATCTAATGGCCTGTTGGCATCGTTGCCATTGCTCTTCGACATTCGATGCTGGTGGTATGGTGTTAATCGAGAGGTTAAGGGATACGCGTTGTGCGAAGGTCTTGGCGGTCTCTTGCGATTGCAGTCTTCCGACATTAAATTTTTTCACAGTATTTCTGGATTGTTGTGGCGTGGTGGATATCCGCATTCTTACCTTGGCTGCTACAAGGTAGTGATCCGAGTCGATGTTAGCTCCTCGGAATGTTCGGACATCCAAAATACTGGATGCGTGCCTCTTATCTATCGCAATGTGATCAATTTGGTTGACCGTTCGTTGATCTGGAGACCGCCAAGTCCCCTTATGGATATCGAGGTGAGGAAACCGTGTGCTGGCTATAGTGGCATTTCGTTCCGTAGCGAAATCAATTAGCCTAAGTCCGTTACCAGACGTGTTGTCGTGTAGGCTATGTTTTCCGGCAATACTTCTAAAGATGTCTTCTCTTCCTACCTTTGCGTTAAAATCTCCCAGCACGATTTTAACATCGTACTTCGGTAGTCGCTCATAGGTTTTGTCGAGGAGCTCGTAGAAGCAATCCTTAGCTATATCATCTTTTTCTTCCGTCGGAGCGTGAGCGCATATAAGGCTTATGTTGGCGAATTTGGCCTTGATGCGGATTGTTACTATGCGTTCGCTAATGTCTTGGAAACATAAGACTTCTTGCCTAAGTCTGGCACTTATAACAAATCCGCATCCGAATAGTCGCTGTTTCTGCTCACTATAACACGGTCCGTAGTATATGTCACAGTTTTTCATCCTCTTTTTGCCCGGCCCATCCCATCGTATTTCCTGGATGGCAGTAATGTCTGCTTTGTAGCAGTTTAGGGCTTCCGCTAGTTGTTCGCCTGCACCTCTCCTGTTTAATGTTCTCACATTCCAGGTGCAGATACGAACGTCGTTGTCCTTTTTTCGTTTAGCAGGGTCGTCAACAATAAAATCAGTCCTTTCCGAGGCTATTGGTTGCTTCGTAACCATGTTTTTTTTCTGTGGGTGGGTAGTTAACCCAAAGCACAACCCCCAACCTGGAGGGCCAGTTCCAATTTATTAGATACCCCTAGGACACGGGGCCATCAGTATCCACTACGGGATTGAGCGCTGCCGTTGGCCTTTCGGTTCATCCGCCACCATCTCTGTTCAAGGGGCCTGACTAACCCTTGAAATTCCTAGACAACCTGTTGTCCGAATATGTCAGAGCAGCTCATCTAGGTTCGCCTGGGACAGCAGGCCGGGTATTCATCCGTGCCATTCTCACCAGGGTGTTTATAGTGTTGCTGTTTTTCGTCGTGTTATCAACACTCGCACTTATCGTTTAGCAAGTCAAATCCGGTTGGATGAGACCAGTATCCGATGGTTACCACTTGGAGGTAAAGATAAGCACATTTGATGTGTAGTCAGAGTTGCAACACTGGACATTGCCAAGTTAACGCCAATCAGAGTCTACCCTCGTTCTACAACACCCAACCATCCTAATCGTGCAATTGACCGTTTTTGCGATCAGAACTGCCCATCTAAATCTTGCGATTTAAAGCCATTGGAATTTTTTCATTTAGGTTTTTTGAAGTCGAAAGTCTGCGCAAACAAGCCTTGAAAGAGAGCGATGAAAGCGGTGGTCAACCACCACAGACGGACGTTTTTAGGCGGTATAACAAAACTTGACATGGCTCTGTATAGTTAGTGTCTATAAATGCCATCGTATGCGGCTTTGAAATCTATGAATGGCTTATGGGCTTTGCAGAAGTGGTTATTTCGTATACTCAGCATTGAATGTCTCTCAACTTCTATCTTTCCATGTTTGAAGCCAGGAATACAAGGAGCGACCAGAATCATGTCGAGATCATCGATGAATGGGTGGTGGGTTTTGCAGAAGTGGTTCTTTCATATTCTCAGCATCGAATGTGTCACAAATACGATCTTTCCATTTTTGAAGCCAGGGATACCACGAGCGACCTGAATCATGTCGAGATACATGATCGCGCCTTGTATCCTTGGCTTCGACGTTATACACTTTCGTAAAAGTTAAGAGTATCTTGCCTGGAGTGGCACCTCTTTATGACTTCGATCGCGTGCTTTTCTGGCTCTTTTTTCTTCTTGTCAAAAGCCAGTGTCCTGTCCACCATCTTTGCCTATAAAGCTCTTATCTTCACCTGCAGTTTTAATTTCGTTGGAACTCATTTTTTACACGGATCGTTGGCAATTTCCCTTTAAGGCGGATTCTTCCTCTTCTGCATTTGGAGTATTAGAGGCCGAAGTATTTTTTGTTACCATGTCTAAGACATCTGAAATGTCTAGTTTAGCATTCGTTTAATAGGTAATGTCGTTGAACAACTCGTAAAAGTCGTGGGCTCGATATCCCATTAATGTAAACGGGACCGACGATTTTCCAAAGACTTTTTCGCTCATTAATTGATAATATCCATGCTTTTGCATCATTGAGCAGCATTGTAACGATCAAGAACGATTATGATCACCTTCGAAGTTCAAGTGAGAGCTGTATTACTAAATTACCTTCTTAGGTCGAAGAAATGGCGCCCGGTTGGCAAGAGTAATTCTTCGTTTGATTTCTGATGAGAGGTCGGTTTCTAATGGTTAAACTTCGTCGTATCTCCACTCAGGTGCCATTAATGTGGAATGGTGTTAAAGTATACTCCGAGGTAGAGAACTAATTATTTACCTGAAGTACTTTGACTCGTCCTTGTTAACTACAAGCCCAACGCGTTTCACCTGCATCTTCTTCGGTGTTTGTGACATAGCTTGATAGAATCCCGAATTTTGTATCCCTAAATGGAGCTTCAGGTTAGGGATGCTGTCATGCGCGGCGATAAAAATAATGGGTGTAGACCTGAAATTTGTTGATCTTTCCTAGGATATCAAAATTTGACCTATCTATCTGCCTTGTCGGAAACCACTTTAAGTCCTTTGCAGAAAGGCTTCATGCGGTCGCATAGTACGTTGGATAGATATATCGCACACGATTTGGGAGAATTAGCAGGGATAAGTCTCAGTATTTGGAGAAATACGTGGTGTCGCCTTTCTTTAACACGAGACATGTAGAGCTGATATATAAAATATTTTGGTAGGGCCAACTTAAAGCCAATGCCTATCCCTTTCTTGTCAGTAGCTGCACAATTTTGTCAAGGACTTTGCACAAACAAAAAGTCATAATAGCACAGCATGCACCACTGCACATTACAGTCTTACAAAATCGATGAATTAAAGATTATTGATTAAAATTCAACACCTACTATGCTAAGTATGACTCAAAATTTATTACCCATAACGCAGATGACACAAATGATTTTTTTTTTCATTTTTTCTCTCTTTTTTGTGTTATTTCATGCTGCGAACTAACTTATCAGTTATATGACATCATCGCCATTTAGCAGGATTATCCCATATAAATACGCTAAGCTACAACTTATTTTTTTCAAGCCATGAGCATGTAATTGCAGATTCGCGGTTGGAATATTTAAGCTCTTGAGGTTGCATGATCTTTATGTTCGATCTTGGGCGTGATGGATGCGACATGAGACACAACATATTCGTAACAGAAAAATCGTACAAAAGAAAGTCTCAATAGAGCTCAACGTGACATTTATCGTTAGCATGGCTCTGTGTGTGACTTGTCACTTTCTTAAGGCGATTCTTCTATTTTTTTCTTTCTAAAATGGTGGTGTCGTGTGTTTCGTACATTAGAAATCCGTGCACGGAACATTTATGTGGACTTTTGGGTTATTTGCGAATGGGATTCTGACTTGCTGATTTATTGCCCTTAAACAGAAGAAAACACAAGCATACTAAAATGACCTAGACCTTGGTTTGGATCTGAATATAGTTAAGAGCTGATGAAGTCAGTTTATTTTTTTTTTGTTCATTGCGTTATGTAGGTATTTCATAACGGGATTGAGATGGAATAAGTGAATCACAATTAATGAAATATAAATTAGATCTGCAAAAAAAAGAGACCCTCTGAATTTCGGTTAATACTGAGGCATAAATATCCTCAACATCGCTTACAAGATCCTATTTGCCCAAATGTGTAAACGCCTGAAACCATTTACCAACAACCTGATCAGCCCTTATCAGGGTGGTATTAGGCCAGGAAAGTCCACAACTGATTAGATATGTACACTTCAGCAAATCCTGAAAAAAACCTACAAAGTGCAAGTCGATACCCGCATTAGTGTATTTCAAAGCCGCATACGACAGCATTTATAGAGCATGACTATAGAGAATCATGTCAAGTTTTTGGTTCGTCTGTGCAGGATGACGATGGAGAATACTCGCTGCTCCATCAGGATCGGCAACGACCTCACCGAAAAATTTGATACCAAAAAAAAGATTTATACAGGGCGACGCACTGTCATGTGACTTAATAAAATCATTCTTGAGAGGATGATGCAAAACTCCTGAGACAACACCACATCTTCCATAAATCGGAAGCATACGCCGACGATATTGACATCTTTGATCGGACTCAACGTGATGTCATATCCAATTTTGTTTTGTATAGAGAAAGAAGCAGCAAAAATGGGGGTAGCTGTAAATGATGGTAGGACCAAGTAAAGGGTCTTCCAATAGTGACTTCTGAACTTTGAAAGTTGATAGCGGCCTTATTGTTTAAACTTCATTTGTCAAATTGGCTGTCATTTATTAAGTCTGTTTTTTTTCAAATCACAATAACTTTCAACAATTCGTGCAAATGAAATTGTTTTATAAAAATGGGTGTCCTGTTCGGGCAACGTTTCCCTCGCTTTCCCGTTTTACGGTCGCCTTGTTCGTCCTACTGAGAGGACTTTTCGCAGTGTGGTAGATCAATTTGAGTCCACTGGTTCAGTAAACGATAAATCAATACCCGTATGAAGCGACGAAGCGCAAGATCTGTTTAAAAAAATCGCCGCCGTCAGTGAGAGTTTACAGGAATATCCGTGGTAGTTTATTTCACAAGAACTCAACTTTTCGCAGATCACAACTTGGCAAATTTCGCGTCGTGACTTAAGCCTGCGCCCGTACAAAATTCAACCGACCCAGGAACTGAAGGTAAACGACCATAAACAGCGACGTGTGTTCGCTGAATAGGCTCTGGAGCCTTGGTAAACTGGACCTAATTCAATCGAAAAATCATCTTCAGTAATAAGGCTCATTTCAAGATGAATGGGCACGTAAAAAAAACGTCAAATTCGGGACGATACCAATCCGCATGAAATCCAAAAGCGTCCAATGCATCCCGAAAAAAGTATTTGATGTCGATTTTGGCCTGGCGGCGTCATTGGTCCACATTTTTTTGAGAACTCTCTATCCACATTTCAGGCTATCACCGTCGACGAGGAGCGCTATAAGTCGACATTTGATTTAACAGGATGGCGCTACGTGCCTGGTTCCACACAGTTCACGCCGCACATTGATAATTCAGCACAAGCGATTCGATGCATAGTCATCACTCATCTCCCGTGGGGTTGATGTAAACTGTAGGTGATGTGAATTGGCCACCAAGATCGTGAAATTTGACCCCCTAGACTTTTTCTTGTGAGGTTTTCTGAAGTCACAGGTCTGTGCGAATAAGCCGACATTACCCATGACATCGGTCAAATTCAACCAATGTTATCCGCGGCGGACATTCGAACGATGTTATATTCCATAAATAATGGCATCGATAGGCCCTTCAAACGAATAAAAAAATTCGATGATACATCACATCCACTTTGTTTTATTATAAATTAAAAGATTGGAAGCGCTTAATGAAATACCCTTTATATGCTGCCAACACGAAAGGACACACATCGACGAATCGGACAGAACGTCACCGTTGACAGACTAACATTATGAACTCTGACAACAACATCTCGTAGAATAAAAGGAAGAATTACTCTTGAAAACCGCTGTTTTTCGGGCTAAGAAGGTAATTTAGTAGTAAAGCCTTTGTACTTTCTGCCTACATCATAGAGCATTCTACCTTTCTGTGATATGTATCTAGATCCCCAGAATGTATGTTTTGCATAAAAGTCCCTTCAATGACAAAACGCTGTCCAAGGGAATTAAGCATGCTTTCAAAGTTAATTTGTTCAGCACTGCATCGTGATGTTCAGCAAATAGAAGATATTTTCAGAAAGGATTGTCTGTTTTTGACTTGCATTGTTTAGACTTCAAATTTAAAATCTTCGATACACTCTTGTATTTATATATAGTGATGCTACACCCTTACCAGTATTCGAAGGATGTATAATATATAGTCGATGTAACCCTTAATCTGTAAGTTGGAATTAAACTGGGACCAATTAACGGCCCTTACTAGAGAGAAATATTTGTATAGACCCAGGATCACACCGATTTTTAGTGTCCAACAATATTCGAATTTGAGTTGAAATTGTCTAAATAAGCTGTATATGTTTTCAAAATCTTGAATAGAGAATAGAATTCTAAACTTAACTTTCCCCTAAAAAATCAATTCGCATGCAATGCAGAAAAATACGTTAGAATTTCAAATTTGAATTTAAAGTTAGTTGTAATGCAAGCTTTCAATCATAAGCATAATGAGTGGTGTCCTCGCTATTAGTTTCAAAGATTCGACGTACACCATTCGGGTTGTGTCTATGCTAGTCGGATACATCAACCATTGCAATAAACCCTACAAATGTCAACTTAGCAAAGGTGGAAAAAATATTGTGGATATGGTGAATCGACATTGAATCATGGTCTTTTCGACCAAAGTATTTTGGAGTCTCTCAAGATTTCGTTAAAAATAAAAATTGGTGCTTCTTTTTTGCTTATTACATTTATTTTATAGCAGGTACTTTTTTCAATAGCGTTGTTTTTAAAGTTACAGGGTGGCGCACTAATCGTGCTACAAAAATAAAACGTAATAACTTTTTTTCTGTGTGAGTAATCGGCTTATTTTTTTTTTATTTTGTAGGTTACTATTTAGATTTATAAAAATGGATGCTTGGGATACGGAGAAAAGAATTTGGATAGTGCAACGGTACCATGCTTTGCAGTCCGTCATTTCCGTCCAAAGGGAATTTAGGCGGGAGTTTGGCGGTAATCCCCCGATTAGATGGACCATTATGAGGTTTGTAAACATGTTTGCCGAATCTGGAAGCATCGCACGAAGGCCGTACCATCGAGATGCCAATGTTCGGGTTCAGGATACAATCGCAGCAGTAGCATCTGCAATACAGGCCAATCCGAGCGTTTCGACCCGAAACTTGTCGGGGCAAATTGGAGTTAGTAGACGGTCATTACAACGGATACTTCATGACGATTTAAACTTGTTTCTGTACAAAGTCAAAATTACTAGCAAGTTAAACCCTCAGGATTTGCCTGTTCGCCTGGAATTTTGCCAAAAAATGATATCATGGCCGAAGAAGACAACACATTGATCAATTGTTTCTTCATGTCTGATGAGGCCCATTTTTATCTTAACGGCAATGTAAACAAGCAAAATTGCCGTATATGGAAAGAGTCTAATCCAGAAATGCTCCATGAGACGGAACTGCACCCAGAACGAGTCACTGTGTGGTGCGCAGTTTCATCAAGGTGTATTGTCGGGCCGTACTTCTTTGAAGAAAACGGTGTAGCCGTTACTGTCAATGGGGACCGTTATTTAAAGATGTTGAAGGAGTTTTTTTACCCAGAACTGCGCCGAAGACGTATACCATTCAACAGCGTTTGGTTTCAGCAAGATGGAGCAACTGCACATATAGCCAGACCAGTTATGGCGGAGCTAAACAAAAAAATCGCAAACAAATTAATTTCTAGGAACTCCACTATTCGCTGGCCCCCAAGGTCACCTGACCTGACTGCACCAGACTTCTTTTTATGGGGTTATGTCAAACAAGAGGTGTATAAAACGAAGCCCAGGAATTTAACTGAATTAAAGCAGCCCATAACGACAATAATTGAGGCGATCCCAACTTCAACTCTTCAGGCCGCAATGAATAATTTTTTGATCAGGTGCCGCATATGCGTGGGAGAGCGTGGAGGTCATTTGCGATCTTTAAAAACAACTAACTATTTAAAATAAAATTTAATTTTCTAACCAATAAAAAAAAATAAATGAAATACATCGATTAAAAAAAAGTTATTTGAATTTCTTATTGTAGCACAATTGGTGCGCCACCCTGTATTATTTGTCAACTGGCTTGTCTGTATGACGTTTGTGTTCCGTGTGCAATGCCATTTCATCATGAATAGACAACACTGTCTATTTGTAGAAACTTATTTCAAAAATCAGTACTCAGTTAAAAATTGTTATAAAGTTCTTCGTTCTTCGAGAATATGTTGGGCATCATAATCGTCCTACTGAACGCACTATTCATAAAACCATCACAAATTAAGATATTATTATGTACCGTTAAAAAAATAATGCCATATAAAAATTACACATTTTTCGAAAATGGAAGGGTTTTTTTTTAGCCAAACTATAAAAATCGACCAATTTTCGCATGCTTGGTATTTGATAGTGAAAAAGAAAGTTGCGTACGATCCAGTCGTACACCCACCATTCGTTTTTTTAACTTTCTCTTACAAAGAGAAAGATATTGTTTTCGTGAAAATTTTCGACCTCGAGATTTTGATTGATTCTAACATTACGATGATAGCGGAGCCTAAAAAAGTGGTTTTTGGAATTCCGTCCGTCGGTCTGTCGGTCCGTCGGTCCGTCTGTCCGTGACGGTCTCCCCAGCCTAAACGGCTTGACCGATTTTCTTCAAACTTCGTATCCAAGCTTGTTTTGGTCATAATTCTAGGCCATTTTTTTGTTTGCTTTTAGCCATGTTAACACTGGTACCTGCCATATAAAAACTACACATAACCTCAATTTTCTCGAAAACGGCTCTAACGATTTTGATTAAACTTTATATATACTATAACCATATTAGTTCCAACAAAACTGCATACCCAGTTTTTTCGAGAAAATCCATATAACGGATTTTGTCATTTAGGCCATATAAAGAAAATTGTTAATATCTCGCAAACTATTGTGTCAAATTGAATGAAATTTAATACATATACTACTATTACAGCTTGAAGCAATTCCACATAATTAGTTTTAGCCCAACTATTACTAAACGGAATTTTCAGTTTTGGCCAAAAACGGAAAATCATTGTTTTTCACATTGACATTGATTCCTTCAAATTTTGGAGTAAAAATTCGTATAAATACATTTCGACATTATTTATATCATTTTAGCATCAATAATCAAAATGCTTATGATTAGATCTAACGCCCAACTTGCTGTGAAAGAGAAAGTTGCGTACGACCCAGTCGTGCACCCACCACTCGTTTTTTTTTAGTTTTATTATATTACATGGTGACGTGAAAAAGGCCAAATCCAAATTTCAAAATTGGCTTTATTTCGGTTTTCAAGAGGAGCCCTAGCATGGGGGCTGAAGGGGGCAGCCACCCAAACTTGCAGTCGCATCTATGCAAAGTATGAGCCCCCCAATACGGATTGGAGTCATGTCAAATTGGCTTTATTTCGTTCGTAAAGCAAAATAAACGGATCCCTATGAAATACCCCGTTCCATAATCCCCCGTGACCCAAAATCCCCTGTTTTCAATTCAGACATTTCTTTTTCAAAATACTCTATCCCATAGGGGTATATAAGTTTTGATACATAGTTTGTAACATAGAGAAATAATATATCTAGTCCTGAGTCGACTGTCTGTCTGTCCGTCCGTACGTCCATCTGTATGTCACCTATTTTTAGGCCTTAAATTTTGACCAAGGAGAATGAAATTTGGTATAAAAGACCCTTATGCGTTGCTTCAGAACAAGTATTAACATTTTTAAAATCCGCCCACTGCCACGTTCACTTTACAGAAAAACGTCGTTTTTGTCCAAACGGTTGAAAATTTTGAAATACTTTCTGAACAACATATTTAGACATTCTCAATGCCCATATTTTGTCTGTACAAAGTTTTTGGGGGCTTTTTCATTAAAAAAAATATTTTCAGTCAAATTTTAAAATGTTTGAAAAAAAAACGTTTGATTCAAAATCATTGGTAATATTAACATGAATATTTAGTCCATAGATCATTTATAATTACACACATATTCGCTTTTAAAAAAACGAAATAGTGCCAATTTTTTGAAAATTGGATTAATGTCATTGGCCTTATTTCACGTCACCATGTACCTATCTAAAAATTTGCATTGCTGACTGAGTAAAATAGAATTAAACTGTTTGTACAAAGAATTAATCAAAATGTTGTTATTTTTAAAATGTCCCGCATTGTCCCGCTTTTTGAGCATATTGTCCCACTATTTCACATTTCTTTTATGGCAACCCTAAGAGCTACCAATGAAAAATACACTGTTTGCTGTTAATGGGCATGTAGAAGGATGTTACTGTCAATAGAGATCGCTGCAGAGCAATGATCAATGAACGTTTGTGCCGAAAATGCAAAAAAATTGGTGCAGATGACTTGTAGTTTTAACAGGATAAGTACAAAAATGGCTAATGAATCAATCGGTTTATTGAGGGAAACGTTCGATGAAAACGCCATCTTAAGAAATAGTCCTATCAATTGGCCAGCAAGGTCATTTGATTTGACACATTTGACACTTTCTACTGGGACATGTGGAATCTTTTGTTTACGTCGATAAACCCGAAATGATTGCAGCTTATGGAGCCAACATAACTCGGGTTATTAATGGAATATCGGCCGATATACTTGACTACTAAGCGCGGGTTTTCTTGTTTAAATTCCGAACATGACAACACCTAAGTTTTTTTTTCACAGCTCTACCTGTTGCGAAAGTCTGACAATCATCCAAGATTTACTTTAAATAGGAAGTCCTCTTCTTTTTGGCAAAAATAATGACTTCTCGCAAGGGAGAAGCTAGGTTTAAGGCCCTGCATGAGCCTGTCATGCTTGATATTTTTATTTATTTATTAATTTAAGCTTGGTGCTAGCTTAGTACAAGCTGGACTTAAGACTAACTTGGCCTTACTTAATTGATTTATAAGAAGAAGGTTATGGAGTAGTGGTAGATGAGGTGGACATAAGGGACTTCCGCAGAGTAAGTTTGATGCAATGAAAATGAAAAGAGTTATGCCCATGAGTCATGCGCAGTATTCTAATCATCGGCCACGTTATGGCCGTAATTGGTTCATTTCTATTATATGCAGTGCGTTGGATAATATATTACATGCGACATTTAGCAGGGGTATCCCTCGATAGTTGAAACAATACATAGAATCAACTTTCTTGTAATTGGTCACCAGCACCCTAATATTCTGGCATGCTTTCGTCCATCCAAACCTGGTGCAGGCACCCTTCCAAAGGATTAGTTTCGTAGTTCTTTGCTGTTCTTTGGCTTTTTATTAGCTGTCCTAGGAGAGGCTTATCTCTCATCTCTCTCTTTTGACATTAAACCCATTTTGAAGCTAAGACTCTCTACAAATCGCTTTTTAATAAAGTCTGTGTCTATGTTTCATCCAGCTGCGAGTATCTTGGCTTTCTTGTGGATTTGCCGGATGTTTTCCTTGATGCGAGACTTCGATTTCCTTAGCTAGCAGACTCTTTATTGGGACGATACACTTCCCCACCTGGTTTCACATTGTAATATCTTGACATATTCTTAATTATGTCACTTCTTTCTGGTACTTGCATACATCATCATACATTGGGGACCTTTTCGCAGATGCAGGTAGTTTCGGCTACTTCTTAGATACAGAGCTCCCTATATATCTACGGCAAACAGACCGTAGCTTGTGCAGCTGTAAGACTGAGAGCCTCGTCACAATGGACACCCACTCAGGGTGAACACACAATGATTCTGAATCACCTTAAAACTACAGAAAACACCGACCACATCACTGCCCAGCTCAGTTTTGAGCATAACTTCAGGACAACCATTCCCAGTCGCCTTAAATGGGAATCTGATTCGATCAAAATTAATAACTCGATTCACATCTTCACGGATGGGTCTTAAACAGAATCTGGAGTGGATGGAGGTCCTTTCGCCTTCCCGATCATTGTAGCGTTTTCCAGGCGGAAATCATGGTAATCAAAGAAGCCTTGTCCTGCCTGAAAAGGAATTTAATATCAACGAAGAATATTAGCATCTTTAGCGACAGTCAAGCAGCAATCACGTTCCATTTAAAATCAGCCTACGAATTCCGACTGTCTCTTAACGAGATGTTGGAGCAGTTTACCAATCACCTCTTTTGGGTACCGGGCCACAGAGACATACCAGGGAATTGAAAGGTAGATGAGATTGGCAGACAGGGCACTACCCCTGATATTCTACCACCAGTGGATATGTAAGGTATGCCCCTTGCTACATGTAAATTATTCATCAAGCAAGATGCGATCATGAAAGCAAACTGCAGATGGATAAATGGCACAACCTGCCAAATATCCAAGGCCTAGCTTTAACCAGAAGCGCTCCATCTGCTTCATAATGCTGAACAGATCATACATCAGCACAATAATCAGTGTCCTCATAGCAATTACTTCTGTTGAAGCTGCCTGGACGAGGAAGAGGAGGAGAGTATAACTCACCTTCTTTGCTCTTGTCCGGCTCTCTCAGTAAAAAGGAAACTTCATCTGGGAGACTACTTCTTCGAAGATCTAGGCGATCTGGCTAACATCAGTTTCAGAAACCTCCTACGTTACATAGTTTGCTCTGAATGGTTCAATTAGGCGTACGAATATGGGGTCGTCAAAGGATCCACGTGGTACCACAATGGACCTTTTTGGTCTAAGTGTGCACGCGCATCGAGTGCCACCACTTCAACCTAACCTAACCTTGATACAGAGCTAACGCTTACTGCTTACTGTTTTTGAAGGTTTTTTTTTTATAAAACCCCGCTGCAGCCCTACATACTTACCACTTAACCCCATAAAAACGAATACACCATCAATTTCAGTGGTTGAAATTTGCAACTTTGTCATTCAAATAAGACCCGAGTTTCCAGCAGTTCCGTGATATTTTTCTCAGCCATTCACATGTCCTTAACCCCGTTTGTTTTTAGTTTGCTAACCTTTGATGTCATTATTACAAACGAAGGTCAACGCAGTGGTACCACGTTATTTTATGCAACACTAAAAGATCCATTTTACCCAGCCAAAGCCTTGCTGCAGAAACCCCATAAGTTTCATAATGCTTGCACGCAAAATGCTAATTTCAAGTCCCCCCCGTCAGACCACCAATTATTATCAATCACGCAATCCCACTCAATGTTTGCACAAGCAAATCATCGAACATTGTAATATGCAATCATGTCAGCGTTCAATCACATTCCTCCCAATGCAAGCAATAAAATCCAATCATTACCAGTCCAATAGAAGTCCACAATTAACTACCTTACAAACGTGTCTTACTTTATTAACAACCTACAGGAATAAAAATACATAAAAAACGAGCTAAATACATCTAAGATACTTCTAAGGAAATACTGTACAATTTTAAGATTAATGGTGTACCCCATTGAAGATTTCTCGAAGGACATTCCTCGACGAATGTCCCTTATCACAGTGTGTACGACAATATCGTTGTGGGGGTGGTAGCGGCGTTGTTCATTCGACCTCATGCTCCACATCCTTCATCATTGTCAAAGCAACTGCTCCGATGAGCCCGCACACCCCCATCACACTCATAGGCAGTAACGCTGAAATGTGTTCCTGCAAAAAAAAGAGAGAAGACAATTGAAGTGCGGCTTCTAAGAATTCGATTGCAAAACACTTACCAGCAACCACATGTACGGAACAATGATCAGCGCGATGCCAGCTGCCAGATTTCCCATTCCTAGACCGAAATTTCTCACAACTGTCGGATACTGTTGGGCGGTGAAGGTGGGTATGATTGCGTTATTAGCGCCAATAACACACTTCGCTGTAGGTGGAGAAGGGGGTTGCGGTTAAGAAATGGTTTAGGAAACAAATATTATAATTAAGTTGGATTTATTGTAATTGGAGGTATGATGGGAAGACTGACTTTCCCCACCTGAGAGTCACGGATTTGAGGATGTGGTTGGTTGGAATATGCATAAACACAACTTACCGATCATGGCAAGACCAATGACGCCGAATAAATTTCCATCCGGAACTAGATTCACAGCGAGACAGCAGATCCCGGAGATGAGCATGTATGCCATTAGGTTTTTCCGAATACCCAGCTTGAGAACAACAAAGATGCTGAGACAAATCGAGATGGATTCAACGAGACCAGCAATAGCCTGGAAGGAAAAGACAATTTTTTGTATTTTTGACTATAAGTAGGGCAGATCCTTGACATACTTGACGACTTAAAACCTAACATTACCTTAATACGCTATAAGGTTGAATGAGTCATTAGGCCTTCACGAAAACCGTGAGAACTGACAACATTCTTCCCAAAAACGAACTAACGATAGCGATATTGGAGCTTAAATAAAAAAATGCTGAAGCTGATCTAGTACTGACAAAGCTTTTCAAGTATATCCTGGCATAAAGAATTCCGGAGGTTAAGTTGTTCCCCATTCGGATCTGCGGAACAATGATCAGCGGGACAGCGGGAGGGTAAACAAAATGCAAGTGATACTAACAAACCAACACCAACATCAAAACCGAAAAAGTGACTAAATTCTGCAACCTTCGAGCTGTGGGATGCACCAACGTCAATGTCAAGTCCGTACACCAACCATACATTCTGGTCCTAACACTATTCAACTCGACTACGGACCAAACCTATCATCGTTGTCCTGACTATGATCTGCATCCAAGTTTCCGTTTTAAGGGTGGTCTTTGTGCAGAGTGAGGAATCTATGGAAGTCGAAATCGTCTGCGTACCACAGTAGCTGGACGGATTTTTTGAACATAGTACCTTCCGTATTAAGACCTACATTACGCACTATCTGTTCCAGAATGTGCTTGAAGAAATCGCATGATAGCGCATCTACTTGCAGGAATCCGGTACATGTTTGAAAAAGTTTACATGAGCTGATTCCAAACTGAAGGTACCTTGTCTCGATAGTTGGTGCAAGAAATGTCACTCTCTCGACATTATTCCATGTGTGCCAGTGACTAGATTGCCTATGCGTACCTACTTTGAAGTCAGCTGCCAGTTGTTTCTTTTTTTTGAAGAATTGACGGGATTCCTTCTTGTCGCGAGGATCTTCGATGAGTGTTAAATTTTTTCCATTCACAGGATTTTCTTCTCTTCCCTTCTTGTGGTCTGACATTCCTTTAGCGCGGTGCGTGTTTTGATGCGTTGCAGCGTCTTGATATGGGCTTTTCTGCTGGGCCGGAAGCCTTAAGGGTACGTGCCGATAACTGTGTTGCAGAAAGGCGTTGGATAGGATCTTATATGAGACATTTAGCAGGAATATGTTTCGGTAGTGGTGCAAGACATGGGATCCTCTCTTTTGTAGATGGGACATATGAAGCTGATATGCCAGTCAACGGGCATGCTCTCCTCCATTCAGACTTTGTTGATGGTTCGGTGCATGCAAACTACTCCGTATTTGAAGAGTTCTGCTGGTAATCCATCAGAACCGGCTGCCATGTTCTTCTACAGTTTCCTATGATGGCTGCACTTACTTTCTCAATACTGGGAGGGAGTGGGCAGGTTTCTTACCTTATTACTCTGTCGACATTATTCCCATTAAGAAGCTACGAATCAGTAACTTACCAAGGATTTCTTCATCCATTTTTGATACGGCCCATGCTTCAGCGCCTGAGAGCAGGACTGGGATATTCAGGGTCTTATATAGGATCTCCTTATTGGTTCTAGGTAGGGCTTTACTACTAAATTGCCTTCTTAGCCCGAAGAAACAGCGGTTGGCAAAGTAATTCTTCGTTTAATATCTGACAAGATGTTGTTGTCAGAGTTAATAGCGGAGCCGAGGTAGACAAAGTCCCGTACTACCTCAAAGCTATATCTGACAATGGTGACGTTCTGAATCCAGCCTCAACCCACATGCCTCTCCAATTAGCCCGGCCCTTAGCTAACTGCCTTGCGCACTCCAAGTTGGTTGAGGTAGGTTTCTACTTGTGCGCGCCACTTAAGGCGAGGTCTTCCACTGCGTCCGACGTCTGGCTGGAATCGAAGACTCTGCGAGCGAGAGTATTGATGTCCATTCGTTCTACATGTGCTAGCCATCTTAAACGTCCAATGTGGAGTTCTTTGACCAGGGGTATGTCGTTGTACAGCTCGTATAGTTCTTGTTTGAATCTTCATCTCCATAGTCTTTCAACGCAAACGGGACCGAAGATTTTTCTTGAATCGACCAAGGATTTCTTCATCCGCTTTTGATACGATTCATGCTTCAGCGCCGTAGAGCAGGACTGGGATAATCAGGGTTTATATAGGATCTTCTTAGTTGTTCGAGTGAGAGCTTTACTACTAAATTGCCTTCTTAGCCCGAAGAAACAGCGGTTGGCAAAGTAATTCTTCGTTTAATATCTGACAAGATGTTGTTGTCAGAGTTAATAGCCGAGCCGAGGTAGACAAAGTCCCGTACTACCTCAAAGTTATGTCTGTCAATGGCGATGTTCTGCCCAATTAGTCGATGTTGTGTGTCCTTTCGTGTTTACATATACTAAGTCTTACCTAATTTACTGCTAAACCCATTTTTGCCGCTTCCTTCTCTATACTAGCAAACGTGGCTATGACATCACGTTAAGCCCTACCAATGATGTCAATATCGTCGACACATTCTAGTAGTTGCACCGATTTTTGGAAAATTGTGTCTCTGGTGTTGGCTTTGGAGTTTTGCACAATCTTTTCAAGAATCAAATTGATGATGTCACATGACAGCGCATCGCCTTGCCTAAATCCTTTTTTGGTATCGAATGTGTCGGTGAAGTCGTTTACGACCCTGATGGTGCAGCGAGAATTCTTCATCGTCATCCAACACAAACGAACGAGTTTGGGCGGTATACCAAAACTAGACATGGCTCTGTATAGTTCGTCTCTATAAATGCTGTCCTATGGGGCTTTGAAATCGATGAATAGGTGGTGGGTATTGATTTGGACTTCTTGGGTTTTTCCCATGATCTGCCGAGGTGTGAAGATTTGATCAGTTGTGGACTTTCCTGGCCTAAAACAACACTGATAAGGGCCGATCAGGCTGTTGTGAACGGCTACATATTACGGCAGATAGGATCTTGTAGGCGATGTTGAGCAGATTTATGCCTCAGTAGTTGGCGCAGTTCAGAAAGTCTCCTTTTTTTCGGATCGGGCATGCTTATGAGTTGGTGGATGTTACTTACCAATTCATCTCCGCCAGCTTTATAAAGCTCAGCTTGAAGGCCGGGGGGCTCAGTGGCGGATGGTTAGTGCGATGAAACGCCGCGTAGAAGTTCTGGGTTCGATTCCCAGACGTAGAAACGCTGATGTTTTCCCCTCCTTCTCTGCCTATGGAGCTCAATGGCAGCTTTCGTCTTCACCTCCAGCTTAGCCTTGTGGGCCTCGTTCTGGGCTGCGATCATTTGTCAGTATTCCTCATCAAACCAAGGGTTTCTTGCTGGTGGCCGCGAGAAACCTAGCACATCAGTTGCGGCTTATCTAATCGCTTTTTGGCATCATTGCCATTGTTCGTCGACATTCAATGCTGCTGATGTCATTCGAGAGGTTAAGGGATACGCGTTGCGAGAAGGCCTTCTTCATTTTGGTACTTGCAAATATCATCATACCACGGACAACTTTTCGGTGTGGATGGTAGCCTATGGTGGTTTCAGCTAATTGTTTGGTAATATTGCAAAACTGTATTCACTGGGTGTGGACATTGGTGGAGGAGCGGGGAGTCTCTCACACAGTTTTTGTTCGTAGACTCTGGCAACCTCCGGCCCACTAAGGCGTCCAATGTAAACTTTCATGTTTGTACAATTCGCAGCTATGACGAGAAAATGGGCAGAGTCGACATTTGCCCCTCTGACTGTGTATACATCCAGCATGTTGGATGTCCACATGGTCGATTTGGTCGGCGGTTCGACCATCTCGCGGTCTCCAGGTTGGTTTGTATATTCGTGAGAGTGGGAACCTAGTGCTGTTGATAAGAGCATTATAAGTTTCCGCGAAGTCTGTAAGTCGGAAGCCATTATCTGTTGTCGTATCTAGAAGGCTGTGCTTTCCAACTGATCCGCCGAAGATGTTTCCCTTACCTCTGTCCAGGAGGTCGTAAAATTCATCCTTAATAAGGTCACCAGTCTCATCAGTATGGGCGAAGCCCTTGGTTTTTGCTTTTTAAATGTTTTTTTCGAAGTCTAAATCTCCATATTTTCAAATGTAAAAAAGAAAGTTGTTTTCACTCCACCTATTTATTTTAAAACTCTAAGCCCAACCACACACTAATCAAGATTGTACGTCGAGCTCTAGAAATTTTGAAATATTGGAGCCGCCTACAAACACTCACAAAAACCAAGTGTAACCCCAAAAGATTTTCATAAATTGAATCCTACGTGATTTTCAAGGTGCAAGTACTACAAATACTTCATCTAACGGTAGTATAGCCTGTAAAATTCAATTCGATATAATCAGAATGAAAATTCCATTTCATCAGGAAGTGGACAAAACTCAATGTGCCCACTTCATAGAAGTGACCTCAAATTGCACAAATGAACATGAACTTATTCCAACGAACTACCATAAGAGCAGCATACGTTTGAATTGAATTCCAACTTCATTGCAGTCGTCAACACTGTCCAGCTAACAATACATTTTACGTACAACCCCAATGACCCATCGGCCCATATAAGGGGGTGTGTGTACTTACCGTATTCAAATAAACGTTGCCACCCAGATTGCTCAGATGCAGTGTCAGTCCAAAATAGATGATAATCAATGTCAACCATACGATCAGAGTCAGTACGGTTGTCCGCCAGTACTGTTTGTTGAACACAACCACCAAAGGACTGTCCGTTCGTATAACAGGAACAGCAGTTCCATTACCTAGATGGCCACCAGCCTCAGCCTCACTTTGTTTGTCACCCGTCGTCATCGTCGTCGTTGTCGTTGTCGTCGTCGTTGTGGACGTCGATGATGATGATGATGGGAATGATGCAGTATCCTTTAGGTTGGCTTCAAGTGATTTCCGATAATTCGATGGAAGCGTTCGACCATTCATCCTTGCCGCACGTTCAATCAGCTCAACCAATTCATCGAGTCGACCTCGAGCCAACAGCCATCGGGGTGATTCTGGTACACAATACCTGTGTGATTGATTATGGGAAGAGAAATACGACACACAGTTAGAGAAACGGTATTTGTTCATATAGAAATACAGGTGTACATGTATGGGTGTAAGGAAGGACAGGAAGGACACCGAGCGGCATGATGCACACACATGTTGATTTAATAAATTAGAGAAATGAAAATGGTATCAACTGCTCGGCCAAACAATTAGAATGTCCTGGAGTGAGGTGGACAGGATTTTGAAAATAAATAAAATCAATTGAATCGGATAACGATTTTCTTATTGTTGACTGAACAAAGAGATTGCTCGGGAGGGACACGAACGACTACGCTGGGAACATTGTCGTGATGGTGAGTGGTGAGTAGTCCTTTCAAAAGAATGGCGGCTTATCGGATTAGATTTTTCCCCGATGTTATGTGCTCAGTGATGGGTAAATGTCGTGTAGCATTGTGGAATTCAATTCGTAGAAATTGAGGCGTTCTTACTGCGGGGGCTAGGGTTCAAGGTGTAGTCAACATTGATGTGTATGTGCGATCTCGTTTATGACAAGTGCGGTTGGATGAGTTTAATTGATAGCAATGCCTTTGAGGTGTGTAAGAGTTAACGCGTGGATAGTTGTGTAAAATTGATTGCTGCAAGAGTGGACAGATGATTTAGGACTCGAGAAGTCCTTAAAGTGTTCAAGCATCTGCAATGCAGGATTGTTATATCCGTTAAGGCAAACACTACGCATATGAACATATGAACATATAGAGACATGTTGACATGTAGACATATCAACGTATAAGGAGTTGCGTTTTATGACAACGCCGATCGTTTTTGAATCCAAATATAAAATGTGCACAACATCATCGAAAAGGTAGCCCACTCCAGACAATAGGTTTTCGGTCCTCCCCGAAAATATCTACGTGGTACTTTGATGTTAACAAATACCGGAAACAAGGATAGAAAAACAGAAATAATTCAGAAGAAAAGGCGACAAGAAGTAGGCATATGGTAGAAAATACACAAGCTGAGCCTAAAACTTAGCCTCTGGTCAACCGCCCGACATTACTATTCAAAAGCCCAACAGTTTTTTTTTGACGTGAAACTTCTTTGGGCTCTTCGAGGTAAATCCAAACTCACATGAAACGAAATTTTAACACGAAAACTCAAGGGTAGGGGAAGGCTAGTGTGGTGGGACAACGATTGAAAAGCCCAGCAGTTTTTTTGAAGTGAAACTTCTTTGGGCTCGTCTTGGTAAATCCAAACTTACATGAAACGAAATTTTAACACGAAAACTCAAGGGTAGGGGAAGGCTAGTGTGGTGGGACAACGATTGAAAAGCCCAGCAGTTTTTTTGAAGTGAAACTTCTTTGGGCTCGTCTTGGTAAATCCAAACTTACATGAAACGAAACTTTAACACGAAAAGTCAACGGTAGGGGAGGGCTAATGTGGTGGGACAACGGCGGGCAAACAAAAATAACAAGCAAAAATCTTGTTTCAGCAAAAGAGAGCGAGACCGAGAGCGTATGTATGAGAGAGCACTCTGCAGTAAATCATGCACATACACAGGGGGGCAAGTGCTGACAGAAATAATGTGCGACGAATAACAACATGCGAATTGGTAGGGGGGCAAACGCGGACAGAACAAATGTGCGAAGAACCACAAAATACGAAAACTTGTTTCAGAAAAAAACAGCGAGAACGTAAGCATGAGAGAGATTTCTGTAGTGAATGTTCAGATTTTACGGCCAAAGCTTGCTGGTTCATTTATGTGCTCTCTCTCGCTCTATTCTGCTCTCAATTACACATACACATAAGCTCCAGTTTGCCGATCATAAGAAATTCTTTTTAGGAAAGCATTGCGATGTACAGTTTATTTTGTCTGTGATATGCGAGGAGAGAATAATGTCTACGTCTGCTTGCTTTCCTTGAATTGGTTGTGCGTCGTTACATTTATGAACAGTCACTGGAAGTGATGAGGAAGGACTTCTGTTATTTGAGAAACGTCGATACATAAAGTTTCACTTCAATCTCATAGCGCTCTAATCTCTTTTTTTAATTCAACTGAAAACTTTATCACAGATTAGTGGGGAATCGTAATGTAGACGGCTTCAGATTGTATTTTTATGCTACTTGGAAACTATATAAAATGCAAAGGTTATCGACGCTCAAAAACTAGCCAAGAAGGCAGTCGAGTGACGGAACCTGGGCCATTCCCAAAGCTAGGCGTGGATTTCTGTGGACCCTTTGTGGTTGTAAACGCTCGAAAATTAGATAAGAAGATGGACGATATATGCCAACAAACCAGACCAAACAAAAACTTATGCTTCAGGTCATGAATGATCTACCAGCCAGCCATGTGACGGCATCTAGGCCATTCCCAAAGCCAAGCGTGGATTTCTGTGGACCCTTTCAGATATCTCAAGGACGTCGTAGCTAATGCAATTATAAAGTTTATGTCTCTGTGTTTATTTGCTTTGCCATGAAGGCATCTCACTTGGAAGTTGTTTCAGACTTGTCATCGCAAGGTTTTCTAGCAGCGTTAAAACCATTCGTTGCGCGATGGGGATTATGTGAAGAAATCCATTGCGATAATGGAACCAGTTTAGTTGCGGCTTGAAATGAGCTTATTAAAACTTGATTCGGTGGTTCATGGTGCTCAATTCATCCAATATCAAGTTCCTGCATATTACACCCAGACCGCCACACTCTGGTGGCTTATGGGAAGCGGCTGTTAAATCGGTCAAATCTCATCTTTAAATGCTGACGTTTTTCACCTTTAAAGAACTTTCTACCGTGGTAGATGAGATCGAAGATATTATGAATGAATTCTCGACTGTTATAATCTCAGACCTCTATATGGTGACTCATGGTTTAATAACGTCACTCATCAGATAATTCAAATGCTTCATGACGAAGAAGAACAATTCAGTATGACCTCACTCAGTCAATCGAAAAAATCACTTGCGACAAGCATTCCGTTTTAAAAGGAAAAATCCCCAGTTGCCGCGGATTTCCGGTTGATGTAGATAAGCACGTTCTAAAAATCTCAAACGGATCAGTTCGAACTTGTGTGGTCAGAGAAAACCCTAAAAAAATACCTCATACGTCACATCACATCACGTCACCAAATCTAACCGACAATTCACGACATGCATCGTGTCGAAAGGCTCATCCCCATAGATTACCATTTCACATCGAACAAATCGTGCCTTCCAATACAGAATTCTCATTAAAAATGACCCTGCCGTGGCTTTGAATTTGTAGCTTTGCATTTGTAAATGCAAACTCAAACTAACCAACTGTAGATACCACAACTACTACCTCTCGTGTAAATCATAAATCAACATGAGATATGGTCGCACAAACAATAGCAAATCACCGCACGGATAAATCTACTAAATCCAGTAATTCACTGCTGCTAGGCTGGCTAAAATACAGCCGCCCCTGAAGGCCTGATCCAAAGACTCGTCCTTTAGGTGTGATTCTATTTATGCCCATGATTATGTAGCGAGGCGGGGAACATTGTTCGGCGCCTTGGAATATGTGATTTGAAGTTCAAATAAACAGGATAACTAGGATATCTACTTACCAAATGAATAACAATGCCAACCAGGGTACGGATATAACCAATTGCATAACGCGCCAGTCACGTGTTAAGTATGCAATGCCCGAGGTCAGGATGTAGGAGATCGCCACAGGTAAAATGTTCAGGATACCAATTATAGTTCGCCATTTGCCGCTAACCAATTCAACGACTAGAACAAAACTAACCACGGCAACAGTCATTGATGCAAATCCAATTATGATTCGCAATGTCATGAACATTGCAAGGGATGTGGAGAAGGCGAGAAGAGTTCCTGTGAAAGTAAAAGACAAAGGATGGTTATTTTTTCTCCTGATTGAAATGAGATAGTTTTTTGTTTTTTTTAGCTGATGGAGAAGTAAGCTGAAAATGCGATGTAAATTTTCTGATGGAAATGTATCCAAAGGACCTTTTAAAAGTTTGAGATTAGATTTCTGAGTTTTCGAGTCGTAAATAGGTGTTGCGGATGTGGAATCTGTGTCTGTGAATCTGTGTAAATGTTATTAATGCTAGTTATCTCTACATTTGGTCTTGTTGAAGTGGTAGCTTATGGGGTCCTACTATGCGGTCTCCGAAGGTCTTTTTTGGGCATTTCTTGTTTGCACCAAAACATTTTTTGTTGGCCACAGAAGCAGTAACGCCGAACCACTTAATGAACATGTTGTTGGGGGAATTCAAACTTTTCAAACATTGTCGGCCTTTTGTCCAAAGGACTTTTTAACGATACTCACACATGTAAATCAGTTATTGTTAAGAATTAACCTAGAGCCTGAATAGAAAGCATGCAGCCGAACAACTAGCGAAGGTATTAAACTGCTACTAAGCAGACCTGTCGGTGCAGTGGCCTTGAGGTAAGGGCGTTGAACAACTAAACGTGCGGTATTTCTTAAAATCCTGAAAATAACAATCCATACGTTTTTTTCACTGTCCCTTCTCTTGCGGAAGTCTAACAAACTTCCAAAAGTATAAAACTGCCATGAGAAGCTTCTCAAATTTGCCGCTCTGCGTCGGCCTTAAAAAGCTGGTGGTCTTCTATGTGTCAAAAATGTAACTTTTTAGACCTAAATTTAGGGAGAAGCTAGGTTTCAGGCGGTGAATGGACCGATAATGCCTGAAATTGCATTTTACGCAGATCTCGTCAAATGGTAGGAAATGTGATTATATGAAACCTTGAGTTTTTACCAACTAAACTCCGACTCTCAGCCTTCCCGCGGCGACCGATGAGTAGATAGCCTGTAGATAGGGTTTCAATCCCTGTGAAAAGTCTTGGAGCTAGCAGATGAGAGAGTCACATGATGGAGTCAACGTTGGGGTCTACAGTCGCAGTTATGACGGACAAAGTGCATAGCCCAAATGAGCTGCTTCGTCATATTCGGACAACAGATTATCTAGGTCAGGCCCCTTGAACAGAGATGGTGGCGGATGAGCCGAAATGCCAGTGGCAGCGCTCAATCCTGTATTGGATACTGGTGGCCCCGTGGCCTAGGGATATCTAATTAATTTAGAAACTGCGCCTCCAGATTGGAGATTCTGCTTTGGCTTAACTACCCACTCACGTAAAACAATATTGTTACGAAGCAACCAAGAGCCTCGGAAAGGGCTGATTTTATTGTTGAAAACCATGCTAAACGAAAAGAATGACAATGACGTTCGTATCTGCACCTGGAATGTGAGAACGTTATACATGAGAGGTGCAGGCGAACAACAAGCTGCAGATATTAAGCAGACATCACTGCCATCCAGGGAATACTATGGGATGGACGGGGCAATAATAGGATGGAAAACTGTGACATCTACAGCAGACCTTGTTATAGTGTTTATTCGGATGTGGATTTGTTATAAGTGACATACTTAGGCAAGAAGTCTTTTGTTTTCAAGACATAAGCGAACGCATTGTAACAATCCCCATCAAGGTCAAAATCGCCAACGCCTTATATGCGTTCACGGAGGAAAAATATGATACAGCAGGAGACTGCTTCTACGATTTCTTTGACAAAACTTACGAGCGACGACCGAAGTACGAGGTTAAAATAGTGCTAGGAGGTTTTAACGCAAAGGTAGTTGGAGAAGACATTTTTAGCAGTATTGTCGGAAAACACAGCCTACATGACAACACATCTGGGAACGGACTTAGGCTAATTGACCTTTCCGCGGAAAGGCACACGGTTTCCTCACATCGATATTCATAAGGGATCCAGAATATAGATCATAGAACGGTTAATCAAATTAATCACATTGCGATATCCAAGAGGAAGGCATTCCCGAAAATTCCGAGGGTCTAATATCGACTGGGACCACTACCTTGTTGCAGCTAAGGTAAGAATGCAGCTATCAACCACGGTACAACAAATCAGAAATATTGTGAAAAAAATTAATGTCGAAAGACTGTCATCGCAAGAGCCTGCCAAGTCCTTCCCAGAACATGTATCCCTTAACCTTTCACCTAACTATAGCATCTATAGTCGAAGAACAATGGCAACGATGTCAAAAAGCCAAGAACGAGGCCTATAAGACTAAGCTGCAGCTGAAGGCGAGAGTTGCGATTGAGCTCCATTGGCAAAGAAGAAGAAGAAAAGAACACCGGCTTTTTAGAATAATTAAAAAAAAATCAAGAAAATCTCAGGATCGAGGATATAAAGAGGTGCCACTCCAGGAATTATGTTCGCAATTTTACCAAAGTGCAAAACGTCAATACCAGGGATACAGGACAGGACAGAAGCCTGTCGAGATGAACAAGGAAATATTGTAGTTCAGACACAGTCGATACTGATGATATGGAAGAGCCACTTCTGCAGACTGTTAAACGATGATAAGCAACAATCTTCCGCTGTCAGACAGAACGAACCATTGAATATTGGCGACGACAGCAAAAACTACCCACCACCTGACTTAAGTGAAGTGAGGATAGTAATATCTAACCTCAAGCTAAACAAAGCTGCTGAAATCCGGCGGAAATGACTTGGTAAGTAACATTCACCAACTCATCAGCAAAATTTGGTCAATGCACAAAAAAGGAGCCCGATCCACAAAAAAGGAGACCTTCTGAACTGTGCCAACTACAGAGTCATTAGTCTCCTCAACATCGCCTATAAGATCTGACGTAATATGTCAACGCATAAAATCGTTTACCCAAACCCTGATAGGACCTTATCAGAGTGGTATTTGACAGGGAAAGTCCACAACTGATGAAATCTTCACACTTCAGCAGATCCTGCAATAAACCTGAGAAGCCTTAATTGATACCCTACACCTATTCATCGAATTTAAAGCCGCATAAGACAGCATTTCTAGAGACGAATTTTACACAGTTTTGGTATACCGCCCAAACTCGTCCGTTTGTGTAGGATGACGATGGAAAATTCTCACTGCTCATCAGGGTCATCGACACATTCGATACCAAAAAAGGACTTAGGCAAGGCGATGCGCCGTCATGTGACTTCTTTAATTTGATTCTTGTGAGGATTGTGCAAAACTCCCGAGCCAATACCAGAGGCACAATTTCCAAAAATCGGTGCAACTACTAGCATACACCGACGATATTGACATCATTGTTTGCTAGTAAAGAGAAGGAAGCGGTAAAAATGGGTTTAGCAGTAAATGAGGGTAAGACTATGTATATATTGTCAACACGAAAGGACACACAACATTGACGAATTGAACATTATTTGGAAGAATTATTCTTGACAACCGCTGTTTCTTCGGGCTAAGAAGGCAATTTAGTAGTAAAGCCCTCACTCGAACTACAGAGGAGATCCTGATCATTCTAGTCCTGCTCTACGGCGCTTTATCATGAATCGTATCAAAAAACGGATGAGGAAATACTTAGACGTTTCAAGCGAAAAACTCTTCGAAAAATCTTGCGTTGAAGGGCTACGGAGACGAAGATTCAACGAAGAACTATATTCGAGTGGTACAGCGGCATACCCCTAGACAAAAAACTCGATTTTGGACGATTAAGATGGCTAGGACATATATAGAGAGAAGACACCAATACTACGACTCGTAAATTCTTCGATTCCCAGCTAGACTTCGGGCGCAGTAGAGGAAGAACTCGCCTTAAGTGGCGCCCACAAGAAGAAACCAACATCAACCAACTTGAATTGCGTTACTGGAGGCAGTTAGTTAAAGGCCGACCTAATTGGAGAGGCATGTTGGTTAAGGTCTAGACCAGTGTACTAGCTTTTTATATCAAATGAACCATTTTATTTGTATCTATGAACATTTATCACTGGAAGTTGTGAAATTTAAATTTAATCGCTTGATGAACTTGACTTGGCACACGCAAATGCATATGCAAATGTCAATGCCAATGTCAAATCTGTAGACAAATTGACTGCAAAATTCTTAAACTGGCAATTATATGTCCAAACAAGATTTACATATTAACATATTAAAATTCAGTCATATTGATATTTGGTTATTCTTCTCAATTAGCACTTTAATTTCTACCTTCATCTGCAATGATTAATGGCATAGAAGACTTAAATCTGACAGATCATCAAACATACCAAATTAATATAAAAAGTTTCGCATAGTCTTCCGCTTGTTTAAAAAAAATTCTCAAGGTGAGCCATTTTATTTTACGTTTCAAAATTTCAGTATAATGCAAATATAGCCCACGGTTTCACCTGCAGATCTAGATCATTAACTCAGCACCATTACGATCTCATGTAACTTCATCCTCCGATTGAATCAGACACAACTTATAATTAAACACTGCGTCAGTTTGTCACACCCATATCGAGCCACACAATAACAATTAAATTGACATTACCATACCTAAAATAATTACAATACAAATGTTATTGCATTTATTAAAAGCGATTAAGAAATACTTTTACATTCTATGCAAATGCGTCTTTTTTCAGGCCACTTTGCATTTATAAATATTAATCACCGCGCAGACTTCAAAAAACAAATCGCGATTCAAAGCCACCTATATGTCAGTTATATTGAACTTACCTATGACAGTTTGAACAAATGCGAACGCCATTAGTGTATGCTTCCTTCCAAATCGATCCGATATCCAACCACTGCACACACTACCAACAGCGGCGCCAGCTAGGAAGCACATTTCGACCACACTCAGTAGATTTTGACGATCACAGACTAGACCATACTCCTCGACAATTGTCATGCCCATGTCATCGTGCGAGAACTCGAAATTGTAACACTTGGTGGTATTTAAAGAGCCGGTTAGCTGAAGGTAGTCATCGTAGTTTGCCTCCAGTGTACTCGAATACTTGAAGTCGAGTATTGAACATGCCCCATTTGGTTGGGTTAGGTTTTTCCAACTGCCAACGGTCATGTTGGACATGCCCTCGGGACGGGCGCACCAAAAGTCCTTTTGAATTGTCTGAAATGAACAGAAAGATAGACACTTGTTTAGAAAATGTTCGCATTGAAAAGGTGGTAGATACTGTTTCCTAGTGTATGCTCTTGACAAAGCACCTTTCTAATGGTAATTGCATGCGATAAAATAACTTAAAAAGCGGCGCGCCGGTACGAGATACTTATTGTCGGCGAGTTGTTAATGGCTGTCACTAGTTTTTCCGACGGGAAGAAGTAGATTGAGCATGTTGACAATGTTGCTACATGTAAGTTCAAGTAGATCTCTATGTATGGGGAAGGTTTTCACATTAAAAGTGCAATTTTATTGTGTGCAAAACGGTTGTCAGTTTAAGCAGAGCTGTCACTTTGATAGCTGTCATCAGTGAGAATGTGACACTAGCATAGGTCTGTGATAAAGATTAAGGCTTGTATTAATAAATAGCCAGGCTAATGGTCTTTCAGTGTCACTGGAATTGGTTGATTTATTGAATATGTGGTTTTATATGTTTGTGTCAAACAATCATGTTGGAGGCTACCAAAGACACTAATCAGAATTGACCTGAGTTGACAGTGACTTGTAGTTCTGAGAGAAGCGTGTAATTTAATGTAAATCATAGATTGAACAAAGGATTTAACAGATTGTAGTATTGTTGTTAACTGTCAACGTCAGGTAACTACTGTCATACATCTTCATCAAGTCGGACAGAACTAGGAAAAGTGAAGCTTAAAATGTTTATGCGTATGAAGTGCCATGTTTTCAAATGTGAAGTTATGACATATTGCTACTAATTCAAAGAATTCAACACAAAAAGGAAATTAATTTCTACGCAGAACAATGTGTTGTAAGTAAAGGGTTTTTTTCCGAGGTATAGAACTTCGAATCGAAACAAAACAAAAGAAAATCGTTTTAATGTCCATTTATTTGGCTTGATTGGAAGGATTATTTTATGCCATTAATGTTTAAATATGATTTCGGGCATGTGGAAGCTGCGGCTGGTTGGAATAAAGCAAAGTCTAGAGGTACAATTTTCAACCACTTTTTCGAGCATTTGGGGTTGTATGTCGGCAATAACGCCACGAATGTTGGCTTCCAAGTCCCCTAACGTTTCTGTTTGTTGGCGTAGACGAGCGACTTCACATATCCCCAAAGAAAATAATCCAATAGTGTCAAATCACACGATCTTGGTGGCCAATTGACAGGTCCATTCCGCGAAATTATGCGCTCATCGAATGTTTCCTTCAATAAATCGATTGTGACGTGCGCTGTGTGGCATGTAGCGCCGTCTTGTTGGAACCACATCTCATCCACATTCATGCCGTCCAATTCGGGAACAAAATAGTCGGTTATCATGGCTCTATACCGGTCTCCATTAATAGTAACTGACTCTTCAGCATCATTTAGAAAGGAGGTATGGCCCAATGACTCCACCAGCCCATAGAGGACACCAAACAGTCAGTTTTTGTTGATAAGGGTCTCATGTGAATTCTCTTCATTCCATGGCAATTTTGCTTGTTGACGTAGCCATTCAACCAAAAATGAGCCTCATAACTGAACAAAATTTTGCGATGAAAATCAGCATCGAGTTCAATTTCATTTTCGGCCCATACACCAAAATCACAACGCATTGCATGGTCTCGCGGCTTTAATTCTTGGACAAGCTGGATCTTGTAAGGTCGTAAGCCAAGATCTTTGCGCAAAATCTTCCATAAAGTTGATTGTCAAAGCTCCAATTGCTGTGCACGGTGGCGAATCGATTCAACACTTTGCTTCACAACAGCAATTGTTTCTTCGATGCGCACTGTCGACGTCTCTAATGCGGATGCGTATTATCACATAGAGTAAACATATTGCGAAAACGATCCATGGTTAACCGAATTAGTTGCTCTAATGGTAGATTATGCCGACCATAAAATTGACGGAGCTTGCGTTAAACTTCACGAACTGCACTATTTGCAAGCGTTGTTCATTTGTCAACCTGTTCAGTTTGGTTTACCAAAACTGAACATAAATGACATTAGAGTTGCCCGATTTGACCACTTGATGTCAGGTTTATCTCTTGAAAAACCAATCTCTAAAAAAACACCCTTTATATGAATACGTCGTTGATAAATCGTTTCTATTATCGACGAGGTTATAGTCTAAATAAAAGGGATCACTCGCCCACTTTACTGCATGCTAGTTACTTACTTAAGTAACGCTACAGTCCGGGATGAACCTGGGCCTCAACCAATATGCCTCTTCAATTAGCCCGGTCCTTAGCTAACTGCTTCCAGTTGCGCACTCCAAGTTGATTGAGGTCGGTTTCCACTTGTGCGCGCCACTTAAGGCGAGGTCTTCCTCT
Organism: Rhingia campestris; assembly: GCA_932526625.1. Classification (NCBI taxonomy): domain Eukaryota; kingdom Metazoa; phylum Arthropoda; class Insecta; order Diptera; family Syrphidae; genus Rhingia; species Rhingia campestris. Next base: position 11,720,802 of record OW052183.1, read on the forward strand.
ACAGCGTCCGACGTCTGGCTGGGAATCGAAGATTCTGCGAGCCGGAGTATTGGTGTCCATTCGTTCTACATGTCCTAGCCATCTTAAACGTCCAATGGGGAGTTTTTTGACTAGGGGTATGTCGCTGTACAGCTCGTATAGTTCGTGGTTGAATCTTCGTCTCCAAAGCCGGTCAACGCAAACGGGACCGAGGATTTTTCGAAGAACTTTTCTCTCGAATCGACCAAGGATTTCTTCATCCGCTTTTGATACGGTCCATGCTTCAGCGCCGTAGAGCAGGACTGGGATGATCAGGGTTTTATATAGGATCTCCTTAGTAGTTCGAGTAAGGTATTTACTACTAAATTGCCTTCTTAGCCCGAAGAAACAGCGATTGGCAAGAGTAATTCTTCGTTTGATTTCTGACGAGATGTTGTTGTCAGAGTTAATAGCGGAGCCGAGGTAGACAAAGTCCCGTACAAAGTTATATCTGTCAATGGTGACGTTCTGTCCAATTCGTCGATGTTGTGTGTCCTTTCGTGTTGACAGCATATACTTAGTCTTACCCTCATTTACTGCTAAACCCATTCTTGCCGCTTCCTTCTCTCTACTAGCAAACGTGGTAATGACATCACGTTGAGTCCTACCAAAGATGTCAATATCGTCGGTATATGCTAGTAGTTGCACCGATTTTTGGAAGATTGTGCCTCTGGTGTTGGCTCGGGAGTTTTGCACAATCCTCTCAAGTTTTGGGAGTTTTGCACAATCCTCTCAAAATCAAAGAAATCACATGACAGCGCATCGCCTTGCCTAAATCCTTTTTTGTATCGAATGTGTCGGTGAGGTCGTTTCCGACCCTGATGGTGCAGCGAGAACTCTTCATCATCATCCTACACAAACGGACGAGTTTGGGCTTTATACCAAAACTAGACATGGCTCTGTATAGTTCGTCTCTATAAATGCTGTCGTATGCGGCTTTGAAATCGATAAATAGGTGGTGGGTATCGATTTGGACTTCTTGGGTTTTATTTACGGCAGATAGGATCTTGTAGGCGATGTTGAGCAGACTTACGCCTCTGTAGTTGGCGCAGTTCAGAGGGTCTCCTTTTTTGTGGATCGGGCAAACGATGCTGAGGTTACATTCTTCAGGCATTCTTTCTTCCGATCAGATTTGGCTTATGAGTTGGTGGATGTCACTTACCAAGTCATCTCCGCCAGCTTTATAAAGCTCAGCGGAAAGGCCGTCATTTCCGGCTTCCTTATTAAGCTTGAGGTTAGATATTGCTATCCTCACTTCACTTAGGTTGGGTGGTTGACAGTTTTCGCTGTCGTTGCCAATATTAAATGGTTCGTTCTGCCTGACAGCGGAATGTTGTTCGTCATCGCCGTTTAACAGTCTGCAGAAGTGGTTCTTCCATATCCTCAGCATCGACTGTGTCTCAACTACGGTATTTCCGTGTTCATATCGACAGGATTCTGTTTGAGACTTGGCTTTGCCGTTTTACACTTTGGTAAAACTTGCGAACATCGTTCCTGGAGTGGTACCTCTCTATATCCTCGATCGCGCGCTTTTCTTGCTCTTTTTTCTTCTTTCTGAAAAGCCGATGTTCTTCCCTTCTTCTTTGCCTATAGAGCTCAATGGCAGCTCTCGTCTTCACCTGCAGCTTAGCCTTGTATTCCTCGTTCTTGGCTGCGAGCATCTGTCGGCATTCCTCATCAAACCAGGGGTTTCTTGCTGGTGGCCGCGAGAAACCTAGCACATCAGTTGCGGCTGATCTAATGGCTTGTTGTCATCGTTGCCATTGTTTTTCGACATTATATGCTGGTGGTGTGGTGTGAATCGAGAGGTTAAGGGATACGCGTTGCGCGAAGGTCTTTGCGGTCTATGGCGAGACTCTGCATGCTGATCAAAACTTTTTAATTCTAGTCCAATTTTCACCAACCCGTGGAAAAAAAATCTTCAACAACAATCGCTTGTCTAGAAAGGGAATAGATGGGCCCTAACGATACCAGGAACATCAACTTCCCCATCAACCCACAAACTGAAACTAACCCAATGCTTATCGAAAATTGCGCCCTGTAGAATAAAATAATCGATTTGACATTGACATGACATTTAAACCATAAACTCAAACATCGAAATTGTGTGCAATTTCCTTAATCGCTCAAACAGCTGCAATAAAATATTCATCAAACTTAAACTAGAACCTACTAACCTAACTTTTATTTTATTACTTAAAAAAATCTTCAATTCAAATTAAGAAAGGCATTGATTCGGTAGGTGACTGATCTTCCCACGCGTCCAAGCTAATAAATTTATCTATCTACATCCATAGAAATTCAGGAAACATAACTAATTTCCGTCCACAAAACTCGATTGCGAAAAAGTGCGAATATGCGGTAGACACGTAAATTTGAATAAATTTAACGGCCATTCGGCCCCCTAGTTGACATTGAGTCGTTGCCGGTTTACGCGTATGCGTAACACATTTTGTTTTTATGTTGTGTTTGTATATCTGCTGTAACTGTCAATAAACTAGAATCAAGTTCAATGACATTGAGACAGATTGTGAGTTGAGTTTTGTAAAAGTGAAAGTCACTTCTCTGTTGTACCCTGTACCCACATGCGGAATAGACAAACACACGTTCAAACATTGATGTAGGTCATTGCAAACGCAATATCACTATTACAACAGTACATGCACTAGTTGTCTCAGTTAAATGCAAATCCTGATCGAATTGCATCCAGTTACTCCGGCACATATCACGTTCCAAAAAAGGTGTTCATTTGATCGATAGCGATAAGGCTCGACTTGGCTCGGAACTCGAACTGGAGAACGTTGTATCGCACACATGTGCCGCTCTGGATTCAACGACGCGATCGTGATAATAAGTGTTGCATGCCTCACGTCATGTGACAACAAGACATATGGTGAGGTTAGGTTCGAATCATTATTATTGTTATGGGCTATTAATGTCAAGCTCCAAAGTGGAGGCACAGAGGTAGCCACACAATTTACAATTGCGACCAACAAATCCTAAATGAATTCGTGATCAATTGTTGGCGCGTTGTAATTTTACTTTTTTGCATTTAACTCGTTTAATCATTAATGGAATTTATTTTAATTTACTGAAAGGTGGTTTGCAAAATGAATGTGCACAGGTGAGTCTGCTAACACGAACGGTAAGCAATTTGTAAGACACAATGCATCTGGCACAAGTCAAATAAATTTGTCGTTACAAGATTTGAAAACACGACAATAAGTCGGTTTGAAATTGGTTTTAGTAGGTTAACTCATATAAAACCGTTGTTAGAAGCCATTTATTAGGTTTATTTTGAAGCATATGTTTTTTGATGTGTAAAGCTCTTCAAAAAATGTGGAGAAACTCAGATCAGAATGCCCACATTGAGCGTGCCAAATTCAAACACGACCAAAAGCTGAGGCAAAAAATTCTACTATGTCCCAAGGGTAGTAAAAACTTTTGGTCATTTGTTAAAAACATTAAGACTTCAACCTCATCTTCCATCCCAACAGTCATTTACAATGACACTCAAGCTGTCACCACTATAGACAAAGCCAATCTGCTCGCTGCTTATTTTGCAGCCAGTTCCACATTGCCAGATTGTGCCCAGTCTCCTCCTGTACTGGAAAACGTAGAAAATTCTATGGGACCAATCCAATCCATTTCCGTACTCGTACAGTTGCAAGAGGATTATTAGATCTTAACATTCACAAATCGTCTGGTACAGATGGTATCTCCCAATAATTCTGAAGAAGTGTTTTCCCTCGCTGGAAAAACCACTGGCTAAGCTTTTCTGTCTGTCATATCCGTCCCTAAAAAAGACGAATCTCTTCTCTCTCCAACTACCGACCAATTGCACTTACATCCCTTTTTCCTAAGGTCATGAAAACGCTGATAAACCATCTTACTTACTTTACTTATCGGGCTCCCTACCCGTGAAGAGTCTCTGCCTGAGATACTGCAGCCTTCCGCCTTCGACACCGTATGGTTAGAAGGGCTTTTCTACAAGCTAACCAGACTGGGTATGCGTAAACCCATGCTATATATGACTTATGAAATGCTTATGGGAAAGAAGTTCGTTGTCAAATGTGGCAACGTAACTTCGAGTAAAGTCTTTGAAATTAAAAACGGTTTACAACAGGGGGCGGTGAACTCCCCGATATTGTTTAACATTTATACAAGTGATCTTGTAGGTTCCCCTAGTCACGCTATAGCGTATGCAGATGATCTAGTGGCGTACAGATCAGGTCCGAAAATCGGAGTCATCAACATACTCTTGCAACGTGACTTCGATCACATTAAGGGATATTGCGACGATTGGAAATTGAAGATCAATTTCCAAAAAAACCGAAACAATTCTGTTCAGGACCCCAGTGCAGAGGGCATCTTACGATACCAGAAAAAACTGGAAAAAATTGTGCATTATTGGACAGCATGGACGGCCGTTGGCGCTGAGAAATGAAGTCAAATACCTTGGCATCTGGCTTGACAAGTTTCTGTATTTTAATAAAAATGTGGATGCTTGTCTGGCTAGGGCTAGGGGGGCTTATGCTCTGACAAGAAGATTGTTTCAAAGCAGTCAACTTGATTCAAGGGTGAAAGTCATCTGCTACATGGCCCTCATAAGGCCGATCATCGCCTACGGTTGTCCTGTGTGGTTCAATATTTCACCATCCTACATGGAAAGGATACGGCTGTTTGAGAGGAGTTGTCTCCGATCCTGCTTAGGATTGTACCGAACGCCGGACTCTGAGTACATAAAATATTATCGCAACGAGGTTCTTTACAATGGGGCCCAGCTGAATAGAATCGACAATTTCCTTATTAAGGTGATTCGAAGGCACGCTGCAAGGGCGATGGCCAGCGACAACAGCCTGATCTTTGGGGCTTATTACCCCAATGAAACATATATGGAGAGTACGCTCGTGTCGGGCTTTATTCCACCAGAGGCGTTTATTTATATCGATTCGTTAGGGTTGGTACAGGACAGGAACGGTATCCCGGTTTTATACCACCGCTACCGTGACGCGCGTGACAAGCGGCTAATCCGCGACGGGTATGTCGACAATGCTCCGGAGCTCCTCCGCTTTAGCACTTCGGTATCGGATCGCGATAGGACCGATGCTGAAAGGCAGAGTTCGGAATTTTGGTGGCTGCATGAGGGAGGTGGTTCTGCACTTCCTCAGGTCTTTGCGGACTTTTAGTCCACTCCATAATGATTAAGCAAAATAAAAATTTTGAAAAAAGGTCTGGGGCGGGGCATGTACACCATATTGGGGTACAATATGGCTGGTTACATGCTGCCTGTGGACCAAAACTCGATTGGGATGGCGACCCCTCGGGGCATTTGCAACGAGTGCTCGCCACCCCGATTATAATTAAGTTAGGTGTAAGTAGTTTTAAGTAGTATTAAGTAGTATTAAGTAGTATTAAGTAGTCTTAAGTTAGTTTTAACCTAGATTAAGTTTTTAATATTAAACAAAAAAACTTGTCGACTATCAAAGTTTTTTGAATTTTCTTTGAAAATTAAAATATATTTCATAAAAAAAAAAGATAAATTTAAGCCGAAAGGCAAAATTAAAAAAAAACTAGTATATATTAGCTTAGAGCGCCCGCTTAGGGCCGATAGGTTAATTTAAGAAAAAATTGTTAATTATAAGTTAGATTTAAGCATTTTTGTCTAGTGTTAAGTTAGTATTTTAAGATAATAAAAAATGAATTTAAAAGTAAAAAAAAGTACTGCAGCCTTCCCTCCTCTACGACCCCGGGCCCGCTCCGCGATGGCTTGGTCTTCGAAACAGAGGGTCGGTCTTCCTTGCGTTCTCGAACTTGGGGGCTGGGATTCGAAGATCCTCTTAGCTGGAGCATGATTGTCCATTCGCTGGATGTGGCCGAGTCAATGTAGTCGACGTTTTTTGGCCTTTTGGACTGCATCTACATTTTGGTACAGCTCATAGAGTTCGCGGTTGTACTTTCTCCTCCATGCGCACTCCTCCCACACAGGACCAAAAATCCGCCGAATTATTTTTTTTTCAAAGGAGCCCAGTGTCAGCTCTCCCTTCTTGCTTATCGTCCAGCACTCGGCGCCATAAAGCAAAATTGGCAGGATATGGGTTTTGTAGAGCACACATTTCGTCCCTCGAGTTAGGAGGTTTGAATCCAGTTGTTTCGCCAAACCGCATTCGGTAATTCTTTGCCTGCTCGAGGAGCCTGCGTTCCGGTTTTGTAGCAAGCAGCCAGTTACTTGGCCTTTTTATAAAACCTCCGGATGTTGTTACGATCGCGTGACTCTTCGATCTCTTTGAACTGGGACGATGCGTAAGCCCTCTTCTTTCTACGCAGGGTTTTCTTTTCCTCCCTTCTCCTGGCTCTATAAACATTCAGCTTATGAAATATCTTGAATCATGAAAACTCCTCAATAACCGAAAATATGGTTTTTGTAGGAACAGGTCCACTGGTGATTTGATGACATATCTCACCGAACAGTGGCGAAAACAAGATCGTTGGACTTGATATTTCAAAGATATTTGACAGGGTTTGGCATTAAGTACTTTTGTCGATAATACGTACTTTTGGAATCGATTAAACTCTTCTTCTATGGATTAGAAACTATCTCTCGAAGCGTTCAATCCAAGTTGTTTTGGACGGTTTCAAGTCTGCTACTTACCAAATAAATGCTGGTGTTCCCCAAGGCTCTGTTCTGTCTCCGACACTCTTTCTGATTTTTATTAATGACCTCTTATCTGCAACTTCTAATCCAATTGATTACTTTGCTGATGACAGTACCCTCAGCTTTTCATATTCGTTCTCGAATCCACTCCCTTCACCTTTGGACTTGGAACAAAAACGCAAAATATGTTATGCTCATTAAATTCCGATCTCGACAGCATATTTAAATGGGGTGAATCTAGAAGAGTTCTGTCATCTAAGCGAAACCAAAATTAACAGCCATTATCCATGAATGGAACTTTTACGTCGAAACCGAAAAACTTTCCATGCTCGAAGTCAAAGTCGCTAAAAACGCAGCGAAATATCTTTAGCGATGCTGCATTGTGCAGTGCGTAGTGCACAGTGCGCCTTTTTAAAAATCTTGGAAATTTAAACATTTCAAAATCCACTCGTATTTATAAGAATAGTTGACCCATTTTTCTTCCAGAACTAAAATAAATGAAATCTTGAATGCAGAGCTCTGCCGAGAAATGATAACCTATTTTGTATCGTCAAAAACTAAGAATTTATAAATTCTATGGCTACGGGCTTAACAAGTCTAATAATGGTTAGTCTAGTTAGTCTAAACTAAATCTAAATCGGTACGTTCTGTGGAACACCCGTGCATACAAACAGCAAAAAAAGTGTGAAGTTTCATCAAAAACGAAGCAAACAAAATTCAAATTCAAACAAATTCTTCGATCATTCAAATTTTTAACCCGCTCAGGATTTCGCTAAAATGTATCGAGTGGCGTGGTACATTTTTGACATGAAAATCACAAACAAAACGAGGGGTGGGCGCATGACTGGGTCTTACGCAACTTTCTCTTTCACAGCGAGTTGGGCGTTAGAGATCAAATAGTACGCATTTCGATTATTATTTCCTAAAAATTATGTTGAAATGTGATTATACGAACGTTTACTCCGAAATTTGAAGGAATCGGTGTCTATGTAAAAAATAATTATTTTTCGTTATTGGCCAAAACTGAAAATTCCGTTAAGTGATAGTTGGGCTAAAACTAATTATGTGGAATTGTTTAAAACTATAATAGTAGTATATATATTAAATTTCATTCAATTTGACATAATAGTTTGCGAGAAATTAACAATTTTCTTTATATGACCTGAATGACAAAATCCGTTATATGGATTTTATCGAAAATACTGGGTATGCAGTTTTGTTGGAACTAATAGGCTTATAGTACATATAAAGTTTAATCAAAATCGTTAGAGCCGTTTTCGAGAAAATTGAGGTTATGTGTAATTTTTATATGGCAGGTACCGTTAATAACATGGCTAAAAGCAAAAAAAAAAAAAATGGCATAGAATTATGACCAAAAGAAACTTGGATACGAAATTTGAAGACAATCGGTCAAGCAGTTAAGGCTGGGGACTATTATGGACAGACGGACCGACCGACGGACGGAATTCCAAAAACCACTTTTTTGGGCTCCGCTATCATCAGTAATGTTAGAATCAATCAAAATCTCGAGGTCGAAAATTTTCACGAAAACAATAAATTTCTCTTTGTAAGAGAAAGTTAAAAATATACAAATTTTTGGCCTAACAGACTCGTTAGTACCCATGGCCTAGATTTTTCGCACAACCACTCATGTGTGCGTGTGTACTTCTTGCACGATGTTTATGCCGTTTTTTTGACGCAATTGCTAGACGCGCTAGGCAAACGGTCTTTCATTAAGCGCTGTGTTAGATATCATCGAGATTTTTTATTTGTTTGAAAGGCCTATCAATGCCATTAGATATGTATGGAATACAACATTTAAATGCTTCTCTGGGTGGCGCGCATCCGAAATGTTCAATTTTCCATGACTCTGGCGCATAAATCAGGCTGAATTTGACCAAGGACATGTATTTATTGAGGGCCGATGTGGTTTGTGGCTTATTCGCATAGACCTGAGACGATACAAAACCCCACAAGAGAAAGTCTAATGGGGTCAAATCGCACGATGTTTGTGGCCAGTTCACATCACCTCCACTTGAGATGACCGCTCGTGCAGAATTTCCAGTGTGGCATGATTTGTGTGACACGTAGCGTCATCCTGTTGTTAACACGTGTCGTTGGTGCCCATATTAACCTATTCAGTCCAAAATAAGTTGTTAAGCATCGACCTATTGTACACGCCCTGGACGGTGATGGCATGGCCAACATCCTTCTTAAAGAAATATGGACCGATGACGTCATCAGCCCAAATCAACACCACATAGTGACTTTTTCGGTATATAATGGACGCTCTTGGATCACATGTGGATTGGTATTATCCCAAATTTGACAATTTTGTTTTTTTGACGTACCCATTCATTCAGAAATGGGCCTCATCGCTAAAGATGAGTTCTTGATGAAAATAAGGCTCAGTTTTCAACAGCTCCAGAGCCCATTCCGCGAACAAGACTGTCCTGCATTCTCTAATCCCCAACGGCTTTTGTTTTCGGCAGATCTTGCGTTTCGTCGACCAACGGGTGTTGTTTTATTGCTTAATGGACCAGTGGACTCAATCTTATCCACCACACTACAAATAGTCCTCTCGGTAGGACGTTTATGGCGACCGTAAAGTGGGTGAAGCGCACGGAATGCTGCCCGGCTGCCCGAACAGAACATCAATTTTGAATTTTATCAATTATTTGATTTGTACGTGTTGGTAAACGCTGTGTCCGTCCATGGTGATTTGGCAGAACAGACTGAATAAATGACAGCAGATGATGTTTAACGATATGGCCGGAATCAACTGTCACAGCGTGTAATCAATAGTTTTGGTAAGACATCATAGTAGATAAAATGGTAAAGCACAGTTAATAAACATTTGAGAATTAGATTTGTAAACGCCAGAGTGGGTTCTACAAATCTTTCTCCTTTGCGGAAAGTACCATTTTGGGGTTATGATTATTAAATTATTTCAACAGAAAAATTACAAGAGGGTGCGCAGACAAACTTAATATGTTTTTCTTTTACGAGAGTAATCAAATATTTAAAAAATACAGATAAGTTCGTTTTTTCATTCCACAATTTACCTAATAAAAAGTATCGGACTAGATCTTAAACTAAGCAGCGCGTTGGAGAATATTTTTATACGCGGAGAAGATCTAACATAATGGGAGTAAGGTTGTTACCAACCTTTTTTTAGTTTTATCACGCTGACTCCAACATTCATTTAACATATTTTTCAAAATTAAACAATCTTCTTTGTTTACTTATTTCGAAATTCATTTTTGAACGTTATTTTGTCTTCGCTAGAAATTGCGCTCACATTATCATCTCAAACTTTCCAAAATCTACTATGGTAGCTAATGTTCAAGATTCTGAAACATCGCTCGGATTTGGTTTCATCGCTTTATAAAATCAGAAAAATGAATCATAAATCTGAACGTGATTATTCATCGATTATCATTGATGTAAAGCGCAACATGCCAGTTTATGAAAGTCTCGTTGATAAAGTTTTCTGGGCTCGAAACTCAATAGTTCATCCTTTTCGGAAGCGCCGAGTGGACAACGGACAGAGAGAAAGAATGAACTGGAACGAAATGTGAATTCCCTTACGCTATATTACCAAAATGTCAGAGGTCTCAACTCGAAGTTAGTTAGTTTCTAACAAGTCATGGTCTACGATATGATGTCTTATGTTCCACTGAAACTTGGCTCGATAAAACTGTTTTAGATAATGAAATTTTTTGTAGTTCATTTAATATTTTTTGCTTTGATAGATCACCTTTCACAAGCCATAAGAAAACTGGAGGTGGCGTCTGTATTGCTGTAAAATCTGTTCTTCGTAAAACTTTAATTGACTTGCCGGTAATAGGCATCGAAATGTTGTGTGTCAAAATTCATCTACTATGTCAAAATTTGTATATTTGCTGCGTTTACATTCCCCCTAATATGGACTTCGATATGTATAGTTCCTGTCTTTGTAACTTTAACCACATTGTCTCATTATGTTGTCCGGAAGATAACTTAATTATGATTGGTGACTTTAATTTGTCTGACATTGTTTGGTGGTATCTGAACGAAGATGACGAATTTCTAACAGCGCTTTCAAACCATTCAGAAAAAAGTTCTACATTTATTGAAAATATATCTGTGCCTTAAGTCAGATAAACCCTATAATGAATTCTTTGGATAGAATTCTCGACCTAGTATTAACCGATGTACCTGATGGAATTTCTCTCCGCAAATCCTGGCAATATTAAAAGAAGACGCATACCATCTAACACTAGAATTGACTATTTACATGCCTTATACAAACTGCGATAAAACAAAACAGTTAATTTATGAATTTAATTTCAAAAAAGCAAACTTTGACAAGCTGAAATATGCGCTTTTAAATGTTGATGTGAACTGTGTATTTGTAAAAAGTGACATAAACTATTCTGTAAATAAGTTTTATTATGTTCTACGTGATTGTTTCGAAAAGCCAATTCCTGTCAGACGTGTAAGACCTAGGACTTGTTCTCCCTGGATAACACCTGAACTTAAAAGATTAAGAAACAGAAAGAATAATCTTCACAAAAAGCTAAGAAACAATTTCACCACTAACAATTTCAATAATTTTAGTAAGCTTAGAAGAGAGTGCCTGGCAAAATTTCAAATTTCTTATAATGCATACATTATCAAAATAAAATCTGATTTAATTTGTGACCCATCAGCTTTCTGGAAATTTGTTTATACGAAAAGGAAGATTACAAGTACTCCAACGTTTATGACAAACAAGGATACTACAGGGTGGCGCACGAATCGTGCTACAAAAATAAAACGTAATAACTTTTTTTCTGTGTGAGTAATCGGCTTATTTTTTTTTATTTTGTAGGTTACTATTTAGATTTATAAAAATGGATGCTTGGGATACGGAGAAAAGAATTTGGATAGTGCAACGGTGCCATGCTTTGCAGTCCGTCATTTCCGTCCAAAGGGAATTTAGGCGGGAGTTTGGCGGTAATCCCCCGAGTAGATGGACCATTATGAGGTTTGTAAACATGTTTGCCGAATCTGGAAGCATCGCACGAAGGCCGTACCATCGAGATGCCAATGTTCGGGTTCAGGATACAATCGCAGCAGTAGCATCTGCAATACAGGCCAATCCGAGCGTTTCGACCCGAAACTTATCGGGGCAAATTGGAGTTAGTAGACGGTCATTACAACGGATACTTCATGACGATTTAAACTTGTTTCCGTACAAAGTCCAAATTACTAGCAAGTTAAACCCTAAAGCTAAGTACGCTGCTCGAGCTTAATTTTAGCTCCCATACAAAATTCTCTCCAAAAATTAGCTGAGCTAAATTTAAGCGAATCCATTTAGCCGAGCGGTACGCTGCTTCAGCTAAAAAATCAAACTTTCATTTCAGACTGTACTGGATGTATCTGTCACAATTTAGCGCGCCCATTAATTGTTCGGGACATTTTCTCAAGCTAAATTTTGACACATCGTATTGTTTTTTTCTGGTGTGCTATTGAGTTGTTGAAATAAATTTATTTTTCAAAGAACAGCTGTTTGTTGTAACACCTATCCACAAAGCACTCTGTGTCAAAATTTAGCGAGGATTTTAGCTAGTGTTTGGAGAGAAATAGTGGAGAGCAGCTAAAATTTAGTTTCGCTCGAGCAGCGTACTAAGCTTCAGGATTTGCCTGTTCGCCTGATCTTAACGGCAATGTAAACAAGCAAAATTGCCGTATATGGAAAGAGTCTAATCCAGAAATGCTCCATGAGACGGAACTGCACCCAGAACGAGTCACTGTGTGGTGCGCAGTTTCATCAAGGTGTATTGTCGGGCCGTACTTCTTTGAAGAAAACGGTGTAACCGTTACTGTCAATGGGGACCGTTATTTAAAGATGTTGAAGGAGTTTTTTTACCCAGAACTGCGCCGAAGACGTATACCATTCAACAGCGTTTGGTTTCAGCAAGATGGAGCAACTGCACATATAGCCAGACCAGTTATGGCGGAGCTAAACAAAAAATTCGCAAACAAATTAATTTCTAGGAACTCCACTCTTCGCTGGCCCCCAAGGTCACCTGACCTGACTGCACCAGACTTCTTTTTATGGGGTTATGTCAAGCAAGAGGTGTATAAAACGAAGCCCAGGAATTTAACTGAATTAAAGCAGTCCATAACGACAATAATTGAGGCGATCCCAACTTCAACTCTTCAGGCCGCAATGAATAATTTTTTAAACAGGTGCCGCATATGCGTGGGAGAGCGTGGAGGTCATTTGCGATCTATAATCTTTAAAAACAACTAACTATTTAAAATAAAATTTAATTTTCTAACCAATAAAAAAAATAAATGAAATACATCGATTAAAAAAAAAGTTATTTGAATTTCTTATTGTAGCACAATTGGTGCGCCACCCTGTACTTCAGATGATAAAGATGATAAATGTTTAATGAAACTTATGCGACTGATGACACCACCAAAAACTGTGATAACATCTGTGAAACTTATGTGAAGTCCAATTTAGGTGCATATGCTGAAGTACCCGACTTAATGTTAACTGACATTGTTCATCTGGTCCCGACAACGTCCCGTCTTGTATTCTTAAGAATTGCTGTGATATATAAGCTCGTCCATTATGTTATTTATTTAATTTATCACTAACCTCATCAAAATTCCCGGAAGTTTGGAAATCTTCTTATATAATTCCTTTATTTAAGAAAGGCCTACGAAATAATATAAGTAATCATAGAGGCATTGCAAAACTAAGTGTGATTCCTAAATTATTTGAGGAAATAATAACTGAAGACTTATCACACAAAACGAAATCAATTATATCAACTTGTCAACATGGATTTGTGAAAGGTCGATCAATTGTAACAAATCTTCTTGAGTTTTCCTCGCATGTTTCTGGTGGACTTAAGAATGGACTCCAAACCGATGTCGTTTGTACTGACTTTTCGAAAGCTTTTGATCAAATAAATCATCGCATGCTGATCAATAAACTGCATTGTATTGGCCTGTCTCCGAAATACATTTTATGGATTAAATGTTACTTGTCGTCTCGTGTACAATTCGTTAAATTTAAATGTCACGTATCTGGAATCATCAATGTCAAGTCTGGAGTTCCCCCTGTTCATAAACGATTTACCCTCTGTGATAAAATACAGTGACGTCCATTTGTATGCTGATGATGCAAAAATATCTTTAACGTACAAAAATATGAACGAGCATACAAAACTACAAGCAGATTTAAATAATTTATCATCATGGTGCAATCATAATAATCTTTCACTTAACACTAAGAAATGTAAAATTATGACTTTTGCTAGGACCAAAAGTTTTCATCTAATTGACTATTTTATTAGTGGGGCATGTCTTGAAAGAGTGAATCATTTTCTTGACCTCGGAGTAATTTTTGACCCTAAACTGGACTTTAAGTTGCATGTCAACTCAACTATAAATAAAGCCTCATCCCGCTTAGCTATGATTAAGCGTTGGTCTAGAGAACTTAATGACCCATATGTTACGAAAAGTCTTTATGTTGGTCTTGTGCATTCTGTGTTGGAATTTGGATGTCAATTATGGTGCCCATATTACGCCTGTCATATTTCACGTATTGAATCCGTCCAACAACAATTTTTGCTGTTCGCGCTGCGTCATCTGGATTGGAATAATCGTGTACATTTAACACCATATCGTCAACGTCTTATGTTAATTGGTCTAAACACACTTGCTGATAGAAGGTCGTCAACAAAATGGATTATATGTTTTCAAACTTCTAACTGGTGAAATCGATTCGCCATGTTTGTTATCATTGTTACATATCAATGTCCCAATTTACGAAAGTCGTAACTATGTTAAAAAATAAATAACTCTAATAGAAATGAACCATTGTCGTTATTATGCAAGCATTTTCATCTGTATAAAAATATAATTGATTTTAATTTATCCTCACACGAGCTAAAGACTAAATTAATAAACTATAATATGTTATTTAATTTTATAGATATTAATTAAAATAGAAATATTTTAAATTAACTGTGATAAATAATGTATCTGTAGTTAAATAAATAAATAAATTATGCTTTTAAATTTGGCTTCTCGAAATGTCAAAGGCTAATTCATTTTTTTTCCAAAGTTGCTGATAATTCTAGCAAAGAATATCAATCGAACGAGATCCAATTAACTACCTATCATTCATGGGACATTCTCTTCAATCTTGAAAATCACCTTTATAACTTCAATTCATAGAAAGCGACTGAAACAATAAATTTCGTACACCCATTTCATTTTAAGACTCTCTTTTGTACTTAGACTTTTCGAAAGAATTTTGCACAATATCACGATCCATAACAACTTATTTCACACAATTTATAGCTCGAGGATAGCAAAAATGTCGATATTATCGACCGAAACTAAGAATAATATTCATCAAGCTTAAACACTTTGGATTCAAGCTCCAGCTTTTCCTCATTCTTATAATAATCATACTTAAAACCCCGCCAGTACGTAGTCGTTTTTAGATATTTTAAACCTGCTCCTGGCAACTGTTTGTTCCCAAGATTGATAAGTCTATAACTACCAATGCATGTTATTGCCTCATTGAGTAGATAAACCAAACATGTCAATTTAAACATGCAAAACTCTATAGTTAACTGTAATACTCTAAGTCCCAGTACAAATATTCAACAACAGTTAATTTGCATTCATTTTAGCTATTTCAAAACATGAAAAACGATTCGATTTGAATTTGAAATTTCTATCGATGCAGCTCACCTGCTTATGGCAGATGTCACTGTAAATCATCGCTTGTGCCAGCTGTCATTTATAATTTATTCTGAACGTAAAAAATCATCACGTTCGAGTACAGTAACAACAAAAAATGGGAATGAGCTATTATTATAGTCGTTTCGTTTTATTTCGCAAACAATGAAGATGCTAGGGATAGTAAAATCAGTAATTATCTACCTGAACTTAATCGTCGATTAGAATTGAACCCATAAATCCAAGTTCTGTCATAATAGACAGCTTTCTCACCTTCTCAACCTGAGCACAAAAGCTCGTACATTTTTTTTTCTTATTTTTTTCGAGAAACACCAGACACCACCAATCACAATCTAACAGTAGCACCTGTAGTCTGATGAACTCCGAACACGTAAATGTACAGAGATTCAATTAAATGGTTGCACAGCACATCCCGCTGCACAGTTTAATTGAATTATAGTTTACTAATCGTTAATTAAATTATGGTTTGTTGCAATAGCAACATGAGAAACCAACTGCTGTTTGCTCATCTGTAACAATGGGTTTTTGGTGCTATTGTGTTGGCACCACTCGCAGTTATTGATAGGAAAATTAGTGTTTGAGTTTGCATGCAGTATTCTGTTGGTAAAATGGAGTTCAATTAATGAAACTGAGGCGATTCATGATTACATGTAATATGCGTGGTTAAAGTTCTGATTGTTTCACATTTGTTGATGCAAATAAACGATGCTGCCAAACAAAGAAAATAAGAAAAATTACATTTTGTGTCCTGTCTGATATAATGCACTACAAAATAAAAGATTTATGCCCGAAACACAGTTGCGGTGCTTCTGGATGCAGTCCAGAGAGCAAGACAGCAAGCAAGCAGAATTTTTGTTTGACATACATACAGTACATTGGCTCCTGACATAACATTCAGCTTTCACTGTTTTACTGGTGGTGTTTGGTGAAATTTGTTTGAACTTTAAACAATGAATGAATACGGCCATTCTGGTTTTAGTCTTAACTTTGCCGATGGACTCATTGGTCAATCGACCATTTTAGTCACATGACATTGGAGGAGAAATGACTGGTGAAATAAGTTGAAACTTTACGCATGGGCACTCAGATATGAGTGAAACAGCTGATTTTGCATCGACCTGTCAACCCTTATGCCATAGTTTGACATTTATCTTGCCATTCATTAACATTTTGCATTCTACATCACCTCACCTCATTTTGCAGTTGTAATCCAAAATCCAGAATGATACAAGGTGGGCCAAAAGAAGTTTAACATGGCCCTATAGCAAGCACCGTCCTCTGCTGTTGTTTGATCAACGGCGTTCTCGAAAAAAAAAAAAAAAATGGCCCGATGACTCCTCCAGCGTGAACAGCGTACAATGTAGTAACTTTGAGCGGGTGTAATGGCTCCTCGTGCATTACTCGTGGATTTTCAGTGCCCCAGAAGCGATAGTTTAGCTTGTTCACGTACCCACTGAGGTGGAAATGAGCCTCATCGCTCATTATGATTTTGATCGAAAAATCGTCCACTTCGTCCTCGAAGTTACACGCGTTTGGCGGTCGACAGGCATCAGCTGATGCACGGACTGGACTTTTTACAGGAACATGCGCGAGTCTTTGACCAAAATTTGCCTTAGGTACGACCAGCTGATGGCTAATTGCGAGGCACGGCGTCTGGTCGATGTTTCCGGCGACAGCTCGACATCCCTAGCAATAGCGGCGATATTCTCAGCACAACGGGCGCTCCGGGGCCGGCCACTCTTGGCAACGTCTCGTGTAGTCCCATACTTTGTATTGTTTATGAGTAAAATTTTTGAGGTTGGCAGCACTAGTTAGTAATGGCGTCTAAACGTCATCTGTCAAAGTGAAAAGTTTTCAGTATACTACTCTGCCATTTAGTCATGCAAAGACTTACAAACGAGCAACGATTGCAAATTATTGAAATTTATTATCAAAATTCGTGCTCTGAGAAAAATGTGCACCGTTTGTTACGACCATAATATGGTCGTCATAATCGACCTGGTGAATCAACAATTCGTGCTGTTATCACCAAATTTACTTTGTTGGACATTCAACCATCGACTGGCATGCGTTCAGTGCGTACCAAAGAGAATATTGCAGTCGTAGCTTCCAATGTTAATGAAGATCGTGAAATGTCAATTCGTCGCCGTTCTCAGCAATTGGGCGTGTGTTACTCAACCACATGGAAAACTTTACGTGTCGATTTGGGTTTGAAAGCCCATAGAATTTAACTTGTACAAGAATTGAAGCCGAATCTAATTTTTGGCGAATGGGCCTTAGAACAGCTCCATGAAAATCATTTCTGGCTCAACGGATACGTAAATAGGCAAAACTGTCACATCTGGACTGATGAACAGCCACATGCCATACAAGAATTACCGATGCATCCCGAAAAAAAAACGACAGTTTGGTGTGGTTTATGGGCTGGTGGCATCATCTGTCCATTTTTCTTCAAAGACGACCGTGAAAGAAACGTCACCGTCAACGGCGTACGATATCGATCCATGATATCAAGATCATGCGATTTAACGCCTCTTGATTATTTCTTGTGGGGTTGTGTAAAGTCGTTAGTCTATGTGGACAAGCTGAACACGATTGAAGCCTTACAGGATAACAAAATACTCGTAATTCGTGGAATACAGACCGAAATGCTCGAAAAATTGACGCAAAATTGAACCTTCTGAATAGACCATTTGAAACGGAGCCGTGGACAACATTTACATGAATATTATTATGAATTTATCAGAGAACCCTGTATCGTTTTTAAAATGCAATTGCTGAGGTTTGAAACCCTTATGCGTTTTAAAAGTTTCAAACCTCTGCGATTGACGATTTTGTTTTCACTTTTGTTGTTGAGCAAGAAAAAGCCTTAACTTTTCCGTACAATTTGAAGATTTTGTTGCATCTTTGTTGCAAAAATATATCTTTGCACATACAAAATAAGGAAGACGCTTGGTTTGAGGTCCTGTAAAATCTTGGTCGTTTGTGAAAATAGGTACAACGCAAGCACAAAGAAGATTATTCGTAAATGTCAGATATTTCACTTTTTACTTTTTTGGTGGTTAATCAGAAAGTTAAATACCTGTTACAAGCTTTGCTTAATGAATCGAAAGTAAAACTTAATAGAACAATAACAGGGATCTATAAGTGTCTTACCTTAAAGCTTATTACCTACGTTAAATTATTTTTGCGAATGCTTGCATGCTTTTATCAACAAAAGTTGATAAAAATAAAGGCGTACAAATTTATCCAGCTCAGCCTCAGTAATGGAAAAATACAAAATTTTCAGTGTGAATTTTCCTTAAGGAACGCAAAGAGCTGTATTTTTGGTACTAAGATTAGGTTTACTTGCCTATAGTTAAAACTGCGGCTAAACCAAAAGCCCAGCAACCACAGCCACTGCCTTCGAAGCAACAAGAAAAGCACGCAGAGCAACTTCCTCCATCGGCAATTAATACCTACAAAATGGACCTTAAGGAAACCATTGAAATATGTAAGTCATAGGCAACAATTTCATAATTAAACGTTTACGTCATGTAACAATGGAGTAATATACAATTATTAAGCAATTGCTTGTAGACAGCACAACGGAGTTCTTTATATTTACTCCAAAAGTAGAAAAATGCCACACGGTTGTCTTAAAGGGCATAGATTCCTCAACGGATCCGCCGGCACTGTTAAGTGAGCTCCGCCAAGTAGCGACTGACTAGCTTGAAGTTGTAGGGGCAAAGCCATTCACCACATGAAGAAGAAAATCGGAAAGAGCCGATCTTTCTAGTTCAGCTATCGCCTCGAAGCAAACTGGAAAAGTTGAGGTGTATATCAGTCCTCTTCCTCCAGGCTGTGTACTGGGAAAAATTAATAACAGGTGACAACATGCTTCAATGCATGCGTTGCCAAAGGTTCGGCCACGCCTCAGCCAACTACGAAATGAGGCACGCTGTGTCAAGTGTGGAGAGAACCACAATATAGGAGAGTGCAGGTTAAGAAATGAGCGAGTCGAAGATATAACCCTACTTAAATGTGCACTATGCGGAGGCGGAGGGCACCCCGAAAACTATAGGGGCTGTCCAAAGTTTCAGCAGCTTAAAATTAATAAAAAAGCGAAGCAAACGGTAGCGGCGAATCAGCCAGCCGTTCGCCCTCCCTCAATGTCCGTCAACCCCCAAATTTCCTAATCCCAAATGGCGTCAGGAAAGGGAAACACGGTACAGCATCCACCAAAGGAAGCCCGACAGGCCTCAGGCTCCGGCAGTAGATGCGGATTTGTAGACTGCGTTGCGGGCTATTCAAAACCAGTTACGGGAGCAGGCGTCAATTGTAGACTTTATCTACTCCTTGTTGCCGAGATTAACGCAAAATAGATCGTAATGGGCGCGCTGTCAGAGAGACCCTTAAAGATCCTGGCTGAAATGTGAATTCACTGATTAGGATCGAACGAAGAGCTAATCTTTTCCAGTTGCTTAAAGACCAAAGTCCCGATGTTCTTATGACTAGCGAAACTAAGCTAAACCAGAAGCATAAATTGACAAGGTGGGCCAAAAGAGCTCACCCTTTTGGAAGATGCTCTTATTTTTGCAAATGGCCGCTTATGTCAAATCTGTTTTGAAATTTGTGGACTAGACAGATGTAGAATACAAGTGAACAAGCCATGGAGCGATACACTCCCCAAGAACGTGGAATAACCGTGTCTATTTTTTTTGCGTAAGAATCCGACACTGACTGCACAAACACTGCGCCGTTTGGCCACCAACCTTGAAGAGTATGGGACCACACGGAACTTTGCCAAGAGTGGCCGGTCCGGAGCGCCCGTTGTGCCGAGAATATCGCCTCTATTGCCGAGGATGTCGAGCTGTCGCCGGAAACATCGACCAGATGCCGCGCCTAGCAATTAGCCATCAGCCGATCGTCCCTAAGGCTAAATTTGGTCAAAGACTTGCGCATGTTCCTGTAAAAAGTCCAGTCCGTGGATCAGCTGCTGCCTGTCGACCGTCAAATGCGTGTAACCTACGACAAAGCCATCCTCAATCTCGAGGACGAAATGGACGATTTTTCGTCCAAAATCATAATGAGCGACGAGGCTCATTATCCACCTCAGCGGGTACGTGAACAAGCAAAACTATCGCTTTTGGGGCACCGAAAATCTACGAGTAATGCACGAGGAGCCATTACAGCCGCTCAAAGTTACTGCATGGTGCGCTGTTCACACTGGAGTGGACGTTGCGCGCTATAGGCCATGTTAACCGAGTTTTTTCTGCCACAATTGGACGAATCAGAACTGGAGGACATGTGGTTCCAACAGGACGGAGCAACGGCACACACTGCGCGAGCCACAACTGATATTCTGAAGGCGGGTCGTCTCATCTCTCGTTTTGGCGATTTGAACCGGCCCGCAAGATCGCCCGAGTTAACCGTTCCAGACTTTTTATTATGGGTTTTTTTTAAGTTCCGTGTTTACGTGAGCAAGACCCTATAAGTCCTCAAGGAGAACATTCGACACGAGTGCGAGAAGCTGTCACCCGAAGTTCTCGCCGAAGTGATTAAAAATGTCATAAAACGAGCCCGTATGGCAATCAATTGTGACGGCGTCCATTTGGCTGATATCATCTTCTCGACATCACCAATAAAATTCTAAAGGTTCAAATAAACATAATCAAAAAACAGAATCGAAGTTTTTTATTTAAAAGAGCCGAACAACATCGGATGACTTCTTTTGGCCCACCTTGTACATCGTAAGAAGAGACCGGTCCAACTCCACTCAAAGAGGTGAAGTCGCTATATTTATACGAAAATGCATTAGTCATAGATTTATAAGTTATTTTGAAACTTGCCAATATATGTCTGTCAGATTGCTCATTTCGGGAATTTCAGCCAATTTGTTTTGATTTCAAGATGGATACCTTTAGAACCTTTGTATCCAACTTTCAATGAAAATACTTTAAGTTTGGGTGAGTAATAAGAAACACACTAAATTTTTGGAAGTTGTAAATTCAGGAACGTTTATTTAAACTTATAAGTAGAATGATCATGTTAATAATTACCTCCTCAACAACTCAGTTATTCAAACAAAAATGAACATAATCTGTTTGGGAAAAAACCCATTTTCTCATTATCACAGAGGGCTAATAATGTTCGACTTATTTGCATACAAATTAGATACAAGATTCGTTTAGGTAGATTAATGTCAATGACTGAATGACAACCTTCCCAGAAAAGTACGTTTCGGTGGCATCAAAAGAAAACCTTCAGTAGCTTCATTTTCAAGACACGTCACATTTCATTTGAAAAAGATTCATCAAAATCAAACTTATTTACGGAAAACATTCAAAGCACGCATTAACTATCCGCACTCAACACCTCAAGAAAGAATCGCTCGCCATTTATCATATCTCAGCTATCTGTCGCTCGTTAAAGACATAAGTCGGATTCCATTAAGATGGCTTGTCAGTAGTCAATTAAGTACCAACGATTAAAATTCTAGTTTATCGTGATAAAAAGTCACAATAAAACGAAACAATTGCCTGGCGGATTTGTTAAATAATGTTATTACGAGTGTGAAAGATTAATGTGACCAGTGAGTCAATACTCTGAGTATTGAGGCATGAACTGTAGGATTATTGCTCAAAGCTTAATTGTGAATAGATCTGCATTGGAAATTAGAGATTAACAGAATTCATGATTGTGTGAAGGTCTGGAAGACTAAAAGATTGATAAGCTTTTCAGATAATTGGAGTGAATTTTTGTTTATTAACTGAAATTAATTCAGGCAATTTGTCTTTTCTGTATTGCACGGGCTGGAATTTATGGACTCAATTATTATTCAGTTTTTATTATTTTCTAATATTTTATGTAAGGCCACCCTAGTTGAACCATTTTTTGACCTTTATTGACTTTTTATACATTATGCCAAAGGGGCTTATTAGTTCTGATACACACAACACACTTTGTAGCAAAGAGAAATAATTTAGATAGATATATCTTAATGTGTATGGATCAACTCAGAATCCGTAACTAAATCGATTTATCCAAGTCTGTAGGTCGGTGAGTCACAAGTTATTGAGCCTTAAATTGTTAGCTAGAATAATGAAATCTGGTACGCGTACTATTTTTTGCTCCCAACAGTGCAAACATTTTCAAAATCCGCCCAGTGACATGGCCACTATTTCGAAAAAACGTTGTTTTTGGTCAAACCGTAAAGAATTTGGAAAAAGCGTATGAACAAGATATTCGGCCTAATCGAGGTATCCGTCGTAGCGGAAAATTCTCCGATTTCGTACGATTCGGAGGATATTTTGCTTCGAGATATTCTTCCAAAATGCTGTTCGAAATATTTCTCCGCCTTTTTGTAACGCATCCCGGCGAATTACGTTGAAGTGCGTTCAGGTGAATTTTTCGTGCAATTATTGACAGCCAAGTGTCATTATTCCGATTTTCTCCGACACAAATTCTTCGCGGAATTTATTTACGAATTGTATTGAAGTGAAGCCGTCCCGTCGGTGTAGTATTTTTTTTTCGGTGACACATACCTCGAATGCAGTTTGAACCTCCGACGAAGTATGCGTAGCGGAAAATTGTCCGATTCGACGGATACCTCGATAAGGCTGATTAAGACAATTGCAATATCTATATTTCGCCTTTATGATATTTTAGCCCACGCCCACTTTTTGGGGACCTTTTTATATAACAAATATGATAAAGCTCATAGTGGTATATTAGGCCTTTTTAAAATTTTACAGGGGGAAAGACATGTACTCACAGTGACTAAGGCATTTCTTTCATTCCAAAGGATGGAATCAACGGTGTCCATCTACAGTCCCAGTTAGGATGGACAAAGTGAACAACCAATTTCTCTAGGAAGCTCAAGAGTTAGTCAGGCCTTGAACAGAGAATGTTTCGTATAAGCCGAAAGGCCATAACGGCAGCCCATAATCCCGTAGTGGATACTGACGGGGTCGTATCCTAGGGGTATCTAATAAATTGGAACTGGTCCTCCTGGTTGAGATTTTGGCTTTTGGTTAACTACCCACTCAAGGGAAAAATATTGTTACGAAGCAACCCAGAACTTCAGAAAGGATTGATTCTATTGTTGAAGACCATGCTAAACGAAAAACGGTCAACGACGATCGTTCTGCACCTGGTATGAGAGAAAAATCAACTCACTGCTACTACGAGCTCCTTAACATAACTTATGAGCGAATACTGATGTACGATGTGAAAATCGTGCTGGGAAGACACATCTAGCAGTATTGTTGGCAAACACAGCCTACAAGACAACACGTCTGGCAAAGGACTTATTGACTTCGCTGCGGAACAAAGTGCCAATAGGCATAGTAAACGGTTTCCTCACCCAGATATCCATAAGGGACATGGTAGTGTTTAAATCAACGAACGGCCAATCAAATTGATCACATTGCGATCGACAAGAGGCACGCATCCAGTATTTTGGATGTCCGAACATTCCGAGGGGCTAACATCGACTTGGTCCACTATCTTGTTGCAGCCAAGGTAATAATGCGGATATCCATTACGCCACAACATATAAGCAATACTGTGAGAAATTTTAATGTCGAAAGAATTCAATCGCAAGAGACCGCCATGACGTTCGCGGAACGATGTCGAAGAATAATGGCAACTATGTCAACAAGAAACCCTTGGTTTGATGAAGAATGCTGACAGATGCTCGCAGCCAAAAACGAGGCTTAAAAGGTGAAGACGAGAGCTGCCATTGAGCTATTTAGGCTAAGAAGGATAGTAGAGGGCAAAAAGCAGAAAAAATAGCAAGAAATACGCGGAATCGAGGATATAGAAAGGTGGCACTCCAAGAAAAAACCCAAGAAGACCAAATCGATACCCATGATTTCAAAGCCGCATACGACAGCATTTATAGAAACGAACTATACAGAGCTATGTCTAGTTTTGGTATACCGCCCAAACTCGTCCGTTTGTGTAGGATGGCTATGGAGAATTCTCGCTGCTCCATCAGGGTCGGAAACGACTTCATCGACACACTCCATACCAACAAAGGATTTAGGCAAGGCGTTGTGCTGTCATCATTAAGCTGATTGATATGATTTTCCCGAGCCAAAACCAGAGGCACAATCTTCCAAAAATCGGTGCAACTACTAGCATACGCCGATGATATTGACTTCATTGGTAGGAGTCAAGGTGAAGTCATAGCCACGTTTGCTAGTAAAGAGAAGGAAGCGCCAAAAATGGGTTTAGCAGTAAATGAGGGTAAGACTAAGTATATGCTGTCAACACGAAAGGACACACGTCAACCAATTGGACAGAACGTCACAATTGGCAGATATAGCTTTGAGATACTACGGGACTTTGTCTACCTCGGCTTCGATACTAACTCTGATAACAACATCTAGTCAGAAATTAAACGAAGAATTACACTTGACCGCTTTGGACGTTTAATATCGCTAAGACATGTAGAACGAATGGACTCCAATATTCCGACTCGCAGTCTTCGATTCCCAGCCAGTCGCCGGACATAAAAAGGAAGACCTAGCCTTAAGTGGCGCGCACAAGTAGAAACCGACCTCAACCAACTTGGAATGCGCAACTGGAGGCTAAGGACCGGGCTAATTGGAGAGGCATGTTGGTTGAGGCCCAGGTTCATCCCGGACTGTAGCGCCACTTAAGTAAGTAAGTCTTCGATTCCCAGCCAGACGTCGGCCGCAGTAAGTGGCGCGCACAGGTATACGGTGTTTTTTTTCTAGAGGTATGGAACTTCCAATTGGGATAACTGTCAAACTAGCTGTCATACTTATGAAGTGTGTCTGATGGATCGATTCATGACCACATGAATATTATCAGAGTGATAATATTTATCCAAATCAGAAGTGCAGAAGAAGCCACCGCCGCTTTAGACGTGTGACAGAGGACCCGAATTTATCGATGCTACGCCGTTCTCAATAACTTGGTCTCTACCAGTCCACTACTTGGGAAATTTTGATGAAAGATCTTAGCCTACATCTATATTCAACTAGTGCAATAATTAAAGCCAGCGGACCACTAATTCCGTCGTGTTTGTGTATTCGGTGAATGAGCTGAGAATCAACTGGAACTGAACCATCTTTTTGTCGCCAAATCATATTCAGCGATGAGGCTCATTTCTGGCTGGACGGGTATATAATCAAGCAGAATTGTCGTTTTTGGAGGAGGGCAATCTTCATGAGACTCTTGAGACTTCATTACATATAGAAAAAATCGTATTTTGGTGAGGTTTTCATGCTAAAGGCGTTATCGGCCCATTAGTATTTAAATCCGAGAGCGGTGCCAAGATTACCGTCAAAGGCGAACGCTACAGGCAAATAATTCGTGACTTTTGTATACCCCATGTCATAGCAAATCACTTGAAGCAAATCATTTCCAACAAGATGGCACAACATGCCATAAGGGGGTTTAGCAATGACTTTGTTGAACCAAACGTTTGGTGACAGAATCATCTCAAGAAATGGACCTGAGAATTGGACTACTTTTTGTGGGCCAAATCTCTATTAAATCAGCAACGATTGATCACTTAGAATCCGACGGACTATTGACGAAAAAAGACCGGGTATGTTCAAAAAAGTGGTGCAAATTGGACCGACAAGATGGCGTTCATAGGGGGCAGTCACGGAGGCCATTATGCAAAAAATTATTTTTAAACATTAAATGCCATGAAATTTGTGAGCTAATAAGCCAAAATGTTTGTCGTTCCATTAAATTTTTGTGTTTTACCTAAAAAAAGTTGATGTTTCTAAAAACAACACCCGATAGAAACCGACCTCAACCAACTTGAAGGCAGTTAGCTAAGCACCGGGCTGATTGGAGATGCATCGTTGTTGAGGCCCAGGTTCATTCCGGACTGTAGCGCCACTTAAGTAAATAAGTAAGTTCTTGTTTGCATGTTGGGTTGGAGACTTTTAGTTTAAACTTTGTTTACAAATGGGATTATCTTAGCGTCTAAACATTTGCAAATTGATGACTAAGAGCTAATTTTTGTTTGTGCCAAACTTTGAAGCTTAGGACTTAAATTTGATTATCAACTAAAAAATGTAGAAAATACAAATTTTTCGTTCCGAAATTTGTAATTTCTTTTGTGACAGACACCAGGGTGAGCAGATTGATTGCTCTCATACTCATCTATTCCTCAATATGTGCGTTTTGATGAATGTCATGTAAAGTAAAATCTGAACAATAAAATGAAATTGAGTGAAAGAGGGTAAATTGAGTGTTTTAGTACCATTTATATCGTGATTCACTTTTGACTGTTGATAAAATGCAAAGTAATTGTCATCAAAATCCACACCTAATAACGTCTTTTCATCAAAACCATGTAAACCCCCCTCAAAAGTGAAATCAATTTATACAAACTTAATTTTTGTGATTCTATCTAAATGAGTATTTGCATGCGCACTTGAATATGCTAATTTAAATCATTTGTTTTTATTTATCACGTGCTGATCTATTTTACAGGTGAAGGTTGATATCGATCACACTGCCACGACGCGCAGTGAAGCAAACAAAAATCGATTAATCGACTTCAATCGCAGTAAGAGGTCGACTTACACTTGACTTATGGCATCCATTGACTTGCAATCACTACCAGGTATCTTATAATTTGCGATCATCATATAGGAATCTGAGTGAGTTCATAAAATCCAATTGTAATTCGTGTACCTCAAGTGCTGTCACCATTTACACTGCACTAGACAGAATGTACAAAATTTCACTCGACCAATCCACAGATACACCATCTGCATGTTGCAAAACCTAAACTATCTTGGCGCGATTAGTATGCCATGGCGCTATACATTGACCACGATTAATCATTGTTAGTAGGGGCGTTAACTCAAATGGCGTATATAAGCATATACGTGATTAAACTTTAAACCTTATCGCGATGCATCTATTGTTTATCTTATCTCACATAAAAACGGCGCAAAAAAAGAAAGAAACACCGAAAGACGTCACCCAATCAATCGGCTCTTTTGAATCAGTTTTGAAGTTTTAATTAGTTTCGAACAACACTTACTTGAAACACAAATACAAAGATTTGAAAAGTGCAGACTATTTGAAACAGCGATAGTATGACAACCCACGTGGTCTGCCAATAGCCACAGTCACCGAGTAAAACCGCGATTTGGTCACATTTCCGTTCGCGAATATCCGCAGCGATTTTTTCCTCTTCCTCGTCGTCGTATAAATTCGCACTCTGATAGCGTATTTTTTCCATAATTTAATTGTTTTTTGATTTTGCTGAGCTTTTTTTTTTCAACGTCCACTCGCGACACGATTTTCAATTGAACTAAATTTTATATCCCTCGCCATTTAAGGAGTGCCCCCCCCAGATAGATTGGCTAACAATTTTGCCGGAATTCATTAATCTTAACATTTTAACCCATAGTACGGCTACGGGTGCTGGTACGAGTATACTGTGGTGGTGGGTTGACATTGAGCCACCTAGAGAGAGCGGGGATATTTGAGCGGATATAGCGATGTGCAGCATGCAGCAAGCGATAGTTTTTCGCGCAGATAGTGAAAATGATGTGTCGGCATATGTTTGTAGATACTCTGGGAAATGACCATTCGACAGGCCGCATTGGACGGTTTAATGGCTTTTTAATATATGCTGGCGCGGTATTTATTTGTCACTTGACATTTGCACAGAGCAGGTGTTATGTTTGGTATTACTTGGTGACTATGAGCTTGAGTGAGTACAAACTCTCTATTGGGTATCTAAGGCCTGGTCATAGATAAGGCACGACGACAAACAACTTATTGACAAACGTTTAATTAAAAAGAAACAGAAAAACCGATCTTGATTCGCACTAAAAGGCGTTAATGGTGATTACCCAACCGACAGATAGTGGTTTACATATCAATATTACACTCACCACCAGTGGTGGCAGTCAGAGGAGGATCTTGAGAGATTTTGTGATTCTCCAATACCCACCTGTGGTGGACATATCTCATCCAGAAATCTGATTTCTTATATTTAGTTGGAATCAAACGGTTTTATTTCAAAGTGATTATCGATAGTATACTACGATCTATTATTATTTATGTTTTTTATCGATTAATTTATAATTAGATCAATTGAGGCGTTTAATAAATTAGACGCGACGTATTATTGCAATTATTTATAGGTATCTATACCGGGAATGTTGGGGAGGTCTGTAATCAGAAAGGCGTACAGAGCTCACCGATTGAAGTTGATATGGTCACTCAAATGGACAAACATTTAAGTGGTCATTGGAGTGGCGCATGTCTGTCGATATTTAGTCAACAGTCCATGGTGATACCATGAATACGAATTGTGTTTCCTGGAATATATTGGCAAAATAAAATGTTTTTCGTTGAAGGGTATCTTTGTAGATAGATAATATGCTATAAGTGGTATTCGAAACAGCGTCATTTATTGTCACACAGGAAGCACTTTGAATTACCTGGGAAATTCGTCAAAATTGATAAGCTTGTCAAAAGGTAACAAAAATAATAACTAGTTATATCCTTTGACATGGTGGATTTTCAACATTTAAAGACTCAAGTTACGAAGACTACTTACTTTACTTAAGTGGCGCTACAGTCCGGGATGGCCCCAACCAACATGCCTTTCCAATTAGCCCGGTCCTTAGCTAACTGCCTCCGGTTGCGCGCTCCAAGTTGGTTGAGGTCGGTTTCTACTTGTGCGCGCCACTTAAGGCGAGGTCTTCCTCTACTGCGTCCGACGTCTGGCTGGGAATCGAAGACTCTGCGAGCCGAAGTATTGGTGTCGATTCGTTCTACATGTCCTAGCCATCTTAAACGTCCAATGCGGACTTTTTTGACCAGGGGTATGTCTCTGTACAGCTCGTATAGTTCGTGGTTGAATCTTCGTCTCCATAGCCCGTCAACGCAAACGGGACCGAAGATTTTTCGAAGAATTTTTCTCCCGAATCGACCAAGGATTTCTTCATCCGCTTTTGATACGGTCCATGCTTCAGCGCCATTATTTACTGCTAAACCCATTTTAGCCGCTTCCTTCTCTAAACGAGCAAAGGTGGCTATGACATTACGTTGAGTTCTACCAATGATGTCAATATCTAGCATAGTTGCACCGATTTTTGGAAAATTGTGCCTGTGGTGTTGGCTCGGGAGTAATGCACAATCCTCTCAAGAATCAAACTGAAGAAGATACATGACAGCGCATCGCCTTGCCTTAATCCTTTTTTTTGGTATCGAATGTGTGGTGCAGCGAGAGTTCTCTATCATCATCCTACACAAACGGACGAGTTTGGGCGGTATACCAAAACTAGACATGGCTCTGTATAGTTCGTCTTTATAAATGCTGTCGTATGCGGCTTTGAAATCGATTAATAGGTGCGGTGGGTATCGATTTGGACTTCTTTGGTTTTTTCCAGGATCTGCCGAAGTGTGAAAATTTGATCGATTGTGGACTTTCCTATCCTAGAACCACACTGATAAGTGCCGATCAGGTTGTTGGTAAACGGTTTCAGACGTTCACATATTACGGCAGATAGGATCTTGTAAGCGATGTTGAGCAGACTAACGCCTCTGTAGTTGGCGCAGTTCAGAGGGTCTCCTTTTTTGTGGATCGGAAAAACGATACTGAGGTTCCATTCTTCAGGCATGCTTTCATCCGACCAGATTTGGCTTATGAATTGGTGGATGTTACTTACCAAGTCATCTCCGCCAGCTTTAAAAAGCTCAGCGGGAAGGCCGTCATATCCGGCGGCCTTATTAAGTTACGAAGACAGGCTTAAATTCAGAATTCTGATAAATCTGCATTTGTTGCCAGATCTTGAGGGTGTGCGAGGTTTTGGTATGCTGCTTCAGCATTACATATTAGAAACTGCCGAAACACCTTTAAATGCTTATTTAGTTTTACTTATTCAAGCATTCGTACTGAAACGATAAAGTGCATCAAAATAAGACCCAATAAATGGGTAGCAGCTCAAGATTAGCCTAAACCAACCATAAAATAGGAAAATATAGACATATTTAGCCATTATAGAGAAGTTCTGAAAAATCCTACTAAGAGTATCAATTGTCACGAAAAATATTTCTCAACTTAGACCTTCAGATTCGGCATAATAATGTGAGTCCATCATAATGTCAGAAGTACATATGTAGACATAAATGGTTGTGATAAAAAGTATAAGACCACCAGGACCAATGGCAAATGGGTAGCTACCTGAATCAATATAGACGCAATAGGGAAAACTGCGGAAACGGAACATTTGAGTAAAAACAGACAAAGAAACACCTATGGCAGGATACAGCCAGTACACTTATTATTACTACTATTCAAGAGCCAGTATGGCGGAATACCTACAGATGGTATACATACTTGTGGCTAACATACGATAGAAATCATATCAGCAATCGTATCAGGCGACTTTATTGAATATGGTAGCTAGAGAAAAAATAACGGAAGCACTGATTGGGGGATCTACAAGCCTTACCTTCGGCTAATCCACACCATAAATAAGGTAAAATGACAGGTATCCGATGTTTATAGAAATAGCTATCACTGGGTACCACGAATTCACGTTCAATGTACACCTGGGTTAGTCCGCAATTCACGAACATCAACTCGCCATCGATCTTAGAAGAATTCTGCACAAAGATCTCGGATTATTCGCCTACGAGGATATTGACTAAGCAATTGAAGGCTAACGACCATCCGCTTTGTTATCGCATCGCATGGGTCTTAGAGCAGCTTGAATTAGGCAACGATTTTGGGAAAAAAATCATCTTTTCTGACGAGGCGCATTTTCATTTCGGTGGCTACTTTAACAAACAAATGGCTGCATCTGGGGCTCGAAAAACCAGAACGTTATTGTCGAGATACATTTACAGAGAGTGAGAGTTTGGTGTGGATTGTGAAGTGGTGGGATTACGGGACCATTTTTCTTCGAAAATGAGGCTTGGATAAATGTTATGGTCAAAGTTAACCGCCTTATTCTTTACTGAAATTGAAGACATGAATTTGGAATTCCGGAAACGATTCAAGCACTTAAGGCCAATATGGTCCAAGCAATCCGTGAGCCGTCAACAAGGTCTTGGAAAATTGGAGTGATGCCAGCCGAGGCATCCACTTGAACGACGTTGTGTTCCATTAAATGTAAAACATGTAAAAAAATTAAGTGTGTTCATGTTATTTCATTTTTAAAAAGAAACTTGTATTAAACACACTCGTTAAACTTTAGACTCAGTCGCTCCTGATTGAATTGAATAAATAAATAAATTTAATACTAAAAGATTCTTAATGCCACTAAACCTTCTCCAAACATTTGCAAGCTTTATCCCAACAATGTGGGCTTGGCATCAACCCCCAGAAAACGGAACTCGTTCTCTTTACGAACAAGAGGAAGATACCAATATTCGACCTACCGGCTATCGATGGGACTACCCTCAAACTAGCCGATAGTGCAAAGTATCTGGGTGTCATTCTTGATAGAAAACTCAACTGGAACCTAAATGTGCGCGAGCGCATTAAAAAGGCCACAATCGCTTTCTATACGTGTAATCGAATATTCGGAAAAACTGGGGTCCGAACCCCAAGATCATCCTATGGATGTACATGGCCATTGTGAGACCTATATTAACATATGGGGGGCTTGTCTGGTGGCAATCCACAAATAAAGTCACCCATCTGAAAAATATGACAAAGGTACAAAGAATAGCATGTGTGGGCGCTACTGGCGGAATGAGAACCACGCCAACAGCGGGACTGGAAACCATCCTTAACCTGCTACCGCTAGACCTTTACATGCAAGAATCTGCAGCCAAAAGTGCTCTAAGAATCAGCCAGCTCAACTGCTGGAAATCGAACTCAGAAGGAAATGCCCAAATTCTACACAGATATCTGGGCTCAGCTGTATCCTCTGACTACATGCTGCCTCACCATGACTTTCAAAGACCATTCTCCTGCATCCTCCCAAGCAGAGAGGAGTGGGAGAGGAACGAATTGGGCCCCGAAACCATATCCATCTACACTGATGGTTCAAAAATGGATGTAGGCGTTGGAGCTGGAGTGTTTTCACAGACACTTAAGCTAAACAGCACCTTTCGTCTCCCTGAGCACAGCAGTGTCTTCCAAGCCGAAATATTGGCAGTAGCAGAGGCAGCCAAAGCGACCTCAATGCTGGCGATACCACCAGATGATATCACCATCTTTATTGACAGTCAGGCTGCAATAAAAGCTATCTCTGCTGTCGAAATAAAATCTCGGCTTGTGAAACGTTGTAGTGAAGAGCTAAAAGTTCTTGGCGTCCAACATAATGTTAAGCTCTGCTGGGTACCCGGAGACAGAGGCATACAGGGCAATGAAATTGCTGACGAACTGGCAAGGAAAGGATCTGCCTCCAGCACTGACCAAGCAGACCAGTCTGTCAAACCACCACTATGCGACCTCAAATCTCAGGTGGGACAGAAAACACTGATCGCTGCCAAAAACAGGTGGAACTCCCTTCCCACCTGTGAAACTTCCAAAAGGATGTGGCCTGAGCATGACAAAGCCAGAACCCATAAACTGCTTCGTAGAAACAGGAAATCTGTCTCTACTTTAGTTGGGATTCTTACTGGACACAACTTACTAAAAAGCCACAAACTGAAAATGCATCTCATAGATGATGACCTCTGTAGAGGCTGCGGTGATGAAGAAATACACGAGGACACCCTCCACTTTCTGTGCCACTGCCCAGGCCTCAGCCAATTAAGAATGAGAACCTTAGGAAAATACTTTTTCCATGACCTCACGGATCTATCCGAAATCCCTCTCCCTAATCTTTTCAGGTTTGCATCAACATCTGGATGGCTAGAAAGAGACTAACAACAATGGACAGTAACGGGACAATGAATGAACCAACCACATAAGTGGACCCCCAACGGGCATCACAATGGGTCTATATTGACCTGAGTGCGATGAGGGAGGACACACACCGTCTGCCTCATCAACCCACCAACCTAACCTAACCTATCCCAACTAACAATTATTCTTCTATAAGGCACAAAAATGTAATTTCCACAAGCAATTATTTCTATAGGCCTTATATAGTACTTGTGCACGGAGGTTAAGCATTTTGGCAGTCGATTGTTTTGGTAGAAGCTTGTTTAAGACATTATGCAGGAAAATTCAGAAGCATAACCGAAATTGTGATAGCGAAACTTCTGTAAGGTTGTTTTTAAGCTTCCGGAGATGTGTGTACATGTAAAATAAGTTAAGATGTTTCGGCAGAACTTCGCACAAGCTTATCCGAAGCATAGCACGTATAGAGCTTACGAAAGAAGGCTTAAAAGATCTATGATTAAAAGATCGGAAAAAGGTGAAAAGATCAGGATAAGGTGTAAAGATTTGAAAAAGAGGTGAAAAGATCTGGAACCTACCGGAGAATGAGTCAATACGATTCAACTACTTCGTTGTACAGGGTGGCGCATCAATTGTGCTACAATAAGAAATTCAAATAACTTTTTTTTTAATCGATGTATTTCATTTATTTTTTTATTGGTTAGAAAATTAAATTTTATTTTAAATAGTTAGTTGTTTTTAAAGATTATAGATCGCAAATGACCTCCACGCTCTCCCACGCATATGCGGCACCTGATCAAAAAATTATTCATTGCGGCCTGAAGAGTTGAAGTTGGGATCGCCTCAATTATTGTCGTTATATCCTGGGCTTCGTTTTATACACCTCTTGCTTGACATAACCCCATAAAAAGAAGTCTGGTGCAGTCAGGTCAGGTGACCTTGGGGGCCAGCGAAGAGTGGAGTTCCTAGAAATTAATTTGTTTGCGAATTTTTTGTTTAGTTCCGCCATAACTGGTCTGGCTATATGTGCAATTGCTCCATCTTGCTGAAACCAAACGCTGTTGAATGGTATACGTCTTCGGCGCAGTTCTGGGTAAAAAAACTCCTTCAACATCTTTAAATAACGGTCCCCATTGACAGTAACGGTTACACCGTTTTCTTCAAAGAAGTACGGCCCGACAATACACCTTGATGAAACTGCGCACCACACAGTCACTCGTTCTGGGTGCAGTTCCGTCTCATGGAGCATTTCTGGATTAGACTCTTTCCATATACGGCAATTTTGCTTGTTTACATTGCCGTTAAGATCAAAATGGGCCTCATCAGACATGAACAAACAATTGATCAATGTGTTGTCTTCTTCGGCTATTGATATCATTTTTTGGCAAAATTCCAGGCGAACAGGCAAATCCTGAGGGTTTAACTTGCTAGTAATTTGGACTTTGTACGGAAACAAGTTTAAATCGTCATGAAGTATCCGTTGTAATGACCGTCTCCAATTTGCCCCGATAAGTTTCGGTTCGAAACGCTTGGATTGGCCTGTATTGCAAATGCTACTGCTGCGATTGTATCCTGAACCCGAACATTGGCATCTCCATGGTACGGCCTTCGTGCGATGCTTCCAGATTCGGCAAACATGTTTACAAACCTCATAATGGTCCATCTACATCCCACAAGTTATCAGCCTTTTGAGCGATTCAAAGGAGCACATAACTATATACACTCCTTGTAATGCCTTTTTTTTTAAAAAGGCATGTGTGGGTATATAGGATTTTTTTTGTAGTGATATAGAACTTTAAAATGAAATAAAATAAAACAGATATGATTTGTTTAAATTGACATGAAATTAAGTTTTTATAGAAAAAAG
Source organism: Rhingia campestris (assembly GCA_932526625.1). NCBI lineage: Eukaryota > Metazoa > Arthropoda > Insecta > Diptera > Syrphidae > Rhingia > Rhingia campestris. Next base: position 11,755,914 of record OW052183.1, read on the forward strand.
ATAAAAAGATATAATTCTGGGTATATAATTTAAATATGATTTTTGGAATATGACCGCCAGGACTGGCTCGGAGGTAGTCTAATCTGGAGGTCAAATTTTCGAATACTTTTTCCAACATTTGTGGCCGTATATCGGCAACGACGCGGCGAATGTTGTCCTTCAAGTAGTTAATCGCTTCGGGCTTATCAGCGTAAACTACCGACTCCACATATCCCCACAGAAAATAGTCAATCGGCATTAATCGCACGATCTTGGAGGCCAATTTACAGGACCAAAACGCGAAATTATGCGCTCACCGAACGTTTTCTTCAATAAATCAAGTGTGGCACGAGCTGTGTGACATGTTGCGCCATCTTGTTGAAACTTCAGCTCCTGCACATCATGGTTGTTCAGTTGATGAACGAAAAGGTTAGTAAGCATGGCTCTATAGCGGTCACCATTGACTGTAACGTTCTGGTCAGCATCGTTTTTAAAGAAGTACGGACCAATTATTCCACCAATCCATGAAGCACACCAAATAGTCAGTTTTTGTGGATGTAACGGTGTCTCAACATACACTTGATGATTATCATCACTCCAAATATGGCAGTTTTGTTTATTGCCGTATCCATTCAACCAAAAGTGAGCTTCATCGCTAACAAAATTCGTTAATAAAAATTGGGATCAACGGCAATCTTGTTTTGAGCCCATTCACCGAATCTACGCCTTGCTAGGTGGTCCTGTGGCTTCAATTTTTACACGAGTTGGATTTTGCAAGCACACAAACCAAGATCTTTCCGCAAAATCATCCATAAAGTGGATGGACAGTGGACACATATCCAATTCCTGTGTACGATGGCGGATAGACTGATTCGGGTCTTCCTCTACAGCAGAAATGACTTCTTCTGTACGCACTGTACGACGTCTCTGTGGATGCGTATTATCATTTAAAGTAAACGTGGTGCGAAAAGGTTCCTTACTTAATCGAATTAATTGCTCTGATGGAGGATTATGTTGACCGTAAAATGGACGTAGTGCGCAAAATAAATTTGCACAATTTGGAAGCGTTGTTCAGACTATCAGTCTATTCATGTTGAAATGCAAAACCAAACTAAAAGTAAATCACTTGACAGCTGACAAAATGGCCGCCAGTTAAAATAGTGTTGAAAACTTAAAGTTCTATAACTCTAAAAAAAACACCCGTTACTTACTAGCTCATTGCGAAGGCCAGTTAATATCCAAATTGAAGTGTTTGGCGCAACATGCCCGTTAGAATCCAGGGTCTAGATTATATCTCAATTATGGTTCCGTAAATTTCTTTCACGACGATAGGACTTATAATTTTTTGCCGAGCCCGAACGGTGGAGTTGCGCCAAATGATATTTTCTACTCTCATGACAGCAAGTCAAAACATACACTAGTCGGCATAAGTATTTTGACGAAACCTTTTTGTGACTATTGAGACTAACTTTGTTTGGTATCGTTAAAACAACGGTGCAAAAATTATGCGCGAAACAAAGAATATATTTTTAGCTCTATGCATGCCAAGTTTTGTATTGTTTACCTTTTGCATTCTCTTTCTGCTGATAAGAACGCATGCAGACAAAGAATTTTTACGTGGCATAAGTATTTTGACGGAAACTTTGTGTAAATATTTTAACAGTTTTGAGCACGTGATAACCAAAAAACTTGTGTAGTTAACTTTAATTTACATTAAACGTTGATAACAAAATAAAAGTTTATTAGAATTTATTAAAAACCATGGGTAAAACGGCTGAGTTGAGTTTGGTTGTCAGATCTTCAATGGTAGCGAAGTTTAACGCTGGAACGGCAGTAAAAGACATAGCAAGTGAGTTTAATGTGTCGCGTCAAACTGTGCACTATCAAATAAATAAGTTTAAAAAGCATAATGACATCACAAACCTAATGAGATCAGGTGCTAAGCGCAAAACAACGCCCACTGAAGACCGAACCCTTCTACGGGAATTTAAAAGAAATATATTCCTGAAGCCTCAAACTGCTGCAAATCAATGGAATTTGACGGCAACGAATCCAATCAGTGAGCGCACTGTCCGACGACGTTTAATGGAAGGAGATTTTAAAACATTTAAAGCTAAGGACGTGCCGTACATATCAAAGGTAAACAAGCTTAAAAGACTGTCTTTCGCAAAGGAACATCTGCACAAGCCAAAGGAGTACTGGAGAAGCGTTCTATAGTATTATAGAGTATAACACATCAAAAAACAAATTTTACGTTAGATTGCCAAAGGTAGAAAGGCAAAAAAGACGCCCCGTTTGTCAAAAAGTGAGCCATGGTGGAGGCTCTGTCATGTTCTGGGGATGTGTTGCGTATAATGGCCTGGGTGAATTGGTTCCTATCACCGGCTCGATGAACCAAGGTCAATATTTAAGAACCCTAAATGATAATGCCTTTCCTTCCGGAGGTAGGCTTATTGGTGAATCATTTATCCTGCAACAGGACAATGCCCCATGTCACAAAGCCCGGATGATAACTAAATTTTTGAAGGATGTTGGTGTTGCCACTTTGGACTGGCCACCTCAAAGTCCAGATTTAAATATAATAGAAAACGTCTGGTCTCTTTTAAAACACAAAAGAACAGTTTCTTTAAATAAAACCAGAGAGGAGACGATTTCTGAGGTCACTTCCCTTTGGGAAGAGATATCTCCAGAGATTCTTCAAAATTTAGTAGATTCAGTACCGAGACGCCTTCAAAAAGTTATGGAAGCCAAAGGAGGTTATATATTTTACTAAATTCTTCTTTATTTATTTACTTTTGTTAAAGCGAAAAGTGGTAGCACTGTCGTGCACAATAAAGACACTTCCCAATGTTCACGCAGTGCGGAACAAATGGAAATGGAGCATTTCGTGTCTGTGCAGTGTGCACGCCACCACCATTTCGCTAGCCATTCGCATTTTGACCACCGCGCCAACCACATCGAACAAGCAACGCAAACAGAACAAAACCAAAATTACAAAACATTGTACAAAATTGTAAAACGACAAAAATTAAACAAGTAAAATTAAACTACAAAAAACAGAAAACACAAAGTTTTTTTTAATCACGATACAACGGAAATATCCACCCTTAAACATTTGGTCCAATCGAGCCGGATATATATACATATAGCATACATCACAGAAGCGGACAAGCACGAGGAAAAAACAAATTCAAACACACAGCGAAGCAAGCTAGCGGACGAAAACCACATCAGCACGCAGCAGCTATACCCACAGCAACAGCAACAATACAGCAGAATAGCAAACGAGATACAAAAAAAAAAAAAAAAAGGTATGTACATATATATCAATTACACTATGCGACATTAAAATTTTCCGCGGTATTTTTTTTTATTATCCAAGTGTAAAAAAGGCACAAGTTTGTATATATACGTTTTTATGCTTCTTTTTTTTTTTCTTCTCGATTGTCGTTTACGCGGCGCGGCTGTGAGTATTGTTCTCTTTCGCCTATTCAATTCGGTTTTTCTTATTAGAAAACGCATCCCAATAGGAATTTTATCCGATAATCTCTGTGGGCAGTGGCTTTCGAAAATTTTTCATTCCTTTGTCGCCAACGGGTTATTCAATTTATAATCCCGTTCTGTAGCGAAAAATATTGTACCGTTTGGGAGTGCAACTGTGTTTTATAAACGGTGTTGGCAATTCAACGGAACCTCACCTCTTTTTTTTTTGCGATTTTATGCGTTTTTCAACGCAGGAATCCAGCGTGGTTTTTTCTCGCTCTCTCTTTTTTCATCGGAATTTTTGTGCGCGACTGCTTGCTTGAGCTATCGCTATAACGTAGCGTGGTTCTTCAACGGTTTCTGGTGGAATCTCAACTCTTTTTTTGTGCGATTTTATGCGTATTTCAAAGCAGGAATCCAGCGTGGCTTTTGTTCGTTCTCTCTTTTTTCATCGGAATTTTTTTGCGCGACTGCTTGCTTGAGCTACCGCTATAACGTAGCGTGGTTCTTCAACGGTTTCTAGTGGAATCTCAACCCTTTTTTTTGTGCGATTTTATGCGTTTTTCAACGCAGGAATCCAGCGTGGCTTTGCTCGCTCTCTCTTTCTTTTTCATTGGAATATTTTGTGCGCGACTGCTTGCTTGAGCTACCGCTATAACGCAGCGTGGTTCTTCAACAGTTTCTAGTGGAATCTCAACCCCTTTTTTTTGTGCGATTTTATGCGTTTTTCAACGCAGGAATCCAGCGTTGCTTTTGCTCGCTCTCTCTTTTTCCATTGGAATTTTTTGTGCGCGACTGCTTGCTTGAGCTGCCGCTATACCGTAGCGTGGTTCTTCAACGGTTTCTAGTGGAATCTCAACCTTTTTTTTTTGTGCGATTTTATGCGTTTTTCAACGCAGGAATCTAGCGTGGCTTTCGCTCGCTCTCTCTTTTTTCTCAAATTTCTTTAAGCAACCGCATGCTTGAGCTACCGCTATAACGTAGCGCGGTTCTTCATCGGTTCTATTGGAATTTCAGCCGTTTTGCTAACGCTGTCCGCTAGTGTGGTTCTCAATCCTTCTTTTTTCTCAAATTTCTTTAAGCAACCGCATGCTTGAGCTACCGCTATAACGTAGCGTGGTTCTTCATCGGTTCTATTGGAATTTCAGCTGTTTTGCTAACGCTGTCCGCTAGTGTGGTTCTCAATCCTTCTTTTTTCTCAAATTTCTTTAAGCAACTGCATGCTTGAGCTACCGCTATAACGTAGCGTAGTTCTTCATCGGTTCTATTGGAATTTCAGCCGTTTTGTTAACGCTGTCCGCTAGTGTGGTTCTCAATCATTCTTTTTTCTCAAATTTCTTTAAGCAACTGCATGCTTGAGCTACCGCTATAACGTAGCGTGGTTCTTCATCGGTTCTATTGGAATTTCAGCCGTTTTGTTAACGCTGTCCGCTAGTGTGGTTCTCAATCATTCTTTTTTCTCAAATTTCTTTAAGCAACCGCATGCTTGAGCTACCGCTATAACGTAGCGTGGTTCTTCATCGGTTCTATTGGAATTTCAGCCGTTTTGCTAACGCTGTCCGCTAGTGTGGTTCTCCATCCTTCTTTTTTCTCAAATTTCTTTAAGCAACCGCATGCTTGAGCTACCGCTATAACGTAGCGTGGTTCTTCATCGGTTCAATTGGAATTTCAGCCGTTTTGCTAACGCTGTCCGCTAGTGTGGTTCTCAATCGTTCTTTTTTCTCAAATTTCTTTAAGCAACCGCATGCTTGAGCTACCGCTATAACGTAGCGTGGTTCTTCATCGGTTCTATTGGAATTTCAGCCGTTTTCCTAACGCTGTCCGCTAGTGTGGTTTTCACTCGTTCTTTTTTTTCTCAGTTTCTTTAAGCAACCGCATGCTTGATCTACCGCTATAACGTAGGGTGGTTCTTCATCGGTTCGATTGGAATTTCAGCCATTTTTGCGCGATGTATGCGTTTTGCTAACGCTGTCCGCTAGTGTGGTTTCACTCGTTCTCTTTTTTTTTTCAATCTCTTTTAAGCAACCGTATGCTTGAGCTACTGCTATAAAGTAGGGTGGTTCTTCATCGGTTCTATTAGAACCGCAGCCATTTTGTGCGCGATTTTTGCGTTTTGCTAACGCTGTCCGCCAGAGTGGTTTTACTCGTACTCTTTTCTTTTTCAATTTTTAGAACGCTGCAACCAAGCGTGGTTTGTTCACTCGTTTCTTTGTTTCCAAACCTCTATTAATCGGTCATAAAATGTCGGTACAAGAAGATTTTATCGCTTCAAACGACGATTTGGTTGAGTTTCATGCTCATTTCAAAGAGAAATCCATTTCAGATTTATCGCTGACCACATTAAAAGCTTACAAAGCAGAGTTAACGCTCTTGTGGTCCGCTATTAAAGAGAACTACCGCATTTGCGTACAACAAGTTGGCTCTGAAATTGATAAAGAATTTCTCGAAGCCGCCAAATCGAAGTACCGTTCCTCGTCCGATACATACATCACCTGTTTAGGCACCATAATATCGTATATGGAAGAGTTTGAGGTGGATCAGAATTCCACCCCAGTATCAAAAGTTACCGCAAAACCGAAAGAAGCACGAGTCCTGCTGCATGAAGATTCTTCAGAAGATGAACGTCAGCAAGGAGCTTCGTCAACTCTCGGTGTTACGCAACAACACTCCGTCGATTATCATAGTTCGGTTAGGGTTCCACCCTGTGACTGCGACGTTTATCATGGGAATTATCTCGAGTGGCCGTCTTTTCGAGACATGTTCTCAGCAATCTATAAAAACAATAGCCGACTTAGTGCCGTTCAAAAATTGTACCACTTGCGTGCCAAAACCAAATCTGATGCGCATCACATTGTAAGTAAATTCGCGCTCACAAATGCAAATTTTGATTTAGCGTGGGAGGCTTTGCGTGAAAATTACGAGAACAAACGCATTCTCGTTAACAACCAGCTTAAAACGCTCTTCAATCTTCCATTTGTGACGACCGAATCGGGTCGTGCTATAAAAAAGTTGCAAAGCGACATAAATGACGCTATAACTGCTCTCTCCAAAGAAAACGTAGAAGTAGACAAGTGGGATCCCATCCTAGTTTTCTTGTGCTCATCTCGTTTACCTGATACAACTATTGCCTTGTGGGAACAAAGCTTGTCAAATGCTACTGACATTCCATTGTGGTCAGATATGAACAAGTTTCTGACAAATCGCTACCGAGCATTGGAAACCATTTATGATATCAAACCGAAATCGCTACCGAGATCAAATCTCCCTAAGCCAAACGCATCATCGAAGTCCTTTCATGCACGACAAATGAAAGGAATTACGTGCATGCTTTGCAATGGTCAACACTATCTACGGAAATGTCCAGAATTTTTGAATTTAGACATTTCTAATCGCATTGCTACGGCCAGACGACTGAATTATTGCTTTAATTGTCTAGGCTATAATCATCTTCTTGCACAATGCAAAAGTCAAAACACTTGTGTTAGATGTAACAAGAAACATAACACACTTTTACATCTAGAACAAGAACTCTCTAATCAAGCTTCAACATCCGTTGGACAATCTCCGTCTTCCCCTCCATTACAGTCCACTATTACATCGAACCATTCTCAAACTAATTTATTTGCCACGTCTCAACGTACTGTTCTCTTAGCGACAGCCATGGTAGGCATTCGCACCAATAAAGGCATATTCTACATTAGGGCGCTTATTGATCCCGGATCCGAGGTATCATTTCTGTCCGAGAACGTACAACGACGACTCAACCTATCAACTCAAGCCGTTGATGCGCAAATAACCGGACTTTCAGCAACCGTTACCGCATCTAGATCTAAAGTATGCACATTCACCTTATGTGCAGAGCAGCGGCCTGAAGTCTCGATTCTCGCTAAAGCATTCATTTTGACACATGTTACGGGTGACATGCCCTCATGTTCACTTGAATCAGAGATCTTAACAGCCAAATTAGATTTCCCCTTAGCAGACCCGTTCTTTGCACGTCCCTCTAAAATCGATATGTTAATCGGAGCTGATCTGTATCCAGCAATTGTTTTAGAGGGAATCAGAACGAACATCCTTTCAACTCTCATAGCCCAGAATACAGTCTTCGGTTGGGTACTCTTAGGGCCCATAGAAACTCGTAGACCATCGTATTCCACTCATCTTTCACACTTTAACGAAGTATCGTTAGATAAACAAGTCAAGCGGTTCTGGGAATCGGAGGAGCAACCCATGGCTCGCCTTTTGTCAGCCGCCGACCAGTATTGTGATAACCTGGTTCCCACTACAACTTCCGGCCACGATGATGGTCGCTCTTCAGTCCGTCTTCCATTCAAACCAGATTTTCCAATGAAAATGCAACTTGGTGTTTCTCGGGATTTAGCTTTGAAGCGGTTTATGCGAACTAAACGGACTCTCTTGAAAACATCGTCTCAAGAGATCACTAAATCTTCTGAAGTGGCTACACATTTTTTACCCCATCACGCAGAGATAACCTTTCAACAGATATTGCGACGTTTTTCTTCGTGGCATAAAGCATTCCGTGTTAAAAGCGATATAGTTCGTGTTTATAACCGGTTAATAAAATTCTCGAAGAATCGTCCAAAATGGTGTTCCCTAATGAATCACGTTAACACTTTTATAAAAGCTAAGCTTGGTCTACGAAATGTTACCTAAAGTTTCGTTTTCCAAGTAAAATTGTACTCCTTAACGCTACTTATAATTGTTTTTGTCGGGTATTGACTTATAGATACTGATCAATAAATAGAGGTTATCCCATAACTATTCCTACTTTCGTGAATTAGTTACTGCGTTAATAAACTTATCTTTATATCGAATATATACGAAATAGTATAGCGCGCTTAGAATTGCACATGTGTAAGAGAACAATTTACTAAATTCTAACTTTTATCTCTGAGTATAAATTTTGTACCAATCAATAAATATGTATATACAGAACTGTGCCTCATCATCATACACGCTTACTCGTTTAACAAAAAAAAATTGTTTTTATTTTACGTTGTCGCATTCGGTAATGAAATATATGTACATTCCTGAAATAAAAAAAAAAAAAAAACCAAATGTATTAGAATATAACTCACCATGTATGTACCATTATAAATCTGTAATTTATGTATTTTTAACGCGTTGCGTCAAGGCGGCCGGTAATGTTAAAGCGAAAAGTGGTAGCACTGTCGTGCACAATAAAGACACTTCCCAATGTTCACGCAGTGCGGAACAAATGGAAATGGAGCATTTCGTGTCTGTGCAGTGTGCACGCCACCACCATTTCGCTAGCCATTCGCATTTTGACCACCGCGCCAACCACATCGAACAAGCAACGCAAACAGAACAAAACCAAAATTACAAAACATTGTACAAAACCACAAAATTGTAAAACGACAAAAATTAAACAAGTAAAATTAAACTACAAAAAACAGAAAACACAAAGTTTTTTTTAATCACGATACAACGGAAACATCCACCCTTAAACAACTTTTGTTAAGTTTAAAATGTTTTTCTTAGAGTTATATACTTGTCAAAATACTTATGCCAACACACGAAATTACAAATTAATTTATATCTTTTTTGACTTCTATGAAAAAATATTTGTATATATAAAAATGAAAAAATAAACATGAATTCTTGTCAAGCCATTTAGAAGTTAAACTCAAAAATGCACGATTTTTATTTCGTCAAAATACTTATACCGACTAGTTTATGTGAAGGCTTAATATCCTATCCTACCTCATCCTTAAAATTAATATCCCTGAAATGTGGGCTTTATGAAATGAAATATAGAAAACGAAGTTGTCACAACATATTGTTCAGACAGTTTATCCAAATATTGTATGGTTCGACAAAAACAACATTTTTCTCCTGCATATGTTATTTGGTGAGGTATACAAATGGTTTTTGTAAGAAAACGCCCCTAAAAAGTAAGCGTGGGTTAAAAAGGTCAAAGGAAAAAGAAAAAAAATTTATATTAATTTTATTGAATTTTCAAAATTTATCCGAAAAAAAGTTTTTTTTTTACGGGAAAAGCCCCCAAAATGTGGGCGTGGCAAAAACATTGTATTGACGAAATATAGATATTACGATTCTCTTCATATGCTATTCAGACACTTTTTTAAAATTCTTTACGGTTTGGCCAAAAAATACGTTTTCTTAAAAAGACGGCGTGGCAGTGGGCGGATTTCAAAAATGTTTACACTTGTTCTGGTGGCACGGCCAAGGATCCTATATACTAAATTTCATTACACTAGCTCAAAATTTAAAGCCCAAAAATCAGTGACGAACAGACAGACGGGCGGACGGACAGACAGACATGGCTTAATCGCCTCAGCTAGCGATTCTGAGTCGATCCATATACTTTGAGGTATATGTAGCTAAATTATTTCTCTGTGTTACAAACTAAATATCAAAACTAATATACCCCTATGGGATTGGGTATAAAAATATGTTGAGCGCACAAACCTGAAGAGTGCGAAATTATTGTTGTTGATTATTTGTCCGATTCCAAGTCTGTTGTTTAAACGCAGCGTGACTCCTTTGGGTCTTTTTGAAATTTCTCTATTATCACAATAAATACTTAACTTGGCAATCCTTGAAAGCAATCATTGAATCACCACTTTGCAACCAGGTGTTTTGCGAATAACAATTCAAAATGGATCTGGTATTAGTATTCCCAAATCATTTCCACATACCTGGGTAGACAGGTCAACCTCACTGTGTTGTCATATAAATGCATTTCCTAATTTATTAATAGACTCGAATGCTAAATAATCGAAATTCTAAAAACCGGCTAAAATTGCATTCACTTAGACTGAACTTCAAAACGAATTAACATATTTCCCATGAAACCCGGTTTATAATATGATCTCGTGCAACGCTAGTAATTGCCTTTCTCACAGATTGTAGGTACTCGTTAAGTCTCCATTCGTTTAACTTATGTTGATATACTAGATGGGACGTGGTGTCGAAGTGACTTAATAATTGCACTTTAATGCTCGCCAACAAATCTTGCTCAAGACGGGAAATCAAGTATTTGATGGTGCAACCTCATGTCGGTGGTCAATGATCTGGGTATGTGAGTAGTGAGTCGTTGAAAGTTAAAAAAACAAATCGGAAACCTTTTTTATACTCAGTCCCATAGGGTGCATTAGTATAGATAAAGAGTTTGTAACTTAGAAAAATAATTGAGATTGGTATAGAATGATAAAGGTTGGCATATATCGGAAAAGCATTGACGGGCTCAGTGGCGCGATGGTTAGTGCGATGAATTGCCGCGCAGAAGGTCTGGGGTCGATTCCCAGCCGTAGAAACACTTAAAGGATTTTTTCACTGGCCCTCCTCTGACAAATCATCCAAATAGTATCGATTGTCAAGAAAAGCTTACCTTAACTTAGCCGTTCGGAGTCGGCATAAAACAGGAGATAAAACACGACCACATGAATGCTTTTGAGAAAGCTGGGCCTTGGGTACTAACGACCTTGTAGCCCCAAAAAATTGTTATTTTGTATTTAAAACTAAGTCAATCTAGTCATGTCCATGCATGGCATTGCCATCCCTGTATGTCGAATATTTTCCAAAAAAGACTGATATTGTTTTTGACGACCATGCTAAACGAAACAACGACGTTCGTTTCTACACCTGGAAGTGAGAACATTAAACAGGAGAGGTGCATGCGAACAACTAGCGGAAGCCCTTAGCTACTATGAAGCAGACATTACTGCCATCCAATAAATACGATGGGAAGACCGAGCAAAAATAGAATGGAAAACTGTGATATCTTCTACAGACAGTGCTATTGTGAGAAACATCGACTATTCGGATGTGGATTTGTTATAATTGCTAGGCATATCTAATGTTTTCAAGACATACGCGATCTCATTGTAACAATCGACATCAAGACCAAATAGGTCTGCGCTCACTTTCCGACGGAGGAAAAAGATGATGACAACAACATCTTGTTGTTGTTACTTCTTAGGGCTATGAAGGCAATTTAGTATTAAAATCCTTACTCGAACTACTAAGATGATTCTATACAAGACCTGATCATCCCAGTCCTGGTATACGGCACTAAAGCATGATTCGTATCAAAAGTGGATGAAAAAATCCTTAGCCGTTTTGAGAGAAAAACCCTTCGGTTTCCTTTGCGTTGGGATATGGAGACGAAGATTCAACAACGAACTATATGAGCTATACAGCAACATAGACCTGGTGAAAAAAACTCCGTATTTTGACATTTTAAATGACTTTAACATGTAGAGCAAATGGATACCATTTCTCTGGCTCTTAGAGTCTTCTTCCAATCAGACGACGGACGCAGTAGAAGAAAAACACGCCTTTAGTTGCGTGCACAAGTAGGAATCGACCCCAACCAACATGGAGTGCACAACTTGACGCAGTTAGCTAAGGACTGGCCTAATTATAATGGCATGTTGGTTAAGACACAGGTTCATTCTGGATGTTTGATGCAGGGGCTCTTCTCCCAGTATGGGTTGAACCTGTAATGTATACGAATAGGGTGACCAGCCGTATGATTTCACGTACAAAGCATAATACTTGTTGCCTAAACTTTATATGTAGTCCTTTAAAAGCATTCGTGTATAACCCATCTCATTGTCCTGGTGAAGCTTGCGTATCCGTGATTTATTTTTTTATTATTTGTAGTAGGGCATTTCACTGGGTCGAAAAAAATTTAAGATTTCTCCAGACCAGATGGAAACAGATTAAATACCCTTTCTGATATAGATCCATCTATCGGATTTTACAGTAATGACACAACAATTATGTATTTTACTACAAACGGACTCTTAAATTTTTTTTCAAAACGTCAGTTAAGGTTTACATTTATATCATACTGAGTCTCTAGATTGATATATCTACTTTTGTGTTGGCAATACCTTGGGTGGTGATACACACTTCACGTACTGTGAGATGAGAAATGGCAAGAAATGGTCTTAAAAGTTACACTTAGGAAGAATGGCGCTGCAATCGGTAAAATTCTATGTATACTTGGTAAAAATGCTAGCTAGCGAGGCTAGTTTCAAGATCAAATTAACTCAAGAACTGAAGGCTTTCGATCATTTGAAGAGCCGAAACTTCATCCATTGATCTCTGTAGCTTGCATACAACATACCTACAGACCAAATGTGTGCAGGAATTATACAAAGAAGCACCAACCACAATTCCATCATCATGTGCTGTTGCGCCAGACTACGAGGCTGCTCCTGCTCAGAAAGAGACTTACCTTTCGAAAGGTGGAAAAATATGGAATGCGAATCCACCATCTTCTGGAAGACCACATTCGCATAATGTGAAATCGTTAAAATTATCGTGAAAACAAATCGATAAACTTTCGAATCCTTTCAACTATGGAACGAAGCAATAACAATAAAAAACAGCTAGTTTGGATGATTTTCAACGGGGACGAAATGTATACATTCTTTGGGAGCCAGCAAAAGAATTGTGGACGGTTAAAAATTACAATATGTGTTTTTTTTTGGAGGTATAGAACTTTAAGTTTTCAACACTATTTTAACTGCCGGCCATTTTGTCAGCTGTCAAGTGATTTATTTATTAGTTTGGTTTGGCATTTCAACATGAAGAGACTGACGTCTGAACAACGCTTCCAAATTGTGCAAATTTATTTTAAAAATCATGGTTCTGTTCGAAATACGTATCGCGCACTTTTACGGTCAACATAATCGACCATCAGAGCAATTAATTCGATAAAGTAATGAACGTTTTCGCACCACGTTTACTCTAAATAATAATACGCATCCACAGAGACGTCGCTTCGTACAGTGCGTACAGAAGAAGTCATTGCTGCTGTAGAGCCACAGGATTACCTAGCAAGGCATAGATTCGTTGAATGGGCCCACAACAAGATTGCCGTTGATGCCAATTTTTATAAGCGAATTTTTTTTAGCGATGAAGCTCACTTTTGGTTGAATGGATACGTCAATAAACAAAATTGACGTATTGGGAGTGATGATAATCCTCAAGTGTATGTTGAGACACCGTTACATCCACAAAAACTGACTGTTTGGTGTGCTTTTTGGGTTGGTGGAATAATTGGTCCGTACTTCTTTAAAAACGATGCTGGCCAGAACGTTACAATCAATGGTGATCGTTAGAGCCATAATTACTGACATTTTTGTTCATCAATTGAACTACCATGATGTGCAGGAGCTGTGGTTTCAACAAGACGGCGCAACATATCAAACAGCTCATGCCACAATTGATTTGTTGAAGGAAACGTTCGGTGAGCGTATAATTTCGCGTTTTGGTCCTGTGAATTGGTCTCCAAGATCGTGCGATTAAAGGCCGCTTGACTATTTTCTGTGCGGATATGTGAAGTCGGTAGTCCACGCCGATAAGTCCGAAACGATTGACCACTTGGAGGACAACATTCGCCTTATTGCCTATATACGGCCACAAATGTTGGAAAAAGTCATCGAAAATTTGGACCTCCAGATTAGACTACGTCCGAGCCAACCGTGGCGGTCATATGACAGAAATCATGTTGAAGTTATAATGCCAGAAGATTATCTTTCGATTAAATTAAATTTTATGTCAATTTAAACAAATCATCGTTGTTTTATTCCATTTCAAAGTTCTATACCTGTAAAAAACACACCCTCTACATGCACACATTCCCTTCGACAACGGTAACACTCGTGCAGACAGGCTGCAAAAAAGCAAATCTGCGGCCCTAGACGATGTATGGCTCGTGTTGATGGCTAACTACGAAAAAATATGCACCTTGGGCTGCCAAGTGATCCTCGATGAGCAGTTTTTCCGTATAGCGGACGGACTAGGTGTATACTCAATTTTGCAAGTAAGCCAGAAAAATACGGAATAAAGGTTTCGTGGAATTGTGATTCCATTTCAAATTATTCCCTGAAATTAAAATTTTTTGTAAGAAAACCACCAGGTGGCCAAGGAGAGACGAACTAAACGAGCGGGATGTCATGAAATTGGAGAAATATTCAGTATTCAGCGATGAGGCTCATTTCTGGCTCAACGGATACATAAACTGTCACATCTGGAGTGATACAAGAATAGAAGTGGATGCCATACAAGAATAACTGATGCATCCCGAAAAACGGCAGTTTGGTGTGGGCTGGTGGCATCATCGGTCCATTATCTTCAAAGACGACCGTGGAAGAAACGTTACCGTCAACGGCACACGATATCGAGCCATGATACGCGACTTTTTTTTGCCCCCGTTGTCTGAGTTGAACTTGGTTGACATGTGGTTTCATCAAGACGGTGCCACATGCCACACAACTCGTGAAACAATGGAAATGTTGAAGGATGAATTTGGTGGGCAGCCTATCTCTCGAAATGGCCCTGTGAGTTGGCCGACAAGATCATTCGATTTAACGCCTCTTGATTATTTCTTTTGGGGTTATGTAAAGTCGTTAGTCTATGTGGACAAGCCGAACACGATTGAAGCCTTATCACACGTATTCGTGGAATACAGGCCGAAATGCTCGAAAAGTGAAGGGAATTCGGACCTTTCGAATGGACCATTTGAAACGAAGCGGCGGACAACATTTACATGAAGTTGTCTTTAAAACGTAAATGGCAAAGGCCTATTTATCGATTACAATAACATTTATGAATATTTGATGCAAATTTGAGTGTTTTATTCGATTTTTAAAAAAAACTACGATTAAAAAATCACCCCTTATTTTCACACATAAATACATACTAGCCTCGTATAATAATACACAAACACACATTTGGTACATCTCTGGTCATCTCCAGTTCCCAAATATACTTATTTAAAATATATGGGTCTGGGCAGACAATTGCGCCCCATTTACCGCCTTATATGCCACCGCCCATCGGAGGGTTAAATAGTGCCATTCGGAAAGCTTTTTCAGGGTAATACATTTCGATCGTTAAATGTTCTTCTGGTAAGTATTACTCAGTAGACCAGACACCTTAAGGGTAAGAGACGGCCTCCAAAAAAAAAGATTATGATAAAACTGAATGATATGCATTGAATGCATCATATCTATATAATGGTATAGGTATAATTAATCTGTCAATCTGTTAAGATACATTTTTATCTTTCATCTCGTGACGACTTGTAATGCAACGTTTCACAAGTAGCTGAGAGCAACTACAGTAATTGACGGTTAATTACAATAAACAAATTTTCAAGTTGCTTAGACAATTATCCAGAACAATTTAATTAAATTATTGCAGCATATAGTGTATCTAGATTCACGTGTCTATAATAGTTTTTTTTTTTTAAACACACATTTTGTAGTTGGAAATCGATAGCGTGAGTGCGGTTTCATTTGAATGCACTGACAGGTAACAGTCAACGGAACACAATTTATCAGTTTTCAGTGAGAAGCCGGAAGAGATTAAAGCTAAAATCGTGATGAGATTTGGGCTATAAAATCAACTGAATTACGTGCAAATGCCAGCTGATTAGATACATGCGGAAACACAAAGTTGTAAGCTGTATAATCAAAATGATGAGTTGAGTATTGTGGTAAATATATTTAATGGCAGTATTTTGATATCAAAGTGTTTATGGAAGTGATTACATTTGCGGGTGTTGTCATCTATATCAGATTTGTTCTTACCACAACAAGTCGCTATTCAAATGGCTGTGTTAGCCAACTTATCTGACATGATACGGTTTCGAGTTGGAAACATATAAAGTTACCGAACAAATATGTTACTCATCGTGGACGTAGAGTGTAAGCAATTTGCATGAACAAAAGCATTCCGATAGAAATACCGATTCATTGTTTTCACGCTTTCCATGTTAAAGGAAATAGCTGTTCAAACACAAATTATCGAATGCCTGAGAAGCAACAGACCGGACAACAATCGACAGAATGGATTTCGATACTAACGGTTAAAATGAGACTTGCTGAGTAGCGTATTATAAATATCAGCAATCAATTAACTTGAGAAATCATCTGCCGTATTACTAGGCATATAAACGCTATTGTTCGAAACTGGTACAATATACAACGGCTAGTTTGCATCATCCTATCGACTATCAATGTCGTGGCTATTATGGTGCAGTCAAACAAAAGAACACTAACTATATTCCCTTACTAAAGTGGCGCTACAGTCCGGCATGAACCTGGGCCTCAACCAACATGCCTCTCCAATTAGCCCGGTCCTTAGCTAACTGCCTCCAGTTGCGCACTCCAAGTTGGTTGAGGTCGGTTTCTACTTGCGTCCGACGTCTGGCTAGGAATGGAAGACTCTGCGAGCCACAGTATTGGTTCGTTCTACATGTCCTAGCCATCTTAAACGTCCAATGCGGAGTTTTTTTGACTAGGGGTATGTCGCTGTACAGCTCCTATAGTTCGTGGTTGAATCTTCGTCTCCATAGCCCGTCAATGCAAACGGGACCGAAGATTTTTCGAAGAATTTTTCTCCCGAATCGACCAAGGATTTCTTCATCCGCTTTTGATACGTTCCATGCTTCAGCGCCGTAGAGCAGGACTGGGATGATCAGGGTCTTATATAGGAACTCCTTAGTAGTTCGAGTGAGGGCTTTACTACTAAATTGCCTTCTTAGCCCTAAGAAACAGCGGTTGGCAAGAGTAATTCTTCGTTTAATTTCTGACGAGATGTTGATGTCAGAGCTAATAGCGGAGCCGAGGTAGACAAAGTCCCGTACTACCTCAAAGTTATATCTGTCAGTGGTGACGTTCTGTCTAATTCGTCGATGTTGTGTGTCCTTTCGTGTTGACAGCATATACTTAGCCTTGCCCTCATTTACTGCTAAACCCATTTTTGCCGCTTCCTTCTTTATACTAGAAAACGTGGCTATGACATTACGTTGAGTTATACCAATGATGTCAATATCGTCGGCGTATGCTAGAAGTTGCACCGATTTTTGAAAATTGTGCTTCTGGTGTTGGCTCGGGAGTTTTACATAATCCTCTCAACAATCAAATTGAAGAAGTCACATGACAGCGCATCGCTTTGCCTAAATCCTTTTTTGGTATCGAATGTTTCGATGAGGTCGTTTCCGACCCTGATGGAGCAGCGAGAATTCTCCATCGTCATCCTACACAAAAGGACGAGTTTGGGCGGGAAGGCCATCATCTCCGACAGCCTTATTAAACTTGAATTTAGATTTTGCTATCCCCACTTCACTTAGTTCGGGTGGTTAGGAGTTTTCGCTGTCGTTGGCAAAAATTAAATGATTCGTTCTGCCTGACAGCGGGAGATTGTTCGGCATCGCCGTTTAACAGTCTGCAGAAGTGGTTCTTCCATATCCTCAGCATCGACTGTGTCTCAACTACGATATTTTCTTGTTCATCTCGACAGGATTCTGTTCCAGCCTTGTATCCTTGGCTTTGACGTTTTACACTTTGGTAAAATTTGCGAACATAGTTCCTGGAGTGGCCGCTCTATATCGTCGAACGCGCGCCTTTCTTTGGTCAGTGTCCCGTGACTATCGCCTTAATTCTTGTGATAACTGGGCGGGTGCTATTCAGTAGATCGTTTGTTCTGTTTTTTGCCATAGGAAGCCATATCTTCTTCGATATTATGCAGTTTGTTAACCTCCATTTGGAGTCGGCCTTCATCAGGAAGTATGAGGGGATTTGTCCCTTAACCACACCTAACGGGATATGGACCATTGCCGCAAGCGAGCCGTATAGTGCTGAGCCTTGCCTGGCCAGCTCGTCTGCATTCTCGTTCCCTTGAATGTCACTGTGCTCTGGAACCCAGAGAAGTGTGACCCTGAAGCGTTAGCCCACTAGTTCCAAGTTTGGCCAGAGTTGTCTGGTGCCTTTGTGCCGTTTATTCATCTGTGATTTTCTTGATCACATCTATTTTGATTGATGACTTTCATGTAGCGAGGGACGTACCTAATATTTTGACTAGCGGTAGAATATCAAAGGTAGTGCTCATTCTGGCAAGCCGAGCACCCAAAAGTGGTGAGTGGTAAAGTGCTCTGCATGGTAGGTGTTCGAACTAACCTTTGGGAGTTAGTGTTTTTTTTGTTCGTTATAGACCTTTCAAGTTGGGATAAACTTTAAGGGGAGAAACTACCGAACTTTGGTTGTTACTGAAAATGCTAATATTTTTCTTTGATATTACATTGCACCTCAGTCAACCTCAGTCAAACACGGCTTCCTATGAATTGCTACAATGGTCGGGAATTCGAAAGACTATACTTAAGTTAAGCATTTCAGAGAAAACACCTCCACCCACTACAGATTCCGTTTTAGACCCATCCGTGTAGATTTGAATGGAGTTTGTATCTCCAATCATATCCGACTCCAATTCGAGGAGTCTGGGAATTGTTGACTTGAATGGACAAAGCTAGAAATAGGACTGCAGAGGTGGTGGTTCTTAGAGCTCCGCTAATGCACATGCAAGCTGATTTATTTTTGAACTGACCCTAGAAAATTGAAGGCTGTTTCTAGAGACGTCCGCTAGATTATTTTTTTCACACCATAAAAGAGTATGGGTCTAATGATGGACACGTAAATCCAGAAAGTGATACATGGTTGTATACGCGTTCTTTTGGATTTCAAGTTCAGTTTCTTATCCAAGACCAGACCCAGATACTTGGCTGATTCATGTATTGATTGTATTTCCTGCTGTTAATTAGGCAATTAGAAGACAGGAAGCTTAACTGGAAGTTGAACATAACGGAAAGAGTAAAGAAAGCGACAGTCGCACTTTATTCCTGTTCGAAAGCCATAGCCATGAAATGGGGATTGCAACATGGTATCACGCATTAGCTCTCTATTTCGGTTATAAGACCGATACTTCTTTATCGAGTAGTAGTATGGTGGAAATCGCTAGAGATAGCTATAAACAACAAAAAAAAACACCAAATGTGCAGAGAACTGCGTGTAAGGCTGATGAACTCGACATGGGACACGAGTGCACTAGGTATTCCTATCGCTACATGCAAAAGAGCTTATTAGCACAGCATACTAACAGCAAATCAAATTTCAGATGGAGTCTTGGCACGACTGGCTCAGTTAAAGAAGATCCAAGGGATTGATTTCGTTCCCTAGACCATACATTAGCGCCACCATAGCTGTCATCACTGGACACTGATTAATGGGAAGGCACGCAGAAAGGCTAGGCCTTCACTCAAACGACTTATGCAGGAGCTGCATGGACAAAGAGGAAGAAGAAACAATACTTCATCTTCTTTGTAACTGCCTGGCTATATCAAACAAAAGGAACCTTCATCTTGGAGCTTATTTGTTTCCAAATCTCAGCGATTTGGCAAAACGGAAGTGGAAAGACTTCTCCGTTTCATTTACAGCTCAGAATAATTTTCTCACAGGTAACAAGGAGAATAAACTATATTCGCGTGGTATCATAATGGACTAACAACTGGTCTTAGAGTGCTGGCGAAACTCGCTTGCAGCCACTTAAACCTAACCTAACCTAGGCACTTCTGAAATGCTGCCAATGTAGGTTGCCATCAATAATAGAGCACCATCCATCCATATCTTAAAGATGGCTGAAGTTAAATTTCAACCCCAAAAAATACAACGCTCCTAGAGATCTGCGATGGGATAAGATAGGGAATCCAATGGTGGTAGCCTGAGTATTTCCAAAATGTTCAATCGAGTTTGGCATAGAGGAGATACCTGTAAGCTGATATCGACTAACCAAATGACAGGGCTGTTAGTGCTATTGTTGCGCCACAGCAGAGATTCAAATAAATCCAGAAGAACTCATGAATCTTCTAGGCAATCACAATTAGTTCAGATGTATCATGGCAATGCACATGCAGATTTGAATTTAAATTTTGACAGTTGATAGCGGCCATATTGTTATTGGCACCCCACAAGAAAGCATCCTGTCTCCTCTTCTCTGGAATCTAGTGGTCAATGAGCTACTAGTTTGTTTTGTGTTAAACATCCATCTTTGGGATTTTGCATTTTACCAAGTGTCATCACGATTTGAAAACTTTCGCAATCCGCCAATTGATTACATGTTTGCATTTCAATTACAATGACTATACAGCATTAACACGGTAATAATACAATTGAACAGTAATAACGTTTTGGAAATTATCTGCTACGATTAGGTAGCAATTGGCATAGTCATTGGATATTGATAATTTGATGTAATTATTGAGCAAATTGAATAAAGGAAAACTTACACAAATGAATTAGATAATCGACACTGATTATAATCGCATTGGCAACTACTTACCGTTATTTGTGAAATAACACAACTGTCATCTGTCATGTGAGGCAGATACACTGTTGCCATTGTTGATTTTTAATCAACTTGTCTGTTTTTCAATGTCAAGAAAGTGTTTCTTTTCAAATTTAAACTCTATTTCACACGTACTGGTGGATTACAGATCTTGCAATGTCAAAAACTCGTTGTCAACAAACACTTGTGTGCGTAAATGAGGTTATCATTTAATTGTCATCTTCAAAAGATATTGGGTAAAGGTGAGTGCAGACTAGTTTTATAAGGGTGTTGTTGACCTTAGACGAATTTCAAGTCATTTTATCTATTAAGCAATTAAGTGTCATATGTATAAATATAAAAATAACTGGATTTTTTGTAAACAAGTAAATATTTCGTAATAACATCTTGTTTGACAATTTCATTGTTAGTAAAGTTACAACTTTTAGTTTTTATTTTAATTTACGTTGCAATTTTTATGGGTAGAGGGTTTTTATTGACCACATTCAATGTAAATTAAATTTAATTTCCTCAGATGAAAGACATAGGGGACTTATCGCACATTGATAGACAATTTTAAATTTTTCATTCGAAAAAAGTTCATTTAAACAGAAATTCAACCCTATCGAGGTATCAGTTCGGAAACATTTTAGAAACAAAAGTCAGTTCAATCGGAACATTCGTGGTAAAAGTTGCATTTTCTGTAAACGAATACATCTGTAGGGGTGATTGTATTTCATGTTTTCATTTTTCCCATTTTTCACGCAAAATGTAATTTTGATAGAAAATACAGTTTTTTTTATGACAAAGCTTACATTTTTTATTGATTCCTAAAATAAATAGATTGGGGTTATGTATGAAATAGCACATTGGATAAATGCCCGCCACGGCTTTGCTGTTAAGTACGTACTCATTTTTATTGAAATTTTCTATGACCGTTTCGTATGAATGTAGCTGAATTTTATACTTCACCGCAAAATTTCCTCTTTCAAGGTGTTGGTGGTCGTGGACTTGTTTGCATATACATTTGAATTCAAAAAAACCCAAAGAAAATAGTCCAATAACGTTAAATAGCAAAATCTGAATGGTCAATTCTGATCGCAAAAAGGGCCGATTGTACAGTTAGGAAATGACTCATGCAGTAATTGAATTGTTTCTCTGGGTGTATGGCACGTGGCACCGTCTTGATGAACACACATGTTGGTCACATCCATATCATGTAATTTAGGCACTTAAACTGGGTTATCATGTCACTATTAACTGCTACTGCCTAATAGGACTAACACCTCTCCACATTTATATAAAAAAAGTGGCAATTCGCAGCTCAGCAAGTTTGACACAAGCGGAAGAATTAAACATTAGTGAACATCTAAAACTAATTGAACTTCTACCCGAACTTCCAGAACTTGACATGATCTGTGCGGTTACAGACCGCTTACCAAAGACACTATGCTTCGACAAAAGATTCTCAACGGGCGGAGATCACAACCAGAGAAGCATGGTGTAGCAACAACCCTCCAAACTGCCTAAACGGCCTAAAGTGGTATACGGATGGTTCTAAAATGGACTCAGGGGTAGGAGCTGGCATACATGGACCAAATAAAAACATCTCAATACCTATGGGAAAAAACCCTAGTGTATTCCAAGCTGAGCTACATGCCATAAAAGAATGCGCAAACCTAATACACAACTCAGGTATTAAAGGCGCAAACATCCATATATTCACGGACAGTCAAGCAGCTATAAAAGCCCTTAGCTCACGCATCATTGACTCCAAATCAGTACTACACTGCTTCAACTCCCTCCAAACACTCAGTTCCAGGAACAAAACCAAACTATGGTGGGTACCCGGACATAAGGGAGTTGAAGGTAACGAAAAAGCTGATGAACTAGCCAGAAAAGGTTCGGAAACCCCCTTCATTGGACCTGAACCCTTCTAAGCAATCCCCAAATCAGCCATAAATCTAGTCATAAAAAACTGGGAACAAAACAGATGTGTTTCATACTGGGAAAACATCCCAGGCCTAAGACAGGCCAAAAGAGCTATTCAGCCCTTCATATCAGATGCCAACAAGATACTAAATCTTTGCAAGCACAATAGATCTTTTAGGTCAATGTGTATATTACTGCTTAGGCAGGTCAGAATTTAAAAAAAAAAAAACTGCTACTGCCCGACCAGCCGTATATTCGAAGAAGAATGGTCCGATAATGCCACCAGCAAGTCATGGATTGTGGATGCATTTGTTTCTCAACAATTACTCGTCGGTCTTATGAACCCCAAGTACGCTAAGCTTTATAAAGCTGGCGGAGATGACTTGGTAAGAAACATCCACCAGCTCCTAAGCCAATTCTGGTCGGATGAATGTATGCCTGAAGAATGGAACCTCAGCACGTTTACCCGATCCACAAAAAAGGAGACCCTCTGAACTGCGCCAATTACAGAGGCATAAGTCTCATCAACATCGCCTACAAAATCTTATCTGCCGAAATATGTGAACGCCTAAAACCGTTTACCAACAACCTGATTGGCCCTTATCAGTGTGGTTTTAGGCCAGGAAAGTCCACAATCGATCAAATTTTCACACTTTGGCAGATCCTGGAAAAAAAACCCAAGAAGTCCAAATCGATACCCACCACCTATTTATCGATTTCAAAGCCGCATACGACTGCATGTATAGAGACGAACTATACAGAGCTCTGTCTAGTTTTCGTATACCGCTCAAACTCGTCCGTTTGTGTAGGGTGACGATGGAGAATTCTCGCTGCTCCATCAGGGTCAGAAACGACCTCATCGAATCATTCAATACCAAAAAAGGACTTAGGAAAGGCGATGCGCTGTCATGTGACTTTTTCAATTTGATTCTTGAGAGGATAGTGTAAAACTCCCGAGCCAACACCAGAGGCACAATTTTCCAAAAATCGGTGCAACTACTAGCATACGCCGACGATATTGACATCATTGGAAGGACTCAACGTATGTCATAGCCACGTTTGCTAGTATAGAGAAGTAAGCGGCAAAAATGGGTTTAGCAGTAAATGAGGGTAAGACTAAGTATATGCTGTCAACACGAAAGGACACACAACATCAACGAATTGAACAGAACTTCACCATTGACATATATAACTCTGAGGTAGTACGGGAATTTGTCTACCTCGGTTCCTCTATTAATTCTGACAACAAAATCTCATCAGAAATCAAACGAAGAATTACTCTTGCCAACCACTGTTGCTTCGGGCTAAGAAGGCAAATTAGTAGTAAAGCCCTTACTCGAACTACTAAGGAGATCCTATATAAGACCCTGATCATCCCAGTCTTGCTCTACTGCACTGAAGCATGGACCGTATCAAAAGCGGATGAAGAAATCCTTGGTCTTCGGTCCCGTTTATAGAGACGAAGATTCAACTGCGAGCTATAGCTGTTCAGCGACATACCCCTGGTCAAAAGACTCCGCATTGGACGTTTAAGATGGCTATGACATGTAGAACAAAGGGACAGCAATAGTCCGGCTCGTAGAGTCTTCGATTCCCAGCCAGACGTCGGGCGCAGTAGAGGAAGAGCTCGCCTTAAGTGGCGCGCACAGGTAAAAACCGACCTTAACCAACTTGGAGTGCGCAACTGGAGGCAGTTAGCTAAGGACCGGGCTAACTGGAGAGGATTGTTGGTTTAGGCCTAGGTTCATCGAAGCCATCAATATGAAAATGAAAATGATTTGCACTTTGTTCAAAAGATCAGCCTCCACTTGTTATTGTTCTAGTCTTGAGTTCTTGAGTCAATTGAACTTTTTTAGCATGAAGTTTCAAGTCTTTCGTGAGAATTCCCTGCCCAATTATTGACTACGTTGCCGAATTGATGCTCCTTTACTGTCAGCTATACTCTTGCGATTTTTTTTCGATTTTTTCTGTTGAACGACTTGTGACAGGACACCCAGAGTGTCAAAGATCACTAATTGATCTAGTCTCCCTGTATTTTTTAATTATTCTCTTGATGGCAATATTTTGTATGAAAATTGCGGACTGTAGCTGACAAACCTTCATTATTTTTAACCCTGGATGTACATATTTATTTTTTATACGTTTAGGACATGCTTCGTTAAATCGACGACGGCCAATGTACCTACCAAAAACTTTGGAAGTTAATTGTTTTCAGTTTTTAAGATTATTTTGCATAAAGAAAAAATACAAAATCTGACTTTTTTTATAACTCTTACCTGAAAATACAATTTCTAGGTCTTGTGTCAATTGGCATGTTTTCCAATTCACATTAAAATAGGAAAAAAACCTAAGGCACATACAGTTTATTAATGTGTGTATAGATAATGTCTCAATCGATGCAGTTCAAAGTTTAAAATATCTAGGTGTCATGTTTGCGCAATTTTCAAAAAAAGTTTACTTCTTGAAGAGAATACGAAGGCATCTGACATTTGATACATCTATTCTCTTGTATAATTCACTTGTGTTGACACACTTTAATTATTGCTCAACTTTACTATTCGGTTGGAATGCTGATGTCAAATTAAGACTACAAAGATTGCAGAATAAGGGAATAAGAGTCATTTTAAAGCTGAACTTGTACACACCGATTCGTGCTATGCTGGATTGTCTTCATTGGATGAATGTAAAACAAAAACTTATTTACGATGCTATGGTTTTTATTTTTAAAATGCGTAAGGGAATGCTCCCAGAATATATTTGTGATGGAATCCTGGAAGTCTCTCAAGCCCAGCCAAACAACTTGAGGACTAACAACAATTTAAGACCAGAGAGATGTCGCCTTAGAAGTACACAACATACAGTATTATTTGACGGGATCAACTATTCCCAGTGACATAAATAATGAGAGCAGAGTACATCAATTTAAGAAGAAACTAAGCCTTTTTATAAAAAGAAATACCACTTAGTGATAAATACAAAATATAGATCAAGTTTGTTATACTACGTAATCGTTATTTTAAAGTTATTTTTAACTAATAATTTTGTCTCTTTTCCTATCTAGGGAAAAGTATAGGGCCTAATCTTTTGCAATGCAAAGATAGGTACTCTTGGCTTACGCCAGGATGGTATGCAGAAAAGAAAAAACTAAAAGGGAGCAAGTTTTCATGACAATCAGGTTAAATTAAAAATTAATTAATTAAATACTACTTAATTAAATTAAATATCATACTAACACAATTTATATTCAACTGCGAATCAGAACTCGCTAACAATTTGAACACGACTAGCGTTATACGAAAACCAAACAAACCAAGTTAAGAAAGAAAAACTGCAAAATCTGAACGATATTCGTCGATTCGACGAAACATGTATTTCAAGGGTTAAAATATTCTTCCACAATGAAAATACGTTGCTCCATTTTTACTAACCTCGAACTGTCACCTGTCACATTGTTATCTTTTTTTCCTTTGGCAACATAGTACTATTAAATGGCGCAAAATTTAAATTTTCGTGAGATATGGGATATAACCGCTGGTAGACAGTAGTAATGAACCTTTAGTAGTGAAATATACCCTTGGAAATATCCTGTTAAAAATGATTCTTGTCTTTTTAATCATACATTACTTCGAAGTAATGAAGAGCATGATTATTTATTTCGCAATTATGTTATCAAAACAAATTACTGAATGTTAACACAATTGAACGTTCTGCAATAACATTTGGTAATTATCTTAGAACGCTTTTTAACTTTCTCTTACAAAGAGAAAGATATTGTTTTCGTGAAAATTTTCGACCTCGAGATTTTGATTGATTCTAACATTACGATGATAGCGGAGCCTAAAAAAGTGGTTTTTGGAATTCCGTCCGTCGGTCTAGGCCATTTTTTTTGTTTGCTTTTAGCCATGTTATTAACGGTACCGGCCATATAAAAATTACACATAACCTCAATTTTCTCGAAAACGGCTCAAACGATTTTGTTTAAACTTTATACATACTATAAACATATTAGTTCCAACAAAACTGCATACCCAGTTTTTTCGAGAAAATCCATATAACGGATTTTGTCGTTCAGGCCATATAAAGAAAATTGTTAATTTCTCGCAAACTATTATGTCAAATTGAATTAATTTAATATATATACTACTATAATAGTTTTAAACAATTCCACATAATTAGTTTTAGCCCAACTATCACTTAACGGAATTTTCAGTTTTGGCCAATAACGAAAATTAATTATTTTTCACATAGACACCGATTCCTTCAAATTTCGGAGTAAACGTTCGTATACTCACATTTCGAAATTTTTTATAATTTTTAGCATTAATTAACCCAACTCGCTGTGAAAGAGAAAGTTGCGTACGACCCAGTCGTGCACCCACCACTCGTTTAGAATTACAAACGAACTACGTTACCGGCAGACGAGGTATGATGCTTAATTTCAGTGCATAGTATTCGCTGACAGAATTTTAATATGGAATGATCTAATTAAATGAAAGCAAGGACCTGTGATTTAAATAAGCTTCAAAGAAATAAGTCTAAAGGTGTTAAATCACACGATCCAGTTCACGTCGGCACCGCTCGACTTAACCATGTCTTCAAATCATTTGTGAAGATGGTCCATCTTGGTATGGCACGTAGCGACGTCCTGTTCGAACCACAAACCGTCGATATCCATATCATCCAGTTTGAACCACAAGACGTTATTAATCATCAAAATGTACCGCTAGACGTTGACGGTTATGGCAGCGAGTTTAATTTTGATAAATGTACGTACCGATTATTCCACTATAATGCACACTTAATCCAGGAAAGGCCGTTAAGGTACAATGGCGGCAAAAAGGTTTTTGGTGCATATAATACAAAAGATACTTATTTTTGGTACAACAGTCTCATTATTACCCAGTGCTTAGCTATCACAACCATTCAATATGCGTATGTAACGGGTGATTTTTTAAGCGTAGTTTTTTTTTTAAATCGAATAAAACACTCAAATTTGCATCAAATATTCAAAATTTGTAATGTAATCGATAAATAGGCGTATCATGGCTCGATATCGTTCGCCGTTGACGGTAACGTTTCTTCCACGGTCGTCTTTGAAGAAAAATGGACCGATGATGCCACCAGCCCAGTTTTGCTTATTTACGTATCTCTTGAGCCAGAAATGAGCCTCATCGTTGAACCCAATTTTTCGATAAAACAGCGGAAAAATGAAAAATCATTCATTTATTGCTATGGCTGGGAAACGAACCCAGAACTTTTTCACATATAAGCCCTTATAATAAACGCTGATTATTTAATCACTGACTAACTTTTGACACTTGCGCGAGTATTTCTTATGGGAAACACTGTTAAGTTAACCATTGATTAGCTAATCAGCTTTTATTAATACGTGGGTTAATGCATTTAATAATGTAAATTTGTTTCGTCACAAATCCGACAGTTTTTACTTTTTGACACATCTATTTATATAAAATTGCAAAATAGGTCTTCTTTTCGGCGAAATTTGGGTCTATGTCCAATAGCTTCAGAGCCCAATCACCAAACATACGACGATGTCTATAGTCGCTTAGCATAAATTCCAAGGTTAAGAGTCGCTGAGTTCAAGACCTAGAAATACCAAGTTCTTGCAAATGACGAGGAATTTCTCTACTCTACACTTTAAGCCACAGAAGCGATTCATGAGTCCTTGCATATCTGTGATATATGCACGGGTATTGGCTCCTTTTTTATATTTGGGTTATGAATACCCTCTATATGTTTTAGAACAGTCGGGCCTTACGAATATTAGGGATAAGATGAAAGGAGGGTTGGTTTTAAATGACTGTAAGCTTAAATGGGAAGAAAAACAGAGCTTGGTAGACCATTCCAGATTCGTGTTATTCTGTTTAGATTGGTACATCTCTATATTTCAGCGTACGACCGAAGACAGGCTTGAGGGTAAACTTATTTGCATTCATAGCTTAGTGAGTATTGCGGCTAAATTGTTAAATGGGAGGAATGCAACTTGATATTATATAGGGATACAACAAGGTAAAGCAGGAGATATTTTGACGATGTTCGATTGAAACTAAAGAGTATACTATTTCTTTATCTCCCATTTTTTTTTGCACGCATTTGAATCCTATCATTTTCATTTTATATGATTTATAAGCTGGATCGGATAAACCCTTTTTGGATACTTTGCAGCCCGTGATACGAGTTATGTTCAATTTAATTCTTCATAAAGACAAATTAAATCATCTGCAAGTCCTATACTTGTGAAGACATTCCTGGAAGCTTTAGTTTTCTGTTAAAAATTGTCTGAAGTAGATGTTTACTTCAGTATGCGTTCTGCTTTTCCAGTCCATCTCCCGTTTGGTGTTGCATTTCATTTCTTCTATCTTTCTGATTTGTATACCGATTCTTCAATCCGGGATTTATTTTTTATATATTCAAGATGAGATTTTAACCACCAGCTAGACATGGATTCGTCTCGAAATTGCACTTATTGATTCCCCAGAGACCGTTCTGCATGCAATGCATACTTGAAGTGATGACCTTTTACAAAGAAAAAGATATTGTTTTCGTTAAAAAATTCGACCTCGAGATTTTGATTGATTCTAACAATACGGACGATAGCTGAACCCAAAAAAGTGGTTTTTGGAATTCCGTCCGTCCGATTTACTTCAAATTTCGTATCCAGGGTTTTTTTGATCATAATTCTAGGCCATTTTTTTGTTTGTTTTTAGCCATGATATAAACGGTACCTATCATATAAAAATTATACATAATTATATTATTATACAATTTTCTCGAAAACGGCTCTAACAATTTTGATTAAATTCTGTATATAATGGGTGATCCATTTCGAGGTTCCCTACTTTTTTAAAGAAAAAAACACAGAAAATTCAAATTTAATGAAGAATGTTTGTTATCATTTGAAAGAACATTCTTAGGCATTTATTTTTTGAAGATTATGTCTATCAAATGTTGGCCGTTGCTACGTCGCAGATGGTCCATCCGTTGAGTCCAATTTTCGATCACTCGTTCGAGCATTTCGACTGGTAACTGGCGAATGACACGCGTGATGTTTTCCTCCAAGGCCTGAATCGAAGCGGGTTTGTCGGCATAAGCTTTTGACTTTACATATCCCCACAGGAAAAAGTCTAACGGTGTGATGTCACACGATCTTGGTGGCCAATCGACCGGCCCAAAACGTGAAATTATGTGCTCACCGAAATGTTCTCTCAATAAGTCCATTGATTGATGCGATGTGTGGGAAGTGGCGCCGTCTTGCTGAAACCAAATGTCGCCGAGATCACGAGCTTCAATTTCAGGCATCAAATAGTCGGTTATCATGGCACGATAACGGTCGCCATTGACGGTTACGTTCGCACCGGCATAATTTTTAAAGAAATATGGACCGATGATTCCACCGGCCCACAAACCACACCAAACCGTTGTTTTTTCTGGATGAAGTGGCAGTTCTTCAATCTCTTCAGGTTGCTCTTCGTCCCAAATGCGGCAATTTTGTTTGTTACCATACCCATTGAGCCAGAAATGGGCCTCATCGCTAAACAAAATTTGCCTCGAAAACGTCGGATCTCCTTGGAACTTTTCAAGAGCCCATAGAGCGAAGCGATGTCGCTTGGGAAGGTCGAGCGGCTTCAGTTCAGTTGCACAAGCTGTATTTTGTACGCTTTCAATTTAAGATCTTGACGTAAAATGCGCCAAGTCGTTCCATACGTCAGTCCGAGTTGCTGCGAACGGCGTCGAATCGACTCTCTACGGTCTTCGTGTACACTCTCAGCTACGGCCGCTATATTTTCTTCACAGCGTGCTGGACGTGGTCTATTCGGTCGAATATTATCCAATAATGAATGCTGGGTCTCAAAATGGGTGATGGTGTTGCGAATAGTACGCTCAGTAGGCCGATTATGTTGACCATAAGTTGAGCGAAGTGCACGAAACACATTCTTCACAGAACATGAATTTTCTTAATAAAGTTGAACAATTTGTAAACGTTGTTCACGCGTAAGTCTTTCCATTATGAAATGCCAAACAATACTAAACAAAAATAATATAACAGCATGACACGACTCACACGTGATCTGTCAAAAAAGGCTATTGAAAAAAGTAGCTCTACTTGGATCACCCTGTATTATGATTTTTGCATTTAGGCCATATAAAGAAAATTGTCAATTTCCCGGAAACTATTTGGTCAAAATGAATGAAATTTAATTCATATACTACTATTGCTGTTTGCAACAAGTTCACATAATTAGTTTTAGCCCAACTATCCCTAAACGGAATTTTTCAATTTTGGCCAATAACTGAAAATCGTTATTAGTCAAACAGGCACCGATTCCTTTAAATTGCGGAAAAACGTTCACATTTCGACATTATTTATATGATTTTAAGCATCAATAATCAAAATGAATATTATTGTGCATTTTGACCAAATTATGCAAATCGTCAAATTCTCGCAAGGCTGACATTTGATCTAACGCCCAACTCGCTGTGAAAGAGAAAGTTGCGTACGTCCCAGTCGTGCACCCACCACTCGTTTTTTTATTAATTCAGTAAGGAATAAATATTTTTAAAATGCACCCGTCCAACAATAAGAAATTTAGATAAAGTTTTTGAACAAGGATTGGATGGGTTAGGTAAGAAAAGTCCAGCTTGTTCAATGACAGACTGCAGTAAATGCTAGGTGGAAGTTCTGTAATAACCAGAGACACTGTAAAAAGCTAAAGAGCCAACAAATCATGCAAAGTTGTAAAATATTTTAAAGAAAAATATATGGATTGTCAATAAAATATGAGAGTACATTTTTCTTAAAATCTTTTGAAAGTTATTCGTTCCCAAATTCGCTTTCATGTGAACGTGCCTTATGAATGCGAACGATAGCAATATTATGTTCATAAATAAAATCAGTTTGCTGTAGGAGATTACACTCATTACTGTGATTAAAAATAGATTTTATGGGTGGATACCAATAAATGTTGTTGAATAAGATAGTACAGTGCTATCAAATACCGTGGTCTCAATTCGTAGACAACATTTACAAGCGCTTTGAAGTACATCTGTACAAGCATTTTGAAGTCTGAAACGAAAGTAATTATAACCACTTTTTGTAAAAGATTACGCAAAAGTTTTCAATTGCATCTTGTAAATCCATACCAAAAAAATCGGTCTCATCTTTAGAGCCAATATTTTCAGGTGTACAATCGATTTTACAATTAACCTATATTTCATTTCTTAATTGAAAACTTCTACCTGAAGGTAACTTGTAGGTGTGTATATATGTCTTCATCTTTTGATTAGATAAAACAATCTCAATTATTGAACAATCTGAATTGTTTTAGTTTTTTATTGTGTCCCATACTCCATAAATTATATCGGTTATTAGGGGTTTTCTAGTAGCCTCGATGATTTGTATTACCTCTAGTCAAAAATAAGTACACAGATTAAAATAAAAAAAAAAGATATGAAAAAGCTACTATTAGCTATGTGAATGGTGAAGTACCCTATCCCATTCTCTAGACTTTAATGAGCTTTCTGTGCCATTTTACTTTCACGTTCTATGATTAGGAACGTGAACCTGGAAAGCAATCTGAAAAGTGGAGAGCAACAACCAGTTTGAGGGTTGTGCCGTCGGGGTAAATTCCCGACCATGGAAAAAACCATTAGTTATGAGAGAGACACAACCAGCCTCGGATAATGAAACTCCTCATATGGCAACAAGACCCGTAACGTCAATAGACTATGTTATGAGAGCACCTGGAATGTATGAACACTCTACACCCCGGGTGCTACTCAAAAACTTGAATCTGTCTTCACGCGGTACAAGGCAGATATAACCGCAATCCAGGAGATACGATGGATAGGATAAGGTATAATGAAGAGAACAAATTGCGACATTTATTACAACAAAAGTTTGCAAAAGTTTTGGGTGATTTTTTAGCTGGTTTGGTTTTGGCAACACTGGTTTTGACAGCTGACGTGTGTTTAGTACATTGTGTCACTGTCAAACAGCTTCAGTTTGGTTTGCAATTCAACCATGGATCGTCTTACAAATGAACAACGCTTGCAAATTATTGAATTTTACTATCAAAATTCGTGCTCGGTTCGAAATGTTCATCGCGCGCTGCTTCCATTTTATGATCGGCATTCTCGACCTTCTGAGCAGTCTATTCGGAAGATTGTGACCAAATTTCGCACCAAATTTACTTTGTTGGACATTAAACCACCAACACGTTTACGTACTGTGCGTAGTGAAGAAAATATTGCGGCCGTATCAGCTAGTGTGACAGAAGACCGCGAAATGTCGATTCGGCGCCGTTCCCAGCAGTTAGGCCTTTGTTACAGCACTACGTGGAAAATTTTGCGGAAGGATTTGGGCGTAAAGCCTTTTAAGATACAGCTGGTGCAAGAACTAAAGCCAGCCGACCTACCACAACGCCGAATTTTTGGTGAATGGGCTCTTGGAAAGCTGGCCGAGGATCCGCTTTTTTAGCGAAAAATTGTGTTCAGCGATGAGGCTCATTTTTGGTTAAATGGGTACGTAAATAAGCAAAATTGCCGCATTTGGAGTGAAGATCAGCCAGAAGCATTGCAACAGCTACCAATGCATCCCGAAAAAGCCACTGTTTGGTGCGGTTTATGGGCCGGCGGCATTATTGGGCCATATTTCTTCAAAGATGATGCGAATCGCAGCGTTACTGTCAATGGTGAACGCTACCGAGCGATGATAACAAACTTTTTTTTGCCCGAAATGGAAGTTCTTGACTTGCATGATATGTGGTTTCAACAAGATGGTGCCACATGCCACACAGCACGCGAAACAATGGCGCAATTGCGAGGCGAGTTTGGCGAGTTTCGGGCCGGTCAATTGGCCGCCTAGATCGTGCGATTTGACACCATTAGATTATTTTTTGTGGGGGTATGTCAAGGCTAATGTCTATAGGGACAAGCCCGCTTCGATTGACGCACTGGAAGCCAACATCCATGCATTCATTCGTGAGATACCGGCCGATATGTGTGAAAGAGTATGCCAAAATTGGACTCAGCGGATGGGCTACCTGAGACGCAGCCGCGGTCAACATTTGCATGAAATTATCTTTAAACATTAAATTGCAAGGTTCAAACTATCGATTCAAATAAATATTTCATTCATTTTTTTAGTTGGTAAGCACAGAATCCACGAAACGACAAAAGACAACGGCTACCGACTAATCGATTTTGCAGCAGCTCGTATAACGGTGATAGATAGCACTAGGTTTCCAAGGCTAAGAATCCACACAGCAACCTGGCGCTCTCCAGACGGTCGAACCGCCAACCAAATCGACCATGTGCTAATCGATGCGAGGCACGCATCCAACATCCTCGACGTGCATTTTCTTGTCGCTTAATTCAGAGCTCGACTGTCCAACGAGAAGAAGCTGCGAACTGCCCAGAAGAAGAAATTCGAAGTTGGACGCCTTAGCACACCTGGGGCCTATTTCATAAAACCACAAGTGTTGTACTTGTGGACTTGTAACTACAAGCGCAAATAAAGTATGGAGTTGTAATATTGTGTTCCATAAACATTTTTCCTCGCTTGTAGTTCGGCAAATTCAAATTATATGTGCAGCGGTCTAAATTCTACAAGTCTACAAGTGTGTAACTACAAGTTAACAATTAATTGCGGGGAACTACAAGTCCGCAGCATTTCTCATTCTTCTTCTTTCTTTCTTTCATTCTTTGTTACAATTACTTTAGCCATAGTAAAAAAAAAATTGTGCCGTTTATTAAATGCCGTTATTACATGTAAAATCATGTTTTGGTGCACTTATTGAAGCTCATTTCTATTAATTTTATCATCCGGTCGGTCACTAAAATATAAGAGTTTAAAATGTGCTCAAAAGAAATAAAATTGTTACTTCTAGAAGAAATCGAGAAAAATAAAATAATTTTGTTTGGTTCTTTTTCCGATAAAATCACGAAAAAAGAAAAAAGTGATATTTGGATGCAAATCCATGAAAAAGCTAAGTCGAATGGTTTTTTTTGTGGAAAGTCGTGGAGTTATATTCGCGATGTTTTTTGGACCAATATCAAGCGGTGTACTATGGTAAGTACCTACATATGCTAATATTCCAATAAAATGTTTGTTAATTATTTACTTTATGAAAAGGTCAAGGTCGATAACAGAAAAAAGACGGGCTCTGGCGGTGGACTTGACGCACGGTTGAATGAAATTGACAACAAAGTTTTGGACATATTGGAGAAAGATGCTCCCAATATTATTGGCCTGCCAGTTCCCGAATCGCTTCATGATGATGTGACTAATGAGTCTTCTGGTATTTTTGAAGAAACTGAACTTGATATGGAAAATCAAAGATTTCCTTCGCAGAACACAAGTTGCAGTAGAAAGAGTAAAAAAAATCCATCAACTTCGTCTGGTAAAAAGAATTGTGTACACAAATGTACTAATATTTTAAATTGCCTTTATATTTAGAACCCAAAAGGAAATATATCCTTGACGACGAAATTGCACAATTGAAGAAAGAGAAGTTAGTGTTGGAGATCGAAAATTTAAAGAAACAAAACAAAAAACTAGATATGGAAATTGAAAAGCTGGATTTGGAAAAAAAGATGCTAAGCAATAATTTGATAGAAAAAGAGTGTAGTATTTTGACAATAAAAGAGTATTGATGCATATAATATGGATTTTTATTTTTCAAAACTATTGCCTAAACGAATTTATTATTTCCTGTCTACGTGTTATCCCACCTTGTGTGTTAAGTGTAGTGTTTTCTATTAATTGGTCTGCTTCATCTTCATCTTCTTCGTAATTTTCATCTTCATTTAAAGTATGTGAAGTTAGATTACAAAGCGTTACACAAACTTTTATTATATTGCAGGCGTATATGGGATTAACTCTTAACTGTTGTAGACACGGAAATTTTTCTTTCAACACACCAATTGCATTTTCGATAAGTCGCCTTGTTGACTTATGTGCACGGTTGAACCTTTGAACTGCGTCATCATCTAAGTTGTTATTTTGTGGTGTTATTAGCCAATCTGTACAACCATATCCGGAATCCCCTAGTAAAATCGATCGTGAATGCGGCCTCCAACCAGAATCCATCTTAGAACATAGCACACTGTTCCGCAGTACCCTTGCATCATGAACTTTTCCTGGCCATCTGGCACTGACATAGTAAAAGCGCAAGTCCGGGCCACATACAAGCATACAATTAATTGAGTGGTTTCCATGTCGATCAACGAAACGATCTTCATACTCATTTGGAGCGTCTATTTTTATCAAAGTTCCATCAATGCATCCAGCAACATTTGGCATTCCAGCAATAGAATAAAATTTTTCTATCACTTCCGAAGTATTTGTTGGCCAATTTACCTGATTAGCGAATACACTTTGGTTGATAGCATTGACAACTCTTTTAATTACACGACAAACCGTTGCCTTTGAAACTCCATGCATATCAGCTACACCATGATATTGAGACCCGTTACCTAGCCAATGCAAGGCTAGTAAAAGTTGCTGTTTAACTGACAGAGCATGATTACGATTAGTTTCATGTTGTATTAACGGTCCAATGCTTCTTAGCAATGTCTCGAAAGCGGAGAAGTTAATTCTAAATTTTTCATTAAATGTATGATATGTTAAAATATCAAAATTTATACTCTCTTTAAAAATTCGCGGTTCTCGTGTCTGATTACTTTCGTAGTCACTATCGTCACTGCTTGATATCATTTTTATTTTAAACTTCTTGACCACACGTTTTGTAAGCACTAATTTTGAACCACGAATAAACAAAATTGTTGCAGCACGTGATTTTATAGTCCCTCTACTCTTGTAAGAAATTCACTTGTAGTTACAAGTTTGTCACTAATAATTTTTTGCACAAATACTTTTATGAAACAGAAAAGTTCGCCGCAGTTGTAAATTCACTTGTAGTTACAAGCCTGGCACACTTGTAGTTATTAGTGAATCGGAATTCTTTATGAAACAAAAATGTGCACATAATTTACAAGTTACAAGTGAATTCACAAATAATTATTAGTGTTGTAGTTTTATGAAATAGGCCCCTGGAGTAGTCAGAGCCTACAGTGAGCGCCTGAGTATGAAACTCTCCTTATTTAGTATATTTACTATTTACTACAAAATTTAAAAATCATTATTTGTTAATCACTAGGATATTAAGTAACTAAATAACATTGAATAAATTTTAGATTCATTAAACATTAGATTTAATGTAAACTATTAAAAGTCTTTTAAAAGAATGGTAATTTGACTCATTTTTTATCACAATTGGTAATTCATTAAAAAATTGTATGCCTTTGTACATCACCATGTTTTGAGTTCTACTGTCTCTATACAATGGTAATCTAAAATTGTTATTGGATCTAAGGTTATAAGGTTGAACTTCATGTGTTATATTTAAATTTGCCGAAACCACTGTAGGGGGTCAGCCACCCCCGAGAAAGAGCCCGTGGTATGAAAGCAGGAGCTGCAGCGCAAAACAAGGCAGCGAGAGAAGAGTATCGAGCCAGGAGAAGGGAGGAAATGAAGACCCTGCGTAGAAAGAAGAGGGCTTACGCAGCCTCCCAGCTCAAGGAGATCGAAGAGTCGCGCGATCATAACAACATCCGGAGGTTTTATAAAAAAGCCTAGTAACTGGCTGCTGGCTACAAAACCGGAACGCAGGCTCTTCGAAGCAGCAAAGGAAATAGTAGATGGGAATAGAAGATGTGTTTAAGCAGCATTTCCAACAGCTGCTAAATGGGCACCATGTAGAGAGAGTGATAGGACAAGAAGAGAACCCACGTCCAGTCAATGAAGAACTAGTTCCTAGTATAGAAGAAGTTTCCCTAGCTATAAAAAAGCTTAAGAACAACAAAGCCGCAGGTTCTGATGGCTTACCAGCGGAGCTTTTTAAGGAGCATGCACCGAATCATCAACCAAGTATGGGTGGAAGAAAACATGCCCGATGACTGGACTATCAGCTCCATATGCCCCATCTACAAAAAAGGCGATCCTATGTCTTGCAAGAACTATCGAGGCATATCCCAGCTTAATGTCGCATATAATATTCTATCCAACGTACTGTGTGGACGTCTAAAACCGTTCTGCAACACACTACCAGTGTTTATTAAAATCCATCTTAGGATCAAAGTAAACACCAAAATCCACCAAAACACCACCAAGAGTATAATTAAAATCAGAGGGAGCACTTTTCGTGAAAATGACATATGCTGGCACTTTATAGGGTTCAGATTCAGACCGTTTTTAGGACACCATGTGGTAAAACTATTTATATCGGTTTGAAGTGAAAGAGAATCGTTTAAATCTCCTACGCATTTAAAAATTTTCATGTCATTAGCATATATCAATATTTTGCTCTCTCGAATAGAAGCTCTTGCTGACTATCTTATGGGTTACTCCAGATTGGGCAACAAAAGGGTTGGATTTAGATTCTCTAAACTAAACTCAATGAGAGATATGATTGAACCTAATTTATGAATCCTGGAGGGTGATAACTGGTCAAAGGCTTTGGAGAAGTCAGAATATATACAATCGATTTCTTTTTAATTTTCCAAACTATTGGAGCAATGATGCATAAATGTTAAGAGGTTTGTGACAGTGGACCGATTTTTTACAAAGCCATGCTGTTCTTCACAGATAATGTTTCGACAAAGGAAGGCCAGCTTATCACAAATAATATGTTCGAAT
This sequence comes from Rhingia campestris, assembly GCA_932526625.1. Classification (NCBI taxonomy): domain Eukaryota; kingdom Metazoa; phylum Arthropoda; class Insecta; order Diptera; family Syrphidae; genus Rhingia; species Rhingia campestris. Next base: position 11,794,210 of record OW052183.1, read on the forward strand.
AACTTTGGAATGCAAGATAGTTTTGAGATAGGTCTATAATTAGAAATATGTCAACGCTCATCTTTTTTAAAAACAGGTGTAATAAATGCATTTTTCCATTGAGTTGGGAATACTCCTGTGGCGAGGGAGCTTTCAAACATATGGCAAAAAACGATCTATGCATTGCTTAACGACTATTGGTGGGATTCCATCAGGGCCCGGAGAATAGTCATTATTTAATAAAAGGATATATACAAGTAGTGTTTCATCGTCAAATGTTACGTTACTGAAGCTTACTTGAGGACAGTTGTTAAGATAAATAAAATAATGTTCGTCTAAGACTAGTGGGGTATCAATAAATGATTTACTGAAGTTTTCTGCGAAAAAGTTAGATAAAATAATAGAGCTCGATATTTTTGAATTATTGTAAGAGAAGTTGGTTGGATGTCCGTCCGTTTTTCTCTACGAATTAACAAAACCCCAAAAGCGTTTTGGGTCACTTTTAAGAGCGTTCTCCATATTGGCTATATAGCCATTATATAAACTATTTGACATCCCAGAAAATTCCTTAAAATAATTCAGGTACTTATCATAGTCGTAATGATTTTGGCTTTTTTCAAAATTGTTCCAGGTCCGGTTACGTCTATTTCGAAGAAATTTAAGCTTTTTCGTGTACCAAGGATGCTGGATTTCAGCATAACTAGAAAGTTGGGTTGAGATAGTTCTATCCATGCAATCATTTATTAGAAAATAGAATTTGTTAACAGCTTCTTCTAAATTGGAGAGGCTGTCAACATTCACATTCGAAAGAATGATTTTTTCGGATAGCCTTTAAAAGTTCGCTTTCCGAAAGTCAGAAGAGCGATCATTAGAGTTAGCATTTTCGTACAGATATCCGCCTATGTCAATGAAAATATCCAGTGGAGGATGATTTTTGTCTATGTTACTAATTCTGGTACTAGATTCTAATACTGCAGTACTAACAGTGTCAGAAGAAAAAACTAAATCGAGAATTCGATTATTATGATTTTTTATACAGCTTAATTGTTGTAAGTCAAATGATAAAATGTTATCAAGTAATGACAGCTCTTGTTGTGCAGAGACTTCTGATGGTATAAAATAAGGTTCTTCCTTGGAAGATACCCGGTCTATGTGTGGCAAGTTGAAATCGTCCAGCAACAAAATAGTACTGTCACAACGAGATAAGTCAAAGATGTATTCTAAAGCCTTTGATAGCTCAGAATACAGAGTGCAAAGACGATATGAGGGAATGTACGCATTTGCAACATAAAGAGAAGTCAACTTATAAGGTCATCTATCGGCTTATGGCGTTGTTCGCGACACAGCATTTATCTCGTTAACTTCTCCATCCAAAATTCATGCAAAACATTTTTTATCACAATGAATTTCACATTTATTCGAAATTTTCCAAGCTTCACAACAGATTTTCCACCTTTACATTGTCCAAAATCCTCAAAATTTTGTCAAATAAAAAAATTCAAATTTCAATCAATCCTTCATATTTTTCTCGTTTTCGGAAATTTTCTGAGTTTTCCATCAAGAATTCTCTATTTTTCCATTTCGATTGCACACAAAATTCCATACAAAGAATCAATTTTTGATTTTTCCGATTTCTTGACTTTTTCGGAGAGCTTTCCCAAAAATACCTTCCAAATCAGCCCAGCAGTTCTCAATTGATGAATTTCCTACTATAAATGTTCACACCATTTTTATATTTGATAGATTGTATCTTAAAGTGTTCAGACTTTGCAAATGAATAAATCTAAATCTAGATGGTTCATTGTACTGTCGCAGATTATTGACGTTAATGAAAACACCCAAACGTTCAAACGTAATTAATTTCATCATCTGAAAATATTTTGATATCTCTACGTTGGCATGATTTTTTGTTTGCACTGTTGTTTGATTTTTAATAAAACGGATTATATTAGTGAAACAGATAAGGTACACTGCTTCGAACCCAAAGGCAGAAGAATTATTTGGAATGTAAAAAAAAGACAAAGGTATACCTATGTGTATATATAATTTATATCTCAAATGCGTAACTTCGTATAATTAAATTAAATAGCTTATCAAACAAAATCAAAAGCCGGTTATTTTTGAAAACGGCTTACGTTGTACAGATCCAAGTCAATGCAAAATTATAATTTCTACAGATAAAAGAAAAGTAGATCGGACAAACTCGTGACAAGAGCAATGTTATCAATCGTAAACAAATGATAAAACTACGCAGAGACAATTTACAAATTAAAAAAAAAATATAAATATATATACGCAGATATTTAATTATCCTTAGACAGCAAAAAAAAAAAAACAAATTAACCCAGATTTTTGCAAAAACAAAAACCAGAAAATATCCAATTGATTTCTGACTACAGAATGGAAATCGGATAACTGGTATCGACCTGTTTAAGGTGTATGTACTGGGGATATATTTGCTTTGCATACTTAGATATATTTAATTTCAGCAAGATGTCATTTTAATCAAAAGTGGTTTTGATTCGACCCCAGGTCAAATGAAATTAAAAACAACTATACATGATCGTCTGCAGCTTTAAATTCTATCAACTTCAAATGAGTACAATGACTGTTTAGTGTATTTTAAGATCAGACAACTTCAAACGCTCTTAAAAGAGTGTTAATAACACAAATAAAAATCAAGTAATTTTTTTAAACTTCTTTTTTGTTAGTTCCCACTTCTGACACTTATGTTGCGTGATGAAGATAAAACAATATGAGTGTTCTAAATTCAAATTTTGTTAGGTTATAGGCAGCCACCATGTTGTTGAAAGGAAACATAAAATTTGTTATTTGTTTAAGGAAATCTTCATACGTCCACACTTGTAAATATAAACCAGTTCTTTTGGCACTTAGTAATCACAGGTGGGGTGAATTCTGATCAACCATACCTGGATATAATTTAGTGTCATTATCCTTTTTTGACCCCGGGCTCGCCATATATATATATATAAGTAGTGACCAAGCCTGCCAAATTCAACCTTAACACGGCCAATGTTCTAATGGGAAATTGTCTGACACTATCTCAATCCCTGCATCCTCACACAGAAATCGTCATTGCGGGCGACACAATTCTAAGTACACAACTCTACGTGGCTTTTACATTCTGGACAGACAACACCCGAAGGAAGGTATGTTGAGATCTTTGCTGAGGTAAATAACCCAACGCAGGTTGTTAATTAGCAGACACGCATACCGGATATAACAGTCAAGCCACCCTAAACTTGTTTCTTACCACTCAACCCGATAAATGCACCATCAATGTATTATGGCCTCTAGGTTCGTCAGACCACTGTATTATAACGGGTGATCCAAGTAGAGATACTTTTTTCAATAGCCTTTTTTGACAGATCACGTGTGAGTCGTGTCATGCTGTCATGTTATTTTTGTTTAGTATTGTTTGGCATTTCATAATGGAAAGACTTACGCATGAACAACGTTTACAAATTGTTCAACTTTATTATGAAAATTCACGTTCTGTGAGGAATGTGTTTCGTGCACTTCGCTCAACTTATGGTCAACATAATCGGCCTACTGAGCGTACTATTCGCAACACCATCACCCATTTTGAGACCCAGCATTCATTATTGGATAATATTCGACCGAATAGACCACGTCCAGCACGCTGTGAAGAAAATATAGCGGCCGTAGCTGAGAGTGTGCACGAAGAACGTGGAGAGTCGGTTCGGCGCCGTTCGCAGCAACTCGGACCATGATAACCGACTATTTGATGCCTGAAATTGAAGCTCGTGATCTCGGCGACATTTGGTTTCAGCAAGACGGCGCCACTTCCCACACATCGCATCAATCAATGGACTTATTGAGAGAACGTTTCGGTGAGTACATAATTTCACGTTTTGGGCCGGTCGATTGGCCACCAAGATCGTGTGATATCACACCGTTAGACTTTTTCCTGTGGGGATATGTAAAGTCAAAAGCTTATGCCGACAAACCCACTTCGATTCAGGCCTTGGAGAAAAACATCACGCGTGTCATTCGCCAGTTACCAGTCGAAATGCTCGAACGAGTGATCGAAAATCGGACTCAACGGATGGACCATCTGCGACGTAGCAACGGCCAACATTTGATAGACATAATCTTCAAAAAATAAATGCCAAAGAATGTTCTTTCAAATGATAATAAACATTCTCCATTAAATTTGAATTTTCTGCGTTTTTTTCTTTAAAAAAGTAGGGAACCTCGAAATGGATCACCTTTTACCAGCAAATTTCTTGTACTCCAGTCCAGTAACATGTTTCCAAAAGGACTGTATGGCAATACAAAAAAGCCTATTGGGAATTTTAGACGATCACTATGTTTCCTCAATAGTGACGTAAATGCTGCTGCTGATATTATGTCAAACATCATTCCCCTTGGTATCAGATCTCTGGTATGACTTGAGCTGCAAAGAAGCTATCAGGTTGAGAGAGACAAACTTTCGGATCTACAAGACCAACCCAACAGAGGAAAATCAAACAAAGTTCAAACAAACCAGAAATGTCGTTATGCCAATTTATAGCGTGTCAAGTTCCTATATGAAAAAGCTTTGTGTGAACAAAATATAGATATTAGGATTGTCTAAATATGTTGATCAGACACTTTTTCAAAATTTTCTAACGTTTGGCCAAAAACAAAAAGTGGGTGTGGCAGTGGGTGGATTTTGAAAATGCTTACAATTGTTCTGGTGGCACGGAAAAGAATTAATTATCCTAGCTCAACATTTAAGGCCCAAAAATCGGTGACCAACAGACAGACAGATAGACGGACACAAAGATATAAGCCAAATTATTGTGACTCCTCTAGCGATTCTAAGTCTATCCATATCTAGCTTAATTATTTCTCTATGCTATTTTTTTGACATTTTTTGGCTCATCTGATTAGGTTTAATGTCAAAAACTTTACCTAATGCGTAGCTGCATAGGTCATGCGTATTTAGTACTTTGTTTTTCCCATAAATCTGATTTCTCTGTTAACTTCGTATATGGGTCGGGAAAATCTTTAACAGAGGAAGTAACGGCTTAAGCCAACGGTGCACTGCGAAAAAAATTAACAGAAGTAAAAATCTACACTAGTCGGCATAAGTATTTTGACGAAACCTTTTTGTGACTATTGAGACTAACTTTGCTTGGTATCGTTAAAACAACGGTGCAAAAATGATGCGCGAAACAAAGAATCTATTTTTAGCTCTATGCATGCCAAGTTTTGTATTGTTTACCTTTTGCATTCTCTTTCTGCTGATAAGAACGCATGCAGACAAAGAATTTTAACGTGGCATAAGTATTTTGACGGAAACTTTGTGTAAATATTTTAACAGTTTTGAGCACGTGATAACCAAAAAACTTGTGTAGTTAACTTTAATTTACATTAAACGTTGATAACAAAATAAAAGTTTATTAAAATTTATTAAAAACCATGGGTAAAACGGCTGAGTTGAGTTTGGTTGTCAGATCTTCAATGGTAGCGAAGTTTAACGCTGGAACGGCAGTAAAAGACATAGCAAGTGAGTTTAATGTGTCGCGTCAAACTGTGCAATATCAAATCAATAAGTTTAAAAAGCATAATGACATCACAAACCTAATGAGATCAGGTGCTAAGCGCAAAACAACGCCCACTGAAGACCGAACCCTTCTACGGGAATTTAAAAGAAATATATTCCTGAAGCCTCAAACTGCTGCAAATCAATGGAATTTGACGGCAACGAATCCAATCAGTGAGCGCACTGTCCGACGACGTTTAATGGAAGGAGATTTTAAAACATTTAAAGCTAAGGACGTGCCGTACATATCAAAGGTAAACAAGCTTAAAAGACTGTCTTTCGCAAAGGAACATCTGCACAAGCCAAAGGAGTACTGGAGAAGCGTTCTATGGACAGATGAAAGCTCCTTTGAGTATAACTCATCAAAAAACAAATTTTACGTTAGATTGCCAAAGGTAGAAAGGCAAAAAAGACGCCCCGTTTGTCAAAAAGTGAGCCATGGTGGAGGCTCTGTCATGTTCTGGGGATGTGTTGCGTATAATGGCCTGGGTGAATTGGTTCCTATCACCGGCTCGATGAACCAAGGTCAATATTTAAGAACCCTAAATGATAATGCCTTTCCTTCCGGAGGTAGGCTTATTGGTGAATCATTTATCCTGCAACAGGACAATGCCCCATCCCACAAAGCCCGGATGATAACTAAATTTTTGAAGGTTGTTGGTGTTGCCACTTTGGACTGGCCACCTCAAAGTCCAGATTTAAATATAATAGAAAACGTCTGGTCTCTTTTGAAATGCAAAAGAACAGTTTCTTTAAATAAATCCAGAGAGGAGACGATTTCTGAGGTCACTTCCCTTTGGGAAGAGATATCTCCAGAGATTCTTCAAAATTTAGTAGATTCAGTACCGAGACGCCTTCAAAAAGTTATTGAAGCCAAAGGAGGTTATATATTTTACTAAATTCTTCTTTATTTATTTACTTTTGTTAAGTTTAAAATGTTTTTTCTTAGAGTTATATACTTGTCAAAATACTTATGCCAACACACGAAATTACAAATTAATTTATATCTTTTTTGACTTCTATGAAAAAATATTTGTTTGCCTATTTTTAAGTTTGTATTAGTTATATATAAAAATGAAAAAATAAACATGAATTCTTGTCAAGCCATTTAGAAGTTAAACTCAAAAATGCACGCTTTTTATTTCGTCAAATACTTATGCCGACTAGTGTAGTATGCAAACAATTGCGAAACGTATGGAAGAAACATAAAAGGTGGATGTTATAGATTCACAACAAAAGCCGATAGACGTGCAACCATCCGAACTGTTCAATTCCTATGACTCTGTGTCAGAAATAAAGACAAACATATGAGAAGGCTTAAATCTGCTGTGCGGATCGTTGAATATCCTATCACATCCCATCCTTATAATTAATATCCCCAAAAAGGAGGTTTTATGGGCCTATAATATAGAAAATGACATTGTCACAACATGTTGTTCAAACAGTTTATCAGAATCTTTTGTTGTATGACAAAAAAAAATCGTTTTTCTCCTGCATATGCGCTATGGGGTAAGGTATACAAACGGTTTTTTGTAAGAAATCGCCCCCAATGTAATGTTCATATTAATATTACTAATGATTCTGCATCAACATTTTTTTCGAAAATTTTAAAATTTGACCAAAAAACTTTTTTTTATTAAAAACGCCCCAACAAGTGGGCGTGGCAAAAAACTTTATATGAACGAAATATATATATTACGATTGTCTAACTACGCTTCTCAGACACTTTTTTTTGAATTCCTTGAGGTTTGGCCAAAAAATACGTTCTAAAAAGGGGCGAGGTTTTGGGCGGATTTCAAAATTGTTTACACTTGTTCTGCAACAAAGTACCAAATTTCATCCTTCTAGCTCAAAATTTAAGGCCCAAAAACTGGTGACGTACGAACGGACGGACAGACATGGCTAAATCAACTCAGCTAGCGATTCTGGGTCGATTCATATATTTGAGGTATATCTAGCTAAATTATTTCTCTATGTTACAAACTATGTATCAAAACTAATATATCCCTATGGGATAGGGTATAAACAGTCTGAGTGGCAACAAGTGATCTTTTTAGATGAAAACAAGTTAAACTTAGAGGGTCCCGATCGCTATCATTATAATGACCTTCGAAAAGAGGAGCATTATTTAAGCCATCTTCATAGCTGTGAAGGCATCGTCATGGTGTGGTGAGCTATTTCCTTCTACGGGCTTTTCGAAATTAAATTTTTTACATCAAGAATGAATGCAAATGCTTATAAGGGTGTGTTGGAAAAGTCCTTTCCTCATATTTTTGACCTCTTTGGACCAATACCGTGGACATTCCAACATGTTAATGTCCCTATTCATACAGCAAGGAAGGTAGAACAGTGGATTGAGAGCCAAAATGTTAATATGTTGACGTGATCCTCATACTCCCCTGATGAAATTTATAGGTTAGGAAGCCTGTGAAATAATGTTAAACTTTGAGATTAAATTTATTTCCCCCAACTAAGTGTATATTGATGGTCTTTCAATATATATATAACAAAAATGTATCATTGCAATATTTATAAAGAGAGGTTAACAGTGAGGTGAATAAAAAGTTGAACCTATTCAGAAGACCGGCAGTGTACCCCTATGGAAGAGGGTATAAAAATCTGCCTCATCATCAGTTTAGATGCTCATTCAATTCCAGCTGTGAGTTCTTTAGACAAAGCCAATCTGCTTGTTGCACATTTCGCAGCCAGTTCCACTTTGCCAGATTGTGCCCAGTCTCCTCCTGTACTTGAGAACATAGATCAACTTTCTATGGAATAAAGTAAACTGACTTTCGTACTCGTACGTTGCAAGAGTTTTATTTGAACTCATATATCCCCCATTATTCTGAAGAGGTATCATAGCAAAACCACTGAGTAAGCTTTTCTATCTATCCTACTCATCAGGACTCTCCGACTAGATGGGAAACTGCATTCGTCGAGCATGTACCAAAAAAGCGAATCTTCTTCTCACTCTAGTCACCAACTAATTGCACATACGTCCCTTCTTTCCAAGGTCATAGAAACCCTGATAAAGCTCATTTCTCGAAAACGAAAACTTCTCAATGGCCGGTAGTATGGTTTTTGCAGCAACAGGTGTACTGGTGATTTGATGACATATCTCACCGAAAAGTTAAACCATCCACCATGGTGGAGAAATTGTTGATTGTTGCACTTGATATTTCAATCAAGTGCCAGTAGTTCTACATGGAATACTCTGGCAAAATCCGGCAGGTTAACAATTTATTTAGAAATCAAGCAATCTAATCATGAAGATCTGTCCAGTTTGTCGTCAACAATTCCCGACTAAGCAACAGCACGCTGCGCATTTGGCCACACATAATGCAAGAAGGCATAGCGCCGTAAACTGCGGGGTGCCCGAAATGGGAACACCACCGAACTTGCCATGAAGGAATTTGATGGCACGTGTGGCCGAGGTTTCACAACTTTGGATTGTAACCCGCTTAAGAGTGGACTTTCAAAGTTATCCAGCATTGCCGCAATGTATGAGACATATAAGATTACGCGTTGGATGGTCCATTTTTACCATGTTCCTGGAGACAATGCAAATGGATCATATATGGCCGGTGTGTCTTATAGGGCGAACAAACATCCTTCGGATATGCGTGTGGTGGCTAGCCTATCACCGGTCATAAATAGAGCTATAACCGTGGATGGTAACATCACTGTCCCATGTGGTAAACTCATGGGACAAGCCTGGACGCAACTTCGCCTGGAGCAGTTATGTTATACAACAATTCAGATAAGGATGTGAATATTTGGGTAACATATAGTGTAACCTTCGCCAGTCTAACCGATGTTCCTCAAGAGGTTCAGGAAGAGTATTACACTTTTGACTTGCAACATAGAAGTGGTATGACAACGCAAATCAACCTGTTGAGACTGTTGACGTGGAGTCTGATTGGTACGGGGAGCTAGGGACTCAAGCTGCTTCGGACGGGGATGTGACCACTATTTGGAACAAGTTGTCCAGAGCTGTGACCGGTCTGAGTAGGCTCAAGCAAATCTTTAATCAGACGATAGGCTGGATCCATTTTCTTGGAACTGCCCATACGGCTGCTACACGTCCCTTACTGGCTGCACCAGCCATCGTTTACGTAACTCACCGGCTCTTTCTACAGTCCTGTCTGCAACTTCTAATCCATTTCATTGCTCCGCTGATGACAGTACTCTTAGCATCTCATATTCTTGTAGACATAGGTATTGCGAACTCTTGAGTTTCGCTTGAACGTGGACTAAACATTGTGGAAAATTTTCGAAACTTGTTGTATCAATCAATCCAACATGGTGGAGAAAGCAAGATTGTTACACTTGATATTTCAAAGATATTTGGGCATCATCAAGGCATCAAACCCTTCTGTCGAAAATGCGTGCAATAGAATCGATTAAAAACTTCTTCTATGGCTTTGAGCGATGGATGGCATTTAACTCAGCAGCTCATCCAAACATGTACCGGATTTCTTATTATACAATTACTTCAAACCCTGCTCAGCTACTGAGATATGACGACGATATCGACACCATAGGTCACTTCTATCATGCTGTTGTCGAGGCGTTTGCGGCAATTGGCAGACAGATTAACTTTGAGATATAAACACGCAAGAAGCAAGTACTTACAACTCAGTCATGTACCTCTCTAGTTTCTTTTTTGCTTAATATCTGCTCATTACTATACAAATTCATGGAATATTGATAACGATATTATTTACGTCTCATCGAAATCATTTGTAAACAATTGCGTAATTCTTGAGTGCAGTCATTCCAAGGAATACCTCCATTCTTATCATTGGTCTCAGAAGTATTTATTTAACCACAAAAAGAGTTTAAAAAAAAAAAAAACGTTCTCGTTCTAAAAGTGGGAAAGATGATAAAATTGCTTACATTTGTCATTACAAAAATGATTAAAATGTTTTTGTGGGTAATTATTAATACAATACAAGTTTGGTTTGTACATTAAATAATGTTTTACAGTTTTGAAGGAAAATACGTACCTCAAGCTGTTCATTAACTTAACTTTTAATATACACCTCCCATTAGGCTATAATAAATTAAATGGCCACACAAAGGTTGTGATTATAAAATGTAATTCCCCACACAATAATGATTTTCTAAAATTGACATTTAAAATGTTTTACTACGAATTAAGCAACTCAACCCAAAAACAAAAAATTACTTCAGATGCTTTCAAGCGTTTAAATCCGTTGATATATACAATTGCTAAACATTTATTGTATTTCGGTTGTTGTTCAATGTTGCAAGGGTTTTTTTACACGCTTTACTAATAAAATCAAAATCCGACTCTTGCTATCTTCGTCTAAGACCCGGATTTTCAGTGCTGAGTTAACTCTAAGTTAACACAGAGTAGCACTCAAGTTTTATCGATTTTGCTGTCAAAAAATTATCGAAATGTATAGAATCTGTTACAGCTCAGTTTTCACCGGTTTATTTCATTTTCCCTAAATAAATGAAAATGCTTTTGTAGCGATCTTTCTAGTTTTTTTCTTCTTAAAACAGTCCAATTCAATATTTAAAACAGTTTCGAGTCGCTGAGATCTGAATCTGAGTATATCGCACACGTATTTAGTTTCTAAAAATTTAATAAAATGTCCACTCAAGTGCAATTGAAAATAATCGTTTGGTTGGTATTTTATCATCTGTCAAAAACATCTGATCATTCAATTCCAGGGTTAACTCACTAAACATTCTGGATTAACTCAAAGTTAAATCTGGATTTAAATTGACTGAAAAACTACTTTCTCGAGTTAACTCGAGTTTAAACCCGGAACTAGGATGATCTCGCACTGAAAAAGCGGGCCTAAGGGTTGCTTTTATAAAGAATTACCAGTTTTCATAAAAAAATTGTTTTTAATTTTTTTTTCAGAAGCATGCATACCTATATGTGATTTTTTGGGGAGTCAAAATCACTATTATTAAGCTAATTCGTGTAATATTATCAATAATACCATTTGCATATATTTATGAAACTCAATTATATGGTGAGCCATTCTGGGTGTAGTTGATCTATGCAGGTCATATCTCTCATTAATAACCAGCAAGTATTATACCAAAAAAAAAAACAAATTTTTGGCGCAACAGGCTCGTTAGTACCCAGGGCCTAGCTTTCTCACAACCATTCATGTGTGGGTGTGTACTTCTTGCACGATGGCGGGACCTCCTGTTTTATGCCGACTCCGAACGGCTATGTTGAGATAAGCTATTCTTGACAATTGATACTACTCGGATGATTTGTCAGATCATCACGAGAGGAGGGCCAGTGAAAAATCATTTAGGTGTTGCTACGGCTGGGAATCGAACCCAGACCTCCTGCGCGGCAGTTCATCGCACTAACCACCTCAACTAATAATTAGCCTGGAAATGATAACCATTGTGTAGAACCTTAGCTATGGTAACATGAAAGCTAAAACTAGTCGACGTCTCAAAAATAGGTAAAAGTTCACATGTAAATAAAGGCCTGCTCAGAATGCATATCTGTAGCTTGTTTCTTGCATCGCTGTCGAAAGAGAGATACATTTCTTGCATGAAGTTGCCCTCTATTCAACTTCAAGCTACAGATTCACGAAGATACACATTGTGTAAGCGCTTACGGGTTGCCTTGTTTTTATCTTTTTACTCCTACAAGCATCAGCTACAGATACGCATTCTGGGCGGCCCTTAAGACTTTGACAGTGGATAGCGGCCATATTGTTGAAGCTACATCTGTCAAATTGGCTGCCATTTATTCAGTTTGGCAGTTTGTTTTAACATTTTTTTTAACGAATTTTATTCGGGCAACGTTCCGCAAGCTTCGCTCATTTTACGTTCGCCACAATCGTCCTACCGAGAGAACTATTCGCAGTGTAGTGGATAAATTTGAGCCCATTGGTTCAGTAAACGAGAAAACAACACGCGTACGTCGAAAATACGTAAAATCATAGCCAGAAAACATCGCCATTGTCCGTAAGAGGAGTATCCGAGGCATTCGATTTCGCAAGAACTCGGCCATTCGCAGACCATAACTTGGCAAATTTTGCGTTGTGATTTGACTTGTGTCGAACAAAATCTAACTGACACAAAAGCTGAAGAGGCACGCATCCAGTATTTTGGATGTCCTAACATTCCACTGACGGGCTCAGTAACGCGATGGTTAGTGCGATGAACTGCCGCGCAGAAGGTCTGGGTTCGATTCCCAGCCGTAGCAACACCTTAATGATTTTTCACTGACCCTCCTCTCGTGATGATCTGACAAATCATTCGAGTAGTATCATTTGTAAAGAATAGCTTATCTCAACTTAGCCGTTCGAAGTCGGCATTAAACAGGAGGTCCCACCATCGTGCAAGAAGTACACACGCACACATGAATGGTGTGAGAAAAAGCTAGGCCCTGGGTACTAACGAGCCTGTTGCGCCAAAAATTTGTATTTGTATTTGTAACATTCCAAGGGGCTAACATCGGTTCGAACCACTACCTTGTTGCAGCCAAGGCAAGGATGCGGATATCCACCATGCCACAAAAAACCAGAATACTGTGAAAAAAATGTAACGACTGTAAATTAAATTAAAGACTGTAATCGCCAGAGACCGCCAAGAACTTCGCGCAACGCGTATCCCTTAACCTCTTGATTCACACCACTCCACCAGCACCTAATGTCGAAGAACAATGGCAACGATGCCAACAAGCCATTAGATCGACCGCAACTGATGTGCTAGGTTTCTCGCGGCCACCAGCAAGAAACCCATGGTTTGATGAGGAATGCCAACAGATGAGCGCAGCCAAAAACGAGGCATACAAGGCTAAGCTGCAGTTGAAGACGAGAGCTGCCATTGAGCACTATTGGCAAAGAAGAAGGGAAGAACACCGGCTTTTCAGAAAGAAGAAAAAGAGGATATAGAGAGTTGCCACTCCAGGAAAGATGTTCGCAAATTTTACCAAAGTGTAAAACGTCAAAGCCAAGGATACAAGGCTCGAACAGAATCCTCTCGAGATGAACAAGGAAATATCGTAGTTGAGACACAGTCGATGCTGAGGATATGGAAGAACCACTTCTGCAGACTGTTAAACGGCGATGACGAACAGCATTCCACTGTCAGGTAGAACGAACCATTTAATATTGGCTGCGGCAGCGAAAACTGCCAACCACCCGACCTAAGTGAAGTGAGGATAGCAATATCTAAACTCAAGCTTAATAAGGCTGTGGGAAATGAAAGCCTTCCCGCCGTGCTTTATAAAGCACCAACTCATAAGCCAAATCTGGTCGGATGAAAGTATGCCTGAAGAATGGAACCTCAGCATCGTTTGCCCGATCCAAAAAAAAGGAGACCCTCTGAACTGCACCAACTACAGAGGCATAAGTCTCCTCAACATCGCCTACAAGATCCTATCTACCGTAATATGTGAACGCCTGAAACCGTTTACCAACTACCTGATCGCCCCTTATCAATGTGGTTTTAGGCAAGGAAAGTCCACAACCGATCAAATATTCAAACTTCGGCAGATCCTGGAAAAAAAACCCAAGAAGTCCAAATCGATACCCACCACCTATTTATCGATTTCAAAGCCGCATACGACAGCATTTATAGGGACGAACTATACAGAGCCATGTCTAGTTTTGGTATACCGCCCAAACTCGTCCGTTTGAGTAGTATGACGATGGAGAATTCTCGCTGCTGCATTAGGGTCGGAAACGACCTCATCGACACCTTCGATACCAAAAAAGGATTTAGGCAAGGCGATGCGCTGTCATGTGACTTCTTCAATTTGATTTTTGAGAGTATTATGCAAAACTTCCGAGCCAACACCAGAGGCACAATTTTTTAGAAATCGGTGCATACGCCGACTATATTGACATCATTGGTAGGACTCAACGTGATTTCATAGCCACGTTTGTTAGTATAGAGAAGGAAGCAGCAAAAAAAGGGTTTAGAAGTAAATGAGGGTAAGACTATGTATATGCTGTCAACACGAAAGGACACACAACATCGATGAATTGGACAGAACGTCACCATTGATAGATATAACTTTGAGGTAGTACGGGAACAGGACTCTATCTACCTCGGCTCCGCTATTAACTCTGACAACAACATCTCGTCAGAAATCAAACGAAGAATTGCTCTTGCCAATCGCTGTTTCTTCGGGCTAAGAAGGTAATTTAGTAGTAAAGCCCTCACTTGAACTACTTAGGAGATCCTATATAAGACCCTGATCATATCAGTCCTGCTCTATGGCGCTGAAGCATGGACCGTATCAAAAGTGGATTAAGAAATCCTTGGTCGATTCGGGAGAAAAATTCTTCGAAAAATCTTCGTCCCGTTTGCGTTGACGGGCTATGGAGACGAAGATTTAACCACGAACTATACGATCTGTACAGCGACATACCCCTGGTCAAAAAACTCCGCATTGGACGTTTAAGATGACTAGGATATGTTGAACGAATGGACACCAATACTCCGGCTCGCAGAGTCTTCGATTCCCAGCCAGACGTCGGACGCAGTTGTGGAAAACCTCGCCTGAAGTGGCGCGCACAGGTAGAAACCGACCTCAACCAACTTGTAGTGCGCAACTGGAGGCAGTTAGCTAAGGACCGGGCTAATTGGAGAGACATGTTGGTCGACGCCCCGGTTCATCCTGGACTCTAGCGCCACTTTAGTAAGTAAGTAGGAGCTGAAGGTAACCGTCATATACAACGACGTGCGTTGGTTCTGGATCAGTTGGAAACTGGTTCTAATTTTCATCGACAAATCATCTTCACCGATGAGGCCCATTTCTGTATAATTCACATGAGATCATGTCCAATGTATCCCGAAAAAGTCACTGTTTGGTGTCGATTTTGGGCTGGCTGCATCATCGGTTCATATTTCGTTAAGAAAGACGTGACGTTGGCCAGGCCATCACCGTCAACGGTGAACGCTATAGGTCGAGGATTACCAACTTCTTTTGTCCTGAATTGGATGATATGGACACCAAAGACATGTGCATTTGCCTTTAGTACGATGGCTCTAAATGCCAGACAGCTCACGCCACATTGGAAATTCTGCCCGAGCGATTCGAGGGCAAGGTCATTTCACGTGTAGGTGAAGTAAAGTGGCCACCGAGATCGTGTGATTTGGCCCCGTTTGACTTTTCTTGTGGAGTTTTTGGAAGTCGAATGGTTTTTATCGACGTTTTAATCGATATAGTTTTGATGCAGTATTATTTGGTGTATTATAGGTAGTTCAGAAAAAAATCTTTCATTAGCTGTAAACACATTTTAGACAGTTTTATGCGAATAAGCCACAATTTATAGAGGCCCTCAAAGCCAACATAGCCCATGCCATCGTTCAAATTCAGTCTGATTTATGCGCCAGAGTCATGGAAAATTCAGATGCGCGCTACATTCTGAAGATCGTGTTTAGTGACTGCAAACCATATCGAACCATATAAAACCGGACAGAAAAATTGTACGCCGACATCATGCAACGGAAGTGGCGTTGGATAGGCCATACTCTGAGGAAAATTAACGACAATATAGCGAAACAATCCTTCGAATGGAATCCTCAAGGTAATATACGCGTTGGAAGACCAAAAACAACTTGGAGGTCATCTGTCTTAAAGGAAGCTCGGTGCCAATCAATCGTGGTCACAGCTAAGGCCAGTTGCTGCGAATCGGTACAGATGGAGGGATCTTGTTGCTGCCCTATGCTAGAGGAGGAATTAAAGCGCACCTTTGCAGCCGGGCAACACATCACATCATTATATAAACAGTTGTCTTCCTACTCTCTTTGAGATAAGACCACTTTCGGTGCCTAACACTATTTGAGACGCAACTGGAGAAATCTCAAAATAACGAGTTCAAATGGTCTTCGGATCGAGTCGAGGACCATGGTAAAATATTTAGGTGTTCATTTGGACAAGTTTCTGTATTACAATGAGCACATATATATTCAATTAGACAAGGCAAGAGCGGCATTCATGTCGCTAAAAAGCCTGTTTTATTCCAACTATCTTAGATCCGATGTGAAGATCATTTGTTACCAAGCATTCGTTCGTCCAATTCTGACTTATGCGAGTCCAGTGTGGTGGAACATTAGCCCATCGTATATGGAAAAACTTCGAGTGTTCGAGCGCAAATGTCTTAGAGCCTGCACACAGATGTATAGGAGTGCACATTCCGATTATAGGCATTATGTCTCAAACAAAAGACTTCTTGATGCTTCCGGTGTGTCCAGAATTGACAATGTCATTCTAGATCTTGTAAGGAATCACTTTGTTCGTTCGGCAAGTGTTAGCGAAAACGAATTAATCTCTGGATTATTCTATCCGAATCCTGGGTATTTCAGAAATGACTTGGAAAGTGGATACATTCCGCCAGAAACATTTCTGTTTCTGGATGCATATGGCTACCTATCGGATTCAACGAACGTTCCAATAATATACCATGCTGCAAGGAGAGCAACATATAAAAGGATCCTTTATGAGCCTTTTGAGTCGGGGGACGGGAATACTGATCAAATTAGATACTGCATTAGCATACCTGAAAGCGACAAAAGTAACACTAACAGGTTAAATAGAGACCGATACTGGTGGCTAGACTGGGCTGAAGCCGATACTTAGGTTAAGTAAAACTAGGCCCTGACATGTGATCTCTGATCTAACGATGACTTGTTAGTCGATGGAATAGAGATCACATGACAGGGCCTAGATAGATTTAGATAGGTTTAGATAGGTTAAGTTAGTCTTGTAGGTTTTAGTTTTATATAAAAAAAAAAAAGTTGCGACTGTCTTCTAATAGGTTTTGATTCACATTTTCCTATTTTCAAAAAAAATATATATAGTACATAACAATAATACAAAAATTCACAAAAAATATAAAATTTGAATTAAACAAAAAATTATATATCATGTAATGCGAACCATAATGGTCTTTTACTTTGGCAAAAGTTAAAAAAATGTCTAGTCTTTAAGTTTATTTAGGCTATTAATTAATATTAACGAAATTGTGAATAAATAAACGTTTAAAAAAATTCATTTACGATTAATTAATTTTTTTTATTTAAATTGCAAATTTTTTTGTTACGCATTCTATTCAAAATGAATACCTGTGGCAAATGCAATGAAAATATTATTGACATTAAATTTACTTTGTGTTCGGGTATTTGCGCTCGTCAATTTCATGACGATTGCTGTAGTGTCAGTGCTAGTGTATTGGGTGTATTAAAAAAATCGCCAAATCTAAAGTATTTCTGTGATGTTTGTGCCGGCTGCACATCATTATCATTAATCCAGAAATTTGGTGAACTGTCTAAATCGTTAGATAGTCGATTTGCTGAGTTAAAAAGTGATTTAAAACATGAGCTTAAGATCGCGAGTTCATCATTGTTTAAACACACCTGATAATGTTTTTTCAACTCCCAAATCTCACTCGGTTGCTAAAAAAGGTGAAATTCCTCAATCTTTAACTAGCCCAAACACCATTGATAGTGCTATACCACCCCACACAACACAGGTAAATATAACCAACGCACAGAGGAGTATTTAACCCGCAAACTCAGCCAAAAGTACATTTTTAAAAGTTACGCTCAGTCACATGATAAATGTACCGTACTTAAGCTTACTAAACGGCATACACTGGACTGTATTTATTTTCTATTTTAGAGAGAGTAACAAGGAGCGAAGACAGTTTGAAGGTGAAGGTCAGATAAAAACGTGAAAAACATACTTTCCGCTACCATTGTTTGCACTTCCGCCAAACAAAACGTTTTCAATTTTGGTAATAATTGTTGTTCTTTTATTAATAATGGATTATTCAAGAAGTGGTTTGTATAATTTAAATTAACAAAATTCATGTGTAACACTGTGTGGTGAAAGTTTACATAAATGTCTAATTTTTATTATTGATTTAGAGTATTTCTAGTGATTTTGTTGTACTTATAGATGATATTTGGAAGTTTTACTTATACAGTTAGAAAGTATAAATTGTCCCAATTTATTGTGTAAAAAAAAGTTTGCGGATTTTTGCGGATAGCTGTTTTACGTGTCAAGTTTTAAATAGTGTTCGTATCATTAAAAGTTCCTTTTTTTGTATTTTGTTATTAGAGACCTCTGGGTTGAATGTACTCACAAGAAAACAATTATTTGACATCGTGCAAACAAAAGAAGGTTGTAATATGAAAGAAAAGTTGGAATTAATAGAAAAATATTTGCTCTCGAGAGACCAATTTTCTGAAAATCAAGAAATACAATTAAAGATCCAAATTCGTAACTTGAAGTTTGAATTCAAAAACAGGTGGGAAAAGGCACATAGAAAATATAATGTTTTCCTACAAAAAAAATGATAGCTGGCTCCAAAAAACGTTTGATTTGCAAGTTGTAACAAAAAGACCTGGACGACCAATTAAATTCTTTCAAGAATCAAGCCTGCGAAGTAAAAGGCGTAAGACGCAAAGTGTTCGTGCAGAAATGGATACCGAAATGTTAACACATGCAACCATTATGAAACTTCGAGCTTCAGGAAAAAATGAAGCGGCAAGAATTCTGGAAGATATTACGAATTCTCCGACAAAAGCACGAAAATATAAAAATGCATATTCCCATAGTCTTCTAGAAGAAAATGATCGTATGTCAACATTAAAAGCTCTATCTATATTTGTCGAGGCAAACTTATCTAGAAGACAGTATGAGATAATTAGTGCTAACGACAAAAAGTACCCTTGCTATAGTTTCTTAAGCGGCATATACACACTTCAAAATCTCATCAAGCATGTGAGAGTGTATTTGTAAATTTGCTTTGATGCAGCATATACACACATCAAGCATGAGGCTTCAAGCATTCAGTTTTACCTTAACATTTTGTTGTTGCCTCTGGGTGCTTTTCCTTATATTTTGTAAGGAGCGTTTCATACTGCACTTTTTTCAAATTGCGGTTGCTGTATTCCTTCGATTTTATGTTCCATAACGCTGGGAGATAACGATAAACCTCTAGAAACTCCAAAATAAAACTTTTTTCTTCCATATTTACATAAATAAACACCGCACTGTTAAAAAAAAAACCCGCGAAACTGACGTCTTTACGCTGGCGTCGTAAAAATGAGAATGAATGCTTGATCAAGCATTCAATCACGAATATACCCTACGTCAAGCATTGACGCCTGATTGAAGAAAAATCAAAACTTTTTGATTTTGCTTCAAGCATGCACACAACGTATAGGTGTTTCGTTTTCACTCATACACTCTCGCATGCTTGACGAGATTTTGACGTGTGTATATGCCGCTTTACAGAGAGCAAAAAAAGACTGCTATCCTATTCCTGAAGCTTATACTGTGACTGAGAATATAGCTGAAGTAAATCTCCAACATCTAATAGACCATACAACTCAAAGATTACTAATTTATTTGGACGAAGTAGTCGGGACTCTTAGTGACGATGAGTGCAATTCTTTGGAGTTAATATCAAAATGGGGATGTGATGGCTCGCAGCAAGCTCAGTATAAACAAAAATTCGTTAACAGGACAGATTCAGATACCAATGTCTTTCAAAGTTCTTTAGTCCCTTTGCGACTAGTTTGTGGCATAGGCAACAAAAAAGTAATTTGGCAAAATCCTTTACCATCATCTCCAAGATATTGTCGCCCGATAAGAATAGTATTTACAAAGGAATCTATGGATATTATAAAAAATGAGATAAATTATATCGAGACCCAAATTAATTCACTCAATCCAACAAAGTCAGAGAAATATCTATCCGTACAGGTAAGACACATTTTAACTATGACAATGGTTGACGGCAAAGTCTGTAATGCCGCAAGTGATACTCTATCAACAATGAGATGTTACGTATGTGGTGCAACCTCGAAAGATTTTAACGATCTAACAAAAACAAATAATGTTGATAAAAGTACTTTACGTTTCGGATTATCTATTTTACATGCACGTATTCGATTTTTTGAGAGTATACTCCATCTGTCATACAAGTTACCTATCAAAAAGTGGCAGATTCGAACTCAAGCTGATAAGGATATTGTAAAGGAAAGAAAACAATTAATTCAGGATGAATTTAAACATAAAATGAGCCTTAACGTGGATGTTCCGAAAGCTGGTTTTGGTAACACAAATGACGGCAACAATAGTCGTAGATTTTTTAATGATACTGAATTAGCAGCTGAAATAACAGGTATAGATATTCGGCTTATCAATAGACTTAGAACAATTTTAGAAGTTATATCAAGTGGATTTCTAATTAATCTTGAAAAATTTGAGACGTATACGATGGATACAGCAAGACTGTATGTGAATTTGTATGGGTGGCATCCAATGACCCCCACTCTTCATAAAATTTTAATTCATGGCCCTATTATAGTCAAAAAGGCCTTACTGCCCATAGGCCAATTATCCGAAGAGGCAGCGGAAGCCAGAAATAAACATTTTCGTTTATACCGGTTGAATTATGCCAGAAAATTTTCACGAACGGATTGTAACATGGGTGTACTTAACAGATTACTATTAACCTCTGATCCACTTATTACAAGTATGAGATCCACCCAAAAGAAAAATGCAAAAAACTTTAATAGAGATGCTCTAGATATGCTTATCACGGAAGCTGCATATGTTTCACATGAGGAATCTTCATAGACGAAAAGTGGACAGCATCAAAAGCATAAATCTTTTTTATATATTATTTTTGTACGATTAAAAGTTGAATAAAACATATTATTTTTTAAGAAATAATGTTTTTTAATCACCTAAAACCTCACTAACTTATTTTACAGCATGGTGATATTTATATAATTGCGTTTAGAATCGTTAAGAAGCAAAAAATAATTTTGGCCAAGTTATCGTGTTAATTACTCCTATGTGCAACGATTCCCAAAAACCATCCACATCACATACAAATATCGCTCAACCACCTAGCACAGCTGATGATAAAAAATGTAAATCTAAACAAATTACAACAAAAGTGCAAAGCAAAACAAAAAGACAATCGTCATCATTAGTCTCATCTATTGCTGCAGCACAATTTGTATTTTTACACTTGTCGTTTTTACATATAAAAACTAAGCCAGCTGATATTTGTAAATATGTTTCTAAACGATTAAATATTAACACCAATTTAATCGAGTGTGTTGGTTTATTTAAAAAAAAACATTAATGTTGAAAGGGAATATTCATATATTAATTTTAAGCTTGGTATTCCACCTGCCCATGTAAATTCTACGCCTGAAAAAAAATTCTGGCCGGATGGTGTTGGTGTGAAGCTTTTTAAGTCGAACACAACAACGCCCGCAACGCAATCGCTTAAGAGCCGGTCAACGGCAAAAATAGATCGATGCACAAGCACACGCACTTGCATTTCTTCTGCTTTTGCTAATTCTTCTTCGATGTCTTCTTCTCCTTCACTGACCACAATAAACATTTATTATCAAAACTGTGGCAGCATGCGTTCTGTTGAACGTGTGAGAGAAGTATTTTTTTCTTCTTCTGTTGCATATTATCACGTTATTCTTTTGGTGGAAACATGGTTAACCGATCATTTTTTTGATATGGAACTGTTTACATCAGAATACACTGTGTTTCGCAAGGACAGATCCGCTGCAACTGGTATGCGGCGGGGAGGTGGCGTTTTAATTGCTGTAAGAAATGATCTTTGGTCCAGAGAAGTACAATTATTAAACAGCACAAATTATTTAGTAGAACAAATATCTGTTTTAGTCGGTGGACCTGGACTGAATAACGAAATTTGTTTTTGCCTAAGCTATATTCGCAAACCAAATTTAGAAGTTTATAAGTTTATATGGGGAATATTGAACATCTTCTTTTAAATCTAAAATCTTATCAACATCCCTGTATTGCAGGCGATTTTAATTTAAATAATATTCACTGGCGCAAGGATGAAGAAACAAAAACCCTTATTCCACAAAATGTTACCAGCTCATGTGAAATCGCTGTTGTCGATTCACTTTACGCACATGAATTGTTTCAACTTAATTTAATTGAAAATCAATTTAACAATGTTTTAGATTTGGTATTTGTTAATAACAATGTAAAATACACATGCCCCATGGAAGTTTTAACTCCATTTTTGCCTAATACCATTTATCATAAAGCACTTGAATTTTCGCTTAGTTTCTATACTTTTTCACCTTAAACTAGTTCGCCACAAAATTCTTTTAACTTTTTAAAATCTAATTTTTCATCTCTTAATTCATACTTCTTATCCGTAGATTGGAATAATGAATTAAAAACTTCTGATTTGAATCTCATGTTTACCCGTTTTATAAATATATTAAAAGACTCTTTTACCAGGTTTGTTCCAGTTCGAGTAAATTCTCACAAGAAAAAACCTTGGTTTAATAAAAGGCTAACCAACTTAAATGTAAAAAAATAAAGCCTTCAAAACATTTAAAAAGAGCAATAATTCTGGGGACCGTGATTATTTCCTTCGGCTGCGAAAAGAATATGATTTTTTGCACCGATTTTTGTACAAGCAATATATTTTATCTGTTGAGTCTAACATAAAGCACAACAGCCGATCGTTTTGGTGCTTTATAAACTCTAAACGAAAAGATAATGGAATTCCAACCCTTATGGAATTCAATGGGGCTAATTCAACAGATGAAATTTCTACATGCGAGTTATTTGCAGCCTATTTTAAATCTGTCTTTGTAGAACGAAATGAATCTACCGACAATAATTATTTCGAAGTAGATCCTATAGCTGACATTGGATCAATTTATTTAACAGAAATTGACATAATAAACGGAATCAAAACCCTCGAAAGTAAATGCAGTTTTGGGGTTGATGGTATTCCCCCTATTATAATAAAAAAATGTACTGCATTAGTTAGTCCATTGCTTAAGTTATTCAATATCTCTCTTAAATCGGGCATATTTCGCGATGAGTGGAAGATTGATTATATCACTCAAATTTTTAAATCTGGATCTCGAAACAAAGTAACAAATTATAGACCTATTTCAAAGATTTCAGTTATACCAAAACTTCTGGAAAAAATAGTTAAAGACAAAATTTACTTTTACGTCCAAAATGGTATTAGTCATCTTCAACATGGGTTTGTTACTGGTAGATCTACGACCACGAATCTAACACTGTTTACTAAATATACCCTTGAGAGTCTTGAGGCCGGTACACAAATTGATGTTATTTATACTGATTTCTCTAAAGCATTCGATAAGTTGGATCACAAAAAACTTGTGGAAAAACTGAATGCTTTAGGTATTCACTCAAGACTCAATAAGTGGTTGTCCTCTTATTTGGCAAATCGGAAACAAATAGTCAAACTGGGTAATTCAACATCTCTACCCTTCAGTGTAAACAGTGGTGTACCTCAAGGAAGTCATTTGGGTCCTCTTCTCTTTATTTTGTTCACTAATGACATACCATCTTTCATTAAACATTCGAAATGCTTAGGATATGCCGATGATTGGAAGCTTTACACTCAAATAAAATCTGTAAGCGACTGTGAAAATCTTCAATCTGATTTTCGAAATTTATTTCGCTGGTGTAATAAAAATTCTTTAACTTTGAACGTAGAGAAGTGCAAAACGTTTACAGCTTCACGTCAGCTAGATGATATTATGTTCACTTACGCAGGCAATGAAACTGTTTTAGAACGAGTTAATGAAATAACCGATCTCGGCATTCGATTTGATAAAAAATTTACATTTACTTCACATTACGATGTAACAATATCAAGGGCAAATTCATTATTAGGTTTTTTGAAAAGAAATTCCTTTGATTTCAAAGACCCTTATACATTAAAATCAATTTATTGTTCTCTAGTTAGATCAATTATGGAATATGCTTCGGTTGTTCGGTCTCCTTACCATCAAACGCATATAGATAGAATCGAGCGGGTACAGAAAAACTTTACCAGGTATGCTATCAAAAAATTAAACTGGTATGATGAATTACCTAATTATAAAGCTCGATGCTTATTACTGGGCTTGCAAACTCTTTCTACTCGAAGGAAGTTAACAGGCGTTATGTTCATTAGGGATATTATATGTTCTCGGATAAATTCATCCGAATTGCTAGCTTGTCTTAATATTTATGCACCTGTGAGACACCTTCGCCCAAAAGATATGTTCATAGCAAATAGGCACAGAACAGCTTATTGCCAAAATGAACCAATATCAAGATGCATCACATATTTCAACGAAATGTGCAGTTCTGATGAATGCGAATTTTCAAAAAGTAGATTAGCATTTAAAAAAGATCTTTCCATATCTTTTCACTAACTTAACAATTTCACATCCCAAATACTAACAATCCTTCGCTAAGTCTATACTCTTAGAAAAGGTTTTTTTTTTTTTTTTATTTTTTCTCTATGATTATAGAGTTTTTATTATATATATATTTTTTTCTTCACTTTGAAGTTTTTTTTAAGTTTAATTAATCTTTTTTTCAGGATTAAACTATTTTTATTATTAAGTCAAAATAATCTGTTAATATATACGAATATGGTAGATCAAATAAAAAAAAATAAAATAAATAAATTAATTAAAAAAAATTGAGCCACCAACGCAACGGGCTTCAGTTATTTGTAGGTAGGCTGTCGTTAAACTGTACGAGATCACTCTCAGTCACTTAATTATTTAATTTTAATAAATAATCTAAGTAATTACTTTAAATGGTGAAAAAAAGCACGAACTCATCCTTTAGAATACGACCCGATGACACGAACAGAAATATCTCACGTAGTTGAGATCAATTCAAAAATTACGATGAAAACACGTGTTTAGGTAGCATACACATTTTTAAAATAGCATTTAAGTAATCGTGCTTTCAAAGTTGTTATAAAATATAAAATTTTCAGCATTTCATAATAGAACCTACCGACATTTTTTGATTGTTAATCTGAGATTTTAATCACTGAAATGCTGGTGAGATTTTTTTAACAGCGATTTATTTTTAAGCTACTTGTAGTGCCTACAAGATCCTTTCCGCCGTAATATGTGAATGCCTGAAACCGTTTACCAACAACCTGATCGGCCCTTATCAATGTGGTTTTAGGCAAGGAAAGTCCACAACCGATAAAATTTTTACACTTCGGCAGATCCTGGAAAAAGAAACCCAAGAAGTCCAAGTCGATACCCACCACCTATTTATCGATTTCAAAGCCGCATATGACAGCATTTACAGAGACGAACTATACAGAGCCATGTCAAATTTTGGTATACCGCCCAAACTCGTCCGTTTGTGTAGGATGACGATGCACCATAAGGGTCGGAAACGGCCTCACCGACAGATTCGATACCAAAGAAGGATTTAGGCAAGGCGATGCGCTGTCATGTGACTTTTTCAATTTGATTCTTGAGAGGATTGTGCAAAACTCCCGAGCCAACACCAGAGGCACAATTCTCCAAAAAATCGGTGCAACTACTAGCATACGCCGACGATATTGACATCATTGGTAGGACTCAACGTGATGTCATAGCCACGTTTGCTAGTATAGATAAGGAAGCGGCAAAAATGGGTTAAGCAGTAATTTAGGGTAAAACAAACTCGTAAGGACACACAACACCGACGAATTAGACAGAAAGTCACCATTGACAGATATAACTTTGAGGTATTAGGGGACTTTGTCTACCTCGGCTCCGCTATTAACTCTGACAACAACATCTCGTCAGATCTCAAACGAAGAATTACTCTTGCCAATCGCTGTTTCTTCGGGCTAAGAAGGCAATTTAGTAGTAAAGCTCTCACTCGAACTACTAAGGAGATCCTATATAAGACCCTGATCATCCCACTCCTGCTTTACGGCGCTGAAGCATGGACCATATCAAAAGCGGATGAAGAAATCCTTGGTCGATTGGAGAGACAAATTCTTCGGGAAATCTTCGGTCCCGTTTGCACAAGTAAAAAACCGACCTCAACCAACTTGGAGTGCGCAACTGGAGGCAGTTAGCTAAGGACCGGGCTAATTGGAGAGGCTTATGGTTGAGGCATAAATCTTGAAAACATACACATTTCCAATTACATATATCAAGTCGGTTCCCGTAAAATTTGTTTGAACTAATTTTAACTATAATACTGCAAATTTGGTCCCTTAAAGTTTTTTTTTGTATTTTTAGTACTTCAGGCTTTTATTTTAAAACCCCTATTAGTTACAAAAGCATATGCTGAATTATGCGATACACATTTCCAATTATATCAAGTCTGTTCCCGTACAATTTTTAACTTTCTCTTACAAAGAGAAAGATATTGTTTTCGTGAGAATTTTCGACCTCGAGATTTTGATTGATTCTAACATTGCGATGATAGCGGAGCCTAAAAAAGTGGTTTTTGGAATTCCGTCCGTCGGTCCGTCTGTCCGTAATGGTCTCCCCAGCCTAAACGGCTTGACCGATTTTCTTCAAACTTCGTACCCAAGCTTGTTTTGTTCATAATTCTAGGCCATTTTTTTTTGTTTGCTTTTAGCCATGTTAATAACGGTACCTGCCATATAAAAATTACACATAACCTCGATTTTCTCAAAAACGGCTCTAACGATTTTGATTAAACTTTATATATACTATTACTACTAATAAAAAACTATTAATAAAAAATCTCTATCCGCTCCTTAAAACACGAGTTATGTAGCTAACGGATAGTGAGCTTATCCGTTTGCTATCTTTTGTTATTAATAAATATATTTTATATCAATGTTTGTTATCCGCTCTCTCTCATAAAAATCCCGACAGGGCATGGTACTAAAAAGTACTTAAAATAATACGATCCAGGTATACGTCTGATAAAATAAAATAATAAAAAGTATGATAATGTGAGTAATGTATATGTATGTGAAAAGAAAATGAAATCGAGAAAAATATTTTTGAATTAAAAAGGGAAACGTCATCTCACAAATATTAAAAGTTATCCGCTCCTTATACACGAAATTCGATGAGTTAAGTTTTCCGTTATACAAGGTGGCGCAAAACTAATCCTCCTATCAGAAAATGCTATAAATTTTGCGATTGGCCCCTAATGTCAGTTCTGTTTTGACATTTTTGTAGTAAACACATGCGAAATACACGTTAATAAACAATGTTACGCTACACTGCTCCAGAACGCGGAATATTGGTGACTATAAAAAAAAACATCGGAAGGTTATTTTTGCGCCACCTGTACAAATGTTTTTTTTTAATAAGAATTACAAGTTAACCGATGTGTTGTTGTTCGTTGTTTATTAATAGGGGGGTAAGAATATTAGTTCCAACAAAACTGCATACCCAGTTTTTACGAGAAAATCCATATAACGGATTTTGTCATATAGGCCATATAAAGAAAATTGTTAAAATCTCGCAAACTATTATGTCAAATTGAATGAAATTTGATAAATATACTACTATTGCAGCTTGAAGCAATTCCACATTATTAGTTTTAGCCCAACTTTCACTAACGGAATTTTCAGTTTTGGCCAATAACGGAAAATCATTTCAACATTATTTATATCATTTTAAGCATTAATAATCAAAATGCGTAGGTACTATTTGATCTAACGCCCAACTCGCTGTGAAAGAGAAAGTTGCGTATGACCCAGTCGTGCATCCACCACTCGTTTAAACTAATGTTTACTAATATCGCAACGCAATTTATTTCTGCATTAAAATTCAGTAGATAATAACAACATAAATAATATTGGAAATAAAACATAAAGAAAGTAAAAAAAAACATAAAAATAATGTTGCTTTCTGTCAAACTCTTGGGCTGTCTTCCTTTGACAGTTTCCATTTCCTCACCAGCCGAAAATTGTTGTTGAAAAAATAGCGAAAAATGAACGCAACTAAATTTTTATGACTACAAATGTGAAACACAAAATGTCCTTCGTCTTGTTAGTTTCATTTTTAATTGGGTTGACTGCTATTCTTTCCCATATTTGGATATTTTATTCTCATATGTTCAAACACATAAACAAACATAAAAACACATTTAATGCAATTTTAATTCAAAATTACAATTTAAAATAAATTTTGTGTTCTCTCCTTTGGAAAAAAAATATCCCCACTCTATTTCTAAAACTCACCTGAAAAACAAACGCAAAAATATGAAAAGTCGTCGGCACTTCAAACAAACATAAAAAAAATGTCCACACAAATTGCCACAGTCCGTAGTGTCCAATGTAATTGGAAATAATGTCACTGTCCACATCTTGGCTAAGATCCCGCTCCTTCTCGGGCACCTTTTTCACTTCACATGTCACAATTTTCTCCCCTTTTCGTAGGTCCTCCGAGTTTCGACGAAAATCGATCGAAATCACACTAATTTCCGGGGTTTTCGGTTGTTTACGATGATCACAGCACGAAGGACGTTTGGATCCGCGTAGATCATGATTGAACGATAACGTACCTCGACGTAGAACGCCACTCATGTTGCAGTTAAATTTTATTAAAAAAAAATTGAAATCTTGTGAAAAGAGTTTTTGATTAGAGCAGTTGACTTTCCGTCGTTTGCATTCCCGACACGATTGGAATCGATCTGAAACCTTAACCGGGCCGAAGCGCGGCTTATAACAACTGATCGTTGCTCATATTTGCGCCTAAAGCTCTAGTGCTATCATTTGGATGTATGCTCAATGGAAATGCTCACGATTTAACTGTTTTTCTTATTAAAGTTTGAAATGAGCTTTGCAACTACTGTTGATCATGTCATATGTAGCAGCTGATCGCAGATGGCATTGCTAAGGTCGACTGGGTAAGCTCTGATGAATAAGGGGTTGATGATAAGCTTTTTCGAGAGGCACACGTTTGTTTCTTTTTGCCTTTTGACGATATGTAGAAAAAGCTTCAATGTGTAGCCCAGACTAGACACCGTCTGAGCTTTGTATTTCCTCACCTTTTTTAAGGCTTTTAAAACCGTTTTCTCAATTCAATTTTTTTTTGCAGACTTTGCCCCACAAACGTAATCAAAGCAAACAAACAGAGAACAACCGGTGTATACATTCACAACGTTAAGCCGGAAGATAGATATGGGTGCTTGTAAGGCAACGCAACCCAATTACCAAACATGGAAACAACAAAGGTTGGTGCTTCAGAGCCAGCTGGGCTGGTAGCTTTATGTAGGTAAAAGTGAGACTAGTGTAACATCATCCATCTTTGCGTCAACAAATAAAAGATTTCAGATGGCTCGAGAGTGGGTTGGGGGGAGTGTTAGTTTTATTTACTTTTGCGTCAGTGTGCGTTTGTTTGCAGTTTAGTTGCGGTAGGTCATTAACTTTTGTTTTCATCTGCGGATTAATCGAGTAGCATGTGACGCGATGAGGGTGAAACTCGATTAGTTTAATTGTTTTTGTGATTGATATGGATTGGCTTTGGATGTGGTTCGTATTAGTTATCTCGATGAGTCTTGAACCTGTTGTTGATGATAATATATATAAACTGCAACTTGCTGACCAAGTGTGTAATTGTTGTGTTAATTTGAAGGTAGGGGCTTAACCTTATTTTTCAAATTTTATTGTCAAGGTTTGCTTTTTTTATAACAAATGGAAAACGAAATATAAGCAAACTAATTTGAAGTGGGGTGTCCTTACTGGATTTGATTTGCCAATTGGTTCTAATTGTTTAATTTATTTATTGGCTACGTTTATATCAGGGGATATAACTCGGACAAAGCAGACAATCATATGAATCAAGTTTCAACATTGTATTGATCGAATAGGTGACGTTAGTTCTGCACTAAGTCCTGTACGGTGCTAACAAGAAAGTCTAAGACAAAAATATTTAGTGGCAGCCAAAAAATATAATCCCAGCCTAAATATAGTTCCTTGCCATTGAAAAGTTTTAATTTGATTTGATTTAATCCACCATTTGTCTCTTCCATTACTTTTACTTACTGACATAGGTGCACGATATGCGTGCACACTTAGAGCAGGAAGGACCGTTGTGATCTACTACTATCATTTGGATCTGTCGACTATTCGTTCACCTGAGTGAACAATTCCAAGCTGACTATAAGGCGGAGGAGGTTTCTGACATTAATTTTAGCCAGGTCACCTAGATTGTCAAAGAAGTATTCTCCTGGGGGGAGTTTTCTTTTGTTGGAGAGGATTAGACAAGAGCAGAGAAGGTGAGGAATACACTCCTCATCGTCCAAGCAGCTCCTGCAGAATTCATTTCTAGAGAGGTCTAGGCTTGTTACATGTAGGCCTAAGAGGCAGTGTCCAGTTCAGCATATTGATGCAGATCGAGCGTATGATAGCATCTAGAGTTGCAGAGTGGTGGTTCTTAGAGCTCCGCTGATGCGTATGCAATCTGATCTTTGAACTTTCCGTAAAAGGTTGTGGTTGGAGGCTGATTCTTGAGCCGTCCACCAGACTAACACACCATACAAGAGTATGGCAACAGTATGGATTTAATGATGGGTACGTAACGCCAGAGAGTGATATGTGGTGCAATATCCCATTTCTTCCTGATTGCCTTTTGCATGTATTAGAGAACTTAGGTGACTTTATTTACGCGTTCTAAAACATTGGCTTTCCAGTTCAGTTTCTTATACAAGGAAAGACACTGGTGCTTGACTAAATAAATTTTTAGCGAGTGAGCGAAGCTCTGCGCTGTCCCAACCAACATCCCTTTGCAGTATGCATGTTGAGAGTTGGAGATCATTGTCGGTACCATAGTATGGAGGTGTAGATCTATTAATCTTTCCAAAGTTTTGAAAAGAAAAGACGGACCAAGACGGAGCTATGAGCTTTTTCCAGCTTTGGACAACTTCTAGTTCCGTCCAGGCCTTTGGGAGTAGACAACTGGTCATGATGGTTAGTAGCTATGGCACCATAATATCAAGGTTGTATTGGTGCTCAGCAGGTATGATACCATCTGGTCCAGGGGTCCAGCTTTTGATGTCCCAAAGAAGTTTTCCTTTGGTAATGATATCATTGATAGTCTGAACGTTTTTGGTTTAGCATCCGTAGGGTTAGAAGAGTTACCAGGAAGGTATTGATTCAGAAGTAGGTCAGTGGTTCCCATCCTGGAGGTAATTCATTGACCGTCTGTGTTAAAGTAGGTAGCTGGATACCGGTGGATTGGTGAAGAGGATTTTACGGAATCTACCGCTTGACCACCAGAAGCGTCGTATGTTAGTTAATTGGGCTGAGCAACGACTTGAAAATGATTCGGATTTTCATCGAAAAATCATCTTCAGCGATGAGGCTCATTTCTGGCTGAATGGCTTCGTCAATAAACAAAATATGCGGTATTGGTCAGGCAGCAATCCACACGTACTCCATGAGTCATCATTGCATCCCGAAAAAATAACGGTTTGGTGTGGTTTATGGGCCGGCAGGCGGCGTCATTGGGCCGTACTTCTTCCGTGATGATCAAGACCGGCACGTTACTGTGAATGGGAATAGCTACCGTTCAATGATAACCGAATATTTTTGGCCCCAATTGGATGATATGGACTTGGAGGACATGTGGTTCCAAAAGGACGGCGCCACAAGCCACACAGCGAATGTCACAATCAATTTATTGGAAACCAAGTTTAGAGAACGTGTTATCTCACGAAATGGTCCAGTCGCTTGGCCGCCTCGGTCGTACGATTTGACGCCGTTAGACTATTTCCTGTGGGGCTACGTCAAGTCTATGGTCTATGCCAACAAGTTAGCGACGATTAATGAACTTCGTACGAATATCGAACGTGAAATTGCAGCAGTATCGGCCGATTTATGCTTGAAAACCGTCGAAAATTGGGTTCAGCGTCTGGACTTCTGCAAGCGTGCCCGTGGTGGCCATGCAAAAGAAATAGAGTTCCATACATAATGGCATCGAACGTACTTTCACAGGAATAAAAAAATTCATTGATATCCAAAACCGTTTTTGTTTTATTCAAAAAAAACTTTTGTAGCGCTCTTATTGCAAAACCCGATATTTCATGGATTGCAATAAAATCTACCTCATATCTGCTCAAAACCTCTAATGCACCTTTTCTGTTAATAGTTCAGACATAGGTACCAAGTGGTGTGAGGTTATTGTCCCTTTTTCATGAAATTATTTTTTACTTTAGGATGTGCTAATTGTTCAACCAATAAAAAAAAGCTAGACTTGCGAATTATTCAGCCCTATCGAGGTATCCGTCGGAGCGGACAATTTTCCGCAACGCGTACTTCGTCGGAGGTTTAAATTCTAATCGAGGTATGTGTCACAGGGATGAAAAATGGCTTTTCAGCATTGTATTGAAAGTTAAAAAAAAAGTGTATTGAAATTGTACTGGTTGATTTCCATCATCGTTTGGTGTTTTGATAAGCTATCTATTTTATACAATTATAGGTACAGTGTACAGATTTGGTGAAAATATGTTTTTTTTAAGAAAATAACATTTTTCACGTTTAACAGCTGGAAATAATAACCGAGGCATAATTGTAATTTTAACAAGAATTACGAAATAATAAAAATCATTAAAAGTAGGCATATCATTTCTCTTAAAAGGAAAAAACCTCTATTTCACTTAGTTTTGTTTTTCAATGCACATAATGGCCGTATCCATCACTACTTATGATCGTTTTTTTCCTTTTATCGCCACGATCATGTAATATTTCTGTAAACTCTCTTGATAACTTGCCAGGATCAATATTATGTTTAAATTTTTAAAATTGTTGCTAACAACAGTCATCAAGATTTCGTTTTTTCTATTTCGTCATTTACAAAAAATAGAGTTAAAGTTTGTAGAGTCAAGGCGTTCCCAAATGGTGTGCAAAAAATATAAAGATGAATACAAAATTTATTCGCTTAAAATTAAGTCGTTAAAATTCGAAAAAGACATTTAAGGCCCAGTTTTTCAGTGCGAGTTCATCCTAGTTTCGGGAGCTTACTCGAGTTAACTTGAGAAAGCAGTTTTTCAGGCGATTTAAATCTCAGCAAGTTTGCTGAGTTAACCACGGAATTAGATGATCAGATTGTTTTGACAGATGATGAAATACCAGGCAAACATTTTTTTCAATTCAGGCGATTTAAATCTCAGCAAGTTTGCTGAGTTAACCACGGAATTAGATGATCAGATTGTTTTGACAGATCATAAAATACCAGGCAAACATTTTTTTCAATTCCATTTATGTGGACATTTAATTTAATTTTGAGAAACTAAATGCAGATTTTAGCGACTTGAAATTGTATTAAATATTGAGTTTAACTATCTTTAGAAAATAAAGACTTGCAAGTTTGCGACAAGAGCATTTTCATTTGTTTGGGGAAAAGGAAAAAAACAGCTGATAAAGTGATAACTGAGCAAAATCGATAAATCATGAGTGCTACCAAATTAAAACATCACACACGGAGTCAAATTTAATTCTGTACTGAAAAACTGCTTCATGAGTTAACTCTAGCTTAAATTTATTCCGGAGTTATTAGAACCACTACAAACGAACGAAAAATAGTTTCAACTATAATAATATAGCTGTTTGGGGAATTTCCTGTGGTACTTAAACCCATTTACCAGTGTAAGTTACCCATATCAAAACAAACATTAATTGACTTGATGAAGCTTTCCGAAAGAGCTTGTGCCGTGTATAAGGGTCTTCCAACCCATTGTCTTAAAGATGCAGAGCGCTTTGGCTGAACCTGATCAACATGAGAGTGACTTAAAATTCCAAACGAAAGTGTTTTGGTTAAAAACCATTGCTTTACTTATTTTTATTTGAAATAAATACTATAAAAATAATTTTGTGTACAATACAATAATGTTCGAAATACCAAGTACATATCTCTTAAGATCATGTAAATTAACTGTTTTTTTTGCTTATAGAACTTTTAGAAATTATGACATCAAGTGAGTAAAACCAAATAACAACCTAAAAACAAAAATCCATTTTTATTAGCATAATTGTAATTTTAAAACCACAAAATGTCTTTAAATTTAATTATCTCCTTATTATCTATTTTGTTAGTTAATGACTAACTAAGATCTTCAAGATCCCTAAAAATAAGAAGAAGACATGTATTTTTGACATGTATTTTTGGTACGAAACTTTCATAAGAAAAATTTAAAAAAGAACCATCAAACAGCTGATAAACTGTATTCAGGCAAAAAATGGCGCGAATATAGTAAAAATGTGATTGTGAATTGAAAATTGGCACATACTTTCAGAGGTATTTATATAAATTCGAACAGATTTTTGGTAGCAAAGCAAATTATGTGATGTTTTCGTTTTTTAAAACATATTTTGATGATAAATACCTATTTCAAATAGCTGCAGCACAAATTGTATCGGATTTAATAAAAGTGTATTTGTGTACTCAAGCTAGGGCGATTGTATCGAAAACAGTACAATTGTATCGACTTTTGCAACCCTGATGTGTCATCGGAAAAAATTTCTACACAAATGCGACGGCTTCACCTACAATTCGTAAAAAAAAATCCGCGAAGAATTCGTGTCGGAGGAAATCGGATAAAGAGCGGCACTTAGCTGTCAAAAATTGCACGAAAAATGCACCTGAACGCACTTCAACGCAATTCGCCTGGATGCGTTACAAAATATCGGAGAAATATTCCGAACAGCTCTTCGGAAGAATACCTCGAAGCAAAAATCCTCCGAATCGTACAAAATCGGAGAATTCGATTAACAAATAAAAAAAAAAAATTGGAGATGCCGGGGATCGAACCCGGGGCCTTTCACATGCAAAGCGAACGCTCTACCACTGAGCTACATCCCCTGACGAAATTTCATCGTCGTAAAAACATTTGATTGTGAAACCCCAAAATGAAATTAGCGCGAGAGTAATGAAAAAACCAACTAAACACTTCCTAACTACCTATTATGGAAAATTATAAATAAATTTCATTAATATTTCCCTGATACCATAATTAATCATGTTTTTTTGTTATTTGCAACTATCGAGGTCTCAAAGTGACATTGAATTGTTTTTGTAACACGTCGCTAGCATACGTTTGAATAGTTCGATTGCATACTTGTAGGCGGAACTTTTAAACAAATAACTTGAAACAGGGTGCTACTAGCATAATAAGGTCCGTTAGGGTACTCATGTGCAAGAGTAAATTTTAATAAACTCTTTTGAGAAAAATGTGAAAAGATGAAAGAAGGAACACTTAGTTTCGTTTTTTTCTCCATTTGAATTTCGGTTGGTGGGAAATTTAAAGCTGTCAAAGATTGTCAGCCCAGGAGTTTGACAGAAATCAACAAAATAATTCATCGTTTTATTTATTTATTTATTTCAGCTACAGATATATACATCACAGCTGACAATTACAAATATTAAATAATATCAATAAGAACTTATATTTCTAACAATACTTTTTTTAATGTGGCTTGATTCATATTGAAATCGATGAGGTTGTAGTTTTTATTAAAGTCCTTCAACATTTTATTAATAGGCTCGTTATTACCATAATTTACAGATGTACTTGACGTATAAAAAAAGACAGGATTTCTCGTGAATCTAAGTCGAGTATTAATACTCAGAGTACTTAAACAATATTGGGAATGAATTGATCCGGACAACAATTTAATTAGGAACACAACATTATTTACTTCTCTTCTTTTTTGAAGCGTAGACATATTTAATAGTTTTAAACGATTGGCATATGGTGGAAGAAGGTAAGTACCATCCCATGGGAGTTGACGTAGGGCAAATAACAGGAAACGCTTTTGGACACTTTCAATTTTGTTGACGGCAACAGCATACGTAGGACACCAGACACAACAGGAATATTCCAGAATAGGTCGAACAAGAGTACAGTATAACATTTTTGTAACGTAAGGATCGTTAAATTCTCTTGAGAACCGCATTATAAGACCAAGGCGGCTCCTTGCTTTGGATGTTATAGTGTCGATATGATGATTAAATGACAGCTTGGAGTCAAATAATACGCCTAAGTCGTTAAAAGTATGAACTCTTTCTAAAATTTCATCCTCAATGAAATAAGTTGCAGTAATTTCAAATCTTTTACGAGAAAAACTCATAACTTTACATTTTTTGGTGTTTAGCTGCATACCGTTAATGGAGCACCATTTAAACACATTGTCAATATCTTCTTGTAAAAATAGATAACCATTTGTGTTGTTGTATCCATAGAAAATTTTACAGTCGTCAGCAAACATTAAAATTTTTGAGTAACGGATACATTTACATAGATCATTTATAAATAGATTAAACAAGATCGGACCAATATGACTTCCTTGAGGAACACCAGAATGTACGTTGACAACTTTAGACATACAATTATTAAAGAATACATTTTGAGTTCGCTCCGTTAAATAAGAAGATATCCATGATAATAACCAGGTTGGAAAACCAAACCCTTTCAGTTTACTAAGCAGTGTACGGTGATTGACTCGGTCAAATGCTTTACTTAGGTCTGCGTAAAATACATCCGTTTGCAGGCCATTCACCATATTTTTATTAGTTTGGGAAGTGAACTCAAGAAGATTAGTTGTAGTCGATTTTTTTACACAGAATCCATGTTGCTCTTGGGTAATGATGGTTTGACAATAAAATTGAATATATTTACAAACAATTAATTCAAACATTTTTGGAAGACAAGACAGCTTTGCAATACCTCTATAGTTTTGCATTAGATTTTTATTTCCACATTTATGTATTGGAATTAAATAAGATGTTTTCCAAATATCGGGGAAAACACCGGTAGAAAAGGACAGATTAAATATAAATGTAATAGCTGAGCCAATATATTCTTTACAGGATTTTACGAATACAGATGGAATTTTATCAGGACCGGAAACATAATTATCTTTTAAACAAGTAATGTATTGCATAATTTCATCTTCAGTCAGTCTTAAAAATGGAATATCACAGATGTTATCATTATCACTTAAGTTTCGATTATCACAGTATTCATTTTCCGAGGAACAGTACGTTGTTTGAAAGAATTCGGCAAACATATCACTTATTTTATTATCACAGCTAGAGTTTGTATCAAAGTATTGCATTGAAGATGGAAACGTTGTACTTTTTCGCTTTAAGTTAACAAATTTCCAAAATGACTTAGGATTTTTTTTGAAATCACCTTTTACCTTATGAAGGTAATCATTATATGATATTTTTGAATTTGTTAAGAAATGTCTTCTATACTCAGCAAAAATATGAAAATAATAGTAGTTTCCCGTTCGTTTCCACTTTTAAAAAAAACTGTTTTTAAGGTTTTTTATACGACGTAAATTATTATTTATCCATGGCATTTGAGTTTTGGTGTGAGTTATACGTTTAACAGGAACACAATATGCAACACATTTATACAAAACGGTATACAGTTAAGTGGTACAAATATTGACATCACGAGAAATAAAGTAGGTGGTCCATTCGAATTTTTGAAAGAACTTAGTCATCTTTGTCATGTTTATTTTTGTAAAGTCGTAATTATTTATTGAGCGTAAATTTAATATATTTTTTTTGCTATTTTCATAAATCTGAATGTTTGCTGAAATAGCAATGTGATGTGGTACATTTGGTAGAAGCAAACAGTTATCAGCTTGAGCAATTGCACATGAATCGAAACAGTCAGTAAACACCAGATCTAACCAGCGCTTTCTCTCATTCGCAATGCCATTTATCTGAGAGAGGCCGGATAGGAATATATGTTCAATGAAAGTTCTTTCATGAGGTGGTCCAAATTCAATAACATTATATGATGACTTCTTCTCCTTGTCTAGATGCCATTCCAGATTAGTTAAATTAAAATCTCCAAATATAATTATTTTTTAGTTTGACGAATTATCAACTATTTCATTTAGGGCTAATGAATATTTTTCATATTGTAAGGCTGAAGAACCGGAGGGAATATAAACACAGACGATTACGTAAGTTGAATTTTCAGTTGTTAATTTTATAGCAATTAATTCTAATTCATTATATTTATCATTAAACAGCAAATCCGACTTCCAACAACATTTAACAGCAATGGCTACTCCGCCTCCATTTTTAAACATGCTATTGCATGGGTTTCTATCGAGACGATGTATGAAGTATAAAGGTGCCACAATTTCATTATCAAGTATTGAAGAACTAAGCCAAGTTTCACTGAGAAGTATTACATCATATGTTCCTTCAATTGAGTTGATGTAAAAGTTCCGTAATTTGGATTTCATTCCTCCAACGTTTTGGTAATACATTAACAGTTTTTTGAGTCTTTATTGCAACTCTCTACAGTACTACCCGAAATTTGAGCAATATTATAATTATTTCTGCGGATATTTTTGAACTCATGAAATACGGTGAATTTAGGCCAAAATCCGTCAGCTAACATGGATTCCACTATATAATCGGGAGCAAATATTTTAAAAGAAGATATACGCCGTTCGTATGCAAAATTTAATTTAATAACTTTAACAGGCATATTATGGATAGAGATTCTTTTTTTGATATATTCCATTAGAATTTTGCAGGTTGTATCAGGTTTTAGACGTGATAGAAAAATGCATTTCTGCGGAGGTACAGCAACCAGCTCGTCCGAAACACCCTCATCCATAATGGAAGCTATTGGGTCGACGGGTTGTGAGCCACCTGTTGTATCGCCACAAGAAACATTTTGATTTTCTATCAGTGCAGGATTTAAAGCAGGACGATTTTGGACTTCCGAAGGTGAAGGAGGTGCAACATCCGCTTCCATATGTGGGATTACTGATTTTCTTACAATACCTGCAAAGCTAGGACTTTCCAGAGCAGTTATTTTTCCAGTAGAATTTTTACCATTTGGACTTGGTCCAAGATGACTCTCTGCCTTCCTTTTAGCATTACTTGTAAAAGGAGGCGAAAGTTTTTGAAAGGATTCAAGCATCATCTTCATCTCGTCAATAGTTGATTTAAGTTCTGAGATGAGAGAGCTATTGGATTCAACTTTTGTACAAAGTGAAACAGATTTTCCAAAGTTACACTTATTACAAAAATAATGGAAATTCTTGTTCATGCTTATTTTTTTGAATGTTGTTGGTTTTACTTAAAATATACGCCGAAATGTTAATGTTTTGTATGTTATTATAATAGTTATTTGTGTTACTAAAAATAATCTTGAAAGGTTTTATAGGCAAACCGCTTAAGTGGGGGTATATTTTTGTTTGTCGTCTTTTTCAACATACCTACTTCAAAACTTGACGTTTTTCAGTTTTTCCTTGCAAAGCGTACTGGTACTTTTCGTTAGAATGAGAGAATTATCTCTTGGTATTGGACATTTGACATTTTTCATTTTTCCTAACACAAAAGAACCCGAACGGATATTATTTTCGTTTTTGGCTGTTGTGGCGAATAAGTTTTGGCAACGTTCAAAATTATAGTCGAAAACAAAAATCATATTAAAATTGTAGAAACAAAATAGAATACGACCCAAATGCAAAGTGGCAGATATTAACTTCTACCTTGCTTTCAAATAAAAGCTACTCTGAGGTTAGAATACAGTTTGTTAGAATTCAGCTTCTTAAAATCGGCAGCACCCAAGGTATAAGATAACCCTTAAAATTCTGCAGCAGTATCGGCAAAATGCCCAGGTAATTTACAGGACCAGAGCTGTTAATAGTCCAGGGTGTTTATTCTTTGCTTATAATAGATACAATAGAATAAGTAATAAAGGCTGGTAAAACCAAAATGCACGATTTTAATTGTGAGTTAATTTGACATTGCTTTGTTTCAGTATTTGACAAATTCAACCATGGAGAGGTAACACAATTGAGCAGCGCGTTAAGATTGTTGAAGCCTTTTACGAAAATGGGCGTTCAAAAGTGAAAATTCATTTAAGTATATCTTGAACAGGTTAAGTTAGTAAAACGATGAGGATATCTCAAATTCCGGGTGCCTGTATTTGCGGAAAATCAGATGAGAACGACTGATTTTAACGCCGCTTAAAGAGCGATTAGGACTCTTGTTGCAGAAATTAAAAACGTCGATTAGATCTTGACCTGCCGTGGAATGGTAGATATTGCTCGGTCACCGAAATTCAGTCTATCTGACCACTGCTAAGTGACCGCCTAAAACCGTTTACCAACAAGCTGATTGGCCCTTATCAGTGTGGTTTTAGGCCAAGAAAGTTCAGAACTGATAAAATCTTTACAGATCCTGATAAATAAGCAAGAAGCCCAAATCGATACTTACCACCTATTCATTTATAGAGATGAAATATTCAAAGCCATGGCTAGTTTGAGTATATACTACCTAAACTCGTCCGTCTATGCAGGATGACTATGGAGAATTCTGGCTGCTACATCAGGGTCGGAAACGACTTTACCAAGTAGATATATGCAATAACACACAACATCGACGAATTGGACAGAAAGTCCCTATATAACTTTGAGGTAGTATGGGGCTTTGTCTATCTCGGCTCCGCTACTAACTCAGACGACAACATCTCGTCAGAAATTAAACGAAGAATTACTTTTGAAACCACTGTTTCATCGATCGAAGAAGGCAGTTTAGTATCGTATAAAAGACTCTGATCATCGTAGTCCTGCTCTACGAATGAAGCATAGACCGTATCAAAGCGGATAAAGAAATAATTAGTTATGTGGATTGGTATCGTCCCAAATTCGACAATTATGTTTGTTGACGTACACCCTTTCATCCAGAAATGTACCTCACCGATGATGATGATTTTTTGATTAAAATTAGGGGCAGTTCCCAACTGGTTCAGAGTCCTTACTTCAGTTTCTGGGTCAGTGTGTCGGCCGATACTGACGTATGGGGCACTAGTCTGGTGGCATTCTGTGAGTAAAGGGTACATCATTGACAAACTAAAGAGGGTACAAAGAACTGATCATGTCCCACTGATGCTCTTACGGTTCTTCTTCATCTTCTCCCTCTAGACATCCATATCTAAGGCAATGAAATGTGCAGTGCAGTCAGGCTCAAAGAATCCGGCTCCTGGTTCAATAAGCCCTATGGGCATAGCAATATCCAAACTGACCTTCCACAAACACTTCACCCCTGGTTTTCCAACTAGAGAGGATTGGAAAAACGCAGTGGTTGAAAAAGTTTTCGACACACTTATATACACCGACTGCGGAGTAGGCGCAGGTGTCTACTCCGACACACTAAAAATAAAAAAAAAATCGTTTCGCCTCCCTGATTCCTCCAGCGTATTGTAGGCGGAAATATTGGCTATTAGGGAGGCTTGTCACGCGATTAGTCACGATAGTACTCCCAAACAAAATATCGCTATTTGTTGACAGTCAAGCCGCTATCAAGGCGATTATTTCGGCATCAACGTCATCAAAGCTTGTACTTCAATGCCAGAACGAACTGGCCTCCATTGGGAGTCGGTACAGTATCACTCTCATATGGGTTCCAGGCCACAGTGACAT
The DNA here is from genome assembly GCA_932526625.1 of Rhingia campestris. Classification (NCBI taxonomy): domain Eukaryota; kingdom Metazoa; phylum Arthropoda; class Insecta; order Diptera; family Syrphidae; genus Rhingia; species Rhingia campestris. The sequence goes on from OW052183.1 coordinate 11,836,000, forward strand.
AGATGGAAACGAGCAGGCTGATGCCCTAGCCAGGCTGGGCTCGTCACTTCCCAGCTCACGTGCAATCGGCATTCTCACTCCTTTAAAAACTATCATGAATAATATCAATACACACTCTCTTAAAACAGCAGAACATAGGTGGCGAAACCTCAGTGGGTGCGCCATATCAAGAGATATGTGGCCACGATACAACAAGACAAGAACACGCGACCTCTTAAGCAGATCTCGTAAGGAAGTCTCCAGGGTGACAGCAATTACCACAGGACACTGGCCCATCGGTGACCATGCTGTTAGAATGGGTATACCCCACAACACCAACTGTCGCAGCTGCAAGGAGGTGGGGGAGAAGCCGGGCATTGGCTCTGTCAAGAGTAAATCAACGAACTCTAGACAAACCTTTCTTTGACAACGTCCGCGACCTCTCTGTTAAACACATCAAAGAACTGATCGCCTTCCTTAATGTCACTGGTTGGATTTAGTACACGCCAACCTTCAACAAGACACAACATTTAAACGCACGAGTATTTGGCATCAAAACGTCGCACCCCTGTGCTAATTGTGTTTCGTCTTGTACGAACAGCCAATCAATCTAACTAACTAACTTCTGGGTCAGTTGAATTTTGTACTGCTTAAGGCCGATTTCTTCTGAGCGACGCGAAATCGACTGGGTCAGATTCTCCTGCACACTTTTACGGACAGCGACGAAGTTTTCGGCCGAACCTGCATTTTGTCCGACATACTGGTGTTGTTTTATCATTTACTGAACCCGTAGACTCAAATTTATTCACCACACCAAAAATTGTCGATGCAAATTTGCGATGCACAGAACGTTTCCCAAACAGAACTCATTTTGATAAAACAATTTTATTATTTGCAGGTGTTGTTGAACACTATGTCCGTCCATGGTAATTTGGCAAATAAATACTGAATAAATGACAGGTTCGATCCCCAGCCCTAGCAACACCTAAATGAGTTTGCACTGGCCCTCCTCTCGTGATGATCTGACAAATCATCCAAAAAGCTTATTTCAACTTAGCTGTTCGGTGTCGGCATAAACCAGGAGGTTCCGCCATCGTGCAAAGAAATACACACGCAAACATAAATGGTTGTGAGAAAAAGCTAGGCCCTGGGTACCTACTAACATCCTGTTGCGCCATATTTTTTTTTAATTACAGCCAATTTGACAGATTTAGCTTCAACAATATGGCCGCTATCAACTGTCATAGTTCGAAAGCTCCTATTCGAAGATCCTTCAGGTTCTATTACACTGATGCATACTATATGCACTCGGTTTATCAGTTTTTTTACATTTGACAACTTTCTATTGAAAAACTGTTTTCAGAATTTTAACTATTCACACTTAAGTGCACAAAATAAAAAGGGTGCGTATCATATTACTTGAGAATCGAAACCCTGCGCAGTGATTTGAAACGGACTGTAAGCTGCTTTCTACACCATTTTTTTTTTAAATAATTGAGTGTGAACTCACATGCGGTAGAAGTGAAACAATATTCTGGTTAATATAAAGAAACGCGCTTTATTTCATCTCCTTACAGCCTAAATCCTATAAATATAAAGTTGTTTCCTTTTCGTTACACTTTTTCGTTTCATAAAATCCAATTCGCACCGTCGCGTCCCAAATAAAAGTTTTACTTAAATTTTTTTTTTAAGAAACACGTTTTATATTATCTCCTTACAGCCTAAACCCTATAAATATAAAGTTGTCTCCTTTTTGTTACACTTTTACGTTTCCCAAAATCCAATTTTTTTTTTCAACGAATTTTTATTTCAACGAATTCAGATTTACAATAGTATGTATCAATATCTGCGAAGCTGTATAATAGCTTATCTGCAGAAGGTTGTTTACAAAAAATTTTAGCATTGATGTGAACAGGTTTTGAATTTTAATCTTAGGTATTTATTCTATGTGTGTAGTATATAACCTACTAAATTTTATATGTATGTATTTTATTTTATATTTAATTTTTTATTTTTGTAATTTAAAAAAATTACATAATTGCAAGAAACGGATTATCTAAGTTATTGCTTCAAGGAAAAATTGTTTCAATCTTTTTTTTCTACATGTTGCATTGTTAATATGTCTTAAAAGCTGCGGAACTTTGTTTAGGATGTTGGGTATTGTATAGATAAGTTGCCTCTTGCCATAAACGTTTGAGATACATGGAAGTTCATAGAAACCCTCTGCTCGTCTTCTTGTTGTGTATTGGTGGTTGATTGGTGTTCTAAAGCGTAAGTCAAGTAAAGGATTTTAGTCCTTATAAAATTAAAAAATTAATCCCGCGCGAATCTTTGATTCGCGCACCACTGGGTTATTCAGTAAAAGTACAATTTACGTTATAATAAGTCTTCTCTTTATTACTCGCCAACTTCGACTGACTACAATATTTCTTAATACCTAAAACCTAACTTCGCTTGACCTTGGTTCCCACGCAGACCCATTGCCGTAATCTCGTTCGTCGTGAAGCGCATAACGGATGCGCGTGTATGAATAAATTGAAGCGCAGTCATTTTTTTATCGTCAGGTGAATAGCCGATCGTGTTAACTGTCATCATAATATTCCACCGCTGCTGTCGTCTCGAAAATATTTTTCACTTTCATCACCGTCTCTGCGTTTGGATTGCTATTTCTTCTCGTTATTAAATTTACCGCTCTGTCTTGAACTTTTTGAAGTTTGTTTATATGAGTTGCTTAAGCTCCTCCCCATGCAAGTATACCATATCTCAATCTTGATTCAACAAGAGCGAAATAAATTTGTTTTTGCGCTGTGGTAGTCGCTTTGTATTGCATGCAAGCCAAAGCAAAGAGTGACCCTCTCAGTTTGCTCCTTGTATCACTGATATGGCTCTCCCAGATGAAATGGCTATCAATCGTAATCCCTAGATATTTATACGTGTTGACTACTTCTAAAGTATCAACATTTTGTTGGTTGTCACAGTTAAATGTTTTAATTGTAATCTCCTTACTTCGGTATTGCGGGCTGCGGATATGCATTACTTTTGACTTAGATGTGTTGATGACTAGTCCGTTGTCATGACACCATCTGCCAATTTTGTCAAACTCCGCTTGCATCCTTTTAGTTGCCTCATCTAGCGACCGGTGGTAAACCACAATTGCTGTGTCATCTGCAAAAGCGAAAGGAAAGCTTTCCCTTAGGCACTTCAGCATGTCATTTGTATATAGCAAATACAGCAACGGACCGAGTTTTGAACCCTGTGGTACCCCATAATGTACGACTTTTTTGTTGCTGCAGCAAAAATTTATTTTGACTCTGAAGATTAGTCGCCTAAGATAGTCCTTCATCCATTCAGACATTTTCCCTCTAATTCCAGCTTTTTCTACCGCTTCTACTAGTTTTGTGTGGTCCAGAGTATCGAATGCCTTACTGAAGTCCAGGAAGAGCACTATTACATGGAAATGATTACTTAGGCTGGTATTAATCAAATTTGCGAAATCACCAAGAAGCCGATTCGTGCTTTTGCCTTTCTGGAATCCGTATTGGGATTTACTTAATAAGTTGTGTTTTTTAACAAATTTCCATATTCGATCCGCAACAATTTCCTCCATAATCTTATCAACTATCGATAGAATCGCTATAGGTCGATAATTGGATATTTCATCCTTTTTTCCTCCTTTATATATCGGTCTAACTATAGCCTCTTTAAGTTTTGTCGGAACTACTGAAGTATCAAAGCTGAGATTAATGAGCTTAGTGATTATAGGCGCAAAGATTTGTGCGTTTTTCTTTAAATCACTCGGTCTAATACCATCAGCCCCTGGACCCTTTAATGCATTTAAACGCTGAAGTATGTTTTCCACTTCTAAACATTCTACTTCTCCCACATAGATCGAGTCACGTATAAAATTCCCAGGATATGTATTAGTTGGTGTGTTACACGTGTGAATTATCTGAGCCGCTTGTTGTGAGAAATAACGGGTGATTTTTTAAGAGGTTTAGAACTTTTTTAAAAAAAAAAACACAAAAAATTCGAAAAAAATGAATGAAATATTTATTTGAATCGATAGTTTGAACCTTGCAATTTAATGTTTAAAGATAATTTCATGCAAATGTTGACCGCGGCTGCGTCTCAGGTAGCCCATCCGCTGAGTCCAATTTTGGCATACTCTTTCACACATATCGGCCGGTATCTCACGAATGAATGCATGGATGTTGGCTTCCAGTGCGTCAATCGAAGCGGGCTTGTCCCTATAGACATTAGCCTTGACATACCCCCACAAAAAATAATCTAATGGTGTCAAATCGCACGATCTAGGCGGCCAATTGACCGGCTCGAAACGTGAAATTAACTGTTCACCAAACTCGCCTCGCAATTGCGCCATTGTTTCGCGTGCTGTGTGGCATGTGGCACCGTCTTGTTGAAACCACATATCATGCAAGTCAAGAACTTCCATTTTGGGCAAAAAAAAGTTTGTTATCATCGCTCGGTAGCGTTCACCATTGACAGTAACGCTGCGATTCGCATCATCTTTGAAGAAATATGGCCCAATAATGCCGCCGGCCCATAAACCGCACCAAACAGTGGCTTTTTCGGGATGCATTGGTAGCTGTTGCAATGCTTCTGGCTGATCTTCACTCCAAATGCGGCAATTTTGCTTATTTACGTACCCATTCAACCAAAAATGAGCCTCATCGCTGAACACAATTTTTCGATAAAAAAGCGGATCCTCGGCCAGCTTTCCAAGAGCCCATTCACCAAAAATTCGGCGTTGTGGTAGGTCGGCTGGCTTTAGTTCTTGCACCAGCTGTATCTTTAAAGGCTTTACGCCCAAATCCTTCCGCAAAATTTTCCACGTAGTGCTGTAACAAAGGCCTAACTGCTGTGAACGGCGCCGAGTCGACATTTCGCGGTCTTCTGTCACACTAGCTGATACGGCCGCAATATTTTCTTCACTACGCACAGTACGTAAACGTGTTGGTGGTTTAATGTCCAACAAAGTAAATTTGGTGCGAAATTTGGTCACAATCTTCCGAATAGACTGCTCAGAAGGTCGAGAATGCCGATCATAAAATGGAAGCAGCGCGCGATGAACATTTCGAACCGAGCACGAATTTTGATAGTAAAATTCAATAATTTGCAAGCGTTGTTCATTTGTAAGACGATCCATGGTTAAATTGCAAACCAAACTGAAGCTGTTTGACAGTGACACAAGGTACTAAACACACGTCAGCTGTCAAAACCAGTGTTGCCAAAACCAAACCAGCTAAAAAATCACCCGTTAGTTTGCAAATTCATCAGCCACAATTGCTGTATTTGTGTTACATGAGAAGTTTTTCGTGATTGTTGCATCTATTGATGGTTTCTTCCTTCCTAAGACTTCATTAATTAGGGACCATGTTTTTCTCGGATCGCATCTTGTATTTTTGAATTTTTGTTGATAATATTGATTTTTACATGCCAATATTTTCTTGTTTACGATATTTCGAGTTTTTTTGTACTCGGTCTGGTAATACATGTTGCTCCTATTATTTTTCCATCTTCTGTAAACTCGGTCACGTTCTTTACAGCTCTCTATAATATCCCTTGAGATCCACGGTGTTTTTTGTTTATAGTCTTTGTTGAGCGTTCATATATTTCGTTCATCTTTTCCACGAAGTTATTATAAAAAAGTTCAGTATCTGTTTCATCTGATATTATGCTCCAGTCTGTAAGTCTAATTAGCTCATTTATTTTCTTCGTGCATGTAATTGTGCTGACGTTTTTTTCGACTCTTTCACATTACCATAAACTCCGAACACTACGCTATAGTGGTCAGAGATGTCATATTCTACAACAGCGGAAAGTATCTTACGGTCTAATACAGATAATATTATATGGTCAATAAGAGTGGACGTTCCTTCGCTTAAATTTGTTCGGGTGTGAGATCTGATCACGTTATAGAGCCCCTTTGATGCTAGCACTTCTTGATAATTGAGTACATGATTATTGGTTACATCAAGTAAGTTTATATTCATATCACCTAGCAATATTATCTCCTTTTGTTCTTCCCTTGTATCTGCGATTTTAGCCATATCTTCGACAAACTCAGTTTTATTAGTTTTTGGTGGTCGGTATATACCGCAAATTACTTGGCCTGTGGCATTTATCTTTATCGTCAGATTTTCGCAGGAATTAGTTTCAATGTCTAATCGTTTGTACTTCACAGAATCTTTTATAAACATCGCAATGCCTCCACCTTTTTTTAGTTTCCTATTTTCAAATTCAGGTGTAAAACCATTTAATGTGTAAAATTTATTTTCCCGTTCTTTAATATTTATTTCTTCTAAGACAATAACATCGATATAGTTCAGAATCGGGGATATGCTCGAACAGAAAATATCCCAGTTTTTTCCAATAGACCTTATATTCAAACATATAGCGCAAAAATTTAACTCTTTTAATTCATTTTTTAGTTGTTGGATGTCTGGCAATACCATACAGTTCATATCGAATAAATCTTCTTCATGGTTTATGTTTCCTTCATCCATTATGTGAGAAAAGAGTTTTTTTTGTTGTTGTTGTTAATTTCGTTTTATTTAGATCAAATCATACATTGATCGAATAGGTATGACTTCAGCATTTTCAACTCTCCTGACAAATATCTTTCCACTGTTTTCCCACACATTCGCACCGTCGCGTCCCAAAAGAAGTTTTACTTCAATTTTTTTTTAAGAATCACGTTTTATTTCATCTCCTTACAGCCTAAACCCTATAAATATAAAGTTGTCTCCTCTTTGTTACACCTTTGCGTTTCACAAAATCCAATTCGCACCGTCGCGTCCCAAAAGAAGTTTTACTTCTAAAACGCGTTTTATTTCCCCTCCTTACAGCCTAAACCCTATAAATATAAAGTTGTCTCCTTTTCGTTACACTTTTTCGTTTCATAAAATCAAAGAAAGTTTTTCTTAGATATTTATATGTTCGCATATCACTGAAAAATACAAAACATGCTGATTTTATGTCATCCCAAATATAAAATGACAAATAACTCACCCAATTCTTAGTTTCACCGATACATTAACAAATAAAACACCCACACTTACTCGTATTATTTGATTTTATTTTTCAATAGAGCTGTACATTTAAACATGATCATACTTTTATTTGTATAACATTTTTTTCTTTTGCTGAAATATTATTTAACTATCGACTCAATTTCTACATGCAAGAACATAAACTTAACCAATCTAAATTAAGTACAACATATCCATACTATACATTTATAAAAAAAATTATAAAAAAAAAGAAAACAATCATAATAACAACATTAAGAAATAAGTACACTATAAGTATTTATAAATATTTAGATAAAAAAAATCGTTTACATTTCAACATTTATAAATGCATATTTATTTATTTTATTTTAATTTTATTTAATTGACAATACAAATCTAACTTTAAATCATTTACTGTTTTTAATTGACTACACATTTACATTTACACATTGATATAATAATGATTATTGTTAATTTTTTGTTGTTTTTTTTTAATTTTGAATAATTTTTTGTTTAGTTTTCATTTAATTTTGGAAATAAATATTTTTCTGTTGTTGGAATTTATCTATTAAAAATGTGTTTTTATATTGCATACAAAATTTCCTTAAAAACAAAAAAGGACCTGCCTGTTTTGCATTATCCTAATCTATTATATTTTCTATTGTATTACTATATGTAAGGATATGGCTTTGTTCTGTAAATAGAGATTTTTGTTAATACAGTTTGAGACATGGGACAGTAAATTGGGATCAATTTAAATTTAAGTTTATAAGGAAAAAGAAAAATTTACGAATTAACCAATGTCCCAAACTGGTATTTGAAGCAACGATATGTGGTAATTTTTTGACATGTAATCAGTGTTCTGTTCCTTGTGAGTATTTAAAATAAAAATACTTAATAGTTAAATAATTATTATCTTACGTTACGTAACTGGTATTTTTTTGTTATAAAACAACTTATAAGCTAAGAAATATTCTTGGACCAGCCAAAAACAATTTTTTTATTAAGACATTTAGAAAAGAGCTTTACTTTAATGCATCATTTTATACATTATCTGTTAAGAACACACTTATTGTGTGCTTTTTAGGATACATATTTGATATATAATTTTGTTTAACACTTACATTATATAGTGGACCTCTGAGGGTACGGATAAAACGATTTGAAGATGAATCTAATATTTATTTAACAACATTTATCTAAACATTTTTTAATATATTATTTTTTTTTCATTCTCCTTTTTAAATTTAAATTTAAATTTTGTTTACTTTAAGCTATATTTAGATAGATAAAGTACTTTTTAAATTATTATTTTTAATTATTTAAAATAGTATCAAATGAAAGGACTCAGATTCGATTATTTGATAATTTTAAATTTATTGAATAGTGGGATTCAGTAGATGTTTGCAATATCCATCATGTATTTAACATCTGAAAATATAAATATTTACAACTTAACATTACTTTTGTGAATTAAATTTTTTACTGCAATTGTTTAAATTAAAAACTAATTTTGACTAAGCCAATATACTAATGTAAGAGCCAGATTACAGGACATGAAATGGATTTTGAAACCAACTATAAAGGGAGGATTTCTGATAAAGCTACTACCGACACCAGTTTATAAACTATGAGAGAACACCTGAAGAATCGACAGGTTAACCAGGTTACAAGTATGCCAACAAATAAAGGAATAAATTCCCCATGAAACACCTAGCTAAATCGCGTAGCGTAAGGGACCTGTATTACAGTTATCAAAAATTCAAGAAGAGCCGGGCTTCATCCACTGTACGAATTGAAGGGGGAATTGCAGTGCACCTTGCTACGAAACAATCGCTACTTTGGATACTTACTTACTTACTTAAGTGGCGCTACAGTCCGGGATGAACCTGGGCCTCAGCCAACATGCCTCTCCAATTAGCCCGGTCCTTAGCTAACTGCCTCCATTGCGCACTCCAAGTTGGTTGAGGTCGGTTTCTACTTGTGCGTGCCACTTAAGGCGAGGTCTTCCTCTACTGCGTCCGACGTCTGGCTGGGAATCGAAGACTCTGCGAGCCGGAGTATTGGTGTCCATTCGTTCTACATGTCCTAGCCATCTTAAACGTCCAATGCGGAGTTTTTTTGACTAGGGGTATGTCGCTGTACAGTTCGTATAGTTCGTGGTTGAATCTTCGTCTCCATAGCCCGTCACCGCAAACGAAGATTTTTCGAAGAATTTTTCTCTCGAATCGACCAAGGATTTCTTCATCCGCTTTTGATACGGTCCATGCTGTCCGGTGCAACAGAAACAGCAATTGGCAAGAGTAATTCTTCGTTTGATTTACGAGATGTTGTTGTCAGAGTAGCGGAGCCGAGGTAGACAAAGTCCCGCACTACCTCAAAGTTATATATATGTCAATGATGACATTCTGTCCAATTCGTCGATGTTGTGTGTCCTTTCGCGTTGACAGCATATACTTAGTCTTACCCTCATTAACTTCTAAACCCATTTTTGCAACTTCCTTCTCTGCTAGCAAACGTGGCTATGACATCACGTTGAGTCCTACCAATGATGTCAATATCGTCGGCGTATGCTAGTAGTTGCACCGATTTTTGGAAAATTGTTCCTCTGGTGTTGGCTCGGGAGTTTTGCACAATCCTCTCAAGAATCATATTAAAGAAGTCACATGACAGCGCATTGCTTTGCCTAAATCCATTTTTGGTATCGAATGTGTCGGTGAGGTCGTTTCCGACCCTGATGGTGCAGCGAGAATTCTCCATCGTCATCCTACACAAACGGACGAGTTTGGGCGGTATACCAAAACTAGACATGGCTCTGTATAGTTCGTCTCTATAAATGCTGTCGTATGCGACTTTGAAATCGATAAATAGGTGGTGGGTATCAATTTGGACTTCTTGGGTTTTTTCCAGGATCTGCCGAAGTGTGAAAATTTGATCGATTGTGGACTTTCCTGGCCTAAAACCACACTGATAAGGGCCGATTAGGCTGTTGGTAAACGGTTTCAGGCGTTCACATATTACGGCAGATAGGATCTTGTAGGCGATGTTGAGCATACTTATGCCTCTGTAGTTGGCGTAGTTCAGAGGATCTCCTTTTTTGTGGATCGGGTAAACGATGCTGAGGTTCCATTCTTCAGGCATGCTTTCATACGTCCACATTTGGCATAGGAGTTGGTGGATATTACTTACCAAGTCATCTCCGCCAGCTTTATAAAGCTCAGCGGGAAGGCCGTCATTTCCGGCGGCCTTATTAAGCTTGAGTTTAGATTTTGCTATCCTCACTTCACTTAGGTCGGGTGGTTGGCAGTTTTCGCTTTCGTTGCCAATATTAAATGGTTCGTTCTGCCTGACAGCGGAATGTTTTTCGTCATCGCCGTTTAACAGTCTGCAGAAGAGATTTTCCATATCCTCAGCATCGACTGTGTCTCAACAACGATATTTCCTTTTTCATCTCGACAGGATTCTGTTCCAGCCTTGTGTCCTTGGCTTTGACGTTTTACACTTTGGTAAAACTTGCCAACATAGTTACTGGAGTGGCACCTCTCACCTTTCTTCATTTTTTTTCAATTTTCTGAAACCGATGTTCTTCCCTTCTTCTTTGCCTATAATGTCTTGGAAACATAAGACTTCTTGCCTAAGTCTGGCACTTATAACAAATCCGCATCCGAATAGTCGCTGTTTCTGCTAACTATAACATCCATAGTAGATGTCACAGTTTTTCATCCTCTTTTTGCCCGGCCCATCCCATCGTATTTCCTGGATGGCAGTAATGTCTGCTTTGTAGCAGGTTACTGTTTCCGCTTGTTGTTCGCCTACATCTCTCCTGTTTTATGTTCTCACATTCGAGGTGCAGATACGAACGTCGTTGTCCTTTTTTCGTTTAGCATGGTCGTCAACAATAATATCGGTCCTTTCCGAGGCTATTGGTTGCTTCGTAACATAAGTTTTTTCCCATGGATGGATAGTTAACCCAAACCACAACCCCTAACCTGGAGAGCCAGGCCCTTGTTTTGACCCTAGGACAACGGGACGGAAAATACCGATGTCTTAGCCCATTTTGGGATTTGAGCGCTGCCGTTGACCAATCGAGGGCTCCTCCCAACTCTTTTCCAACACCCTGGCTCAGTATTGGAAAAATTTGGACACTTAAGAAGACAAAGTAGAAGGTGCAGATTAGACAACAGGACTCTGTTTAAAAAATCATGAATAAGCTGACAGGCCAACATTAATGGAAATCCTTCGACGGTTTTTTTTAGTTTATTGAGAGTTTCGATTCAATTATAAGAAAAAAGTATTTCACAACGGTCTTTAGGAGTGTGTTCACCAATTTCCGAAAAGGCATTCTAAAGTGTCAAGTTCCCTTAGCGAACCATATGCTTATATTGTTTTTCAAGGTTGCTGATCAAGATACAACTAAAAAGATATCGTCTTTGCGTTTTTATTTTTGTCTCGTTCTGCTCATCCTACGCCATCGATGATCATGGCAAAAACCCAACATGGACAAATCCATTGTATCATGGTAGCTGGTGATTGGTCAAAATGTCAGCTTCACCATTAGTAGAAGACCCACAAGGGTAAATCCTGTCACCGGTATTATTTTTATTATCAAATATCTATGTGTTTCGCGTCGCCTTGGAGAATAATAGCGGGGGAAATTGGAAGGGCTCTTACACCATTCCTTCGCATGGCGGCGTAAGTATGCAGACAATGTCTCTATCAAAATTGTTATGAACAAGCTAGTTTCTTGAACAAAGGTCTTTCGATTGATTTATATAAAAAAAAATCTTATAAAGTCATATCCAAGTTTCGATAAGATTAGGTTAGGGAGTTGGAAGCAGGTTACTGCGGCCAAAGTTTGGTCTATTGTGATTTACTCCAATTTGAGATCACTCATAACATCGGACTTTGTGATGAATCTAAGTAAATATTTGAGTTGGCTGTCAGATATGTCCTCTGCCTTAAGGTGGTATTTACCTAGTTGTTGTTGACGTAATCTGATTAGGCAGTTACATTGACACAGGATGTGTTCTGCTGTTTCTTTGTCCTCGTTGCATAGTCTGCAAGTGTAATCTTGAGTTATTCCCATAGTCATGACGTGTTTTTTGACTTGAGAATGTCCAATAAGGAACCCTGTGACAGTTCGAATCTGACTCCTAGTTAGATGTAGGAGTTGTTTCTTTCTTGTATGGGAAGTGTTTGGCATGAACATTTTGGTTTGTCTGTTACCTTCAGTATTAGTTCAGTGATGATTGGACTTGTTTTTCAGCCAAGTTTTAATATGGAACTTAGCAGTGCTGATGGGTAGTCTACAGAATGGTCTTGGCATGGTCATGACACAAGAATGGTCATGAAAGTTGATGCCAATCCTTTTCTGGCTAGTATATCTGCTATTTCGTTGAATACGTGTCCACTGTGTCCTGGCACTTAGTACTCTGTTTGCCTGGCTAGCAATGTGAGTAGTTGTAGGCAATCCCATACTAGTTTTGATGTTATCTCGTAACTTTGTAAGGCTAGGAGTCCTGCTTTGCTGACAGAGAAAATATATATTCTTGTTTCTTATAGCAAAGATTTCTACTTGAAGTATGGAGTTGCATTTGACCATGCTTTTGTAGATGAACGTTTTTGTTTGTTCCAGCTCCAACTCCTTCATTTGGTTTTGATCCATCTGTGTACCATACATGAGAATCGTTGGCAAATGTTGGTTTATTCTGTTCCCAATTCTGACGATTTGGGAATGTTAACTTGAAGTTTTGGCTGAAGTTGAATTTGGGTAGACAGTTATCTGTCATGGTGATTCCAAGTATTTCATCTTTATTCAGTTCCATAATAATTTCAGGAGGGATTAGCTTGGAGTTATCGGCATTATCAGATATGAGCATAAAAGCATTTGTCATGGCTTCTTTCTGTACCTGAATATGCAGAGGTGGAAGGTTTATGATAACTTCCGGCGCTGCAGTGGGAGTTGTTCTCATTGCTCTCGTAGTGCATACATAAGCTAGTCTTTGAAGTTTGTTGAACTTATCTTGTGTTGACTTTTCTTTCGTTTTTAGCCACCATGCGGGAGCTGCATATGTGACAATTGGTCTGGTTATAGGTGTGTAGAGCCATAGCTTGATTTTGGGGTTTATCCCCCAGATCTTACCAATTAGACTGCTCCTGGTCCATAGAGAGATCATGGCTTTGTCTATGGTTTTTGTGAGGTGAGAGTTCCAAGTGAGCTCTTCATCCAGAGTTAGTCCCAGGTATTTGATTTCTTTTGAAAACTCTATTCTTTTACCAAGCAGAGTGGGTTTTTTTTAGCTTATCCCGATTCCATCTTTTGGTGAATGCAATTATGTTACTTTTTTGGGATTGACAGTTAGGCCAACTTTTTTGCATCAGTCGGCAACGAGGTTTAGTGCCTGCAGTAGGAGTTCTGAGATTGTTTCTTCGAATTTTCCTCTGTTTAGGATCGCAATGTCACCGTGGACATAGAAACCATCATTGCTGAGTATGTTTAGTAGCTCTTTTACTACGATGGGCCGTAGTAGGGGGGATAAAACACCTCCCTGTGGGCAACCTTTCGCAGTCGTAACGCTGATTCTGTCATTTATCCATTTAGATGCAACGGCAACCAACAGACAAATTATGTGGCTGTCAAAGAACAATGCAAAGGAGTGTGGATGGAAATTTATCTGGTCAAGAGATGGCAAGATACTTGCGAGAAAAAATGAGACAAGTAGTGTAATCCGTATTGACACTGTCAATGATGTTGCTCTAATCGCATAATGAACTACATAAATAATTGAATTTTTATCTGTAAATGTCAATGCAAATGAACGAAACAAATGAAAATGAAAATGTACTAGATCACTTACTGAATGTAGAGCACAGGGTGATAAGTAATATAAATGAATTAAATAATTATGAATTATTAAAAAACTTAAAGTTCTCGTGCTTATACCTTAATATCAGATCTTTAAGGAAAAATTGGAACTTATTTATATCGCATATACAAAAGATAATCAACAATATTAAATTGATTATACTGGTAGAAATAAATATACAAGAGTACGCAAATTTTTTATATCAAATAAATGGATTTCAAGCAGAGTGCTTAAATAGACCATCAAAAAGAGGAGGTGGAATTGCAATATTCACTAAAAACGATTGCTCAATAGAAAGACATAACGTGAAAACAAGTTTCTATGAAAATATACATATAGACATTAAAATTAACGAAGAGAAAATTCCACCGGAATTTAGCGTACCGAATTTTATAGAAGAACTAGAGGAACAAATAGAAACAATTGACAAAAGAGACAACCTTATTATAAAAGGAGACATGAATATAGATTTAAACAAACGAAACAATAATATAGTCAAGAACTACTGCAGTATGTACGCTTCAAAGGGACTATCCAATGTTATTAAAGCATATACAAGAGTAGATCTTAAAAAAGGAAGTAAGACAAGGATAGACCATTGCCTAGTTCGGATGAAAAATAAAAATATTAATGCCTCTGTCATTGAAGCGGATGTATCAGACCACTATGCCCTATTTTGTGGAACTTCAAGTAGTGCTACGGCAAAAACAGAAACCAGAATAGAAAACTTGTATGTCAATCAAAATATGGTAAACTCTAACATAAGAAATACAAACTGGGCCAATATTATTCGATCTTTTAACACTGCGAAAGATCTGTATCAAAAATTCAGTAATATTTTTGGAACGATATACAAAAACTCAACACAGAAAACAATAATAAAAAGGCGAAGTGCATCAAATATATGGGTAAACTCCGAAATCCAACAGCTATGCAAGCAGAAGGATGTATTATATAAAAGGTGGAAGAACAATAGGAGATGCAATCGGTACGAAACTGAATACAAGAGCTACAGAAACTTCGTCAATAAAAAAATAGAAAAAACGAAAATGTCTTTTTATCGCCAAAAGTTCTCAGAGTATCGGCTAGATCCAAAAAAGACCTGGAGTTTGATAAACGAAATACTCGGGAGGCGAAAAATGAACTTAGATGGAGTAATCGCAAGAAATTTTGGTAGTGAAATAAGTTCAAAGGAGCTGGCGAATAAATTTGCTTCAAGTTTTATAAATGAAGTTGAAACTGTTGTACACAACTGCAAAATAAAAACATACCACACTGGCATAACTAGCTCGAGACAATCAATTTTCATAACACCAGTCACAAGGGAAGAAATATTAGAGATCTTAATGAAATTAAATATAAATAAATCTCCAGGAGCAGATGGAATACGAGCTAAAGACATTCAAATAAATGCACAAATTCTCACCCCAATAATGGAACGCATAATAAACTTGAGTTTGGAACAATCACACGTTCCAAAAGAACTAAAAGTTGCTATAGTAAGGCCGATATACAAAATGGGTACAAAAGCCGACGTCCTTAATTATAGACCCATATCCATTCTGCCCATAATGGACAAAATATTGGAACAAGTAATGGCGCTCCGACTTCAAAAATATATTGACAAATATAAAATAAACAACAAAAATCAATATGGTTTCACTAAAAATAAAAACACTAGTAAGCTTCTCGCTGAATTTGCAAATTTAATTAATATATACCTTAATAAAAATTATCACAATCTTGTAGTTTTCATAGATTTTAAAAAAAGCATTTGACACATTACGACATGAAAAACTCATAGATATGCTGGAAAAAATAGGGATTCGAGGTGTAAATCTGGAATGGTTTAAAAGTTATATCACACATAGAAAAATAAAAGTGAAGATATCTAACTCAATAAGCCAAGAAAGAAGTCTACAACACGGAGTTCCACAAGGATCAATTTTGGGGCCGTTACTTTATATAATATATGCAAACCAAATACTTTCTGTTTTAAAAAACAGCACAGGTTTTTCTTTTGCAGATGACACAGCAATCGTAGTCAGTCATAGGGATCTAGCAACAGCAAATAGTATAATGCAAGAGGAGTTCGATTCTGTGGTGAGATGGTGTCATGACTTTGGACTCATAATTAATATAAGAAAAACCAAACTAATGCACATAAGATCTTCCCACATATTAAAAACAAAAATAAACATTAATATACATGAAACAAAATGTCTTCATCAAAACGCGTACCAAGAAAAACTTAACTACGATGATAACTGCAACGACTTCATTGAAAATTTACAACATTTTAAGTAACTGGGGGTAGAACTTGACTGCTACTTTAAATGGGATATACACATTTCTCAAATTGGAAAAAAATTAAGTAAAACAGTTTATGCATTACATCATTTGAGTATCTACAGCAATTACAATGTCTTAAGGCAGGTTTACTTTTCATTAGTGGAGTCATCATTAAGGTACGGGATATTGGCGTGGGGAAACACCACACAAAGTTACTTAATGGAACTACAAAAAATTCAAAATCGCATTAAAAAAATATTAATACAAACAAAAAACAGAAGAAATAGAGATCTCAATACAATTCAAGAAAACACATACAAAACCCTTGGAATTTTGAACATAAAACAGCTGTTCGAACTGAACATCCTTGTAGAATACTACAACGATCAGCAATATAAGAAGCAAATAGACCATCATTTCAACACGAGAAGGAGAGCACAAGGATTCCTGCAAACAACTCGGTTTAAAAACGCATATGGAAAACAGCAACTATCCGTTACTATCCCTCAGGTCTTCAACAAGATGCCGAGAGAACTGCTTAACATACCTTCCGATGGACTGAGAAAGAAACTTTTAAAAAAGCACCTGTTAAACTGCCCTTAATGAAAAATAAAGAAAAAAAAACAGAAGAAAAATATATAATGTATCTTATTAAAACAAAAAAAATTTTGACAATATTTCAAGAATACTTAAAACATTATTGTAACTATCCTTCTGCAGAAAAGTCTTTTGAGACTTCGCAGATACTTTTTTGTAAACAAAATACTTTGTAATATACTAAATAAATAAAGAAAGAAAGAAAACATGTCCAGTTATATCGAACTGGTAAGTGTAACCCCCTAAAGATGCTCCTTCGATGCCAAGAAAGCTGCCCACCATATCCAAGCTTAACGGCACTTCAAATAACTTCTGAGAGAGAATCATATATAATGAACTTGTCCTGGACAAGAGGTTTTCGTGGAACGAAAACATAGTAAAATGTACAATATAAAGGAGCATAAAGGCTGTGGGCTTGCAAATAGCTTCCAACTGTTCACCTAATTTTTTTTTAAAATGGTTAAAAGAATCTTCAGGTCATTAAAAATAAATAAAATTAAGAATTTATGAGGGCTACAATTCACTGAGCGAATCGTTTAATACCTTATATCCCACCCTTTAAATAAATATCCTCAAAAAGTGGCCGTGGCAAAAAACCTTGTAAAAAAAAAAACTTGTATTACGTGTGTGCTCTTCTAAATGCGGAACATTGATATTATTAAAATCTCGATATGTGACTTTCTTGCTGGAGTAACCAAAGCTAAATTTTAGTGTTAAAAAAATTAAATCATGCTTTGAGAAAGCGGGCGCAGAAAGTTGATCATACAAAGCTACGTCATCTGTATTACAAACAAAAAACAAGTCCAACAGAGTTGCATCCCCACCAAAGTAATGAGTTGGTGTAATTGTGTTAACTGGTCTTAAATTAAACGTTCGCATTCATCATCAGATTCCTTGTATACAAAATCATAAAATCTAGGCCCTCTTCCGCAAATGTCAGACAGCACAATGTCACACCATGTTGGCTTTCGGCTGGAAAACTGCCGAGAAAATGCTTTCTAAATAACGATACAGACGAGACTTGAGGCTTTCATACACAAAAAAAATCTTCAGGCCTATTTGTAACTTTTATAAAGTTATGAAGCAGGATCAACTAAAAAAAAACAAAAGTCTTAGATAAATCGTTGGTCTAATGCACACCATGGCAAAGAGGTTTCAAAGATAACATTGCGCAAGTCTTCTTACGTTAACTAGTTAATTCTTTGCATCATTTAATTTAATGTCGACTCAAAGTGCACAAAGTTTACAACGTACCTGACGTACTTCAAGCCGGGCATCCACGATCAATCATGAATGTCACTTCCGTTGTGGCGTTTTTTTTCATTCATTATCCACTATTACTCATGAATGTCATTCGTCAATTTTGCTTTAGCAGCGGAGAAAGCAGGTTCTCAAAATAATTTGTTAACTGCTTAACGTCGTTCATTGCCATTTGTTTCGTTTTTCCGTGCACGTTGACAGACAAATGCGAAATGACAACGAAAGAATGACACTCTTCGCCATCCACCATCAGTCCGTCACGCATGAATGCAGAATTAAAAAAAAATTGAATTCCATCGCGGATGAATGCGCACTCTGACACGCAATGGCATCCACCGGCAGTCGGTAGTGACATTCATGAGTGATCGTGGATGCCCACCTTAACGTACACTATGCAGCTGATTCTTAAATTATTTTTTTTTGGAAAAACTAAATAAAAAATTGCACTTACTTTTCTTCTGGCGGATGCTTTTTATTGTGTTGATTCATAGTCTCAGGCAGGAACAGAACCACCAGTCCGCCAAATAAGCTCCAAGCGGTTAATAATGACATCAACAGATGACTTTCGATTTTTGTCTGTAAATCACAAGAAAACAAAATTTGTTTGTTGATTTTACGATTTTTGTCTAAAACGATATTTTTTTTGAAATTCAAATACTCACCAGCAAAGACAAGTACGGCGTTAAGATCAACGCCAATCCAGCAGCAACATTACACGCTCCAACACCGACATTACGTATCGCTGTTGGGTATAGTTCAGCGGTATAAACTGGCATTATGGTGTTGCCAGCACTAATTGTGAATTTACCTAAAATTACAAAAAAAAATGACCAATTATCACCATCAAAAGAATATAAAACTCAACCCATTCCTACCAATCATCAGGAATGTGATCTTCAGCCAAAGTATATCCTCCTGACCCTCGGTAATAGCCGCACACAAGCATGCAACCCCAGCACAAACCAAAGTTCCACAGAAAAGCCATTTTTTGCCCACTTTCATGATGATATACATGGCAATGGCAATCGCAGGAATTTCGACTAGACCAGCTAGAGCCTTGAGATGAAAAAAAAAAACGGGGAAAACATAAAATTCCATCATCACCTGGAGAATGCATAAAATCATTTAATAAAAATATTGTTCATCTGCAAAAAGAAGCGCCCGAAAAAATAATATTCCGGACATTGTCTGGGCACTCTGCCAGAGATATAGGAATGCCACCCATGACCAGCAGACCATCCTCTCCCACATAAACACAAGTGACGTTTAGGAAGACAGCGAAAAAGTGCCGCTACAAGACGTGACGACAATTTTTTTCTCTCCGAGGATAATTAATTTTCCCTCGGTGATGAAACATTTACGCACTAAAAGCCAGCAGGTCCCGCAAGGTGGACAGTCTGATTAATTTGTTCGTTTACTTATTTTTTTTTTCTAAAACTTTGTGTCGTCTTTTGAGAGGCTAATAAAAATATTTATTGTTTAAACTTAATTTTCAGATGTCTCGTAAAATGATTAACTCGTGTTGGTTTTTGTCTTGGGTGAGTTTCGATGACGTCTGTCAATGGGTGGGTATTATTCCATAAGAAATTGTTCAGTAAAGCGTGTCGAACGTAAATTACTTTCTTACAAGAATAAGCGGGGGATTTTTTTTAAATTGTTTAGGAATGATATTTTTAAAAACTCGAAAATTGTGGAAAAAACCACGTTGGCAAGTAGGTCTCCTATAAAAAAAACCTTCCCAGACGACAGCGGAAGAATTTCCAAGATGGAGTCAACGCAGGCGTCCACAGTATTAATTAGGATGGACAAAGTAAACAACCTATTTGAGTTGCTCCGACATATTCGGGCAGGCTATCTAATAATCTCAAGGGTTAGTCATGCCCCTTGAACAGAGATGGTGCCGGAAGAGCTGAAAGGCCAACTGAAGCGCTCAAACCTGTGTCCGGGTTATATAATAAATTGGAGCTGACCCTCCAGGTTAGGCGTTGTGCTTTGGGTTAACTACTGACTCATGGAAAAAATTGTTGTTACGAATCAATCAATCAATAATCAAGACCCTCGGAAAGGACTGATTTTATTTGTTGGAGACAATGATAAAAGGAAGGAAGGGCCGGAAAAAAGAAGATGAAACACTTGTTGCAGCCAAGGTAGGAATGCGGATATCAACCACGCCACAACATACCAGAAAGAAAGACTGCAATAGAAAGAGACTGCCTTGGGCTTCGCAGGACGAACAAACCGCGATTGAGTCTTTTGACACTGGGAACCGGAATTTTCCACTGTATGGCGTGATCGGTCTCCAGATCAACGAACAGTCAACCAAATTGATCACATTGCGATAGACAAGAGACACGCATCCAGTATTTTGGATGTCCGAACATTCCGAGGGGCGAACATCCACTCGGACCACTACCTTGTTGCAGCCAAGGTAAGGATGCGGATATCCACCACGCCACAAGAAACCAGAAATACTGTGAAAAAGTTAAATCTCGAAAGACTGCAATCGCAAGAGACCGCCAAGGCCATCGCGCAACGCGTATCCCTTAACCTCTCCATTCACATCACACCACCAGCATCTAATGTCGAAGAAAAATGGCAACGATGCCAACAAGCCATTAGATCAGCCGCAACTGATGTGCTAGGTTTTTCGCGCCCACCAGAAAGAAACCCTTGGTGTGATGAGGAATGCCGATGCTCGCAGCGAAGAACGAGGTTTACAAAGCTAAGCTGCTGGTGAAGACGAGAGGTGCCATTGAGCTCTATAGCAAAAGAAGGAGGAAAAAACTGGCTTTTCAGAAAGAGGAAAAAAGAACAAGAAAAGCACTCGATCGAGGATATAGAGAAGTGCTACTCCAGAAATTATGTTCGCAAGTTTCACCAAAGTGTAAAACATCAAAGCCTGTCAAGATGATCAAGGAAATAACGTCGTAGAAACACAGTCGATGCTGAGGATAAGGAAGAATCACTTCCGCAGACTATTTAATGGCGATGACGAACAAATCAATCTCCCTCTGTCAGGCAAAACGTACCTTTAATATTAGCGACCATAGCGAAAACTACCACCCGACCTAAGTGAAGGGAGGATCCCAGTATCTAAACTAAAGCTAAACAATGCTTCCGGAAATGACGGCCTTCTAGGTAAGCTAGCTAAGCAACATTCAAGAACATTTGTTTGGATGAAAGTATGCCTAAGGCAACATTTGCCCGTTTCAACAAAACAAGAGACCCTCTGAACTGCGCCAGCTACAGATCCTATCTGCCGTAATATGCGAACGCCTTAAACCGTTTATCAACAACCTGATAAGTCTTTCAGTGTGGATTTAGGCCAAGTAAATCCACAATTGATCAAATCTTCACACTTCGGCAGATCTTGAAAAAACCCGAAGTCCAAATCTATACCCACCACCTATGTCTAGTTTTGGTATACCGCCCAACTCTGTCTGTCTGTGCAGGATGACGAGAGAGAATTCCCGCTGCTCCATCAGTGTCGGAAACCACCCCACCAAAAAAGGATTTAGGCAAGGCTGTCATGCGAATGCTTTAACATCATTCTTGAGAGGATTGTGCAAAATTGCGGAGCCAACACCAGAGGAACAATATTCCTTAAATCGGTGCAACTACTAGTATACGCCGCCGATACCGACATCATTGGTCAACGTGATGTCATAGCCATGTTTGCTAGTATAGAGAAAGAAGCGACAAAAATGGGTTAGCTGTCAATACGAAAGGACACACAACATCGACGAATTACTTTAAGGTAGGACGGGACTTTGTCTACCTCGGCTCAGCTATTAACTCTGATAACAACATCTGGAACTACTTAGGAGATCTTATACATGACCCTGATCAGCCGTGTGGTGGTCTTGGGCGCTGAAGCATGAACCGTATCAAAAACGGATGTAGAAATCCTTGGCCGTTTTGAGAGAAAAATTCTTCGAAAAATCTTCGGTCAACCAAGAACTATACGATCTGTATGATGACGTAACGACATTAGACGTTAAAGATGGCTAGGATATGTAGAGCGAATTGAAACCAATAGTGCGGCTTGCAGAGTCCTCGACTCACAGCCATGCGTCGGACGCAGTAGAGGAAGACCACGCCTTAAGTGGCGCGCACAAGTAGAAACCGACCTCAATCAATTTGAAGCGCTCAACTGGAGGCAGGTAGCTAAGGACCAGGCTAATTTGAGAGGCATGTTAGTTAAGACCCAGGTTCATTCCAGTCTGTAGCGCCACTTAAGGTGGTTCTTCTTTATTATCAATCGAGCTTTTGATAAGAGTCGACTTTAAAGATAACAAACTTTCCGCATTACGATTTTTTGATCCTAAGATTATGAAGCAAGGACTTGATTTCAGATGTATAGATCTGGTTTTTGATTTTCAGAATTTAGTTTCGAATTCAGAATAGCAAGGCGAGTATTACGGTTGAATTGTTAAAGGGGGGAAATGTAGCTGCATATTTTGTTTCTCTATTTGTTGTTATAACAGCGGTAAAAGAATATAATGCAGAAGACGTTCTCCTATTATGTTCGAGCGAAACTCTGAAGTTCGCTAAGATTTTGTCTCCTTTAAGTTTTATCGCACGCTTTTGTATCCTATTCAGTAGGTGCAATGATGTTTCTACTGCACCTGACCATATGTGTGTGTTGAACTCAAGTTTGGGTGTATATACGTTTTATATATTGAGCGCAGATTAGAAGGAGTAAAATATTTCTCTCATCGGTTAAGGAGACCTAGACATTTTGCTGGGTTTTTACGGACTTCAATTATGTGTTACTACTACCGATCATGAAAAGTTTTTCGGTTTCGAAGATGCAAGTGCCAATGGCTGTAGATTTTGGTTTCGCTTTGATAGCAAAAGATATTGCATTGCGTTTTGGAAGCATTAAATTCTTCTCCATTGGACTTACCCTATATAATTATGCTGTCGAAGCCGGAATTTAACGACCTTAACAAATTGTGTCATTTTTGTTCCTCTACCGACGGTAAAGGCCGTGGATTTGAGAAGGAATATAGAAAGCTGAAGGAACTATCATCAGGAAAAGAGTAGATTGGATTAGAAGTTGCATTCAAGGGGTCGTTAATAATAATGGGAAAAAGTGTCGGGGACAAAACAGAGCCTTGAGGAACTCAGCATTTTTTTGGTGACTAGCATAATTAAAACTCTCCAAATCAACATGGATTGGACGTATTCATATAAGAAGAGTATTATTGAGATGAAAAGCACGCATATTTAACAAAAGGGCTTTATGCCAAACCCTATCAAATGCCTTCAAAGTATCAAGTGCAACGATCTTGTATTCGATAACGATATGGCTGATAGAACAGCAGTTTAAGGAAATGGACCCTGTCCGAAGTACTGGGTACTGAGACCACCGAGGACATTATTTGCCAAAAACTGCGTGAAATTCTTGGTTAGTAAGACGGTTGCTAATAAAAATTAGAAACAGAGTCGTTGACATATCCTTGAGGTATCACACCACATATTGAAAGGGGGTGAAAAAAAACGAATTATGACCGAAAGTATTTTTAAAAGCTACATAATTTTGACCCAGTGCAACAATCCCACATTATCGGTGAATACAAAGGTTCCATTTTTTCTTGGCACCTGTGGAAAGCTTCTCACGAAAAACATACTGACGATGTGAAGTATCACCTACGATTTTTTCTAGATATTGCCATATGACAAAAAGCATCTTCCTGTTTTCGGAAGAAAGTCGCCCAAGTCAGATTGATTATTCTTTGGATTTAAAGATTGTTGCTTTGCATGGGATAGAGTTTCTTATCTTTAGTTTCTATGATTTAAATTATTAAAAATAATCAGCTGTCTTGTATTTCAAACATTTTCTCTTAGGGTTAGATGTTTTTTTAGGAAGATTATGATCCTTGTTTTAAAAATTAAGTCGGGATAAAAATTCGCAATATAGGTTATGATTGGTTGGACCCAAAATGAATGGCTAAAGTTTGACCGCGTCTAGGGAAAAGTTTAAAATCTTACAAGTAATAAATAATATTTAGCACTTCGTTGGTCCTTACTTATTTAAGTGGCGCTACAGTCCGGCATGAACCTGGGCCTCAACCAAAATGCCTCTCCAATCAGCCCGGTCCTTAGCTAACAGCCTCCAGTTGCGCACTCCAAGTTGGTTGAGGTCGGTTTCTACTTGTGCGCGCTACTTAAGGCGAGGTCTTCCTCTACTGCGTCCGACGTTTGGCTGGGATTCGAAGACTCTGCGAGCCGGACTATTTGTCCATTCGTTCTACATGTCCTAGCCATCTTAAGCGTCCAATGCGGAGTTTTTTTGACTAGGGGTATGTCGCTGTACAGCTCGTATAGTTCGTGGCTGAATCTTCGTCTCCATAGCCCGTCAACGCAAACGGGACCGAAGATTTTCCAAAGAATTTTTCTCTCGAATCGACCAAGGATTTCTTCATCCGCTTTTGATACGGTCCATGCTTCAGCGCCGTAGAGCAGGACTGGGATGATCAGGGTCTTATATAGGATCTCCTTAGTAGTTCGAGTGAGGACTTTCCTACTAAATTGCCTTCTTAGCCCGAAGAAGCAGCGATTGGCAAGAGTAATTCTTCGTTTGATTTCTAACAAGATGTTTTTGTCCATGTTAATAGCGGAGCCGAGGTAGACAAAGTCCCGTACTACCTCAAAGTTATGTCTGTCAATGGTGACGTTCCGTCCAATTCGTCGATGTTATGTTTCCTTTCGTGTTCATAGCATATACTTAGTCTTACCCTCATTTACTGCTAAACCCATTTTTGCCGCTTCCTTCTCTATACTAGCAAACGTGGCTATGACATCACGTTGAGTCCTACCAATGATGTCAATATCGTCGGCGTATGCTAGTAGTTGCACCGATTTTTGGAGAATTGTGCCTCTGGTGTTGGCTCGGGAGTTTTGCACAATCCTCTCAAGAATCAAATTGAAAAAGTCACATGACAGTGCATCGCCTTGCCTAAATCCTTCTTTAGTATCGAATGAGTCGGTGAGGTCGTTTTCAACCCTGATGGTGCAGCGAGAATTCTCCATCGTCATCCTACACAAACGGACGAGTTTGGGCGGTATACCAAAACTAGACATGGCTGTGTATAGTTCGTCTCTATAAATGCTGTCGTCTGCGGCTTTGAAATCGATAAATAGGTGGTGGGTATCGATTTGGACTTCTTGGGTTTTTTCCAGGATCTGCCGAAGTGTGAAAATTTGATCGATTGTGGACTTTCGTGACCTAAAACCACACTGTTAGGGCCGATCAGGTTGTTGGTAAACGGTTTCAGGCGTTCACATATTACGGCAGATAGGATCTTGTAGGCGATGTTAAGCAGACTTATGCCTCTGTAGTTGGCGCAGTTCAGAGGGTCTTCTCTTTTGTGGATTGGGCAAACGATGCTGAGGTTCCATTCCTCAGGCATGCTTTCATCCGACCAGATTTGGCTTATGAGTTGGTGGATGTTACTTACCAAGTCATCTCCGCCAGCTTTATAAAGCTCAGCGGGAAGGCAGTCATTTCCGGCGGTCTTATTAAGCTTGAGTTTAGAAATTGCTATCCTCACTTCGCTTAGGTCGGGTGGTTGGCAGTTTTCGCTGTCGTTGCCAATATTAAATGGTTCGTTCTGCCTGACAGCGGAATGTTGTTCGTCTTCGCCGTTTAATAGTCTGCAGTCCATAGTCCATATCCTCAGCATCGACTGTGCCTCAACTACGATATTTCCTTGTTCAAACTTGCGAACATCGTTCCTGGAGTGGCACCTCTCTATATCCTCGATCACGCGCTTTTCTTGCTCTTTTTTCTTCTTTCTGAAAAGCCGATATTCTTCCCTTTTTTGCCTATAGAGCTCAATGGCAGCTCTCGTCCTCACCTGCAGCTTAGCCTTGTAGGCCTCGTTCTTGGCTGCAAACATCTGTCGGCATTCCTCATCAAAGCAGGGGTTTCTGGCTGATGGCCGCGAGAAACCTAGCACACCAGTTGTGGCCGATCTATTGGCTTGTTGGCATCGTTGCTGGTGGGTGTGTTGTGAGTCGAGAGGTTAAGGTATACGCGTTTCGATAAGGTCTTGGCGGTCTCTGGCGATTGCAGTCTTTCGACATTAAATTTGTTCACAGTATTTCTGGTTTTTTGTGGCGTGGTAGATATCCGAATTTACCTTGGCTACAACAAGGTAGTGGTCCGAGTCGATGTTAGCACCTCGGAATGTTCGGACATCCAAAATACTGAATGCGTGCCTCTTGTGTATAGCAATGTGATCCCTTTGGTTGACTGTTCGTTGATCTGGAGACCGCCATGTCCCCTTATTTAAATTCACGATTGAAATGACGCAGTAATCCGTATGAACAGAAAAAATATGGCATACAAATATAATGATGATTCAGAGCTAGTTAATTTAAGTTCAACTTGTATAACTGGTCCCTTAAAATATTTTTCAATTACGAGTGCAAGATTAAGCTGACACCAGTTAATGATCCGACGATCCTAATGACGACAACATGGCGGCAAATTAAAATTTGACACTTAAAAAATGTATGTGGGTGCTATTAAGCGTGGGGTACTTGGTTCAAATCCCGAAAATGAGAATGCCTAAGCTTTTTCCACAGCTAGAGGTCTTGTGAAAGTCTGACAAACATCCAAGACTAACACTTTCTTGCAAAGTTTCTCAAATTTGCCTATCGGATTCGGCGTTAAACAGGAGGTCCTCTTATATGTTGCAAAAATAATAACTTTGCGGAGACAAATGAAGGAGAAATCTTGGTTTGAGGGCCTACATTTATCATGCCAGATATTTAACTTTCATTTCATATTTTATCTATACAAACTGCACACTTACGCCTTAACTTACCGAATTCAAGTAAACATTTCCCCCGAAGGTATTCATATTCAATATCAGCCCATAGTACACCAGATTCATTGTGAACCAAATGAGTAGAAAACAAATGGTTATCCTTCGCAAGTATCTCGACCGAAACAGACACAAAAAGTCCTGAGAGTTCTCCTCCTGCATCGGTGGTGTCAATATCTTTTCATAGTTCTCCGGTAAAGGGCGCTTATTGAATGCGGCGGCACTCTCGACGATTTTCTTAACTTCAGCCACTCGTCCTTTACACAATAGCCAGCGTGGTGACTCTGGAACAACAAACCTATCAAAGAGCAAATAGATAGGTTATTACATTTTTTTTTGTTTAAATATTTATATCTCACCATAAAAAGCATAAAAATATCCCGGGTAGACCAATACACAGCTGGAGCTTTTGATAGTCCTGTGTCAAGTAAGCAATTCCCGATATCAGCATGTAGGATATTGGCAGTGGGAACAAATTGTACATGCCAGCTATGGTTCGCCATTTGCCATCGACAAATTCGATGGCTAAAATTAGCCCGGCATAGGTGACCGACACGGATACCAAACCGAGGAGGGTCCTCAGTGTTAAGTACAGTTCAAAGGAATTGGCAAAGTACAATGCTAACCCTGCAAAGCGAAAGAAAGAAACAGAAGATTGCGGATCAGATGCAGTTTCATAACACCATCAGTGGGGAGGATGAGTGATGCCTTTGACATGAGGTGGTAAGTGGGATTGAGTGTGCAAATCAAATGTCAATGTCATTGTGAATGGGTATCGGGTGCCAGAGTGTACCGGGGTGCTGGTCATGGTTTAAGGTTATAGCCTTATGATGTGATGACTGATTATCTTAAATGTCAGGAAGACATCGGATGGACGTGATAAAGGATTTTTTTTTATTGAATGTGGAGGAAGGGTGTCTATCAATAAACATTTTATTGGACCTCTTTGAGGAGGCTGACTTAATTTACAAAAGTGCTATCAAAAATAGATGAGATATTCAAGGGGAGGTATTTATACTCAAATAGTGGTCGATTGGTATATTTTTTGTTGTAATATGTATCTTTATACACTCAAAACCTACATCTACACCCCACATCAAGTCTGTACAAAGCCAATCCATCAACTTACCAAATATCGTCTGCAATACCGCTGATATGAATAGCATCGTCTTACGTCCAAATTTATCTGACAAATATCCTGAAATGATACCACCTGTTGCCACCCCCAGCAAGAAGAACATCTCAGCGACATTCTTCAGATACTCCTTGTCACACACTAAATTCCATTCAGATGTCCATGTATTGCCAAGATTATCATCCATATCGTACTCCCATGAAGAACACGCGATCCTTGTGGTATTGTTTGGAATGTCTGGTAGATTACCCTGCGGAGGGGAATGAGAAAGATAAATTTAACCACAATAAATCAGAGGATAAAATGTACTCCGTATCCTGGGAATGGGAACCTGAAGTATGCAAATGTTTGCGTGCAGAATAAAATCGTCCCTTACCTCAATTTTCGAATCGGATGAATATGATAACCGATTGTAGTTGTAGCTCATTTGAAAGCAGTTATCGCTCGAATCGCTTATATTCCGCCAAACATCGACGGGAATGTATCGTAGATTATCCGGTCGGGTACACCAGAAGTTTTTATTTGCTGCCTGGAATACAAAAAAAAAAAAAATAAAAAAAATGGAATACAAAATGGTGAACAAAGGAAGTCAGATGTGCAAAGTGTCGTTTAAATCCTGAGCTAGAAAGTCATTTGGTAACACTTTGGTCGAATTTCACAAAACTTCCTTAGCTGTGTTCCTATATTACGAAACGAGTGACAAGTAATACTGAAGTTAATGATATTCATAAAAAAGCAGGGTTTGGAAAAACCAGAAAGACATAGAAAATATCATGGAAATCAAAGCCGCAACGAATTATTTTTTTGAAAAGACTTCATAGCAGATGGCAGTCCAAAAGTGACGAATATAACAAAACCTATTTGACAGGCAAATGCCAATCATGACATGAGAAATAATGAGAATCGTTAAATCTAAAACGGTTCTCGTTTTATGAGTTATAAAGGGTGTCCCATAATTCAAGATAAGTTTGAATTTTGCGCCATTTAATAGTACTGTGTTGCAGACGAAAAAAAGAAAACAATATGACAGTTGACAGTTAGGGGTTAATAAAAATGGAGCGCTATATGAAATAACCATACATTTTCACTGTTGAACAATATTTTAAAAATAATGAAAGTTGCTCAGCTATAGTCATTAATTTTCGTACAAAAGATGGCCGTCATAGTTATTAAAACCATCAACTTTAAAGAGAATAATTGGAAAATTTAGAGAGACTGGATCAATTAGTGATCTTAGACACTCAGCCCTTGCGAGGTATCCACCGAAGCGAACAATTTTCCGCATACTTCGTCGGATGTTCAAATTCCATTCGAGGTATGTGTCATCGGAAAAAAATACTACGGCTGTAGTCAAGTACAATTGGTAAATATATTCGGCGCAGAATTTGTGTCGGAGGGAATCGGAAAAAGAATTGCACTTAGCTGTCAAAAATTTCACAAAAAATGCACCTGAACGCACTTCAGCGCAATTCACTGGGATGTGTTCCGATGGCTACCTTGCTAGGGCTGACTGTGTGTGTCTTGTCAAAAGTCGTTCGATAGAAAACATCGAAACAGTTCGCGAGACTATTACTGATAGTTCAAGAACATCAATTCGGCACTGAAGTCAAGAATTGGGCATTTCGAGACGCTCTCTACAGTGAATTCTCACGAAAGGCTTGAAACTTTATGTTTACAAAGTTCAATTGACTCAAGAAGTGAAGACTACTGACTATGCATCGCGAAGAGAGTTCGTTGAATGGATTTTGGACATGCCGATTTTTCAAACAAAATCATCTTCAATGATGAAACTCATTATCATCTTGATGGCTTTGTTAATCGTCAAATCTGTCGCATTTGGAGTTAAAAAAACCGACGAGTAATTATTGAGAAACAAATGCATCCACAACCCAACTATCAATTATTCCTCTATAAGGAAATAAAATTAAATTTCCACAAGCAATTATTTCTGTAGGCCTTATATAGTAATTGTGTGCGGAGGTTGAGCATTTTTGCAGTCGATTGTTTGGGTAGAAGACTTTTCAAGATATAATGCAGGAAAATTCACAAGCATAACCGTAGTTATGGTGGGATTACTTCTGTAAGGTTGTTTTTAAGTTTCCAGAGACGTGGTACTGTGTACATGTACCATACGTTGAGATGTTTCGGTAGAACTTCGCATGAAGCATTGCATGTATAGAGCTTACAAATGAAGTCTTAAAAAAACTGAGGTTAAAATATCGGGAAAAAGGTGAAAGATCGGAATAATGTTATTTTTCAACTTCGAGAAGGCTTGCAAATATTTTCGGAAAGACTTTTTGCGAAGCCTATTATTTGCTTCTGTAAGGCAAACAAAGTTTTTTTTGTTAGGCTTATTACAAGTATTTAAAGAAGTCTTATACAAGTAAATAGCTTCCTTAAAGTGCGCCAAATGTTTTTCCATAAGACTTCATACAGGAAATAGCTTCGATAATGCTTTATCGAAGCGAAATTGTTAGTTTGGAACGCATGAATGTTTGGTGCAGCTCTTGGGCTGGAGACAAGTCAGGCAATAACAATTAATGGTGTTCGTTATTGTGGCATGATAACCCAGTTTTTAGTGCCTAAATTACAGGATATGGATGCCATACAGCCAGAGAGAGAAATCAATTACTGTATGAGTCATTTCCTTATCATGTAATCGTGATTTTAGTGATCAGATCCAGATCTTGCGATTAAACGTCATTGGACTTATTTTTGCCTTGAAAGACGAAATTCTGCGGTGTATTAATGATATTAAGCCATATTTATACGAGGCGGTCATAATATAAGTTTTCAATAAAAGAATACGTACTTGTCAGCAAAGTCGTGGCGTCCATTTATCAGATGTGCTATTCCATACATAACCCATATCTGTATACTCTATGAATCAATAAAAAATGTAAGCTTTCTGAATAAAAATTTACAATTTCTATCAAAATTTTGATTTTTCGTGAATAATGGGGCACCATTTATTTAAACGACAACGAGGTTATTTCAACGATAATCGTTTTATTTGAAGCTCAGCCAACTGCAAAACTAGTATTGCGAGTACTGTCCAAACGTGAAGAACAAACACGAAACATATGTATGCGCCAGACAAATGTCAGTCGAAAGAAAAACACCGATATCGTTAGAGATAACACAATTGTCGTTTAACGTAATCACCAAGATGATTTCAACGATAGTCGTTTAACGTAATAAGGCCTGATATCTTTTAATGCGAATATTATTTGCGAATCATAAGTTAAGTTCATCTGCAGAGTTATGTTCAAAAGAAAGGTATTGAGATATGACTGCCATAATTTTATCAGTTGATGTACTATGATTTACTACATTTGGCATTTCGATAAATAGCATAAAATGTAAATTAACATGTCTGACGGCTAAGAACAACAATTTTGCTAAGTTTATAATAAGACTGCCAGTTGCATCATGTCACTGTTCTGAAAACAATCGGAAGAACTGTCATACAATATGATATAGATGAAGTCCCATTAGTTTTTTATCAAGCTTATTGCCAGTTTAAAAATTTTAAATTTTCCATTTAGTCTTAAAAATAAATAAATATTAGACATTACTGGGCCGACAATTCAACGCTGAACGCCAACTTTAAGAAGCTTCTCATAACAGTTTTTTTAATCTTGACCTTGTCAGACTTTCGCAAAAGATGGGACACCCTATAAAGCTTGTAGCCACGCATAGTTTTTGGGGGCGTTTTCCTATAAAAAAAACATATTTAAAGCCTATCCCAAAGCCATAGAAAAACGTCGTTTTTTAATGAACCATAAAATATTTAGAACAAGTTGTGGTGACAATGTCAATTTTTATATTTCATCCCATTCAGCTTTTAGCCAATCCCGGAGTAGCTATTGTTTAAGCTAATGAACACAAAATCCAAACCGTTCTCCAACGGGTGATTTTTTAAGCGCGGGTGATTTTTTAAGCGCAGTTTTTTTTTTAAAAATCGAATAAAACACTCAAATTTGCATCAAATATACAAAATTTGTATTGTAATCGATAAATAGGCCTTTGCCATTTACGTTTTAGAGACAACTTCATGTAAATGTTGTCCGCGGCTCCGTTTCAAATGGGCCATTCGAAAGGTCCGATTTCGCGTCACTTTTTCGAGCACTTCGGCCTGTATTCCACGAATTACGCGTGTTATGTTATCCTGTAAGGCTTCAATCATATTCGGCTTGTCATCATAGACGAACGACTTTACATAACCACACAAGAAATAATCAAGAGGCGTTAAATCGCATGATCTTGGCGGCCAAATTACAGGGCGATTTCAAGAGATAAGCTGCTCACCAAATTCAACCTTCAACATTTCCGTTGTTTCACGAGCTGTGTGGCATGTGGCACCGTCTTGATGAAACCACATGTCAACGAAGTTCAACTCAGCCAACTGGTGCAAAAAAAATTCGCGTTCGCCGTTGACGGTAACGTTTCTTCCACGGTCGTCTTTGAAGAAAAATGGACCGATGATGCCACCGACCGATGATGTGTATGGGCTACACCACACCAAACTGTCGTTTTTTTCGGGATGCGTCGGTAATTATTGTATGGCATGTGGCTGTTCATCACTCCAGATGCGACAGTTTTGCTTTTTTACGTATCCGTTGAGCCAGAAATGAGCCTCATCCCTGAACACAATTTTTCGATAAAACAGCGGATTTTCATGGAGCTGTTCTAAGGCCCATTCACCAAAAATTAGACATTGTGGTAGGTCATTCGGCTTAAATTCTTGCACAAGTTAAATTTTATAGGCTTTCAAACCCAAATCGACACGTAAAATTTTCCAGGTGGTTGAGTAAGACATGCCCAATTGCTGAGAACGGCGACGAATTGACATTTAACGATCTTCATTAACATTGGACGCTACGACTGCAATATTCTCTTTGGTACGCACTGTACGCGTGCCAGTCGATGGTTTAATGTCCAACAAAGTAAATTTGGTGCGAAGCAGCACGAATTTTTAATTCACCAGGTCGATTCTGACGACCATAATATGGTCGTAACAAACGGTGTACATTTTTCACAGAGCACGAGATTTAATAATAAATTTCAATATTTTGCAATTGTTGCTCGTTTGTAAGTCTTTTCATGATTAAATTGCAGAGTATACTGAAAACTTTTCACTTTGACAGATGACTTTTGGACGCCATTACTAACCAGTGTTGTCAACCTGAAAAACGTTACTCTTAAAAAATCACCCGTTATATATTCTACAATCACACCACTTCGTTGCAATAGATGTTGTTACCAATATCACGCTGATTCAACTGCAATACCAACACAACCTCATCCGAATCTAACTTCGATATTGGAGGACGCTGGAGTTAAAGTCTTCCCTTCATCTAAATTTTTTTTTTGGATTCGGATTTATTGGGCTTGGAGTATCCAACTCATATGTACCCGTCCCGGTTCTGTTTTCGAGTAAGACGAATAGTTGTTGCATTGGTGAGTACACGGCGACAACTATTGCCTAGACGTATACAGGTATCTAGTAGGTCTCGAGTACCTTACATTGACGACAATGTCTTAGTTTTTTCCCTGTTGCTTTAGACCTTGCCGGTGTGGGTAGCTCTGATGGTTTATTCTTAGGATTAACCCTCCGCAACCACCGGTTCTGCTCTTTAGTCATTCGGAAATAACTCAACCCCTTCTATCATGCCAATGTTAGGCTATGCTCTTTGGTCGTATAGGCGAATTGTCTACATTTAACCCATATTAAAGCTGAAATAGGCTGTTTGTACTTCGTATAAGGTGGGCCAAAAGAAGTCATCCGATGTTGTTTGGCTCTATCTAATATCGGTTGTGTGCATTTGCTCCGTTCTGTTGGAACCACATGTCCTCCAGTCCTAATTCGTCCAATTGCGGCAGAAAAAACTCGGTTAACATGGCTCTATAGTGCGCACCGTCCACTGTTGTCGTTCGACCAGCGGCGTTCTCGAAAAAAATGGCCCGATGACTCCTCCAGCGTGAACAGCGCACCATGCAGTAACTATGAGCTCCTCGGGCATTACTCGTGGATTTTCAGTGCCCCAGAAGCGATAGTTTTGCTTGTTCACGTACCCGCTGAGGTGGAAATGAGCCTCATCTCTCATTATGATTTTGGTCGAAAAATCATCCACTTCGTCCTCGAGATTGAGTATGGCTTGGGCGTAGGTTACTCGCGTTTGGCGATCGACAGGCAGCAGCTGATGCACGGACTGGACTTTGTACGGGAACATGCGTAAGTCTTTGACCAAAAATCGCCTTAGGGACGACCGGCTGATGCGAGGTTAATTGCGATGCACGGCGTCTGGTCAATGTTTCGATGTCAACACTACAGACGAATTGTTACGCAAAAAAATAGATACGATTATTCCGCGTTCTTGGGGAGTGTATCCCTCCATGGCTTATTCACTTGTATTCTTCATTTCTCTAGTCCACAAATGTCAAAGCAGATTTGACATTGGCGGCCATTTGCAAAAATAAGAGATTCTTCCAATAGGGTGATCTCTTTAGGCCCTCTCTTTAGGTGATTTTTTAGCTGGTTTGGTTTTGGCAACACTGGTTTTGACAGCTGACGTGTGTTTAGTACCTTGTGTCACTGTCAAACAGCTTCAGTTTGGTTTGCAATTTAACCATGGATCGTCTTACAAATGAACAACGCTTGCAAATTATTGCATTTGTCTATCAAAATTCGTGCTCGGTTCGAAATGTTCATCGCGCGCTGCTTCCATTTTATGATCGGCATTCTCGACCTTCTGAGCAGTCTATTCGGAAGATTGTGACCAAATTTCGCACCAAATTTACTTTGTTGGACATTAAACCACCAACACGTTTACGTACTGTGCATAGTGAAGAAAATATTGCGGCCGTATCAGCTAGTGTGACAGAAGACCGCGAAATGTCGATTCGGCGCCGTTCCCAGCAGTTAGGCCTTTGTTACAGCACTACGTGGAAAATTTTGCGGAAGGATTTGGGCGTAAAGCCTTTTAAGATACAGCTGGTGCAAGAACTAAAGCCAGCCGACCTACCACAACGCCGAATTTTTGGTGAATGGGCTCTTGGAAAGCTGGCCGAGGATCCGCTTTTTTATCGAAAAATTGTGTTCAGCGATGAGGCTCATTTTTGGTTGAATGGGTACGTAAATAAGCAAAATTGCCGCATTTGGAGTGAAGATCAGCCAGAAGCATTGCAACAGCTACCAATGCATCCCGAAAAAGCCACTGTTTGGTGCGGTTTATGGGCCGGCGGCATTATTGGGCCATATTTCTTCAAAGATGATGCGAATCGCAGCGTTACTGTCAATGGTGAACGCTACCGAGCGATGATAACAAACTTTGTTTTGCCCGAAATGGAAGTTCTTGACTTGCATTATATGTGGTTTCAACAAGACGGTGCCACATGCCACACAGCACGCGAAACAATGGCGCAATTGCGAGGCGAGTTTGGTGAACAGTTAATTTCACGTTTCGGGCCGGTCAATTGGCCGCCTAGATCGTGCGATTTGACACCATTAGATTATTTTTTGTGGGGGTATGTCTATAGGGACAAGCCCGCTTCGATTGACGCACTGGAAGCCAACATCCATGCATTCATTCGTGAGATACCGGCCGACATGTGTGAAAGAGTATGCCAAAATTGGACTCAGCGGATGGGCTACCTGAGACGCAGCCGCGGTCAACATTTGCATGAAATTATCTTTAAACATTAAATTGCAAGGCTCAAACTATCGATTCAAATAAATATTTCCTTCATTTTTTCGAATTTTTTGTGTTTTTTTTTTAAAAAAGTTCTAAACCTCTTAAAAAATCACCCGTTATATACATTCTGCCATATCATGGTATCCGTTCCGAAAGGAAAATTCTCCGATTTTGTACGAATCGAAGAATTGTGCTACATGGCATCGTTCCGATCAGCTGTTTAGAATATTTCTCCGACAAAAGCCCATCGGCAGTCAAGGTTTCTTTGCGATCGATGGGTTGCATTTTTTGTTCGTCGCTGATATATATTTAAGTGAACAATTTGTAAGCAATAAAATAATTTTATTCAAGTTTGTGTTGATTTTTTGTTGAAAACTGTGCTGTTTTACCCAAAATTCAAATGAACCAAACAATATGAGTGCTTGGTTGAGTTGGTGTATGAGAAACCCGACGCAGCTCGGAATTTCACCAAGGTGGCACCAGAAGGGTTTGATAATTGTCAAATGAATGCGTGGATGCACCTTCGAAAACGCATACGACAATTACTCTCCTTACGGATACCATGATAAGGCTGATTATCTCAGTTTTCTCTCCCGACTATGGAGCCAAAATCCAAATGTCGTCAATTTTGAAAAGGTATTTAGGGTACCAATTGTTGCTATGGATTCATTCAAAGTGGGCTCCTAACAATTGTCACATGGACTTTCTTGCGAAATGTCCGTTGGACCGTCAACACTTCATCGAAAGACCCAACTCAACTTCAAAATGTTAAACAATTGAAACCATCGAAGATATGGATACAATTCAAAAATAGCGTCCTTAAAAAGTCCCAAAAACCAAATGTTAAACGACTATGCAGCCCCTCCTACTTTAACCCTCAACATTCGATTATTCTAATCCGATGGGGTAAAGTAAGCTCTTTTTGCGTCCCTAAAAAGACATCTTAGCTAACCATTGAACCATCACAAAGAAACATCTTTCCACTCAAATGTATGCTAATCCCCTTCATCGCGACGTTCACCTATTCAGCAACAACAGCCCCCCGGCCCCCATCCACCGTTCGAAGCAATAAACAAACAACTCCGATAAAAAGTTCGATAAAACAACTCAACATGCTAATCGGAAACCTCTTCTCGAACGGATCCGGCTCAATGGAAATCAAGGGGGATTTCGAGATTTTCAAGAACTGTACACAAAATTCGATTTCCTTTCTTCGAGTGGTTGTGCGCGCCTTTTTATCGCCCGCTGTCAACCGTTCCGTCCTCCATATGTGAGAGCGATCATTATGCCGGCACTTTGCATACCTTCACATAATTGAATCCTTTGAGGATTCCAACTTCTTCATTTCACTTTCCGCATTTGTTTTTCGGAAAACAATTTTCTTGCGTTAAATCCTATTGATGCGATTTTTATGTTTGTGGCAGCTCCACTCATGCAACACACACAAACACACACACACACACATCAAATATAATTCCCTCGGCTGGGATTATTGTCTGTTTCAATTGCTGTTGGTTGACTGGGGATAGGGTGAGAAGGGAATTCATTTCAAGGACGCTCTGAAGGAAAACGATACTCTCACATGAATCAGACTTTGATGTTTCATGCTGCTGTAGTCGTCGCAGGTCGGAGGTCGGAGTCGTCATCGTGAGTACAGTTGTTGCCGCCTTCGGGAGGGTAACCCAAAAAATGCTCGCCTGCTTGTGAAGGAGGTTATTACTTTCAAATGGCTGAGTTAGAAAATTGCCGGCTTCCGATGTCAGCTGAGAGGTGCCATGCCGCTGGTAGTATGATGCCGCTGGTAGTATGCTGCCGCTTCTGCTGCTGCTGATGATACCGGTGTATGCAGGTGAAATGGGAACGACAAATGAAGGATGTTGCTTTAGCCTCAATCCTCAGATAAAAAGGATGGTCTGTGTGTACATAAAAACGACTGAAATTGAGGAAAATTAAGCCTCTTAGAGGGTTGGTAGGTGTGTTTTTTTGTTTTGTTTTGTTGTTGTCTGTAATGATCTAGGCGAAGAACAAACGAACTCAAAATGAGGGCAAACGAGTTTGTAAGGACGAGGAGTTCGTTTTCATTGAGATGAAGGGTTCTTTCTGGCAATGACTCGGAAATGAATCGCTGTAGGTATGTATTTCCGTTAGATGAAGATTTCTTTAATGGCTAAACGATGGGACAATAAATTTCCACTTAACCGTTGGAGTCGTTTAGTTTGATTTTTGATTGAGGGTTTGACTTGAGGAGAGGTATTAAAATTCGGCACAGCTCATCGGATTTTGAAACTTTTCTTGTTATGTTTCTTTGATATCTTTATGTCGAAAGGATTTCCGAGGAGGCGCGAGGTGTAGTCAATAAAATTTTGTCGTATCTGCGGTCGAAAAGTTTATAGCCTGAATAGGCAACTCCTGCCAGCTTTTATAGAGATTTATTTTACAATTTTTGAAAACCTGGATCTCATTCAACATTCTACTTCAAGCAATTTATAACTTGTCCATCCATTCCTCTTTCAGACGAAATTTTGTTTGCAGATCTGGATTTTAGCTACCATAGCCATTAACTGCCATAAGCCGGAAGCGGGACCGGATTAGGTCTTCCAGATGAAGTTTCCTTTTTTCTGAGAGAGTTGGGCAAGAGCAAAGAAGGTGAGTAATACTTTCCTTCTCTTCCTCGTCCAAGCAGCTTCTCCAGAAGTCATTGAAGAAAAGGCCTAGTCTTTTTGCGTGTAGGCCTATAAGATAGTGTCTGTGAGGACACCGATTATGGTGCTGATGTTCAGCATTGTCAAGCAGATGGAGCGCTTCTGGTTATAGTTAGGCCAGAGTTGCTTGGATATTGGACACATTGTGCCGTTTATCCATCTGCGGATTGCTTTATTGATCGCATCCAGTTTGATCAAGGGGCATAAAAAGGATTTAGGCAAGGCGATGCGTTATCATGTGACTTCTTCAATTTGATTCTTGAGAGGTTTGTGGAAAACTCCCGAGCCAACACCAGAGGCACAATTTTCCAAAAATCGGTGCAACTACTAGCATACGCCGACGATATGACAGCATTGGTAGGACTCAACGTGATGTCATAGCCACGTTTGCTAGTATAGAGAAGGAAGCGGCAAAAATGGGTTTAGCAGTAAATGAAGGTAAGACTAAGTATATGCTGCCAACACGAAAGGACACACAACATCGACGAATTAGACAGAACGTCACCATTGACAGATATAACAGGTAGTACGTGACTTTGTCTACCTCCGCTCCGCTATTAACTCTGACAACAACATGTCGTCAGAAATCAAACGAAGAATTACTCTTGCCAACCGCTGTTTCTTCGGGCTAAGAAGGCAATTTAGTAGTAAAGCCCTCACTCGAACCATTAAGGAGATCCTATAAGACACTGATAAAGCATGGACCGTATCAAAAGCGGATGAAGAAATTCTTGGAAAAACTCTTCGAAAAATCTTCGGTCCCGTTTTCGTTGACGGACTATGGAGACGAAGATCCAACCACGAACTATACGAGCTGTACAGCGACATTGGAAATTGGACGTTTAAGATGGCTAGGATATGTAGAACGAATGGACACCAATACTCCGGCTCGCAGAGTCTTCGATTCCCAGCCAGACGTCGGACGCAGTAGAGAAAGACATCGCCTTAAGTGGCGCGCACAAGTAGAAACCGACCTCAAACAATTTGAAGTGTGCAACCAAGGATCGGGCTAATTGGAGAGGCATGTTGGTTGAGGCCCAGGTTCATCCCGGACTGTAGCGCCACTAAAGTAAGTATCAAGGGTGGTACCCTGTCTGACAAGCTCATCCGCCTTGCAGTTCCCTGGAATATCTCTGTGGCCGGAAGCAAGACTAGGTGAATGGTGAAATGGTTTACCATCTCGTTAAGAGATAGTCGGTATTCGTGGACTGATTTCGAATTGAACGAGATGGCTTCCAGGGATTTGATTGCCGCTTGGGTGTCACTGAAGATGCTAATATACTCCGTAGATATTACATTCCTTTCAGCCAGGACAAGCTTCCATTAATTGCCATGATTTCCGCCGTGAAAAAATGATCAGGAAGGCTTAGGTTAGGCATCTCGGTGAAAACTCTTCTAGCCACTTCAGGTTCTGTTTTAGATCTATCCGTATAGATGTGGATCGAGCTATTGGTTTCGACCGAATCCGAATCCCACTCAAGGCGACTGGGAATGGTTGTCCTAAAATTATGCTCAAAACTGAGTTTGGTAGTGTTCGTTGTTTTCTGTAATGTTTAGGTGATTCAGAATCTTTGTGTGTTCACCTTGAGTGGGTGTCTACTGTGACGAGGCTCTCAGTCTTACAGCTGCACAAGCTGCGTTCTGTTTGCCGTAGATATCTAGGGGCACTAGATAGCATCTAGAGCTGCGGAGGGGGTTGTCCGTAGAGCTCCGCTAATGCAAAGCAAGCTGATCATTGCCCGGTTGGAGGCCATTTCTAAAGCCGTCTAAGACACCAAACAGGAGTATGGGTCTAATGATAGACACATGAAGCCAGAAAGAGATATGTGGTTGCATACCCCATTTCTTTCTGATTGCCTTTTTACAAGAGTATAAGGCTACAATGGCTTTCTTAACGCTTTCTTGAATGTTGGCTTTTTAGTTCAGTTTCAGACCCAGCTATTTGGCTGATTCTGCGAACTTGAGACTGACGCCTTTAATTTTGGGGTGGAATATGCAATGTCCTTCTGAAAATGAGCAATTCGGTTTTTTGAGAGTTCGCTCCGAGTCCACACCTGGCGGCCAATTTAGAGGGTAAATAGAGACCATTTTGTAATAGTTCTCTAAGGGTATTAAGGTAGTTCCCTGATACAGCTATTGCCACATCATCCAAGTAGGCAAACACTTTGCAACCTTCTTTTTCTAGATTTACTAGTAGCTTGTTGAACACTATAGATTCCAGAGAAGAGGAGACAGGACGCCTCCTTGTGGGGTGCAACAGCTAACAGACCTAAGTGCGGATGATATGCCAAGATTTGTGTTAATAATTCTGCCTGTTCTGCCTGCCGAGTCATCAACCTCCAACTAATAGGACATTAAACTTTGACGGAGTTTTCATCCTCATCGGTTAAGGCCTATATCCAGAGAGGCTTAAAATCTCTGGTAGCAGCTGCAATAAATGTCACATGTTTTATGATGTTTGCACTGATCAGATAGATTTAGCATCTCAAAAGCTAAGTGATCTTGATCGAGCTTCTATTGGCGTTTTGGTACAGTAGTTAGAGGTTCCATTTAATAAGCGAGCTGCGCTTTAAATAGCTAAGAAGAGCGGGTCGCGCTCCATGCGTTTTAGGGCTGTGGGCTCCGTGAACAAAACTCACGACGAAATACCAAACATTACGTGGCGATTTTGCCATCGAAATCGGTAAACCGAACATAGCACCAAAAATAGTGCTTAACTAACTAGGTCTGTTATTAGAACCTTTGGATCCAATTGCCAGTGGATGTCGCAATATTAGGCCACATGAAGATTATATGGCTAACCGCTTTATATATGGACTGTCATGTAGGGGTGAGCCCTCAATAAATAGCTATTGTCGTCAAAACTGCCTAAGGGGAGTAATTTCATCCAGTACTCTATTTGATGTTCTGATACATATGAGCTTGCCACCGCTGATCTTGAGTATCTTTCTGAGGTGGTATTCCCAGAGTTGCATCCACTTTCTTGGTAAATATTTGCAGTGATAGGATATGCATATATGGCACTCATTCGTTGGTGTACAGCAGAGTTGGAGTTAGACTGATCTACATATACTGGGTGCATTTTATATTCCAGGTCGATTTTATTTGGTTGTGATTTTTGTTTGAATGGAATGTCAGTTGACATTTGTTGGCAAAAGTATTTCACGGAAAACGCGTACTTCAAATAAAATATGAATAAAACATACGAAAAGGCTGTAATCGAATTGAATGCGAATCGTTTAATACCCTATCCCATCCCATCCTTAAAAAAAATGTTCCCAAAAAGTGGGTGTGGCTAAAAACGGAATAGGGATGACAGACAGTTTATCTAAATCTTTTATAATTCGACAAAAAAAAAGGACGTTTTTCTAAGGCATATTGAATAGGCTGTACAAATGGCTTTTTATAAGAAAACGCTCCCAAAAAGTGGGCGTGGGTTGAAATTATAATATTTTTCAAAGTCTTTGCATCAAAAGTTTTTTTCGAATATTTGAAAATTTGACCGGAAAACGTTTTTTTACTAAAAACGCCCCAAAAAGTGACGAAATATAGATATTACGGTTCTCTAAATATGCTGTTAAAACCCTTTTTTTAAAATTCATTATGGTTAGGCTAGGTTTCTGCTGGGAGCAACAAAGAGTACGTGTACCAAATCTCATCACTCTAGCTCAAAATGCAAGGCCCAAAAACTGGTGACGGACGGACAGACATGGCTAAATCGACTCAGCTGGCGGTTCTGAGTCGATCCTTATACTTCGAGGTATATCTAGCTAAATTATTTGTCTATGTTACAAACTATGTTTTAAAAGTAATATACCTATGGGATAGGGTATAAAAACAAGCCTTTTATTCTGAATACCATTTATATAAAAAAGATATGCTTGATGTAAAGCAATTTTGAATTCAGATTTCAGTTCTATACAAAATGAACTCATCAACCCTTAAGGTCCTACGCCATTTCCTATAGGCTCGGTTTTTTGAGAATTTGAGAATTTATGTACCGCGTTGTTCCCTTACTAAATGGACAGGAATCATCAAAGTTAAGCGAATTATTGGAAAATGATTAATATTATTAATGACCCAATAGAACTCGTAGCAAAGCAGTTAACTTCTAATGTTAGATAAGGGTGCCAGTCGTAACTGTCCAACTCATTACAAATATTGATATAGTCTGCTTTTTCAAAATTAAATTTAAATGAGTCCGAGATGTTAAAATTATTGAAAGGATGATACATATCTACTGGAATGTGACTTCTAAAAACCATACTATCATCGTTGTTGTTTAAAAATATTAGGTCCAATTTTTTGATAATTCTTTACAGGATTTATCTGAAGAAAACCCATAGATTGTAAGGTATCCACTATATCAACTTTCGGCTCTGATAATGAATTACTAGGGTTAAGAGACTTGCTATCCACATTACCAAGGATCCGATTAATATTGGGTTGGTTGAAATAACCGAAGATATATAATTTATCTGCAGTAGATGAAATGCCAGAAACAAGACGAAAAGCATCCAAATATTTTGTTTCCACAGGTACCGGGGATTTAAGTGGGATGTAGACGCATATAACATATAATTTTGTAGAAAAATGTTAGGTCAATTTTGCCTCAACGAATTTCAATGTACCAGAATTTGTTAAGGTCAACTTCAGTCACATTAAAATTACTCCGAACTTCAATTAGAACACATCCAAATCGCTAGTTTAAACTATTTTCCATAGAACGATCACGACGATTTACAAAAAAATTCGGATGAAACATGACGTTGTTGTTAAAGCTTTCATCTAATTGTGGCATAGTATAGGTAATAGCCCTCCACATCATTACACCTAATGTACGACTTTGATGTCTTGGTAAAATAAGCTCCTCTTGGAAATAAAAGTTGTAATCATCTATGCCATCAAGGTTAAACTTTTTTCATCCGAAAAAATAACACGTTTCCATTTACTGCTCCTGGCGAAATTTTCTCCTGCAAAATTTTATTCGATGCTCCTTGTGTTTGAAGCATGTACACAGATTTCTTTTAAGTTTTCTTCTCTGTTGTTGGCTCTTATTTTAGTCACTGGTAGAGTACAATTTGAGGTAAGCCGCAGTGCGTCCTTTTTTTTATTTTTTCGCAATTCTTTACAACAGTCTTACTTCTATTCAGCCTCCTTGCAATTTCTCGGCCTTAGGGTCCTAACTTCTGAAACCATCTTTTTTTTTCCTATTTCTGTCACTGGCAGTCTTTCCGGAACCCATTTTTTTAACTAAATAAAAACAGTTCTTTTCAACGCATTTTTAAATATTGTTAACAAAAATTTGAAAAAAAAATCGCTGATGTAAACTAATGCAACGAAATATTCGCAATGGCCTCATCCTAGTGGCGCATCTTTTTATACGCTTTTCAAGTAGTTCATTGTTTGATTTTGGGAAATTCCTACGGTCGTTTCCTTTTTACTTTTTAATGTTATGACTTCATGTTGGAAAAATATAGTAAAAGTTTCCGGGTACAACATTTTTACAAGAGTGTAAATCAATTGCAAAATGTATGGCCTCATCCTAGTGATTGCCAGATGTCTAATGAAGTATAGATGACGTAAGTTCTGCACTTAGTCCAGTACAGTGTTAACAATAAAGTCTTAAATATTAAAATACAGTCGCATCCCTCTAAGTCGAATTTTCACGGGACATCACAATTAGTTCGAGATAAAGGTTTTTTTTCTTTTGGAAAAACTCGAGTTAGATGGAATAATTTTTTTTTTGTTTGAAAGCCTTTATTGTTTTTAAAAATAAGCTTACAAAA
Organism: Rhingia campestris; assembly: GCA_932526625.1. Classification (NCBI taxonomy): domain Eukaryota; kingdom Metazoa; phylum Arthropoda; class Insecta; order Diptera; family Syrphidae; genus Rhingia; species Rhingia campestris. The sequence goes on from OW052183.1 coordinate 11,880,191, forward strand.
ATTAAAAAAAGTAAAAGAAATTAAGAGAAGCTTCTTCCTTTATTTACTCATTAATTCATAAATATGTATCGTATCATAATATTGTTCAAATTAACATTACTTAAACAAATTGGTAATTTTTAATTGAATAATTACAGTAGTTGGAGTGTTCATCCGTTTAAAAATAAATTCTTTTTTATAAAGGCAGTATTGGATCTCATCCGGTACATTGTCTGTCATTTCAATTACAGATTGTAATATTCCAATTGCGTTTTCAATGCCATCCTTTCCCGGGATTTCGTTATTAATTCTTTCGGCTTCATCTTCTTCTTCCTCATCTCCACTCCAGTCATCGTTAGCATCAGCAGCATGTGCTATTGCTTGCAAAATTGAATCGCAATCAGGTACTTCTGTGGCTACGATACCGTCCTCGACTTCAACATAACCCTTGCAACTCGCACCTTCAACATTATAATCGGAATCTGTAAGCCTGTTCCAGATCATGTCTCGGGCTTTAAACCTGCCTTTTTGAAACATTTTTTCAATCTCAATGGTCAACATAAAGTTACATCCTGTAGCCATGCTTTTGAAATTTTTCGTACACACTCGAGCAGCGATATTTTATAGCAGTCCTCTTTTTTGGTTTCCCAAATCCTTAAGATCTTGGTACACGGTAAGTACTTTCAAATTTTGTATACTACCCATGCCCATCGGCTGAACTATTGAGGTCATGTTGGGAGAGAAATACTCAAGCTTTATGAACTTTAATTTGTGCTTCACTTGCTTTGGATGAGCTGGGCAGTTATCGATGATGAACAATACCTTGCACTTTGATCTTCCAAACTTTGCATCAAGCTTCAAAAGCCAACTCCTTAAAAGATCTGCCGTTATCCATGAACGTTGCTTGCCTACATAATCCAACGATTTAATTTTTTTTAAAAGCAGTGAGGATTTTTGCTCTTTCCGATAATTAAGAGTTTTAACTTTTCTGAGCCAGTCATGTTGGATCCCACTAGGCATGTCATTCTTTCTTTAATATGTTTACCTTCAAAATATGTTTCCCCTTTAAAAGCCAAGGTATGTGTCGGCAAACATTTAAAAAAATCTGGTTTCATCGACATTAAAAATATCGTCCGGTTTGACAACAATCTCTGAGATCTGTTGTTTCCATTCATCGGCTTTTGTCTTGTTAACCGAGGCGCTTTCACCAGATAAAACTTTGCAAGGAATGTTTTGCCTGCTTTTAAATCTGGTCAGCCAACCTTCACTTGCCTTGAAATTATAAAAACCTAAATTGCTTGCAAATCCCAGCGCTTTTTTTTAAAGATAGAACCATTAACTGGTAAATTATTCCCACGCATACTCTAGAAGGAGTTCGACTTAGAGGATGGTTTTCTGTATGGAAAATTGAGGGGAATGCCAAAATATGGCACTAAAATTCGAGTTAGATGGAAATTCGACTTAGAGGAAGCCGAATGTATTTAGTTCAAGACCAAATAGGATCTACTGGGTAAACGTAACCAATAGGCTCATTTCAATTTTGGATATTTTTCACAACCATTCATAGCGAGACTTTCAGTTTTATGCCGAGAACGAACAACAGAGTTAAATATGCTTATTTAGACTGTTAGTAGTAATCGGATAATTTGACAGATAATCGAGAAGAGGGTCAGTGAACAACACGACCTGCAAAACGAGTCGAAACTATCGCACCACTCAACTGCTGGAAAACAGCAATTAAATCACAGGTTAAGACAACGTCGTTTTCACGAGCCAATTTAAGTTTCATATCATTTATACAACCTTTCAACACAGACCTGCAACCACCTATTGAATACAATTGGCTCGATTCGTGTTATTTCAAAAACGATAGTCGTCGAAATGATTGTATCAAGCTTTAATAGGTTTGTTAATTGTTTAATCTAATATTGCGTTGGACAATTGAGTAAGTTACTTAAAGTTTAAGTTGGATCATCAAAACGATGTCGTCTAGACGACTGTGATTTACTGATCGTACTCCATATTACCAGAAACAAAAAAAATGTTCAAACATGTCCAACAATCATTTTTTTTAGCCGAATATTGTCTTGGGTACTTATTTCATAACTTTCAAAACAATTATCGTTTTAGGAACGTTAGGAATTTGTACACATGCGAATATGGATACTATTTATATAAAAACCCACAATGCGAACATTGAAAGTCTCTTTGAAAGTCTACCGTTAAAGATAAGTGTAGTTTAACTCAGTTTTCTATCAGTGATTATCCTTTTTAAAATTACGTGTCTATTATCGCTTCCTAAAGACTGTTTGCACATTATAGTCTAAGACCAAAATTAAATATCAAACTCAAATTAACTCACCTGGTAAACTGGCGACGATATGTGAAACGTATTCGGTACTTGAAACAGCGACAGTAGAATTGTCATTAGGAACTGCCACTTGCCGAAATGGCCGACCAAATCCCCAATGACATCAGTCTCTTCGCCACTATCATCGGTCGAGCCATGTTCTCTGTGATAATGATTCTCCTCGGCTTTGTTGACCGCCATATTGGAAGTTGTCAAATTGGTATTATTAGTCGTACTGATGACAGGCGCTGGAGTGCCAGTGGTTGGTGAGGTTCCGCCGCCGGTCGAATTTATTGTCAACGATGGTGATGCTGATTTTATTTTCGCTGTCATCTGTACTGAGGTCGGCAATGGAGTGCTGTAATTTTCCGGGGACGGTTTATTTGTTGGCATCTTGAGGAATTTGACTAAAATTAAATAAAAAAAAATAAAAGAAGCTCAATCAATTCAATTGTATTGATGGTGTCAATATTAATTGACTTATGACAAGATAAGATATCTCACTTAAGATACACTTCAAAGGCAGTCGCGTTATCATGTTAATTGGGCACATTTACATCGTCCATTTGACATTTATCTGATTTGCTTGAGTAATTTTAATTATCATTGATGTAAGTGTGAACGAATAGAATACCAGATTAACGACGCATGACATCCTACCCTACGGAACCCCCTAAGTGCGACATCTTTTGTATAGATATAGAGCTGTCTTGAGAACAGAAGGTTATTTATGTGCGACTTATTGATTATGGCGACACGCGGTGCGAATCATTTTATTTATTGATCGCCTAACAGCATTGTCGTCGTTGATTGATTAATTGCGAGTGCGACCTCCACCGCACGATGAATGGAGACTTATTGTGGCTCTGTGCAATGGCATTCCAGCGGGCAGCAACCAGCCAAAGCGGGCGATGGGGGTGGATTATGTGAATGACTCTAGAGTGAACTACGTAGATAGATGGAGTAATTGACAGAGTATCAATTTTGGTGGTAAATTATTGCTGAAGGCGATTAAAAATTACCACGATCTAGACCGTGTTTGACCATGTAGTGCGATGTGTCATGATTATCGTGGGGGTATTGCAGTCAATAATATTGCATACCTCCAGTATTATTGGGGGCACTGGAAGAGCGAACATTTCAATGTATGTTCGGTCTTGTCTGACTATAACATCCCCCACCATCAATTCGATTTATAATTCTAAAAATAGATGGATGTCATTTAGACATTAGGAATATACATAGACGGAGCAAAGATGTTACTCGGAGTAAGCTCTGGAGTGACGTACTTTACTTTTCGAGCGCCCGACAAGTTGAGATACTCTGATAGCTTATCCAATACATACTTTCATCCTCTTCTAATCTGGGGACCCTACTACCAATCATTCAGTTCAAGGACCCTTGTCGTATGGAACATAGATGGTGGAATTAGAAGATTCTCTTGGCGTGATCAGTAATGGATTCAAACAAATTGGGTCAGCGAGCTCTATAGAACTACAGGTGGTGGATCCTGTCAAATATGCCCTTGAACTGGATGAAAATATGATGAGTATTGACTTGAAGCTCAATAAGGCCGCCGGGAATGACGGCCTTCCCGCTGAGATGACTTGGCAAGAAACATCCACCAACTCATAAGCCAAATCTGGTCGGATGAAAGTATGCCTGAAGAATGGAACCTCAGCACCGTTTGCCCGATCCACAAAAAAACGAGACCCTCTGAACTGCGTCAACTACAGAGGCATAAGTCTCCTCAACATCGCCTACAAGATCCTATCTGGCGTAATATATGAACGCCTGAAACCGTTTACCAACAACCTGATCTGTGGTTTTAGGCCACGAAAGTCCACAACCGATCAAATTTTCACACTTCGACGGATCCTGGAAAAAAACCCAAAAAATCCAAATCGATACCCACCACCTATTTATCGATTTCAAAGCCGCATACGACAGCATTTATAGAGACGAACTATACAGAGCCATGTCTAGTTTGGGTATACCGTCCAAACTCGTCCGTTTGTGTGGGATGACGATGGAGAATTCTTGCTGGTCCATCAGGGTCTTAAACGACCTCACCGACACATTTGATACCAACAAAGGATTTAGGCAAGGCGATGCGCTGTCATGTGAGTTCTTTAATTTGATTCTTAAGAGGATTGGGCAAAACTCCAGAGCCACAATTTTCCAAAAATCGGTGCAACTACTAGCATACGCCGACGATATTGACATCATTGGTAGGCCTTAACGTGATATTACAGCTACGTTTGCTAGTATAGAGAAGTAAGCGGCAAAAATAGGTTTAGCTGTAAGTGAGGGTAAGACCAAGTATATAAGGTCAACTCGAAAGGACACACAACATCGACGAATTGGACAGAACGTCACCATTGACAGATATAACTTTGAGGTAGTACGGGTCTTTGTCTACCTCAGCTCCGCTATAAACTCTGACAACAACATGTCGTCAGAAATTAAACGAAGAAATACTCCTGCCAACCGCTGTTTCTTCGGGCTAAGAAGACAATTTAGTAGTAAAGCCCTCACTTGAACTACCAAGGAGATCCTATATAATACCCTGATCATCCCAGTCCTGCTCTACGGCGATGAAGCATGCACCATATCAAAAGCGGATGAAGAAATCCTTGGTCGATTCGAGAGAAGAATTCTTCGAAAAATTCTTCGTTGACGGTCTATGGAGACGAAGATTCAACCAAGAACTAAACGAGCTGAACAGCGACATACCCCTGGTCACTAAACTCCGCATTGGACATTTAAGATGGCTAGGACAGTAGAACGAATGGACACCAATACTCTGGCTCGCAGAGTCTTCGATTCCAGCCAGACGTCGGACGCAGTAAAGGAAGACCTCGCCTTAAGTAGCGCGCACAAGTAGAAACCGATCTCAACCAATTTGGAGGGCGCAACTGGAGGCAGTTAGCTAAGGACCGTGCTAATTGGAGAGTCATGTTGGTTGAGGCCCAGGTTCATCTCGGACTGTAGCGCCACTTAATTAAGTAAGAAGTATTGACTTGAAACGCTTTGGTTTTTTCCAGGATTTGTCTTAGTGTACAAATTTGGTCCATGGACGAACTGCCGGGAAGCCCCATCGGTGCGTGTAGGTAGGTGCATTTTAGACTATAAAGGTCCGTTGTGATACCACGTGGATCTCGACTTTCCTATATTCGTTCGCCTAATTGAACCATTCAGAGCTAACTATGTAGCGTAGGAGATTTCTGACATTGATGTTAGCAAGCTCACCTAAATTGTCGACGAGGTGGTCTCCCAGATGAAACTTCCTTTTTCCTGAGAGAGCTGGACAGGAGCATAGAATGTTAGTAATACGTTCCTCTTCTTCCTCGTCCAAGCAGCTTCAACAGAAGTCATTGTTGAAGAAACCTAGTCTTTTTGCGTGTAGCCCTTTAGGACAGTGTTCTCTAAGGACACCGATTGTGGTGCTGATATTTGATCTATTTAGCATAGTCATGCAGATGGGGCGCTTCTGGTTAAAGTTCGGACAGTGTTGCCTGGATATTTGGCAAGTTGTGCCCTTTATCCATCTGCGGTTTGGTTTTTTGATCACATCCAGTTTGATTTGTAATTTACATGTAGCGAGGGGCATACCCAACACATCAACTGGCGGAAGAATATCAAGGGAGGTGCTCTGTCTAGCAAGCTCATCTGCCTTGCAATTCCCTGGAATGTCTCTGTGGCTCGGCACCCAAAAGAGGTGAATGGTGAAATGCTTTGCATCTCGTCAAGAGATAGTCGGCATTCGTGGGCTGATTTCGAATTGAACGAGATAGCTTCCAGGGATTGCCGCTTGGCTGTCGCTGAAGATGTTAATATACTTCGTGGGTATTACATTATTTTTCAGCCAGGATAAGACTTCTTTGATTGCCATGATTTCCGCCTGGAAAACGCTACAATGATCGGGGAGGCAAATGGATATGCTAAGTTTAAGCAACTCGGAGAAAACCCAGGTGGTCATGATGGTTAGTAGCCATGGTAGCAAGATCTCAAGGTTATATTGGAGTTATGCAGGTATGATACCATCTGGTCCAGGGGATTAAAATGGTTTAAGGATTTTGATGGCAAAATTAAGTTTTTCTTTGGTGATGATAATATTGGTATGTGGAATGGATGTACCGAACAAACCTGGTTCAGTTTCCACGGGGTTAAAGGAACTACCAGGAAAGGGTGTCCGGAAGTATGTCAATGGTTTCCATAATGGAGGTTGTCCAATGACCATCTGGTTTGAGTAGGTATAGCTAAATATAGTTGGATTGGTGGATTGGTGGAAACGATTTTACTGAGTCTAGAAGCCTCTGAGGTTTCTTCTATTTCACCACAAAAGGTACGTCAGGATGCTCTTTTTTTTAATTCTCAACGTCTTTTGTTAGTTTTGAGAGAAGACTTGTATTGGTCCCAATCTATTGTCTTTTTTTAGCCGACTTGGCATTTTTAAAAAGTTGCATGCATTTTTTTCTAAGGGTGAAGACGTCGGAGTTCCACCATGTATGCTTGGCCTTTCCACGAGGCATTCTAATAGGACATGCTGACGATCTAGCATCGCTCAGTTCTCGTGAGAGGGTTTCCACAGGCTAACCAATTCTGACTTATATCTCGGTTGTACCAGGGAGTCAAAGAGAAGTTTATTGGTAAAACTTTCTCTTAAAAGTGACCAGTTGGTTTTTTTAAGTTCATATAAACCTACGGATCTGGGGGAGTACCATCCAAGGTGAATTGGATGTATCTATGGTCTGAAAAGGGGTGTGTGTTAGAGACTCTCCAGTTTCTAATCAGGTTGATAATGCTGTGGGAGACAAAATTAATATTTGACTTCTTGTCAAATTCTGTTAATGAAATAGGGACAGAACCCGAGTGCAGAAAGTCTTAAGTAGTTTACACATAAGGATATGATCTCTTTTGCAACATTTAACAGGGATGTGCCTTGGTAGCTAGATCAAGATATTACCTACATGTAAGATAGGACATATGTAGCTGATATTTTCGTCATCGGACTTGCTTTCTCCCATTCACACACTAGTGAGATGGTACTACTTGTTGTTCTTAAGATTTTAGATGACTGACTTCTTAAGTATTGGGAGTGAATTATATGTCCTCGATGACTGGAAACCAGTTCTCGATAATCGATGAACTTACTTCTTTAATGGTCCGGAATGAACGTTGGTCTCAACCAACATGCGTCTTCAATAAGACGGTCCCCAGCTAATAACCTGCAGTTGCACACTTCAAGTTGGTTGAGGTCGGTTTACACTTGCGCGGGAAACTTAAGACGAGGTCGTCCTCTGCTGTGTCCGAAGTCTTTAAAAACCATGGATTCCTTGCAGGAGTGCGAAAGGAACCTAGAACATAGAAAACTAGTTGCGGTCGAAATTAAATGGCTTATAAGCATCGTCGCGATTGTTCTTCGATATTTGCTGCTTCAATCGTGAGATTAAGGTATACACGTGCTCCTAAGGTATTGCTAGTCTCTTACGATTGCAGTCTTTCGACATGTTCTGGGTTAATGGATATCAGCGTTCTTATCTTAGCTGGAAACAAGTTGTGATCCGAGTCGATGTTAGCCTCTCGAAATGTTCTCAGTTCCCAAATACTTGATGTGTGTCTTTTTGTCTATCGCAATTTGCTAATCTGCAGATCTCAATGTCATCGTATGAATATCAAGATGTGGAAACCGTATGCTGTCTTTTTTTTTAAATTCTGACTTGCCTAAGCAGTAAGGTGCACATCGACCTAAAAGTTCTATTGTGCTTGCCGCCAGATGTTTTTTAGGTTAGTAGCGCTTCGACTTTTCTAATGTAGCTGATAATACATACTTTCATAGCCGAAGAGTTTCATAGTTCTTCGGGACTTAAAAATTTCCTGAAGAAAGATTCCCTTCTCATATCGTAAAGGGGCTGGCATTCACATATGTTATGTTCGGCTGTTTTGTCTTCTTCTAGACATATTCTGCACTCAGGTGAGTCAACTGGATGCATTTTGTTGAGGTGATATCGCAGACCATGATAACCAGTTAGGTAGCCTACTAAGTTTTTGATATCGTGCCTGCGAAGATTTAGTATCTTATTGGCATCTGTTTTGAAGGGCTGAATAGCTCTTTTGGCCTGTCTTAGGCCTGGGATGTTTTCCCTGTATGAAAAACATTTGTTTTGTTCCCAGTTTTTTTTTAACCAGATTTATGGCTGATTTGTGGATTGCACAGAAGGGTTCAGGTCCAATGAATGGGGCTTCCGAACCTTTTCTGGCTAGTTCATCAGCTTTTTCGTTACCTTCAATCCCCTTATGTCCGGGGACCCACCATAGTCTGGTTTTGTTCCTGGAATTGAGTGTTTGGTGGGAATTGAAGCAGTGTAGTACTGATTTGGAGTCAATAATGTGTGAGCTAACGGCTTTTATAGCTGCTTGACTGTCCGTGAATATATGGATGTTCGCGCCTTTAATACCTGAGTTGTGTATTAGGTTTTCGCATTCTTTTATGTCATGGAGCTCAGCTTGGAATACACTAGGGTTTTTTCCCATAGGTATTGAGATGTTTCTATTTGGTCCATGTATGCCAGCTCCTACCCCTGAGTCCATTTTATAACCATCCGAATACCACTTTAGGCCGTTTTGGCAGTTTGGTGGGTTATTGCTACCCCAATGCTTCTCTGGTTATGATCTCCGTTGAGAATCTTTTGTCGAAGCATAGTGTCCGAAGCATATGCCGAACTCAGCCTTAATGCGAGTTGTTACAATGCGTCCGGTAATGTCTTCGAAGTAGAAGACTTCTTGCTAAAGTTGGTCGCTTTAAACAAACCGCACCCGAATAGTCGCTGGATCGATCGTATCATCTAATTTCCTGAATGGCAGTAATGTCTGCCTTTTAGATGTTTAGTGCGTTCGAAATCACATTTTCCTTTTGTCCTTTTGGCTCATTCGCTATACAAGATCTATCCAAGGAGCTTGACTAACCCTTGAAATTCCTATGTGACCGGTTGTCTGAATATGTCAGGGTTTCAACACCGTCCAGCCAAAGTGGGACTATAGTTGAAATCGTTGATTTTCAATAATCTTAACTGCTGGAAAAGCTGCTTAAATACATTTACAATTCCGTAAGCGTCTGTGACCAGGTTACCACTACAATTATATATAGATCCTGCGTTCATTCTTTTAAAGGCAGCTGTCAGTTTGTATAGAATCGTCGCAATTTCATCACAAGACTCTTCTTAACCTGTTAGGTTGGATATTCCCCCTAGTATGGACCATGTCCATTTGTATTTAAATATCTGTGCCTACAATCCACTTGACACCAAATTAAATTTTTTTTTCAAACAGCCATTTTCGCAAATCAAAAAAAAAAAAGGACATAAACATTGAACAAGCTCTTCAAATATTCAGTATCATTCTGAATAAATCAGATTACACCTACTGCACATAAACAAATATCCCCCGAGATCCGCCTTAAACAGTCCATCACGTCCGCAATCAACAAAAACCCCAGCAATGACATGATTCCATGTAATCCGGTAAATCATAGCACGTGCTCAAAACGACCGTCAGTAAAATCACATCCTTCATTGACATTGAACCACCATCAGCTGCCAGCAGCCCTCATCCGTGTAGATATAACACCCAAGGGCTATAAAATAAAAACCACACAATATATGGTTAACCAGCCGCAGCAGAATCCATGATTTACATCGATTCCAAGGATCCACTTCATATGGAACTAGACCCTGCTCGTGGTCGTCGTAGTCGTCACATTGACCATGCTATGGATGACAATTGACCTCTGCACATAGTGCATCACTCCGATAACTCTAGATGCATACTATTTTCTATTTTTTTTTTTTCAATTTAAGATTTAATAACTAATTATCCTTCTTCAGCAGGACGGAACAAAGTCACACCATTTTTGCACGAGTGTATGTGATGGCGGTGGAATACCAGAGAGAGTGAGAGAGAGGAAGAAAAATCCGCTTCTTATCATCGCCACCGCATGTATGACACTCGTGCAACTGGTTGAATCCTTGAACTTCGACATGTACCATTCTAATGTCTATGTCATTCCATCGAGCAAGGATATACGATCTCATGTGCATGTGAATTTGTCTCTTAGTACTTGTACACGATGTATGCCCTTTTACCCCTCCGACAGGTGGATGGCATTGCGGTTTTTATTTAATTAGCCCTTGACCTGTGTGCAGATGTGGGTGTACGTCGTATGGTATCAAGGAGTAATGGTTTTATCCTTGGTAAAGTCGTTAAGTTTTATTGACAATTAATTTTGTGGTTCATGTTTGAAGATGTGTTATGAACACAGCCCAGGAGTGTGTGCAGTGCCGAGAGGACAAGCAGGGTATTAACTTTCTCACATACAATGTATTATGGTGGTTAATGGATAATTGGTACTCTTGTCGATGATTATAGATACTCAATGCTCCTGATATATCTCATACATGCAATCTTTGATATAGATTGTGGGCTGGGTATCGAACGATATCAAGTGGTTCCTTTTCTGGGGGTTGGTTGTTGCGGTGTCTTAGAAGATGGTGCTTCATAGGTTCGTAAAGATGTGAAATTGTCTGTTGATTGAAAAACGGCTATAAATACAGATTGTCATCAAGGCTATTTCAAGTCGAAGGATATTGGAGATGCTGTTTGCGGATTTATTGATTTTTTATTTAGGGATTTTTTGGATGATAGATAGGCACAAGTGTGGTTACGTTTACTGCTTTAAAGAAACCCAGTAGCAATGAATTTCAGAAAAATGACGTCCGATTTTTTAATTTGACACTTTGCAGCAGACGCTTCACCGGAAGTACGCCTTAAAAATCTTTGTTGGACATTTAATCAAAAAATCGGGAAGGAGAACATGTTCGGTGGGGTGGTTGCAAAATCCACGTAACGATAACAGGCAATGACTTCCGACTAACAGTCTTTGCGACAGCGGGTAATACCGTGACTATTAGCACAAGGTTTCCTTCCCTTTGAATCCACAAAGTAATTTGACGATAACCAGATGGTCGAACTGGCAACCAAATCGACCATGTGCGAGGTGGGAAGAATGTATCCCACATCCAGGATATACCTTCATTCATAGGGGCATAAGTCGTTCCTGTCCATTTTCACTACTCAGCTTAAGAGCTCGAATGACCAGTTCTGAACTATCGACAAGAAGCTACGAAAGGTACAGAAAAAAGTTCTTTATGCTGATCGGTTTAGAGGCCGTATGGCCACAGTAATATCTTGGACTCGTTACCAAACGGCATGGTCACATTTTTTCCAACAGACTACATCACACCTCCACTAAGCTTCAAAAAAGGCTTCCACGTAGGTTTTCCTACCAGAGCTCAGTGGAAGCGGAACGAAGTAATAAGAGATTTCGACACGGTCGTCTAAGCCGACGGATTTAAGATGAACTGTGGTGTGGGTTCCGGAGTCTACTCGGAATCACCGAAAATATCAGTATCATACCGCCTACCGTTTTTTGCCAGCGTATTCCAGGCGGAACTACTGGCTATCCGTGAGGCTTGCTACTACTGGAGATGCTACGTGACACTACGAAAAAGCAAAATATTGCTATCCTCATCAATAGTCAAGTGACCATTAAGCCCATCAACTCGGCTACAATATCCTCCAAGCTGGTACAGGAATGCCGGAACGAACTTGCCCATCTGGGCAAATTGCATCATATCGAGGAAGATATGGCCTTCCTACGACAAGAACAGAACAAAAGACCTACTAAACAGAATCTGCTCAGATATCGGAAGAATTACGGCGATAGTCACGGGGCACTGGCCAATTGGAGACCATGCGGCCAAACTAGGGATCCCATACAGATACAACCCTCAATTCCGCAGTTGCGGGAAAACAAATGAGAGATTCGTGGTAACAAAAAGGCATATAAGTGCTAGAGATCCGCCACCTCTATCTACCTATCTACCTGGTCGGCTAAGATAACCGGAAAAAGCCAAACATGCAGTACCGCAATATTATTGAAGAAGGGGCCGAATTGATCTAGTAGAGACTACAGCCGACGAAAAAGCTAAAATTACTGCCCCGCATAAATCCAAACGTGGAATGCTTACCGGCTTGACACGAGCCACTCAAGTGGATTTTCCCTTTTTCGTGAAAGACGCGTCACAAAATCCGTGCAGTTCCATCGAGGTAGTCGAATGTGGTTTACTGCTTCAAGGTCTACAAACAAAAGGGTTCCAATCACGGAGAATGTCTTCATCTATTGGTTTTTCCCATGCCATCTTCTTAACCCAATGAGATTGTGAAAGGCATTTTGTCTTATGATGCAGGGCGAGATCCATCCCATCGGATCAAAAAGGTTGGCTATTGTGGAAAAAAAATGGAACTCTTCGTTGGTCCTCGATGTTTTGTTGGGACGAAACTGTAAAGGAATTGGTTCGTTTCAGGAAGCCAGTGAGTTTCTAATGTCTTCGACTGCGACTTAAACCTTCCAAAGGCAGAGATAACTAAACCTATCGGTCCTGAGGAGGTACACTCGCGTCACTTGCGTAAATTAAGTCCCACAGCTTCAAGCATGGTACTAATTTCCTCGATCTTCTCCTTTAATTCTTGTTTGGTATCAGCTCCAGATATAAAGTCATCTACGTACACCTCATCTAGTACTAATGTTGCAGCTCTCGGATATTGAGAACTGGCCTCTTGTGTTAATCAATTCAGAGTGCGAATTTTCAAATATGGATCAAATGGTGTCTCAAAAGTAAAGGTGTTGAGCCGATATGTTTTTATAACCATGAAGTCTCTGTCGTTTATCCAGATTTGGCGGTATAATTTTTCCATATCAGCTGCAAATGTAAATCTGCGTTATATACCGAACACTCCATGTAGATACAGGACGCAATATCGATATAAGCGGATCTGGAAACTGAACAAAAATGTGCAGGTAATGTACAACAAATAACCACACAAGAACCAAGTTACCTAGTAGAGAACGAACAAGAGACCAAAAGCATATATAAGATGATCTCCATTGCTACACTAGGGAACCAACCAGAAGTCATCCCAGTCTTCGTGAAATGAAGACCATGATGGTGACTTTTTAGAAAATCCCGTAGGTCATCAACAATAAGCTTTCCACGCTGGAACTCTCAGCAGCAGGCATAAAGATAGTCGCCCTAACCAACTAAAAGATGACGAGACCAGACTAGGAGACAAAAACCAACTCAACATTCCCAAGAAATAGAGCTAGGACTGATCAGCTCTACCAGAATGACTCCGGGTATATAACAAGGATGTCTATTGACAAGTTGGGGTGGTAAATTTGGGGTGGTTAATTTGTATCGGCGTAGAGATTTCTGTTGGGGGTATAGATAAAAATAAGGTTGTCAAGTGCCGAGGTCTTCTCCCAACATCACTTTGATTAGAATGTCAAGACGAAGGACTAAGCTACCATGACTTGATAGAGGCAATTTAAAGAGACCACGAAATCTTTTGAAAAATTTTAATAGAGACAGCGGCCCCATGAAGACAATGACGACTTCTGCCACGACCTGCAAGGCATCACACTATATGTGCCGATAAGACCACATGAACGAGATTAGGTGGATATTCTGGAAATATGACAAAGAGGGTTGCGACACTAATGATGACTACACCCACTTGTCCTTCATATTTCCATATATTGACCTCATTCAGCACCGGTCAAGGAAGCTTAAGTTTTCGCTATGCAAGGTGCTAGAAAAACCTATTGGAGACATCCACCGATAGATCCTACACTCCCGAGATATAAGGGATGAAGATGCACGGACATATGTATATTAGGTGTGTATTAGGACGGCAATAAGCACTACCCACACTTGTGCTTCATATTTCCATATATCGACCCTACTCAGCTGCGATTAAGGAAACTTATGTTTTTGTCCGACAGATCCTACACCCCGAGATTCAAGGAATGAAAGTATACGGGCAGAAAAATACTTATCAACACGAGACCAGAAATTAAGACGACAAGTGACAGGCAAGTTACTGGCAACTGGCTTCAAATTGCGAAAGCAGGCTCTCCGAAATAACAATGGCAACCTAACAGACACACAAGGTTAAAAGCATTGAAAAATACAAATTTTTGCCCTAACAAGCTCGTTAGTAGCCAAGGTGTAGGATTTCCTCACAACCATTCATGTGAGCGCGTGTAGGTACTTCTTGCACGATTACGGGACTATTTCATGCCGAATCCAAACGGTTAAGTTGAGGTCAACCTTTCCTTTGACCAACTGATACTACTCGGACGATTTGTCAGATCATCACTGGAGGAGGGCCAGCGAAAAACAATTTTGTGTGTTGCTACTGCTGAACGCAGACCTACTGCGCGGCAGTTCATCGCACTGATCATCGAGCCACTGAGTCCCTTATAGAAGCCTCTGGTAGTAAAAGCATTAAGGGCTTAAAATCTATCCACCTAGAGTGAAAAGATTATTCTCACCCACTATAGAACAAATCAGTGCAGCTATCAAAGGCTAAGAACAACATGGCTACCGGTTCTGAAAGAAATCGTCAAATATTGAAGACGCCTTGGATGTGCAAGTACCAAATTGTCAACACATTGAGTGGATGAACAGTTTTCCTCCACCAAAAAAATGTTTAAATCCCAGCCTCCAGGTTCGAGATGACAATGAAGGCCGTTAACCCGATTTAATGACCAAACGATTAAGTGGAAGTGGGTACAGTAACCTAGTAGTTAGTTGTTGTTCAACACCTACGATTTTTTCACTGCTCTATCTGTTGGGAAAGTCTGACAAATATCCAACAGTAACTTAGTCATGAGAAGCTTGTCAAATGTGTCGGTTGGATTCGGCGTACACAAATGATGAGAGGTCTGAAGCCCTGTATGGGCCGTAAATGCCAGATATGTATTTCATTTCATCAAGCACTTAGAGGGGCAGTCTGTCTAGTTTCGAAGCGGATCTTTAAAGGGTCGGGAGCTCATTAAATAAGTAAGCATGGAGAAGGATGAAGACGGTGAAGGTCGGCTTATAATTGCAATCGCCATTGAAGACGATGTTTCCCCCACTGTGTCTATGATCAGGGTGGTAATCGAAGTCAATGCGACATGACTAATAATTGGAGAAGTTCTGATGCCAGTTTTATACTCCTGGACGATTATCCGACTTTCGTGAGAGGTATGCGAGTAAATAAACATAAAGTGTTGGCTTTCGGAATTTGAACTAGGGACCTAGGTCTTCGTTGTTCCAACGTACTAAAAACGAGACCACTTAGTGCCCCTTCCACAAACGAATATATTAAACTAACCACTGCATGACTGATTTGGGGACCTTTTGTCTCTGAAATACTTTTTTTATTTCTCCTTGTTTTCGTTCACCGCAGTGCCGCTTCTGTGTAGCCTAATTTAGTCCTTGGCCAAGTGCCGTCCTAGTACATATTTTTAGTAAGCAAAGTTATCCATCCTTCCCTTGATTGATAGACTTCACTTTATATGAAATTTGCGATAACTACTTTCGTTTGCAAAAACCCTTCAAGTAACTTCAACTACAACCTAACCTAACTTTTATTAGCCAATCCATCCATCGAAAACAAATGTCACCCATGTGGTATCCCCTCAAATGGTCAGTCGAAACCAAATGATTTGCCCCCACCTCATCTCCAAAACGTCAGTTGCATCTTTGTTAAGTCATCCGTAGAGTCCTTTGCTTGGCAGATTACACCCATCAATCACTGACATTTACCAAAATCATGCACGCACAGAACCATTCGCAAAAGCCGCCTGCATGACAACCACAGCACACAATCGTCCTCTATCCAGTCTCATATTGGCTTTTGTTCATTTCCACTCAGGACTCGTATTTTATTGTCTTTTACCCTTTTCTAATCTGTGCAACACGCAACACAGACAACTTTCTAATCGTATAATCCTGTTAATAAAAGTCCTTTCTCTGATTTCCCTCTCACTTGTCCCGAATCGAAATTACAGGATATAATTCATATCCTTAGGCACACACACAGCTCCAGCCATTATGATCATTCACTCAATCGGAAAGTTTCCTTCTTCCTTTTTGGCGAAAGAATTTCAGTTGATTCCGTTTCCAAATTGATTGCAATAATTGTAACAGAACCAGGTAGGCATACCTACATGGAATCCTTTATTCCCAAGGACAAGTTGTTTTTGTTTTCTCCTTGTGGACGGGATAAACAAATCGATGGAGATCAATAAGATCCAGAAATAGGATGCGCGGGCCGGGTGAGGACCAAACCGCCGGTACACCAGTGCAGCCAAGAGGAATAACGAACTCTGTGGTTCTTCTTCATCGTTGTGGTCCTTTCTTTTGTTTGTGTGTGGCTTTTATTGCTTTTTCCATTTCTCCCGTCATTTGATTTCTAGTTTGGCAGGGGTGGGGATACTTTTTTTCTTCTTCTTCTTTTGTTTTTCTTTGGGAATTGTTTAATCCGTTAATGTGATTGACTGGTATCGTTTAGCACAAGGATGGATGGAGGAGAAGTCTGTAATTTATTGTTCGATGGTCAGCGAGGTCTCTCGTCCCTGGATGTGCATGTGGTCGGGAGTATTGTTAATCCTTCATCTACTCTTTTTTGTTTTGTTTTGGTTTTCAGTTAACTTCTTTTGTTGTTTGGTGAATGAGATACTTTTAAGCTGACGATTAGAAGTTGCAGGGGGACGGGGAGAGAAAAAATAACTTTTCTAGCTGTAAAGTAGGAAATTAAGTTTTCAGGACTTAACGGAATTGAACAAATTAAGCTGATTTTGACAGCTAAATGCGGGATGGATTTTCCTTTCACGAAAACAATTAAAATGAGATCCCGCCGCCGACGTAGGGACCACGGACGTGGTGCGTGTTAGGAATGTGCGGTTGGAGTTGAAAGGTAAAGTTGCTTGCCAATGAATATATCTTCTGCGAAAACTCTTTGCAGGCTGCTATGAAAGTCTGAAGGATATAAGTGGATTGTCTTAATGATATAGAAATTGTAAAGCTTTTTTATTCGAAATGATTGCGGTTTTGAAACACTTCAATCCGCAATAACTGGATAAAGCAGGGGGCTAAGCAGAAAACGGGTTGGAAGTTCGCTATGAAATCCATTTGATGAAATTTCTTTGTAGAACCACTATTAAGGATTATTCTTGTTATTTTGTAATTTGTTCACCTGGACATCAGTACGATGATAGGTTAGGCTAGCTTTTATCGGGTCCTTTAGCTCCTGTGAGTCTTCAGTGCTCGCATATGCCTTTGAGAACCAATAGCGATATCTTTTGATTTAAAATTTGCTGAAAGTTTAGAAGTGTGTACGGTAGTCAAGCTGATGTGGTGTTGGTTTGTGTTGCTCTTTTTGCCTTAAGAGGTGTTGGCTCCATCCCTATCTACTGCAGAGCTGACGACCCTAGCTATGGGAAGAATTGTCAAGTCCTCGAAGTAGAAGCTGCCTAGAAGTTTTCTTCGACTTGCACTAATGGGGGAGCAGTGACACATTCGGTGTGTGACGTTCTAGTAGGCATTAGGATTGCTACATTTCCTTGTTATGTGTGCAAGTCAGTTTTATTTTTTTTTTGGAGCGTCTACTAATAATTATTCATTGTGAATGGTTGTCAATCTTTGCTATTCGAATAAAAGCTCTATTGACAGCTATTAGCTTGTTCCATTTGCTACCACTTAATTCCAGACAGAGATTTTTGGCGTGTGTTTTGTCACCTAGTTATTGTTAATCTTTGTCTATACTTTCCTTAAGGCTTTATCCACAGTTTATCTTTCTTACCAACTAGGAAGTGCAACTAGACAACTGAAGTCTACATAACTTGTCTACTTTACTTTACTTGACGATCTACCGACAGGGGAGTCTTTCATCCTCTTCGATCCTGATTTAGTCAAAGGAGTCTTCTATGTCAGCTTCATCGTAAGGTGTGGGATTTAAAGATTCTCTTGGCTTGGATATTGGTTCTCATTCGATGTGTTTCTATCTTTAGTACTATATTCAGTAAGCCCGTCAGTTTAGCTGCAAAAGGCGAACGATTGGTAAACCACAATTCTATCGAAAAACCCGCATTCTTAAATTCAGTTAACAGTTCAAAATATTTGGTAAGGAACATCGAACATTTAACACTGCTTTAGGCAAGCACAACTATCAGTTTCCTTTGGATCTTTTCAAATATCCAAACAAACAGACAGTTGTGCAGCTGAATCGGCAAATCATGTAGGTTTTATCCTACTCAAGATAGCGGAATACTAGTGACGTCAATAACTTTTGCGCAGGTTGAATTTGTGGCATAGATCTCTCAGTCGTCCTGCGTCAACCGTTCACACATTAAGGCGTTCAGTGCTGACTTAATTCAAACTTATACGAGTTCATTTCATCGACAAAAGTTGTTGGATTAACTCGAAGTTAGCTTATTAATTTAGCTCAATGTTTATCCTGAAATTAGCATTATCTCGCAATGAAAAACTGGCCCCAAGGCGTTTAGCCAAATAGACTAGAACAACGCGTGACAGAAGACGCACGGGAAATCTCCGTGCCTCTCGCTCGGCTGATAATCATAACTCAAGCCTTCCTTTAGGGTCCCATCGACATCGACTAAACGACGTCGTGCCATGCAATTGGCCATTACATGTCCGTCTCTGTAGCGGCATTTTTGGTGAAATACTTGAAGATGTTTTCATACAAATTGCAGACCGCGAATTGCGTCTATGCTATACTCATGCTTTTCTGAGCCTCGGCTTCTCCTGCTCACAGTCGAAATTCATTATAAAGGAGGCCCATATCCATTTGAACGGACACGTATAGAATCAAACTTTGCATTTCTGGGGTTCTAAGAATCCAGTCACTGCGTGTTCCTTCATTTACGCATGAGATGTCATCATCCAGAATTAACACAGTTACTATGACTGGAAACCTACACAAAACCATTGTCAACTAACTTTTATTGCCCCATAAGTTCTAACATGAAGGATGTTGTTATGAAATAACGCCAAACTTCAATTTTCGGTCTTATTTCACATTGCTAGTGTGAAATAAAGATGAGTCGGCCTTATTTCACACCAATCCCAAATCGAACAATGAGCATAAGCACAGGGGTTCATACTTTGCATACATCCGAGTCCATGTTTAGGTGTTTGCAAACTTTAAATACTTGTGGGGCATGATGCTCCCTTCAACCCCCCCTGCTTGGGATGACTGTTGGATTTGGGTTGCGTGTGAGATTGGATACATTAAAATACAAAACCCTCGTACAAAATGTGAACCCCCCTCGCTCTGAATTCGGCTTTATTTCACAGACAAATACATATACAAATTTTTGGCGCAACAGGCTCGTTATTACCCAGGTTCTAGCTTTCTCACAACCATTCATGTGTGCGTGTGTACTTCTAGCACGATGGCGGGACATCCTGTTTCATACCGACTCCGAATGGCTAAGTTGAGATAAGCTATTCTTGAAAATAGATACTACCCGGATGATTTGTCAGATCATCACGAGTGAGAATCGAACCCAGACCTTCTGCGCGGCAGTTCATCGCACTAACCATCACGCCACTGAGCCCTCTTCACAGACAATGTTCGCCGTTATTTCACGTCATCGGAAGGATTATACATTCCTGGGCCGTCTAATGTCTCGCAACGATTTATACTTCTTTTTCTGGTCCAAATAAAAAAATTAAAAAAACCTATAAGAAAGTTACAATCATTTAATAGCGTATCCCATCCCATCATTATAATAAACATCCTCAAAAAAATGGTATATTTCAAAATGGTCTGCAGACGGAATATATATGTCTAGGTATTTTCTATGAATCTTTTTAGATATTTTTTTTAAATTTTGCGAAAAATCTTTGGGAAAACGGTCAATGGATAGAATATAACCAACGTCAATGTCTAAATATCTTTTTTCAAAATTCCGTAAGGTTCGACCAAGAACGTTTTTTTTTTTTGGAAAATGGGTATGTGGATTTTTTAAACAGTGGGTGCATGATCAAAAAAAGCATTTTACCGAATTTATGTATGTATCGTATGTAAAGAAACTTTTATACAACCTATCCAGACTGAGTATGGATAAAACTTTGCTCTATATAATTAATGACATGCTTATGGGAAAAAACATTTCGTTATCAAATAGCTTACAATAGCGGCGATGATCACCCGACATTGTTTAACAATGATCTTGTAGAAATGTTTAACAATGGAAAAGGCCGGTCATCATTGGCACTTGGACAGTATGGACAGTTAAACAGACGCGTAATAGTTAAATATCATGGCATCTGGCTGGACAACTTTCTATATTTTAGCAAAAATGGCTTCCTCACCTCGATATCCATAAGGGGACGTGGCGGTCTCCAGATCAACGAACAATCAACCAAATTGATCACAATGCGATAAACAAGAGGCACGCATCTAGTATTTTGGATCTCCGAACATTCCGAGGGGCTAACATCGACTCGGACCACTACCTTGTTGCAGCCAAGGCAAGGATGCGGATATCCACAACGCCACAACAAACCAGAAATACTGTGAAAAAAGTTAATATCAAAAGAATGCAATCGCAAAATACCGCCAAGGCCTTCGCCCAACGTGTATCGCTTAACCACTCGATTAACACCATACCACCAGCATCTAATGTCGAAAAACAATAGCAACGATGCCAACAAGCCATTAGATCTGCCGCAACTGATGTGCAAAGTTTCCCGAGGCCACCAGCAAGAAACCCCTGGTTTGATAAGGAATGCCGAAAGATGCCCGCAGCCAAAAACGAGGCCTACAAAGATAAGTTGCAGGTAACGACGAGAGCTGCCATAGAGCTCTATAGGCAGAGAAGAAAAAAAGAACAATGGCTTTTCAGAAAGCAGAAAAAAGAGCAAGAAAAGCGCGCGATCGAGGATATAGAGAGGTGCAACTCCAGGAACGATGTTCGCAAGTTTTACCAAAGTGTAAAACGTCAAAGCCAAGGATACAAGGCTCGAACAAAACCCTGTCGATATGAACAAGGAAATATCGTAGTTGAGACACAGTCGATGCTGACGATATGGAAGAATCACTTCTGCAAACTGTTAAACGGCGATGACGAACAACATTCCGCTATCAGGCAGAACGAACAATTTAATATTGGAAACGACAGCGAAAACTGCCAACCACCCGACCTAAGTGAAGTGAGGATAGCAATATCTAAAGCTCAAGCTTAATAAGGCCGCCGGAAATGACGGCCTTCCCACTGAGCTTAACTGCGTCAACTTCAGAGGCATAAGTCCCCTCAACATCGCCTACAAGATCCTATCTGCCGTAATATGTGAACGCCTGAAACCGTTTACCAACAACCAGATCGGCCCTTATCATTGTGGTTTTAGGCCAGGAAAGTCCACAACTGATCAGATTTTCACATTTTGGCAGATCCTGGAAAAAACCTAAAAAGTAAAAATCGATAACCACCACCTGTTTATCGATTTCAAAGCCGCATACGACAGCATTTATAGAGAAAGCCATGTCTAGTTTTGGTATACCGCCCAAACTCGTCCGTTTGTGTAGGATGGCGATGGAGAATTCTTGCTGGTCCATCAGGGTCATAAACGACCTCACCGACACACAAAAAGGATTTAGGCAAGGCGATGCGCTGTCATGTGAGTTCTTGATTTGATTCTTGGGAGGATTGTGCAAAACTCACGAGCCAACACCAGAGGCACAATCTCCCAAATATCTGTGCAACTACTAGCATATACGCCGACGATATTGACCTTATTGATAGGACTCAACGTGATGTCATAGCCACGCTTGCTAGTACAGAGAAGAAATCGGCAAAAATGGGTTTAGCAGTAATTAAGGGTAAGACAAACTCAAAAGGACACACAAAATCGACGAATTAGACAGAAGATCTTCGAACTAAGAAGGCACTTTGGTAGTAAAGCCTTCACTCGACCCTGATCATCCCAGTCCTGCTCTACGGCGCTGAAGCATGGACCGTATCAAAAGCGGATGAAGAAATCCTTTTTCGATTCGAGAGAAAAATTCTTCGATCTTCGGTCCCGTTTGCGTTGACTGGCTATGGAAACGAAGATTCAACCACGAACTATACGAGCTGTACAGCGACATACCCCTAGTCAAAAAACTCCGCATTCGACGTCTTAGATGGCTAGGACATGTAGAAAGAATGGATACCAATACTCCGGCTCGCAGAGTCTTCAATTCCCAGCCAGACGTCGGACGCAGTAGAGGAAGACTTTGCCTTAAGTGGCGCGCACAAGTAGAAACCGACCTCAACCAACTTGGAGTGCGCAACTGGAGGCAGTTAGCTAAGGACCGGGCTAATTGGAGAGGCATGTTGGTTGAGGCCCAGGTTCATTCCGGACTGTAACGCCACTTAAGTAAGTAAGTAAGATGGGGATATTAATTGGCCACCACGATCATGTGATTTGACAGCGTTGAACTTCTTTCTTTGTAGATATTTTAAAGAAAAGGTCTGCGTCAATAAGCAAAGAACAATTCAAGAGCTAAAGGATGAGATAATTCGGCACATTAACGACATTGAACCTCAATTATGTCTCAGAGTCATTGAAAATATGGACCATCTCATAGATCATTTGTTTTATTTGCAATTAACATCGTTTTGGTTGGACCACCCTTTTTATACGCTCGTTGTCCATGCCTCCAATACAAGTTTAAAAATTTTCAAAATCTGCCCACTGCCACGTTTTCGGTCAAACCGCAAGGAATTGTTACAAAGGCCACCAATTATTGTCAAAAGCTCCTTGGAAAACTGAAGCGAAGTTTTTTTATGCAAATTTAAACTACAGCCCTGCTGGTCTTACCTTAAATGCCTTCTTCATCCGACCAGCAACATATTAGTCTTTAACAGCTTTAAAACCCAGTTGTTTTTTTTATCATTTTTCATTATTGTTACATGACCACACGCGTGCTTTTTCCAGCAATACATATCCCTTCTCGGTACTAGAATCAACCCGGTAGATATAATATAGCTAATGGAGTTAGAATCCGATAAAATTATGTTTATCGAGATGCGACGATGCACTCCTGAAGGATTTTCAAATTTGTTGAAGCATTCCTCCAAATGATACTACCGCCCCGGCAACAACTGTCCAAGTAACTTAGGAACAAGTAGTGTCAAAGTGACACCAACGATATAGGAAATACAAACGTCAAACCGAACCGAGAGAAATATATCCGACTAATTCGATCCCAATTGGCCCACTGCATTAATATTACTTCTTCTCTCGACTACCCATACACATTGCATAACTGTTTCTCTAGATCTAGAACAGAAAAGACAAGACAACTGGCGCCACATCTCTTCGGTGAGTATTTTATCTGATTGTTGCATTTTAAGAGAGATTTGCCATTGTTATGGTGCTTAAATCTCTTATGCGGGGTGGGATTGTTCAAAAACAATTTTCGCCACACTTTTGGTGACATTTTGTTGAAGTATGACCGTCAACTGTCTGTCAATGGGCTGTCAAAATAATAAACAGATAAATATTTATCTTCTGCCTACACAATGTATTTAGAACATTTCAATAGAAATGATCAATTGCAGCCGTGATGAGGATAGATAATGACAGATATCATGCACAACATGTCAATCCGATGTAGCCGTGTGACAATCTCAGTTGTCTGAGTATGGATCTTTTGATGCCCAGCAGCGTGGAAGCATCGGGATTGGCACACACATCGCGTGGGTATCTTAATTATTTAATTTTTGCATGTTAGTTCAACTAACGACGTACTAGCCGCTCAGCAGCAGCAGCGTGCATTTGTAATGCAGTTACAGCAAACGAATTCTAATTGAAATAAAACGAATTTGTTGGATGCATACTAATTGGGAGGTGTGACGTGTGGCGTTAGTTATTTTAGTGCCTTCTGACGCTGCGCCGACGATGTTTGGTTTTTGGATGACAGATTGTTTTTTTTTTTTAATTTGATTTGTGGGCGATATTTTGTCTGGCAGGGGACGGCATTCATTTGTTTGGTATGTGCAGGACGCTTAAATTTGGTTGTAACGGGTGATTTTTTAGCTGGTTTGGTTTTGGCAACACTGGTTTTGACAGCTGACGTGTGTTTAGTACCTTGTGTCACTGTCAAACAGCTTCAGTTTGGTTTGCAATTTAACCATGGATCGTCTTACAAATGAACAACGCTTGCAAATTATTGAATTTTACTATCAAAATTTGTGCTCGGTTCGAAATGTTCATCGCGCGCTGCTTCCATTTTATGATCGGCATTCTCGACCTTCTGAGCAGTCTATTCGGAAGAATGTGACCAAATTTCGCACCAAATTTACTTTGTTGGACATTAAACCACCAACACGTTTACGTACTGTGCGTAGTGAAGAAAATATTGCGGCCGTATCAGCTAGTGTGACAGAAGACCGCGAAATGTCGATTCGGCGCCGTTCCCAGCAGTTAGGCCTTTGTTACAGCACTACGTGGAAAATTTTGCGGAAGGATTTGGGCGTAAAGCCTTTTAAGATACAGCTGGTGCAAGAACTAAAGCCAGCCGACCTACCACAACGCCGAATTTTTGGTGAATGGGCTCTTGGAAAGCTGGCCGAGGATCCGCTTTTTTATCGAAAAATTGTGTTCAGCGATGAGGCTCATTTTTGGTTGAATGGGTACGTAAATAAGCAAAATTGCCGCATTTGGAGTGAAGATCAGCCAGAAGCATTGCAACAGCTACCAATGCATCCCGAAAAAGCCACTGTTTGGAGCGGTTTATGGGCCGGCGGCATTATTGGGCCATATTTCTTCAAAGAGGATGCGAATCGCAGCGTTACTGTCAATGGTGAACGCTACCGAGCGATGATAACAAACTTTTTTTTGCCCGAAATGGAAGTTCTTGACTTGCATGATATGTGGTTTCAACAAGACGGTGCCACATGCCACACAGCACGCGAAACAATGGCGCAATTGCGAGGCGAGTTTGGTGAACAGTTAATTTCACGTTTCGGGTCGGTCAATTGGCCGCCTAGATCGTGCGATTTGACACCATTAGATTATTTTTTGTGGGGGTATGTCAAGGCTAATGTCTATAGGGACAAGCCCGCTTCGATTGACGCACTGGAAGCCAACATCCATGCATTCATTCGTGAGATACCGGCCGATATGTGTGAAAGAGTATGCCAAAATTGGACTCAGCGGATGGGCTACCTGAGACGCAGCCGCGGTCAACATTTGCATGAAATTATCTTTAAACATTAAATTGCAAGGTTCAAACTATCGATTCAAATAAATATTTCATTCATTTTTTTGAATTTTTTGTGTTTTTTTTTTTAAAAAGTTCTAAACCTCTTAAAAATTCACCCGTTAGAATGATAATCAACGAGAACGAGATATTGAAAAGTATGTTAGATGAATCTTATCAGTTCACATCGGTTCAAGATAATTAATGTTAAGGTGACCATACGTCCCGATTTGGCCGGAAAAATCCCGGTCCGAAGGTCGTGCCTCGAGGTCCCGGGCAAAACACATGGCTTGTTCACTTGCTTGTTGCATTTCCGGTTTAAAATCGAACGAATAAAATCTATCAACGTTTTCATGCACTGAATTGATTTAAAAATAACTGAATACAGCCATTTCGAAATACTGTAACGTAACATAACGTCGCGTCGCCATGACAGGAAATCACTCAACCATTCGCATTTGACAGCTGGTATCTGCAAAACAAATTCGGGAAATTCGCAAGTGCAGCAAATATTCAATTTTTAACTTTCTCTTACAAAGAGAAAGATATTGTTTGCGTGAAAATTTTCGACCTCGAGATTTTGATTGATTCTAACATTACGATGATAGCGGAGCATAAAAAAGTGGTTTTTGGAATTCCGTCCGTCGGTCCGTCTGTCCGTAATGGTCTCCCCAGCCTAAACGGCTTGAGCTTGTTTTGGTCATAATTCTAGGCCATTTTTTTTGTTTGCTTTTAGCCATGTTAATAACGGTACCTGCCATATAAAAATTACACATAACCTCAATTTTCTCGAAAACGGCTCTAACGATTTTGATTAAACTTTATATATACTATAAGCATATTAGTTCCAACAAAACTGCATACCCAGTTTTTTGGAGAAAATCCATATAACGGATTTTGTCATTTAGGCCATATAAAGAAAATTGTTAATTTCTCGCAAACTACTATGACAATGAAATTTAATATATACTACTATTACAGTTTTAAACAATTCCACACAATTAGTTGTAGCCCAACTATCACTAAACGGAATTTTCAGTTTTGGCCAATAACGAAAAATAATTATTATTCACATAGAAACCGATTCCTTCAAATTTCGGAGTAAGCGTTCGTATAATCACATTTTGACATTATTTATATCATTTTAAGCATAAATAATCAAAATGCGTACTATTTGATCTAACGCCTAACTCGCTGTGAGAGAGAAAGTTGCGTACGACCCAGTCGTGCACCCACCACTCGTTCTGATTGTTTTTTGAGTTTTTGGATCCATAGCTAGCGTACTCGTAGTTAAGTTTATGTGATTTACATTTATAAATTATGTGATTTACATTTATATAATTGATTAGTAGAGGCTGCTTGTTCTTCAACTGTTCACTTATTTTTTAAAAACATTGATGAACAACATGAGAGTGACATTCAAGTAGTTGCCAAGGAAGCCATCTTGTAATGTGCAATGCAAACAATTTTAGTTTCAAGTCTTGCGATTTCTCTTGGAAATGTTCGGTACAAAGTTTGCTCTTGCCAGGACGAAAGACGAAGTTCGAAACCAATGTCCAATGTCCGTCGATAATCTTCATGAAGACAAATTTTGTACGCTAATCAGTTGATACTTCCAACAGAAATGAAATCAAAATGATAGCTCTCATCGTGCGTTCGGGTCTTACTTCAGATTTAAAATCTGTTAAAATCGTTTTCTCAGAATATATAGGGAGAAATATTTCTATAATTTTTCACCGACGATTAAGACTCAGCATTTTCATGAAAATGGGAAAACTGCCAGTTTGTGCGGTATATCACACAACATGCGTTTTTTATGGATGTGAATCTTCTTTTTGGATTTTATGAAACGAAAAACTGTAACGAAAAAAGACAAATATACATGTATAAGGCTGTGAGAGAATTAGATAAAACGCGTTTCCGATAGGGATAACTGTCAAACTAGTTGTCATACTAATTTTGAGGAAAGATCTTGGCCTACATTCATATAACATTCAACTGGTGCAGGAATTAAAGCCAGTGGACCATGAATGTGTTCGGTGAATGGGCTGAGAATTAATTGGAAGTTGAACCAGATTTGTATCATCAAATCATCTTTAGCGATGAGGCTAATTTATGGCTTGACGGCTATGAGCCTCGTGAGACACTCCATTAAATCCCGAAAAAATCACTGTTAGGTGGGGTTTATATGCCGATGGCGAAACCTAGCAATTCCCAAGAAAAGCCTATCTCAACTTAGCAGTTCGAACTCGGTATAAAGAAGTACACACGCACACGTGAATGGTTGTGAGAAAGCTGGGCCCTGCGTAAATAAATTTTTGGCAAACGCTACAAACAAATGATTCGTGATTTTTATATTCATCATGTTATTGGAATCATTTGGAGAAGAAATAGTTTCAACAAGACGGCGCAACATGCCATACAGCACGTGCAACCATGACTTTGTTGAGCCAAATAATCCCATGAAATGGACCACCTCGTTCGTGTGATTTGACACCTTTGAACTACTTTTTGTGGGGCCGCGTCAAATCTCTAGACAATGCTGATAAACCGGTAACGATTGATCACTTAGACTGCCATCCGGGAAACACGATGGGATGGGCCGGGCAAAAAGAGGATGAAAAACTGTGACATCTACTATGGACCGTGTTAAACTATTCAGAAACAGTGACTATTCGGATGCGGATTTGTTATAAGTGTCAGACTTAGGCAAGAAATCTTATGTTTCCAAGACATTAGCGAACGCATTGTAACAATCCGCATCAATGCCGAATTCGCCAACATAAGCCTTATATGCGCTCACGCCCCGACGGAGCAAAAAGATGATATAACTAAGGAATGCTTCTACGAGCTCCTCGACAAAACCTATGAGCGACTACCAAAGTACGATGTTAAAATCGTGCTGGGAGATTTTAACGCAAAAGTAGGAAAAGAAGAAATCTTTAGCAGTATTCTCAGAAAACATAGCCTACACGGCTATGGTAACGGACTTAGGCTAATTGACTTCGCTACGGAACGAAATGACACTACAGCCAGCACACGGTTTCCTCACCTAGATATCCATAAGGGGACTTGGCGGTCCCCAGATAAACGAACAGTCAACTAAATTGATCACATTTCGATAGACAATGTATCCAGTATTTTGGATGTCCGAACATTCCGAGGAGCTAACATCGACTCGGATCACTACCTTGTAGCAGCCAAGGTAAGAATGCGGATATCCACCACGCCACAACAATCCAGAAATACTGTGAAAAAAATTTAATGTCGGAAGACTGCAATCGCAAGATACCGCCAAGACCTTCGCACAACGCGTATCCCTTAACCTCTCGATTAACACCATACCACCAGCATCGAATGTCGAAGAGCAATGGCAACGATGCCAACAGGCCATTAGATCAGCAGTCCACAACCGATCAAATTTTCACCTTCGGCAGATCCTGGAAAAAAACTCAAGAAGTCCAAATCGATACCCACCACCTATTCATCGATTTCAAAGCCGCATATGACAGCATTTATAGAGACGAACTGTACAGAACCATGTCTAGTTTTGGTATACCGCCCAAACTCGTCCGTTTGTGTAGGATGACGATAGAGAATTCTCGCTGCTCCATCAGGGTCGGAAACGACCTCACCGACACATTCGATACCAAAAAAGGATTTAGGCAAGGCGATGCGCTGTCATGTGACTTCTTTAATCTGATTCTTGAGAGGATTGTGCAAAACTCAAAAGCCAACACCAGAGGCACAATTTTCCAAAAGTCGGTGCAACTACTAGCATACGCTGACGAAATTGACATCATTGGTAGGACTCAACGTGATGTCATAGCCACGTTTGCTAGTATAGGGAAGGATCCGGCGAAAATGGGTTTAGCAGTAAATGAGGGTAAGACTAAGTATATGCTGTCATCACGAAAGGACTCACAACATCGACAAATTGGACAGAACGTCACCATTGACAGATATAACTTTGAGGTAGTACGGGACTTTGTCTACCTCTGCGCCGCTATTAACTCTGACAACAAAATCTCGTCAGAAATTAAACGAAGAATTACTCTTGCCAACCGCTGTTTCTTCGGGCTAAGAAGGCAATTTAGTAGTAAAGCCCTCACTCGAACTACTAAGGAGATCCTATATAAGACCCTGATCATCCCAGTCCTGCTCTACGGCCGGCGCTGAAGCGTGGACCGTATCAAAAGCGGATGAAGAAATCCTTGGTAGATTCGAGAGGAAAATTCTTCGAAAAATCTTCGGTCCCGTTTGCGTTGACGGGCTATGGAGACGAAGATTCAACCAAGAACTATACGAGCTGTACAGCGACATGCCCCTGGTCAAAAAACTCCGCATTGGACGTTTAAGATGGCTAGGACATGTAGAACGAATGGACACCAATACCCCGGCTCGCAGAGCCTTCGATTCCCAGCCAGACGTCGGACGCAGTAGAGGAAGACCTCGCCTTAAGTGGCGCGCACAAGTGGAAACCAACCTCAACCAACTTGGAGTGCGCAACTGGAGGCAGTTAGCTAAGGACCGGGCTAATTGTAGAGGCATGTTGGTTGAGGCCCAGGTTCATTCCGGACTGTAGCGCCACTTAAGTAAGTAAGTAAGTAAGATTCCAACAGGTTGTGGTCTCAACAAATTGGAAAAAGTTTACAGCTTTGCAAGTAAAGCTCACTTACTTAATTACTTATGGAGCGCAACAGTCTGGAATGAACCTGAGCCTCCACCATCATATTTCTCCTATTAGCTCGGTACGTAGCAAACTGCACAAAGTAACTCACTTCTAGTTGGTTGAGATCAAATTCTACTTGTGGGCGTCACTTAGGGCGAGGTCTTCCTCTCCTGCGTCCGACGTCTGGCTAAAAATTGGAGATTCTGCAGACTCACTCTTCACTTACCTACAGATTTTTCAGAGATCTTAGAGAGATCTGTACATGGAACTGAGGTAATACTCAGAACGTTGCACACCGGATTTTAGTCTAAATTTCAAATAAATATAAATTATTCGAGAGAAATAACGCATTGTTTTCCAAATCAAGCAAATACCACTTGTCCAATGATTTATGAAAGAAAAACTTTCCAAATATTTCTCTTACTACATAAATGCCTCTCTAAATCATCATTCTTTACGATCAATGGTTTTTGAAAATATTTGCATTTTCATATATTTACTGAAAAACCAGCCGGCAAAGCGCGTCTAAAACCAATCATTCAAAATATACGAGTGCATGTCAGACAATTTGATTTCTAATAAACAACTCGCCAGCAAATTATCGCTCGATAAACATACATTTGGCTGCCACTATAAGCGCGTTGAATTGCTGAGAACGCTAAAAATAAAGTCCATCTGTTGAGAACAACAAAACAAGCTAAAAAAAATCGTAATAAAAAAGAACAAACGAAGCCCCTCCAGACGCCTTTTCACAAATTAATTGGCAACAAAAAAAATATAAAAAACAAAAAAAAAATTCAATTCACAACAACAACAAAGTCGAATGCGAATATTTTTAGATCTGATTAAATTGGCGGCGACAAGGTGCGTCACAACGTACATATCTGCTGCAGATTTATCTGAAACTTCTTTTTTTACTAAAGAAACATCCAAGAGAATGTTTTTTTTTTGTTTTCGAGCCCATATGTTTTTGAAAGCACTAAAAAGCCATTGGGGCCAAAATAAATTGATCGCGCCACGCGTTTAATAAAATTCGAGGGAGAAAATTATTTTTTTGTCAGATTTTCAAAAGTTTTACCGCACAAAATAGGTTAACTTTAGGGGTCTTAATGTCGTTAAAAAAAAATACAAAATTATTCCTATATTTACATAACTGCTGATGGCGTTAGTATGTTTTCACCAACTGTCAAAATTATGCCAAATAAACTGCCACGATTTGGTGGACTTTTGACTCGAACGTTTATTGCTGCAGAGATTAATGTTTTCATTTATCTTGAAGTGAATTGTCCATTTGGGATTTATTACTGCCATATGGCTGTCCATCAATTAGTTCTCAATTCTATGAATAGATAGGGAAAGCCACGGATTATTTGGCGTTAATTTATTTGTTTTTAAATAACATTTGAGAAAGTTTTTAAAATATTTTCGTTTCGCTTTGAAGGCTGAACATGTGCGCGAAAGAAGTGCTGACAGATGACACTTGAGTTTGATAAAGTAATAGGCAGGCACCAGACATGTGTCAAAAGTGTTTTTTTTTTTGTGGTTTATAAATGTTTTTGTTTGCTTACTTAGTAGCTTAAATATGCTCCATCATTAAGGCTGCCAAAAGACGTTTAATTTATTGAGCAAAATTTGCAAAAAGGCTTATGTCAAAATAGGAATCCAAACTGGGTCGGGATAAATTATGGTTGGTGTTGTCATTCTTTTCCACTTTACTGTGTGGCGTCATCGATTTTTTAAATAAATGCACTGAACGTAGCTCAATCGAAGACATCTGTACTCATTCTTATCAGAATATGTACAAAATTATATTTTTGTGGCCACTTTTATAAAAAAAAAACATGGACACTAAAGAGGGGTCATAGCACATTTCTGCCGTAAACGAAGAGTTTTCCTCAATTTACAATAATTGTCTCCAACATCTTCTCAACATCTTTAAAAAAGGACGGAAACAATAAGATATCTGGCATTAACGGCATATACAGGGCTTCAAGCCTAGCTTCTGCCTTCTTTTCTGTGTGAGAAATAATATTTTTTTTTTGCCACAAAGAAGAGGATTTCCTGCTTAATACCGAGTCCGAACGCAAATTTAAGAAGCTTTTCATGACAGAAATACTTTTGGAATATTTGTCAGACTTTCATTAGAGGTGGAGTAGGTGTTGTCACTTACGGGATTTGAACCTGTTACCCTGCGCCTAATAGTTCGATGGAAGAACAGTGGATAACGGATGACAGAGATAATTAGGAGCAACTGAACAGAAATGTGAATATTTTTGAGATTTTAATTAACTGCGGAGAGAATGTATTTTCTTAAAAAAAACATTACCGGCCTACTACCATGTCTCACGATTCTACTTCGAACGGTTCTTTTTTTAAGATTTTGGCGTATGTCTTTGCTTTGAGCCATGAATCATGATCACACTTTAACCGATTGAGTAACCTTTGTTTCAAAGCTAAAAGTGTCTTTCATAGAATCTTACTTAAGTGGCGCTGCAGTCCGGAATGAGTCTGGGCCTCAACCAACATGCCTTTCCATTTAGCCCGGTCCTTAGCCTCCAGTTGCTCACTCTTAGTTGGTTGAGGTCGGTTTCTACTTGTGCGCCATTTAAGGCGAGCTCTTCCTCTACTGCGTCCGACCTCTGACTGGGAATCGAAGACTTTGCGAGCCGGAGTATTGGTGTCCATTCGTTCTACATGCCCTAGCCATCTTTAACGCCCAATGGGGTCCAGGGTTATGTCGCTGTACAGCTCGTATAGTTCGTGGTTGAATCTTCGTCTCCATAGAACGTCAACGCATACGGGACCGACGATTTTTTGAAGAATTTTTCTCTCGAATCGACCAATGATTCCTTTATCCGCTTTTGGTACGGTCCATGCTTCAGCGCCGTAGAGCAGGACTGGGATGATCAGGGTCTTATATAGGATCTCCTTAGTAGTTCGAGTGAGGGCTTTACTTCTAAATTGCCTTCTTAACCTCGGCAAGGGTTATTCTTCGTTTGATTTCTGACGAGATGTTGTTGTCAAAATTAATAGCGGAGCCGAGGTAAACAAAGTGCCGTACTACCTCAAAGTTATATCTGTCAATGGTGACGTTCTGTCCAATTCGTCGATGTTGTGTGTCCTTTCGTGTCGACAGCATATACTTAGTCTTACCCTCATTTACTGCCAAACCCATTTTTGCCGCTTCCTTCCCTATACTAGCAAACGTGGCTATGGCATCACGTTGAGTCCTACCAATGATGTCAATATCATCGGCGTATGATAGTAGTTGCACCGATTTTTGGAAAATTGTGCCTCTGGTGTTGGCGCGGGAGTTTTTCACAATCCTCTCAAAAATCAAATTGAAGAAGTCACATCACAGCGCATCGCCTTGCCTAAATTCGTTTTTGGTATCGAATGAGTCGGTGAGGTTGTTTCCGACCCTGATGGAGCAGCGAGAATTCTCCATCGTTATCCTTCACAAACGGACGAGTTTGGGTGATATACCAAAACTAGACATGGATATGTATAGTTCGTCTCTTTAAATCCTGTCGCATGCGGCTTTGAAATCGAGAATAGGGGGTGGGTACCGATTTGGACTTCTTGGGGTTTTTCCAGGATCTGCCGAAGTGTGAACATTTTATTGGTTGTGGACTTTCCTGTCCTAAAATCACACTATTAGGGGTCGATCAGGTTGTTGGTAAACGGTTTCAAGCGTTTACCAACGCCGAAAAGGATCTTGTAGGCGATGATGAGGAGACTTATGCCTCTGTAGTTGGCGCAGTTCAGAGGGTCTCCTTTTTTTGTGGATCGGGCAAACGATGAGGTTCCATTCTTCAGGCATACTTTTATCCGACCAGATTTGGCCTACGAGTTGGTGAATATTACTTACCAAGTTTTCTCCGCCGGATTTATAAAGCTCAGCGGGAAGGCTCTCATTGCCGGCAGCCTTATTAAGCTTGAGTTTAGATATTGCTATCCTCACTTCACTTAGGTCGGGTGTTTTGCATTTTTCGATGTCGTTGCCAATATTGAATGGTTCGCTCTGCTTGACAGCGGGATGTTGTTCGTCATCGCCGGTTAGCAGTCTGCAGAAGTGGTTCTTCCATATCCTCAGCTCTGAATGTACGATACAGAATTCGACAGAATTCCGTTCGAGCCTTGTATCCTTGGCTTTAACATTTTACATTTTGGTAAAACTTGCGAACATCGTTCATATGGAGTGGCACCTCTCTATATCCTCGAGCGCGCGTTTTTCTTGTTCTTTTTTCTTCTTTCTGAAAAGCCGGTGTTCTTCCCTTCTTCTTTGCCTATAGAGTTCAATGGCATGCCTTATCAAACCAAGATTTCGTTTCGTAGCGAAGTCAATTAGCCTAAGTCCGTTGCCAGACGTGTTGTCGTGTAGACTGTGTTTTCCAACAAAAATGCTACAGATTTCTTCTCTTCCTACCTTTGCGTTAGAATCTCTCAGCAAGATTATAACATCGTACTTCAGTAGTCATTTGGCCTTGATGCGAGTTGTTAAAATGCGTTCGCTAATGTCCTGCAACATAAGACTTCTTCTGGCATTTCTAACTTCTATCAAATCCGCATCCGAATTATCGCTGTTTCTGCTCACTAGAACCCGCTACCTAGTAGATGTCACAGTTTTTCATCCTCTTTTTGCCCGTCCCATCTCATCGTATTTCCTGAATGGCAGTAATGTCTGCTTTGAAGCAGCTTTCGGCTTCCGCCAGTTGTTCGCCCAATAATCTTTAAAATATGTACAAACGTCCCTTACATTTGTGACAGATACATTTTTCATCTTCAAATTCAATTTTGTAAATTATCACGCCCGCTCTAAAGTGTCACGTTAAATCCAAATATGTTGCCACAACCTAATTGAATTATTTCGATGTAAACGCGCGTTAAATCCTCAAGCGATATCCTTAAATCTGCACCGAAACACATCTCCCTTTAATAAATTGTCATCATCGTCCTTAAATGGTATTCCCATGAATTATACCTGCAAAGCTCATTCGTGCATTCGCATCCCTACCCCACCCCGCACCCAATATGTTGGCCTCGCACACACATGGCAACACATTTCCGAATGGAATCTGTCGCGCGTACAAAGTTAATCATGTGTAACACCACCCATCACCAAAACCGTCCGTGTGTCGTCCACTCACTTGCTCACCGTGGTTTACGGCTGATAAAATTCCAGGCATCAATTAATTATTCCGAGGTCACCTTTGTGGCCCAACAACACACATTGAACATCTGTTGGACACCGGATACTCTTCCCAAAGGAATTGACGCCTATCCGCTCCAACCACCCAGAACCCAGATTCGATGGTCTGATTCTATGAAATCGACCATCGAATCCCGCCCTCAACCCTCCATCCATCTCATAGAATGACGCGCAACAAAAAAGGACCCTCTCTCTCTAGAATTGTCCTCTGAATTTTGAATTGCGATTTCAGTGTGGGGAGGGAGAACCAGGACCAGTTGCTCGCTCGATGAGGCAGACGGCATTGAAGCCCTTTTTTGCATCGAGGTCAGCGTTGTTGCACTGTGCACTCCCAATTGGCCAAATTGACCGCAGTACCTTCACCAAAGGGAAGGACATTTTTCCAATGGCATTTGTTGTGAATTTTGAATTATTACACGAGATACGAGATACAAAATTTCCCCTGCTAATTGGCGATAATTGCCACCATCGATTTGGAGAATTCTGTGCTGATGCAGGGTGCACGTATATATTAATTTTAATTTTAATTTACATTTAGTGTTTATTCATTGAAATGACATCGCATCGGGTCCACTAAAATAAACACTTCAAGAGCTGTAAACACAAAAGATCACATGCCATTGTGGGACTGTGGGCTTCCGCAGTCATCGCCCTCAGATGCATTTGCCGCGTGGGCTGTGTTCGAACGGATTACGCTATAGTATCTGTGACTCATTTTGACAGATAGTTGGCTCGATGATCTTGGGTGTTGATAATATAATAAATCTCAAGAAAATAGAAAGAAATATTCTTATGAATGGCGATAGACTTAATTGGGATTGACGGAATTAGTTGCGTCTTTTGGCGAAGATGAGTAGTCATAAAAATTATCATAAATCGGACCATACTTTTGGAGTCGCAAGTTTTGTATTGCCGGGACGGGTTATGCACCTACACATGGTCGTTATCTCAAACCAATCGGAGAAAGATGTTCGTACCAAAGCGCACTCTTTTTTACCTTGAAGAACAAGGATGCGTTTCTAGATGAAATCAATGTTAAGGCACCAGTTTCAGTCAAACCAAATACTATATTTGGGTGACTTCGGCGTTTTCGTAACATTAGGCAATAAGGATCTGACTATCAAGCACGGTGATGCAAAACCAAAAAGGATGTCAACATTTCTGCACGTGAAATATTTGAATTTCAAAATTCAAACCGAATATTTGAACGTCCTGGGATGTTACAAAAAAGCCAGCACTGCCATGCAGTTAATGTCACACAAAAAAATCAAAACTGAGACATTTCAGACCCATTAGACCTGTTTAAAAAAAAGAACTCCGCATTAGACGTTTACAATGACAACGACATACAGAGCACATGTACATCTACGCTACAGCCCGAAAAGACTTAGATTCCCAATCAGAAGGTAGACATCTTCGACATCAACAAACTTGAAGTAACTGAAGGCAAATTGCTGTAGATTGAGCAAAGTAGAGACGTTCAGGTTCAGGTTCACCCCGTATTGTGGCGCGCCTCTAATTTATTTAATTTTGTTGTGCGATTTTCTGGGAAGGCCGCCTCTTCACAGGCTGACTATGAAGAGACGTCACTACTACTTGACTGAAAAACCGATTCACGCGCTTAGATGTGACTGGAAGGTGCCTGAAGGGGCTGTCACTCAGTGATAGTGACGTTCCTTGTGCAAATAATAGAATAATTCGGATCGTGTCCAGCGAACTTGGTATAGAGGGTAGATTTTGAAAAGCCTTTTGGGTATTATGGTATTTTAGTGCGGTTTTATTCTAGATTTATAGTTAATTTTATTAATTTAGTTAAGTCAAGCTTTATCATTTTTAGAGGCGAAAGATAACCTTAGCGAGGCATGATGTGCTTCGATTGTGAAGTGTATGCACCAGCGCAACGCCTTCTATCTTTGTATTGATAAACGCCTCGTAAATTGAACACGAATAGCACACAACAAGAATAAACCACTTGGTTTATCTTGGACAGAACTTCACCATTGACAGATATAACTTCGACGTAGTACATGACTTTGTCTACCTCGGCTCCGCTATTAACTTTGACAACAACATCTCGTCAGAAATCTAACGAAGAATTACTCCTGCCAACCGCTGTTTCTTCGGGCTAAGAAGGTAATATAGTAGTAAAGCCGTCACTCGAACTACCAAGGATATCCTATATAAGACCCTGATCATCCCAGTCTTGCTCTACGGCGCTGAAGCATGGACCGTATCAAAAGCGGATAAATAAATCCTTGGTCGATTCGAGAGAAAAATTCTTCGAAAAATCTTCGAATTTAACGGGCTATGGAGACGAAGATTAAACCGCGAACTATACGAGCTTTACAGCGACATACCCCTAATCAAAAAACTCCGCATTGGACGTTTAAGATGGCTAGGACATGTAGAACGAATGGACACCAATACTCCGGCTCGCAGGGTCTTCGATGCCCAGCCAGACGTCGGACGCAGTAGAGGAAGACCTCGCCTTAAGTGGCGCGCACAAGTAGAAACCGACCTCAAACAATTTGAAGTGCGCAACCAAGGATTGGGCTAATTGGAGAGGCATGTTGGTTGAGGCCCATCTTCATCCCGGACTGTAGCGCCACTTTAGTAAGTAAGTTGGTCGAACGTGCAGACCGCCACTATGTGACCTTAAGTTATAAGTGGTGCAGAAAATACTGAATATCGCCAGAGATAATTAAAATTCCATCCGCATCTGATGAGACCAGATCCAGAACCCACAAATAACTTCGAAGAAATAGCAAATATGCTTTGACGACATTGAAGCGGAGAATACGCAGTCTATATAGTCTATACTGTCATCAAATCAGAACAATGTATGCACTCGCCCTGCCCCAGCATTTGCATTTGCTGAGGCTAATGTATCATGGCAACATGCAACCTCTTTTGCCATATCAACAGCGAGACCTTTTCACAGCTAAGTTTTTTTATATCAGCCCTGTATAACGCCCACGTGTTTGGTAATCGGCCCCGAAACATACACTAAACATACGTGCAAAGACGTCAAATCCGCCTTATAGACGATTCTTCTCTTACTTCAAACCTGCATACTCAATGAACACAACTTACTGAAAGGCCATAAATTAAAATGCATCTTCTTGATGACGAGCTCTGTAGAGGCTGCGGTGATAAAGAAATATTAATTCAGAAAAATAACTTTGGGGGATACTTTTTCAACGATCCGACAGATCTATCCGAAAGCCCCCTTTCCTATATTGTCAGGTTTATCATCCAAATGTATAGAAAGGGAGTAAATCGACGACACAAAGGAAGGTGCTACAAACACACACAAACGGATATCAAAATGGCTCTACATTGACCTAATTCCGATGAAAAATGATAACCATCATCAACCTCACCAAGCCGGTTGGCCAGCTAGACCAAACTTTTACTCAGTAATGGCAACACTATTCCAGCTGGCGTCCATTTTTTCAGCTGTCAAGTGATTTATTTTTAGTTTGGTTTGGCATTTTGAAGTCATTGTTGCTGTAGAGCGTTGAGGAAGAGGAAGACCCGAATAAGTCTATCCACCATCGTGCACAGGAATTGGATATGTGTCCACTGTCCATCCACTTTATGGAAGATTTTGCGGAAATATCTTGGTTTGCGTGCTTACGAAATCCAACTAGTGCAACAATTGAATCCAGAGGATCACCTAGCAAAGCGTAGATTCGAGAATGGGCCCAAAACAAGATTGCCGTTGATCCCAATTTTCATAAGCGAATTTTTTTTAGTGGTGAACCTCACTTTTGGTTGAATGGATACGTAAATACAAAAAAACTGCCGTATTGGGGGTGATGATAATCCTCAAGTGTATGTTGAGACACCGTTACATCCTCAAAAACTGACTGTTTGGTGTGCTTTATGGGTTGGTGGAATAATTGGTCCGTACTTCTTAAAAACGATGATGGCCAGAACGTTACAGTCAATGGTGACCGCTATAGAGCTATGATTACTGACTTTTTCGTTCATCAATAGAACAACCATGATGTGCATTAGTTGTGGTTTCAACAAGACGGCGCAACATAACACACAGCTCATGCCACAATTGATTTGTTGTAGGAACGTTCGGTGAGCGCATAATTTGGTCCTAAGAATTGGCCTCCAATATCGTGCAATTTAACGCCGCTTGACTATTTTCTGTAGAAATTTTTTTTTTTCAATTCAATTTGTTTATTTAGCAGAACTCTGCTATTGAAATTCGTTTTTTTTTTTACAATTTTAAACTTAAAAGTAGTATACACATTTTGTTTGTTTTAACTCAACTAGTTTGTATGAGGATATTTACATTTTATGATTTCATTTACATATCTTTTGAATGTTTTTAAATTTGTTTCATTTTTTGCTCTATCCGGGAGTGTGTTAAATAACCTACAGCCTTTATACAAAATACTATTTTGGGTATAATTTCCAATGTAGTTAGGTAGTCTAAAATCTTCTCTATTTCTTAGATTATATGGCTGGGATTCCCCCACATATCTCAAATATTTACTTAAGTAGTTAGGTAGAAGATTATACTTAATTTTGAAAACAAAACATAGTACATTAACAAAAATTCTTTGCTTTACGCTTAACCATTGAAGCATATTTAGCATTGATCTTATTGGTGTAAGACGATTACTTTTAAGTATAATACGCATAGATTTATTTTGTAGACGTTGCAGTTTCAACAAAACAGTATCAGAACAAAGGTACAAAATTGACGAACAGTACTCGAAATGAGGTTTTATCATAACATTATAGACATTAATAGCACATATTACAGATAACTTGTTTCTTATTCTGTTAAAAAATCCATTTTTTTTGCAATTTTTTTGACTAAATAATCAATATGGATACTAAATTTTAGTTTGTCGTCTATAACTATGCCTAGATACTTAATTACATTCACTTGCTCCATTTTTTCATTGTCGATCTCCAGGTTGAGGTTGACGCTATGTTTAAGGGACATACATTTCGATTTTGCTACGTTCAGTTTTAGTTTGTTCGCTTTCAGCCAATCATTAACACTGTTGAGGTCTTCTTGTAATAATTTAACACACTCGTCTGCGTTCTTTCCAGATATAAAAATGAGTGCATCATCGGCAAAAAGCACAATTTGGGAATTTTTAAGAACTTCTTTAATGTCATTTATATATATTATATATAACAGCGCGCCTAGTATCGATCCCTGAGGAACTCCGTATCTTGTTTCAATGCTATTGGACTTTATGCCATTCACTGTGGTTTTTTGTGTTCTATTCGATAGATATGATGCAAACCATTCTTCTTCCTTCCCTCTTACACCATAACCGCGGAGTTTTTTTTACAAGTATTCTTTGGTCAATTGTCTCAAAGGCTCTTTTAAAATCAAGAAATACAGCCAACACAAACTTTTTTTCTGCTATCTCCTCTTTCCAGCTTATTAATACATTATTTAGCGCTGACTCGCAGGAATGTTTTTTTCGGAATCCTGATTGGTTCTCAATAAATAATTTGTTTACTTCAAAGTAATCTTCGAGTTGTGAGTGAACTATTTTTTCAACAACTTTTTCATACACAGGAAGAGCGTTGA
Organism: Rhingia campestris; assembly: GCA_932526625.1. NCBI lineage: Eukaryota > Metazoa > Arthropoda > Insecta > Diptera > Syrphidae > Rhingia > Rhingia campestris. Next base: position 11,921,148 of record OW052183.1, read on the forward strand.
TTGGTCGAAAGTTCTCACATTTGTCGGTTCCTTTTATTTTTTCGATCGGAGTGACAATTGATTCTTTCCATGTATCAGGAAATCGTCCTGTCAGCAAATATGTGAAGTCGGTAGTCTACGCCGATAAGCCCGAAATGATTGACCACCAAATGTTAAGAAAAGTCCTCGAAAATTGTACCTCCAGATTAGACTACGTCCGAGCCAGCCGTGGCGGTCATATTCCAGAAATCATATTCAAATTATAATGCCAGAACATTATCTTTCGAACAAAGTAAATTTCATATCAATTTAAAAAATCATTTTTGTTTTATTCTTTATAAAACACCTAAATTTCAACAACTTGTGCTACTTTTTTTTAACTTTCTCTTACAAAGAGAAAGATATTGTTTTCGTGAAAATTTTCGACCTCGAGATTTTGATTGATTCTAACATTACGATGATAGCGGAGCCTAAAAAAGTGGTTTTTGAAATTCCGTCCGTCGGTCCGTTGGTCCGTCTGTCCGTAATGGTCTCCCCAGCCTAAACGGCTTGGCCGATTTTCTTCAAACTTCGTATCCAAGCTTATTTTGGTCATAATTCTAGGCCATTTTTTTTGTTTGCTTTTAGCCATGTTATTAACGGTACCTGCCATATAAAAATTACACATAACCTAAATTTTCTCGAAAACGTATCTAACGATTTTGTTTAAACATACTATAAACATATTAGTTCCAACAAAACTGCATACCCAGTTTTTTCGAGAAAATCCATATAACGGATTTTGTCATTCAGGCCATATAAAGAAAATTGTTAATTTCTTGCAAACTATTATGTCAAATTGAATGAAATTTAATATATATACTACTATAATAATTTTAAACAATTCCACATAATTAGTTTTAGCCCAACTATCACTTAACGGAATTTTCAGTTTTGGCCAATAACGAAAATTAATTATTTTTCACATAGACACCGATTCCTTCAAATTTCGGAGTAAACGTTAGTTTAATCACATTTCCCGTTTTTTTTATAATTTTAAGCATTAATTAACCCAACTCGCTGTGAAAGAGAAAGTTGCGTACGACCCAGTCGTGCACCCACCACTCGTTTATAATTGGCGCGCGCTAAAGGGATTATTTATACCCTTATGGTGTATAAGCATAGCGCAGGCATTAAGGAAATAGAGGAGTAGAAAAGAGGAGACACCGATGCGCGTTGGTTTTGAATTTCTGTAAATTGTAATGGAGAGGAAAAACTGAGTTTGGTAAAGCATTCCACATTCGTGTTGTTCGGTTAAGGAATGAAACTCTATATTTCATAGTACGTCCGAAGATAGGCTTTAGGGTGAACTGATTAGCATTCGTGTTACGGCGAGTATTACGGTTGAATTGTTGAAGGGGCGGAATGCAGCTGGCTATTTCGTTAGAGCATTTGTTGTTATAATAGCGGTAAAAGAGTGTAAGGCAGGAGACATTCCTACGATGTTCGAGCGAAACTATGGAGTTCGCTATGGTTGGATCTCCTATCAATTTTATCGCACGCTTTTGTATCCTATCTAGTAAGTGCAATGATGTTTTGGCTGCACCTGACCATATGTGGGCGTTGAACTCAAGTTTGGGGCGTATGTACGCTTTATATATTGAGGCCAGATCAGAAGGGGTGAAGTATTTCTTACATCGATTAAGGAAACCTAGACATTTTGCTGCATTTTTGGCGATTTCGAATATGTGGCCGTTCCAACGAAGGTCTTTACTAACACACATACCGAGCATGGAAAGTTTTTCGGTTTCGACGATGCAGGTGCCACTAATGGATAGTGGCTGTAAAGTTTGGTTTCGCTTGGATGACAGAAGACAGCATTGCGTTTTGGAAGCATTAAAATCCACTCTATTAGATTTAACCCATTTAATTATGCTGTCAAGGTCGGAATTTAATGAACTTAACATATTTTGTCGTTTTTCTTCCACATCCGATGGTGAGGGGCGTGAATTCGAGAACGAATATGAAAAGCTGAGGGTACTGTCATCAGCGAAGGAATGGATTGGATTAGAAGTTGCAGACAATAGGTCATTAATAAAAATGAGGAAGAGTGTCGGAGACAAAGCTGAGCCTTGGGGAACACCAGCATTTATTTGGTGAGTAGCAGACTTGAAAACGTCCAAAACTACTTGAAGTAAACGTTTAGAGAGGTAGTTTCTAATCCATTGAAGAAGAGTATCATCGATACCAAAAGCACGCATTTTCGACAAAACGGCTTGATGCCAAACCCTGTCAAATGCCTTTGAAATATCAAGTGCAACGATCTTGTTTTCGCCACCAAGGTGGATTGATTGGTTCCACTTTTCGGTGAGATATGAAAATCACCAGTGGACCTGTTGCTACGAAAACCATATTGTCGGTCATTGAGGAGTTTTCGTGATTCAAGATATTTCATAAGCTGACAGTTTATCAGCGTTTCCATGACCTTAGAAAGAAGGGAGGTAAGTGCAATTGGTCGGTAGTTGGGGAGAGAAGAAGATTCACCTTTTTTGGGGACGGGAGTTTTCCATCGACTCGGAACGAGTCCTGATGAATAGAAAAGATGGAAAAGCTTACGCAGTGGTTTTGCCAGCGTTGAAGAACACCTCTTCAGAATTATGGGGGAGATACCATCTGGACCAGACGATTTGTGTATGTCAAGATCGATTAATACTCTTGCGACTGTACGAGTACGAAAGTGGATTGGTCCCATAGAATGTTCTACGTTCTCTAGTACAGGGGGAGACTGGGCACAATCTGGCAGCGTGGAATTGGCTGCAAAATGAGCAGCGAGCAGATTGGCTTTGTCTAGAGAGGTGACAGCTGGAATGTCATTGTAAATGAGCGTTGGGATGGAAGATGAGTTCGAATTTTTAATGTTTTTTACAAACGACCAAAAGTTTTTACTACCTTTGGGACATAGTAGAATTTTTTGCTTCAACTTTTGGTCGTGAAAGAATTTGACACGCTTAATGTGAGCATTGCAGTCATTTCTGGCTCGTTTGAATTTTAAACGGTTTTCCTCAGTTGGGTTGGCTTTATATGATCGAAAACATAACTCTTTCATAACAACCTCTAGACAGCTCGAGTCATACCATCCGTTTACCTTCGGTTTGATACTCTTTACCCGGTGAGGGATACAGGATTTCATACCCAGGAGAATGGTGTTAGTTATCGCATCAGCCGTAGCATCCACGTCATTATCGAGGAAGCATAATGACCATTTAAAATTCTTAAAGAAACCGTTTAGAGCTTCCCAGTTGGCTTTCTCGTAATGCCATACAGTTCTTTTAGGAATTTGCTCTTTAACTATGTGGTTTTTTAGTCATTTTCATTCACCTGAAAATGACTTATCAGCATGCCTGTTTAGGGTCAGCCAAGGGTCCCACTTGGATATTGACCGTGCGCTGTAACACGTTGCAACGCACGATCAATGTACAAGCGAACAAAACAGATGTGTTTCATACTGGGGAAACATCCCAGGCCTAAGACAGGCCAAAAGAGCTATTCAGCCCTTCAAACCAGATGCCAACAAGATACTAAATCTTCGCAGGCACGATATCAAAAACTTAGTAGGCTACCTAACTGGTCATCACGGTCTGCGATATCACCTAAACAAAATGCGTCTAGTGGACTCACCGGAGCGCAGACTATGTCTAGAAGAAGACGAAACAGCCGAGAATATCATATGTGAATGCCCGGCCCTTTACGGTATGAGAAGAGAATCTTTCTTCAGGGAATTCTTAAGTCCCGAAGAATTGAGGAAATCTTCGGCTGAAAGTATTATCAGCTACATTAGGAAAGTAGAAGCGCTCCTAACCTAAAAAGCATCTGACGGCAAGTACAATAGATCTTTTAGGTCGATGTGTATATTACTGCTTAGGCAGGTCAGAATTTAAAAAAAAAAAGTGGTTGGAGTACGAGAAATTAGCTGATACGATAAAGTGGTCTGACGTGCCTAGAGGCGATAACACATTTATGGTGTATTTGTCGGGGTGAGATGTTAAAAACAAGTCCAGGGTGTTGGCGGCTTGACTATCAATATCCGGAATGCGCGTTGGCTCATTTACAAGCTGAGTTAAGTTGTTTCTACAGCAAAGATCTCGACATACCTTCCTTCGGGTGTTGACTGTCCAGAATGTCGAAGCCACGAAGAATTGTGTACATTGATATCGCCCGTAACGACGATTTCAGTGCGAGGGTTTAGGGCTACAGTTCTTGAGATGGAGTCAGATAGCGCATCAAACTCGTTAAAAGTAGATTTACTATCCAGGTTTGACTAAGATCTGAAGTATCAGAGTTTTCGCCCACCTGTGTTTCACAAAGCGCCAAAACAGCTGGTTTATATTTCGAAATGTGGACGTAAGTCGAAAAGAGATTCGACCTTAACCCACGAATATTACTAACGTCTACTCTAAAATTCCTATCCATTACATCAACTAAGCTAAGCCGTGAAGTGAAAATGTAGCGTTTGGATTCCAATAACAATTTGTCACAGGTGTTATGCCCGTATGACAATTTGCTTTGGTCACCCAACTAAATATTCACTCACGACCCGCTATTCGCCTGATCAAAGAGAACCAAACTGTAGACTGCGATTTGTTGAAAATACCTTTAGATTTCCATCCCACGTTAAAAAAATAAACAATCCATCAAAGATAAACGATCCGCTCAAGACACATTAAACACTTTCGCCTCCGAATGCACTAAACTACTTTAACGGCCCCCGATAGTGTATATATACCTAATGGAGTGTGTTTGTTATTTTACATTGTTTACCCGCAAGATGCAAATATTTGCTCACGGGGTTGTATTTTAAATATATCTCAAGTACACCTCATAAATCCTCTGGCAACGTCCCCCAACCCTCAGCTTCCGTTTATGAATTAATCGATTACCCAAATGGGATTTGACACCAAACACATCAACTTCCCTTAACAATGAGGCTAAAATGTTGCAAAATCCCGGAACAATAAATATCTTCACATGTCCCGCCCAATTATAGATGCAACAAGCTATCAATTTGGCACCAGCTCAAGCGACAAATTTATTACATTCATCGCAGCCAAACCACTTCAAGACTCCAAATTGACCAACCGCATTAGATAAATCAAAACGCATCAATCAATTTCAAGACCGCACGGGCGACGATAATGATGATGTGCCATGTGGATGTACTGCATCCTGTGTACAGATACATCTGAGTTTGACGGTAAATTAGCTTGAAATTGCATCTGAAAATACACCAACGAGGTGTATCTTGTATAGAGTGGGATAAAATATCTGAAGCCAGGTGACGCAAGGACTTTCAATAAATCTACTCCATTCATCGAGAAGGATGAGCTGCGACTTCGAGATCGAGAATTTAAATCGCTCAATATTACCTAGACCGCCCATCGAAAATAGAATTTTATTTTCATGAATTAAAAATGCACGATGACATATAAATAAATTATTTCAATTTATGCTCTCTTTCCCGCAACGCGATGTCGGCGGCGGCGTCGTCAGATGCGAATTTCATTGAACGCGTGACAGGTGACAAATTTGCATGTGATTGGCATAGAGCGGGGCAAATGCCGCGATTCGAATGGCGGCGGTGTATATTTTTGTGACTAAACACAGAAAAGGGACACGCATTTTTATTTTCGAAGGGAATTTCAATGAGTCCTCCTCGTATGATGTGCGGTGGGCGTAGATGCAGTACGGCGTACTAAACGGTTATTTATAGAGGGATATTCATGTTTTCACTTCGTTATCTCAGCGGGCTAGACTTGAGGAAAGAAACACAAACACACCAAGATATTGAAGAAAGGTGAACATCCTTCGACTTTAAAATTATTCCTGAAAGATCCATATAAATGCTAATTGAAAAATACATACCCAGTCAACGCTATTTGTGAGGGGGATTTCAACATCGTTGTCTGTATTTAAATTTCGTACTCGTATAGACGAGGATGAGTGAGCAATGCCTTGAAGGATATTTCGACAATTTCACTGATTTATACAAATTATGCGATTTTTTTTGGTTGAAATTGCCGCAAATGTGTGTAGGTATGGGAGTTCACACTTGTCATTCATTCAACAACCCTTGACACAAGTATCCTCTTTAAATATTTAAGGACGCGATGTGACTGTGAAGCTTTTGAAATATTTTCATTTGGTTGCAATTTCAGGCGAAAATAAATGGAAACGGATAGGATACATGTCCTTTTATCGGTCTTGTCTGCTCTTAAAACCGGTTGATACGTGTTTTCTGTTTCGTCTTAATAGGAAAAAAATTGAGGCAATCATTTGATTAACTTGGGGAATCAGTGGCGCGATGGTTAATCCGATGAACTGCCGCTGGGTTCGATTTCCAGCCGTAGCAGCACCTAAATAATTTTTCCTAGCCCTTCAATCCCGATAAGGGCCAGTCAGGTTGTTGGTAAACGGTTTTAGGCGATGTTGAGGAAACTAATGCCTCTATGCTGAGGTTCAATTCGTCAAGCACACTTTCAGCCGATTAAAAACGATGATATCCACAGAAATATAGATAATGCCACCCTTCATTGGGAGACTACCTGCCATATGTGTATTTCTATTGAAATTGAAAAGGAAACTACTAGATATGCCTAACCCAGTTGTACTACAAAAGTAAAGTACTTGTCGATTTTACGTAGATTGACAAGGAAGATGTTTTTAATGGTATTTGAGTCCCACACCATTTTCACCTTCCTCACATAAAATAAATATTTCCGACGGAATTAATTAGAAAACGAATGCTTTCAAAGGAATGTATAATCAGGTCAAAGATAAGCAAGTCCAACATTTGACAAATATCCAAAAGGGCATTTTGGACAATCAGAATAGAGTCGCCGAGTTGGCGGAGAAGATTCTAGAATTCAAAGCCACTTGAAAGAAATTGAATAAGACTCTGCGAAACGACAGACTTGGATTGAGCACGAGTTCAAGATAAAGAGCACTCAGTACGAGTGGAGCAAGGCCTTAAAAGAGCTTGAAATTTTGTATAAGGAGGAGGATCTGTTGCAGATCAAGTTGAAGGTCATCGAAATGAATCCACCGAGTGAGGTCTATTGCTCATCAAAGGACCGAATGTCATTTTGCAAATCTCGAATTAGCCAACGCCACACCATGAAGCAAAATATCACTCAAACACTGGGATCAAGGTGACGAATTTAAAATCATCGGCAACCAAACCACAGGCAGCGGAAGAACTCACAAGATGGAGTTAACAGTGGCGGCTACAGTCCAAGTTCGGATGGAAAAACTGAATAACCTAAATGAGCTGCTTCGACATATTCGGACAACAGGTCATTTAGGAATCTCAAGGGTAAGCCAGGACTTTTCAACAGAGATGGTTGTGGATAAACTGAAATGCCAATGGTAGCGCTCAATCCCGTTGTGGATACTGATCATTTATCCTGGTCCTAGGTTTATCTAATAAACTAGAACTGACCCTACCGTTGTGGATACTGATCCTTGGTCCTGGTCCTAGGCATATCTAATAAACTAGAACTGACCCTACCGTTGTGGATACTGACCCTTGGTCCTGGTCCTAGGCTTATCTAATAAACTAGAACTGACCCTACCGTTGTGGATACTGACCCTTGGTCCTGGTCCTAGCCATATCTAATAAACTAGAACTGACCCTCCAGGTTGGAGGTTATGCCTTGTGTTAACTACACACTCACGGAAAAAATATTGTTACGAAGCGACCAAGAGCCTCGAAAAGGACTGATTTAATCGTTGACGACCCTGAAAAAAAAAAAAACAAATTTTTGGCACAACAGGCTCCTTATTATGCAGGCTTTCTCACAACCATTCATGTGTGCGTGTGTACTTCTTGGACGACGACGGGAGCTCCTGTTTTATGCCGACTCCGAACGGCTTAGTTGAGATAAGCTTTTCTGACAATTATTGATACTACTCGGATGACTTGTCAACGACGTTTGTAACGGGTGATTTTTTAGCTGGTTTGGTTTTGGCAACACTGGTCTTGACAGCTGACGTGTGTTTAGTACCTTGTGTCACTGTCAAACAGCTTCAGTTTGGTTTGCAATTTAACCATGGATCGTCTTACAAATGAACAACGCTTGCAAATTATTGAATTTTACTATCAAAATTCGTGCTCGGTTCGAAATGTTCATCGCGCGCTGCTTCCATTTTATGATCGGCATTCTCGACCTTCTGAGCAGTCTATTCGGAAGATTGTGACCAAATTTCGCACCAAATTTACTTTGTTGGACATTAAACCACCAACACGTTTACGTACTGTGCGTAGTGAAGAAAATATTGCGGCCGTATCAGCTAGTGTGACAGAAGACCGCGAAATGTCGATTCGGCGCCGTTCCCAGCAGTTAGGCCTTTGTTACAGCACTACGTGGAAAATTTTGCGGAAGGATTTGGGCGTAAAGCCTTTTAAGATACAGCTGGTGCAAGAACTAAAGCCAGCCGACCTACCACAACGCCGAATTTTTGGTGAATGGGCTCTTGGAAAGCTGGCCGAGGATCCGCTTTTTTATCGAAAAATTGTGTTCAGCGATGAGGCTCATTTTTGGTTGAATGGGTACGTAAATAAGCAAAATTGCCGCATTTGGAGTGAAGATCAGCCAGAAGCATTGCAACAGCTACCAATGCATCCCGAAAAAGCCACTGTTTGGTGCGGTTTATGGGCCGGCGGCATTATTGGGCCATATTTCTTCAAAGATGATGCGAATCGCAGCGTTACTGTCAATGGTGAACGCTACCGAGCGATGATAACAGACTTTTTTTTGCCCGAAATGGAAGTTCTTGACTTGCATGATATGTGGTTTCAACAAGACGGTGCCACATGCCACACAGCACGCGAAACAATGGCGCAATTGCGAGGCGAGTTTGGTGAACAGTTAATTTCACGTTTCGGGCCGGTCAATTGGCCGCCTAGATCGTGCGATTTGACACCATTAGATTATTTTTTGTGGGGGTATGTCAAGGCTAATGTTTATAGGGACAAGCCCGCTTCGATTGACGCACTGGAAGCCAACATCCATACATTCATTCGTGAGATACCGGCCGATATATGTGAAAGAGTATGCCAAAATTGGACTCAGCGGATGGGCTACCTGAGACGCAGCCGCGGTCAACATTTGCATGAAATTATCTTTAAACATTAAATTGCAAGGTTCAAGCTATCGATTCAAATAAATATTTCATTCATTTTTTCGAATTTTTTGTGTTTTTTTTTTTTTAAAAAGTTCTAAATCTCTTAAAAAATCACCCGTTATCTTCACATGGAATGTGAGAACATTAATAAGGAGACATGTAGTGGTGCAACTAGCGGAAGACTTAAGCTGCTAAAAAGCAGATATTACTGCCATCAAGGAAATACAATGGGATGAGGCGGACAAAAAGAGGATGAAAAAGCCTGACATCTAACGGGTGGTTAAATTTTAAGGGCCGATATTGAACGTGAACCACACCTAAACGTCAAGTTTTTTTCTGCATTTCATTTGACATTTCTCAATTTCAGACTAACTCAATTTGAACTACGGAAAGATACACAAACGAGTAACGCTTTGAAGTCCTTCAGGCTTATTATGAAAATAGGCGTTCAAATAAAAATGGATATCGTGCACTTCGTGATTTTTTCGGTCAATTTAATCGTCCAAATGTGCGTACAATCGAAAAAATCGTGCAAAAATTTGAGCAAACCGGGTCTGCAGGAGATCTTAAAACATCAGTGCATGCTCGGACAGCTCGTACTGCAGAAAATATTGCTGCTGTTCGCGATAGTGTGGCTGAAGAGCCGTCTACCTCAATTCGTCGCCGTGCCCATTAGCATTTACAAAATAACTTTCGATATCTTTTTACTAACTTAACTATTTTACATCCCAAATACTAACAATCCTTCGAATTCGAAAATCTTCCGAACCGTACAAAATCGGAGAATTTTCCGCTCCGTCGGATATCTCGACAGGGCCGAATATCTAAGGTTTTCGAAAAACTTCAGCTAAAATGATTACAATCAGCAATTGAATAAAAACGCTTGATCCCAGATCATCAATTCGGCTTCCGGGTCAAATAAAGTTTCGGAGGTGGAAACATTTTTAGAGGTATAGCCCGTAGGCAGATATAGGCTGACACTAATGATATTGGCAGGCAAAATATAATATGAATCGGTCCACTGGTAACCTTTGAAGATTCCTTACCCCCAGGAGGAACCCAGACCTTCTGCGCGGCAGTTCATCGCACTAACCATCGCGCCACTGAGCCCCCATAATCGTCCATCAGAGCAATTAATTCGGTTAACCAAGGATCGTTTTCACAGTACGTTTACTCTATGTGATAATACGCATCCGCAGAGAGGTCGAACAGTGCGCACCGAAGAAAAAACTGCCGCTGTAGAGCAAAGTGTTGAAGAGGACCCGAATGAATCGATCCGCCAGCGTGCACAGCAGTTGGAGCTTTGTCAATCAACTTTATTTGCGCAACGATCTTGGCTTACGACTTTACAAGATCCAGCTTGCGCAAGAATTAAAGCCGCGAGACCATGCAATGCGTCGTGATTTTGGTGTATGGGCCGAAAATGAGATTGACCCCGATGCTGATTTTCATCGCAAAATTTTGTTCAGTGATGAGGCTCATTTTTGGTTGAATGGCTACGTCAAGAAGCAAAATGCTGCATTTGGAGTGAGGAGAATCCACATGAGACCCTTGAGACGTCATTACATCCACAAAAACTGACTGTTTAGTGTGCTCTATGGGATGGTGGAGTCATTGGGCCATACTTCTTCTGAAATTATGCTGGAGAGTCTGTTACCGTTAAAGGAGACCGGTATGGAGCCATGATAACCGACTATTTTGTTCACGAATTGGATGGCATGAATCTGGATGAGATGTGGTTCCAACAAGACGGCGCTACATGCCACACAGCGCACGTCACAATCGATTTATTGAAGGAAACATTCGATGAACGCATAATTTCGCAGAATGGACCTGTCAATTGGCTACCAAGATCGTGTGATTGGAATATTTTTTTGCGGATATGTGAAGTCGCTCGTCTACGCCAACAAACCAGATACGTTAGGGGACTTGGAAGCCAACATTCGTGGCGTTACTGCCGACATACAACCCCAAATGCTCGAAAAAGTGGTTGAAAATTGGACCTCTAGACTTGGCTTTTTTCGAACCAGCCGTGGCGGATACATGCCCGAAATCATATTAAAACATTAATGGCATAAAATTATCCTTCCAATAAAGCCAAATTGAAGGACATTAAAACGATTTTCTTGGAAGTTCTATACCTATATTTCAATTGGAAGTTCTATACCTCTAAAAAAAAACACCCTTTATAACTTGTGCCTTCGACCCAATTTGGTAAATTATGTTTTTCAGAATCTAACTTCGTTGTCACCTTTCCAATTTCATTGCTCTTTGCAACAATATAAACGAATGAATGAATGAATCAGCACTAAACTATCGAGGCAGTCTAAAAATACTTCCCAGTGTCTCACTCAGCATCTCAAAAATAAAACCAATTCATCCATCGCCAAACTAGGAAACAACTGAACCGTGAAAATTATTTAAAAAAAATGTTTTTTCTGCTAAAAAAATGATAATTTTATTGTTTTGACATTTGACACAATTAAATTGGAACGAATTATGAAAAACGATTGTCGTCATTAATTGAGCTACAAAGTCCTCCTTCCACAATCATTTTATAGATCGTAGTACTACTACACACATACACCCGTCCAACTACAGTGCCACCCACAATTTGAGTCTGATTAATAAATGAACAGCATGCTTCAAGCTATCATATCAACATTCTCCATACAAACACATACACAAAAACAAGGGCATTTTTACGTTAAATAGCTATACTACATCTACGAAGCGAAAAAAAAAATCACAAAAATAACAACAACAACAAGCGATGTGTCGCGTGTGAAAACATGCCCCCAGTTCCAGTTGATTTTGTATTTTTAGGTAAAACATGCAGAATGTCTGAATGGTGCATGTTTGACATGAAACAAATTAAATGTGTGACACATTTACCAACGACCGGGAAAATAATGAAAATGGCGGAGGAAAAAGCAAAAATTGAAAAGTTGCAGGAATTCGCAAAAATAATTGCGAGGAAAGTTAGCTTAAGCCATGTGAGAGCTCTGTTGATGGCTGGATGCAACGGATAAGTCTAGGTATCTAAGTTGGGCCGGCAATTTGAAATTCAATACCAATTTGTGAAGTGTAACTGTAATTATGATGATTGGCGACACTGAACGAGTTCGCTGACGTTAGTTACTCGCTAAGCTGCGCTCGGGGGTAAGATAGATAGTGAGTACGATGATCTAGCGACGACGACGCCAGGGTCGTTAATGGTTCACATGAAATTGAAAGTTGAAAATTAGTTGTGTAGAGAAAGACTCATTCGCAATTTGTGTGAATTGTCTTGCTCATCAAAGCATCCAATGAACGTTCAGAATTAAAGGAATGAGAGTAACCTCTGGTGTGCCACAATAGAGTCAGCTCGAACCATTGCTTTCTCAAAGGGGTACATTAGGTTTGACGCAGTTTGAAACATAGAGAAATAATTTAAATAGACATATCCTGAAGTAAAATGTCTTGCAATAGAGACTTCCGAACGGTAATATTGCTGAAGCTATACATCTGTCAAATTGATTGTCATTTATTCAGTCTGTTTTTCCACATCACCATTGACGGACAAATGTTTTACCAAAATGGGGGTTCTTTTCGGGCAACGTTCCACGCGCTTAGCCTATTTTATGGTCGCCATAATCGTTCTACCAACACTACTATTCGCAGTGTAGTGGATCAGTTTGAGTCCAATGATTCAGTAAACGATAAACCAACACCCGTACGTCGACAAAACGCAAGATCTGCCAGAAACATCGCCGCTGTCCACTAGAGTCTGCAAGAGAATCCGAGGCAGTCGATTTCGACCACAACTTGGCGAATTTTGCGTCGCACCTGTACAAAATTCAACCGACCCAGAAGCTGAAGGTCCACAAAAACGGAGACCCTCTGAACTGTGCCAACTACAGAGGCATAAGTCTCCTCAATGTCGCCTACAAAATCCTATCTGCCGTAATATGTGAACGCCTGAAACCGTTCGATCGGTCCTTATCAGTGTGGTTTTGGCCAGGAAAGTCCACAATCGATCAAATTTTCACACTTCGGCAGATTCTGGAAAAAACCCAAGAAGTCCAAATCGATACCCACCACCTAATTATCGATTTCAAAGCCGTATACGACAGCATTTATAGAGACGAACTATACAGAGCCATGTCTAGTTTTGGTATACCGCCCAAATTCGTCCATCTGTGTGGGATGACGATGGAGAATTCTCGCTGCACCATCAGGGTCGGAAACGACCTCACCGACACATTCGATACCAAAAAAGGATTTAGGCCTTCAATTTGATTCTTGAGAGGATTTTGCAAAACTCCCGAGCCAACACTAGAGGCACAATTTTCTAAAAATCGGTGCAACTACTAGCATACGCCGACGATATTGACATCATTGGTAGGACTCAACGTGATGTCATAGTGTTTGTTAGTATAGAGAAGGAAGCGGCAAAAGTGGGTTTAGCAGTAAATGAGGGTAAGACTAAGATTATGCTGTCAACACGAAAGGACACACAACATCGACGAATTCGACAGAACGTCACCATTGATAGATATAGCTTTGAGATCGTGCTAGACTTTGTCTACCTCGGCTCCGCTATTAACTTTGACAACAACATCTCGTCAGAAATTAAACGAAGAATTACTCTGGCCAACCGCTGTTTCTTCGAGTTAAGAAGGCAATTTAGTAGTTAAGCCCTCACTCAAACTACTGAGGAGATCCTATATAAGACCCTTATTATCCCAGTCCTGCTCTACTGCGCTGAAGCATGGACCGTATCAAAAGCGGATGCAGATATCCTTGGTCGATTCGAGAGAAAAATTCTTCGAAAAATCTTCGGTCCCGTTTGCGTTGACGGGCTATCGAGACGAAGATACAACCACGAACTATACGAGCTGTACAGCGACATACCCCTGGTCAAAAACTTCGCAGAGGACGTTTAAGATGGCTAGGACATGTAGAACGAATGGATACCAATACTCCGGATTGCAGATTCTTCGATTACCAGCCATACTACGGACGCAGTAAGTGGCGCCTTAAGTGGCGCGCACAAGTAGAAACCGACCTCAACCAACTTGGAGTGCGCAACTGGAGGCAGTTAGCTAAGGACCGGGCTAATTGAAGAGGCATGTAGGTTGAGGACCAGGTTCATTCGGGATTGTAGCGCCACTTAAAAAGAAGAAAAAGTTGAAGGTAAATGACCATAGACAATGACGTGCTTTCGCTAAATTGCCTATGGAGCAGTTGGAATTGCCACTAAGTTTCATCAAAAAATCATCTTCAGCGATCAGACCCATTTTCAGACGAATTGGTACATCAACAATAAAACTTGTCGAATTTTGGACGATACAATCCATACGAGATTCAAGAGTGTCTAATGCATCCCGAAAAAGTCATTGTTTGGTGTGGATTTTCGGCTAGCGGCGTCATCGGTAGATTTTTCGCTGAAAACGATGTTAAACAGGCCACCACCGCCAACGTCGAGCGCTATAGGTCGATGATTATAAAATTCTTTTGGCCTGAATTGATATGATATGGACTCCAACTCCAATGTGGTTCCAACATGAAGCGTTAAATGACTTTTAGCAGAACTCTTAGAACCCCCATCATATCAGCAGTGATATCCAATTTTTTTTATTTTTAGTGGACCTAGATAATTTTTACAAAATTGGGCCGCCAAATGTGGACTCGGCGCGAACCCCCAAAAAACCGAATTGGTCCTTTTTCAGCAGGAAATACAAAGTCCCACACACTGACTCAATTCACGTCTACCCGGATGAGTTTAAAACAGAATCCTGTACCGTTTTCCAGGCGGAAATCATGGCAATCAAAGAAGCCTTGTCCTGGCTGAAAAGGAATGTAATATCTACGAAGCATATTAGCATCTTCAGCCACAATAAAATCCCTGGAAGCAATCTCGGTCAAATCGAAATCAGCCCAAAAATGCGAGATGGCGGAGCATTTTAATATTCACCTCTTTTGGGTGCCGGGCCACAGATACATACCAGGGAATTGCATGGCAGATGAACTTGGCCTGGCCAAACTCGAAGCTGCCGAATCGGCTAGGGTGTTAGACATATCACATGAGGATATCTCCATCTACGTGGATAGTCAAGCGGCCATTAAAGCTCTGGCATCCAAAATAGTAAAATCACGGGTAGTTGGACGCTGCCGCGAAGAGCTGAAGGCCAGAACAAACTCCAAATTATCTGGGTGCCAGGACATAATGACATTATAGGAAATGAGAACGCCGACGAGCTAGCTAGACTAGGATCGTCCAGCTAGCCCCCCCCCCCCCCGCTAGCATTTAAAAAACATGAAATAACCAAGCAGGGTGATAACAGGACACAACCTGTTGGGTAAGCACTCCAAAAAGATAAAACTGACTGGTGCGAACCAACTTTGTGGTAAATGCAGTGACCCAGACGTCGAAGAAGAGGTCTCACACCTATTATGTCACTGCTCTGCGTTTGAAAATAATAGGCAGCCTATACTTCGACGACTTAAGATACCTGACGACTATCCCAATAGCGCAGATCGTCCGCTTTTGTAGTAGATCAGGATGGAGCAACCACCTCTTTGAGGCTGAAGGAGCAACACAGCCCAGCACCACATAAGTATCACTACCGAACTTAACCAGGTATTCTCTTTCTCTATTTCAAGTAACTTTCTTCGAAGCATATCGCTATGGGCCCACGTAGGCCTATGCGAGCTTTACGACTCACTCGAGCGTATAATATGTCCACTGTTAGCTGCCATTTGCTTGCCTAATATATCTAGAGGTAGTAGGTAAAAAAGAATGTCTAGCACTGCTGGGGGTGTTGTACGGACTGCACCACCGATACAGTCCCGCAGACCTTGTACCTTGGATAGTTTTTTGCTGTTTAAAGCTTTCTCTAAAGCGCTGTCTACCACCCTACTTCCCCATAGAGAAGTATCCGTCTTATAACCGAGATATAGAGCCAAAGCGTGATACGAGGTTTCATTCCCCATTTCATGTCTATGGCTTTCTTGCAGGAATAAAGTGCGACTGTCGCTATCTTTATTCTTTCTATTATGTTCTGCTTCCAGTTAAGCTTTCTGACCAAAACGAGTCCCAGGTATTTAGCTTTGTCTGAGAAGGCTAGTTCGAATCCGTTTATTGACGGTGGGTCAATGTGAAGAATTTTATATTTCCTAGTGAACAAGGCCAGTTCAGTCTTGTGGGGTTTGACACCCAGACCACAACTTAGTGCACATTTGGAAAGTTTGTGTAGTGCGTTTTGGAGAGGTTCCTTGAATATATTCAGGTGCTTCCCTGAGACTGCGATAGCGACGTCATCCGCGTAGGGTATATGTTAACGTTGAATAAGAACAAACAGAGCCAAGTGGGATTGAGAAAGTGCGCAGTTCTAAGCAAAGTTCTTAAGTTCATATAATGTGCCTGTAAAATAAAATATGCGTGTGATCATGTGGTACTCCGAAATATGAAACAATTACATAATTAAGGAATACCTTTGAATTAACCGCAATTTTCAAGAAATATGTCAAGATAGATGTGAATGCAATATGGAATAGAAGGTGAAATTCTTTTTATGACAAACTTGATAACTTTTAGGTAAAGTAGTAGAAATCGACATATATAGATCCCATGACACTCGCATGCTGCAACGTAGATGCGCAGAACGAGACAAAAATAAAAACGCAAAAAAGATATCTGTCTGTCTGGTAGACTTGCCAATCTAATTATAATCTGTCAAACTTACTCAGCTCCTCTAATACTAATAATTATCCCAACATAGCTACTTAATTTTATGAAAATGATTGTGAGAAAATTCAAACAAAGAAAACTATCTGGAATCTTATTAATGTCTTTTGTATCTTAGAAGTTAAGAAATTCTATGCAAAATGCATGAAGAGGCTTTCATATTAAGATCTACATAAGAATGTCGTGATATATACCAATAAATTATTAAGATTTTTACAGTTTTTTGCATGATATTACAAACTTGAGGTATCCCAATTAATTATAGATACACCCATGTTCGTCTATTTCTTATGATATTCCTATGTTGGTATGAATTTGTAAGATGCGATTCATTTCAATTGAAAGCCAAAGTAACATTCTTGAAACCAGCTTATTGTAATTGACTATGCATTTGATTTGATTCATCGCCCCATTTAAATTTGTAATTATTCGGTACATATTTATATTTTCAGGCAAATTGGATGCATGTTGCATGCCATAGATATCATTCTGAAGACCGTAAATTTCTTTCTTGAAAAAATGCGATGTCTTAGAACAATGAAGATTTTCCGTCTAGTGGAATAATATGCATTTTTAAAAGAAATTAACTGTATGTAATATTTATTTACCGTTCCATCAAGCTAATGATCGAAAGCGCAAAATATTCAAGGTATTATCGGCGGGTATACAGGGTTTATATAGAAGAAAAGATGTACTGTTGAGATGATGAAATGCCCGAAAGGCGAAAATTTACATCGATTAGGAGTTTTGGTCCAAGTTTTGCGGCATGCCTCAGAGTATATGATCCATGATTAGGTTGTTTACCTCTTTCGCCGATCGTTGGAAATCTGAAATCTAATCTCAAATGCAGGAAACTATTGCTGCTGACATAAAGTACACTCCGGATTTACCGGCTCAAATCGGTATCAGCAGACGGTCACTGCGAGTGAGACACTTTTCTCAGATGGGATTGTTTTGATGAAAATGAGGTCACGTGCCAGGGAATTCAGATCGATATAATATGGACATGTTGGAAGATTTTTGTTCACGACAAAAGTGGGGGTGGGTTAAAATGATCTAAAGACGAAATGCTTATATTGACATTATGGAAGTATTTGCATCGACATTTTTTTTTAAATTTGACCAAAAACTATTTTTTAAATAAAAACGTCCCCCAAACGTGGGCATACGAAAAAACCTTGTAAAGAAATAAAACGGGTGGTGCGGTTGCACGACTGAGTCGTACGCAACTTTCTCTTTCACAGCGAGTTGGGCTTTAGATCAAATCATAAACATTTTGATTATTGATGCCAAAAATTAATATAATGTCAAAATGTGATTATACGAACGTTTACTCCGAAATTTGAGGGAATCGGTATCTATGTGAATAATAATGATTTTCCGTTATTGGCTAAAACTGAAAATTCCGTTTAGTGATGGTTGGGCTAAAACTAATTATGTGGAATTATTCTAAACTATAATAGAAGAATATATTATTTCATTTAATTTGACATAATAGTTTGTGAGAAATTAACAATTTTATTTATATGGCTTATATGACAAAATCCGTTATATGGATTTTCTCGAAAAAAAAACTGGGTATGCAGTTTTGTTGGAACTAATATACTTATAATATATGTATATAAAGTTTAATCAAAATCATAAGAGCCGTTTTGAGAAATTTGAGGTTATGTATAATTTTTATATGGCAAGTACCGTTAATAATACTCATATACGATGAGTTTAAACGCACCCGCAACATGGTAAATGCCTCAATTCGGAGAAACAAAAACACTTTTTATGAAAACAAATTCAAATATAGTGTTTCAAGCTCTCAATTTTGGAAAAATATTCGCCAAATAGGCATAAATAAAGAAAAACATGTTCCCCCAGATGATATAAACCTTAATGAACTAAATGCACAATTCGTTCAACCAATTAACGCCACGTCTGTTATTAGTGTCCCTATTAGAAATATAGATAGTATTTTTTCTTTGTCAGGTGTTGATGAAACATGTGTAGGTGTAGCAATTTTAAAAATAAAATCTAAAGCCATAGGCTATGATAAAATTCACCCAGATTTTATAAAAATATTACTTCCTTTCATCTTGCCCCAAATCACTCATATTTTTAATATAATATTAACTACATCCAAGTACCCTGATGGCTGGAAGACTGCCAAAAATATTCCCCTGCCAAAAGTCAATAGAAGAGATTTTCGTCCAATTTCTATCCTTCCCTTCCTCAGCAAAGCCTTCGAGGCTGTTATTAGTCGACAAATTAAGATTTACCTGACTGAGAAAAAACTCATTACGAATTTTCAATCGGGCTTCAGTGCAAAACATTACTGCACCACAGCTTTGCTAAAGATAACCGAAGATATCCGCGAGGGTTTGGACAAAAACATGATGGGTTGTATTGTCTTTTTAGATTTCTCTAAAGCTTTTGATTGCGTGGATCACAGTATTTTGTTGAATAAACTAAAGGTACAATTCGGTTTTGAGGATACTCTGTGCAAGTTACTGGCATCATATTTTTCCAATCGAAATCAGTACGTAATACATAAAAATGAATGTTCCTCATTTCTCCCCGTTTACTCTGGTGTTTCCCAAGGCTCTGTCCTAGGGCCGCTTTTATTCACATGTTTTATTAACGATATTGCAGGCAGTTGTACCATATGCAATCATCATATATATGCGGACGATTTTCAATTATATTTGATGTTTTCTGAGTCCCAAAAATATAGTTCCATAGAAAAAGTTAATCACGAGCTCGATAAAGTTTATTCTTGGTCCAAACTCAACAAACTTCAACTAAACCCAACCAAATCGAGAGCCATGATAATAAGCAGAACCAATCAAATTTCTGATATGCATCAACTATACCTCAACAACTCACCAATTGAGTGCGTTGACAATATAAAAAATTTAGGAGTTCATATTACCCAAAACCTCACATGGAAATTCCATATAAATAAGGTAGTAGCAAAGGTCTATAGAGTGCTCCGTGGTCTTAGTCCAACTAGAAAATATCTTCCGACAGATGTAAAACTTAAACTAGTAAAGACCTTTATTCTGCCTATCGTTTTGTATGGATGCGAGATTTTTCCTAATATGGATTCTGAATCAAAGCAAAAGCTAAATGTAGCTTACAACAGTTGCGCTAGATATATTTTTGGTATAAACAGACACGATCATATATCCGGCTATGCCAAACAGATTATGGGCTGTTCCCTTACAGCCCTTCTAAAATACCGAACCATTCTATATCTACATAAAATAATTACGACCAGAACGCCAGAATATTTATATGACAAAATTAGAATGGGTAGAACCCAAAGAGTGTTACAATTAATACCACCAAGTCATAAATATTTGGTAACATCACGACAATTTTTTGTACATGCTGTTCAGCTTTGGAATTCTTTGCCCCTCAATATTAGGCGAACATATAGTGCCAACACATTCGCTAAAAATATTTTCCAATACTTCGCAGAGACATTTTAGTGCATTGACGGACCTTTTCCTTTTTCCTTTCTCCCCCATACATTTTTCTTTTCATTTTCTTTCATTCTTTTTTTTTTACTAATTATATCTAGTTTGTAAATTTAATTGAATTATATAAAAATACAAGCTGGCCCGTCAAACGTTGTTTTGATTTACAAAAGGGTACAACTTCTTTATCAGTACATTAATAATTGACTATTTGATTTTAGTTAATTCATTGCCCCCAATTTGGTCCAGTCGTTTTCGAGTTTTAAGCATCCGAACAAACCAAGATCCATTTTTATATATATAGATTTATAATGAATATTAATACAAAACAAAGCATGTACAATTTTATATAAGATTTATCTTTTTTGTATCATGAATTAACTGAATAATAAATCTAAATCTAATCTAAATAACATGGCTAAAAGCAACAAAAAATTACCTAGAATTATGACCAAAAGAAACTTGGGTACGAAATTTGAAGACAATCGGTCAAGCCGTTTAGGCTGGGGAGACCATTACGGACAGACGGACCGACGGACGGAATTCCAAAAAAAAAAACACTTTTTTAGACTCCGCTATCATCGTAATGTTAGAATCAATCAAAATCTCGATGTCGAACATATTCATGAAAACAATATCTTTCTCTTTGTAAGAGAAAGTTAAAAAGTAAGCGTGGCAGTGCGCAAGGATCCTATATACCAAATTTCATTATCCTAACTCCAAATTTAAGGCTTTTTACGATAGACACACAGATCGTTCCATCGTTCATCTTAGATAAACCAGACTTTGAAATATTAATACAGTTGAAATGAAAATGTAAAGTATTTAGCATTACCGGCCCAAGCAGGGGCTCAAATCTGGCTTCTCCCTACTTTTGTAACGGGTGATTTTTTAGCTGGTTTGGTTTTGGCAACACTGGTTTTGACAGCTGACGTGTGTTTAGTACCTTGTGTCACTGTCAAACAGCTTCAGTTTGGTTTGCAATTTAACCATGGATCGTCTTACAAATGAACAACGCTTGCAAATTATTGAATTTTACTATCAAAATTCGTGCTCGGTTCGAAATGTTCATCGCACGCTGCTTCCATTTTATGATCGGCATTCTCGACCTTCTGAGCAGTCTATTCGGAAGATTGTGACCAAATTTCGCACCAAATTTACTTTGTTGGACATTAAACCACCAACACGTTTACGTACTGTGCGTAGTGAAGAAAATATTGCGGCCGTATCAGCTAGTGTGACAGAAGACCGCGAAATGTCGATTCGGCGCCGTTCCCAGCAGTTAGGCCTTTGTTACAGCACTACGTGGAAAATTTTGCGGAAGGATTTGGGCGTAAAGCCTTTTAAGATACAGCTGGTGCGAGAACTAAAGCCAGCCGACCTACCACAACGCCGAATTTTTGGTGAATGGGCTCTTGGAAAGCTGGCCGAGGATCCGCTTTTTTATCGAAAAATTGTGTTCAGCGATGATGCTTATTTTTGGTTGAATGGGTACGTAAATAAGCAAAATTGCCGCATTTGGAGTGAAGATCAGCCAGAAGCATTGCAACAGCTACCAATGCATCCCGAAAAAGCCACTGTTTGGTGCGGTTTATGGGCCGGCGGCATTATTGGGCCATATTTCTTCAAAGATGATGCGAATCGCAGCGTTACTGTCAATGGTGAACGCTACCGAGCGATGATAACAAACTTTTTTTTGCCCGAAATGGAAGTTCTTGACTTGCATGATATGTGGTTTCAACAAGACGGTGCCACATGCCACACAGCACGCGAAACAATGGCGCAATTGCGAGGCGAGTTTGGTGAACAGTTAATTTCACGTTTCGGGCCGGTCAATTGGCCGCCTAGATCGTGCGATTTGACACCATTAGATTATTTTTTGTGGGGGTATGTCAAGGCTAATGTCTATAGGGACAAGCCCGCTTCGATTGACGCACTGGAAGCCAACATCCATGCATTCATTCGTGAGATACCGGCCGATATGTGTGAAAGAGTATGCCAAAATTGGACTCAGCGGATGGGCTACCTGAGACGCAGCCGCGGTCAACATTTGCATGAACTTATCTTTAAACATTAAATTGCAAGGTTCAAACTATCGATTCAAATAAATATTTCATTCATTTTTTTCGAATTTTTTGTGTTTTTTTTTTAAAAAAAAGTTCTAAACCTCTTAAAAAATCACCCGTTATATGCGAAGCTTTTTTTAATGCCGACTCCGAACGGCAAATTTGACTTCTCATGACAGTGTTAGTGCCATAAAAAATTGATGTGGTTGCTTTTGAGATTTGATTCAGGTACCCCGCAGTAAGTTCTAACTAAACACTAGGTCACTGGACCATATATACAGATGCAGTTGGTGACCCCTTAACATTGCAAACGTGTTAAAGTCAAACAAAGTTACATCAAAAGACTCAATTTTAATGTCTGCTCAAGTGGAAATGGAGATTCATTAATCCCAGATAGTGTATAGGAGTATGGTTGAGATTTACAATTTATAATTAAATAATATATCTGCCTTTAGTTATCACATTTGAACTATTTAAGAAGGGGAATTAAACCATGGTAAGGTTAATCTTCTACTCTAAAACTCAGGGGTTATAAGGTACAAACGAAATGAAATGGATCTTTCCTTTTTTACATGGCCTCAGAATAACCTAGTATTGATATACTGGGGTGATTGCATACTCTCCCCAAAAAAGTCTCTGTTAATGAATGTTGTCGAGTCGAGATTGACGGATAAGCAGATTGGTTTTTGACCTAGCAGAAGTACGACTAACTAGGGTATTCATTCCGCAATCGTGAAAACGATTGTCATTTAAATAAAAATACGAAATAAGTAGTTCCAACTATAAGAATGGTCGGAACTTAAAACCGTTTAGTATAAGAAACCATAATTTTTAAGTTGGTGAATACTTTTAGGTGAGTAACTACCGAACTTTGTATTATTTATTTCTGTACATGGATTTTGGGTGGGATTGAAGGCGCAACCTTCCACTCAACAGGCAGACACATAACCACTTCGCGAGTGATTTGGTCCTCCCAACTCGATTTTTTTTTTTTTGTTCAATTGATATCCAGTTTGGGGTTAGGCCTCTTTGTTAGATGAGCAAGTCTTATACACAGTGTGTTCAATAAGCAATTACTTCTAGATGGCGCATATACCTTGATACCTTGGTAAGTAGTGACTTAGTAACTTTGATTTGGGTTTGCTAAAGAACCCATTAAAAATCGGTGCTGATCTCACCATACACTATGGTATGGTACCACGATAATCAGAGCCCCTAAGACTTGTCTTAGCCTTTTGAGATAGGACGCCTTGTGGGAGATCAGAAGGCTAGGAGCGTATGGTATTCTTAAGCGGATGATGAATCTTTAGAATACAAGAGGTGCAGAAAGACTTCGGTCCCCAACAAGGATAAAGTTCATGCCTAGCAACATGATTTTCCAAATGCATTAATATAAAGTGTCCTATATTGGGGTGTAATCCAATAATTTTCAATGGTTCTGATGGAGGGAGTAACTCTGAATTATGCTCAAGATTGGTTAAGTTAGTTCGGTTTTGAGAGAGCTTAGTCGTCCTGTTATCAGAAATCTTTAAACATATGTCCTGTTTGCTAAAAAAAACAATACATAAGTATATGATTCAGTAGTCAATCCAAAGCACAACAACAACCTACAACCACAGTTCCATATTTTTAGATACTTTGTTGTTGTCGCACCTCAAGGTGAGATTTTTTGTCTCCAACGCTTCCCACTGGTTAGATATCTTTCTTGAATTTATGTAAGACAAATATGTTAAAGTGAAACCAACAAAGTACCCTTAGCTCTCTGGCAATGTAAATGTGCCTTCGGTAAGACCTGAACCCAAAAAGAGTCGTAGGGATCTGCCTAACAATGATTGGTTTTACAATTCCATAGATATCAGTTCTTTGATTAAATATAAAAATAACCATCTTAATCATTTTTACTATCCTTCAAAGATTATATGTCCTTTCTACCTGCTCTGGAAGTCTTCACCTTTGATACTCTCTTATAGGCTTATAGCTATTGCTGGCCAACAAGTTCATTTATATACAGAATATAGGAGGTAATGGAGGATTCAATCATTGCATTCGTTGGGTAAGACTAAGAACCTAGGATAGCTTTGGGAAGTATGACAAACAAGGAGACGAAAGATGTGGCACATTAAGGTAAGAAGGCTAGGAAAAATGTATACGTCTGGCTCGCCTATATGCAAAGACTAACTTTTGTTGAATTTGGGCAATATAATGAGCTGAAGAAGGAACTTTTATTGTGGAGATTGATACGTATTCTTTGGATACTTGAATGAACGGATTTTATCAACTAATCGGTGGTTTTCTCAACTATCAACGCATTTTCTTGTCGATATCAGTCAGGTTCAAGCTTAATTATGGGGATTTAACTCCATTTTTTCAACTGTTATAGGGATTTAACTCCAACCTTTTCCCAATTCCATAAAGGTCAGGTAATGACCGAGAGAATAAGATTGCAGGTGGAATCCTTTTTTTTTTTGGTTTTCACCCAAAGTTCAAAGTTATCCTAAAGGAAAGTTCATTGATTCCATGGATTTGTCACTTGGTCTACACTTTTTCATACTGAGTTTCGAGACATGGATGCATTAATATTACCTAAACGTCTTCAAGGTACCCCTATTCCTTATAAATTCGAATCTATTGCCGAAATTATGGGATAAATCATAATCAATGCAATCATCCTTGTATTATCCTTTATCCTTCTTTATTGTATATATGCTAGGGCGGTTAAGTTGTCCATCTACAATTTGCTATCTTGAATGCAGCCAGATTGACTTTTAGCTTACACATGTAGAATGCAAAGTACATTACCCATTAAGGTTTAAATTCCTAAAAGCCAAATCAGTTATAAAAATCCTTAAAGCTTTCAGTTGAATGGTGATGATAATGTTAGTCAGGCAGCCAAGGAGATTCATTTTTACCAAAAATAGATAGGTAGACCATTTTAAAAATAAATATACGGAGTCTTTATCATCACCCTAAAAGACAAGATATGTATCTTATAATAAAACACAACCTTTAATCCTAACACTCTAATACTTGTCAAAATGTTAGGGCAGGAGTCACAGAAAATTCCCTTCAAGGATTTTTAACGCAACTCTTACTAAGCAAAATAGAATACCATACCAATTTAAGGCTTTAAAAAAAATACAAATACGTGTCTCCTCGATTTACCTTCATCAGAAAATGTAAAAAAAATCCTGTAAAGGACTATTTATATGAAAAAAAAAACTCACCTCAAATAAATTGTTTTCCAATCAACGACGACCACCAGGAACTAGATGTTTACACTATTCAGACTTTTCTGATAACTACCACAATATTAGTGTTGCAAATCAGGCCCAATCAAAGGACCACTTTTTATAATTATTCCCTTTTATATGCGATGCCGTTATTTTTTTTTCTGCTCTCCTATTATTTGCAAGGATTCATTATTTAAATGAAACAACAACTACAAGCTAAAGGCAAAGTGAATGCATAGATATCCTTTCACTATCATATCACATTCACTGAGACACACCGATTACACGCAGCAGGCACACACAGCAGCCTGCACACACACTTCCCTTCAACACGTCCCCGCTCAACTGAGCTCTCTATAAAAATAACTTTTTTCTCCTCTTAATATCCTTCCAACAATAAACTCCAGACACACACTGGAGGGGTTGTGCAATGCAATAGTCCGATAGTGCACACAATACAACCCAGCGGGCGATGGATATGCAATGAAAGGACGACTCTCCAGCCAATTTACTGGGTCCCTGGTGGTACTATACACCCACAAGCAGGATACACCGCATCAAGTTGACTCCAAACCAGCAAACAGAACTACGAACATCGAAAAAAAAAAACGAACAAAAAAGCGCAACACTTCCGTCCCGGACACTAACGACGACAAGGATGGTGTGTCGTGCAAGTTTACGTCGTCGATTGCAATTAAACGCAGCCACACGACTTTGTCGAAGAAGGATGATAACACTGACACTTCAAGGAGGCTATGATATACCTGCGAGTTCTTCCGTTTCGTTGGCTTAGCTAACAGCTTTGATGCAGCACACACAAACACAGGAACGCACACTCTCCGGACGGTGTGTTACGTGCCACTACGAGCGTCTAACAGATGAGGAGTTTTAATATCTTTTTGGCACACTATCAGATCCTTTTGATTCACTTGAGATGCCTTTCCGGTGCACACACATCAATTATCCGCGCAAAAAGATAATCTCCCTCCCCCCACTTGGCAGAAACGAGTTCAGTTTAGGCAAACAACAAACTGAATGAAGGAAGATACAAAATGTATCTGAATCTCACGGTTCACGGATGTGTGGACGACGAATCGAAAACATATTTCAACACGACGAAATTCAAAGTGTAACTGAACATTTGAAAATATCTTTCAGTACTTTTATAACATAAAATAAACGAAATCCGTAAATATATCTGAAAGATACACAGCTTCCTCTCAGCTGGTACTCTCCTCGTTGCTGTTCGAAGAACTGTTCTGTGGGGCGGCATCTCTCTTCGAAAGAGCGCCTCACGACTTTGTGCGGTGTATCCGCACATGGCAGAGGCTCGCAAATCTGTCAAAAATGTTTTCGAATGTCTTGCTTGGCATCGGTATGTCGTGCCAAATGACTTAATTTCATCCCAAGAAGGCATCACCTGTTGTTTACGTTGCGGGTGGCACTCGAAGAGAGCACAGAGCACCATCGAAATGCGAAGAGAAAAACTGAAAAGCTTTCTCAATTCTAGGGGGGGTCTGATGGGGTGGTTGGCGACAGCCACAACGACAAAGCTTTGGCTGGCAATGCGTTTTCCCTTAAGTCTTGCGAGGTGTAGTGCGCCAGATGGGCGCACGAGACGGATATTAGCTCGTTTAGGGTGGCTTGAGAATTCTTAGATACAGCTAAAGACAGGGCGCAAGTTATTTGTGACATGAGGCATCTATGGCATCTGAAGCATTAGACAAAAGTGGAATGCAAATGAAATGTTGCACCTTGAGGTGCGAAAGCAACGATGATCATGTTGAGGTGGTGTGGCAGAAACGTGCCGTGGGTAATGGTTTATGTCGCGGCAAGATGAATTGCACGTGTTGACACATTAATTGGACGGGAATTGGGCGTACATCAATGAAAAGAGCATCGCACTCATGGGTGGAGGAGTTTAATTGACCTTTTTCCAAGTACTTGGCGAGTGGAAATAGAAATGTTTTAATGGGGGTTAACCTTGACTGACAGATTTTGAGCTGGGGGAAGACTGCTTGCCAATAATGTGATGGTGGTTGATTTATTAGGGAATTGGGATATTTTTAGGATGGTATAGTCTATTGACAGTTGGCTATGCTGAGCAAATATGAGGCAAGTGTCCAATTGTTTCAATTCATCTACTACTAGGAAATATTAAAGCTGTGGATGGCTTTATTAAAGGTCGCAGTTGCGTAAGGAGCTATGTACGGGTTAAGCATTGCACTACTAAGTGGGGAGTTACAGATTTTAAAGTCCTGAAAGCCACAATAACTAAAGATTTTTCAATATCCTACCCTACCTGTCATACTAATCCTAGCTAACTACGATGATGTTGAAATTGTTGGCCGAATTCATCAAGATGTTAGATTCACATGGACGGTATCAAAAGCGGATCAAGAAATGATTGATCATCTCAAGCGCAATGGTCACTGACGGGATTCGAAGATTGGAAGGCGAAGACTTAAGAACTTTACGAGCTGTCCACCATATGTCTATTCTTTGCTTATTGTCTGATTGTAGACTGTCTTCTCGCACAAATGGTTTTGGTTGTAAATTGGGGTAGGGGACTTCAGACCCTATATAGACGGAGCATCATCGGAAAACGTACACAGTAGAACACATCGTCTACAAATCTTCTTAGCCTCATTGGCTTAGCGCTGTAAAAATAAGGCTTTCTAGCACGCTCTAGATTAAATGAGGTCGATATTCCTAAACCGGATCAGCAATAAGATAGGCGGTTATACACTTTTGGAATAGATAAGTAGCCGATCCAACGTACTGTGTGAACATCTTAAGCTCTTACTGCGGCTACCTATCTGCTCGTACCAGTGTAGCTTTCAGCCTGACAGATCGGCAATATACCAAATTTGCATACCAAGGCAAATCCTAGAAAAGATCAACGAACTTTAAGTCGAGACGCGCCATATTTTTATCGAATTCAAGGCCGCGTGTGATAGGGACCATTGTTTAGAGCTCTATAGTGATGAGTGATGACTGATGACGAAATTCGGGATACCATCAAAACGCATACAGCTGTGACGCCTAATACTGGAGGACACGTGATGCAACGTTCAGTTTGGAAACAGATCCTCTGAACTCTTCAAAAGATGAGACTTATGCGACAAGGAGGCACGCTATTATGCGATTTCTTCAATCTCCTGCAGGAACCGATAGTCCGCTCCGAAGGATGAAACATTTTATATTGTGAAAGACTATTTCTACGAGCTCCTGGACAAAACTTCTGTTTAAAGACATCTTTAGCAGTATTATCAGAAAATACAGCCTATACGACCCCACATCTGGCAACCGACTTAGACTAATTGACTTCTTCACCTCGATATCCATAAGGTGACACGGCGGTCTCCAAATCAACGAACGGTCAGTCAAATTGATTACATTGCACTAGACAAGAGACACGCATTTAATATTTTGGATTTGCAAACATTCCGAGGGGCTCACTTCGACTGGAACCACTACAATGTTGCAGGGTTGCCAGGGTACAATGCAGATACCCACCATGCCACAACAAATCAGAATAACCTCTTGATAAACCCCATATCGGAGTTTCTTGCTGGTGGGCGCATCAGTTGCGGCTTGTTGACATCGCGATCGTTTCCATTGTTCTTCGACATTAAATGCTGGTGGCGGTTTGATAAAGAAAGCCAACAGATGCTCACAGCCATAAGTGCGGGTACTTCCATTGAGCTCTATAGACAAAAAGGAGAGAAGAA
Organism: Rhingia campestris; assembly: GCA_932526625.1. NCBI lineage: Eukaryota > Metazoa > Arthropoda > Insecta > Diptera > Syrphidae > Rhingia > Rhingia campestris. Next base: position 11,950,521 of record OW052183.1, read on the forward strand.
CACCTGCTTTTCAGAAAGAAGGAAAAAGAGCAAGAAAACCGCCCTATCGGAGATATTGAAAGGTGCCACTCCAGGAATGATGTTCGCAAGTTCCACCAAAGTGTAAAACGTCAAAGCCAGAGGTACAAGATGCGAACCGAATCCTGTTGAGATGAAGAAGGAAATATCATAGTTGAGGCACAATGGATACTGAGAATATGGACGAACCACTTCTGCAGGCTTTAACGGCGATGACGAACAATCTATCGCTGTAAGTCAGAGCACACCATTCACCATATTGGCGGCTACAGCAGAAACTGCCAATCCCCAGACCTAATTGAAGTAAGGATAGCAATATCGAATTTAATCTTAACAACGCTGCTGGAAATGGCGAACTTCCTGCTGAGGTTTATAAAGCCGGTGAAGATGAATTAGTAAGCAACATTCACCAACTTTTAATGAAAATTTGGACGGATGGAAGTATGTATGCAGATTGGAACCATAGCATCGTTGCCCGATCCACAAAAAGGAGACCTAACTGCGCCAACTACAGAAACATAAGCCTCCTCAACATCGCCTACAAGATCCTATCTGCCGTAATATTTGAACGCCTGAAACCGTTTACCAACAAGTTGATTGGCCCTTATAAGTGTGGTTTTAGGCCAGGAAAGTCCACAACAAGTCCACAACTGATCAAATCTTCACAATTCGGCAGATTCTGGAAAAAAACTCAAGAAGTCCAAATCGTTACCCACAACGTATTCATCGATCTCAAAGCTGCATACGACAGCATTTATAGAGACAAACTATACAGAGCCATGTCAAGTTTTAGTATACCGCCCAAACTCGTCCGTTTGTGTAGGATGACGATGGAGAGTTCCCGATGGTCCATCAGGGTTGGCAACGACCACAACGACCAAAAAAGGATTTAGGCAAGGCGATGAACTGTCATGTGAATTCTTTAATCTGATTCCTGAGAGGATTGTGCAAAAGTCCCAAGCCAGCACCAGAGGCACAATTTTCCATAAATCGGTGCAAATACTAGCATACGCCGACGATATTGACATCATTGGTGATAACATAGCCACGTTTGCTAGTATACAGAAGGAATCAGCAAAAATGGTAGCAAATGATGGTAAGACTAAGTATATGTTGTCAAGACGAAATGACACAAAACATCGACGAATTCTACCGAACGTCGCCATTGACATATATAACTTTGAGGTGGTATAGGACTTGTCTACTCGGCTTCGCTAGGTCTGACAACATCTTGTCAAACATTAAACTCAGAATTACTCTTGCCACTGCTATTTCTTCCGGCTAAGAAGGCAATTTAGTAGTAAAGCCCTCACTCGAACTACCAAGGAGATCCTATATAAGACCCTGATCATCCCAGTCCTACTTTACGACACTAAAGCATGGACCGTATCAAAATCGGAGGAAGGAATCCCTTGTCGCTTTGGAAGAAAAATTCTTCAAAATATCTTCGGTCCCGTTTGCTTTGACGGGCTGTGGAGACTAAGATTTAACCGAGAACTAAAGGAGCCCTGCTGAAAAACTGCGCATTTTGACATTTAAGATGGCTATAGGACATGTAGAGCGAATGGACACCAATACTTCGGCTTGCAGAGTCTTCGATACCCAGCCAGGTGCCAGACGCAATAGTGGAAGATCTCACACAAGTAGAAATCGCCCTCTATCGACTTGAAGTTCGCAACTGGAGGCGGTTAGCTGAGGACCGGGCTAATTGTAGAGGCATGTTGGTTGAGGCCCAATTTCATTCCGAACTGTAGCACCACTTAAGTAATTAAGGTTCTTTAAAGAGACCATTCGTAGCTTATTCTGTTGACGAGTTATGAATTTGGGCGCATCGAGAAATTGATCAAAGTCGACATTCGTCCCTATAGCTTGTTGGGTACGTGCTTAGCCTCGCATCAATGAGATCTTGATCGATTTGGTTGGTTGTTTGACTTTATAGTGATCACCATTTTGTTTGTAAATAGATCCGAAGTTGAGGAAACGGTTTGCTACTCAAAAACATACTCTAGACAGGTAATTAGAATATTCTGGAGATCATGTCCAATGCCAACAACTCTTGACCTGAAATGGTTCCTCACAACATATCCGGATCCGGTTCGCTACTCAAAAACTTACTCTCGACAGGTAATTAGAATATTCTGGAGATCATGTCCAATGTCAACAACTCTTGACCTGAAATGGTTCCTCACAACAAATTCGGATCCTTACATATCCAGTCTTTGATGACAACTGTAATAAAAGTCGCATATCTGTTGTTTCTCTGATAACTATGTTGGTAATCGTTGGTAGAATGTTAACCTAATGACAAAAACCTGGAGAGTCAGCTGCAATTTTTTATCCCTAGAACCCCATCCATATCCACTACGGGTCCAACAATAAATGTCGACAGTTAATTCGCCATCGTTTATATCTGTGTCTGTAATTCGCAACCTTGATAATAATCTGTTGCCCCACTATGTTAGAGCAGCCCAAGTAGGTTGTACGCCACCATTGACTACATCTTTCGAATCATTCGCTGAGAGTCTTACCACTCCATGAAGAAATGGTGACAATATATGAAAACACAATTATACCCAAAAAAAAATTTCAAAAATGGCCGCAGCCAGCTGTCAAAATTGTATCATATCTACTGAATGTTGATATATATTGCCCTTCATCTTTGTGTACATCCTTACACTCACCCTCTAGATTAGGTCTTTGAAGTAACGTCCCGATCGCCTTCACTATAACAGCTAGTGCTGCTGTAAAAGTGAAAGACAGCGTGAACATTTTGCAAAAGCACCATGCACCACGTTCTCCACCTACACACATCACGAGCTGCTGACGATATAACACTCGATAAATATCCCGCAAATCGCTTCGCACAATTTCTGCCGAATCCCGGCAAAATCAAATTAATTTTCTTAATAAAATTCCAACACCTAATAATTTCGCACATCCAATTCAACAAATCCGCTCCACAAACCCGCTCCACAAACACGTTGGTCTAAACAAAGAACGCGCGAACAAGAATCGTTCCCATATGTCGGCAGCGAATTCTGCGATTCATCCATTGCGCCATCGAATGTTTCATCAACCTCATCTTGCCGGCTGGTGCACATTAATTGCTCATGCAACAAGTGATTTGCTAAACGACGAATTTATTTATTACGGGGCCCCAGAAGACCGCCAAACGAAGCGGTCTGATACACAAAATGTTTGTTTACATGATGCGCGGATTTTTTGAACTTGTCAGGTTAATCTTTGAAAATTGTCTGCAATATACAACCCGCAAATAGTTGTAGATACATTTTTGCATAATTACTTCAAAACGAAATTTTCACCAGAGGTTAACTACACTGAGGTCATATACCCCTTCAGGATGGCAAGGAGCACAAGTTCTACTTGTGAATTCACGTCAGACATTGGTTCTGCGAAAACTACATACACACGTTACGTGAACTAACTTTGCGTACCTGCAGGGAATATTCAAACGCTGAGTATCTGCAGACTTATTTTGCTTCTACAAATGAGTACTCGTCGTCATAGCTCGGAGGAGCCTGGATGATACGGCTCCATCAATCACGGCGAAACTTTGAGGACGCGACGTAAAGAGGTCGACGAATAAATGGCTTAACTCCCGCCCACCTGCAGATGATAAATAATTATCGGCGGCTAGGCACGTTTAAAAAAATCGGTTCGTTGCATTTCTGCTTTAATTTTAAGCTTATTCACCTTCTGGGTGATGGTTTCATCCCCTAATTTAATTAACCTTCCTGCAGATGGGTGACTGACTACTGCTGGAATATCCTTACTCGCGAACATGGCAACCTATGTCGACCCTGACCTACCGCAGCGTGGCACACTGAAAAGTCACGAATTGAAATCACGAGGGCGTGAAATTGCGTACATTCATTCCCTGAGTATGTTCGCCGGAAAGGGGTTGAATGGGGCGAGACAGTGTTGCCATTGAACGATTTTTGTTTCATTTGTTGTTGTTTGTATAATCCCCATTCGAAGGGAGGACGATGTGACGGGAGCACAACCGGAACAACAAGATGTCACCTGAGTAATCCGAAAAGTGGATTTGACGTGGTGGAAATTGAAAGTGAATCGTCAGCGGGAGTGGGCATGTCGAGTGATGCCATTAAGCGGAAGGTGATTGAGAAATAATTTAAAAGCACTTTAAGCAAGGTATGGTGACGTTAAGCACGAAAATCGAAGGTATGAGTTGTTTATGCATTTACTTGGCTGTTTTCACCTGTCAATTATATTCAATCAGGTGTTGTTAACGCGGTCAAGACGCAACCATTGTCGCGTCCTGACAAATCAGCTTATACAACATTTTGGTCTGATGAGCTGTTTAAGAGGGGGTAAGCTAACGACGTGATGTGCTAGTGTCTGTGATGAATATTTGATATTTTTGAGAAGAAGACGAGACAAATAGTACTTAGCAAATTACAGAGTAAAGTTAGGGAATGGCGTTAACGTAAATGTGAACGAAGATTAAGCGCAACCTTGTTGTAAGGAGAGGCTAGACACTGATCAGTGTTAACTTGAAAATGCCGAGTGTAGTTAATTTGAATTTGCTTCAGTTTTTCTTATTTCACCTTCTTGTGGATTTTACTTTGACTATATATCAGTTATCCTTGTTTCTCCTACCTATTTGAAGGGAGGACGATGTGACAGAAGCACAACTTATGGATTTTACCTCATAGCTTATTTACTTAAGTGGCGCTACAGTCCGGGATGAACCTGGGCCTCAACCAATATGCCTCTCCAAATAGCCCGGTCCTTAGCTAACTGTCTCCAATTTCGCACTCCAAGATGGTTGAGGTCGGTTTCTACTTGTGCGCGCCACTTAAGGAGAGGTCTTTCTCTACTGCGTCCGTAGTCTGGCTGGGAATCGAAGACTCTGCGAGCCCGAGTATTGGTGTCCATTCGTTCTACATGTCCTAGCCATCTTAAACGTCCAATGCGGAGTTTTTTTTTTACCAGGGGTATGTCGCTGTACAGCTCGTATAGTTCGTGGTTGAATCTTCGTCTCCATAGCCCGTCAACGCAAACGGGACCAAAGATTTTCCGAAGAATTTTTCTCTCGAATCGACCAAGGATTTCTTCATCCGCTTTTGATACGGTCCATGCTTCAGCGCCGTAGAGCAGGACTGGAATAATCAGGGTCTTATATAGGATCTCCTTATTAGTTCGAGTAAGGGCTTTACTATTAAATTGCTTTCTTAGCCCGAAGAAATAGCGATTGGCAAGAGTAATTCTTCGTTTGATTTCTGACGACATGTTGTTGTCAGAGTTAATAGCGGAGTCGAGGTAGACAATGTCCCGTACTACCTTAAAGTTATATCTGTCAATGGTGACGTTCTGTCCAATTCGTCGATGTTGTGTGTCCTTTCGTGTTGACAGCATATACTTAGTCTTATCCTCATTTACTGCTAAACCCATTTTTGCCGCTTCCTTCTCTATACTAGCAAACGTGGCTATGACATCACGTTGAGTCCAACAAATGATGTCAATTTCGTCAGCGTATGCTGGTAGTTGCACCGATTTTTGGAAAATTGTGCCTCTGGTGTTGGCTCGGGAGTTTTGCACAATCCTCTCAAGAACCAAATTGAAGAAGTCATATGACAGGTTTTTTTCCAGGATCTGCCGAAGTGTGAAAATTCGATCGATTGTGGACTTTCCGGCCTAAAACCACACTGATTAGGGCCGATCAGGTTGTTGGTAAACGGTTTCAGGCGTTCATATATTACGGCAGATAGGATCTTGTAGGCGATGTTGAGGAGACTTATGCCTCTGTAGTTGCTAAGCTTGAGTTTAGATATTGCTATCCTTACTTCACTTAGGTCGGGTGGTTTTTGGGCAGTTTACGCTGTCGTTGCCAATATGGAATGGTGGTTCGGAATGTTGTTCGTCATCGCCGTTTAACAGTCTGCAAAAGTGGTTCTTCCATATCCTCTGCATCGACTGTGTCTCAACTACGATATTTCCTTGTTCATCTTGACAGGATTTTGTTCGAGCCTTGTATCCTTGGCTTTGACGTTTTTCACTTTCATAAAATTTGCGAACATCGTTCCTGGGGTGGCACCTCTCTATATCCTCGATGGCGAGCTTTTCTGTCTCTTTTTCTTCTCTCTGAAAAGCCGGTGTGCTTTCCTTCTTCATTGCCTGTAGAGCTCAATGGCAGCTCTCGTCTTCACCTGAAGCTAAACCTTGTAGGCCTCGTTCTTGGCTGCGAGCATCTGTCGGCATTCCTCATCAAACCAGGGAGGGGTTTCTTGCTGGTGGCCTAGCACATCAGTTGCGGCTGATCTAATGGCTTGTTGCCATCGTTGCCATTGTTCTTCGACATTCGATGCTGGTGGTATGGTGTGAATCGAGAGGTTAAGGAATACGCGTTACGTGAAGGTCTTGGTGGTCTCTGGCGACTGCAGTCATTCGACATTAAATTTTTTCACAGTATTTTTGGTTTGTTGTGGCGTGGTGGATATCCGCACCCTTACCTTGGCTACAACAAGGTAGTGGTCCGAGTCTATGTTAGCCCCTCGGAATGGTCGGACATCCAAAATACTGCATGCGTGCATCTTGTCTATTGCAATGTGATCAATTTGGTTGACTGTTCGTTGATCTGGAGACAACCATGTCCCCTTATGGATATCGAGGTGACGTGTTGTCATGTAGGCTATATTTTCCGACAGTACTGCTAAAGATGTCTTCTCTTCCAACATTTGCGTTAAAATCTCCCAGCAAGATTTTAACATCGTATTTTGGTAGTCGCTCATAGGTTTTGTCGAGGAGCTCGTAGAAGCAATCCTTAGTTATATCATCTTTTTCCTCCGTCGGAGCGTGAGCGCATATAAGGCTTATGTTGGCGAATTTAGCCTTTGCGCGGATTTGTTACAAATGTAAGAGATCCGCATCCGAATAGTCGCTATTTCTGCTCACTATAACACGATCTGAAGTAGATGTCACAGTTTTTCATCCTCTTTTTGCCCGGCCCATCCCATCGTATTTCCTGGATGGCAGTAATGTCTGCTTTGTAGCATTTTAGGGCTTCCGCTAGTTGTTCGCCTGCACCTCTCCTGTTTAATGTTCTCACATTCCAGGTGTAGATACGAACTTTGTTGTCCCTTTTTTGCTTAGCAGGGTCGACAACAATAAGATCAGTCATTTCCGAGGTTATTGGCTGCCTCGCAGGGCCAGTTCCAATTTATTAGATGGCCCTAGGATACGGGGCCTTCAGTATCCGCTACGGGACTGAGCGCTGCCGTTTTCCTTTCGGTTCATCCGCCAGCATCTCTATTCAAGGGGCCTGACTTACCCTTGAGATTCCTAGATAGCATGCTGTCCGAATATGTCGAATCACCTCATCTAGGTTCGCCTGTGATAGCAAGCCGAGTATTCATTCCTTGCCATTCTGACGAGGGTGACTATAGTTTTGCTGTTTTGCGTCTTGTTATCAACACTCGCACTTATCGTCTAGAAAGTCAAATCCGGTTGGATAAGACCAGTACACCATCGGGTACCACTTGGAGGTAAAATTAAACACATTTGATGTGTAATCAGAGTTACTGGGAATTGCCAAGTTAAAGGCAATCAGAATCTACCCTCGTTCCACAACACTGTTCACACATTTGAGTGCTGGCAAGCATTTGCTGCAAATTTCTTGCTCGTGTGTACGTGGCTTTATGCAGATCGCGATATTCTTGGTGTATGAGTATGCGGTATGCCATAAGCTTGACAGAGTAATCAAAAAGAATTACAAAACGTATGCGAAATAAGATTACCTAACGAGCAAGTTCCTTGTTTTTCATCATCCTGCTCTAACAATCATAACTTTATGACTACTGCGGACTAAGCTCGACCTTAATTAATTGGCCCATAAACTCGATTAACAGCGACCACTAAACTAAATTAATCAGAACGATTTCGTGTAACGACACTTGCAAATTTCCAAATGATGTAATTTGCATCTTGCCCGAGTGTCTTTTCTAGCGGTAACATGACATTGCCATACCGTAGATACTCTGACTCTCGTCCCTCAAATGCTTTTGTCTTTCGCAGTGGATGCGATCTGTAAATTATTTTATCCATTTAAGTCGACATGCAGATGAGATTATTCCACCGTACTCCGGGGACAGATACTCGGTTCGCGGTGTATCAGTTCAAGTGGTTTCGTCATTCTCTGTACGCCAGCCGATAACAAGTTAGTCACCCTGTCATTCAATTTAATGATCCATGGCGTAGAATGTGTGAGGCCCAATTGAATGTGAAATGTGTGTGAAATACTGGCAAATGTGTTCCTAGTTCGGTGTTGATACCGCTAACTGACTCTGCGACCATTTATAGGGGGTGCGATATGAGCGCGTACATTTGTCTTAATTCGATTTAAATTTTCCGAGTAGATCTTGATGCGGGGATGCGGTTCGTATCTTTCGTTACTCATCGACTTTGAGTGGTTATCATTTGAATGTCACCACAGATAAGTGATGTTATATAAGATGACGAACGCAACGCACTGATTGATGGGGAAGTGCTTTTCGAGTAAGTGGGTGGTTGGGATTCATAAAAAATTGGATATTCTAGGAAACTGATTGATGTCGAGTGCACTTGTAAGTCACATTAATCACTTAGCAGCAGCAGTGGATATTTTTGATACTCTGCAGCTAAAATAAAATATTGTTCTATGCATATCAAGGCCAAATTCGCCAACATAAGCCTTATATGCGCTCACGCTCCGACGGACGAAAAAGATGATATAGCTAAGGATTGCTTCTACGAGCTCCTCGACAAAACCTATGAGCGACTACCGAAGTACGATGTTAAAATCGTGCTGGGAGATTTTAACGCAAAGGTAGGAAGAGAAGACATCTTTAGAAGTATTGTCGGAAAACAAAGCCTACACGACAACACGTCTGGTAACGGACTTAGGCTAATTGATTTCGCTACGGAACGAAATGCCACTATAGCCAGCACACGGTTTCCTCACCTCGATATCCATAAGGGGACATGGCGGTCTCCAGATCAACGTACGGTCAACCAAATTGATCACATTGCGATAGATAAGAGGCACGCATCCAGTATTTTGGATGTCCGAACATTCCGAGGAGCTAACATCGACTCGGATCACTACCTTGTAGCAGCCAAGGTAAGAATGCGGATATCCACCACGCCAAAACAAACCAGAAATACTGTGAAAAAATTTAATGTCGGAAGACTGCAATCGCAAGAGACCGCCAAGACCTTCGCACAACGCGTATCCCTTAACCTCTCGATTAACACCATACCACCAGCATCGAATGTCGAAGAGCAATGGCAACGATGCCAACAGGCCATTAGATCAGCCGCAACTGATGTGCTAGGTTTCTCGCGCCCACCAGCAAGAAACCCCTGGTTTGATGAGGAATGCCGACAGATGCTCGCAGCCAAGAACGAGGCCTACAAGGCTAAGCTGCAGGTGAAGACGAGAGCTGCCATTGAGCTCTATAGGCAATGAAGAAGGGAAGAACATCGGCTTTTCAGCAAGAAGAAAAAAGAGCAAGAAAAGCGCGCGATCGAGGATATAGAGAGGTGCCACTCCAGGAAGGATGTTCGCAAGTTTTACCAAAGTGTAAAACGTCAAAGCCAAGGATACAAGGCTCGAACAGAATCCTGTCGAGATGAACAAGGAAATATTGTAGTTGAGACACAGTCGATGCTGAGGATATGGAAGAACCACTTCTGCAGACTGTTAAACGGCGATGACGAACAACATTCCGCTGTCAGGCAGAACGAACCATTCAATATTGGCAACGACAGCGAAGACTGCCAACCACCCGACCTGAGTGAAGTGAGGATAGCAATATCTAAACTCAAGCTTAATAAGGCTGCCGGAAATGACGGCCTTCCCGCTGAGCTCTATAAGGCCGGCGGAGATGACTTCGTAAGTAACATCCACCAACTCATAAGCCAAATCTGGTCGGATGAAAATATGCCTGAAGAATGGAACCTCAGCATCGTTTGCCCGATCCACAAAAAAGGAGACCCTCTGAACTGCGCCAACTACAGAGGCATAAGTCTCCTCAACATCGCCTACAAGATCCTATCTGCCGTAATATGTGAACGCCTGAAACCGTTTACCAACAACCTGATTGGCCCTTATCAGTATGGTTTTAGGCCAGGAAAGTCCACAACCGATCAAATTTTCACACTTCGGCAGATCCTGGAAAAAACTCAAGAAGTCCAAATCGATACCCACCACCTATTCATCGATTTCAAAGCCGCATATGACAGCATTTATAGCGACGAACTGTACAGAGCCATGTCTAGTTTTGGTATACCGCCCAAACTCGTCCGTTTGTGTAGGATGACGATAGAGAATTCTCGCTGCTCCATCAGGGTCGGAAACGACCTCACCGACACATTCGATACCAAAAATAGGCAAGGCGATGCGCTGTCATGTGACTTCTTTAATCTGATTCTTGAGAGAATTGTGCAAAACTCCAAAGCCAACACCAGAGGCACAATTTTCCAAAAGTCGGTGCAACTACTAGCATACGCTGACGATATTGACATCATTGGTAGGACTCAACGTGATGTCATAGCCACATTTGCAAGTATAGAGAAGGAAGCGGCGAAAATGGGTTTAGCAGTAAATGAGGGTAAGACTAAGTATATGCTGTCAACACGAACGACACACAACATCGACGAATTTTACAGAACGTCACCACTGACAGATATAACTTTGAGGTAGTACGGGACTTTGTCTACCTCGGCTGCGCTATTAACTCTGACAACAACATCTCGTCAGAAATTAAACGAAGAATTACTCTTGCCAACCGCTGTTTCTTCGGGCTAAGAAGGCAATTTAGTAGTAAAGCCCTCACTCGAACTACTAAGGAGATCCTATATAAGACCCTGATCATCCCAGTCCTGCTCTACGGCGCTGAAGCATGGACCGTATCAAAAGCGGATGAAGAAATCCTTGGTAGATTCGAGAGGAAAATTCTTCGAAAAATCTTCGGTCCCGTTTGCGTTGACGGGCTATGGAGACGAAGATTCAACCAAGAACTATACGAGCTGTACAGCGACATGCCCCTGGTCAAAAAACTCCGCATTGGACGTTTAAGATGGCTAGGACATGTAGAACGAATGGACACCAATACTCCGGCTCGCAGAGTCTTCGATTCCCAGCCAGACGTCGGACGCAGTAGAGGAAGACCTCGCCTTAAGTGGCGCGCACAAGTGGAAACCGACCTCAACCAACTTGGAGTGCGCAACTGGAGGCAGTTAGCTAAGGACCGGGCTAATTGGAGAGGCATGTTGGTTGAGGCCCAGGTTCACTCCGGACTGTAGCGCCACCTAAGCTAAGCATAACAATCCAAGCATAAACTGACAACTAACAATTATTCCTATATACATACTTTACCTACTTATCGGGCTCCCGACCCGTGATGAGTCTCTGCCTGAGACACTGCAGCCTTCCATCCTCCACGATCCCTGGCTCGCTGCTTCCAGTTGTCTAGACGAAGCGCTCTGGCATCCGCGATGGCTTGGTCTTTGAAACGGCGGTTCGGTCTTAACTGCCTTCTCGAACCTTGGGGCTGGGATTCGAAGATCCTCTTAGCTGGAGCATTATTTTCCATTCGCTCGATATGGCCGAGCCAATGTAGTCGACGTTTTGGATTTTTGGACTACATCCACATCTTGGTACAGCTCATAGAGTTCGCGGTTGTAACTTCTCCTCCATTCGCCCTCCTCGTGCACAGGAACAACATTCCGCCGAAGTATTTTTCTTTCGAAGGAGCCCAGTATCAGCAGTCCCTTCTTGCTTATCGTCCAGCAATCGGCACCTAAAGCAGAACTTTCAGGATAAGGGTTTTGTAGAGCACACATTTCGTCCTTCGAGTTAGGAGTTTTGAACCCAGTTGTTTCGTCAAACCGAAGTAGCAACGGTTTCCTAGGGTAATTCTTCGACGGATCTCCACTAGGGTGTCATTCATGGAGTTTATGTTAACTCCGAGGTAGGTGAACTCCTTCACTAACTCGAAATTGCCGCTATCAAAAGTGACGATTTGTCCTAGGCGGTGGACAGATGATTGTTTGTTTGTTGATATCATGTACTTAGTCTTGTCCTCATTTACTTCAAGGCCAACGGATTTCGCCTGTTCTTCAATATCCGTGAACGCTTTTATCACGGCACGCTGGGAGCCAACGATGATGTCAATATCGTTCGCATAGCCCAGCAGTTGGACGGACCTGTTCAAAATAGTGCATTCCTTGTTGACACCTGCCCGCGCACTATCTGCTCCAGTACGAGATTGAATTAATCACATGATAGCTCGCCTCCTTGCCGAAATCTGGTGCATGTTTGAAATAGTTTGGAGGAGCTACTTCCAAACTGCACGTTGCAGCTGAATCTGTTTTGCAGAGATTCCGAATTCGTCCATCGCCATATAGAGCTCCTGACGATGCAGCTATCATACGCGGCTTTGAAGTCGATGAATAGGTGGTGAGTTTCGACTTGAAATTCGTTGGTCTTTTCCAGGATTTGCCTCAGCGTGAAAATTTGGTCTATAGTCGATCTGCCGGCCCGGAAGCCTCACTGGTATGTGCCGATTAGTGTGTTGCAGAACGGTTTTTAGACGTTCACACAGTACGTTGGATAGGATCTTGTATGCGACGTTAAGCAGGAATATGCCTCGATAGTTCTTGAAAGACAAAGGATCGCCTTTTTTGTAGATGGGGCATATGGAGCTGATAGTCCAGTCATCGGGCATGTTTTCTTCCACCCATACTTGGTTGATGATTCGGTGCATGCTCCTTACCAAAACATCACCACCTTCAAATACGGTGGTGATGTTATGGTAGGGAGCTTGCACCGAATCCGCTTGTAAGCTATCAGAACCTGCGGCCTTGTTGTTCTTAAGCTTTTTTATAGCTAGGCCAATTTCTTCCATGCTAGGTGGTGGAACTAGTTCTTCATTGACTGGACGTAAATTCTCTTCTTGCCCTATAACTCTCTCTACATGATGCCTATTTAGCAGCTGTTGGAAAGGCGGCTTAAACTACTATTCCCTGTGCGTCTTTGACTAGGTTTCCTTCGCTGTCTCGAAGAGCCTGCGTTCCGGTTTTTTAGCCAGCAGTCAGTTGCTTGGCTTTTTTATAAAACCTCCGGATGTTGTTATGATCGCGCGACTCTTCGATCTCCTTGAGCTGGGACGCTGCGTAAGCCCTCTTCTTTCTACGCAGGGTCTTATTTTCCTCCCTTCTCCTGGCTCGATACTCTTCTCTTGCTGCCCTTGTTTTGCGCTGCAGCGCTTTCTTGTGTGCTTCTGTCTTTTCTTGTACACGCATTCATCATCATACCACGGGCTCTTTCTCGGGAGTGGCTGGTACCCTACAGTGGTTTCGGCTACCTCCTTGGCGTCTGTGGTAGGTGAGTGCACAGAGGAGAGTTTCATACTCAATCGCTCTCTCGTTGGACAGTCGAACTCTGATTTAGCCGCGACAAGAAAATGGTCAGAGTCGACGTTTGCCCTCGCATAGATTAGCACATGGTCGACTTGGTTGGAGGTTCGACCATCTGGAGAGCGTCAGGTTACTGTGTGTATCCTTAGCCTTGGGAACCTAGTGATACTTATCACCGTGTTACGAGCTGCTACAAAATCTGTTAGTCGGTAGCCGTTGTCTGTTGTTGTTTCGTGGTTTATGTGCTTACCAACTAAACCGCCAAAGATGTTTTCCTTTTCGACTTTAGCATTGAAATCCTCGAGTACAACTTGAACATCATACTCAGGACAGGCTCCATCCAGGGGGGCATAAAACTCCTCCATGATGGGATCTTCAGCCTCGTCAGTAGGGGCGTGTATTAGGTTTATGTTTTGGAACGTAGCTTTGATGCGGATCACAGAAAGGCGATAACTTATCGGCTTGAAGTCAATGACTTTTGTCCTAAGCCGATTTCCCACGACGAATCCGCATCCTAATAACGGATGATCCAAGTAGAGATACTTTTTGCAATAGCCTTTTTTGACAGATCACGTGTGAGTCGTGTCATGTTATTTTTGTTTAGTATTGTTTGGCATTTTATAATGGAAAGACGTACGCGTGAACAACGTTTACAAATTGTTCAACTTTATTATGAAAATTCACGTTCTGTGAGGAATGTGTTTCGTGCACTTCGCTCAACTTATGGTCAACATAATCGGCCTACTGAGCGTAATATTCGCAACACCATCACCCATTTTGAGACCCAGCATTCATTATTGGATAATATTCGACCGAATAGACCACGTCCAGCACGCTGTGAAGAAAATATAGCGGCCGTAGCTGAGAGTGTACACGAAGACCGTAGAGAGTCGATTCGGTGCCGTTCGCAGCAACTCGGACTGACGTATGGAACGACTTGGCGCATTTCACGTCAAGATCTTAAATTGAAAGCGTACAAAATACAGCTTGTGCAACAACTGAAGCCGCTCGACCTTCCTAAGCGACATCGCTTCGCTCTATGGGCTCTTGAAAAGTTCCAAGAAGATCCGACGTTTTCGAGGCAAATTTTGTTTAGCGATGAGGCCCATTTCTGTCTCAATGGGTATGTAAACAATCAAAATTGCCGCATTTGGGACGAAGAGCAACCTGAAGAGATTGAAGAACTGCCACTTCATCCAGAAAAAAAAAAACGGTTTGGTGTGGTTTGTGGGCCGGTGGAATCATCGTTCCATATTTCTTTAAAAATTATGCCGGTGCGAAAGTAACCGTCAATGGCGACCGTTATCGTGCCATGATAACCGACTATTTGATGCCTGAAATTGAAGCTCGTGATCTCGGCGACATTTGTTTTCAGCAAGACGGCGCCACTTCCCACACATCGCATCAATCAATGGACTTATTGAGAGAACATTTCGATTGGCCACCAAGATCGTGTGATATCACACCGTTAGACTTTTTCCTGTGGGGATATGTAAAGTCAAAAGCATATGCCGACAAACCCGCTTCGATTCAGGCCTTGGAGGAAAACATCACGCGTGTCATTCGCCAGTTACCAGTCGAAATGCTCGAACAAGTTGTCGAAAATTGGACTCAACGGATGGACCATCTGCGACGTAGCAACGGCCAACATTTGATAGACATAATCTTCAAAAATTAATGCCAAAGAATGTTCTTTCAAATGATAATAAACATTTTCCATTAAATTTGAATTTTTTGTGTTTTTTTCTTTAAAAAAGTAAGGAACCTCGAAATGGATCACCCTTTACATGCAATCTTTTGTTGCAGCTGTAATAAAAGTCGCAATTTTTTCTCTTCATTATACCTGATCCTATCCATCGTATCTCCTTGGTTGCGGTTATATCTGCCTTGTACCGCATGAGGACAGATTCAAGTTTTTGAGTAGCACCCGGGGTGTAGAGTGTTCGTACATTCCAGGTGCATACTCTCATATCATAGTCCATTGACGTTCCGTGTCTTGTTGCCATATGAGGAGTTTCATTATCCGAAACTGGTTGTGTCTCTCTCATAAATCGTTTTTTTCCATGGTCGGGAAGTTACCCCGACGGCACAACCCCCAACCTGGAGGGCCAGGCCCTTGTTTTTGAACAACGTTTTTCTGTTAGGTTTATTAGAAGTATTTAAAGAAGTGTTACAGAAGTAAATAGCTTCCTAAAAGTGCGCCAAAAGTTTTTCCCTAATACTTCATATCTACAGGTAATACTGCTCGATAGCTTCGATAGCACTTTATCGAAGCGAAATTGTTAGTTGGGAAGTATCGTGTCATTAAAATCAAACATGTTATCCTAGAATATGTACCATGTTGCATAGTCGATGCTTCAGTTCAAAGCAAACGTTTTTAATTAGAAACTAATGTCAGCCTGTGGATTTTTAGCGAATTATAGGGTATTCGCTAAAAATCCACAGGCTGACATTAGTTTCTAATTAAAACCGTTTGTTTTGAACCGAAGCAACGAATATGTAGCACTAATTAATATTTTTGTTAATACCAATTCAATCCAATTTGAATCAATTAACGCTTTACGCTGAAATGTGATGCGTCAATATTAATAGAGTTTTCATTAAAGTTTCGTTTTTTATTCTGACAATGTTGTTGCTGAATATCAAATTTGCAAGTGGAACGTAGTTAAGCTCCTATTTACATCTCAAACTTGACATAGTATCTCCAAAAAATAAACTCAAATGCCCATTCCAAAATGGGTAAAATCTTGTGTGATTTTTAGTGTAAAATTATCTTAGATACACCTTCCACAAATGGTGCGAAATGACAAGTCGTTTACATGTTAAGGCTACACCTTATAAAAAGTGAGCTCAATTGAAGTCAAAGTATTCATTTTGACCATCAACTTGTGGATACTTGCAAAATCTGATTGACAGGAGTTGACACATCTTCGTTATTTGAGAAAGCTAATGATGACAGCTACGCAAAGACTGATGAAAGACATCTTAAGTGGATTTCAAGAGGAACTCAAACAATTTAATAAATTTCAATGGCTTGGAAAAAATAAAAAAATCCTACAGATACTTGAGTGTATTAAAAGCGAGATGACATTTTGTTTGCCTTTAACTTAACCATTGTGGGTGCACTGGGTCATTGGCTAGTACGTTGGACTACTTAGTCCCCGGCTTATATAGGGTGCCGCACGAACATGATACAAAAACAAAACGTAACATACAACTTTTTTTTTTTTTTTTTTTTTTTTTTTTTTTCCCCGTGGGCTGGTGGAAATCTTCATAGACACGATGAGCACGTGCCCAAAGTAGTGTGAGATTTTTACTCACTAAAACCACCACCCATTTGGTATTTCTATTGCAACTAAGTATTCGACTTATCCAGCAATTTTTTTATCACGATTATATAATATGTTTGGCAGGTAACTTTCCTTTGAGAGTTCCTGCTTTTCCGCAATTATAGCGCGGTTTGTTATTATCGGGCCAAATCTAAGGGTTTAGTTCTTTGAAGACGCCGCAATATATTTGTTTCGTCCAGAATTTGGAGGACTGTTGTGTTAACGTGTCCTAATAAACGTTTTTTATGTTTTCGTGCAAAATTTTTTGTTTCATCTTTAACCGCGGGAATACCCAGATCTCTGCGTAGATCTTCGTTCCTTATGTACCACGGCGCATTGACGAATGATCTTAACATTTTGTTTTCAAAAGTTTGTAAAATGTTTAGATTCGTTTCACTGGTACAACCCCATAGTTGTATACCATATGTCCAAACCGGTTTTAGCACTTGCTTGTATAATAGCAGCTTGTTATCAAGGTTAAGCTTCGAATATTTTCCGAGCAACCAGTACAGTTCTCTGTATTTATTCTTAAGTTCTTCGCATTTCTTTTTTACATGCGACTTCCATTTTAATTTTGCATCGAGTGTCATACCGAGATATTTCGCTTCATTTGCAAACGGGACTCGAACCGTATTTAGAAATACAGGCAAATTGTTTGTCCGTTTATACGAAAAATCTACATGGATCGATTTGCTCTCATTAAGTGCAATCCGCCAGGATTTAGTCCATTCATTAACCTCGTTAAGAGCGTTTTGTAATTTAATATTTGTTTCCTCTATTGTTGTGGCAACTGCTAGTATAGCAGTATCGTCAGCAAACGTTGCAACTATTGTATCGTTTGTTTGTGGGATATCACGAGTGAATATGAGGTACAGGATTGGTCCAAGGACGCTTCCTTGCGGTACACCTGCCATTATTTCTTTGAACTAACATACAACTGTATGAGTTATCGGATTATTTTTATTTATTTTGTGGGTTACTATTTAGTTTTATTAAAATGAATGCTTGGCATAACGAAACGAGGATTGGGATAGTGCGACGCGTATCATGTAAAGCAGTCAGTCATTTCCATCCAAAGGGAATTCAGGCAGGAGTGGCAGGAGGATGGCACTGCCCCAAGTCTGAAACCTTATGTTATGGTTCAGGACACAATCACGGCTATAGCCTCGTCAATACAGGCAAATCCAAGCGTTTCGATTAGAAAATTATCCGCGCAAATGGGAGTCATTACAACGGATAATTCATGATGACTTAAACATGTTTCCTTAAAAGATCCAAATTACGAGCAAGTAAAACCTTCTGGATTTACCTGTTCGATTGGAACAACTTGTTGGCTGTGCTCCGTTTGTGCTCTTATTGCCTAATATTTGTATACCCTATCCTATAGGGTTTATTAGATTTGATACATAGTTTGTAAAATAGAGAAATAATTTAGCTACATATAACCTCAAAGTATATGAATCGACTCAGAATCGCTAGCTGAGTCGATTAAGCCATGCCTGTCTCTCCGCCCGTCCGTCTTTAGATCACAGGTTTCTAGGATTTAAATTTTTTGCTAGGATGATGAAGTTCGAACAAGTGTAAAAAATTTCAAAATCCGCCCACTGCTACGCCCACTTTTTAGAAAAACATTTTTTTTTTTAGTCAAACGGTTAAAAATTTGAAAAAGTGTCTGAAGAGCATATTCAGAGAATCTTAATATGTAATATTTCTACTTACTTACTTAAGTGGCGCTACATTCCACGATGAACCTGGGCCTCAACCAACATACCTCTCCAATTACTCCGGTCCTTAGCTAACTGCCTCCATTTGCGCACTCCAAGTTGGTTGAGGTCGGTTTCTACTTGTGCGCGCCACTTAAGGCGAGGTCTTCCTCTACTGCGTCCGACATCTGGCTGGGAATCGAAGACTCTGCGAGTCGGAGTATTGGTGTCCATTGGCTGGAGTAATTCTTCGTTTGATTTCTGACGAGATGTTGTTGTCAGAGTTAATAGCGGAGTCGAGGTAGACAAAGTCATGTACTACCTCGAAGTTACATCTGTCAATGGTGACGTTCTGTCCAATTCGTCGATGTTGTGTGTCCTTTCGTCTTGACAACATATACTTAGTCTTACCCTCATTTACTACCATTTTTGACGCATCCTTCTCTATACTAGCAAACGTGGCTATGACATCACGTTGAGTCTGACCAATGATGTCAATATCGCCGGCGTATGCTAGTAGTTGCACCGATTTTTGGAAGATTGTGCCTCTGGTGTTGGCTCGGGAGTTTTGCACAATCCTCTCAAGAATCAGATTAAAGAAGTCACATGACAACGCATCGCCTTGCCTAAATTCTTTTTTGCTATCGAATGTGTCGGTGAGGTCGTTGCCAACCCTGATGGAGCAGCTGGAATTCTCCATCGTCATCCTACACAAACGGACGAGTTTGGGCGGTATACCAAAACTAGACAAGGCTCTGTATAGTTCGTCTCTATAAATGCTGTCGTATGCGGCTTTGAAATCGATAAATAGGTGGTGGGTATCGATTTGGTCTTCTTGGGTTTTTTCCGGGATCGGGATCGAAGTGTGAAAATTTGATCGATTGTGGATTTCCCTGGTCTAAAACCACACTGATAAGGGCCGATCAGGTTGTTGGTAAACGGTTTCAGGCGTTCACATATTACGGCAGATAGGATCTTGTAAGCGATGTTGAGTAGACTTATGCCTCTGTAGTTGGCGCAGTTCAGAGAGTCTCCTTTTTTGTAGATCGGGCAAACGATGCTGAGGTTCCATTCTTCAGGCATGCTTTCATCCGACCAGATTTGACTTATGAGTTGATGGATGTTGCTTACCAAATCATCTCCGCCAGCTTTATAAAACTCCGGCGGCCTTATTAAGCTTGAGTTTAGATATAGCTATCCTCACTTCACTTAGGTCGGGTGGTTGGCAGTTTTCGCTATCGTTGCCAATATTAAATGGTTCGTTCTGCCTGACAGCGGAATGTTGTTGGTCATCGCCGTTTAACAGTCTGCAGAAGTGGTTCTTCCTTATCCTCAGCATCGGCTGTGTCTCAACTACGATATTTCCTTGTTCATCTCGACAGGATTCTGTTCGAGCCTTGTATCCTTGGCTTTGACGTTTTACACTTTGGTAAAACTTGCGAACATCGTCCTTGGAGTGGCACCTCTCAATATCCTCGATCGCGCGCTTTTCTTGCTCTTTTTTCTTCTTTCTGAAAAGCCGATGTTCTTCCCTTCTTCTTTGCCTGTAGAGTTCAATGGCAGCTCTCGTCTTCACCTGCAGCTTAGCCTTGTAGGCCTCATTCTTGGCTGCGAGTATCTGTCGGCATTCCTCATCAAACCAGGGAGGGGTTTCTTGCTGGTGGCCGCGAGAAACCTAGCACATCAGTTGCGGCTGATCTAATGGCTTGTTGGCATCGTTGCCATTGTTCTTCGACATTAGATGCTGGTGGTGTGGTGTAAATCGAGAGGTTAAGGGATACGCATTGCGCGAAGGTTTTGGCGGTCTCTGGCGATTGCAGTCTTTCGACATTAAATTTTTTCACGAGTCGATGTTAGCCCCTCGGAATGTTAGGACATCCAAAATACTGGATGCGTGCCTCTTGTCTATCGCAAAGTGATCAATTTGATTGACTGTTCGTTGATCTGGAGACCGCCATGTCCCCTTATGGATATCGAGGTGAGGAAACCGTGTGCTGGCTATAGTGGCATTTCGTTCCGTAGCGAAATCAATTAGCCTAAGTCCGTTACCAGACGTGTTGTCGTGTAGGCTATATATGCCGACAATACTGCTAAAGATGTCTTCTCTTCCTACTTTTGCGTTAAAATCTCCCAGCACGATTTTAACATCGCAATCCTTAGTTATATCATCTTTTTCCTCCGTCGGAGCATGAGCGCATATAAGGCTTATGTTGCCGAATTTGGCCTTGATGCGGATTGTATATATATTTCGTCCATATAAAATTTTTCCACGCCCACTTTTTAGGGGCGTTTTTAGTAAAAATCATATTTTTGGTAAAATTTTTAAATATTCGAAAAAACTTTTGATGCAAAAACATTTCGCCCTTAGACCATATTAACCCACGCCTTCTTTTTCCTACAAAAACCATTTGTATACCCAACCCCAAGGCATATGAAATAAAAAAACTTTGTTATTTGTCGAACCATCAAATATTTTGATAAACTGTCTGAACAATATTGTTAACACATTTGCGCACTCGACCGAGCTCCCGTAACCGCTGATGTGGAATGAATAATATATCACTCATCCACCAACTTCACTCGATCGAGCTGCATGAGCATACCTCCCCCTATTTTACCTGGCTGAGTGGCTGGGATTTTACCACTCCCTACAGTCGATGTATCAAGTAAGCCTACACTGGTCAACACAAGTAAGCCTACACTTGGTCAACAATATGTTGTAACTATGCATTTTCTATATTTCATCGTCATAAACCCACATTTTGGGGATATTAATTTTAAAGATGTAATGGGATAGGGTATTAAACGATCCGCAGAATTCGCGGTAAAATTAAAAATCTTTTTAAAGTCTTAAAAAAAATTAAAACTTACCATTTTGAATGGAATCCTTTTCGTCCAGCAACCGCATATTTGCTTCATTATCCTCATCGCTTATTGCGGCTATTTTCGTCCAGCTTTTGTTGAAAGGGAAAAACTCAAAGAGTTCCCCTTTTTCACCACCATTTGTGATTTCACTTTCCTTAGCCATTTGCTCTGTTTGTTTTAGTAATCCCTTTTTATACGCGTGTTTTTTTTTTACCAAGCATTCATAAATAAATTACAACCAAACTTCCGCCAATGTGCTAAGCACACTTTTATGATATTCATAAAAATATAACAACTATCACTTTACCAATATTGTATTGATATCTTCTTCTTTTTTTTGTTTATTGATATATTTTACATTAATTCATAAAAAAACACGACAAAACAACATTAAACGATCAAATTTTGTAGGGGGTCGTTGATAACGTACTTAAGGTATTTCTTTGAACTGATTTGTGATTTCTGACGATAGTCCAAATTTCATTTGACAATCTTAAATAACAAATAAATATGTTTTGGTTAATGGATAGATAAATATTTTTTTTAGCAGATACTCCATAATCAGATATTGTTGCATGAGATATTTATTGAACCGACATTGTTGGTGATAGCTGATATTTGTATTTAAAATAGACGCGTGCGAGTGCTTAATAGGGTCTGAGATCCAATGAAGCCAGACTATCATAGACAGTGGCTGTGCATACAAAATTTGATTTATTTGCATTTTATGTGGAAATGTAAATGTGCGAATGTAATTTCTATATTCCTTCACCCAACCAAACAATAATTCGATGTGGAGTCATAGCTGTAGTTAACATTTGCAAAAATTAAGAAAAAGGTAACTTAATGGCATATTAACTTTGAATATTTAAAAATTGACTTTTCTAGCTTTAGACCCTTATTTTGAAGTTTACCTACTACAGATAAACACTTTCCGTGAAATAAAAAAACACAAGAAGTCATCTGACTGAAGTCAATTCTTTTGAAATAAAAAAGGTTCTCTTAAATAGTGGGATGGATTTTGACAGTTCATGTTAAGTTTTTGATTGTCAAGCTTTCAGTCAACTATTCCACGCTTGGTGGCCAAATTCGAGTAGATCGGTTCACTGAGAAATCACCCAACAACAATCGCACATTAACGTAACGCCTTGGCGCTGTCCGTGAGAGGTTGCAGGGGAACCCGATTGAGTTAATTCCGTGCCGTGCTTTTTTGTTTTATTCAATTTTAATATCGGCCGGATCCGATATTAAAACTGAATAAAGCAAGTATACTAATTTGAGTACTTAAACACTATATCAGTGATGCCAAGTACATTTTAAAATATTTATAGATACTAGGTGCTTTGGGTTAACTACCCATCCACGGAAAAAAGCTTATGTTACGAAGCAACCAATAGCTTCGGAAAGGACTGATATTATTGTTGATGACCATACTTACTTACTTACTTAAGTGGCGCTACAGTCCGGAATGAACCTGGGCCTCAACCAACATGCCTCTCCAATTAGCCCGGTCCTTAGCTAACTGCCTCCAGTTGCGCACTCCAAGTTGGTTGAGGTCGGTTTCCACTTGTGCGCGCCACTTAAGGCGAGGTCTTCCTCTACTGCGTCCGACGTCTGGCTGGGAATCGAAGACTCTGCGAGCCGGAGTATTGGTGTCCATTCGTTCTACATGTCCTAGCCATCTTAAACGTCCAATGCGGAGTTTTTTGACCAGGGGCATGTCGCTGTACAGCTCGTATAGTTCTTGGTTGAATCTTCGTCTCCATAGCCCGTCAACGCAAACGGGACCGAAGATTTTTCGAAGAATTTTCCTCTCGAATCTACCAAGGATTTCTTCATCCGCTTTTGATACGGTCCATGCTTCAGCGCCGTAGAGCAGGACTGGGATGATCAGGGTCTTATATAGGGTTTCCTTAGTAGTTCGAGTGAGGGCTTTACTACTAAATTGCCTTCTTAGCCCGAAGAAACAGCGGTTGGCAAGAGTAATTCTTCGTTTAATTTCTGACGAGATGTTGTTGTCAGAGCTAATAGCGGAGCCGAGGTAGACAAAGTCCCGTACTACCTCAAAGTTATATCTGTCAATGGTGACGTTCTGTCCAATTCGTCGATGTTGTGAGTCCTTTCGTGATGACAGCATATACTTAGTCTTACCCTCATTTACTGCTAAACCCATTTTCGCCGCTTCCTTCTCTATACTAGCAAACGTGGCTATGACATCACGTTGAGTCCTACCAATGATGTCAATATCGTCAGCGTATGCTAGTAGTTGCACCGACTTTTGGAAAATTGTGCCTCTGGTGTTGGCTTTGGAGTTTTGCACAATTCTCTCAAGAATCAGATTAAAGAAGTCACATGACAGCGCATCGCCTTGCCTAAATCCTTTTTTGGTATCGAATGTGTCGGTGAGGTCGTTTCCGACCCTGATGGAGCAGCGAGAATTCTCTATCGTCATCCTACACAAACGGACGAGTTTGGGCGGTATACCAAAACTAGACATGGCTCTATACAGTTCGTCTCTATAAATGCTGTCATATGCGGCTTTGAAATCGATGAATAGGTGGTGGGTATCGATTTGGACTTCTTGAGTTTTTTCCAGGATCTGCCGAAGTGTGAAAATTTGATCGGTTGTGGACTTTCCTGGCCTAAAACCACACTGATAAGGGCCAATCAGGTTGTTGGTAAACGGTTTCAGGCGTTCACATATTACGGCAGATAGGATCTTGTAGGCGATGTTGAGGAGACTTATGCCTCTGTAGTTGGCGCAGTTCAGAGGGTCTCCTTTTTTGTGGATCGGGCAAACGATGCTGAGGTTCCATTCTTCAGGCATATTTTCATCCGACCAGATTTGGCTTATGAGTTGGTGGATGTTACTTACCAAGTCATCTCCGCCGGCCTTATAGAGCTCAGCGGGAAGGCCGTCATTTCCGGCAGCCTTATTAAGCTTGAGTTTAGATATTGCTATCCTCACTTCACTCAAGTCGGGTGGTTGGCAGTTTTCGCTGTCGTTGCCAATATTGAATGGTTCGTTCTGCCTGACAGCGGAATGTTGTTCGTCATCGCCGTTTAACAGTCTGCAGAAGTGGTTCTTCCATATCCTCAGCATCGACTGTGTCTCAACTACAATATTTCCTTGTTCATCTCGACAGGATTCTGTTCGAGCCTTGTATCCTTGGCTTTGACGTTTTACACTTTGGTAAAACTTGCGAACATCGTTCCTGGAGTGGCACCTCTCTATATCCTCGATCGCGCGCTTTTCTTGCTCTTTTTTCTTCTTGCTGAAAAGCCGATGTTCTTCCCTTCTTCTTTGCCTATAGAGCTCAATGGCAGCTCTCGTCTTCACCTGCAGCTTAGCCTTGTAGGCCTCGTTCTTGGCTGCGAGCATCTGTCGGCATTCCTCATCAAACCAGGGGTTTCTTGCTGGTGGGCGCGAGAAACCTAGCACATCAGTTGCGGCTGATCTAATGGCCTGTTGGCATCGTTGCCATTGCTCTTCGACATTCGATGCTGGTGGTATGGTGTTAATCGAGAGGTTAAGGGATACGCGTTGTGCGAAGGTCTTGGCGGTCTCTTGCGATTGCAGTCTTCCGACATTAAATTTTTTCACAGTATTTCTGGATTGTTGTGGCGTGGTGGATATCCGCATTCTTACCTTGGCTGCTACAAGGTAGTGATCCGAGTCGATGTTAGCTCCTCGGAATGTTCGGACATCCAAAATACTGGATGCGTGCCTCTTATCTATCGCAATGTGATCAATTTGGTTGACCGTTCGTTGATCTGGAGACCGCCATGTCCCCTTATGGATATCGAGGTGAGGAAACCGTGTGCTGGCTATAGTGGCATTTCGTTCCGTAGCGAAATCAATTAGCCTAAGTCCGTTACCAGACGTGTTGTCGTGTAGGCTATGTTTTCCGACAATACTTCTAAAGATGTCTTCTCTTCCTACCTTTGCGTTAAAATCTCCCAGCACGATTTTAACATCGTACTTCGGTAGTCGCTCATAGGTTTTGTCGAGGAGCTCGTAGAAGCAATCCTTAGCTATATCATCTTTTTCTTCCGTAGGAGCGTGAGCGCATATAAGGCTTATGTTGGCGAATTTGGCCTTGATGCGGATCGTTACTATGCGTTCGCTAATGTCTTGGAAACATAAGACTTCTTGCCGAAGTCTGGCACTTATAACAAATCCGCATCCGAATAGTCGCTGTTTCTGCTCACTATAACACGGTCCGTAGTATATGTCACAGTTTTTCATCCTCTTTTTGCCCGGCCCATCCCATCGTATTTCCTGGATGGCAGTAATGTCTGCTTTGTAGCAGTTTAGGGCTTCCGCTAGTTGTTCGCCTGCACCTCTCCTGTTTAATGTTCTCACATTCCAGGTGCAGATACGAACGTCGTTGTCCTTTTTTCGTTTAGCAGGGTCGTCAACAATAAAATCAGTCCTTTCCGAGGCTATTGGTTGCTTCGTAACCATGATTTTTTTCTGTGGGTGGGTAGTTAACCCAAAGCACAACCCCCAACCTGGAGGGCCAGTTCCAATTTATTAGATACCCCTAGGACACGGGGCCATCAGTATCCACTACGGGATTGAGCGCTGCCGTTGGCCTTTCGGTTCATCCGCCACCATCTCTGTTCAAGGGGCCTGACTAACCCTTGAAATTCCTAGACAACCTGTTGTCCGAATATGTCAGAGCAGCTCATCTAGGTTCGCCTGGGACAGCAGGCCGGGTATTCATCCGTGCCATTCTCACCAGGGTGTTTATAGTGTTGCTGTTTTTCGTCGTGTTATCAACACTCGCACTTATCGTTTAGCAAGTCAAATCCGGTTGGATGAGACCAGTACCCGATGGTTACCACTTGGAGGTAAAGATAAGCACATTTGATGTGTAGTCAGAGTTGCAACACTGGGCATTGCCAAGTTAACGCCAATCAGAGTCTACCCTCGTTCTACAACACCCAACCATCAATGTTGATGACTTGTTGTTGATGACCATGCTAAACGAAAAAAGGACAACGACTTTCGTGGCTGCACCTGGAATGTGAGAACATTAAACAGGAGGGGTGCAGGCGAATAACTAGCGGAAGCCCTAAACTGCTACAAAGCAGGCATAACTGCCATTCAGGAAATACGATGGAATGGGCCGGGCAAAAAGAGGATGAAAAACTGTGACATCTACTATGGACCGTGTTATAGTGAGCAGAAACAGCGACTATTTGGATGCGGATTTGTTATAAGTGCCAGACTTAGGCAAGAAGTCTTATGTTTTCAAGACATTAGCGAACGCATTATAACAATCCGCATCAAGGCCAAATTCGCCAACATAAGCCTTATATGCGCTCATGCTCCGACGGAGGAAAAAGATGATATAACTAAGGATTGCTTCTACGAGCTCCTCGACAATACCTATGAGCGACTAACAAAGTACGATGTTAAAATCTTGCTGGGAGATTTTAACGCAAAGGTAGGAAGAGAAGACATCTCTACCAGAAGGTACGGTCGGAAAATATAGCCTACATGACAACACGTCTGATAACGGACGTAGGATAGTTGACTTCGCTACGGAACGAAATGCCACTATAGCCAGCACACGATTTCCTCGCCTCGATATCCATAAGGGGACATGGCGGTCTCCAGATCACGAACAGTCAACCAATTGATCAAATTGCGATAGACAAGAGGCACGCATCCAGTATTTTGGATGTCCGAACATTCCGAGGGGCTAACATCGACTCAGACCACTACCTTGTTGTAGCCAAGGTAAGGATGCGGATACCCACCACGTCACAAAAAACCAGAAATACTGTGAAAAAATTTAATGTCGAAAGACTGCAATCGCCAGAGACCGCCAAGACCTTCGAGCAACGCGTATCCCTTAACCTCTCGACTCACACACCACCAACATCTAATGTCGAAGAACAAAGGCAACGATGCCAACAAGCCATTAGATCAGCCGCAACTGATGTGCTAGGTTTCTCGCGGCCACCAGCAGAAACCCCTGGTTTGATGAGGAATGCCGACAGATGCTCGCAGCCAAGAACGAGGCCTATGGCTAAGCTGCAGGCAAAGAAGAAGGGAAGAACATCAGCTTTTCAGAAAGAAGAAAAAAGAGCAAGAAAAGCGCGCGATCGAGGATATAGATAGGTGCCACTCCAGGAACGATGTTCGCAAATTTTACCAAAGTGTAAAACGTCAAAGCCAAGGATACAAGGCTCGAACAGAATCCTGTCGAGATGAACAAGGAAATATTGTAGTTGTGACACAGTCGATGCTGAGGATATGGAAGAACCACTTCTGCAGACGTTAAACGGCGATGACGAACAATATTCCGCTGTCACGCAGAACGAACCATTCAATATTGGCAACGACAGCGAAAACTGCCAACCACCCGACCTGAGTGAAGTGAGGATAGCAATATCTAAACTCAAGCTTAATAAGGCTGCCGGAAATGACGGCCTTCCCGCTGAGCTCTATAAGGCCGGCGGAGATGACTTGGTAAGTAACATCCACCAACTCATAAGCCAAATCTGGTCGGATGAAAATATGCCTGAAGAATGGAACCTCAGCATCGTTTGCCCGATCCACAAAAAAGGAGACCCTCTGAACTGCGCCAACTACAGAGGCATAAGTCTCCTCAACATCGCCTACAAGATCCTATCTGCCGTAATATGTGAACGCCTGAAACCGTTTACCAACAACCTGATTGGCCCTTATAAGTGTGGTTTTAGGCCAGGAAAGTCCACAACTGATCAAATCTTCACACTTCGGCAGATTCTGGAAAAAAAACCCAAGAAGTCCAAATCGATAACCCACCACCTATTTATCGATGTTAAAGCCGCATACGACAGCATTTATAGAGACGAACTATACAAAGCCTAGTATGCCGCCCAAACTCGTCCGTTTGTGTAGGATGACGATGGAGAATTCCCAATGATCCATCAGGGTTGGCAACGACCACAACGACCAAAAAAGGATTTATCCAAGGCGATGCGCTGTCATGTGACTTCTTCAATTTGATTCTTGAGAGGATTGTGCAAAACTCCCGAGCCAACACCAGAGGTACAATTTTCCAAAAATCGGTGCAACTACTAGCACACGCAGAAGATATTGACATCATTGGTAGGACTCAACGTGATGTCATAGCCACGTTTGCTAGTATAGAGAAGGAAGCTGCAAAAATTGGTTTAGCAGTAAATGAGGGCAAGACTAAGTATATGCTGTCAACAAGAAAAGAAACACAACATCGACGAATTCGACAGAACGTCACCATTGACAGATATAACTTTGAGGTAGTACGGGACTTTGTCTATCTCGGCTCCGCTATTAACTTTGACAACAACATTTCGTCAGAAATTAAACGAAGAAGAACCCTTGCCAACCTCTGTTTCTTCGGGCTAAGAAGGCAATTTAGTAGTAAAGCCCTCACTCGAACTACTAAGGAGATCCTATATAGGACCCCGATCATCTCACTCCTACTTTACGGCGCTGAAGCGTGGACCGTATCAAAAGCGGATGAAGAAATCCTTGGTCGATTCGAAAGGAAAATTCTTCGAAAAATCTTCGGTCCCGTTGGAGACGAAGATTCAACCACGATCTATACGAGCTGTACAGCGATATACCCCTACTCAAAAAACTCCGCATTGGACGTTTAAGATGGCTAGGTCATAGAGTAGAGTCTTCGATTCCCAGCCAGACGTCGGACGCAGAAGAGGAAGACCTCTTCGCACAAGTAGAAACCGACCTCAACCAACTTGGAGTGCGCAACTGGAGGCAGTTAGCTAAGGACCGATCTAATTGGAGAGGCATGTTGGTTGAGGTCCAGGTCCAGGATTGTAATTATACGTAAGCAAGCAAAATTGCTGAATTTGGTGTGTCGAGACCCCCTTTCAACAATTAAACTCAATGTTTGGTGTGCTTTATATGCTGATAGTCGGCAAATATTTCTTAAGGACGATGCCTGCCAAAATGTAACCGTCAATGGAGAGCGCTGTAGAAACATGATTTCTGACTTCTTCGTTCCTCAGTTGAATGACATTGACTTGACAGAGCTTTGCTTTCAAAAAGACGGCGCAACATGTCACACGACGAGCGACACCATCAATATATTGCGGAAAACATTAGCTGAGAGCATAATTTCGCGTAATGCACCTGTGAACTGGGCTCCACGATCCTGTGATCTCACGTCTTTAGATTACTTTCTTTGGGGGTAGGTGAAGTCACTTTTGTTTTTTTTTTTAAATTCTGACCTGCCGAAGCAGGAATATACACATCGACCTAAAAGATCTATTGTGCTTGCCGTCAGATGCTTTTTAGGTTAGTAGCGCTTCTACTTTCCTAATGTAGCTGATAATACTTTCAGCCGAAGATTTCGTCAGTTCTTCGGGACTTAAAAATTCCCTGAAGAAAGATTCCCTTCTCATTGTTTAGGTGATATCGCAGACCGTGATGATCAGTTAGGTAGCCTACTAAGTTTTTGATATCGTGCCTGCGAAGATTTAGTATCTTATTGGCATCTGATTTGAAGGGCTGAATAGCTCTTTTGTCCTGTCTTAGGCCTGGGATGTTTCCCCAGTATGAAACACATCTGTTTTGTTCCCAGTTTTTTATGACTAGATTTATGGCTGTTTTGGGATTGCACAGAAAGGTTCAGGTCCAATGAAGGGGGTTTCCGAACCTTTTCTGGCTAGTTCATCAGCTTTTTCGTTACCTTCAACTCCCTTATGTCCGGGGATCCACCATAGTTTGGTTTTGTTCCTGGAACTTAGTGTTTGGAGGGAGTTGAAGCAGTGTAGAACTGATTTGGAGTCAATGATGTGCGAGCTAAGGGCTTTTATAGCTGCTTGACTGTCCGTGAATATATGGATGTTTGCGCCTTTAATACCTGAGTTGTGTATTAGGTTTGCGCATTCTTTTATGGCATGGAGCTCAGCTTGGAATACACTAGGGCTTTTTCCCATAGGTATTGAGATGTTTTTATTTGGTCCATGTATGCCAGCTCCTACCCCTGAGTCCATTTTAGAACCATCCGTATACCACTTTAGGCCGTTTAGGCAGTTTGTGAAGTCACTAGTCTATGCCGATAAACCAGAGAAGTTGTTCGATTTGGAAGTCAACATTCGCCGTGTTATTGCTGATATACGGCACCAGTTGCTCGATAAAGTTGTCGAAAATTGAACCTCACGATTGCGCTTCATTCTAGCTAGCCGTGGCACGTATATGCCCGACATCATAATCAACTTTTTTAATGAAAATTATAAATTCGTTGATGTTTCGAAGACTTCTGTTAGAAATAAGCAATGATGGAACGCATTTGAAGATTTCCTTCCCTCTTACCTACCACCAAGGATGTAAAGTATGTAATCAGATTCACAAATCACCGTCTCCATTGATCTATTTATTGTTTTGTACTCAAGCCATCACTTGTCTAATGACGTTCAAAGTCTTAACACAAACACAACAATATCGATAACAGAATACATGTTACGGGTTATTCACTTATTTTTACGTTTTCCCATTGAACACGTCCCGAGTATCATTTATTAGATTTCCTCTAGTGACGTTAACAGATGTATACTAAAGCACGTGAGGAAATTTGTAATAGATATTCTAATTTGTAAATTAATACCGTGTTTACATTTGACACATCCATCCAACTTATAAAACGTATTTTTCAAACAACTTTCCAAAAAAAAAAAAAAACTATCAACAACCGAACGAAATCACTGAACGTGTATCTCCAACACAAGAAAACGTACGTCTGCAACGAAATTACTAAAATCTGTGCTCAAACCTTTAAGAGCTCTCACTTTTACACTTCAATGCCATTGCTTGAACAACAATGTCCTTAATCACCACTTTTTCACTGAAACGCAACTTATTTGCGCATTTTTCTCAAACACACGTATCTTCTCCTTTATAAACTAAAATAACCTTCTTCCCTTATCAAAGCCCCACGGAGGTCGCTGAATTCCCAACCGACATTTTTTTGGCATTAATTCGCCACCGGAAACAGCGATAAAATTCAAAAACAAAAAACTCGTTGAATATGATTTTCGGGAGTTCGCGCGCGTTTCCTTTCAATTGCAAAAAAAAAAGTCTCGGAGAGCTTGAACGGTGAAATAACCAACCGTCCTATGATCATACTATCGCGATACTGTTACGGTAGCGATGGTTGCCAAATGGTTGGAGTCGCTATTGTCGCGTTGAAGCGCATTGATTAGCAAACTACTACCAGTAGGTACCTACTAGGTGTAGACTCGCCGGTCGGCTAGCAGCGCAGCGCCACACTAGTAGCTGGCGGCGCAAAATAAAAAGAGGCTTGGCCCGCTCAGTCCGCACCACCGATAAATAAATCGCTGGCTGACTCTGTCGAAATAAATCGTCGCGAGAGCCCGGTGTATCGGTGTGTCGGTATGTCGGGTTGTCGGTATCTAAGTATGCTGTCGTGCACTCATGATAGTCGTCATATATTTTGTAGGCATAGGCTCTATGGCATAACCTCTGTAGGCTGTGTCTTGGAATCTTGTGTTTTGTTTTGTTTTTGTCAAAGTGAACGAAAATTCCTTTCAATGATTTTGGAAGTCGCCGGCTTTGCATGGTAAAATACTTGAAATTGACGGCAATTTATAGAACTGTGTGCTGAGTTTGAGTGTGAGTTTGAGAGGGGCTGCTCTGGAAAAAGTATCTAGTGAGCTGCATGCATATCGCGCCTACTGTAATTGAAACACGAACTGCACCCCCGCTAAATTGGTTCATTGCGGTCGGTTTCGGTTGACATTTGTCGTGCTCTTGTATGTGTGCTTGGTGTGAATGAATGAGCTAAACATGGTCATCGGCGACGACAACGACAACGACGACGAGACCCAGAGTTGAGGGTTACTTTTAGCTTATGCTTGTCGCCGAGTTGTTGTTGTTGTTGGTGGTGGTGGTGGCGATATTGTGACCGTGTCCTCTCCGGGTATAATGTGATTATTTTAAATTTTATTTTATTTACTTATTTATTGTTTTGGATGTGTATCTATACATGTATGGATACGGGTGTATAATTGGGTGGCAGCTATAAATGTGTCTTGGCATTGTTTTGTTTTCGAATGGCAGTTGTATTTGCCAAGCTAACTGTTATGAGAGGGTATTTATGGAAATTGTGATGACATTTCTACTTTATGATGCTTTTGCTACTTTGCATGGTGGACGTGAGGAATTTCCTTTACATGTACCCGTCCATGAATGATAAAGTTTAGAGATTTATTGTATTGTCGAAGGTTCCAACTCAATACAATGTAAATAACAGATTCATCAGTTTAGCTAAGGTTGATGTCAGAATCAAACGCACGACTTGGAATCACTGTTTTTTTTTTAATTCCGTCCAGAGGAGTCTTAGAATATCACTACAGTCGCACGAGCAGTAATTCTAAGAGGCGGGAGTAGAAAGGCTATCTTACACACACTTCATACGTCTTAAAACTCTTCCGAAGTAAGCATGTACATTCGTTGGTTGACACGGCTGAGGATCTTGTCTAAACAGTGTCAAATAAAATATTACAAAAAAAAAATAATACAAATTTTTGGCGCAAAAGACTCGTTAGTACCCAGGGCCTAGCTTTCTCACAACCATTCATGTGTGCGTGTGTACTTCTTGCACGATGGCGGGACCTCCTGCTATATGCCGCAATCCGAACGGCTAAGTTGAGATAAGCTTTTCTTGACAATTGATAGTACCCGGATGATTTGTCAGATCATCACGAGAGGATGGCCACTGAAAAAATTCAGAAAAAGTCATTTAGGTGTTTCAATGGCGGCTGGGAATCGTACACAGACCAGGAAAAAAAAGGATAGGTACTCCAAAGGGTAGCCAAGACAAATGTGTTATAAAAAATCTGTGTCCAATAATACTAAGGATTCTGTTGAATTATTTGCTCAGTTCTTTGATGGGTTTTTTCTCCATCAGTAATACCCACTCTGCCGGAATCATTTTTAATGCCTAAAGTTGACTTTAGCCAATTAGCTTTGGAGATTCAGGATATTCAGGATAGCCTCAAACCAAATCCAAATCCATGGCACTCCTGCAATCTTTTTAAAAAATAGTTGAAGCTCTATTTGTAAACCCGTATTTATAGATAGATATAGATATTTTATTTTGTATATAATTTAACATTAGGTTTGATACCGCACATTTTACACAGAGATTTGATAACAAGTACTTTTCTTCTGAAACATTGTATATATATTTGATTATTAGATATAAGATATAAGATTGTTGCTTGGAGAAAATTACAAACAAAAACTCCAAATGTAAAGAGAAAAAAAAAATATTATTAATAAAGGAATAAAAAAAAAAGGTTATGACTAGTAATATGAGTAAAATTAAATAAATAAGAAATATTTAGTAAAAAAAAAAGATAAATAAATTTATAAATGAGTTGATAAAATAAAAAATAAATAAATAAATAAATAAATAAATAAATATATAAATAAGTAAATAAACAAATAAATAAATGAATAAATAAACAAATAACAATTTAAATAAATAACACTTAAATATATAACAATTAAATAAATAAAAATTAAATAAACAACAAAAAAAAATAAATAACATTTAAATAAATAACAATTATCTAAATATATTAAGTAGCTTAAAGAAAGACAAAATTTTAAGTTACATAAAAGACATATACGAATTTATTTATGTACATAGATATGTAAATATATATATATATATATATATATATATATATATATATATATATATATGTATTTTTTTTTTTTTTTAATTTGAGTTCAAAGCATTTATTAAGGGATTATCAGCAAAACTGCAACGTTCTAAAAAATTTCTTTGGAGTTTCGCCATTCTATTATATATCAAGTCAACATTCGCTTTTCTATGTAAGTCTTTGGTTGAGTGGTGCCAAGGGTAATTTAGCATTAATTTTAGAATTTTATTTTGAGCTATTTGTATTTTTTTTTAAGTGACACTTAGCGCAGTTTCCCCATACTTGGTATCCATAAAGCAAAATTGCCTGAAAAAATACCTTAAAGCTTATTATTTTGTTTTCTGTAGAAAGCAATGAGTTTCTATTGATGAATGGATACAACATTCTATTGGCGATTGATATTTTCTTTAGTGTTCTTGTAGTATGTTCATTAAAGGTCAATTTCGTGTCCAAGTAAATACCTAAATATCTTACGCAATGCTCCCATCTAATGACTATTCCATTTACCTAAATTGGGTTATTAGGTAGGAAACAAGACTTTCTTTTTCGTTTAAAAAAAATAGCTTGAATTTTATTCTCGTTCAGTTTTATTTTCCATTTTTTGTAGTATTTTTCAAGTATTTTCATCGCATTATTTAAATTCCTTTCAATCTTAAAAGCGAACTCATAAGATGAAAATATTGCAGTATCATCTGCGAATATAGCAGCATTACAATTAGGCAGTTTTGGGAAATCTGCTGTAAAAATATTGTACAGTACAGGACCAAGAACAGAACCTTGCGGGACACCAGAATGGAACGATACTAGATTAGATACACCACTATTAACATGGACTTTAAAACATCGACAAGATAAGAAACTTTGGACTATTTTACAAATATAAGGAGGAAAATTTAACATTATCATCTTATATATAAGGCCAGCATGCCAGACAGTATCGAAAGCCTTTTCAATGTCAAGTTAAATCATACCAGTCGATTTTTTAACTGCACGATTCTGCTTTATATATTTGCAAATTCTAAGCACTTGGTGGGAAGTACTGTGGTAACGCCTAAATCCAAATTGTTCTAATGGATAAATGTCATTGTCAGATATAAATTTTGTTATTTATGATATTTAATTTATCGCTAGCTTCTGGTTTATTCCTCGATGACTGGAGGATGACTTTGAATCTGGCTCTAAAAATGATATAGAAAATTACAGAGGTATTTGCAAACATTCGGCTATACCAAAACTTTTTGAATAGTATAGTATAGTGAAAAATAAAATCCATTTTCACATCTTTATATATAAAAATGAAACCCGTTTTCCGTTGTCACGACATAACATGAAAACGGCTTGAC
This sequence comes from Rhingia campestris, assembly GCA_932526625.1. Taxonomy (NCBI): domain Eukaryota; kingdom Metazoa; phylum Arthropoda; class Insecta; order Diptera; family Syrphidae; genus Rhingia; species Rhingia campestris. The sequence goes on from OW052183.1 coordinate 11,985,921, forward strand.
CGATTTGGCTTACGGAAAAAAATATTGAGAAAATCTCTCAGGTCAGCTTTGAGAAAATAAATACTACTAACACTAAAATACTATTACGGACCCTTAAACGAAACAGTACCCGGGCGAAGCCGGGCCGGGCAGCTAGTTAAGGAATATATATCGGAATATTAGCATTTGTTTTGTTTCGGGTCGTTCGACAACAACAAATCTTGTCCACTTCACATCTTTTGTTATCAACGCGATTGAAAGTGGATGTCAAGTTGACACTGTTTATACGGACTTTAACAAAGCCTTTTACTCTGTGAACCACAAATTGCTAATTAGTAAGCTGAATCAATTTGAATTTCATTCAGCTATGATGAAATTGATTTCATCTTTCTTGATTGGTAGGTTCCACAAAGTATGTATAGATAACAATTATTCAAGATTAATATCTTGCACTTCTGGAGTCCCACAAGGCAGTCATCTTGGGCCTCTCCTTTTTATACTATTTATAGATGATATTGTTCAACAGTTGCAATTTTGCCACTGTTTATTGTATGCCGATGATTTCAAAATATTTTTAAAAATTAAATGTTTAGATGACTGTTTGAAGATTCAAAGAGATCTGAACAATTTGTCGACATGGTCCACAAATAAATTAAATGTTCGAAAATGCTTTGCTGGTTCGTTCTCAAGTTCTCAAGCGCAATATTTGCATACGTATTGTATTGAACATACAGGGTGGCGCACCAATTGTGCTACAATAAGAAATTCAAATAACTTTTTTTTAATCGATGTATTTCATTTTTAATTTTTTTTTATTGGTTAGAAAATTAAATTTTATTTTAAATAGTTAGTTGTTTTTAAAGATTATAGATCGCAAATGACCTCCACGCTCTCCCACGCATATGCGGCACCTGATCAAAAAATTATTCATTGTGGCCTGAAGAGTTGAAGTTGGGATCGCCTCAATTATTGTCGTAATGGACTGCTTTAATTCAGTTAAATTCCTGGGCTTCGTTTTATACACCTCTTGCTTGACATAACCCCATAAAAAGAAGTCTGGTGCAGTCAGGTCAGGTGACCTTGGGGGCCAGCGAAGAGTGGAGTTCCTAGAAATTAATTTGTTTGCGAATTTTTTGTTTAGCTCCGCCATAACTGGTCTGGCTATATGTGCAGTTGCTCCATCTTGCTGAAACCAAACGCTGTTGAATGGTATACGTCTTCGGCGCAGTTCTGGGTAAAAAAAACTCCTTCAACATCTTTAAATAACGGTCCCCATTGACAGTAACGGTTACACCGTTTTCTTCAAAGAAGTACGGCCCGACAATACACCTTGATGAAACTGCGCACCACACAGTGACTCGTTCTGGGTGCAGTTCCGTCTCATGGAGCATTTCTGGATTAGACTCTTTCCATATACGGCAATTTTGCTTGTTTACATTGCCGTTAAGATCAAAATGGGCCTCATCAGACATGAACAAACAATTGATCAATGTGTTGTCTTCTTCGGCCATTGATATCATTTTTTGGCAAAATTCCAGGCGAACAGGCAAATCCTGAGGGTTTAACTTGCTAGTAATTTTGACTTTGTACGGAAACAAGTTTAAATCGTCATGAAGTATCCGTTGTAATGACCGTCTACTAACTCCAATTTGCCCCGATAAGTTTCGGGTCGAAACGCTCGGATTGGCCTGTATTGCAGATGCTACTGCTGCGATTGTATCCTGAACCCGAACATTGGCATCTCGATGGTACGGCCTTCGTGCGATGCTTCCAGATTCGGCAAACATGTTTGCAAACCTCATAATGGTCCATCTACTCGGGGGATTACCGCCAAACTCCCGCCTAAATTCCCTTTGGACGGAAATGACGGACTGCAAAGCATGGTACCGTTGCACTATCCAAATTCTTTTCTCCGTATCCCAAGCATCCATTTTTATAAATCTAAATAGTAACCTACCCTGTACATCCTTAAAAAGTGTTCACAAAATCAAAGATCTTGGTGTATATTTAGATACAAAACTAACCTTTGTTTCGCATGTTGAATACATTGCCGCTAGGGCTTATTCTCTTGTTGGTTTCATTAAAAGAAATTCGAAAGATTTCTCTGATCCCCACATATTTGTACCACTTTTCGTTGCCCTCGTCAGGTCAATACTTGAATACGCTGATGTTCTCTGGAATCCAAACTGTATTGAAAGAGTTCAGAGGCGCTTTTCGAAACACATTTTCTTTCAAATGCGGTGGGATTTTCAGCCCTCTTATCAAGCTAGGTGTCAGTTGTTAGGTTTAACGACTCTGAAATCAAGAAGGCGTATACATGACATTTTGTTTGTAAGAGACGTGTGTTCTCTCATCAAAAGTCCTACTCTTCTGTCTATGTTTCCAATTAATGTTATGCAGCGGGTTTTAAGGGATCATCATATCTTTTACCCATTGGGGCACAGAACAAATTATGGTCAGAATGAACCGATCTCTAGATCGCTTAACTCATTTAATGAAATAAGTAGACACATAGATTTTCATATATCCAGAGAACGCTTTAAAAGGATTTTATTCAATTTGCTTTTAAGTAATTTTAAACATAATTTATAATTTAAGACATATTTACTTTTCTGTCATTGAATCCTTTTCTTTTCTATTTCAATTAATTGTTTTATATCGTTTTATGTAAGCTAAGCTTGTTGATGAAATAAATAAATAAATAAATCGTACCCAGACCTTCTGCACGGCAGTTCATCACACTAACCATCGCGCAACTGAGCCCTATTTTTATTATTAATAAATACAATTTGGGCAAATCCAAGGCCAATAAGAAATCTAGCTCATGACGAGCTATCTGTCTTATAGACGATTTTTCCTTACATTAAATCTATAACCTTAGACTCATTGAAGGCTTGTAGACAACGTGTCTGTTTATGGCAGGTCCTATTAAGGCATGTGTTCAGAAGAACTTAGAGAGACGTTCGCCTCATCTTACATAAAAAAGAGTCAAAATTGACAAAATAAGCCCTATTTTCGTCAATGCTCTTACGTTGGAAAAAGATGACACTTGTAAACACTTCTTCTACGAGATTTTCAACAAACCTTATGATTTTGAGCAACCGCCAAAGAAAGGAGTTAAAACAGGTCTGACAACGCATCTGGACTAATTGATTTCAGTATGTAAAAATCTAGGAACCACAATAGGCAGTGTATTGTGGTTACTGAATTACTTAAGTGGCGCTACATTCCGGGATGAACCTGGGTCTCAACCAACATTCCTCTCTAAATAGCCCGGTCCTTAGCTAATTGCCACCAGTTGCTAACTTCAAGTTGGTTGAGGTTGGTTTCTAGTTATGCACGCCACTCAAGACGAACTCTTCCTCTACTGCGTCCGACGTCTGGCTGGGAATCGAAGACTCTGCGAGCCGGAGTATTGGTGTCCATTCGTTATACATGTCCGAGCCATATTAAACGTCCAATGCGGAGTTTTTTGACCAGGTGTATGTCACTGTACAGCTCGTATGGTTCGTGGTTAAATCTTCGTCTCCATAGCCCGTCAACGCAAATGGGACCGAAGATTTTTCGAAAAATATTTCTCTCTCAAAACGACAAAGGATTTCTTCATCCGCTTTTGATAGGATTTATGCTTCAGTGCCGTAGAGCACGACTGGAATGATCAAGGATATAGTTCGAGTGAGGGCTTTACTACTAAATCGCCTTTTTAGCCCAAAGAAGCAACGGTTGGCAAGAGTATTTCTTCGTTTAATTTCTGAGATGTTGCTGTCAGATTAAATAGCGGAGCCAAGGTAAACAAAGTCCAGCACGACCTTAAAGTTATATCTGTCAATGGTGACGTTCTGTATAATTCGTCGATGTTGTGTGACCTTACATAGGTCACACTGTTCGGCTTCCAGATTCGGCAAACATCAGAAGAAAAAGTCTGGTGACGAAAATTCAACGGCGAACTTTGTAAGATAAACAGCGACATAGCCCTGGTCAACCGAAACTCCGCATTGTACAATTAAAAGGAAATTTTTAGCGAATTGAAGCCACTGCTCCAGCCCAAAGAGTCTTCGATTCCTCGCCAGATGGTTTCCCCAGTAAGAGAACCCGCCTTAAGTTGGGCACACAAGTAGGAACTAACCTCAACCAACATAAAGTGCGGTCAGGTTCACCCGAACTGTAGTGCCACTGAAATAAGTAAAAGTCCAAACTAACATATGCCTCTATAATCCAATATAGCACGCAATATCAAACGGCCGGCGCCTAGAAAGCTGAAACATTGTGTTATCGCTTTCAAGTTCCGCTTGTCACTGCTTCACTTAATTACTTTCTAATATGCCCAACGACCACCATTAGTATGTTGATTGCCAGTCAAATGTCAAGTCCATTTAAAGTATCTCCCTGTAGTGTTTTTTTTTTTTTAGCAAGCAAGCAAACCAAAGCGTGTAGTGTAGAATTGCAAATTTCGTTTAATTAAAGTGCTTATTGCAATATGTTCTATTATCAGCATCATCCGCGTTGCCACTGCTGCTCAAATCGTAGCAAAAGTGATACCATTTGCTTGTTTACAATTTACTATTGAAAATGTAACATGAGGAGATTTTGCATCTGGTAGATATTGATACTACTCTACATCCCCTTAATAATGTTACAAAGGTTGAAGATGAGCTTTTGAAACATATAGCTGTGAAGAATTTTTAAACTAATGTCATCTCGATGCAACATGGTAAACCGACAGATGGCTTTTGTTATCTGCATCTCGCGTTGTTTTCGTCTTATCGAACGTATACTGCATGCGGCTGGAAAGAGCTGATTTCTTACTAAAAAAAAACTTGTCTGATAGTTTTGTGATTCGTTGACTTTGTTTGAGCGCGCGTCAAAGATGGATAAGAAAAAAATCTTATTTTACAGATTCTCTTCGATAAATGTGAATAAGCTAAAGATGTGAATTGTATTTATGGTCCTGATACTTTAACAGCCAATCACAAGCAGTTTTGGTTTCGTCGTTTCCATTCCGTTAATTTCGATGACAAAGATCCACGACGTTCTGGAAGGCCAGTTGTCAAAAATGTCTATAAAATCATGGAAATCATCCGACCGTCATTTTGATGGACCAGGAGATAATTAGACAATAATGGGTGACTCGATCCATTTTTATTCCGATGGATGTGGATGTTGGTATATTCTCCGACAGGCTAAGCCTCACCTTATCTTTCGTCTTCCTGATCATTGCAACGTGTTCCAGGCGGAACTCATCGCTATCAAAGAAGCCTAGTCTTGGCTGAAAGAGAATGTAATATCGGCCAAGGATATTAGTATTTTCTCGGACAGCCATGTGGTACCACAATGGACCAACAACTTGTCTAAGTGTGGTGGCCAATTCGCTGGCAGCTACTCTAACACACGAGTTAAAGCAAAAAAACCTTCCTGGAGTTTTTTTTTTTCGTGGGCTGGTGGAAATCTTCATAGACACGATGAGCTCGTGCCCAAAGGAGTGTGAGATTTTTACTCACTAAAACCACCACCCATTTTGTATTTCTGAAGCAACTAAGTAATCGACTCATCTAGCAATTTTTTTTATTACGAGTATATAATATGTTTGGCAGGTAACTTTCATTTGAGAGTTCCTACTTTTTCCGCAATTTATAGCGCGGTTTGTTATTATCGGGCCAAATCTAAGGGTTTAGTTCTTTGTTTATTTGTTTCGTCTAGAATTTTGAGGACTGGTGTATTAACGTGTCCTAATAAACGTTTTCTTATGTTTTCGTGCAAAATTTTTTGTTTCATTTTTAACCGCGGGAATACCCAGATCTCTGCGTATATCTTCATTCCTTGCGTACCACGGCGCATTGACGAACGATCTTAGCATTTTGTTTTGAAAAGCTTGTAAAATGTTTAGATTCGTTTCACTGGTACAGTACAGTTCTCTGTATTTATTCTTAAGTTCTTCGCATTTCTTTTTTACATGCGACTTCCATTTTAATTTTGCATCGAGCGTCATACCGAGATATTTCGCTTCATTTGCAAACGGGACTCGAGCCGTATTTAGAAATACGGACAAATTGTTTGCCCGTTTATACGAAAAATCTACAGGGATCGATTTGCTCTCATTTAGTGCAATCCGCCAGGATTTAGTCCATTCATTAACCTCGTTAAGAGCGTTGTCGTATCTATGCTCAAGATACGACACGAGGATTTTATATAATTGTTCTGGCAGAACTTGACTTAGTTTATACTTAAGGCCTTTGTGCCACACCTTGTCAAAAGCTTGCGACACGTCAAGAAATACGGCTGAACAAATTTTCTTTTCTTCGAAAGCTTTCTCAATTACATCTGTAATTCGATGTACTTGGTCCACCGTTGAATGTTTACTTCTAAACCCAAATTGATGGTCAGGTAAAAGACGTTATTTCTGTTCAATTATGGGGTGTAAGCGACCGAGTAATATCCGTTCAAAAACTTTTGAAATTATTGGAAGAAGTGAAATACGCCTGTAAGATTTTATTTCATTCGGTGATTTTCCTGTTTAGAACCATAATCACTTCCGCGACTTTCCACTGTCTTGGTATGTATTGAAATCTGATTTATAGTAAAAAGAAGCTTAGTTAATGCTTTCCGAGGCAACATTTTAAGAAGTTCTCCTGTAATCAGATCATAACCCGGAGCTTTTTTAGGCTTTATTTTCTGTATTTCCCGTTTAAGCTCGGCAATACTTGCATATCTTACTATGTTATTATCGGTTGTACTCTCAAATATATTAATGTTTTCATTTTGCGCCAGACCATCAAATGGCTTAAATGTTTCCTCAAGATCTGAGGCAAAAACGTCAACTTTTTCCTTATCGCTCTTTGCCCAAACGTCTTGAGTTACCCTAATTGGCGGCATAGCGATTTTTGGCCGTTTTATGACTCTAATTGCTTTCCAGAGCGAATAATTCGATTCCTTTCCAGCGGTTAGGCTTTGCATATAAGTTTCTACTGCATGGTTTTTAAAATTTTTAATCGAATTTGATAGCAAATTACTCAACCGATTGAGATGTGTTTTATCTTGCTCTTTTTTCTTGTTTCTGAAAAAAGAGCTCAATGGCAGTTCTCGTCTTCACCTGCAACTTACCTTGTAGGCCTCGTTCTTAGCTGCGGACATCTGTCGGCATTCCTCATCAAACCAGGGGTATCTTGCTGGTGGCCGCGAGAAACCTAGAAAATCAGTTGCGGCTGATCGTTGCCATTGATGTTGGCATCGTTGGCATTGTTCTTCAACATTAGATGCTGGTGGTATGGTGTGAATAGAGAGGTTTAGGGATACGCGTTGTTCGAAGGCGGTCTCTTGCGATTGCAGTCTTTCGACATTAAATTTGTTCACAGTATTTCTGGTTTGTTGTGGCGTGGTAGATATCCGCATCCGCTGCAACAAGGTAGTGGTCCGAGTCGATGTTAGCCCCTCGGAATGTTCGGACATCCAAAATACTGGATGTGTGTCTCTTGTCTATCGCAATGTGATCAATTTGGTTGACTGTTCGTTGATCTGAAGACCGATCACGGAATATTCCACTGTATGGAATAATCCGTATCCCAGTGTCAAAAGACTCAATAGCGGTTCGTATTTCAAAAGTATGCCATACAATTCCAGAATGTCTTGCAATTGTGTTGGCTCGAGTTATTCCAAAAGTTAAGTCGGTTGATTAGGTTAATTTCATGTCAATGCCCCAAGTGTTCAACGTCTGCGAATTGACACGAAAAATACATCGGGGCTGAAGGACATCTGTCAATTGCTGCTACTTTGGCTGTAGCTGTACAGCATCTTTTTACCTTTTTATAACAACCACATCATAAAATTCGCGGTTATATCTTCTCCTTCATTCACTTTTCTCGCATTCAGGACCAAATTTCGACAAAGAATTTTTGCTCGAAAGGGTCTATTTTGTTCTCCGTATTCCTACTTATCATCCAGAACTTGGCATCGTAGGATTAGGGACTGGTAAATAAATAAAACTTTCGAGTTAGGAGTTTGATGATTTTTAGTCAATTGGTTCCGCTAAAACCAATGAGCTTCTGTTTACCAGACCCCAATTGCTAGAGTTTTTTTGGAAGTCTTTGTATTCCTCCTTTTTCTTGCACAGGATTTTCTTCTCATCCCTTCTTCTGAGTCGGTCCTGCTCAGCGCTGTCCTAGTTTGGCGTTGCATCCTCCTTTTTTCGACACGGATAATACCAGTGAGATTTTTTTGAAGGTGGCCCGAGGTGGTCTAGTTTGTAAATATTTAGCATTTTTTTAACAGTGTTGCTGTCCTTCTGCGCGTTCTGACGATGCTTGAGGAGACTTTTCACTAGTAATCCCATGCAGTTTGTTTTATCTTTCGAGAGTGCCCTCTGGAGACGCGCCACCGCCGGAAGCTCTTCGAGTTCCTCACAGTATTTGCGCCAGGACGCTCTTTTTGATTTTCTCAACTCTATGTTGTATTGGGTAAATAGAGATTTATATTGGTCCACTTACCGGTGCGTTTGGGTTTATTGAAAAGTTTTCTTACTCTTTTACGGAAACTGTCTAGGTTATCGTTTCACCATGGTGTGCACCTCTTTGCCACAGTGCGTTTAACCTTACAGCTATTTGTAAAACATGAGATGATAATGTCATGTAGTTGACATTGTGCGACTTCCGCTTCACTTACACATGAAGGTTTTTCTGTAAGTATGTCACATTTAATTGATAGATTTTCTCGATACGTTCTCCAATTTGTGAGTTTGTTGTCGTATTTTATCGGCGCATCCTCGGTGTTGCATCTTAATTGGAAACGTATGTGCATGTGATCAGATAAAGATGCCTCACCAGAATTTTCGACGGTGTTTTGTACAAACGGAGAAGAGATGGTAAGGTCTAAAACTTCTTCTCTTAAAACATTTCTTAACGTTGGTTTATTTCCCTTATTTAGTATAACTAAATTGTTGCTATATAGGTATTCTAATAAAGACTCACCTCTTTTGTTTATATCTCGACTGCCCCATATTGTGTTATGAGCGTTGGCGTCGCAGCCGAAGATAAGATGTAGTTGCTGGGTCTGGCAGTACTGGACAAGTTCCTGTACTGGGCGAGGTGGTATTTCGTCATTTCCAGCAAAGTACGCCGATGCGCATACAATTTTTTGTAGCTCTCGGCCGTTGCGTCTTTTTAAAAGGACAGCCACCAGATCTTTGGTATTGAAACCTGGAATGGGAGAGAATTTTATATCTTTTGCAACTAAAAGAGCTGCCCTTGGTCTAAAATTTCCCCGGGCGAAGATGAGCTCTCTGGTTTTACTTTGTAAACCAAATATCTTACCCTCTGTTGACCATGGCTCCTGGATTAAACCTAGAGCGATGTTCCCTTCGGCACATCTTTGGTTGTAGGTGTCCGAGGCACCTATAGCTCGGTGCAGGTTTGCCTGCAGCACATTTAGTAGGGTGGTCGTCGTTTCCTACCGTGCTCAGGGTTTCGTACCCTATAAGGCTTGTTATCGCCTCTTCTACGTACGATACCCTGTTGAGAGAGACCTTCGTGTCTATCTCTCGGACCGTTTTTCGCTGTCCGTGTTTTTGCCGTTCATGCGCCCGTTCCGCAGCTAGCTTTGGTCTAAACTGTTGTTGGCTGATGTTAACGTTGCTCGTACTAGGGGCGTTTGGCGATACTGTCGTAGGCAGTGAACCAGTCTTCTTTATATCGCTTCCGACGGCAGTACTAATACTGGCTGCTGGTTGCGACGAGCTGGCGCTTGTTTTTTCTCACGACTTTTTCTTTTTATCAGTGTCAGTGTCACTATTTTTTCGGGTCTGAATTGCAGACTTGTCGGTTCCCTTAAGGATGATCTTGATATGTCCAAATCTATATGGTACCATCCCCTTTAGCTCCGCAAGCCTACGCATCGCACTCTCGTTTATTGCAAAGACCATGTGGGTGACGTCTTTCTCGTCCGATCTTTGCAGAACTCTCCACGTTCTCATATTCAGGTCTCTGTTTCGACCGTCTAGTATTGCCAGTATTCTCTCATTTGTGACTCCGGTACTCTTTGGGAAGAAAGCTCTGACAATATGTGGTTTCGGAACGTCTTCCTCTCCCACAAGCATTACTTCCAACTCGCATTTCTCCTTCAGTCTGAGTCGGAGTTGTTCATCTTTCATCTTTCATCCAGTTATTTCTTGTAGGCTCTGGATATGCAAGATTTTTTAAACCTCGCTTCGTTCTCGTTATCCAGACTAAAAGCAGGCAAAGCGCCATTTTGCTTTACGGAATAGTGCATTCTGTCAATAAGGAGCCGACTAAAGGTGTTTTACAGTAAGCTTTCTTTCTCAAAAAAGGTGTTTTGAAAATGGGTTATCTGTCGCCAGTGCTTTATTTAATATTTATTGACAGTATTAAGTTACAAAACTAAATTTCACCATTTTCCTACCATTGCTGGAACCGCAACGGCAACACTGACCAACAACATAATTTTTATTGTTAATGTATTTTAAATATAATCTTTCACAACGGTACTTCACTTTGATGCAATACGCAACGCGCAGGATGAAATTCATATAACAACGACAATGTCGACATCGGGAAAATATATATTTACTCATCGTATCTTTCAGTGAATGGATGCGATTGTTGTTGACGAATCCATTAGGAAAATGATAACCGCATTTAGATTTATTTGAATACCCTCCTCCCACCAAAGTGAGGCGCCCTTTTTCTGGGGTTTGGTGCAGTTTCGCATTGAAAAAGTGGTCCTCGATTAAAGGTTTTTTTGGTGTACAACAAGAATCCTTCGCAATCGGGACACACGAGTGTCCCAATTCTTGATTTGAAAATGTGAAAGGTATTTTCATCTGTATTGTGCCGTATTTCTGGATCAATTCTGTCTGCGTGAATATAAATTTGAATCCATTCATGGATGTGAATTTTGTGATAAGTAATAACACAAATGGAAGGGATACTTCGACTTGGCTGTGATGTGATAATCAAATAAATTTGATTGTGATAAAATGGATGGGTATACCCTTTAGAGATACGTGAATCAAGCTTTTAAGTTAAAGCTTCGGTGTTGGGTTATTATTAATTTTTTATAAGGATGATAGTTATGTTGCAGGGATGATTATTTTAGCACCAGGGCTCAAGGAACATTTTTGTTTCGTGCCAGAAAATACAAAAAAAAAAAGGAAAAAGAAAGAAGAAATCTACTTTACGCAGACCACAGACGGACTAAAAGGAAACTAAAATGAAAAGGACAGTTAATAGAAAAAGTGAAAAAGAAAATAACAAATGGCTATGTCAATACCACTGTAAAAGACTGGGAAAAATCGCGGAACTAAATACTAGCCTAAAAATAAAAGTAAGCTATAACTAAATCTTATAATAAACCGTAAAATAAACCTTAACTATATTAAACTAACCTAGAAATACCCTACACAGGATAAACTTGATCCCAGCATCTTACAGCGATATTGGTTTTTCGCTATCCCGAATCACACCAGTTGTTGATGGTAGCGTTTTGCCATCCCACCCCTTTGTGTCATGTGACACATCCGTTGGCTCCCCCTGGCCACGTCTACGAGAGATAGCCCCTTGAGGGTCTCTGCCTTAAATAATGCAGTCTTTCATTCTATTCAATTTCTCCCAATCTTTCGATCCCATTTCATTGGCATCCGCAATCGCTTGATGATTAAACCGTAAGTCCGTCTTCCTTGTTGTCCCGGACCGGACGCCTGGAATTAGGGGATTTTCTTGGCTGGAGCATAACTCTTCATTCGCTTAATGTAGCAGGGTCAATTTGTTGGACGTATTTCTCTCAGTAGTATTCGGCGACGTTAAGTAAGACTGGTAGGATAAGGGTCCACAATGCAAGCATTTGGACTTTAAAGTTATGGGCTTTGATCTGGTTTGTTTCACTATGCCAAAGAAGATCGGTTGTCTAATCTTGGTGCACCGCAAAGTCTTCAACAAATCTCCACTAAGGTGTCATTCGTGGGATTGATGATGTAGATGAACTCCTTGGCTACCTCAATGGGGTAAAAGTTATATCTCGGAGGATGTAACGATACTATTTAAAGGGAAATTCCTACCCGCAATTATTGAAGTGCTCGATCATGCATTTAAAACATCAACCACCAGCTAGAAGAACTCGTTCTCTTTACTTATGCGAGAACAATAATAATATTCAACCTACTGGTTACCGATGTGACTAACCTCAAATTATCCGATTTGGGTGATGATTTGACAGAAAACTTAACTGGAGGCTAAAGGTGTGCGAATGTATTGAAAAGGCCAATATAGCATTCTATACTTGTAACCGAATATTAGGGAAAAACTGGGATCCAAGCCCCAGGATTATTTTATGGGGGTATGCGGCTATTGTATGACCTATTTTTGCACATATGTAGGACTTGTCTACTGGCAATCCAAAAATAAACAGTCCCATCTGAAAAAAACATGGTAAAGGTACAAAGGATAGCATTTGTGGGCGCTACTAGTGTTATTTTATGGGGGTATGCGGCTATTGTATGACCTATTTTTGCACATATGTAGGACTTGTCTACTGGCAATCCAAAAATAAACATTCCCATCTGAAAAAAACATGGTAAAGGTACAAAGGATAGCATTTGTGGGCGCTACTAGTGTAATGAGAACTACACCAACAACGGGACTGGAAACCATCCATAACCTGCTAACCCTAGACCTGTACATGCAAGAATCTGCAGCCAAGAGTGCACTAAGAATCAGCCAGCTCAGCTGTTGGAAAATGAATTCATGAGGACACGCTTTAAAAAAAATACCTGGGCTCAGCTGTATCTTCTGACTACATGCTAACTCACCCTGACTTTCAAAGACCATTCTCCTACGCGAACTGGGCACAGAAACCATATCCACCTATACTGATGGTTTGAAAATGGACGTAGTCGTTGGAGCGGCATTATTTTCGGAAACACTAAAGCTAAGCTTCTGACGGACATATTGGCAGTAGCAGAGGCAACCAAAGCGACCTTAATGCTGGCGGTATCGCCAGCATGATGGTGATATCATCGGTATACCAGATGATATCACCATCACCATCTTTATTAGCCTGACTAATAAAACAATCTCTTCTGTCGAAATAAAATCCAAGCTTTTGAAACATTGTCGTAAAGAGCTGAAGGTTCTTGGCCCTGTAAAGCTCTATGCCCCGACACAAAGTTAAACAGGGCCCTCACTCCGTAAAGTGAATATCGTTTAACGATAACATTTCGACGGTAGATCTTGCATCACGTAAGATCAATAGTCGTTTTTGCTGTCGGCGATATCACATTATTTGTTTCACTTAAAACAATAATCGTCAAATCACAGACGATTATTGAGCGATTGCTTATGAGTTCTCGACTACCGTTTGAGTGATAATCGTTTTCAAAGTTACGGAATGACCCCTAACTCCTCAGGGCAATAAAATTGCTGATGAACTTGCGAGTAAATGATCTGCTACCAGCATTGACCAGGCAGACTAGTCTGTCAAACCGCCACTATGTGACCTCAAATTACGGGTGGGACAGAAAATACAAAAAAAAGGTGATACTTACTGGACAAAACTTAGATGACGAACATTGTAGAGGCTGCAGTTATGAAGGAATACACGGGGATACCCTCCACTTTCTGTGCCATTGCATAGGCCTCATTCAACTAAGAAAAATAACTTTAGGGAAATTGTTTGCAACAACATCTGGAAGGCTGGAAAGGGTCTTATTATGGACAGTAACGAGGCAAAGGAAGGAGCCACCCACACATGTGGAACCTCTAACGGCCATCACAATGGGTCTGTATTGTCCTGAGTGTAATGTTGGAAGACGTACACCACCTACCTCATCAAACCACCAACCTCACTTGACCTAACTACCTCAAAGTTGTTGATATCAGCAGTGAGATTTTGTCCAAAGTTGTGGATGGACAGTACCTTGGTTTTGTTCACCTAGGGTAGGTAGATAACTAACTTAAATTAAATAACTTTACCGAGAATCTTATTTATGTACTTACGTTACGTACTCGGGTGTACGAGTCGAATGTGACGTTCTATCCGAATTCTCAGTAGGAGCTTTTCAGCGCAGAGCAAAACATGTGTTGTCAAACGAAATCGGGCCTATCGAGGTATCCGTTCGGAAGAAAATTTTCTCTGATTTTCCGAATAGCATTTCGAAAAAATCTAATGAAGAAATTTATCGCACATGAAAACGCAATTCGTCAAAATATTCTGACAGTAACGCGTTCAAGTTTATAAGAATTAATTCGGAGTCTATCGAACGCGACTTTAACGGAAACCTCGTAAGCAAACTGAATTCAGATTGAAACTGACACTAGTTTCGGAAATTCCCAAATGGGGCTGAATGCCTGTGTTTCTATTTGACACTTTAAAGTCCAAAGTGTGTTTCGTTTTTCGGAGAGTAGAGTTGAACATATTGCTCGAAATATGTGACCGTGCTAGATTCACCTATGTTTGGCAATACTCTTGCAGGCGTAGTCTAGGTCCTTCATAAAGTTAAGCTTTAGTCCGACCATACATTTATAGGAATCGGACTGATCGTTTCCATACATATTTTTGATCTCCCATCAGTATTTGATGTATTTGATGTATTTTATTATTTAAGGATTTTTCATAGAACCGCTTTAGTTTTCTGTTAGATTAGACCAAGCAGTCTGCAACAGGACTATGATTACAGAAGCAGCTACTCTTGGATATGCGGTTAAGACAACCATGAAATTGTTAGCCTCGAAGCAGCTTCGTACATATTCGGCCCTATCGAGGTATCCGTCGGAGCGGAAAATTCTCCGATTTCGTACGATTCGGAGGATTTTTGCTTCGAGGTATTCGAGTATTCCGAATAGCTGTTCGGAATATTTCTCCGACACTTTGTAACGCACTCCGGCGAATTGCGTTGAGGTGCATTTTTCATGCGATTTTTGACAACTAAGTGCCATTCTTTCTCCGATTTCCTCCGACACAAATTCTTTGCGGAATTTGTTTACGAATTGTAGTGAAGTGAACCCGCCGCATTTGGGAAGATTTTTTTTCCGATGACACATACCTCGAATGGAATTTTAACCTCCGACGAAGTATGCGTTGCGGAAAATTGTCCGCTCCGACGGATACCTCGATAGGGCTGATTATGTGATGACTGCTGTAACTTTTTTGTACTTCGTGCCTGCATAGCTGGAATATCATTCGACTATAGCTGAGCACGTACAATCTGACTTCGGGTAAAGTTTGCGAAATTTTTTAATTTGCTTCTCTAGTTTATGGTAGGAAGTGGGATTCTTACGATTCATACGAGCTGTGCCAACACGACCCGCCATAGAACAATTTTTCTTATATGGAGTGCTTCATCTGGATAGAATTCATGATCTTTGGTCGCACGAACTTAAGGCCTGCTCAGAATGCATATCTGTAGCTGTTATCTTGCATCGCTGTCAAAAGAGAGATACATTTCTTGCATGAAGTTGCCCTCTATTCAACATCAAGCTACAGATTCACGAAGATTCACATTGTGTAAGCGCTTATGGGTTGCCTTGTTTTTAACTTTTCACTCAGCTACAGATACCAGCTACAGATATGCATTCTGAGGAGGCCTTAACTCCATATCGGCTCGACTTAAAATTATAATTATAAGAACTTTAATACTGAATTTATAAAAATCAGTAAAAACGCTTTTATACGACAGAAAATAGTGATTTTTGATCATAAATATCGTACATCATCCGTCTCCAATTTTTTCATGAAACTAAAGCTACGAGCAGACGGTATGCGAAAGTCGCATATATATGCGAGTGCTGACGTAACGAAAAAACTCGCAAATGTGCTCGCAAACTCGCATATAGGCGTGTTCACACGATATATGCTTCTTTTGTCCCAAAAATCGAAAATCCATTTGCGACCAAGTTGTTAGCATATGATAAGTCCGCAAATGGGAACGCAAATGTTGAGGCCTTTATGCGAGGTGTTCACACGATATGCGACACAATCTGCACAACACATATTTTCAATCATGTGCAGGTTTGCGAACATAACATCGATCTGTCACTTTGTGTATTGTGTTGGCGATTTTTGCGTACCTCGTATCAAGCATTTTAAAGTGCTAAATTAAATTTAAAATGTCGATAAGAAAGTGGGCTGCTATTGCTATTTTGACATTATATATGCTGGAAAATGCCGACAAAGAAGCTAGTTCTAAAAAAGTTAAACGGGTGCGTCGTGTGTGGACAAAGTATTGACTGGCAATATGGCCACATTTAATTTATTCATGAAATAAACGTCCACTCTTTATACTTTTTTTTTATTTTAATTTATTATTATAATGATATATATATAATGATAGGTCAAAGAAATAAAGAGATTTCTCACAAATTTACAAAATTAAAAAATCATCAGATCCATTGTTGATATTGATGGTGTGGATGTTAGCTTCCAAGAACACCATATTTTTTTTTGAAACATTTTCATGACACGGAGGATGATTCTGTGCCCTGCCCCAACTTCATCGTACGGAGCTTGGACAAATTGGTCTTGAATGTCACGCGAAGATAGCCCCACTTTGCTTTGGCTTCATTCACGTCAATATGCAGGCTAAGATCATCGGAAACCTCGCCCCAGGCGCCAAGTTTGGATAATTTATATTCGGACGAGCCGGCATCCCAAAGCCCGGAACGCTTCTCCACCGCAGCAATTAAACGCTGGATTTCTTCATCCTGATTCTTCTTCTTCTGATTTTTTTGACCGACGCAGTTTTGATTGCGAGGGTGGCAGAGAATTAATTAATATCTTGTGATGGTGAATCTCAAGCTCATCAAGATCACTCACAATTTTAAACACTCTATTTATAACAAGAACCAACTGTTTGCTTAACTGAACTCTACAACTGTTTGCTCGCAAATGGCAGAATATGCAATGTTCTGTTTTCCTGCGGTCGCATATGGTTGGGACGCAAAAACTCGCACATGTTCGCCAATTGTCACAAATTATATGCGAGCGTGTTCACACAATATGTGGAAAAGTCGTAAATCGATTTGCGATCTGGGTATCGCATATCGTCCGCATATGGTTTGCGAGCATATGCGGACTGTCCCAAAAAGTCGTTCAGACGATATGCGAGCAAGAATCGCATATTATGACTCAAAAATACTTCAGACTCTCATATATATGCGACTTTCGCATACCGTTTACTCGTAGCTTAATACTTGCTCTATTAGCAGCGACAATTTTTGAGCGAAACTAAAGTTTTCGCTATTCCAGTCTGCTATAAATTTTATTCGCACGTGATTGAATCCTATCTAGGAAGTGTCATGTTGGGCGAGTTCATAAGCAACATTGTTGCACATGCCATGCAGGAAATATTAATTCCAGGCAATTATGAACAGAAATAATACAAAACCTCTCTGAGGCTGGCATATTTGTTAGCTTTTTTCAAAGAATAGATTTTTTTATTCGTTCATTCCTAAACGAATACTTACTTAAGTGGCACTACAGTCCGGGGTGAACCTGGGCCTCAACCAACATGCCTCTCCAATTAGCCCGGTCCTTAGCTAACTGCCTCCAGTTGCGCACTCCAAGTTGGTTGAGGTCGGTTTTTACTTGTGCGCGCCACTTAAGGGGAGGTCTTCCTCTACTGCGTCCGACGTCTGGCTGGGAATCGAAGACTCTGCGAGCCGGAGTATTGGTGTCCATTCGTTCTACATGTCCTAGCCATCTTAAACGTCCAATGCGGAGTTTTTTGACCAGGGGCATGTCGCTGTACAGCTCGTATAGTTCTTGGTCGAATCTTCGTCTCCATAGCCCGTCAACGCAAACGGGACCGAAGATTTTTCGAAGAATTTTCTTCTCGAATCTACCAAGGATTTCTTCATCCGCTTTTGATACGGTCCATGCTTCAGCGCCGTAGAGCAGGACTGGGATGATCAGGGTCTTTTATAATATCTCCTTAGTAGTTCGAGTGAGGCCTTTACTACTATATTGCCTTCTTAACCTTGGCAAGGGTTTAATTTCTGACGAGATGTTGTTGTCAAAATTGATAGCGGAGCCGAGGTAGGCAAAGTCCCGTACTACCTCAAAGTTATATCTGTCAATGGCGACGTTCTGTCCAATTCGTCGATGTTGTGTGTCCTTTCGTGTTGACAGCATATACTTAGTCTTACCATCATTTACTGCTAAACCCATTTTTGCCGCTTCCTTCTCTATACTAGCAAACTTGGCTATGACATCACGTTGAGTCCTCCCTATGATGTCAATATCGTCGGCGTATGCTAGTAGTTGCACCGTATTCGGCTTTGAAATCGATAAATAGGTGGGGGTATCGATTTGGACTTCTTGGGTTTTTTCCAGGATCTGCCGAAGTGTGAAAATTTGATCGGTTGTGGACTTTCCTGGCCTAAAACCACACTGATAAGGGCCGATAAGGTTGTTGGTAAACGGTTTCAGGAGTTCACATATTACGGCAGATAGGATCTTGTAGGCGATGTTGAGGAGACGTATGCCTCTGTACTTGGTGTAGTTCAGAGGGTCTCCTTTTTTGTGGATCGGGCAAACGATGCTCAGGTTCCATTCTTCAGGCATGCTTTCATCCGACCAGATTTGGCATATGAGTTGGTGGATGTTACTTACCAAGTGATCTATTCCAGCTTTATTACCGGCGGCTTTATTAAGCTTGAGTTTAGATATTGCTATCCTCACTTCACATTTTTCTCTGTCGTTGTCAATATTAAATGGTTCGTTCTGCCTGACAGCGGAATGTTGTTAGTCATCGCCGTTTAACAGTCTGCAGAAGCACATCAGTTGCGGCTGATCTAATGGCTTGTTGGCATCGTTGCCATTGTTCTTCGACATTAGATGCTGGTGGTGTGTTGTGAGTCGAGAGGTTAAGGGATACGCGTTGCGCGAAGGTCTTGGCGGTCTTTGGTGATTGCAGTCTTTCGACATTAAATTTTTTCACAGTATTTCTGTTTTTTTTGTGGCGTGGTGGATATCTGCATCCTTACCTTGGCTACAACAAGGTAGTGGTCTCGATGTTTGCCCCTCGGAATGTTCGGACATCCAAAATACTGGTTGCGTGCCTCTTATCTATCGCAATGTGATCAATTTGGTTGACCGTTCGTTGATCTGGAGACCGCCATGTCCCCTTATGGATATCGAGGTGAGGAAACCATGTGCTGGCTATAGTGGCATTTCGTTCCGTAGCGAAATCAATTAGCCTTAGTCCGTTACCAGACGTGTTGTCGTGTAGGCTATGTTTTCCGACAATACTTCTAAAGATGTCGTCTCTTCCTACCTTTGCGTTAAAATCTCCCAGCACGATGTTAACATCGTACTTTGGTAGTCGCTCATAGGTATTGTCGAGGAGCTCGTAGAAGCTATCCTTAGTTATATCATCTTTTTCCTCCGTCGGAGCATGAGCGCATATAAGGCTTATGTTGGCGAATTTGGCCTTGATGCGGATTGTTATAATGCTTTCGCTAATGTCTTGAAAACATAAGACTTCTTGCCTTAGTCTGGCACTTATAACAAATCCGCATCCAAATTGTCGCTGTTTCTGCTCACTATAACACGGTCCATAGTAGATGTCACAGTTTTTCAGCCTCTTTTTGCCCGGCCCATTCCATCGTATTTGCTGGATGGCAGTAATGTCTGCTTTGTAGCAGTTTAGGGCTTCCGCTAGTTGTTCGCCTGCACCTCTCCTGTTTAATGTTCTCACATTCCAGGTGCAGATACGAACGTCGTTGTCCTTTTTTTCGTTTAGCAGGGTCGTCAACAATAAAATCAGTCCTTTCCAAGGCTATTGGTTGCTTCGTAATATAAGCTTTTTTCCATGGATGGGTAGATAACCCAAAGCACAACCCCCAACCTGGAGGGCCAGGCCCTTGTATTGACCCTAGGACAGCGGGCCGGAAAATACCGATGTCAGTAACCCATTTTGGGATATGAGCGCTGCCGTTGACCCATTGAGGGCTCCTCCGCCACCAACTCTTTTCCAACACCCAGGCTGTATTGGAAATCCCTATAGACCTATAACAAATTTAGTGACAACTGCCCTCATGCAAAGAAAATGACTTTTTTTTACATTAATGAACGCAAAAATTGCAGTCCTGCCGCATTTTTACTTTTATGAACTCTGCCGTTGTTTCTGTTGCACCCGACCAAGCATGGGAGTTGAACTCAAGTTCGAAGACGTATATGCTTTATATATTGAGGAAAAATCAGAAGGAGTGAAATCAGGGCGCCAGTTACCATATTTAACCCTCGATTTGTCCAAGAACCACAATAAAACTTTCACATTTATTTGTCAAAAACAAATTTTTATAATTTTTTTAATAACAAACTTAAACAAAATAAAAAAAATTGCTAAAAAAAAATCAACTACATAATATCATTGGAAATTTGTTTTGAAAAGCGCATACAATAGCCAATGAGAGTTTTAAGCAGACAAAGCTATTCCGTTTTCTTCTCATAGTTCTCGGCATCCTCAATCGAATCCGGAAGAGCATGACCCTTAGTTTCTGGGAGCATTAGTGTCAAAAACATCGCCACCAATCCGATAATAGAGAACACCAGCGGAGGTCCCCATTTACCGAACCTTTCCAAAATGACAACATGTGCTGCTGACATGGAACCGATACGAGCAATCATCGATGCGATACCCATGCCCGAATTGCGGGCAATCGTTGGAAATATTTCACCACCATACAGATAGCATGTTGGGAATGATGTCGCAGCTCCAAAGACAGCAATTGATGACAGAACCACCTGCAAGTGTGCCAGCTTTGCGGGAACGAAAATAAAGCACAACATGCTTATTCCGACAATCATATTGGCTATGGCCAGGGTTGGCTTGCGGCCCAGGTACTTACACGCCGGCACAGAGATAATGACAGCAGGAATACCAAACAATGCACTGATGGCGACATTGAGAAAAATGTTGCCACTCAAACTTGCCACGTACTGTGAGACACCAAAGAAGTTGAAGCCGACAGCAAACCAGTTGAAAAATATACACAAGGTGTACCGTCTTAGATTCGGGGTTCGTAGAAGATCGAAGACATTGCCCTTTTTCATCTCCCCTTTGGCTACACGCGCTTTAGCAGCCTCTTCGACATTGCGTCGGATGTTTTCTGTTGGCTGACCGTTGGCAATAGCTGCCTTTTCGAGAACCTGAACCGACTCGTCAATACGTCCGGCAAGCATAAGCCATCGTGGAGATTCAGGAATGAGGAAGAAGTACGATAGGTACACCACGGAGAATATCGACAGCGCAAACTGGTACCACCTGAATTGACGAATGAAGTAGGCAAACACAGCCGTCAATAAGTGGCCAAGATTGAAGGGAACTTGATAGATAATGCCGGTCAAAACCTCACGACGACTTGGTCCAATGATTTCCATTATAAGGCAGAAGCTGCAAGAATAAACTCCATTTGGTAAGGTAAACGAATTTCGGATACAAGTACTCACCTTGTCAACATGTTGCCTCCAGTTGCGACGGCACAAATGAACCTCAGTGTGACAAATAGCCAATACCAGGGTGCAACTGCTGCCAGAACACCAGAAATCAACTGCACCGTGACCGAAAATATCAACGGTATTCTTCGGCCAGACCTGGAAATACAATTTGACCTTGCAGGTGGATGAAGACTTAAAGCTGGCGGAGTTTAACGTACTTATCTGACCAAATGCCAAAGACGACATTGCCAACAAGAATGCCAAACATAAACACCGACTGTCCCATATTGGCGAGATGAAGTCTCTCGCAAATCAAGTCCCACTCCATGTTGATTGTCTGGTCGAAAATACTCCGATCGTACTCGACTTCCGTGCAGTCCGACGAACATGCATCCGTGCGATTGCTAGGTACTTGGCAATGAAATTTTGGCGGTGGACCGAGGAAATTGTGTGCCAGCTGATGCCATCCAACGGAAAATTTCGACAACGAGACGAGTAGAACGATGCAGATTTGCCATTTGCCCACTTCACCGATGGAATCATAAACTGGATCTGGAGCACGTTTTGCTGAAAGGAAAGAAAATAAATTGGAGGAGGAATCGGTAGAATACTAGAAAGCTGCAAATGTTTAAAGGGTTGGACTTTATGTGACGTTTTCTGTGTTTTCGATATAAGAAGGTTAGAGGGCGACCTTAAGGTGTATGTCAAATGTTCTCTGACGTTAAAAGTTCGCATTTTATAGAAATGGTTTCCCTATAACCAACATTTCGCTCTGGGAATTAAACGATAAACTTTATTAAAACTGTTCTAACTTAGAAGCTTATATTGTAGGGTCATACTGGTGTCTTGATCCGTTTTGCTCGGTTTGTACGAAAAGTTGGCAACCAGCTGGACAGTATGGATTTTTAGGGGACTGATGAGCCTTTTTTTTTTATAAATATTCTTCAGCATTTCGGATCTAGTTCCGCACGGTTATAAAACCCAGTGAGGAGAGAAGGAAAATTAATGTTTGTAAGATAGTTAGAGATTGGAAGTAGGTGCGTGTTAATTTTGAATCTCTGTGGATTGTACTCAACCGGAAATATTGAAGAAGGCAAGTCAATCCATATTCGTTTAATGTGTTTTTGGACAGCTATATAAAGGGTGCTTCTACGAGATCCTTCACAAAAGCTATGAGCGACGACCAAAGTACGATGTGCTGGGAAGAGAAGACATCTTTAGCAGTATTGTCGAAAAATATAGACTTCACGACAACACGTCTGGTAACGGACTTAGGCTAATTGACTTCACTACGGAACGAAATGCCACTATAACCAGAACAGGGTTTCCTGACCTCGATATCCATAAGGGGCCACCAGCAAGAAACCCCTGGTTTGATGAGGAATGCCGACAGATGCTCGCAGCCAAGAACGAGGCCTACATGGCTAAGCTGCAGGTGAAGACGAGAGCTGCCATTGAGCTCTATAGGCAAAGAAGAAGGGAAGAACATCGGCTTTTCAGAAAGAAGAAAAAAGAGCAAGAAAAGCGGGCGATCGAGGATATAGAGAGGTGCCACTCCAGGAACGATGTTCGCGAGTTTTACCAAAGTGTAAAACGTCGAAGCTAACGATATAAGATAAGAACCCCTTCTGTAGACTGTTAAACAGCGATGACGAACAACATTCCGCTGTCAGGCAGAACGAACCATTTGATATTGGCAATGACAGCGAAAACTGCCAACCACCCGGACCCGACCTAAGTGAAGTGAGGATAGCAATATCTAAACTCAAGCTTAATAAGGCCACCAGAAATGACGGCCTTCCCGCTGAACTTAATAAAGCCGGCAGAGATGACTTGGTAAGTAACATCTACCAACTCATAAGCCAAATCTGGTCGGATGAAAGTATGCCTGAAGAATGGAACCTGAGCATCGTTTGCCCGATCCACAAAAACGGAGACCCTTTGAACTGCGCCAACTACAGAGGGCATAAGTCTCCTCAACATCGCCTACAAGGTCCTATCTGCCGTAATATGTGAACGACTAAAACCGTTTACTAACAACCTGATCGGCCCTTATCAGTGTGGTTTTAGGCCAAGAAAGTCCACAACCGATCAAATTTTCACACTTCGGCAGATCCTGGAAAAAACCCAAGAAGTCCAAATCGATACCCACCACCTATTTATCGATTTTAAAGCAGCATACGGCTTCATTAATAGAGACGAACTATACAGAGCCATGTCTAGTTTTAGTATACCACCCAAACTCGTCCGTCTGTGTAGGATGACGATAGAGAATTCTCGCTGCTCCATCAGGGTCGGAAACGACCTCACCGATACATTCGATATCAAAAAAAGGATTTAGGCAAGGTGATGCGCTGTCATGTGACTTCTACAATTTCCTTCTTGAAAGGATTGTGCAAAACTCCCGAGGCAACACTAGAAACACAATTTTCCAAAAATCGGTGCAACTACTACTACACTATATACGCCGACGATATTGACATCATTGGTCAGACTCAACGTGATGACGTTTGCTAGTATAGAGAAAGAAGCGGCAAAAATGGGATTACTATGTATATGCTGTCAACACGAAAGGACATACAACATCGACGAATTGGACAGAACGTCACCATTGACAGATATAACTTTGAGGTAGTACAGGAACAGGACTTTGTCGACCTCGGCTCCGCTATTAACTCCGACAACAACATCTCGTCAGAAATCAAACGAAGAATTACTCTTGCCAATCGCTGTTTCTTCGGGCGAAGAAGGCAATTTAGTAGGAAAGTCCTCACTCGAACTACTAAGGAGATCCGATATAAAACCCTGATCATCCCAGTCCTGCTTTACGGCGCTGAAGCATGGACCGTATCAAAAGCGGATGAAGAAATCCTTGGTCGTTTCGAGAGAAAAATTCTTCGAAAAATCTTCGATCCCGTTTGCCCGACGGGCTATGGAGACCAAGATTCAACCACGAACTATACGAGCTGTGCAGCGACATACCCCTGGTAAAAAAAAACTCCGTATTGAACGTTTAAGATGGTTAGGACATGTAGAACGAATGAACACCAATACTCCGGCTCCGGTAGACTTTGCCTTAAGTGACGCGCACAAGTAGAAACCGACCTCAACCAACTTGGAGTGCGCAACTGAAGGCAGTTAGCTAAGGACCGGTCTAATTGGAGAGGCATGTTGGTTGAGACCCAGGTTCGTCCCGGACTGTAGTGCCACTTAAGTAAGTAAGTAAGCAGAGAAGTCCATTATTAATCAATTCGTCGCCGTTTTCAAGGTTTGGGCATCTCTTATGATACGTTGTGGTGTATTTCGAAGAGTGATATTGGTTTATAAGCGTAAAAAACAGCTCCTTGAACAATTAAAGTCGACTGACTTTGATTTATGTTTTAATGGGCCTTTGGAGAGCTACAAATGGATCCATTTTTAACTTTCCCTACAAATAGAAAGGTATTGTTGTCGTGAACATTTTCAACCTCGAGATTTTGATTGATATCAATGCGATGATAGCGGAACCCAAAAAATATTTTTTTGGAATTCCGTCCATCTTTCCGTCTGTCCGTAATGGTCTCTCCAGCCTAAACGGCTTGACCGATTCTCTTCAAACTTCGTATCCACGTTTGTTTTGGTCATAATGCTATACCATTTTTTTTTTACTTTTAGCCATTTTATTATCGAAACCTGTCATATATAAATAACGATGAACAGCCAGAGGCAATCCAATAGCTATTTAGTACGGTTTGTGGACAGGCGGCATCATTGGACCGTATTTCTTTAAAAAATTAATACGGAAGAGCGCGTGTTTATACTCTATCCCATAGGGGTATATTAGTTTTGAAACATAGTTTGTAACATAGAGAAATAATTTAGCTACATATACCTTAAAGTATATGGATCGACTCAGAATCAGTAGCTGAATAGCGATAAAACAAGGTAAGGCAGGAGATATTTCGACGGTGTTCAAGCGAAACTAAGGAGTTCGCTATTCTTATGTCTCCTATACGTTTTTCGCACGCGTTTGAATCCTATCTGGTACAATATTGATTTTGGTGCACCTGACCAGACGTGGTCGTTGAATTCGAGTTTAGGGCGTCTAAACGCTTTCTATATTGTTGCCAGATCAGAGGGGGTGAAATATTTCTTACATCGATTTATGGAAACCTAGACATTTCGCTGCGTTTTTAGCGACTTCGAATATGTGGTCGTTCCAACGTAAGTCGTTACTAACACACAAGCTTTACGGTTTCTTCGACGTAAGTGCCATTCATGGATAATGGCTCTAGATTTTGGTTTCGCTTTAATGACAAAAGACAGCATTGTGTTTTGGAAGCATTGAATTCCACTCTGTTGGATTTACCCCATTTGATAATGCTGTCAAGGTCGGAATTCAATGAGCTTAACATATTTTGGCGTTTAGAGTCCACGTTCGATGGTGAGGGACGAGGACCTGAAAACGAATATGAGAAGCTGAGAGTACTGTCATCAGCGAAGGAGTGAATAGGATTAGAAGTTGCAGACAGGAGATCATTTTTATAAAAATGAGAAAGAGAGTCGGAGACAAAACTGAGCCTTGAGGGACACCAGCATTTATTTGGTGAGTTGCAGACTTGAAACCATCCAAAACAACTTGAATTCAACGTGTCGAAAGATAATGTCTAATCCATATTAGAAGTTTTTCGTCGATTCCAAATGCACGCATTTTCGACAAAAGGGCTTGATGCCAAACCCTGTCAAATGCATTTGAAATATCAAGCGCAACAATCTTGCTTTCGCCACCATGGTGGATTGATTGGTTCCACTTTTCGGTGAGATATGTCATGAAATCATCAGTAAACCTGTTGCTGCGAAAACCATACTGCCGGTCATTGAAAAGTTTTCGTGTTTCGAGATATTTCATAAGCTTACGGTTTATCAGCGTTTTCATGCCCTTGGAAAGAAGGGACGTAAGTGCAATTGGTCGGTAGTTGGAGAGAGAAGAAGATTCGCCTTTTTTTTTTGGTACAGGCTGGACAAATGCTACTTTCCATCTACTCGGAAAGAGTCCTGATGAGTAGGATAGATAGAAAAGCTTACGCAGTGGTTTTGCTAGCGTAGAAGAACACCTCTTCAGAATGATGGGGGATATACCATCTGGACCAGCGGATTTGTGTATGTCAAGATCAACTAAAACTCTTGCAACTGTACGAGTACGAAAGTGAATTTGTCCCATAGAATGATCTACATTCTCAAGTACAGGAGGAGACTGAACACAGTCTGGCAATGTAGAATTGGCTGCGAAATGCGCAGCAAGCAGATTGGCTTTATCTAAAGACTGACAGCTGGAATGTCATTGTGAATGAGCGTCGGAATTGAAGTTTAGGCCGAATTTTTTATGTTTTTAACAAATGACCAAAAGTTTTTACTACATCTGCGACAGTGTAGAATTGTTTGCCTCAATTATTGGTCATAGAGGGATTTGACACGCTTTAAATGGGCATTACAGTCATTTCTGGCTTGTTTGAACTTTGTTCGGTTTTCCACTGTTGGATTAGTCTTGTAGATAGCTTCTTTGCAGCTCAAGTCATACCACCCTTTTGCCTTTGGTCTGATACTCTTAACTCTGTTGGGTATAAAAGATCCCATACCAAGGAGAATGATGTTTAATATCATATCAGAAGCATCGTCGTCACTATCGAGGAAACATAGTGACCAGTTAAAATTCCTAAATAACTGTTTAATGCTTTCCAATTGGCTTTCTCGTATTGCCACTGTGTGGTTGGAGTGCGAGAAATTTGTTGATAAGATACAGTGGTCTGACGAACCTAGAGGCGATAATACATTGATGGGGTATTTATCAATATCAGGGTGAGAGGTAAGAAACAAGTCTAGGGTGTTGGCGGCTTGACTGTTAATATCCGGTATGCGTGTCGGCTCATCTACAAGCTGGGTTAGGTTGTTTACCTCAGCAAAGATCTCAACATACCTTCCTTCGTGTGGTATCTGTCCAGAATGTTGAAGCTACGTAGAATTGCCTACATTGAAATCGCCCACAATGACGATTTCAGTGTGATGATGCAGGGGTACAATTCTTGAGATGGAGTCAGACAGTGCATCAAATTCGTCAAGAGTTGTATTACTGTCAAGGTTTGGGCTTCTAGAAATGAAACAGTAGTGGATTAAATGCCTACGGACATGGAATTTCAGCCATATAAAATTAAATTCCGGATTATAACATTGGCCGTATTGAGGTTGAATTTGGTAGGCTACGTCACTACGTATAATATAAACGAATAATGGCACTACATTATATCCAGGTAGGGTTAATTCTAATAAGTCAGAATTCGCTTATTGCCAAAACAGGTGGCTTATACAAGGTGGCGCAAAAGTAATCCTCCTATCAGAAAATGCTATAAATTTTGCGATTGGCCCCTAATGTCAGTTCTCAACTGTGGCGGCTGCCATTTACATGACATCATATTCTCGACTTGATGTAAAAAAAATTAAAAGACCAAATAAAAATAATCCACAAGAAGAATCAAAGTTTTTCATTTTTTTTTTAAATTACAGCCAAAAAACATCGGAAGGTTATTTTTGCGCCACCTTGTATTTACAAATGTGGACGTATGCAGAAAAAAGATTTGACTTCAACCCACGAAAATTGAAAACGTCCACTCTAAATTTTCTTTCCATTAAAACACATACATTAAAAAAAAAAAAACACAATACCGACGACAGACTAAGCTTGGCTGACAAGTGAAGGTTCACTTCTCAGTGAATGTCTGTCTGTCCGTCCGTTCGTCTGTATGTCACCGATTTTTAGGCCTTACTTTTTGAGCTAGGAGAATGAAATTTGGTATATAGGATTCTTGTGCAGTGGAGCAAAACAATTGTAAACATTTTTGAAATCCGCCCACTGCCACGCCCATTTTTTAGAATAAAACGTTGTTTTTGGGTAAACCGGAAGGAATTTTGAAAAAGTGTCTGAACAACATATTTTTAGAATCTCAATATCTATATTTCGTCGATATAAAGTTTTTTGCCACGATCACTTTTTGGGGGCGTTTTTAGTAAAATATATTTCTTTACTACCTAAATATTGTAATATTTTAATTTTTAAAATATTTGAAAAAAAATTTTGATGCAGGATCATTGGCTATGATAATATAAACAAATCGTCCTCAGGTCATTTTAACCCATTCCCACTTTTTGGGGGCGTTTTCCTACAAAAACCGTTTCTATACCCTACCCCTTAGCATATGCAATAGAAAAACGTTGTTTTTGTGGAACCACAAAAGATTTTGTTAAACTGTCTGAACAATATGTTGCGACAACGTCATTTTCAATATTTCATGGCCATAAGGCTCACATTTTGGGGATATTAATTTTAAGGATGGGATGAGACAGGGTATTTAACGATCCGCAAATGTTTTTTTTTTTTGTGTTTTATTAAAACAAAATTCAGGAAGCTTTTATTGCATCACCCTTAATCTTGATTAAAAATAACCAATATTCAAATGCTATAAACAAGATTCTATACCACCAGAGAGGCCACTTTTCATTGTATTCTGTTAACAAAAAAACTTTCTAACCAATATGTCACCTGCCGATGATAAAGGATTTAATAATAATTAAAGTCACTTTAGATATACTCAGCATATAATTTGAATTTAACCACACTCCATTTTTAACCAATTACTTATCAATCTCATCACAAAACCGCACTTTTTAACTAACCGCCATTAATCAACTTTTATATCAAGCAATTCGACGATATTTTTAACACCCTGCCGTACACTGCAACTCACCCCGATCTTTATTTTTACCGATGATATTCGTTGTCTCGACGGTCTTGCTCAAATGATCCTTTTGATCATTCTGCGGAATGAGGGTATAACTGGTTTCCTCAATCTGATTCGGCATTGCGCTGTCTGTTCTCAACTTAGATTAAATGGAAACCAAACAAAAGCGCGGGTGCGAATCTTTATCTTTATCGCAGTCTGACTAGTCTGTCATCCGCCAAATCATATTTACCTAATTAGTATTTATAAGCACTTTATGGTGCGTAGACTGATAAGGCATTATACAGTTATAGCTACCTAACTCACGTGAGATAGCGAAAAGTAACTCATTAGCTTTTGCTTTTGTCACATAACACCGCTTCTGTTCCATTAATCATTTTAACAGACAACTACTGCTGAAAAGATGAACAATCTACGACCACACAGATATCTGGCCGTACTTGTGGTGTTTGCGAAAAAATGAATTGTAACTGTAAGTTGCAATTAAAATTGCACTCACACAGTCAATTATTTACACAGTTGGGACAAATAATTTGTATTATGTTACCTACTGATTAATCATGATCATGGTGATGGGGTGAAGTGACATATTATGTCATTCGAGGAGCTACTGTATGTTACTATGACTATCTGTAACCAAGTCAGATGCAAACGATTACAAAGAATCCAGAATGTCAATTATCAAGAGTGTAGTGGCAATAATTTGGGGTTATGTTTGAATGCAAAACTGGTGTTGATATAAGTTAAAAACTGGGCATGAAACAACAACTACAGATGCGCATGTTGGGTGTCGATGACGTTGGAAACGCGAAGGCGATATCTGGTTAATTGTAACGGGTGGTTAAATTTTAAGGGCCGATATTGAATTTGAACCAAACCTACACGTCAAGTTTTTTTCATCATTTCCTTTGACATTTCTCAATTTCAGACTAACTCAATTTGAACCATGGAAAGATACACAATCGAGCAATGCGTTTCAGTTATTCAGGCTTATTATAAAAAATGGGCGTTCACATCAAAATACATATCGTGCAGTTCGTGATTTTTTCGGTCATTTTAATCGTCCAAATGTGCGTACAGTCGGAAAAATCGTGCAAAACCGGGTCTGTAGGAGATGTGAAAACACCAGTGCATGCTCGTAGGTACAGGTACAACTCGTACTGCAGAAAATATTGCTGCTGTTCGCGATAGTGTGGCTGAAGACTTGTATTTACACGCTTAGAAGGTGCAATTGATTCATGTACTAAAGGATCTTGACCGTTTCAAGCGTCGTCAATGGTCAGAATGGTGGCAAGAAATGGTAACAGTGGATAATCAATTTTCGAAGAAAATCATCTTCAGTGATAAGACACATTTTCACCTCAGTGGATTCTTCAATAAGCAGAATTGCATCATTTGGGCGAATGATAATCCAAGACCCAACTAACAATTATTCTTCTATAAGGCACAAAAATGTAATTTCAACAAGCAATTATTTCTATTGGCCTTATATAGTACTTGTGCACGGAGGTTAAGCATTTTGGCAGTCGATTGTTTGGGTAGAAGCTTGTTTAAGACATTGTGCAGGAAAATTCACAAGCACAACCGAAATTGTGATAGCGAAACTTCTGTAAGGTTGTTTTTAAGCTTTCGGAGATGTGTGTACACGTACCATAAGTTAAGATGTTTCGGTAGAACTTCGAGAAGATTTGCAATTATTTTCGAAATGACTTTTTGCGAAGCCTATAATTTGCTTCTGTATGGGCTTTTATAAGCAAACTAAGATTTTTCTTTAAGGCTTATTAGGAGTATGTAAAGAAGTCTTATAGAAGTATATTGCTTCCTAAAAGTGCGCCAAATGATTTTCCATACTTTACAAGCAATATTGCTGGAGGGGAAATAGCTTCTATAGTGCTTTATCGAAGCGAAATTGTTAGTTTGGGAGTGATTGTCGAAAAACCTTTGCACCCACAAAGAGTGAGGTTTAAAAAATGTGGCCGTATTTTTTCCAAAATGAGGCCGGTCAGGCAGTTATGTGAATGGTGTTCGCTATCGTGAGATGATAACGAACTTTTTATGGCCCGAATTGGATGATATGGATGTGGACGATATGTGGTTTCAACAGGACGGTGCCACTTGCCACACAGCTAACGAAACAATGGCTCTTTTAGGCGATAAATTCAATGGCCGTGTTATCTCACGTGGTGGCGATGTCAATTGGCCGATCATGTGATTTGACACCGTTGGACTTCTTCCTTTGGGGATATTTGAAAGAAAAGGTGTACGTCGATAAGCCAGCAACAATTGAAGAGCTAAAGGATGATATAATTTGGCACAATAACGGCATTGAACCTCAATTATACCTCAGCGTCATGGAAAATTTGGACCATCGGATGGAGGTGTGCCGCCAAGGTCGCGGCCGCCATTCGGCTGATGTTTTGTTCCATAAATAATTGAACCATTCCAATATTATCATAATAAAAAGAAATGACACTAATTTTCTAAATAATTTTTGTTGTGTTCAAAATCAACATCGGCCCTTAAAATTTAACCACCCTTAAAACTGGATGCCATCGATTTAAACATGAGCATTATCTGTATAGGGATGGCTACTAATACCACTGCAGCGTACTTTGCCAAAAAAAAACTTGTCGTAAAATGTGACTAAAAGCATGTTTCACTAACAATGACTTTCAATGACACCACCATTTTTGTATATATTATATTATATCTGTCGATGACCCGAGGAAGAGTAACAGCTAACCCATAAACCAAACCTCTGGACATCAAGGGCTAAATTTTGTACAATACATTTCTCAAAATTCGATGCTTAGTGGTGGAAAGGGGAAAGTCATGTTTGCCCAAACTCAATAATATCTAATACATTTGAAAAAAAAAAAAACATTTTCCAGCAATCTCCATGCCGTTAAACATGTAAATTGACAACGTTTGACAGTTCTTGTGCGTGTAAATAGCCGATACTATTGCTAGGTCATTTGCATTTAAGTCAGTTATTAGAAACAAATCGTTGTTTTTTTTTAATTGGGATACATTTGTTAACTAATACATAGTTACATCAACATAGCTTTATGAAAATTACAAAATAACTTCGTGTATTGGAAATTAATTTTTGATGACAATTCAGCTTGATAATGGACAATTATTAAGTGGCTGTCCACACGTTCATTGGAATGAAAGTCATCTCCAACTTAACTGGTTGATTTTATGTGAGCCAAAAAGAGAAAGTATGATTGCATCGAAAATCCACCAAGAATCCATTTAAACTGAATTCTCGGTGTGGGTATGAACGTTTCACCAAAGGTTATGAAGTCTAAATTATCTGCTGTTACAGTTTGAAACAATTCCACATAATTTGATTTTGGCCAATAACGGAAAATCATTATTATTCACATAGACATACCGATTCCCTCAAATATCGGAGTAAACGTTCGTTGAATCATAAAAATAAAAAAATAATAAAAGCAACCAATAGCCTCGGAAAGGACTGATATTATTGTTGACGACCATGCTAAACGAAAAAATTACAACGACGTTCGTATCGCACCTGGAATGTGAGAATATTAAACAGGAGAGGTGCAGGCGAATAACTAGCGGAAGCCCTAAACTGCTACAGAGCAGACATTACTGCCATCCAGGAAAAACGATGGGATGGGCCGGGCAAAAAGAGGATGAAAAACTGTGACATCTACTATGGACCGTGTTATAGTGAGCAGAAACAGCGACTATTCGGATGCGGATTTGTTATAAGTGCCAGACTTCGGCAAGAAGTGTTTTCAAACATAAGCGAACGCATTGTAACAATCCGCATCAAGGCCAAATCCGCCAACATAAGCCTTATATGCGCTCATGCTCCGATGGAGGAAAAGGATGATATAGCAAAAGATTGCTTCTACGAGCTCCTTGACAAAACCTATGAGCGACTACCAAAGTACGATGTTAAAATCGTACTGGGAGATTTTAACGCAAAGGTAGGAAGAGAAGACATCTTTAGCAGTACTGTCGGAAAATATAGCCTACACGACAACACGTCTGGTAACGGACTTAGGCTAATTGACTTCGCTACGGAACGAAATGCCACTATAGCCAGCACACGGTTTCCTCACCTCGATATCCACAAGGGGACATGGCGGTCTCCAGATCAACGAACAGTCAACCAAATTGATCACATTACGATAGACAAGAGGCACGCATCCAGTATTTTGGATGTCCAAGGTAAGGATGCGGATATCCACCACGCCACAAAAAAAACAGAAATACTGTGAAAAAATTTAATGTCGAAAGACTGCAATCGCCAGAGACCGCCAAGACCTTCGCGCAACGCGTATCCCTTAACCACTCGACTCACAACATACCACCAGCATCTAATGTCGAAGAACAATGGCAACGATGCCAACAAGCCATTAGATCAGCCGCAACTGATGTGCTAGGTTTCTCGCGGCCACCAGCAAGAAACCGCTGGTTTGATGAGGAATGCCGACAGATGCTCGCAGCCAAGAATGAGGCCTACAAGGCTAAGCTGCAGGTGAAGACGAGAGCTGCCATTGAGCTCTATAGGCAAAGAAGATGGGAAGAACATCGGCTTTTCAGAAAGAAGAAAAAAGAGCAAGAAAAGCGCGCGATCGAGGATATTGAGAGGTGCCACTCCAGGAACGATGCTCGCAAGTTTTACCAAAGTGTAAAACGTCAAAGCCAAGGATACAAGGCTCGAACAGAATTCTGTCGAGATGAACAAGGAAATATCGTAGTTGAGACACAGTCGATGCTGAGGATATGGAAGAATCACCTCTGCAGACTGTTAAACGGCGATGACGAACAACATTCCGCTGTCAGGCAGAACGAACCATTCAATATTGGCAACTGCCAACCACCCGACCTAAGTGAAGTGAGGATAGCTATATCTAAACTCAAGATTAATAAGGCTGCCGGAAATGACGGCCTTCCCGCTGAGCTTTATAAAGCTGGCGGAGATGACTTGGTAAGTAACATCCACCAACTCATAAGCCAAATCTGGTCGGATGAAAGCATGCCTGATGAATGGAACCTCAGCATCGTTTGCCCGATCCACAAAAAAGGAGACCCTCTGAACTGCGCCAACTATAGAGGCATAAGTCTACTCAACATCGCCTACAAGATACTATCTGCCGTAATATGTGAACGCCTGAAACCGTTTACCAACCACCTAACCACCTGATCGGCCCTTATCAGAGTGGTTTTAGGCCATGAAAGTCCACAATTGATCAAATTTCACACTTCGGCAGAATCTGGAAAAAACCCAAGATGTCCAAATCGATACCCACCACCTATTTATCGATTTCAAAGCCGCATACGACAGCATTTATAGAGATGAACTATACAGAGCCATGTCTAGTTTTGGTATACTGCCCAAACTCGTCCGATTGTGTAGGATGACGATGGAGAATTCGCGCTGCACCATCAGGGTCGGAAACGACCTCACCGACACATTCGATACCAAAAAAGGATTTAAGCAAGGCGATGCGCTGTCGTGTGACTTCTTCAATTTGATTCATGAGAGGAATCCCGAGCCAACACCAGAGGCACAATTTTCCAAAAATCGGGGCAACTACTAGCATACGCCGACGATATTGGTTGGACTCAACGTGATGTCATAGCCACGTTTGCTAGTATAGAGAAGGAAGCGGCAAAAATGGGTTTAGCAGTAAATGAGGGTAAGACTAAGTATATGCTGTCAACACGTAAGGACACACAACATCGACGAATTGGACAGAACGTCACCATTGACAGATATAACTTTGAGGTAGTACGGGACTTTGCCTACCTCGGCTCCGCTATTAACTCTGACAACATCTCATCAGAAATTAAACGAAGAATTACTCTTGCCAATTGCTGTTTCTTCGGGCTAAGAAGGCAATTTAGTAGTAAAGCCCTCACTCGAACTACTAAGGAGATCCTATATAAGACCCTGATCATCCCAGTCCTGCTCTACGGCGCTGAAGCATGGACCGTATCAAAAGCGGATAAAGAAATCCTTGATCGATTCGAAAGGAAAATTATTCGAAAAATCTTCGGTCCCGTTTCGTTGACGTGCTATGGAGACGAAGATTCAACCACGAACTATACGAGTTGTACAGCGACATACCCCTAGTCAAAAAAACTCCGTATTGGACGTTTAAGATGGCTAGGACATGTAGAACGAATGGACACCAATACTCCGGCTCGCAGAGTCTTCGATTCCTGACGCAGTAGAGGAAGACCTCGCCTTAAGTGGCGCGCACAAGAGGAAACCAACCTCAACCAACTTGGAGTGCGCAACTGGAGGCAGTTAGCTAAGGACCAGGCTAATTGGAGAGGCATGTTAGTTGAGGCCCAGGTTCATCCCGGACTGTAGCGCCACTTAAGTTGGTAAGTAAGTAATGAAATGAAAGATTTGTATTATGTTTAAGTTTCAGCATATACCGTGTATGACAATAAAATACTGAGATACGCATTCTGTAAACACGAGAAAATTCGACTTACTTAGCTGCTTATATATACACCGAAGGCATATTCTAATTACGATATTCCTTTCGCCTTAACTTCTAAAAGGTATTCAAAGTGACACCCTACTCAGCAGCATCCAAAAGTAAAACGCTGTTGTTGAATCATTATTTTGCCAATCTTTGTTGATAGATTCTAACCTTTAACACATAAAATCATTGGACTGGTCCATTGAACCTCAAATTTACACTCACAATCATGAATCTATTTTCAGTAGAAATTATTTTCTAAAAAAAATAATCACAACAAAATGCTAAACAATTGGCATATATTGAAGTTGGCACTTCCAATTGCATTTGATTTTATCACACCCACTTTTCTACCCAAAAATATTTTTAAAACAAATTGATAACGAAAAAGTAAGTATCACCGTTCACGATTTTCATGATTTAAGCACATTTTCCTGCAACCATTTCAAATGCTACAACAGGAAACTAACAAAACATATCAATATCGTGTCAAGTTCAATAAACACTCGCATACACTTGTAACACAAAGGAACACATTACAAAATCTGACATTACATAAAATTTTCACACACACACCGATGATTTTATGAACAAATTTTCAAATTGAATTTTTTTATTTCAACACCACTCACAACTGTTTAATTTGTTTACCTGGTTCTGCCATTATGGTATCCTTTTTGATTTAAATTTATCAAGCAATTGTTATAAATTCCCAGAGACAAAAAAATCACCAAAGATAGTTTTTTCTTTATTTCTTTCAGCCGTCCAGACTAGTGAGGTTATCAGTTGTTTCTTATCAGGATCGAATAAAACATTAAAAAATAAACAACCATCACCTCTTCAGCTTTCTGTGAATGAAGTATCGCGTAACAATGTTGATGGACCAATTTTTCAAAAGATTAAATAAATTTTTGTTCCCAAACACCAGGTTGATATAAATATTTTGCGGAATAAAACGACGCGACGTATTCGACTTACTCCAAACGAATAATAGTACACAAAATAAAAAACCAATTGATAGATGAAGATGTGATTAAAAAAAATAAATAAATTGAGTAGTAAAGTCATCTAGATGATTGTCGGCAGTATGGCAGTCGAGGTATTGCACTACATCGGACGGATAAATAGATCATTACACTTTGATGAGGGTGGTTGATTAAAATTTTTAGTTTAAGTTCTAATTACCTGACTAATTGGCTGTTAATTACAATAATTGTTCAGTGAATATTGTGGTCGGTAGTGTAATATTTTGACTGTCAATGTCCTTGAATGTAATTTATATGTATTTGCTTTGGGTATTTACATTTGATAGTTTCTTAATATTTTTATTAAATTCGATTTTTATAGCCTCTACTGTAAGGTCAATTTCAAAAAGTGCCTAGAAGTATGCAGTGTTTTGTTTCAATATTGCAAATCATTGATGCGCTTCTATGTAATTGACGTTGCTGTACATTATACAAGGCGACGATCTCAGCAAAATAAAAGATCGCCCCCAACTGATGTGCTAGATTTTTCCTACCCACCAGCAAGAAACCCCTGGTTTGGCAAAGAATGTCGACAGATACTCGCAGTCAAAAATGGGGATGAAAGGCAAAGCTGCAGATGAGGGCGAGAGCTGTTAGAGAAAGTGAAATTGGGCTTTTTAAGTAAATAAGAAAGAAGCAAAAACACAAAAAAAGTACGCAAAAGAAGATGTAGAGAGGTACCACTCCAGGAATAATGTAGTTGAGTCACAATCGATATTGAGAACATGGAAGAACCACTTCTGAAGACTGGTTAACGGCGATGTTCAACAATCTCCCTCTGTAAGGCAGAAGAAAACATTCCGTATTGGCGACGATGCTTTTTTTTCTTTATAATTGGCGCGCGCTAAAGGGATTATTAATATGGTGTTTAAGCACAGCGCGGGCATTAAGGAAATAGAGGAGTAGAGAAGAGGAGATACCGATGTGCGTTGGTTTTGAATTTCTGTAAATTGTAATGGAGAGGAAAAACTGAGTTTGGTAAAGCATTCCACATTCGTGTTGTTCGGTTAAGGAATGAATCTCTATATTTCATAGTACGTCCGAAGATAGGCTTTAGGGTGAACTGATTAGCATTCGTGGTACGGCGAGTATTACGGTTGAATTGTTGAAGGGGCGGAATGCAGCTGGCTATTTCGTTAGAGCATTTGCTGTTGTAATAGCGGTAAAAGAGTGTAAGGCAGGAGACATTCCTACGATGTTCGAGCGAA
Organism: Rhingia campestris; assembly: GCA_932526625.1. Lineage (NCBI taxonomy): Eukaryota > Metazoa > Arthropoda > Insecta > Diptera > Syrphidae > Rhingia > Rhingia campestris. The sequence goes on from OW052183.1 coordinate 12,023,822, forward strand.
ACTATGGAGTTCGCTTTGGTTGGATCTCCTATCAATTTTATCGCACGCTTTTGTATCCTATCTAGTAGGTGCAATGATGTTTTGGCTGCACCTGTCCATATATGGGCGTTGAACTCAAGTTTGGGGCGTATGTACGCTTTATATATTGTGGCCAGATCAGAAGGGGTGAAGTATTTCTTACATCGATTAAGGAAACCTAGACATTTTGCTGCATTTTTGGCGATTTCGAATATGTGGTCGTTCCAACGAAGGTCGTTACTAACACACATATCGAGCATGGACTGTTTTTCAGTTTCGACGATGCAGGTGCCACTCATGGATAGTGGCTGTAAAGTTTGGTTTCGCTTGGATGACAGAAGACAGCATTGCGTTTTGGAAGCATTAAATTCCACTCTATTAGATTTACCCCATTTAATTATGCTGTCAAGGTCGGAATTTAATGAACTTAACATATTTTGTCGTTTTTCTTCCACATCCGAAGGTGAGGGGCGTGAATTCGAGAACGAATATGAAAAGCTGAGGGTACTGTCATCAGCGAAGGAATGGATTGGATTAGAAGTAGCAGACAATAGGTCATTAATAAAAATGAGGAAGAGTGTCGGAGACAAAGCTGAGCCTTGGGGAGAACCAGCATTTATTTGGTGAGTAGCAGACTTGAAACCGTCCAAAACTACTTGAATTGAACGTTTCGAGAGGTAGTTTCTAATCCATTGAAGAAGAGTACCATCGATACCAAAAGAACGCATTTTCGACAAAAGGGCTTGACGCCAAACCCTGTCAAATGCCTTTGAAATATCAAGTGCAACGATCTTGTTTTCGCCACCAAGGTGGATTGATTGGTTCCACTTTTCGGTGAGATATGACATCAAATCACCAGTGGAACTGTTGCTACGAAAACCATATTGTCGGTCATTGAGGAGTTTTCGTGATTCAAGATATTTCATAAGCTGACGGTTTATCAGCGTTTCCATGACCTTAGAAAGAAGGGAGGTAAGTGCAATTGGTCGGTAGTTGGAGAGAGAAGAAGATTCGCCTTTTTTTTGGGGACGGGCTGTACAAATGCAGTTTTCCATCGACTCGGAAAGAGTCCTGATGAATAGGAAAGATGGAAAAGCTTACGCATTGGTTTTGCCAGCGTTGAAGAACACCTCTTCAGAATTATGGGGGAGATACCATCTGGACCACACGATTTGTGTATGTTAAGATCGATTAATACTCTTGCGACTGTACGAGTACGAAAGTGGATTGGTCCCATAGAATGTTATACGTTCTCTAGTACAGGGGGAGACTGGGCACAATCTGGCAGCGTTGAATTGGCTGCAAAATGAGCAGCGAGCAGATTGGCTTTGTCTAGAGAGGTGACAGCTGGAATGTCATTGCAAATGAGCTTAAGGGTAGTGATGCGATTACATGAAAACACAAGCTTTATCACACTAGCCTCTCACTATCAACTCCTACTCTCACCATCACGCTGGTGATTGGTGGGTGCCTTGCCTAGTACCTCGACTGGAGATGGGGTAACAAACCCCTGTGGAAGGTCGTTGGTGGCAGCAAACGAAAGAGGGGGAGGAGTGCCCTCTCATTAAGGCCCTCACTCTCAGGCGGCAGCGGAGGAATTCCCTAGATGGAGTCAACGGTGGCGCCTACAGATTCAGTTAGATCGAACTGGTAGTGTAATCCCTATATGAACTGTTTCGACATATTTGAACACCAGGTTTATAGGGATTTCCAATACTGTGCCAGGGTGTTGGAAAAGAGTTGGTGGCGGAGGAACCCTCAATGCGTCAACGGCAGCACTCATATCCCAAAAAGGGCTTCTGACATCGGTATCTCCGGCCCGCTGTCCTAGGGTCAAAAACAAGGGCCTGGCCCTCCCGGTTGGGGGTTGTGCCGTCGGGGTAACTTCCCGACCATGGAAAAAACCAGCCTGGGATAATGAAACTCCTCATATGGCAACAAGACCCGGAACGTCAATGGACTATGATATGAGAGTATGTACAGACAGAAGATGCACACAAGAAAGCGCTGCAGCGCAAAACAAGGACAGCGAGAGAGGAGTATCGAGCCAGGAGAAGGGAGGAAAAGAAGACCCTGCGTAGTAAGATGAGAGCTTACGCAGCGTCCCAGCTCAAAGAGATCGAAGAGACGCGCGATCCTAACAACATACGGATATTTTATAAAAAGGCCATTCAACTGGCTGCTGGCTACAAAACCGGAACGCAGGTTCTTCGAGACAGCGAAGGAAACCTAGTCACCGAAGCGCAGGGAATAGTAGTTCAAGCAGCATTTCCAACAGCTGCTAAATGGGCATCATGTAGAGAGAGTGATAGGGCAAGAAGAGAACCCACGTCCACTCAATGAAGAACTAGTTACACCACCTCGTATAGAAGAAATTGGCCTATCTATAAAAAGCTTAAGAAAAATAAGACCGCAGGCTCTGATGGCTTACCAGCAGAGCTGTTTAAATACGGTGGTGATGTTTGGGTAGGGAGCATGCACCAAGTATGGGTGGAAGAAAACACCCATACTTGGTGCATGGAGCTTTCAGCTCCATATGCCCCATCTACAAAGAAGGCGATCCATACATCGTCAGGAGCTCTATATGGCAATGTCCGAATTCGAAATCCCGGCAAAACTGATTCAGCTAAGTTGCGTGACCCTGGAAAACACGCGCTGCAACGTGCAGTTTGGAAGTAGCTCCTCCGAACTGTTCCGAACAGGCACCGGATTTCGGCAAGGAGACGCGCTATTATGTGACTTCTTCAATCTAGTACTGGAGCAGATAGTGCGCAGGGCAGGTGTCAACACGGAAGGCATTATTTTCAACAGGTCCGTCCAGCTGCTCGGCTATGCGGACGATATTGACATCATCGGTCGCTCCCAAAGTGCCGTGATAAAAGCGTTCACGGCGATTGAAGAACAGGCGATATCCGTTGGCCTTGAAGTAAATGGGGGCAAGACTAAGTACATGCTATCAACAAACAAACAAGCATCTGTCCACCGCCTAGGACAAAACGTCACTATTGATAGCAGCAATTTCAAGGTAGTTAAGGAGTTCACCTACCTTGAAGTAAACATAGACTCCACGAATGAAGAATTACCCTAGGAAACCGTTGCTACTTCGGTTTGGCGAAACAACTGGGTTCAAAACTCCTAACTCGAAGGACGAAATGTGTGCTCTACAAAACCCTTATCCTGCCAGTTCTGCTCTATGGCGCCGAGTGCTGGACGATAAGCAAGAAGGGATTGCTGATACTTCGGCGGATTTTTGGTCCTGTGTACGAGGAGGGCGAATGGAGGAGAAGATACAACCGCGAACTCTATGAGCTGTACCAAGATGTGCATGTGGCCAAAACACGTCGGCTACATTGCCACGGCCACATCGAGCGAGTGGAAAAAAAATGCTCCAGCTAAGAGGATCTTCGAATCCCAGCCCCCAGGTTCGAGAATACAATTAAGACCGAATCTCCGTTCCAAAGACCAAGCCATCGCGGATGCCAGAGCGCTTGGTATAGACAACTGGAAGCAGAGAGCACGGGATCGTAGAGAATGGAAGGCTGCAGTTTCTCAGGCAGAGACTCTTCATGGGTCGGGAGCCCGATAAGTAAGTATTGGCGATGAAAGCAAACACTATCAATCCGTCGCGTCGATCTAAATGAAGTGAGGATAGCAATATCTAAACTTAAGCTCAATATAGCTGCTGCAAATGACGGCGTTTCTGCCGAGCTATATAAAGTCGGCGTACGAATGATCGACAAAAAAATGTGTTCTGGACAAATATAAATTTCATCGACATTTTAATTGTCGACTGAAATGTGATCGACAAAAAAAGTTGACAGTTTAAAATCCATTAAAAGGCGAAAGATTTATTCGACACCCTGTTTAACTATGCACTGAATAATGCACATTAACCGGTGCCCTGTAAAACCGCGGCGGTACATTCTATCCCTAAAAAGGACAAGGACAAAACCGAGCTAATCTTCGGTCAATAAGCCGTCTGCCGAATGTATGGAAGGCATTCGAAAAGATAGTCAATAGAGCTCAGTTTAAATGGGTTGAGGAAGACATGAGCGCGACATAACACCATTCAAGCCGCGTCGAAACTAGTGTCCGACATTCAATGGAATAAATCCAAAAATATAATGCACAGGGGCCTGTCTGATTGAATTTGAGAAGGCCTTCGACACCGTATGGTTATAGGGGCTTTTCTACAAGCTGACCAGACTGGGCATGCGTAAACCCATGCTGTTTATGATTTATGAAAAGCTTATGGAAAAGATGTTTGTCGTCAAATGTGGCAACGTTACTTCGAGTAAAGTCTTTGAAATTAAAAACGGTTTACAACAGGGGGCGGTGAACTCCCCGATATTGTTTAACATTTGTACAAGTGATCTTGTTGGTTCTCTCAGACACGCTATAGCGTACGCAGATGATCTAGTGGCGTACAGATCATGTCCGAAAATCAAGGTCATCAACATTCTTTTGCAACGTAACTTCGATCACATTAAGGGGTATTGCGATGATGAAAAACTGAAACAATTCTGTTTAGGACCCCATTGCTCAGGGCTTCTAGCGATACCAGAAAAAAAAACTGAAAAAAATGTTCATCTTCGGACAATATGGACAGCCGTTGGCGATGAGAAGTGAAGTCAATTACCTTGGCATCTGACTTGACAAGTTTCTGTATTTTAACAAAAATGTAAATGCTTGTCTGGCTTCTGCTCTGTCAAGAAGATTGTTTCATAGCAGTCAACTTGATTCAAAGGTAAAAGTCATTTGCTACATGACGCTCATAAGGCCGATCATCGCTTATGGTTGTCCCGTGTGGTTCAATGTAGCACCGGCCTACTTGGTAAGGATACGGCTGTTTGAGAGGCGTTGTCTCCGATCCTGCTTAGGATTGTACCGAACGCCGGACTCCGAGTACATAAAATATTATCACAACGAGGTCTATACAATGGGGCTCAGTTAAATAGAATTGACAATTTCCTCATTAAGATGATTCGAAGGCACGTCTTAAGGGCGATGGTTAGCGACAACTGCCTGGTCTTCGGAGCTTACTACCACAATAACATCAACATGGAGAGCACGCTTATGTCGGGATTTTTTAAACCAGAGGCATTAGTTTGTATCGATTCATTAGCGTTAGTTCAAGAAAGCAATGGTATCCCGGTATTATATCACCGCCACAGTGACGCGCGGGACAAGCGGCTAATAAGCTACGGGTACGTCGACAATGCTCGAGAGCTCCTCCGCTTTAGCACGGCGGTATCGGATCGCGATAGAAAGGATGCTGAAAAGCAGCGCACCGAATTCTGGTGGCTAATTGAGGAAAGTATTTCTGCACTTCCTCTGGGCTTTGCGGACTTTTAGTCCACTCCTTATTTTAAAGAAGAATTAAAATTAAAAACAAGGTCTGAGGCGGGGCTTCTACACCATATTTTCGGACAATATGGTTCGATACATGCTGGTCAGGCACCCAAAGGCAAAGACTCGATCAGGATGGCGACACCTGCAACGAGAGCTTGCCACCCAGATTTTCAAAATCGACTTTATAAGAGTCGACATTTTGATCGGCCGGAATTTTTACCAATCGAATTTCGACATTATGACGGCCGATTTTTTGAAAACGACAGTTAAAAAAACTCAAATCGTATCCAACCCGTTTAAGACACATCAACTAGCAAATTTTGGTCGAAAGAAAGCATGCCTTAAGAATATAACCCTTAGACCTTCTGAACTGCATCAACTACAGAGACATAAGACTTCTCAACATCGCCTTCAAGATTCTATCTGCTTAATATCTGAACGCCTTAAACCCTTTAAAAACAACCCTTATCAGTCTGGAAAGTCCACAAGTTATCAAATCTTCACCCGGCAGATCCTATAAAAAACTCCAAAAGTTCCAATCGATACCTTACCTATTCATCGATGTTAAAGCCTCATGCGACAGCATTTATAGAGACGAACTATACAGAACGTTATATTTGGTATACCGCCCGCACTACATCTGTGCAGGATGACAATGAAGAACTCTCGCTGCACCATCGGGGTCAAAAACGACCTCACCGACACATCCAATTCCAAAAAAGGATTTAGGCATAGAGATGGACTATCATATGACTTCTTTAACATCCATCATGAGAGGTTTGAGCAAAACTCCCGAGTCAACACCAGAGACACGCCGAAGGTATTGACATCATTGGTCGGACTCGACGTTGAAGCGGCAAAAATGGTTTAAGCAGTAAATGAGGGTTAGCACAAGCATATGCTGTCAATACATCGATGAATTGGACAAAACGTCTCCGTAAATGGATATAATGGGACTTTGGCTACCTCGGCTCGACTCAACAACATCTTGTCAGAAATAAAACGAAGAATTACTCTTGCCAACCGCTGTTTCATCGGGCTAAGAAGGCAAATTAGTAGTAAAGCTAGAACTACTAAGGAAATCCTATATAAGACTTTGATGATCCCCATCCTGCTCTACTGCGCTGAAGCATGGGCCGTATCAAAAGCAGATGAAGAAATCTTTGGCCGTTTTGAACGAAAAATTCTTCAAAAATCCGCGGTTCCGTTTGCGGGATATTCATGAAGATTCATAGAAGAGCTATGTCTGGTCAAACAACTTCGCATTCGACTTGTATGATGGCATGTTGGTTGAGGCCCAGATTCCTACCAAACCATAGCGCCACTAAAGTATGTAAGACTACGAAATGGACTGCTGCTTTGGAGCAGCTGTTTCGAGGCATGTTACGCGATTTCCGACCAAATTACTCCCAAACAAAATACAGCTATCTCAATTGACTGTCAAGCCGCCATTATCTAAAAGGTCCCATACACCACATAGACATGTAGTTGCAGACCATGATAAATTCAAAAAGTTTTGAATTCACGCAGACGGTCGCTGCAAACAGTCGACATGGAAACACATGACACAGACGGTCTGCGCAGACATGCAGACAGTAACAAAATATATTGGTCTGCAGCGACGTGTCTGCTTTGTGTATGGGAACTATAAGGTTGTGCTTCGACGTTGAAGCCAACAAAACTAAAGGGCCGACCAGAATGCGTATTTGTAGCTGGTATCTGTAGCGGAGTGAAAAGTTAAAAACAAGGCAACCCATAAGCGCTTACACAATGTGTATCTTCGTGAATCTGTAGCTTGAAGTTGAATAGAGAGCAACTTCATGCAAGAAATGTATCTCTCTTTTGACAGCGATGCAAGATACCAGCTAGATATACATTCTGGAAAGGCCTTAGTAATTATTTCAAAACCAGAACGAACTGGTCTGTTCAAAATCAAACTCAACCCAATATGGATTCCATATGATAGTATAACGAGCAAACTGACAACTTTGATAAGGACAATTGACGTCATAAACAAATCTTGCAGATAGTTATCTTGCTTGGTAGCAAATACAACAGATGCAGAATAAATAACATGGTTCATACCTTTCTAAATATTTCTAAAGAACTACATAAAATATTTTAATATCAATGAAAAATATAAGGATTTGAATTAAATTGTAATAACTTTTATTTATGAACTTACATGGTTCTGCCATTTATTTTTAATTTGAAATATATTTCACGAGATACAAAGAAATACAAAATAAATCCCGACGAATAGACTACGAACGTGTTATTCTTCACACAATAAAAATCAATTTAAAGACTATAAACGATTTGAATAAAAAAAAATCAATAAATCCTGTGAATACTCAATTCATCAAGATTCAAGAGTAAAATAATTGTCAGGGTGGCAGTTAAAAGCCCTCAAGTGTTCCATCTAGGGGTTCCCGCGCTTATTCATATGTCTAGCTCGTGGTACAACAATGCGCATCCTACGTCTTCGACGCTAATGGCAGGAACCCAACATATGCAAAACCATATCTGTACTAGTTGTATCATTGTGTCTTCACACTTCAACTACTAGCCAAGTAAACCCTCAGTTAAATACCAAGTGATCTCAGCTGGCTGTTATAATAAAAAAATGATTGTCTTACTTAAGATGGTTGGGTACTGTACGACAAGGGTAGACTTCAAAAAAGGACAACGACGTTCGTGTCTGCACCTAAAATGTGAGAACTTTAAACAGGAGAGGTGCAGGAGATCAACAAGCGGAAGCCCTAAATTGTTACAAAACACACATTACTGACATCCAGGAAATACGATGGGATGGGCCGGGTGAAACGAGGATGAAGAGCTGCGACATCTACTACTATAGTCACAGTGAGCAGAAACAGCGACGATTCGGATGTGCATTTGTTATAAGTGCCAGACTTAGGCAAGAAGTCTTATGTTTCCAATACATTAGCCAACGCAACGTAACATTCCGCATCAAGGCCAAAATCGCCAACATAAGCCTTATTCTGCACTCAGGCTCCGAAAAGATGATATAACTAAGGATTGCTTCTACGAGCTCCTCGACAAAACCTATGAGCGACTACCAAAGTACGATGTTAAAATCGTGCTGGGAGGTAGGAAGAGAAGACATCTTAAGCAGTATTTTCGGAAAACATAGCCTACACGACAACACGTAACGGACTTAGGCTAATTGACTTCGCTACGGAACGAAATGCCACTATAGCCAGAACATGGCTTCCTCACCACGATATTCAAAAGGGGACATGGCGGTCTCCAGATCTACGAACAGTCAACCAAATTGATCACATTGCGATAGACAAGAGGCACGCATCCAGTATTTTGGATGTCCGAACATTCCGAGGGGCTAACATCGACCCGGACCACTACCTCGTTGCAGCCAAGATAAAAATGCGGATATCCACTATGCCACAACAAATCAGTTATACTGTGAAAATATTTAATCTCGAAAGACTGCAATCGCAAGAGACCGACCTCCCTTAACCTCGCGATTCACACCATACCACCAGCATCTGATATCGAAGAACAATGGCAACGATTCCAACAAGCCATTAGATCAGCCGCAACTGCTGTTCTAGGTTTCTCGCGGCCACCAGCAAGAAACCCCTGGTTTGATGAGGAATGCCGACAGATGCTCGCAGCCAAGAACGAGGCCTACAAGGCTAAGCTGCAGGTGAAGACGAGAGCTGCCATAAAGCTCTTTAGGCAAAGAAGAAGGGAAGAACATCGGCTTTTCAGAAAGAAGAAAAAAGAGCAAGAAAAGCGCGTGATCGAGGATATAGAGAGATGCCACTCCAGGAACGATGTTCGAAAGTTTTACCAAAGTGTAAAACGTCAAAGCCAAGGATGCAAGGCTCGAACAGAATCCTGTCGAGATGAACAAGGACATATCGTAGCTGAGACACAGTCGATGCTGAGGATATGGAAGAACCCCTTCTGTAGACTGTTAAACGGCGATGACGAACAACATCCCGCTATCAGGCAGAACGAATCATTCAATATTGGCAACGGCAGCGAAAACTGCCCACCACCCGACCTAAGTGAAGTGAGGATAGCAATATATAAACTCGAGCTTAATAAGGCCGCCCGCCGAAAATGATGGACTTCCCGCTGAGCTTTATAAAGCTGGCGGAGAAGACTTGGTATGTAGGATATACCAACTCATATGCCAATTCTGGGCCGATGAAAGTATGCCTGAAGAATGGGACCTCAGCATCATTTGCCCGATACACAAAAAGGAGACCCTCTGAACTGCGCCAACTACAGAGGCATAAGTCTCCTCAACATGGCCTACAAGATCCTATCGGCCGTAATATGTGAACGCCTGAAATCATTTAACAACAACCTGAACGTCCCTTATTAGGGTGGTTTTAGGCCAGGAAAGTCCACAACCGATCAAATTTTCCCACTTCGGCAGATGTTGGAAAAATGCCAAGAAGTCAAAATCGATACCCACCACCTACTTATCGATTCAAAGCCGTCTCTATAAATGCTGTAGACGAACTATACGGAGCCATGTCTAGTTTTGGTATACCGCCCAAACTCGTCCGTTTGTGTAGGATGACGATGAGGAATTCTCGGAAACGACCTCACCGAGACATTCGATACAAAAAAAGGATTTAGGCGATGCGCTGTCATGTGACTTTTTCAATTTGATTCTTGAGAGGATTGTGCAAAACTCCCGAGCCAACACCAGAGGCACAATTTTTCTAAAAACGGTGCAACTGCTAGCATGCACCGACGATATTGACATCATTGGTCAGACTCAACGTGATGTCATAGCCACGTTTGCTAGTATAGAGAAGGAAGCGGCAAAAATGGGTTTATAGCAGTAAATGAGGGTAAGACGAAGTATATGCTGTCAACACGAAAGGACACACAACATCGACGAATTGGACAGAACGTCACCATTGACAGATATAAGTTTGAGGAAGTACGGGACTTTGTCTACCTCGGCTCCGCTATTAACTCTGACAACAACATCTCGTCAGAAATCAAACGAAGAATTACTCTTGCCAACCGCTGTTTCTTCAGACTAAGAAGGCAATTTATTAGTAAAGCCCTCACTCGAACTACTAAGGAGATCCTATATAAGACCCTGATTATCCCAGTGGTCCTCTACGGCGCTGAAGCATCAATAGCGGTTGAAGAAATCCTTGGTCGATTCGAGAGGAAAATTCTTCAAAAAATCTTCGGTCCCGATTGCGTTGACGGGCTATTGAGACGAAGTTTCCGTACAGCGACATACTCCTAGTCGAAAAACTCCGCATTGGACGTTTAAGACGGCTAGGACATGTAGAACGAATGGACACCAATACTCCGGCTCGCAGAATCTTCGATTCCCAGCTAGATGTCGGACGCAGTAGAGGAAGACCTCGCCTTAATTGGCGCGTACTAGTAGAAACCGACCTCAACCAACTTGGAGTGCGCAACTGGAGGCAGTAAGCTAAGGACCGGGATAATTGGAGAGGCATTTTGGTTGAGGGCCTGGTTCAGTCCGGACTGTAGCGCAACTTAAATAAGTAAGTATATCATATAGTCCATTTTTGTTAAGCAATGCTTTACAGCTCTTAAAAATTAATTTGGAACTTGAAAGAAATATTCAACTCTAAAACCCATAATCTCGACTAAAAATTGTGCGCCCGAAATGTACTGTCCCTTTCACATGCAACACCAATGTGTTCTTTCCCCCTCTGCAACTGCTGCTTCTTAAATTCCCTGCCTAAGGACATCAAGTAATGTCTGACACCAACTTGGGCTAAATCTTGAAAATATAAAAGTCCCAATTATTTTTCAATCTCCGGGGTAAATCTTGGCCTTAATAAAAATACCTAAAGCCCTTATCCTAGCTAACTGCTTCTAGATGTTAGAAGTTTGTTCGACGTATTCGCAACACTTATACACGTGCAAATGTCGTTTCATGTATGAATCTCAACCAGATGACCATCCTTGTAAACCATGCATACAGCGAAAAGCGAACCAAATTGAAGAAAAAGGACACGACTTCACGTTACGTATGATATTTCATCGATTGATGATGGGCGGTCCAGTTCCATATCCTTGCTGACCAGTCTTATGGTTAAACGCAACTTCGACCGGCTGATTTAACCATAAGTCCGACCCTACAATTTAATAAATGAAAACATGCATCCTAATTTCCAGAGTATCTTTTTATTTACAAAACAGTAAAATCTTTATTTATCTTTGGCATTCGAAAAAAAAAACAAAACCATCACAACTATATACCATAGTTGAGGTTCAAAAATATCTCTAAACTAATCTATAATATCTTATGGCAACACTGCATTGATTCACGCGTCCATTCCTTCTCACATCTTCTGGTCAACGTCATCGGATTTCTTCTTCTTGCCGAAATTCTCACCGTCTTCAATGGTCTCTGGCAGTGGTGCACCCTTGGTCTCTGGCAAAAACAACACCAACACGGCTCCGATCAGTGGGATGACTCCAAAAATGACTGGTGGCAACCATGGTGCAATAGTTCTGGTTTGCGAAACGAACGGAGCTGACATCGAACCAATGCGAGCCAACATCGATGCAAAGCCCATACCAGCGTTACGTACTACAGTTGGGAACATTTCTCCGCCATAGAGGTACACAATGGGGAAGGAGACCGCCATGCCGAATACACCCACGGAAGCAAGGACGACCTTCAGGAAAGCATTCTCATCAGACACAAAGGCAATGGCCAACATACAGATACCAGCCAAAATATTCGAAACAATAAGTGAGATCTTTCTGCCCCAGCATCTACCGGTGAATATGGAGATCAGTGTTCCGGGAATTCCAAGAGTTCCAGCAATGGCCACGTTCGTGAAAATATCACCACTCAACTCGCCAACGTACTGGGAGACGCCAAAATATGTCAGACCGCATACGAACCAGTTAGTTGTCATGCAGATGGTCTTGAGCCTGAGATTCGGATACCTAAATAGATCGATAAGTGTACCCTTCTTCACCTCCTGCTTGGTGCTCTTACGACGAGATGATTCTTCGAGGTCACTGCGGATGTTATGAATCGGGCGATTGTTGGTGATGGCAGCCTTCTCCAAGACCTTGGCAGCTTGATCAAGACGACCGGCTGAGAGCAGCCACCTAGGGGATTCGGGGATCAACCAGTAGTAGGAAATGAAGATCACCGAGATGATTGATATGGCAAACTGGAACCACCTCCAATCGCGAAGGTAGTAGGCGAATAGTGGCAGCGACATGTGTCCCAAATTGAAGGGAATCTGGTACAGAATGGACATGATTTCACGTTTCTTGGCACCAGTGATCTCCATGACGAGGACAAAGCTGGAAATGGGAAAACATGCATTCGTCATAATATAAGAGTCGAGAGTTTAATGTCTACTAACCTTGTCATCATGCTTCCTCCAGTTGCGACGGCTAATAAAAATCGGAACACACAGAATACCCAGAACCATGGTACGAAAGCATCTACGACACCACAGACCAACTGCATCAGCACAGAGAAAACTAGTGGGGGACGGCGGCCAGCTCTAAAAAAGACGATCGATATTAGCTTATCAACATAACAAAGGCTCAACTTACTTGTCTGACCAAACTCCGAAACCAACGTTTCCCACAAGAATGCCAAACATGAAGATTGTCTGCACCAAGCTGGCTAGGTACCGCTTTTGACAGACCAATCCCCATTCTGTGACAATGGTCTCTTGAAAAATACTTCGGTCATAGGCGATTTCGGTGCATTCGTTCGAGCATGCGTCGGTTAGGTTGTTCGGTGCAGCGCATTCAAATTTGGCAGGTGGAGCCAGGAAGACCGTGGCCAATTGATGCCATCCAACGGGGAATTTCATCATGAAGATGACTACGCATATCCAAATTTGCCATGGCCCAAGATCTCCAATTGATCCGGCTATTGGATCGGCAATACGCTCCTCGTAATCGGCCTTCTCTGGAAATATGCAAAAAAAAGAATGACGTGTTAAATGTTGGTCTTGGGAGGGTCAGAAATTAAAAATTTGGTTATTCACTTATACCTAGGTAAGGGAAGATTTAATTTTCATTCAAAGTCGAACTCAAAAAATGCTGAACTTATTGGAATACTTATTGGGGGTGTCCAACCTCTTGAAGATAGTGCAGACTTATAAAGTTTGTCAATAAACCTTCAGGTTTTTGATGCCTACTTACTTACTTACTTACTTACTTTTGATGCCTACTTCTTGTGATATACTTAAATCGATGCAGGTTACATCTGTTGTGAAATTATCGATAGTGCGTCGATAAATATTATTCCTTGCTGGACTCAATTGATGGCTTCATACAGCTTATAGTGGGTACCAGCTTACAGACTGTATTTGGTGATACCACGGGATCTTTGCGGTTCCCCTATTTTTTTCATTTAAAACCATCCAGAGCCTTGAATAAATCGAAGGAAGCTTTTCATTTCCGCTTTGGACAAAGCACGGAGATTTGGATAGCCGTAGGTATCGTGGAGAAGCTTTCTTTTGAGAGGTGGGTAATATAAAGGAGACAAAGAGTTCTTTCTTTCACCTTTTGAGCCAGACGACTTCTGCACAAATCCTTTCGGTAAATTAAAGTCTTTCGGTATGCTTGGTTAGAGGTGGTACCTACCTGCCTAAAGAGGACTCCTAAGATGGATTAAAAAAGTAATTCTGATATAAGGCATTAAAGTACCATGCTGGTCCAAAAGCCCAGCTTCTCTAGTCGAACTTCTCCAAGAACCGACTTTTTTAGATTCAGCTTTTGTCAAATCTGTTAGTGTCACGGGTGCTGTCACGGGGTCCATCTAAAGTTTGATATGAAAAAAGCATCCTGCACAAAGATAGCGATAAGAATGCCTGGTTTACCCTCTTCGATTAAGACTGGGTAATGTCTGGAGAGCTCAACCATAAAATTTTCCGAATTGCCCCTATGCCCAAGTACCTACATCCTTAAACTAAATCGACAGTGTAGTATTTCTTTGGAGTTTAATAAGATCAATTCAAGGGATTCGATAGCCGCTTGGCTTTTCGAAAGATCGCTTATATCCTTAACAAATAAAGATTCTCTTACAGCCCTTTTTGGTCGCCATGAGATCATACAGATGGAAAGAGGTACTGGACACTCTCCCGTTTGTTTTCAAGCCATCGGTATAAAAGTGCATAGAATCGGTTTACAAAGTTAGCAATAATGGAAACACTGAGAGTAGACGGAGCTAATCATCCACAACGGTAACAGAAGTGATTGGAAAAGTTATAGCCAGTATGGCTTTAATATTTTGTTCTTGATGCCATCATAAGCTTAGAGCTAGATGTATTTAGCATGAAAATGAAGGTCTTGTCATCGTGCAAGAATAGTTGTTAGAAAAAAAACTAGAATTGTGTTCTAACGGGGGCTTATTGCGGCTAAATTTTGAATGTGACATTAATTTTGATACTGATATTGGGCTCAGGTCTTGTAAAGGGTTTTTTTCGAGGTATAGAACTATAAGTTGGCAACACTATTTTTACTAGCGGCCATTTTGTCAGCTATCAAGTGATTTATTTTTAGGTTTGTTTGGCATTTCAACATGAACAGACTGACGTCTGAACAACGCTTCCAAATTGTGCAAATTTATCTTGAAACTCATGGTTCTGTTCGAAATAGTTATCGCGCACTACATCCATTTTACGGTCAACATAATCGTCCATCAAAACAATTAATTCGATTAAGTATGGAACGTTTTCGCACCACGTTTACTAGTGTGGAGCAGCGGTTCCCAATCTTTTTTGGTCGAGGAGTACTTTTTAGGTCAAACATTCCTCGCGGAGCACTTCGTTACACCGACGCTATTTTCGCAGTTATGTATGTGTAAAAAATGCAATACTCAAATTTTTTTTGTATTTTATTAAATTCAAGTAAAACAAGTAACATCAACGAAAAAAACAAGAACAATGTTAATTAAAGAACATAAGGAATTCAATATCTAGTGAGAATAATGTGCCTGTTTGGTTTTGCATAATGCTTGTATATCTGGTTGAATTTGGGACAACTCCAACCGAATATCTGCCTCTGCATCGTGACGGGATCTATATTTTGTTTTGGTTCCAACGTAGGCGGAGAATCCTGATTCGCACATGTATATTGTTGCAAACGGCAGAAGAATTATTTTGGCTCTGTCTGACAAAATTTTGAATTCGTCCTTCAACATACTTCTTAGTTTCAAAATTTGCCTTTAAAGAAGAATCTGAAGTCAAATCAATTAAGCACTCAAACTGCAACGATGTCAGAGATGCTGGCTTTTCCAACGCGGCGGAGTACGGGTCTGCAACCCACACATTTTCTTTAATGTTTGAATGGTATTCTTCCGGAAAGTAGCTTTGGAAGTTTTCGAGCAAACTTAGCAGATGTAAATGAAACTCATTTAAAATGTCGTCAGGAATACCCAAATCTATTTCCTCTTTACATTCGCTGACCATTGGGAAGCTGTCTAGGTTTCGATTTTTTAAAGATTTCGCCCAAAACTTGATTTTCTTTTTAAATGCTTCGACCTTATCACTGGCATCGAAAACAGTTATTGTCTTTCCTTGAAGTGATACACTCAAATCATTTAATTTTTTTAAAAATACCGGCTAGATACGATAATTTCAAGAGCCAACTCTCATTACACAATCTGTCGCCCAAATCAAAGTTGTCGTTCATAAGGAAGGTTCTGACTTCAGCCCTCATTTCGAAAAACCGCGTCAGTGTTTTGCCGCGAGAAAGCCACCTTACTTCTGCGTGAAGAAGTAAAGACGTATGTAGACTACCCATTTCATCGCAAAATACTTTGAATAGCCTTGAATTCTTAGGTCGAGATTTAATAAAGTTAATTATTTTCCCGCTTTCGTCTAAGACCTCCTTTAAGGAGAGTGGCATTTTTTTCATTGCAAGGGCCTGTCGGTGTAGAACGCAGTGACTACTGCTGCATTCCTTGGCATTTTGTTTTATTCTTGAGACGGTACCGGACGTTTTTCCAGTCATGGCCTTGGCACCGTCTGTGCACACATCCACGCAGTTAACCCATGGGATATCATTGACAATAAAGAAATTGTCTATTAATTTAAAAATTTCAGCACCAGTTGTTGTAGTTTCCAACGGCTTGCAGAAAAGCAGATCTTCTTGAAAGGACTGTTGGTATTGGTAGCGCACAAATACTATTAAAATAACCAACCCTGCATCATCCATTTGCAGCGAAAATTTTGTGACTTTTATTCGCGAAAGTAAAGTAGTTTTGACTTTCTCTGCTAAGTCTCCGATTCTTCGTGATATTGTGTTATTTGACAAAGGAACGGTGTCAACTAATTTTTTGGACTTTTCACCCAACAATGTCCTTAACGCATGGCTTGATTAAGTTTTCAGCGATTGTATGGGCTTCGCCAGTTTGCGCAACTCGGAAACTCACTAAGTAGGACGCCATCAACGCATTTTCGTTCACTGTCTTTGAGTGGTTAGTAATAATTTTTTGAGATTTCGTAAGTTCACCATACTTCCTTTTAAAAAAATCAGTCGGTTTGCTTTTGCAATCTGGATGAATCCCCCTCAAAATGACGTTTCATTTTTGCTGGAAACATCGCACTATTCGGCAAAACTTTGCCGCAAATTACGCATTGGGGTTTGTTGTCACTTGTCTCAGCAAATGCAAGATTTAAATATGAATCGTGGTACTTCCTTTTTACTGTTTTTTTTCTGCAGTACTGATCACCATAGAACTAGTACTAGCCACATTGTCTGCCTCAAATTCTTCAGAAAGTTCTGACGCCGCTGTCTCTATTGCGTCATTTTCCTTGGCTCTAGAATAGAACAATAAATGGAAAACGAGCAAATTCACAAATCTGAATTGAGGATAACAGCAGAAAAAAAATATTATAAATCCAACAAAACGCATCTAATACAAATACGGTTCTAGCGATAGGAAACTTCCCATTATAAAATAAACAAATATGGTTTTGTATTATGTACCTGCCAGTTGCTGACTCTTTAGTAACTACTGGGGGTGCTGTTAAGGAGCTTTCAGCGGTTATTTTTAACGACCCAGACTTTAGCCAGCGATCCATAGTACCTATTATTTTTGATCTCTCACGATCTTTTGATCTTTTCACGTCGATAGATCCACAGAGTCACATCAATGTACAAAAAAAAACAAATAAAAAGTAAAATTCACGCACTAAAAGCAAAATATAGATTAAATACACCGCACTACGATTCGTTTTAACCTGTATAAATAGATACCGACCCAACAAAAACCGTCTATTGGGTGCGTTTAAAACCAGAGAAACGTCGGAGCACCAAGTGCTCCGCAAAGCAGACTTTGGGAAACGCTGGTGTAGAGGAAGACGCGAATCAGTCTATCCGCCATCGTGCACAGGAAATCATCTTTGTTTTATTCCATTTCAAAGTTCTATATCTCTAAAAAAAACACCTTTTAGAACGGATCTACAAATTCCTGGAATCTCTGGTCCAGAAAAGGTGGGCGTCTATGAAACCTCTATTTTATTTTGGTGCCTAATATAATGGTTTAGTGAGTTCGGTGCCGGTTCGAATCCTACTTCCCGTGAAAGTAATCAACTTGGTTTTAAGCTAAGAGAAAGTTCATCCCTAGCTCACAAGTCGATGGTCGTCTGTGTTTACGAGCAAATGGCTGCTAAACATTACTCATCAGCAAACAGAGACGTAATCCTTATGAGCTTGAAGCTGGAACACAAACTAAACAGAGACCCATTGGGTAAGACAAGAAGATAAAAAATTAAGGAGATAAAAGCCTCCTTGTGGGTAACCACTTTTCATGTCGATTCGCCAGCACACTTAGGCCAGTTTTTGGTCCATTGTGATACTATATACATGGATTTCGTCAATTCTTCTTGCTACCTTTGAGGAGACCAATTTGAGCTATGAAACAGAGGAGACTTCTCACATTCGTTTTTGTCAAATCGCTGAGATTTTGAAAGAAGTAAGCTCCCAGATGAAGCTTCCTTTTGTTTGAAAGGGCTGAGCAGTTAAGAAGAAGATGAAGTATTGTTTATTCTTCCTCTTCGTCTATATAGCTCCTGCAGAAATCGTTTGGGTGCCTGCGTGCCTACCAATTAGACAGTGTCCAGTGATGACACCTATGGTGGCGCTAATGTGTGGTCTAGCGAGCGAAATCAGTCCCTTGCATCTTCTTAAATCTAGCTTTGGCCATATTTGTTTTGTTATTTGACACGTCGTGTCAAGACTCCAGCTGAGATTTGATTGCTGTTAACATGTTGCGCTAGAATGCTTTTGCATGTAGAAATAGGTATACCTAGTGCACCCGTGTCGGGTACGACTGGTAGTTCAGTCCCATGTCTGGCAAGTTCATCAGCCTTACAGTTCTCTGGAATGTCACTATGCCCAGGCACTCAGCACATGTGAATGTTAGACTGCTTCGACTTCTCTAGCAGAGAAGAGCGGCAATATAGGGTTGTCTTTTTAATTTATTGAGATGGATTCCAGGGATTTGATGGCCGCTTTGCTGTCCGAGAAGACGCCAATATCCTTGGCAGATATTACATTCTCTTTTAGCCAAGATAAGACTTCTTTGATCGCCATGAGTTCCACCTGAAAGACACTGCAATGATCAGGAAGACGGAAAGATAGACGTAGATTTAGCCTGTCGGAGAAGATACCAGCACCCACTCCGTCAATTGTTTTGGAGCCATCGTCCGCCTGTCCTAAAAAATCGTCCTATAATGGCGTAGTATTTCTAAGAAAACGAATCATTCTTATATAGACGATTTTAGTTGACATGGAGGAATTAACACATTGAGCCACATTGTGGGCAACCACTTTCTATATTATTTTTTCTGACGGGTCTAACGTCCTAAGTAGAGGGCGGAACTAACAGCTATGTAGATCTGTCAAGGCATAGAAGGGTTCCTTAGCAATTTTTTGACAATGTAATCGCAGAACACAAATTGATATTGCAGAATTGAAAAGTAACCTTTGGCTACCAACCATCTTGAAAAATTTACTTGTACAGCGGGGATTGAGATATTGCAGGGAATTATAATTAACAGACATGCATACCGTATACCTATCGCAAAATGCAAACTCACTGTAGCGAAAAATGCAATCAGAAGATTAAATTTGAGTTGGAATAGGTTAAGAAATTGATCTTGTTCAGCGGATTGCACATTAAGCCTTCGAAAGGTCATACACTACATGGCAAGTTTTAAGAAAGCCATGATCTACAGGGAAATGACTTCTACATCAGCTACATGTGGACGGTAAGGAAGAGCCAACTCAAGGCCGGATTACAAATTGACTCGTCTGTTCCCATTCAGCATTAGTAGCATATGTCCTGCAATGTTCCTATGTTCCAATGTTCCAAATTAAAATACTCAAGAGGAAGGCATTGTGGCTACCATTTTGAACAACCTTGACAGCTGCAGGTGGGTGTCGGAGACTAGTTACTTTGGACTACCAAGTTTCCACCAAGTTATTTGATTCAAATCCCAAAAGTAACAACACTATGCCCAGTTTCACAGTGGGAGCTTAAGACTTACGTTTAGCTTTACATACGGTTTGACATAACTTTGTGTTTCGAAGTGCCGGCTTAAGAGGTAACCCCACTTAAGCGTTGATAAAAAAAAACGCAAAATTTCAATTTTGTTCCATTTAATAGCATTGTGTTGCCAACGGAAAAAATGGTAACAATATGACAGCTGACAGTTTGGGATTAGTAAAAATGGAGCGCTAAGGATCCACACAGCAACCTCTCAAGACGTGCTAATCGATGCGAGGCACGCATCCAACATCCTCGACGAGCATACATTCCGATGGGCTAACGTCGACTCTGACCATTTTCTTGTCGCGGCTAAATTCAGAGCTCTGTCCAACGAGAAGAAGCTGCGAACTGCCCAGAAGAAGAAATTCGACGTTAGATGCCATAGAACACACAGCCAGAGCCTACAGTGAGCGCCTGAGTATGAAACTATCCTCTGTGCACTCACCTACCACAGACGCCAACAATCAGTGGTGCAGGTATCGCGACATCATCAAGGAGGTAGCCGAAACCACAGTAGGGTACCAGCCACCCCCGAGAAAGAGCCCGAGGTATGATGATGAATGCGTGTACAAGAAAAGACATAAGATGCACACAAGAAAGCGCTGCAGCGCAAAACAAGGGCAGCGAGAGAGGAGTATCGAGCCAGGAGAAGGGGGGGAAAAGAAGACCCTGCATAGAAAGAGGAGAGCTTACGCAGCCTCCCAACTCAAGGAAATCGAAGATTCGCGCGATCATAACAACATCCGGAGGTTTCATAAAAAAGCCAAGAAACTGGCTGCTGGCTACAAAACTGAAACGCAGGCTCTTAGAGATGTTGAAGGAAACCTAGTCACCGAAGCGCAGGAAATATTAGATTGTTTAAGCAGTATTTCCACCAGCTGCTAAATGGGCGTCATGTAGAGAGAGTGATATGGCAAGAAGAGAACCCACGTCCAGTCAATGAAGAACTTGTTCCACCACCTAGTATAGAAGAAGTTGGCCTAGCTATAAAAAAGCTTAAGAACAACAAGGCCGCAGGTTCTGATGGCTTACCAACGGAGCTTTTTAAATACGGTGGTGATGTTTTGGTAGGAAGCATGCACCAAGTATGGGTTGAAGAAAACATGCCCGATGACTGGACTAACAGCTCCATATGCCCCATCTACAAAAAAGGCGTTTCTATGTTTTGCAAGAACTATCGAGGCATATCCCTGCTTAACGTCGCATACAAGATCCTAGCCAACGTACAGTGTGATCGTCTAAAACCCTTCTGCAACACACTAATCGGCACGTACCAGTGTGGCTTCCGGCCCGCCAGATCGACTATAGACCAAATTTTCATGCTGAGGCAAATGCTGGAAAAGACCAAGGAATTTCAAGTCGAAACTCACCACCTATTCATCGACTTCAAAACCGGGTATGATAGCATACATCGTTAGGGACTCTATATGGCGATGACCGAATTCGGAATCCCGGCAAAACAGATTCAGCTGTGTCGCATGACGCTGGAAAACACGCGCTGCGGACGATATTGACATCATCGGTCGCTTTCAACATGTCGTGATAAAAGCGTTCACGAGATGAGATGAGATGAGATTGAAGAACAGGCGAAATCCGTTGGCCTTGAAGTTAATGAGGACAAGACTAAGTACATGCTATCAACAAACAAACAAGCATCTGTCCGCCGCCTAGGACAAAACGTCATTATTCATAGCGGCAATTTCGAGGTAGTTAAGGAGTTCACCTACCTCGGAATTAACTTAAACTCCACGAGATCCATCGAAGAATTACCCTAGGAAACCGTTGCTACTTTGGCTTGGCGAAACAACTGGGTTCAAAACTCCTAACTAGAAGGACGATATGTGTGATCTAGAAAATCATGCTAGTTCTGCTCTATGGCGTCGAGTGCTGGACGGTTAGCAAGAAAGGAGAGCTGATACTGGGCTCCTTAAAAGAAAAATACTTCGGCGGATTTTTGGTTCTGTTTACGAGGAGGGCGAATGGAGAAGAAGATACAACCGCGAACTCTATGAGCTGTACCAAGATGTGGATGTAGTCCAAAAAGCCAAAACACGTCGACAACATTGGCTCGGCCACATCTAGCGAATGGACAATAATGCTCCAGCTAAGAGGATCTTCGAATCCCAGCCCCCAGGTTGAAGAAGGCAAGGAAGACCGAACCTCCGTTTCAAAGACCAAGCTATCGCGGATGCCAGAGCGCTTGGTAGCAGTGATCCAGGGATCGTACAGAATGGAAGGCTGCAGTGTCTCAGGCAAAGACTCTTCACGGGTCGGGAGCCCGATATGTAAGTAAGTAAAGTATAAATAGAGCGCTATGGGAAAGAACAACGCATTTTTATGTTATATTTTAAAAATAATAGACCATTCTTCTTCGAAAATGAGGATTGTCAGGCAGTAACATCTCGTGATATGATAACCCAGTTGTTAGTCTCTTAATAACAAGATATGGATGTGACCAACATGTGCTTCAATAAGGAGTTGCCACATGCCATACAGCCAGAGAAACAATTTAATTTCTTCCTGAGTCATTATAAGCTAGGCTTAAAGCCCTATATGGGCTGTAAATGTCTAATATTCGTTGCTATTTCTCGACAGCCATAAACGTGCGCAGATGGACCACATTGATGCATCAAATTGTCATTTTAGGGTGGTAAAGTTTTTGGCCAGAAAATAACTTCTCATGGCCAATAGCTACACTGTAGGAAAGTCGACCAATCAGATTCATACAATTCACTCACTGGTATTCCAATTGGACCCTGCGATCGGCATTCAAATGTCTTTCGTAAGTAATATAAAACTAAGCTGGAACTCCCACATCAACAACAAAATTCAAAAACACAACCAAAGCTTTCTGGGCTTGCCGAAGCATGTATGGTAAAACCTGGGGAATCTCTCCAAAGACCATACACTGGATCTACACGATCATGGTCAGGCCCATTATAACATACGCTTCAATAGTATGGTGGAACAAAGTCACCCAAAAAGCAACTATAAATATATTAAACAAGGTACAACGGCTTGCCTGTCTGGGCATTACCGGAGCTATGCGTACATGTCCACGGCGGCTATAGAAGCCTTAATAGGACTAACACCCCTCCACATTTATATAAAAAAAGTGGCAATTCGCAGTTCAGCAAGTTTGATACAAGCGGAAGAATTAAACATTAGTGAACATCTAAAACTAATTGAACTTCTATCCGAACTTCCAGAACTTGACATGATCTGTGCGGTTACAGACCGCTTACCAAAGACAGACACTATGCTTCGACAAAAGATTCTCAACGGAGATCACAACCAGAGAAGCATGGTGTAGCAACAACCCACCAAACTGCCTAAACGGCCTAAAGTGGTATACGGATGGTTCCAAAATGGACTCAGGGGTAGGTTTTGGCATACATGGACCAAATAAAAACATCTCAATACCTATGGGAAAAAACCCTAGTGTATTCCAAGCTGAGCTCCATGCCATAAAAGAATGCGCAAACCTAATACACAACTCAGGTATTAAAGGCGCAAACATCCATATATTCACGGACAGTCAAGCAGCTATAAAAGCTCTTAGCTCCCACATAATTGACTCCAAATCAGTACTACACTGCTTCAACTCCCTCCAAACACTCAGTTCCAGGAACAAAACCAGACTATGGTGGGTCCTCGGACATAAGGGAGTTGAAGGTAACGAAAATGCTGATGAACTAGCCAGAAATGGTTCGGAAACCCCTTCATTGGACCTGAACCCTTCTGTGCAATCCCCAAATCAGCCATAAATCTGGTCATAAAAAACTGGGAACAAAACAAATGTGTTTCATACTGGGGAAACATCCCAGGCCAAAAGAGCTATTCAGTCCTTCAAATCAGGTGCCAATAAGATACTAAATCTTCGCAGGCACGATATCAAAAACTTAGTAGGCTACCTAACTGGTCATCACGGTCTGCGATATCACCTAAACAAAATGCGTCTAGTCGACTCACCGGAGTGCAGACTATGTCTAAAGAGAAGACGAAACAGCCGAGCATATCATATGTGAATGCCCGGCCCTTTACGGTATGAGAAGGGAATCTTTCTTCAGGGAATTTTTAAGTCCCGAAGAACTGAGGAAATCTTCGGCTGAAAGTATTATCAGCTACATTAGGAAAGTAGAAGCGCTACTAACCTAAAAAGCATCTGACGGCAAGCACAATAGATCTTTTAGGTCGATGTGTATATTACTGCCTAGGCAGGTCAGAATTTAAAAAAAAAAAAATGGCTCTAACAGTCCGTTAGACCTAATTTCTGAAGCAAGTTGGGATCTTAACTTACTGAGAATCTGGTTTGCTGAACATAAATTAGTTATTAGTTCCAAAACTAAGATAATGTTCTTTAGCTTATCTTCCGCTACTTTCACGACCCTGAGTGTCGTCGATTTAAATTGTAAACTTGCCTTTGTTCGTCCGGTCTATCCTCTCCCTCTTTCTGTTCCAATATAACCTGTAGTGATAAATTCTTCCTTATTGAGAGTGTAGAGGAATTAAAATACTTGACTCTAGGATGAGTTTTGCTTATCATGCGGTTACTTTGAAAAAGTATCTCCGATGCACACACTATGATTTTGCAGAAATATGTCAGCCGTAAATCTTGAATATATTCCCTTTGTTCTGTGCCCTGATAGTTCTTCCTGTTCGTCATTTGTATTGTTATAATATAAGGTTCTAAAAACGTTCTTTATGAAGTATGGCAATCTTAATTTTCGTTTGTTTTCCAATTATACTCTTCGTGGAAACCTTTCAAACATTTTATCTTTACCATACCACTGCGTATCGTAATTTTTTTTCTATTTTGTCTTATCGGTTATTTGATTTACTTCCGCAGTCAGTCAGGAGAACAACATGACCTGGAACGTTCCTAAGAAGTGTAAAAATATAGATTTTTAGTTTTGATTATGAGGCGTTAGAATCTCGAATTTCTCATGTTTTGGTTTCAACTTTTTCTTTTCTGCTTTTCTAACTTAACTTACTTGTCGAACTGATTAAAACTTTATAGTTTGCTTCTTGTTTTATTGAATTTTATTTTTTGAATTTTTAAAGGGTCACCCCACCAAATATTTTAATTTTTTATATTTGCCAACTTTAGTGGCATTCAAACCTAATTTTATTTTTACTGATAATGAATGTCAAAAACCTTTCTTTCTTTCTATTTAAACTTGTAATGTTTATCTGATATTGATGTATTATATGATTTTATTAATGAATCTTATAAGAAATATATCTATCTATCTATCTATCTATTTTGTTCCAATTTTGGTGGATAGTTGTCTTGAGCAATTCAAATCTGGATTTTGATCAAAATTTTATCTTTTTTGGTGTCAATCGAACACGATTTCAGATTATTTTTTTTTTGTTTCTGGATTGTTGTAATTTCTTGGCTTTGAAGTTAATATCGGTGTAGCTGTCAAGTTTCAAGTCACACAGGTTTATTGTTTTTTTTATTTAATTAATATTTCACATCGAACTCCTACACCCATAATAATAAACGCAGATTAGCTAATCAGTGACTAACTTTTGACATTTGGGCGAGTATTTCTAATGGGGAAAACTGTCAAGTAATCCATTGATTAGCTTATCAGCGTTTATTAATACGGGGACTACAGTTTTAATGATTAATAAAAGTTTTCCACAACCGAATTACAAACCAAAACGAAAATCACTCTAGTCATACTGACAGCTATCATTTGTAGTTATTAGTGTGAGTGCAAGGAGGGGTAAATCTACCGAAAAATCCAGATTTGCAAAATTGATTTGAGGTCAAAAAAATCGATTTTTGTTGCTTAATGGAACACAACAACTGTCAAAATCGGTCTTTTGACAGATCTAGATAAAAAAAAGATTGATTTTTATACCAATGAAAACGCCATTACTCAATCAATTCGTTGTTCAAAATACTCTCATACCCTATACAACCCGTTGCGCTGTCATCCCCCATTTCATCACATTCTACGCTCCATATTCATAATAAATTACAACGTTTGCATGTATAGTGTCACTTTTTTACAATTTCAATAGCATCCGCAAAAAATGAATCGCAATTTTCATATTGAAGACGATACGTATGTCAATTTAAGATCAAGATCAAAATGTGACACATCTAGGTTAAGCATAGAAATACTTTTATTCTGATACACCAAATACGTCGCATCTATGCGATAAAACTGACGCCTACATAGAAATCCCATCCGCTATTTGAGCTTTAATTGAATTTGTCTCTCCTGTGTGTGGATTGCGAATGTCACACTATCATGATGAACTTAGGTACTCGTTACTGTAATCATTAGTGAATCGCATGTCGACAAAAGGTTATTAAAAGTGGGTGTGGTCGGAAATGCTAGTAATTTAGTTAAAGTTGACTTAATCAAATGATCTACGTTGTCATTTGTGTTCTCTTTTTTTTTTCGTTTCATTCGTTTGTGAGTGGGGAACTCTTATACGGATGGAAAAAATGTGCATTATGATGAAACCGGCTGCAAGTAGATTTAAGCTGTCATTATCGAGGAAAATCAAGTGGTTGGAGTTAAAACCCCACAGATGATTAGGAAATCGAAATCACGGAATATGCATGTTTTGCGTTTATAGATAAGGTGTCAACTAACGTGTGCATTGGGATTTTTTTTAAAGTTTGTCATTTTTAGAAATGATGTTAATTAGGTAAAATTGTGGGTTTTTTTTTGTAGTTTTACATGGATACACGTAATACCATCCATATTTGTCTATTTTTAACATGCACTGTGTGTCCGTAGAGAAAAATGTAAACATGGAAAGCTTTAGACATGGTAAATGAACTGTCAAATGTTGTATAGGAAATCTGTTTCAACAATTGCTCTGTTCTAGTACTTTTTTAATAAAACTTAGTAACTTCTCAAATATCTTGGAGTGGGGATAAATCCCTCAGAAAGAGATAAATTTAAAATTAAAATTAAATTATTTTACAGATTTTTATGCTGAGGTATTTTTTTTCCATTCTCATGAACATGTTCCTTTACTAATTTTTGCGTACGGGAACGGCAATAGGTAAAAATCAGTAAAATTCGGTAAGAATCCTTAAAAATAATTTTGTACGGTAACAGATACAAGGTGGGCCAAAGGAAGTCATCCGATGTTGTTTGGCCCTTCAGAATATCGGTTGTGGCTCGCGCAGTGTGTGTCGTTGCTCCGTCCTGTTGGAACCACTTGTCCTCCAGTCCTAATTCATCCAATTGCGGCAGAAAAAACTCGGTTAATATGGCCGTATAGCGCGCACCGTCTACTGATGTCATTTGACCAGCGGCGTTCTCGAAAAAAAATGGCCCGGTACTTCTCCGTGCATGGTGCGTGAACAGCGCACCATGCAGTAACTTTGAGCGGGTGTCATGGCTCCTCGTGCATTACTCGTGGATTTTCGGTGCCCCAGAAGCAATAGTTTTGCTTGTTCTCGTACCCGCTGAGGTTGAAATGAGACTCATCGCTCATTATGATTTTGGTCGAAAAATCGTCTACTTCGTCCTCGAGATTGAGGATGGCTTGGGCGTAGGTTACTAGCGTTTGGCGGTCGACAGGCAGTAGCTGATGCAGGGACTGGACTATGTACGGGAACATCAGCAAGTCTTTGACCAAAATTCGCCTTAGGGACGACCGGCTGATTGCTAATTCCGAGGCACGGCAAGGCGTCTGGTCGATGTTTTCGGCGACAGCTCGACATCCTTGGCTACAGCGGCGATATTTTTGGCACAACGGGCAGCAGCACATGACGCAAATAACTAGCCAATTCTATAACGTGAAGCTTTTGTTGTTATTCATGCTTTTTATTGACAGATTTTTCTTCTGATGTGAGGATGGCATGAGACATCTATCAACAAACTTGACAAAGTAATAAGTTGTCCATCCCTTCATGTCCACCTTATCGTATTCGACTTAAAGATAAAGGAAAGGTTTATGATTTTAAATGTGTTGCGAGGCACTGATATTCCAAGCCCGTGTCTCTACAGGAATTCTATATGACGGATTATATTGGCAGTAACATCCACCGAATCACCTTTACATTCCTATCTGAGATAGCGTGGTGCCTACAAATCTTACGTATGACAAGAACAGGTGTCAGTAATCGAGTTCCCTTATCATTGGATGTGATGCTAGTGCTCATCATACAATTTGGGGCAGCTCCAACATCAACGAACTAGGTGAGTTACTCTTTGATTATATTTTAAAAACAAACAGCTTCCTCCTCTGCAACTTGGGATCCGTCCCCACCTTCATAAACAGAATTAGACAAGAAGTGCTAGACATCACTCTTGCCCAAAACATAATCAACCTAATTAGAAACTGGAGAGTCTCTAACGAGCACTCCTTTTCAGACAATAGATACATCCAATCCACCCTGGATGATATTCCCCCAGACCCGAAGGTTTTTAGGAACCCAAAAAAAAACCAACTGGTCAATTTTATTTAAGAAATTTAAACCACCAAACTTCTCTTTTACTCCTTGGTACAACCGAGTAACAATTCAGAATTTGACAGACTTGTGGAAACTCTCTCAAGAGCGCTGAGCGATGCAAGATCGTCACCATGTCCTATTATAAGGCCTCGTGGAAAGGCCAAGCCTCCATGGTGGAAATCCAACCTCTGCACCCTTAGAAAAAAATGGAGGCAACTTTTTAACAAGGCCAAGAGCTCCAAGGAGACACTAGATTGGGACATATACAAGTTGTCTCTCAAAACTTATAAAAACGGGTTGAGGAAGCAAAAAGGAGCATCCTGGCGTACCTTCTGTGGTAACATATAAGAAACCTCAGAGGCTTTTAGACTCCGCAAAATCCTCTTCACCAATCCACCTATATCTAGCTACCTAATCAATCCAGTATTGAACCGACTGCACTCTCCAACTCCCAAAATGCATACTGCAAGGGTAAGTCGGTTGAAACAGCAAACTCACTTAGAGTAAAGGAGGATACATACTATGGTTGCCTTTCTTGATATAGATGGAGCTTTTAACAATGTCAAAGCAAAAGCAATCGCTAATGCACTCTCGGATTTAAATGTAGAAGACTCGCTGGGAGTGTTAATAAATCAGCAACTCATAGGCAGAATTATTAACACAAATCTTGGCCTCTCATCCGCACGCAGATCCGTTTTTCTGTGGCTCCCCACAAGGCGGCGTCCTGTCTCCTCTTCTCTGAAATCTAGTGGTCAACAAGCTGCTAGTAAATCTAGAAAGAGAGGGTGCAATGTGATTGCCTACGTGGATGACGTGGCAATAGCTGTATTAAGGAAATACCTTAATACCCTTAGAGATCTATTACCAAAATGGTCTCTCTGTACTCTGTAATTGGGCCACCAATTGGTTTTTTTTCAACAGGAAATACAAAATTACGCACATTGACCCTCCCGAATTAAATGGCGTCAGTCTCAAGTTCGCAGAATCAGCCAAATACCTGGGTCTGGTTTTGGATATGAAACTGAACTGAAAAGGCAACATCCAAGAACGCGTTAAGTGAACCGCCGTAGCCTTATACTCTTGTAAAAATGGAATCGGAAAGAAATGGGGTATGCAACTACATATCTCTTTGCAAGCTGATATTTGAACTTTACCTAGCTTTACCCGACTAGAGCACCAAACAGGAGTGTGGGTCTAATGATACGTGTCTATCATTAGAACCATACTTCTGTATGGTGCTCTAGTCTAGTGGAAACAGCCTCCAACCGCAACCTACTAGGTAAAGTTCAAATATCAGCTTGCATGTGCATAAGCGGAGCTTTTAGCACAACCCCCTCCGCAGCTTTTGATGCTATCCTACATCTGTGCGCCTAGATATATACGGCAAACACACCGCAGCTTGTGCAGCTGTAAGACTGAGAGCCTCGTCACAATGGACACCCAATCAGGGTGAACACACAATGATTCTGAATCACCTTAACACCGACTTCGTTACTACCCAACTCAGGTTTGAGCATAACTTCAGGACAACCATTCCCAGTCGCATTGAATGGGAGTCGGATTTGATCGAAACCAGTAACTAAATGCATATCTTCACGGATGGGTCTAAAACAGAATCAGGAGTGGGTGGAGGTGTTTTCTCCGAGATGCTTAACCTATGCATATCTATTCGCCTTCCCGATCATTGTTGTGTTTTCCAGGCGGAAATCATGGCAATCCTTGAAGCCTTGTCCTGGCTAAAAAGGAATGTTATATCCACGAAGAATATAAGCATCTTCAGCGAAAGTCAAGTTGAAATCAAATCCCTGGAAACAATCTCTTTCAATTCAAAATCAGTCTTAACGAGATGGCAGGTGAGCTTGCCAAACAGGGCACTATACCCTTGACATTCTACCACCAGTGGATATGTTAGGTATGCCCCTTGCTAGATGTAAATTACTGATCAAGCAAGATGATTTCAAGAAAGCAAACCGCAGATGGATTAATAGCACAACGTGCCAAATATACAAAGAGCTCTGGCCTAGCTTTAACCAGAAGCGCTCCATCTACTTAATAATGCTGAACAGATCATACATCAGCATAATAATCGGTGTCCTCACAGGACACTGTCCTATAGACTAGGCCTTTTCAGCAATGACATCTGTAGAAGCTGCCTGGACCAGGAAGAGGAGGAGATTTTTACTCACCTTCTTTGCTCTTGTCTGGAAGACTACTTCTTCGAAAATCTAGGTGATCTGGCTAATATCAGTGTCAGAAACCTCCTACGATACATAGTTAGCTCTGAATGGTTCAATTAGGCGTACGAATATAAGGTAGTCGAAGGATCCACGTGGTACCACAACGGACCTTTTTGGTCTAAGTGTGCACGCGCATCGCGTACAGCCACTTCAACCCAACCTAACCTAACCTAGAATACTAATTATGGTGGGCTCTCAACGTAGGTAATCTATGGATTTCACTAAAATTTGGGACTACGTGTGCAGGGAAATGTTATTACCGCAAGAATTACCTAACTTTGTGGAATTCCCTCGCTCTTTGATGCCTTGTCTCTAAGTCGTATGCCATATAAAAGGCAAAATACTGCCGGCGATGGATTGTCAAATTCGAAGTTGTCGATATAGAGAGCTGTCAATCCAATTGTTACTGACGGTAGGGACAATCATGCCCCAACAACAAAAGTAAAAAGTTTCAACCATGGGACACGGTTTGACACTGAAATTCGGTTGCTAATCGAACACTTAACTGGCTATTCCTACTCTTTGGTTTCTCAAATTCAGCGATTACCCCAATTTATCATATCTCGAACAAAGTAAATAAGCTGTGACAGTTGGTAAAAGATCGTCTGAATTTCTTTATAATAATAGAGAGGTTCTACAAGGATCGATCCTAGGACCTAACCTTTTTTCGCTTTATGTTAATGAGATTCCGTTAATTGTTTAATCATCATCTATCAGCATATATGCAGATGACGTTAAACTGTACAAAAAGTTGTCCTCTTGGTATGATAGAAATGCATCTAAAATCTATAAGTAACGTATTTTCTCTAATCTAAATCCAAAACATCTTCAATGTCGACAGAGTATATACCCATTACACGTATGTAAATTAAAAACTGAATACATTTGTTGGTTTCTGTCAAAATCCTTTGACAGTTTGTATTTTCTTACTAGCCGAAATTCTGCATGATGAACGAACACATTTTTTTCTTCGTTTACTTTTTATATTTTTTTCAGTACGCGTACGACTTTGTGATGTTTTGCATCCAAGTTTATTCAAATTTGTACGGACCTAATCAAACCATCATATGTCTCATGAACCCCCTCACAGTTGCCTGAGTGTTTGACATATAATTGAAAGAAAGTGATAATATTCATGCACATCATAATGACAGCTAGTCACAAATAACTTCAACCTCTTTCCTTCCGTATTTGAGTTCATTGCAACTGCACGAAAGTCTCTCATTACGACGACGAAGACTAATTGCACTCATAATTGCTACATATGATGACAATTCCTCAATCGAGCACCAGCAACTGCCATTAAACTGCACCAAACAACTTGTTACCAAGAAATTGAAAATTATAAATTTCTGTGAAAGAAAGCCACGGCACCAGTTCCAATTCAAAGCGGGAAACCGTATACAATTTCTTTGCGAAAATCACAGCTCTCCATCACCAGTAGCTGCTATCCGCTATCCAATTTCAATCAAATGACGTGCTCCACTCAAAGGCAAGCTGTGTACAGCATCTGTATATTTCTAAAGTCGATCATATAACTGACAGCGACAACAACTGAGATTATCCTATCTTTGTTGTTCAATTGAAAAGCCTGTTGCTATACAATTTTGTCAATTTGCCGCAGCATATGTAATCAATTTTGTTGATTTCGATTTCGATGTCAGACAATGTGACACATACAACGGTAAATACAAAATCATCATCGAAAGAAAGTCTTTGGAATTTCAAATGGATGCGCCCAGCTATTCAGAGCAGTGTAGGTAAATTGTGTAACCAAAGTGTCATGCATACGAATTTATTTATTTTTTTTTTGCTGACAGTTAAGATACCGCGCCATGACAAGCGGTAAATAGGTATGATTCGACAATGACCTTAATAATCCAGCTGATTTGAGAGAATTTTGTCGTGTGTACCTTTACCTGTATTTTGTTGTGTCTGCGCACTACCTCGGAGGTAAATGTTAACGTAAACAAATGTCAAATTGATGACACGTTTCGATAAACTCGTGTGCGTAAATCAAATCAGATTGACAGATCACATGGAGATATTTATTGAATTGTTTTGGTTTTTTTTTGTTTGTTTGTTGTATGCTGTCGTTTCGGAGTATTGAATTGCTTTTTAGTCTGTCATGCGAAACGTGCGCTGTAATCTAGGAAGTAAGATGAGACGATAATGATGTTAGTATCCGATTTAATTTATTGAAGTGGCAAATACGCGAATCAATTGACATAACATAACGTCAGGTGGATCAAGTTATCGATTTGGTCGAAATGAAATGATTGACAGATTATCCATTTGAATATGAAAATTTAAGGTGCAAATAAGCATAATGAAGGTGTTGTGATCTGGCAGCATTGTTGAAGTATAATGTCAATAATGTTATTGAGCCTGACTTGACATCTGCTGTCAATAAAAACCCACGAGTCAGCATCCCGCGTTTTTTAACCGGCCCCCATTCCCAATTGAATCTTCCTAGGAATAAGAATATAATATTTAGTTAAGTTGTTATTGAAGTCCTAAATAAAGCAAATGAATATTCAAGTCAATATTGTCATCATTTAATTATACCACTACTAACAACGTAACATCTGGCGACGAGGTAAAAACCTATTACAATGGACCTACAATTGGTGGAGCGACTGTTAGCACAGCAGAAGCAATGGATGGAAAATGTTCTCCAATCAAATGCAGAGCGCATGGAGAAAATGTTGCAAAAACCATCCACATCCACGACATACACCTCTATTCCACAGTTCCGGATGTTTTCGGTCGAGAAAGAGAGTTGGGAAAACTATTTGTTTCAACTACAGCAGCATTTGAAGGCAAACGCTGTGGAGGACGACAATCTTAAAAGAGCACATTTTTTGTCAACCTGTGGAAACTACGTCAACGAGGTTCTCCAAAAACTGTTCGAGACCACCGACGTGAGTATACACACATTTAAGGAACTTACAACCAAATTGACAAGTCATTTTAAAACTAAACTGCATGTACTCGCATCGAGATGTAAATTTCTGCGACAAAAGATGTCACCAGGTCAAACGTATGCTGACTGGATAGCCGATTTACGAGGATTAGCCAGAGACTGTAACTTTGTCTGTACAAAGCAAGGCTGTGGCACATCATATGCCGATTGCATGATAAGAGATATGATCGTTTACTATACCCCGCATGAATCCATCCGAATGTCAGCAACACAAAAAAAAGACCCAACTCTAGCGGAAATTGAAGAGCTAGTAACTGCATTCGAGTCAACTCAGACAGCCGCTCAAATTTTGAAGGGAAACATCGCTTCGACAGCACCATCATCAGTTGAAATCAATCAAATTGACCAAAAACGTTCCCGGAAATATCCAAGTAAGTCGAATGAACATTTTCTCACTAGGAAATCTTGCCCTGGATGTCTAATTCAACACGATCGAGATCAATGCAAACACATGAACTCAGTGTGTAATAAGTGTAATCGTCGAGGGCACATAAGTACCGTTTGCATGTCAACCCAAAATACAGAAACAAATATGCGCATGAAATCGCGACATCGATCCAAAAGCCGCGGACGTAAGTCGTTCTCACAATCTCAGGCAAGTCGCGAAAATGAAAACAAATTTAACTCAGGCTATCACCACAAACACGCGGAAACAAATCACTCAATCAATGAGGTAATCGAATGTGTTCCTGACAATGTTTCATCCGCACAGTGTGATGCTGAAAGGAAAGGTCGTCAAATTTTTGTGTCGCTTCACGTGAATGAGCAACCAATGATTTTCCAGCTAGACACCGGAGCAACCTGTTCTCTGGTGGGTCTTGAAGGGTATGAGACTCTAGGGTTACCTCACTGCGAACCTACTAGCCGTTCGTTAAAGGCTTATGGAGGTGTAAGCGTACCGATCAAGGGGGTAGTAGACGTATCAGTTCGTTGGAAAAATAAAACCTGCAATCTGGCACTGTTGATAAGCAAGAGTTCGCACGGAGCTAATATAATGGGATTAGATTGGTTCGATGCGTTCGAATTTTCAATTAAATTTTCGAAGGAAGAATCAGTTTTGCAAATAGCTAGCGAATCAAAAGAGATCCTAGCTACTGAAGCAAAGTCCATTTGTGAGAGACACGAATCTGTTTTTAGTCCAGAACTAGGTTCTAGTAAGCTGTTTGTTGCTCATTTGACGTTGAAGCCAAATAGTCAGCCGAAATATTTTAAGCATCGACCAGTTCCTTTTGGTTTGAAAGAAGGTGTACGGTCTGAAATTGAACGTTTACGACAATTAGATATTCTCCGTCCTGTCGAGACTAGTCAATGGGCAGCACCCATAGTTGTTGTGAAGAAAGCCAACGGCAGCTTACGTATTTGCGGTGATTTTCGAGTCACGATTAATCCGCAATTAGAGATCGATCGCCATCCCATTCCGAGAATACAGGAACTATTTCATAAATTGCAAGGTGGCCAATATTTTACAAAGGTTGATTTGTCCGATGCTTACCTCCAAATACCTTTAGACGAACAGTCAAAGAAGCTTTGCGTCATTAGTACCGAATTCGGTCTGTTCGAATATCAGCGCTTACCTTTTGGAACCTGCAGTTCCACCGGAATTTTCCAACGATACATGGAACAAATAACGTCAGATCTAGATTTCTGCACGTCGTATTTAGACGACATAATTGTTTCTGGACGTACTAATGCTGAGCATTTGCATAACCTTAAAACTCTACTGGAGCGTTTAGAACGTCATGGATTGCGATGTCGTTTGGAAAAATGTCAATTTGCGAAGAGTGAAATTGACTACTTGGGTCATATTATCGATTCTACTGGAATACGTCCTTCACAGGCACGAGTCGCAGCGATTCAAAAATTGCCTGAACCAAAGAACTTAAAAGACCTAGAGGCTTTTATCGGAAAGTTAAACTACTATAATCAGTTCATCAAAAATTTCGCTCAAGTAGCTGCTCCGCTTAACAAACTACGAGCTTTGAATCAGCCTTTCATTTGGGGAAAAGATCAACAACGGGCATTCAACCAATTCAAAGATAATATCTTAAATGTTGCGCGATTGGTACACTTTAGTGATGATTTACCAATAACCTTAGCCACAGACGCATCGTCGCACGGAATCGGTGCCGTTATTTCGCATGTCTATCCGGATAAAACAGAAAGACCGATCGCCTTTGCATCGAAAACACTAGATGATGCGCAGAAAAAATACAGCCAGATTGAGAAAGAAGCTCTTTCAATCATTTACGGAGTTAAGAAGTTTCACCAGTACCTTTTTGGACGTCAATTTGAATTGATTACTGACCACCAACCGCTGGTTACTATTTTTAGTCCGTCCAAAAAGCTGCCACATATGACGATTCAGCGACTTCAAAGATGGGCACTCATTCTTATGGGATATACGTATACCATTCGTTATCGTCCCACTAAACAACACGGGAATGCCGACTGCCTGTCGCGATTGCCAGCTGGTCCGGATGAAAGTTTTGACCGCACCGAAGAATCTGGTCATCAAGTAGATAATGTTTGCTTCTCACTAATGGACGATTTTCCTATAGATTCTTTTACTATAGCCAAGGTTACAATGACCGATCCGGTTCTCACTAAAATCGTTCATTATGTACAGAATGGATGGCCAAACGAGGCTCGAGAAACAAATAATTTGTTATTGCCATATTTTCGTAGAAGATTAAGTTTTGAAATATGTAATGATGTTCTTCTCTTCCACAGCGGAAGCCCTAGAGTAGTTATACCCAAGCAGCTGCAACCGAATGTATTGGCACTTCTTCACCAAGGACACTGGGGTCTAACCCGTATGAAGCAGAACTCACGACGTTATTGCTGGTGGCCGAGCATTGATGACGACATCACCAAGACCGTATCGCAATGTGTGCCATGCCAAATCAATGCCAACAAGTCACCAAGAGAGTATACGAGTTGGCCGCCTACTGAAGAAGTATGGGAACGAATACACATCGATTTCGCTGGACCTTTTCAGAATCAGATGTGGTTGATCGTGGTTGATTCAAAGTCGAAGTACCCTTTTGTCATTCGAATGTCATCTACCACGTCAGAGGCAACAATTCAAGCACTGCGATCGATTTTCGCCATAGAGGGACTACCCAAAACCTTAGTGTCTGACAACGGCACTCAATTTACTTCGAAAGAGTTTCAGCAATTCTGTCGACAAAACTCAATCCAGCATATAACTTCCGCTCCTTTTAACCCGGAATCTAACGGCGCTGCCGAGCGGATGGTGCGTACATTCAAGACTGCACTTCGAAAAAATTTACTGGATACTCCACATTGGGAGGAATCTCTTCTAATTTTTCTCTCAACATACCGAACTACACCTGATGATAGTGGGACATCACCTGCGGAAAAGCTCCATGGAAGACAGCATCGTACCATTCTCTCGGCGATGGTCCCCGAAGCAAAGAAAGTACATGATGAAATCCAACCTAAGTTTGCTGTGAATCAACCAGTTTTCGTTCGCCAATATCAGAGGAAAGAGAAGTGGATTGCGGCAGTTGTAAAGAAGATTTTGGGCAGAAGAATGTATTTTGTAGAGGCTAGCACGGGTACACACCGGCGTCACCAGAATCAAATTCGACCACGTTGTCCAGCTGAAGATAAAGGTATCGAAGATGTCTATCCATTTGCAGCAGGACAAAGCAGTGTTAGCGATCACATCAATACAGATGTCAGTCAAGCAGCCCAAGATGAAGGTCGTAGTAGTTTAAACGACTCCGAAGTTTTAATGTATCCAGATTCGCCAGCAACAAATATAAATTTAGATTCTCCTCAGGCTGGTATAAGTCAAGCAAAACCTAGAGATCTTGCAGAAGCTTTGGAGCAAGCAAGTACAACACCAGAGCTTCGTCGATCGGAAAGATTACGCAGTAAGCATGTCAGATTTACCCAAAAATAAGAGTGAGGGAATCTGTTGTGATCTGGCAGCATTGTTGAAGTATAATGTCAATAATGTTATTGAGCCTGACTTGACATCTGCTGTCAATAAAAACCCACGAGTCAGCATCCCGCGTTTTTTAACCGGCCCCCATTCCCAATTGAATCTTCCTAGGAATAAGAATATAATATTTAGTTAAGTTGTTATTGAAGTCCTAAATAAAGCAAATGAATATTCAAGTCAATATTGTCATCATTTAATTATACCACTACTAACAACGTAACAGAAGGGTTGGCTATATTGGGTCTGCTTTATCAATCTGAGCTGCACTAAAAATTACAGAAAATTGCAGCTTTTTGTGAACCATGAGAAAATAAGCGTTCAAAGGATTTTTCTGTTTCATGAGCCTAAGTTGGATAACACGTTTTCTTGCACCTGCATTTGAGTAGGAACACAAATGTCAATGTCAAGTTGTAGGTTTTGGTGTTTCGAATGTATTTTCTTATTTTATAAGAGTTCAGCATTTAAGAACCTCAGGATTTCCAATATTTACACATAAGAAGAAAAATTCGTTACCGGGGCATATAATTACGTTACAAGGCTCTTTTAATGCTAGGGATATATTTAAATAAAAGGTATGTAAATCACAAATTATGAATATTAAGAAAAAGGTATCTGCTGTCATATGTCATGTAGGATTTCAATGTAGAAACCTTGTCCAGGATCTGTACTTTTTTGAGTTTATCTTTATTAGAAACATTTTACCTTGTCCAGGATCTGTACTTTTCTGTTCTGACAGTTTTTACTAAGTTGTCCCATTCTGCCCTGTTATGTTCTGAGTTTATCTTTATTTAGCAAAGGTATTGGGTGCGTTCCAGATTTCAGTTTAGCCAAGTTAACTATGCCGGTACAATGCTCTCATTGGTCAATCGAGCATTTTTAGTCATGTGACATGTTCGAATGATCAATGAGAACAGTGCATCGGCAAAGTTAACTTGGGAAATCCAGAATGCGGAACACGGCCATTGTTAACCCCTACTGGAAAATGTCATAGATTTTACAAATGGCGTCGAATGTCATTTCGGGTTTTTGACAAAAGCATCCGAAATTTTGGATAATAGAATCGAAACTTAAGTGCAAAATGTCAAAGCCTGGTTTAAAAGCTCCAAACTGAATCCTGTCGAAATGAACAAACAAAAAGCAGTATCTGAGTCTGAGAATATTGAATATGTAGAGAATTTTGAAAGTGTTTGACGAGTAATCTTCAGCTATAGAAAAAAAAGTCCAATATTGGCAACGACAGCGGAAACTGTGTATAGTTCAGCCGTCGTTGCCAATATTGGAACTTTAGCTATAGAAAAAAAAGTCCAATATTGGCAACGACAGCGGAAACTGTGTATAGTTCAGCTGTCGTTGCCAATATTGGAGGCTTTTTCGCCAGACATAAATGAGGTTAGACAGATGTAAATTGAAGCTTAACAAGGCTGCAAGAAACGACGACCTTTCTGTTATTGCCAAGGGTGATGAATTGGGATGAATTTGAAAGTTGCTGATTATCTTCGCAGTAGTGGTTTCCAAGTGTTCTGTTGCCCAAGTGACAATGACAGAAAAAGTACATCTCATCACCATCTCAGTGTCTCCATATACCTTGATTCCTATGATTCTGTTATGTTGTATGTTTTCTTATGAGGTTATGGTCAGTGATGCCCGAGCCAGACATAGAAATTTGTGGATACAGTTCTAGTCATATTCTGTTGAAAGCTTACGTAGTTTTTCACAAGGGATCAGTGAGTTCTATACCTGATATTGGCTTTCATTCGGATCTTTTTCTTCAGTGGGCATCTGTCAGAGTTCTTGAGATCCATTTCTTGACATTTCTTCGAACATCATTTTGCCTGCTATATCCCCGTGGTGAGGACCCAGCACATATTGACATTATTCTATGAGTCAAGAGCTTTGAGCTTTACACGTCAACGTTGAATGAAATACAAGTTTGTCGTCGCAACCGGAACGCTAGGAAACACCTTTTTACCACATCCATTCATATGTTGCCCAACTAACAATTATTCTTCTATAAGGTACAAATATTTATTTCCCACAAGCAATTATTTCTATAGGCCTTATATAGTACTTGTGCGCGGAGGTTGAGCATTTTGGCAGTTGATTGTTTGGGTAGAAGCTTGTTTAAGACAGGAAAATTCACAAACATAACCGAAATTATGATGGCGTACCTTCTGTATGGTTGTTTTTAAGCTTTCGGAGATGTGTGTACATGTGCCATAAGTTAAGATGTTTCGGAAGAACTTCGCACGAAGTTAATCCAAAGCATAGCATGTATAGATCTTACGACTGAAGGCTTAAAAAAGCTAAGGTTAAAAGATCGAGAAAAAGGTGAAAAGATGTTTTTCCATAAGACTTTCTACAAGTAATATTGCTGGAGGGGAAATAGCTTCGATAGTGCTTTATCGAGAGGTAAATGAAATACCTGACATTAACGGCCCATACAATACAGAGTCTCAAACCTAAAGTATCCATGCACATGCGTTTAAAATTTTATGCCACAAAGAATGAGACCTCCTTTTTAACGCCGACTTCGACTGGAAAATTTGAGAAGCTTCTCATAACAGTTGTACACTTTTGAATGTTTGTAAGGCTTTGAGGTCTCACAGTAAAAAAAATGTAGGCATTGTTACTTTCGTTACGTTCGTGTTACACTTACAATCACTTCAATAAGACAGTCCAAAACGGCGGAATAGGTTTTTGTTTATTTTGTAGCATATTCCGATTCCGCAATTGTCAGCACCTAAGCTTGAAATGCGCTGCTATAATCAGAAAGGCTGTAAGAAGCATACACGAACTTTATATACCAAAATTTGGTCAGAAGAATGTATATGTGATGAAAATAGCTTCAGCATTGTCAGTCCTATCCAGTCATATCCGCTGGTCAGCTTCTCATATTCGTTTTCAGGTCCTCATCTTCAAACGTGGACTCTATAAACGAAAGCTCATTGAATTCCGACCTTGACAACATTATCAAATGGGGAAAATCCAACAGAGTAGAATTCAATGATTCCAGAACACAATGCTGTCTTCTGTCTTTAAAGGGAAACCAAAATCTACAGCCATTATCAATGAATGGTACTTTGAAGAAACCGAAATGTGTGTTAGTAAGGACTTAAGTTGGAACGACCACATATTCCAAGTCGCTAAAAACGCAACGAAATTTGTAGATTTCCTTAACCGGTGTAAGAAATTTGTCCCCCCTTCTGATCTGGTCACAATATATTAAGCGTTTATAAGCCCTAAACATGAGTTCAAAGCCCACAACTGGTCAGGTGCACCAAAAACAACATTGCACCTCCTAGATAGGATTCAAACGCGTGCGAAAAAACTTATAGGAGACATTAGAATAGCGAACTCTTTAGTTTCGCTCGAATATCTTTTTTTTTTTATAATTGGAGCGCGCTAAAGGGATTATTTATACCCTTATGGTGTTTAAGCACAGCGCGGGCATTTAGGAAATAGAGGAGTAGAGAAGAGGAGATACCGATGTGCGTTGGTTTTGGATTTCTGTAAATTGTAATGGAGAGGAAAAACTGAGTTTGGTAAAGCATTCCACATTCGTGTTGTTCAGTTAAGGAATGAATCTCTATATTTCATAGTACGTCCGAAGATAGGCTTTAGGGTGAACTGATAAGCATTCGTGGTAGGTAAAAACCAATTTCTTCAATACCTACGGCGAGTATTACTGTTGAATTGTTGAAGGGGCGGAATGCAGCTGGCTATTTCGTTAGAGCATTTGTTGTTGTAATAGCATTAAAAGAGTGTAAGGCAGGAGACATTCCTACGATGTACGAGCGAAACTATGGAGTTCGCTATGGTTGGATCTCCTATCAATTTTATCGCACGCTTTTGTATCCTATCTAGTAGGTGCAATGATGTTTTGGCTGCGTTGAACTCAAGTTTGGGGCGTATGTACGCTTTATATATTGAGGCCAGATCAGAAGGGTAGTATGAAGTATTTCTTACATCGATTGAGGAAACCTAGACATTTTGCTGCATTTTTGGTGATTTCGAATATGTGGTCGTTCCAACGAAGGTCGTTACTAACACACATACCGAGCATGGAAAGTTTTTCGGTTCCGACGATGCAAGTGCCACTCATGGATAGTGGCTGTAAAGTTTGGTTTCGCTTGGATGACAGGAGACAGCATTGCGTTTTGGAAGCATTAAATTCCACTCTATTAGATTTACCCCATTCAATTATGCTATCATGGTCGGAATTTAATGAACTTAACATATTTTGTCGTTTTTCTTCCACATCCGAAGGTGAGGGGCGTGAATTCGAGAACGAATATGAAAAGCTGAGGGTACTGTCATCAGCGAAGGAATGGATTGGATTAGAAGTTGCAGATAATAGGCCATTAATAAAAATGAGGAAGAGTGTCGGAGACAAAGCTGAGCCTTGGGGAACACCAGCATTTATTTGGTGAGTAGCAGACTTGAAACCGTCCAAAACTACTTGAATTGAACGTTTCGAGAGGTAGTTTCTAATCCATTGAAGAAGAGTATCATCGATACCAAAAGCACGCATTTTCGACAAAAGGGCTTGATGCCAAACCCTGTCAAATGCCTTTGAAATATCAAGTGCAACGATCTTGTTTTCGCCACCAAGGTGGATTGATTGGTTCCACTCTTCGGTGAGATATGACATCAAATCACCAGTGGACCTGTTGCTACGAAAACCATATTGTCGGTCATTGAGGAGTTTTCGTGATTCAAGATATTTCATAAGCTGACGGTTTATCAGCGTTTCCATGACCTTAGAAAGAAGGGAGGTGAGTGCAATTGGTCGGTAGTTGGAGAGAGAAGAAGAGTCGCCTTTTTTGGGGACGGGCTGTACAAATGCAGTTTTCCATCGACTCGGAAAGAGTCCTGATGAATAGGAAAGATGGAAAAGCTTACGCAGTGGTTTTGCCAGCGTTGAAGAACACCTCTTCAGAATTATGGGGGAGATACCATCTGGACCAGACGATTTGTGTATGTCAAGATCGATTAATACTCTTGCGACTGTACGAGTACGAAAGTGGATTGGTCCCATAGAATGTTCTACGTTCTCTAGTACAGGGGGAGACTGGGCACAATCTGGCAGCGTTGAATTGGCTGCAAAATGAGCAGCGACTAGATTGGCTTTGTCTAGAGAGGTGACAGCTGGAATGTCATTGTAAATGAGCGTTGGGATGGAAGATGAGGTCGAATTCTTAATGTTTTTTACAAACGACCAAAAGTTTTTACTACCTTTGGGACATAGTAGAATTTTTTGCCTCAACTTTTGGTCGTGGAAGAATTTGACACGCTTAATGTGGGCAGTGCAGTCATTTCTGGCTCGTTTGAATTTTAAACGGTTTTCCTCAGTTGGGTTGGCTTTATATGACCGAAAACATAACTCTTTCACCCTAACAACCTCTTTACAGTTCGAGTCATACCACTCGTTTACCTTCGGTTTGATACTCTTTACCCAGGAGAATGGTGTTAGTTATCGCATCAGCCGTAGCATCCACGTCATTATCGAGGAAGTTTCTTTCTTAAAGAAACCGTTTAGAGCTTCCCAGTTGGCTTTCTCGTAATGCCATACAGTTCTTTTAGGAATTTGTTCTTTAACTATGTGTTTGGAGTACGAGAAATTAGCTGATACGATGCAGTGGTCTGACGTGCCTAGAGGCGATAATACATTTATGGTGTATTTGTCGGGGTGAGATGTTAAAAACAAGTCCAGGGTGTTGGCGGCCTGACTATCAATTTCCGGAATGCGCGTTGGCTCATTTACAAGCTGAGTTAAGTTGTTTATGTCAGGAAAGATCTCGACATACCTTCCTTCGGGTGTTGACTGTCCAGAATGTCGAAGCCACGAAGAATTGTGTACATTGAAATCGCCCGTAATGACGATTTCAGTGCGAGGGTGTAGGGATACAATTCTTGAGACGGAGTCAGATAGCGCATCAAACTCGTTAAAAGTAGATTTGCTATCCAGGTTTGGGCTTCTATAAACGAAACAGTAGTGAATTAATTGCCTACGGACATGGAATTTCAGCCATATAAAATTAAATTCCGGATTGGAACATTGGCCGTATTGCTGTTGAAGTTGGTAGGCTACATCACTACGTATATAAATGGCGAGGCCGCGATGAGAAAAGAATAATGGCACTAAGTTATATCCAGGTAGACTAAGATCTGAAGTATCAGAGTTTTTGCCCACCTGTGTTTCACAAAGCGCCAAAACAGCTGGTTTGTATTTCGAAATGTGGACGTAAGCCGAAGAGAGATTCGACCTTAACCCACGAATATTGCTAACGTCTACTCTAAAATTCCTATCCATTACAATTGTAAAAAATATATAAAACACAACTCCGACACACATCGACAGGCACTGAAAGAAACCCAAGAACTCCAGTTCGATACCCACAACCTATTTCTTGGATGGCAGTAATGTCTGTTTTGTGTCAGATTATGGCTTCCACTAGTTGTTTGACTGCACATTTACTGTTAAACAATTTAGGTGCATTTACAAACGTCACTGTCATTTTTTTTTTTGTTTAGCATGGCATTTCCAAGACTCTTGTTAGCTTCCTAACACTTTTCTCTTTCTTGAAAGAGTCGTGACCGGGCTATCTGAAGAAGCATATTGGTCGAGGCTTAACCCCTAATATGGTGCCCCAAATAAGGAAGAATAAGACATGTGTTTCAAATTTAAACAATAAATACATTAACCT
The DNA here is from genome assembly GCA_932526625.1 of Rhingia campestris. Classification (NCBI taxonomy): domain Eukaryota; kingdom Metazoa; phylum Arthropoda; class Insecta; order Diptera; family Syrphidae; genus Rhingia; species Rhingia campestris. The sequence continues at coordinate 12,068,083 of OW052183.1, forward strand.
TCTCCTTTCACCAAATGTTCAAGAATTTCTAGTATTCTCAAGTTCGGCAACCCAAAAACAAAGAACAAAATACGAAAGTACCAGCTGTTGTAGGCAACCATTTACAAGTATGAAACTTTTAAATTATAACGCTATGACGGGAAGTCGTTCTTGTAAAGATAGTGATTGGTACATATATCGGTGTCAATTGCCTTAGCCATGCATCGGCATTAAAGGCCACAATGTCTAATAATAAATTGCAAAAGCTGTCATTAGTTGTTTTGCCAACATTGACATTGCTGCTGAAGGACAAACATTAAAGGGTCTTTCACTTAGTACAAAAAACTTTCAATTTAAGTTAAACAATAAACATGTTGTAAGTAAATGGATTTTTTTCAAGTGGATGAGCACTTGATATAACGGGTGATTTTTTAAAAGTTAATTTAAAGGGTGGCAGCACTGCTTAGTAATGGCGTCCAAATGTCATCTGTCAATGTGAAACGTTTTCATTATGGAAAGACTTATAGCGTTTTCGATTGGGATTATCAGATTTGCTCTCAGATTTCAGATTTCACCAGTCCCAATCGAACATAAAAGAAGTTGATCTGGTTTTGTGTGTGGTTAATGTGCCATTTGACAGCTTATTGCTTATCTTTAGGCCGCAGTTAAAGCTATCATTGCAACCATCATTTGAAATTTTCTTTTACTCATTGCGGCTTTTTTTACAAATTAAACCATTGGGGATTTGGTGTCAAAACAAAGCTTATGAATTTTAAAACATGGATATCCAAAAATATTTTAATTTCTAATTATAGTTTACGTAGAAAATCACTTTTTAAATTTCACTGATCACAAATAACACAAATCAAACTGCGATATGCAAACTTCAAACTGACATAAGTCAGATGTTAAATGTTTTTGTGTTGGTGCATGGATCTCACTTAGAATCGGGATTCTTCAAAAGTGCTCTAGGGTAAAAAAAAATGCTTTTTATCCCAATCGAAAACGCTATTACAAACGAGCAACGATTGCAAATTATTGAAATTTATTATCAAAATTCGTGCTCTGTGAAAAATGTGCACCGTTTGTTACACCATATTATGGTCGTCATAATCGACCTGGTGAATCAATAATTCGTGCTGTTATCACCAAATTTCGCACAAAATTTACTTTTTAAACCATCGAATGCGCATGCGTACAGTGCGTAACGAAGAGAATATTGCAGTCGTAGCGTGCAATGTTAATGAAGATCGTGAAATGTCAATTCGTCGCCGTTCTCAGCAATTGGGCGTGTTACGCAACCACATGGAAAATTTTACGTGTCGATTTGGGTTCGAAAGCCTATAAAATTCAACTTGTGCAAGAATTAAAGCCGAATGACCTACCACAACGTCAAATTTTTTTGTAAATGGGCCTTAGAACAGATCCATCGAAAAATTGTGTTCAGCGATGAGGCTCATTTCTGGCTCAACGGATACGTAAATAAGCAAAACTGTCTCATCTGGAGTGATGAACAGCCACATGTCATACAAGAATTACCGATCCATCCCGAAACAGTTTGGTGTGGTTTATGGGCTCGTGGCATCATCGGTCCATTTTTCTTCAAAGACGACCGTGGAAGAAACGTTACCGTCAACGGCGAACGATATCGAGCCATGATACGCGACTTTTTTTGCCCCCGTTGTCTGAGTTGAACTTGGTTGACATGAGGTTTCATCAAGACGGTGCCACATGCCACAGAGCTCGTGAAACAATGGAAATGTTGAAGGATGGATTTGGTGAGCAGCTTACCTCTCGAAATGACCCTGTGAGTTGACCGCCAAGATCATGCGATTTAACGCCTCTTGATTATTTCTCGTGGGGTTATGTAAAGTCGTTAGTCTATGTGGACAAGCCGAATAAGATTGAAGCATTACAGGATAACATAACACGCGTAATTCGTGAAATACAGGCCGAAATGCTCGAAAAAGTGACGCAAAATTGGACCTTCCATTTGACCATTTGAAACGGAGCCACGGACAACATTTACATGAAGTTGTCTTTAAAAAGAAAAATTTTGAATATTTGAGGCCAATTTGAGTGTTTTATTCGATTTAAAAAAAACGTGCTTAAAAAATCACCCGTTACCATAGAGGGAGGGTTCTCACACTATGGTACCACTTCCTTTCCAAAGACGGCACCAATTAAATTCTCAAGATGAAATCTACGGTGGCATCAACCGACCTAATTAGGATGGACAAAGTGAACAACCTGCAGGAGCCATTCCGAAATATTTGGACATATTTGCCCCCGTTGTCTGAGTTGAACTTGGTTGACATGAGGTTTCATCAAGACGGTGCCACATGCCACAGAGCTCGTGAAACAATGGAAATGTTGAAGGATGGATTTGGTGAGCAGCTTACCTCTCGAAATGACCCTGTGAGTTGACCGCCAAGATCATGCGATTTAACGCCTCTTGATTATTTCTCGTGGGGTTATGTAAAGTCGTTAGTCTATGTGGACAAGCCGAATAAGATTGAAGCATTACAGGATAACATAACACGCGTAATTCGTGAAATACAGGCCGAAATGCTCGAAAAAGTGACGCAAAATTGGACCTTCCATTTGACCATTTGAAACGGAGCCACGGACAACATTTACATGAAGTTGTCTTTAAAAAGAAAATTTTTGAATATTTGAGGCCAATTTGAGTGTTTTATTCGATTTAAAAAAAAAACGTGCTTAAAAAATCACCCGTTACCATAGAGGGAGGGTTCTCACACTATGGTACCACTTCCTTTCCAAAGACGGCACCAATTAAATTCTCAAGATGAAATCTACGGTGGCATCAACCGACCTAATTAGGATGGACAAAGTGAACAACCTGCAGGAGCCATTCCGAAATATTTGGACAACATAGTTCTCTAGGAATCTCAAGGTTTAGAAAGTATTCTTAAACAGATGTGATGGCGGATGATAAAATAAGCCAAATAAGCAGCATTCAATCCAATAGTGGATACTGATGGCCGCCTGAACGTCATTCTGCGTCCTTTTTTGCTAAGTCTTGTTGACGACGAGGACAAGATAATAAAGCTATTAAAAAATAAAGTACTATCGACACACGATTTTGGACAAAATGTTTCTTGATAGTTACAACTTTGGGGTAGTTAAGGAACTCATATACCTCTGTGTCAACATCAATTCCAATAATAATGACACGTTAGTGGAAATATGCCAAAGATTGACCAAAGCCGATCCTACTTCAAACAAGCAAACCAAATGAGGTCAAAACTCTTAACTCGAAAATCCCTGGCCTTGTTTCAGATAGAAATCCCCAACGAATCGGGATACCTTATTTAGTAAAACAAGGTATATAATCTCCGGCACAGTTAATACCGACAATCATCTCGGGGAGCTGTTACAGATATATAGATTCGTCTAGGCTGAGAGAAGTTAAGAAAAGAAAACGTAGTCTATGGACCGTTTGCAGAATGGGACACATCGCAATTAAGAGAAACACATATTCGTCTTTACAGAGAAAACTAATAGGGCTTTATTCATTTCTGTGTGGCCTCTAAAAATATAACTTGTATATATCCCCAATTGAACTAGTAACTACTATCCGAACTTCCGGAACTTGACATGATCTGTGCGGTTACAGACCGCTTACCAAAGACACTATGCTTCAACAAAAGATTCTCAACGGAGATCACAACCAGAGAAGCGTGGGTTAACAATTAACACGTGGGCAAAGCAATGCGGCCTTGGGGTCAACCCCCAAAAAACCGAGCCTGTGCTGTTCACAAATAGAAGAAAAATACCACACTATAGAGGGAACACCCCTTAAAATAGCTGAAAGTGCGAAATATCTGGGAATAATTCTAGACAGAAAGCTCAATTGAAAACTCAATGTCAATGAAAGAGTTAAGGAAGCAGTAAATGCTTTTTACGCATGTTACCGAATATTCGGCAGAAAGTGGGGACCTAACCCCAAAATAATCCTGTGGATGTTTACGGCTATCGTGCGTCCAATACTCACATATGGCAGTATAGTCTGGTGGCAAGCCACAGACAGAGCAACCAACTTGAAGCAAATGTCAAAAATACAAAGACTAGCGTGTATAGGGACGACCAGTGCGATAAGAACAACCCCAACCTCTGGATTGGAGGTGATTCTGAATCTGCTGCCCTTAGATCTATACATGCAGGAATCAGCTGCCAAAAGCTCCTTGAGGATCAGCCAAACGAACAGCTGGATCCCGAGCCTCGCTGGGCATGCGCAGGTCCTAAAGAAATACGTAAGGAGCGTAGTAAACTATGACTATCTATCTCCCTAGCCTCGGAAAGGACTGATTTTATTGTTGACGACCCTGCTAAACGAAAAAAGGACAACGACGTTCGTATCTGCACCTGGAATGTGAGAACATTAAACAGGAGAGGTGCAGGCGAACAACTAGCGGAAGCCCTAAACTGCTACAAAGCAGACATTACTGCCATCCAGGAAATACGATGGGATGGGCCGGGCAAAAAGAGGATGAAAAACTGTGACATATACTACGGACCGTGTTATAGTGAGCAGAAACAGCGACTATTCGGATGCGGATTTGTTATAAGTGCCAGACTTAGGCAAGAAGTCTTATGTTTCCAAGACATTAGCGAACGCATAGTAACAATCCGCATCAAGGCCAAATTCGCCAACATAAGCCTTATATGCGCTCACGCTCCGACGGAAGAAAAAGATGATATAGCTAAGGATTGCTTCTACGAGCTCCTCGACAAAACCTATGAGCGACTACCGAAGTACGATGTTAAAATCGTGCTGGGAGATTTTAACGCAAAGGTAGGAAGAGAAGACATCTTTAGAAGTATTGTCGGAAAACATAGCCTACACGACAACACGTCTGGTAACGGACTTAGGCTAATTGATTTCGCTACGGAACGAAATGCCACTATAGCCAGCACACGGTTTCCTCACCTCGATATCCATAAGGGGACATGGCGGTCTCCAGATCAACGAACGGTCAACCAAATTGATCACATTGCGATAGATAAGAGGCACGCATCCAGTATTTTGGATGTCCGAACATTCCGAGGAGCTAACATCGACTCGGATCACTACCTTGTAGCAGCCAAGGTAAGAATGCGGATATCCACCACGCCACAACAATCCAGAAATACTGTGAAAAAATTTAATGTCGGAAGACTGCAATCGCAAGAGACCGCCAAGACCTTCGCACAACGCGTATCCCTTAACCTCTCGATCAACACCATACCACCAGCATCGAATGTCGAAGAGCAATGGCAACGATGCCAACAGGCCATTAGATCAGCCGCAACTGATGTGCTAGGTTTCTCACGCCCACCAGCAAGAAACCCCTGGTTTGATGAGGAATGCCGACAGATGCTCGCAGCCAAGAACGAGGCCTACAAGGCTAAGCTGCAGGTGAAGACGAGAGCTGCCATTGAGCTCTATAGGCAAAGAAGAAGGGAAGAACATCGGCTTTTCAGCAAGAAGAAAAAAGAGCAAGAAAAGCGCGCGATCGAGGATATAGAGAGGTGCCACTCCAGGAACGATGTTCGCAAGTTTTACCAAAGTGTAAAACGTCAAAGCCAAGGATACAAGGCTCGAACAGAATCCTGTCGAGATGAACAAGGAAATATTGTAGTTGAGACACAGTCGATGCTGAGGATATGGAAGAACCACTTCTGCAGACTGTTAAACGGCGATGACGAACAACATTCCGCTGTCAGGCAGAACGAACCATTCAATATTGGCAACGACAGCGAAAACTGCCAACCACCCGACCTGAGTGAAGTGAGGATAGCAATATCTAAACTCAAGCTTAATAAGGCTGCCGGAAATGACGGCCTTCCCGCTGAGCTCTATAAGGCCGGCGGAGATGACTTGGTAAGTAACATCCACCAACTCATAAGCCAAATCTGGTCGGATGAAAATATGCCTGAAGAATGGAACCTCAGCATCGTTTGCCCGATCCACAAAAAAGGAGACCCTCTGAACTGCGCCAACTACAGAGGCATAAGTCTCCTCAACATCGCCTACAAGATCCTATCTGCCGTAATATGTGAACGCCTGAAACCGTTTACCAACAACCTGATTGGCCCTTATCAGTGTGGTTTTAGGCCAGGAAAGTCCACAACCGATCAAATTTTCACACTTCGGCAGATCCTGGAAAAAACTCAAGAAGTCCAAATCGATACCCACCACCTATTCATCGATTTCAAAGCCGCATATGACAGCATTTATAGAGACGAACTGTACAGAGCCATGTCTAGTTTTGGTATACCGCCCAAACTCGTCCGTTTGTGTAGGATGACGATAGAGAATTCTCGCTGCTCCATCAGGGTCGGAAACGACCTCACCGACACATTCGATACCAAAAAAGGATTTAGGCAAGGCGATGCGCTGTCATGTGACTTCTTTAATCTGATTCTTGAGAGAATTGTGCAAAACTCCAAAGCCAACACCAGAGGCACAATTTTCCAAAAGTCGGTGCAACTACTAGCATACGCTGACGATATTGACATCATTGGTAGGACTCAACGTGATGTCATAGCCACGTTTGCTAGTATAGAGAAGGAAGCGGCGAATATGGGTTTAGCAGTAAATGAGGGTAAGACTAAGTATATGCTGTCATCACGAAAGGACTCACAACATCGACGAATTGGACAGAACGTCACCATTGACAGATATAACTTTGAGGTAGTACGGGACTTTGTCTACCTCGGCTCCGCTATTAGCTCTGACAACAACATCTCGTCAGAAATTAAACGAAGAATTACTATTGCCATACGCTGTTTCTTCGGGCTAAGAAGGCAATTTAGTAGTAAAGCCCTCACTCGAACTACTAAGGAGACCCTATATAAGACCCTGATCATCCCAGTCCTGCTCTACGGCGCTGAAGCATGGACCGTATCAAAAGCGGATGAAGAAATCCTTGGTAGATTCGAGAGGAAAATTCTTCGAAAAATCTTCGGTCCCGTTTGCGTTGACGGGCTATGGAGACGAAGATTCAACCAAGAACTATACGAGCTGTACAGCTACATGCCCCTGGTCAAAAAACTCCGCATTGGACGTTTAAGATGGCTAGGACATGTAGAACGAATGGACACCAATACTCCGGCTCGCAGAGTCTTCGATTCCCAGCCAGACGTCGGACGCAGTAGAGGAAGACCTCGCCTTAAGTGGCGCGCACAAGTGGAAACCGACCTCAACCAACTTGGAGTGCGCAACTGGAGGCAGTTAGCTAAGGACCGGGCTAATTGGAGAGGCATGTTGGTTGAGGCCCAGGTTCATTCCGGACTGTAGCGCCACTTAAGTAAGTAAGTAAGTATCTATCTCCCTTTCTAGACTTCGATCGACCCTTCACCTGCTCGTTTCCGAGCAGAGACGAATGGGACAAGAATGAACCCACAAAAAGGAAATCGATATTCATCTTCGCAGATGGATCAAAGATGGACTGTGGAACAGGTGCTGGCATATTCTCAGAGGAATTAGTAATACACAAATCAATCAGGCTTCCTGATCATAGTAGTGTGTTCCAGGCTGAGGTGCTAGCGATCGCTGAAGCGGCTCATTTGGTGTCAATAATGGAAATACCACACAGTGATATCACCATATTCATTGACAACCAAGCGGCTATAAAAGCAGTGTCTGCTATCGAAATTTAATCAAAGCTAGTTCGCCGCTGTCGCGAAGAACTCAAGGTTCTCTGCTCACAGCATAATGCTGATCTCTGCTGGGTTCCTGGTCACAGGGACTTAGACGGCAACGAGATGGCCGACGAACCAGAAATGGATCTGCTACAGATCATGACCAGGCACTACAAACCGTCGAACCACCACTATGCAACCTCAGAGAGTGAGTGGAACACAAAACCCGAATGAAAGCCAATGTCAGGTGGAAGTCATTGACCAACTGCGACATATCTCGGAAGCTCTGGCCAGAATACAACGGGAACCGGACCAAAAAACGTTTGCGGTACGACAGAAGCTGCTTATCTAAACTGGTAGGGGCTCTCACTGGTCACAACTTTCTCAGAACTCATACAATGAAATTAATTCTCATGGATGACGATATCTGTAGAGGCTGCGGCGATGAGGAAACACACGAGGATACACCTCATTTCCTCTGTCACTGCCCGAGTCTCTGTCACCTGAGAACAGAACACTTGGAAGCCACTACTTCCAAGACATCCAAGAGATTTCCGATATTCCATTACCCTGTCTTTACAGGTTCCTACGAACATCAGGATGGCTGGATAGAGTGGAGTAACCCGTAGTAACGATATAGGAAGGACGTAATCCCACCACGGGTATCACAATGGGTCCACATGGACCTAAGTGTGGCGGAATAGAGGATCCTCTACTCCACCAACCCGTAAACCTAACCTAACCTATGGGTTAACAATAAGCCACCAAACTTCCAAAACGGTCTATAGTGGTGTACGGATGGTTTTAAAATGGACTCAGGGGTAGGAACTGGTATCCATGGACCAAATCGGAACGTTTCAAAACCCCAGTGTATTTCAAGCAGAGCTCTATGCCATTATAGAATGCGCAAACCTAATATACAATTCAGGTATTAAAGGCGCCAACATTCACGGACAGTCAAGCAGCTATAAAAGCCCTTAGCTCACATATTATTGACTCTAAATCAGTACTACACTGCTTTATTCCCCTCCAAACACTTAGTTCCAGGAACAAAACCAGGTTATGGTGGGTCCCGGACATAAGGGAATTATAGGTAACGAAAAAGCTGATGAACAAGCCAGAAAAAGGCTCGGAAACCCCTTTCATTGGACCCAAACCCTTCTGTATACAATGCCCAAATCAACCATAAATCTGGCTATAAAAATCTGAAAACAAAACAAATGTAATTCATACTGGGAGAACATCCCAGGCCTAAGACAGGCCAAAAGAGCTATTCAGACGGTCAAAATAGATGCCAACAAGATACTAAATCTTCGCAGGCACGATATCCAGAACTTAGTAGTCTACCTAACGGGTCACCATGGTCTGCGATATCACCTTAACAAAATGCATTTAGTCGACTCACCTGAGTGCAGACTATATCTAGAAGAAGACGAAACAGCCGAACATGGGTATGCAACCACATATCTGTCTCTGTCTTTTCGTGTCATTAGACTCATACATCTTTATGGTGTTTTGGTCTGGTGAACAGCTCTAGAAACAGACTCCAACTGCAACCTCCTAGGGAAATTTCTAAGATCAGCTTGCATATGCATTAGCGGATCTCTAAGAACCACCTCTCCGTAGTTCTAGATGCTATCCTACATCTAGTGTCCCTATATATTTATAGCAAACAGGCCGCAACTTGTGCAGCTGTGAGACTGAGAGCCTATAAAAAGTAGACACCCTCTCAAAGTGGACACACTAACCAACCTTGACATTATAGAAAACACCGACCACATCACTACCTATACCCAAATCAGTTTTGAGCAAACTTCAGGTTAACCATTCCCAGTCGCCTCGAATGAGAGTCGGATTTCATTGGAGATAATCAGCCCTATCGAGGTATCCATTGAAGAGGAAAATTTTCCGATTCGGATGATTTTCGCTTCGATGTATTTATCCGAAAAGCTGTTCGGAATATTTCTCCGACATTTTGTAACACATCCCGGCAAATTGCGTTGAAGTGCGTTCAGGTGCATTTTTCGTACAATTTTTGACAGCTAAATTTCATTCTTTTTCCCATTTCCTCCGACATAAATTCTGCGCAGAATTTATCTACGTATAATTTATTTACGTCTGTGTAGTATTTTTGTAGTTTTTTTCTTCGATGCCACATACCTCGAATGGAATTTGAACCTCCGACGAAGTGTGCGTTGCGGAAAATTTTCCGCTTCGACGAATACCTCGATAGGGCTGAATAACTCGGTATAGGTGTTTTCTCTTTAAGAATAAATTTTAAGGATTTACGGGTTTCATCTTTGTAAAATTCTATCATGATACCATCAGCCTTAAATTTTCACTTACCCCTGTTAAGCAATGACTAACATGACAGATGACAGCTTTTCCCAAAAGAGTTACAGCCGCAAGTGTCAAAAGTAAGTTACTGATAGGAACTCTGCGTTTATTACTACGAGGTTTAGTTTACATTTTATGTGTATAAAAATGTCAACATTATCTTCATGTATCTTCTTAAAAACCGTGCAGAAACAATAACACATGACATGTTTAACTTATTAATTATTTGATAAAAAAATGTAAACAATTTTATAGTAATCAAATTGTAAAAGCCAATCACAACTAATCGCATTCATCGATCAATTTGCATCTTTTTGTTTTGTAATCTCCTATACTAGGTAATTAGATAACTGCAAGTGCTCATCAATGACTGTTGTGTGTGTTGTGATAAAAATAAAAATATAACTCTACAAGATAAGATTTGTAAATATTATCTGAAGTGCAATTACTTTAAATCTGAAGGCAAATTTCATATTGTTTACATTGTACTTGGTTGCTCTTGATTATGAATAACAGATATTTTGTATTTAAGTGATCGTATAAATACATCATTCATGAGATAACTGAAGATTAAATAAAAACAAAACTTACACTTTTCAAGAGGTCAACTTTGGACAGACATTTTGGCATCTGACAGCTTCATTCAGAATGGAAATCGTCTCCAGAACAAAATAATTTTTATTCAATTCACGATTTTCTTAATCGCTAATTCTATCTCTGGCAGGATTGGTAAAGTCTACGAACATTTTCAGAAGAAGTGAACTCTGTCTGTGTCCTTAATTGAAACCAAATAAACATCTGCATTGGGCGTAGATAGGGTAGATAGGAAGGGTTAACTTGGACAACACCCAATCGTTGTAACTTGGAATACACATCAATTGTTCTTAATTTACCTCCCGGTGGTAACCATCTAAATATTTTGAAACTCTAGGGTTAGGTCGGGGATATTGCTTTCGGTTAACTACTCAACCACCTAAAAACCATATTGTTACGAAGCAACTAAAACCCTCGTAATAAACGTTTATAATGTCGACGAGCATGCTAACCGAAAAAAGGACAATGACGTTCGTATCTGTCCCCGTAATGTGAAAACATTAATCAGAAGAGGTGCAGCTGAACAACCAGCGAAAGCCATAGGCTGTTACAAAGCAGACATTACTGCCATCCAGGAAATACAATATGATGAACCGGATGAACGACCCACTAAAACAAGAAGTCATGTGCTACAGAGACATCAGCGAATGCATGGTGACAATTCGCATCAAGGTCAAATTCAGTAACATAAGCCTTGAACGCGCTCCCTAGGATGGAGTACAAAATATGACATCGCTAAGGACGTTTTCTACGAGCTCCGCTACAAGACTTACAAGCGACTACCGAAGTACGATGTTATAATTGTTCTAAGAGATTGCAACGCAAAACAAAGAAAGGACATCTTTATCAGTAATCAGTAGTGTCCCTACCCATACCCTTCCTCTCATTGATGTCCATGAAAGGATCAGATCAACAAAATATCAGCAAAGGGGCAATCAAATTGACCATATCTGGATAATAACGACCCGCATCAAGTATTTTGGATGTGCGAACATTCCGAGGGGCTAACATCAACTCCAAACACTACTTTGTTGCAGCCCGGAGTTTTGCAGAACTCGTATCTCTTAACCTCTCCATTCCCACCGTACCTTATCCTATATCGAAGGCCAATGGTGACGATGTCAATAAGCCATAAGATCGTCTGCAACTGATGTGGTAGGTTTCTCACGCCCAACAAGAAGGAAGAATTCCAAGGGGAAGAATTCCAAGCTCGCTGCCAAAAACGAGACCTACAAGTTAAAGCTGTAAGTGGTTTAAATTTTGTAAGCAAAGAAGGAGGAAGGACCACCGTCAAAAAGAAGCAGGAAAAGGCAGAGGATCGAAGATATCGAGAATTGCCACTCCATTAATGATGTTCGTAAGCTTTACTAAATCGTAAAACGTCAAATCCAGGGATACAAGGCTCGAAAAGAATCCTGTTGAGATAAACAAGGAAATGTCGTAGTTGAAACAAAGTCGATGTTGAGAATATGAAAGAACCACTTCTGCCGAGTGTTAAATGGTCGATGACGAACAGGCGGGTGGAACAATTCAATATTGGCGATGAAGCAAAAACTACCAACCGTCCTAAGTGAAGTGAGGACAGCAATATCTAAACTTAAACTTAACATGGCTGCCGAAACACCAAGCTTTATAAAGCTGGTGGAGATGATTTGGTAAGCAACATACACCAACTCGTTAGCATAATTTGGTTTGATAAAAGTTTGCCTGAAGGATAGAACCTCAGCATTATTTGCTGATTCATAAAAAACTGGAGACCCTCTGAACTACCTCTACTATAGATGCATACGTCTCCTAAATATCGAAAAAATACCAGAAACCGTCCACCAACAATCTGTTCGACCATTTCCAGTGTGGTCCTGGAAAAAAACCAGAAGGCCAAATTGATACCCACCAGGTATTCATCGTTTTGAAAGCCGCAAACGACAGAATTTATAGAGACGAACAAACCCGTGTCTAGAATTGGTTTAGCGCGGATTTAGGCAAGTCTACGTATTTTCATCTGACTTTTTTTAAAATCATTCCTGAGAGGACTGTGCAAACCTCCGAACAAAAGTAGGGTTTCCATTCATGAAGAAGTAGCCTGTCTGATCTTCATTATGCTCCTTCTCCTCAAAGACGAGCTTAACCCAACTGAGCACAAGCAACTCCTCAAAAACCTACCGACAATGAACCGACATGCAATGCCAATGTAGGGAGAACTTTTGGATTACATAAGCGGCCTGAATCTTATCGATAAAAGTTAATCAAACTTTAGACCACACCATTTATACAAATAGGGTATCAAATTTGACAGCCAAAACATGACAATCGACGGATTTCTATTTCTTTTAGAGAATGTGCGGGAAGGATGTGTACTAGTCTCCCGGTAAGGAGTAGTCCGTGACTTCGATCATTTTCTAAAAGGTTAGGAAGAGACTTGGTGGGGCTGTTTTTAAAAGAAACCCAAACCTGACATGGATAATACTCCAGATTTTTCTAATAGACCAGTGTTGAGGACCTGAATCAGATTCGGAATTATCTCGAAAAATGTCAGACCGTCATAAGGAATTTTCCGAAACAGTCAAAGATTTCTGGTTAAGGAGTTTGACTAAGGTTGTCCACTAATTTGTTTTGGAATAACAAAATCCAGGCTGTATATTCCAACGATCCGAGTATGTTTCCACAAATTAAAAACATATGAGAAGGCTACAATCCGCTGTGCGGATCGTTTAATACCCTATCCCATCCCATCCTTAAATTAATATCCCCAAGGTGTGGTCTTTATGGGCATAAAGTATTGTAAATGACGTTGTCAAAACATAATGTTCAGAAGGTTTATCAAATTCTTTTATTGTTCGACAAAAAACAACGTTTTTCTATTGCATATGCCTTGGGGTAGGGCATACAAATGGTTTTTGTAACAAAACGTCCCTAAAAAGTGGGCGTGGGTTAAAATGGTCTATTGACGAAATGTTCACATTAATACTACCAATGATTGTGCATCAAAACTTTTTTCGAAAATTTTAAAATTTGACCGGAAAACGTTTTTTTTTTTAAAACGCCCCTAAAAATTATTTCTCTATGTTACAAACTAAGTATCAAAACTAATATACCCCTATGGGATAGGGTATAAAGATCTTTAGAAGCAAAGATCAAAACGAGCTTTAACGAACAACAGACAATAAAAACCTACTCCGGGGGATCTTCTTTGTAATTGAAGATCCTTAAAGTGTTAAAAAGTTAGCTAGAACCCCGTCCTTGCGAATATTAAGCCCCGCTCCATCATTTTTATCTCCAAAGTGACACTATGCAATGGCGATCTAAAAACCACTGTTTCACCCTGTTAAATGATGAAAACTTGGCAAACGCCATCATCGTCGAGCGAAGTGGGTCTAGTCCTATGTTAAACTGGCAGGTAGAACTTCAGTTCAGATTTCAAGGAAGTCAGCGAGAGTCGATAGTAAATATATCCTACACTGTGGTCATTTATGCCAGGTTTTTAAACAAAGCGCTGAAAAAAGCATATTAACCAGTGCGGTGGAAGGGGTTCATTTCTCCCGAAAAAGGGGAAGGACAACTACAATCCTCCAGTTAATTATTATCCTACCGAGCATCAGAAAGGCATTCGAAAAGATTTTTAATCGGGCTCTGTCAAGGGGACTGAGGACAATAAGATTATACCAGAGACCCAGTTTGCGTTCAAGGCGAGTCATGACACTATTCATGCCGCCTCCAACTGGTCTCCGATATAGAATGAAACAATGACAAAATGAAGTGTACGGGTCTTTGTCTGGTTGATTTAGAGAAGGCTTTCGAGAGGTTAGAGAGCATCTATCTAAAGCTGGCCAGACTAGGCATAAGTAAACCTCTGCTATACATGCGTCATGACAAGCTGAGTGGTAGAACGATTGTTGCCAACAAAAATGGTCTGCAAAAGGGGACAGTAAACTCGCCGATTCTCGTCAGCACTTAAACCAGCCTTGACACTATTTATGCAGCTCCAAACTGGTCTCTGACAAAATGCATACGTCTGGTTAATTTAGAGGAGACTTTCGACACCTCTCTTCTAAACTGGCCAGATGATCCCTTATGATCGAGGTCATTCGAATTCTTCTGCAGCGGAACTTCGACGAAATCCAGAGATATTGTATTAAATGGAAGTTGAAAATCAACTTTCAAAATCTTGTTTTGGTCACCTTTGACTAGGACCTCAAGGGATACGATAAAGAACTGGCTCAAGCTGTTAATCGCGGACCAAACGGACAACTAATGGCAAGTCAAACTTTATTAAAGTACCTTGCCATCTGGCTGGATCAGTATCTATATTTCCTAGGGTAGCGTTTGTCCTGAAAACTCGATTGTTTTATGGCAGCCTTCTTGGCACTAGAGTGAAGGTGATTTGTTACATCGCCATGATCAGGCCGATTATTGCCTAATGGTGCTGGGTGTGGTTCAACGTTGGCTAATCTCAAATGGAAAAGATTCGTGTGTTTGAGAGGCAGTGTCTAAGAAGCTGCCTTGGAGTACACAGAACACCACTGTCTGACTACACAAAGTATTATTCCAACCTAATGGTGCTGGGTGTGGTTCAACGTTGGCTAATATCAAATGGAAAAGATTCGCATGTTTGAGAGACAGTGCCTAAGAAGCTGCCTTGGAGTACACAGAACACCACTGTCTGACTACACAAAGTATTATTCCAACCAGATCCTATATAACGGGGTCAAGATAAACAGAATAGACCATTTTTTTGGTAAAACTTGTTTGGGGTTACAAGGCAAGAGCGGTGGCCTTGAGGTATACACACAGCCTTGGGTCTTACTACAACCACTGATGAACATTTTGACAGTTCACGTTAAGGGGGATACATTTTGCTGAAGCTTTCCTTATTGTTGGAGATTTGAGGCCTGATACAGGATAAATCGGCGGTTCAGCAAATCTAATACCTCTACCGAAGAACTATGAACCTGTGGATGCATATTATATGCTGTGGCAAATCTCTGCTCGTAGATGATGCTTGTATTAAGCTCGATACGACACTGATCTGACAGTGCTAATTAACTAAGGATAGGCAACTGCTATATTATTGAGATCTCATAGATCAAGGCGAGGAGAGTGCCTGTAGATCTGCAGCAGTGTGTCCGATTGAGATTGATTTCACTTCTCTACCACCTGGAAATGTCTGACACACATCCAAGAATATAAAACTGTCATGAGAAGCTTTTCAAAATTTCCGTTCGGAATTGGCGTTGAACTTTAGGTCTTGATCTTCATATAAAACATCTAACTTCGCACACATAAATGAATGGAGAAGCTAGGATTTACGTCCTATATGGAGTGTTAGTGCCAGATAATTAATTTTAGCTAAGTAACAAACAGAACTTTACTAATAAGAGCAAAATACCAATATTTAACCTACCAGTTATCGACGGGACTAACCTCAAACTATCGGATAGCGCAAAATAGCTGGGTGTCATTCTATATAGATAGAAAACTCAACTGGAACCTAAATATATGCGAACGCATAAAAAAGGCAACAGTAGCTTTCTATACGTGTAATCGAATATTTGGAAAAAAAACTGGGGACCGAACCCCAAGATTGTCCTATGGATGTACACGGCCATTGTAAGACCAATACTAACATATGGAGGACTTATTTGGTGACAATTCACAAACAAAGTGACTCATCTGAAAAACATGACAAAGGTACAAAGATGAGAACCACACCAACAGCGGGACTGGAAACCATTTTTAACCTGCTATGGCTAGACCTTTACATGCAAGAATCTGTAGCAAAAAACCCTCTAAGAATTAGCCAGCTCAACTGTTGGAAAATGAACCTTGAAGGACATGCTCAAATTCTTAACAGATACCTGGGCTTAGCTGTATCTTCTGACTACATGCTGTCAAGTAGAGAGGAGTGGGAGAGGAACGAACTGGGCATCGAATCCATATCTATCTATACTGATGGTTCAAAAATGGACGTAGGCGTTAGAGCTGGGGTGTATTCAGAAACACTAAGACTAAACAGCACCTGAGCACAGCTGTATCTTTCAGGCT
This sequence comes from Rhingia campestris, assembly GCA_932526625.1. Taxonomy (NCBI): domain Eukaryota; kingdom Metazoa; phylum Arthropoda; class Insecta; order Diptera; family Syrphidae; genus Rhingia; species Rhingia campestris. Next base: position 12,084,685 of record OW052183.1, read on the forward strand.
GTGATATTGGCAGCAGCAGAGGCAGCCAAAGCGACAATGCTGGCGTTACCACCAAACGATATCACCATCTTCATTGACGGTCAGGCTGCAATAAAAGCGATCTCTGCTGTCGAAATAAAATCTAAACTTGTGAAGCGTTCCCTTGAAGAGCTAAATGTTCTTGGCGTCCAACATAAAGTTAGGCTCTGCTGGGTCCCCGGATACAGGGGCATACAGTGCAATGAAATTGCTGATGAACTGGCGAGGAAGGGATCTGCTTCTATCATTAATCAAGCAGACCAGTCTGTCAAGCCCCCACTTTGTGACCTCAAATCGCGGGTGGTACAGAAAACACTGAATATTGCCAATAACAGGTGGAATTCCCTCACCACCTGTGAAACATCCAAAAGGATGTGACCTGAGTATGACAAAGCCAGAACCCAGAAACTTCTTCAAAGAAACAGGAAATCTGTTTCGATACTAGTAGGGATTCTAACTGGACACAACTTACTCAAAAGCCACAGACTGAAAATGCATCTTTTAGATGATGACCTTTGTAGAGTTTGCGGTGATGAAGAAATATATGAGGATACCGTCCACTTTCTGTGCCCAGGCCTCAGCCAATTAAGAATGAGAACCTTAGGAAAAGACTTTTTCCTCGCGCATCTATCCGAAATCCCTAATCTTTACAGATTTGCAAAAACTCCTGGAAGGCTAGAAAGGGACTATCAACAATGAACAGTAATGGCCTCATGAAGGAACCAACCATACAATGGACCCCCTAACGGTCATCACAATGGGTCTATATTGACCTGAATGTGATGAGGAAGACGCACACCGACTACCTTTTCAACCCACCAACCTAACCGGACCTAATCACGGCAGATTTATATAAAATAAACCATTACCCTTATTAGGGGCAACCTTGGTTTCGTAACCAGAGAATCCTGGATGAATTCACACTTGTAGAATCGATTAAATCGTACGGCTTTAAAAAACCCTTCGTTCATAAAAATATCACATCATCCACTTTATAATGTCTCCTTGGGTAAACATACGACATAGATGTTTGGAATACATGGAACATGATAGGTTCCTAGTTTAATCTCTCAATACACCACATGGGGCCACTAGCACAAATTCATTTATCCAACTATCCCTGGTTAGCTATCCGAATTCCATCAGAAAATACCTTGGAAGTGGAGTTATTCTCAGGATAGTTGAATAAATGTGTTCATCCAAGTGACCCTAAGTCCACATATATCCCCACCCCACGATTATCCAAAAACATATCACTCCTTACCTTTTTCCTCGCGCTCTTTTCGCGACATTGCCATCTCAATACCAGTTGTATCTGATTCGGGCATTTCGGATCCTTCTTCGTTGAGTATCCTTTAAACTAAGCACCAACACAATCACTGTCACGCTCACTTTTCTTATCGCAATCACACAAAAGAATCCAACTTCACCAGTGTGATGTCTATTCTAGGCTGGCCTTGACACGACTGCAAAACAGTATCTCAAACCGTCTTCGAAAAAGAAAGTATCTTTGTCGGTTTTCACACAAGTGTTGCGGCTTCGTCAGCAACTGATTACAAACTGCGATTAGAAATTGGTGTGTGCTTGGAATTTGCTAGAAGTACTCTCCATAGCGCGTACAGAGATGTTTAGCCAATTAGTGCCCGCGGAAACGACCAACGACACACGTAACGTCAACGATAACGCTGTATCTGAACGGCACTAAAGTGAATTCTCGACTGAATGTGATCGCAGCTTGTAGCCGCAATTTTAAATGAAACTCTGTGCCATGGAATTACTCTAGTTGGGCTGTCTAGTGTGGGGCAGTGGGGGGAGGGCTCTTCGCACTTTACATGAAGCAACGTATAGTGTCCATTATGCGGATCATTGCACTGCGTGCGAGGATGGTTTTATTTTCTTGTTGTTGTAGATAAAGAAGAAAACCGGCTATAGCATCGGTCGGTGAAATAGTGATTCCCCTTGAAAAGTATCTACATTCAAATTTAGGTAGGTGGACAGTTCGGTGTAGTCTTTTTGTTCGCTTTGCTCAAATTGGACCGAAATTTCTTTCAATTAATTTGATTTTTAACAATTTACTTGGCCGATTACCGAATTTAAGCCTAAACTCAGCGAGAGAGCTTTAGTTAAACTCGGGCAATTGAGTGATAATGGTTTACTGAAACAGATTCGACTTGGACCCGATTAATTTAGAAGTATGACGACTCTGGCGACAGGGAATGGCTCTAGGAAATCAAAAAAAAAAGCAAAACGGGTTGCATTGCCATTTGCAAAACGAGACTTCTTTGACCTTAAGATGCTGATAATAAATTTGAATCGTTCCGGCTTATCAGAGCGGCATTAGTGTTGTAGATAAATTGTATAAGTGTACGGTGGTGTTGTGGGGTTTATGACACATTAGATCACCAGCCATTGACAATTTATTTGCAATTGATTGCAAAATCTGGGTACTGGGTTCTGAAAAGGTGCATAGTCCAGGCGTTTCTAATTAATGGGAAATGTTAGAAGTGTAGCTAAGCAGGTTAGTTTTAAGAAGTTGACATATTTTCAGCAATATTGCAAGGGGGTCCAGTATTTTCTGACGAAATGGAGAAAAAACTATTCCAAGTCAATAATAGCGTCTAACTGAAGAAAACAAGTAAAAGGCCTTCGCAAAGGTACGACAAAAGACGCTTTTTGATGATGATTTACAAAAAAATACAAATTTATGGCGCAACAGTCTCGATACGAACCAGGGCGCCTGACAAGGAACTGGGATACTTATACTAACCGACAATTTCACACTTGCTATTCATCGATATTTAAACTTGCTTTAGAGCAGCATGCTATTAGCAGGAAAAGCCTTAAATAGTGCAGTGGAAGTATGTAGCACATATACTGTATGTTTCCAAAGATGGTTCTTAAAAGGTCTAAGAAAATGGACATTTATTGGCAGATGATACCACTCTCAATGGTCAAATGGTAGACAATGGATTATATAAAAGCTTGTGTCACATATTGCTCATGCCTACCAAATCCGACTCTCAGCCTCTACGTGGCGACCGCTCAGTGACTATTACCCTTGCCGTAGATATAGGATCTCAATCTATGTGTAAAGTCTTGGCGGCATCAGATTAGATCGGGGGAAGACGTGTACTAACACTAATAGACATGTCCTATTTCCAGGTTGCAGCGGAAGAACTTCCAAGATGGAATCAAAGGTGGCGTCTAGAGTCCCAGTTAGGATGGACAAAATGCTGCTTCGACATATTCAAACAACAGATCTTTTAGGCATCTCAAGAGTAAGTCAGACCCCTTGAACAGAGATGGAAGCGGATGAGCAGAAAGGCCGACATACTGATGGCCACGTATCCTAGGGGTATCTAATCAATTTTGAACAGACCCTTCAGGTTGTGGGTTATTCTTTGGGTAAACTACCATCACGCATGCCTTGGGAAGGGCCAATTTTATTATTGACGACCATGCTATATGAAAAAAAGTACAACGACCTTCGTATCTGCACATGGGCTGAGAGGACATTAAACAGAAGAGGTGCAGGCGAACAACTAAGCTGCTACAAAGCAGACATTACTGCCATCCAGGAAATACGATTTGACGGGCCTGTCAATAAGAGGATGAAAAACTGTGGCATCTACGGAACGTGTTATAGCAAAGAGTATACAACTACAAGAGTGCGCATCTCATACAACGAAAATTTACTATGTGGGGTACTGATATTGATACCCCAGTTTGCATATTGCCATGCCAGTATCAATCAACAGCATAGCCGAGGCATACAAACGACGAAAATTCCCCTTCGCACTTACCGCCCGCGTCTAAAACGGCTTGTTCTATACCTCTTTGGTTATAGTGAGCAGAAACAGCGAATATTCGGATGCCAATTTCTTATAAGTGCCAGGTTTAAGCAAGAAGTCTTCTGTTTCCAAAATATATGCGATCGCATTGTAACAATCCGAATCAAGGCCAAATTCGCCAACATAAGCCTTATATGCGCTCACGCTCCGACGGAGGAAAACGAAGATATTGTGAACGATTGCATCTACGAGCTCCAAGACAAAACTTATGACCGACTACCGAAGTACGTGATGGGAGATTTTAACGCATAGTTTGTTAGAGAAGACATCTTTAGCAGTATTGTGGGAAAACACAGCCTACATGAGAATACGTCTGCGAACGGACTTAGGCTAATTGACTTCACCACGATGTTCATAAGGGGACATGGCGGTCTCCAGATCAACGAACGGTCAATCAAATTGATCACTTTGTGCGATAGACAAGAGACATACATCCAGTATTTTGGATATCCGAACATTCCGAGTGGCTAACATCGATTTGAACCAGCATTCCCCATCAAATGAGAAAATTTAATATAGGCAGACTGCAATCGCAAGAAACCACCAAGTTCTTCTCCAGCAGCCAACAGCATCATTGCCATCATAATGCAAGATATGCGGAGGGAAAACCAAACGAGAGTACAGGGGGACGTAAACCCTGGACCATAAGGGAAAAGACGTAACGTCATAACCTGCCCTGCGGTGGAATGCTTTTACTGGCGGTACCGCAGGGAATAACAGGGCAGGATATGGGAGGGTGTTTTAGCCACGTATACATGCGGTAGCATGGGAGTCGGGCATAACTCGTAGCACGGGCTAAGAGTGTCCATAACGGATTCCACCCTTCCAACGCAAAAAAAAGTCTTTCTCAGAACGCGTATCCGGTGGGATGGTGCTATTCGAGAGGTTAAGCACCATACCACCAGCATCGAATGTAGAAGAACAATGGCAACGATGCCAACAGGCCACTAGATCAGCCGCAACTGATGTGCTAGGTTTCTTGCGCCCACCAGCAAGATACCCTTGATTTGATGAGGAATGCCGACAGATTCTCGAAGCCAAGAACGAGGCCTACAAGGCTAAGCTGCAGGTGAAGACGAGAGCTTCCATTGAGCTCTATAGGCACCGGCTTTTCAGAAAAAAGAAAAAAATCGCAAAAAAAATTGCGTGATCAAGGATATAGGGAGGTTTACCAAAGTACAAAACTTCAAGGCCAGGGATATAAAGCTCGAACAAAATCCTGTCGATATGAACACTTGACATAGTTGAACCATTTCCGCGGATTGTTAAACGGTGATGACGAAGAATACCCCGCTGTCTGGCAGAATAAACCATTCAAACATTGGCGACGACAGCTAAAACTATACCAACCACACGACCTAAGTGAAGTTAGGATAGTAATATCTTAAGTTTAACAAGGCTGCCGGAAATGACAGCCTTCCTGCCGATCTTTCTTAAGCCGGCGGAGATGACTTGCTAAGTAACATCCACCAACTCACAAGCCAAATATATGGTCGGATGAATGTATGCCTGAAGAATGCGACCTCAGCATCGTTTGCCCTTTCCACAAAAAAGAAGACCCTCTGAATTGCCCCAACTACACAGGCATAAGTCTCCTCAACATCGTCTACAAGATCCTATCTGCCATAATATGCGAACGCCTGAAACGATTTAGCAACATCCTGAACGGCCCTTATCAGAGTGGTTTTAGGCCAGGATAGCTCACAACTGATCAAATCTAACCCAAGAAGTCCAAATCGAAACCTACCAACTATTCATGGATATCAAAGCCGCATACGAAAGCATTTATAGAAATGAGCTATACAGAGCCATGTCTAGTTTTGGTACACCGCCCAAACTCGTCCGTCTGTGCTGGATGACGATGGAGAACGTTTGCTGCTTCATCGGGGTCAGAAACGACCTCACCGATACATTTGATACGAAAAAGGGATTTAGGCAAAGTGATTAGCGGTCATGTGAATTCTTTAATCTCGAGAGGATTGTGCAAAACTCCCGGGCCAACACCAGAGGCACAATATTCCACAGATCTTCCATAAATGCGCTCCACTTAGCTCATAAAACGAAGAACTATTCTTGCCAACAGCTTTTTTCGGGCTCGGGAGGCAATATTGTTTTAAATGCCTAGCTCGAACTACTATACAAGAGCCTGATCATCCCAGTCCTCCTCTCCGGGCTAAAGCATGGACCGTATCAAAAGCGGATGAAGAAAACCTTGGTCGTTTTGAGAGACAAATCCTTCGAAAAACCTTGGGTACATCTGCTGTACGGGGACATACTCCTTGTTTTAAAAACTCCGCCCTGGACGTTAAAGATGGATAGGACATGTATAGCGAATGGACACCAATACTCCGGCTCGCAGAGTAGGACGATTCGATTCCCAGATCATAATGTTGCTTTCCAATAGCAATAGCTTTAATGCTATTCAGTGGTGAATCTTATTGCCACTTTAGGAGTGAAATAAATCCCGAGACGTTATTTTTTTTTCTTTGGGAAATAAGTCCTAAAAGCTTTATTTCCGAGAGGATTATTTCAATGTCATCGGAAAGCGACAGTAAGGCATATTGGGTGACACTTTGTTCTCACTGATCATGGCTCATGACAGACAGTGGACCAAATGGGAGCTAAGATATATATCCGGGATCTTTTCACAGATATCAAATATTATTGTTTCACTTCCGTTTCATTTAGATCTCATCTGAACATGGATAAGCTTTTTTGAATCCCAAGACATGCCGGAAAAATCTAAAACATCTTCTGTGGTTGCCTTCATTCAATTCCATCATTCCATTCATAGAGAACTCCCCAAATTCATACAGATTTACATAAGTTACTGCTTGCCTTCAACTTCCATGACCTTGAGAAAAGATTTGACCAACTGTGATTTATATGCACGGAGAATTGCGTGTTCCCCCAAAAAAGCTGGGCCCAACATAAACTAAGCATGATTAAGAAAATTGCCTCTCCCATCCGGATCCACTGAAACCGAATGAAATTTCGTCCAAACAATGCCATACGAATGCGTACTGTAACTACTCGTAGAACCATCAACGGTAATTTAGTAAATTCTTTTCAAATTAATTCCTTACACACGCGTTGTGCATTAAAAAAAACACACACACACAACAAAATCGTCTAGGGGATGTGTCGTCTAAAAGTTAGTCAAACCCCTCGTGTATGCCCCTATATCATGCAACAACCATGTGGACATAGAGCCTAAATCCACCGAAATTTCCTGTTCAATCTAAGAGCCAACTTGACATACAAATCTGACAACGACGTCGTCGTCATCATCCGTCATCGTTGATTACGTATTCACGTGTCAATTGTGTAGTAGATGAGATGCGCAGAGCTATGAATTAAGTGGACCGGACAAGTGGCGCTCTTTTGTAAAAATGATTTTCCATTGAAGATTAATTGATGATCGGAGGTATGCGCTATTTCGTATTCCGCATGCCTGAATGGATTCCCCATAGAATGCCGATTGGCAGCGTTCAGCGTCCACACACACATGTCAGATGTTAATTCGCAAAATCACTTGCGGCAATTAAAATCTATGCCGTGTGGATATTGCATCAGATATGCCGAATCGAGTGGACGGCTTTTCGTTTTTTTACTTTTCCAGTCCAGAAGGGGTTTCCCCAGACTAGACGTGTGAATGGAAAACCAAGTTACCTGAAAAACAAACCCGTTACTCCGTGAAAAGCCAAAAAAAAGTGCGATGATAGAGAGAAAATCTGCACGGGTTTTCCCAAAACTGTTGCGTTAACTGCGAGAGTTGTGGGTTAGAATTTGGAACCGGACTTTGTTGGGGAGTTTGAATTTTTATTGACTTGGCTCGAACGACATTTCTCATTTGGGAGTGCACAGTTTTTACTGCATATGTGTATAATTTATCTTCGTTCAGAAGGTAATGATGTAGACTCGATTTACGGTAGTCTGAAACCATTTGAGCTATAGCTGCATGCAATTTTCGGAATTATTAGCCGCAAGCTATCAAGCAATTATGAGCTGCGTATGCCTTAAGAAAGAAGTCATTAGCCATGTGTCGTTATCTCGAGGCTGTGCCAATATCAACGAGCTTGAAGGCACTCAGTTGTAATTTGTGGATTTAAGCTGGTGTGCACTAACCAATTTTAGTGGAGATTAACGAGCGCTCATAACAGGTATGCGTGGTCCAAATTTCCACCCACTCATAACTTTTTGAAAGATATTTTCTGAAATTGCTTGAAAATTTTAAACCAGAGAGATTTAAATGTAAGCGCAATAGAAACGTCAGAAAGAAATCACCAGAATATGGTTACGGCTCTGTGACTTGCGGGTGTTACATTGTGAAGAAGTGAGCAAAGTGCGCTTCCCATCTGCTTTCTTTTTTCTAAAAAACGAAAATATTTTTCAATATAAGAGAACTTAATGTTAATTATGAGTGAATACCGCCTAAAAATGCTCTCAAAGGGCAATAGAGATGGTGGCGGATGAACCGAAAGGCCAACATCAGCGCTCAATCCCGTATAGTGAACATTGATGGTCTCGTGTCCTAAGGGTATCGAATAAATTGGAACTGGCCCTCCAGGTTGCGGGGTTGTGCTTTGGGTTAACTACCCACCAATGCAAAAAAAACTATATGCTACGAAGCAAGCAATAGCCTCGGAAAGGACTGATATTATTGTTGACGACCATGTTAAACGTAAAAAGGACATTCCTATCTGCACCTGGAATGTGAGAACATTAAAGAGGAGAGGTGCAGGCGAACAACTAGCGGAAGCCCTAAACTGCTACAAAGCAGACATTACTGCCATCCAGGAAATACGATGGGATGGGCCGGGCAAAAAGAGGATGAAAAACTGGGACATCTCCTATGGACCGTGTTAAAGTTAGCAGAAACAGCGACTATTCGGATGCGGATTTGTTATAAGTGCCAGACTTAGGCAAGAAGTCTTATGTTTCCAAGACATTAGCAAACGCATGTAACAATCCGCATCAAGGCCAAATTCGCCAACATAAGCCATATATGCGCTCATGCTACGACGGAGGAAAAAGATGATACAACTAAGGATTGCTCCTACGAGCTCCTCGACAAAACCTATGAGCGACTAACAAAGTAGGATGTTAAAATCGTGCTGGGAGATTTTGACGCAAAGGTAGGAAGAGAAGACATGTTTAGCAGTACTGTCGGAAAATATAGCCTACACGACAACACGTCTGGTAACGTACATAGGCTAATTGACTTCGCTACGGAACGAAATGCCACTATAGCCTACACGACAACACGTCTGGTAACGTACATAGGCTAATTGACTTCGCTACGGAACGAAATGCCACTATAGCCAGTGGCATTTCCTCACCTCGATATCCATAAGGGGACATGACACTCTCCAGATCAATGAACAGTCAACTAAATTGATCGAATTGCTATAGACAAGAGGCCCGCATCCAGTATTTTGGATGTCCGAACATTCCGAGGAGCTAACATCGACTCGGATCACTACCTTGTAGCAGCCAAGGTAAGAATGCGGATATCCACCACGCCACAACAATCCAGAAATACTGTGAAAAAATTTAATGTCGGAAGACTGCAATCGCAAGAGACCGCCAAGACCTTCGCACAACGCGTATCCCTTAACCTCTCGATTAACACCATACCACCAGCATCGAATGTCGAAGGGCAATGGCAACGATGCCAACAGGCCATTAGATGAGCTGCAACTGATGTGCTAGGTTTCTCACGGCCACAAGCAAAAAACCACTGGTTTGAAGAGGAATGCCGACGGATGCTCGCAGCCAAGAACGAGGCCTACCAGGCTAAGCTGCATGTAAATATGAAGGGAAGAACACCGGCCTTTCAGAAAGAAGAAAAAAGAGCAAGAAAAGCGCGCGATCGAGGATATAGTTAGGTGCAACGCCAGGATCGATGTTCGCAAGTTTTACCAAAGTGTTAAACGTCAAAGCCAAGAATACAAGGCTCGAACAGAATCCTGTCGAGATGAACAACGAAATATCGTAGTTGAGACACAGTCGATGCTGAGAATATGGAAGAACCACTTCTGCAGACTGTTAAACGGCGATGACGAACAACATTCCGCTGTCAGACAGAAAAATATTTTCAACGACAGGGAAAATTGCCAACCACCAGACCTAAGTGTAATGAGGATAGCAATATCTTTCTCAAGCTTAATGAGGCTGCCGGAAATAACGGCCTTCCCGCTGAACTTTATAAAGCCGGCAGAGCTGACTTGGTAAGTAACATCCACCAACTCACAAGCCAAATCTGGTCGGATGAAAGCATGCCTGAAGAATGGAACCTCAGCATCGTTTGCCCGATCCACAAAAAAGGAGATCCTCTGCTCTGCGCCAACTACAGAGTCTCCTCAACATCGCCTATAAGATCTTATTTGATGTTATATGTGAACGCCCGAAACCGTTTACCAACAACCAGATCGGCCCTTATCAGAAAAGTCCACAACACACTTCGGCAGATCCTGGAAAAAAAAAACCAAGAAGTCCAAATCGATACCCACCACCTATGTATCGATGTCAAAGCCGCATACGACAGAATTTATAGAGACGAAGTATACAGAGCCATGTCTAGTTTTGGTATACCGCCCAAACTCGTCCTTTTGTGTGGGATGACGATGGAGAATTCTCGCTGATCCATCAGGGTCGGAAACGACCTCACCGGCACATTCGATACCAAAAAAGGATTTAGGCAAGGCGATGCGCTGTCATGTGACTTCTTTAATCTGATTCTTGAGAGAATTGTGCAAAACTCCAAAGCCAACACCAGAGGCACAATTTTCCAAAAGTCGGTGCAACTACTAGCATACGCTGACGATATTGACATCATTGGTAGGACTCAACGTGATGTCATAGCCACGTTTGCTAGTATAGAGAAGGAAGCGTCAAAAATGGTAGTAAATGAGGGTTGTCAAGACGAAAGGACACACAACATCGACGAATTGGACAGAACGTCACCATTGACAGATATAACTTTGAGGTAGTACGGGACATTGTCTAGCTTGGTTCCGCTTTAACTCTGACAACAACATCTCGTCAGAAATCAAACGAAGAACTACTCTTGCCGACCGTTGTTTCTTCGGGCTAAGAAGGCAATTTAGTAGTAAAGCCCTCACTCGAACTACTTAGGAGATCCTATATAAGACCCTGATCATCCCAGTCCTGCTCTAAGGCGCTGAAGCATGGACCGTATCAAAAGCGGATGAAGCAATCCTTGTTCGATGCGAGAGGAAAATTCTTCGAAAAATCTTCGGTCCCGTTTGCGTTGACAGCCTATTGAGACGAAGATTCAACCAAAAACTATACGAGCTGTACAGCTACATACCCCTAGTCAAATAACTCCTCATTGGACGTTTAAGATGGCTAGGACATGTAGAAAGAATGGACACCAATACTCCGGCTCGCAGAGTCTTCGATTCCCAGCCAGACGTCGGACGCAGTAGAGGAAGACATCGCCTTAAGTGGCGCGCACAAGTAGAAACCGACCTCAACCAACTTGGATTGCCCAACTGGAGGCAGTTAGCTAAGGACCAGGCTAATTGGAAAGGCATGTTGGTTGAGGTCCAGGTTCATTCCGGACTGTAGCTCCACTTAAGTAAGTAAGTGACATCTCAGTCCTTATGGTCACTTTAAGGGAAATAAGGTTTTTCTGATGCTTGGGTTTCGAATTCGTTGCACTCCAGCAGCAGCAGTTCTGCTTCATTGTTCATTAACATGAAAATGGGCTTCATCCGAAAAACGTTGAAAAGTAGATACTCGATTGCCTGCTTTATGAGGTCAAGCATTTGACTGGAATTCTGTGGTAGTAATGCTTGCACCAATAGAATTTTATAGGGGTGCAGCTTTAGGTGTGCAAAATACGGTGGAAAGATTATCTATGCAAGTTTAAAGCCCCTAGAGTACTTTTGAATGGAAAGATTCGGATCGTCACGAACAGAGTGATTAACACTCTTTAAGTTTCCAACCGTTCTTAATTATTCTGGTCGTCCGGATTTTAGTGTTTTACCAGTCTTTTCAATCTTTTTGTCCCATTTTTAACTTTCTCTTACAAAGAGAGAGATATTCGGCCCTATCGAGGTATCCGTCGGAGCGGAAAATTCTCCGATTTCGTACGATTCGGAGGATTTTTGCTTCGAGGTATTCCTCGGAAAAGCTGTTCGGAATATTTCTCCGAAATTTTGTAACGCACCCCGGCAAATTGCGTTGATCGCATTTTTCATGCGATTTTTGACAGCTAAGTGCCATTCTTTCTGCGATTTCCTCCGACACAAATTCTTCGCGGAATTTATTTACGAATTGTAGTGAAGTGAACCCGTCGCATTTGGGAAGATTTTTTTTCCGATGACACATACCTCGAATGGAATTTTAACCTCCGACGAAGTATGCGTTGCGGAAAATTGTCCACTCCGACGGATACCTCGATAGGGCTGATTGTTTTTGTGAAAATTTTCGATGATAGCGGAGCCTAAATAAGTGGTTTTTGGAATTCCGTTCGTCGGTCCGTCGGTCCGTCTGTCCGTAATGGTCTCCCAGCCTAAACGGCTTGATCGATTTTCTTCAAACCTCGTATCCAAGCTTGTTTTGGTCATAATTCTAGGCCATTTTTTTTGTTTGCTTTTAGCCATGTTAATAACGGTATATAAAAATTACACATAACCTCAATTTTCTCGAAAACGGCTCTAACGATTTTGATTAAACTTTATATATACTATATCCATATTAGTTCCAACAAAACTGCGTACCCATTTTTTTCGAGAAAATCCATATAACGGATTTTGTCATTTAGGCCATATAAAGAAAATTGCTAATATCTCGCAAACTATTATGTCAAATTGAATGAAATTTAATATATGTGCTACTATTATAGCTTGAAGCAATTCCACATAATTAGTTTTAGTCCAACTATCACTTAACGGAATTTTCAGTTATGGCCAATAACGAAAAATAATTATTTTTCACATAAACACCGATTCCTTCAAATTTCGGAGTAAACGTTCGCATAATCACATTTCGACATTTTATATAATTTTTAGCATTAATAATCAAAATGCGTACTATTTGATCTAACGCCCAACTCGCTGTGAAAGAGAAAGTTGCGTACGACCCAGTCGTGCACCCACCACTCGTTTGGTTTAGAGATATGCCTTGCAGATCTTCTAAGTTGCGAAAACCCTCGAATATTGCAGACTTTTCTAGACTTTCGCAAGCACAATGCGTATTACGCTCCCGAGAAACACTCCATAACGACTAAATTCCCTAGAGCTGGGCTAGTGTTTGGCATACCACTGCGCCACTAGTCTTGGTTGCCCTCACGAAGCAACCAAAACAAATAGAAACTTTCTTTTGAGACACCATGTATATTGAGGAAGAAAAAATCCACATTAACGTCATCATTCAGCAGATAAGCCTTCATCTATAAAACCGCATCTATCAAGCTTAACATTTTCAGTTTATTTCCTAGAGATCTCTCACCAAGATGATACTATTAGTGAGCTGCTGTTTGTGCTTATTATTTGCGACGTTTCCAATCAATGCAAATCCATCTGAAAACCAAACGATTGATTTCGCCGCTGAGACACGCCGTATTGTCCAGGAGAATGAATACGCTTCACTTGGTCGCGAATCAACCTTACGAACAAAGTACATGGGCAAACTCCTAATCTTAAAATCAGTGGCCATTGGCCTTACCGGGGATATCCTCTTCTATATGCACTCAGCTTGGGAAATGTTGGATGCAATAGGTGATAGAACTATCGTCTTAATCTATCCTGATGAAAATAAGCTAAGAGCGGTTCAGATTGTAGGAACCTACAATAAGGTATGCAAACTTTCTCTTGAAAATCTTTGAATGTTATATCAGGGATAACTTTTCAGGTGAAGGAAGGCAGTGATGAGTACACCCGTGGCAAGGAGGCATATAAAAGTTTACATTCGAAATATTTTCCCTTACCCCAAGGAGGTTTGTCAAAAAGTTCTATGATTCACAGACAGTATTATAAAATTTTTATAATTGCAGAACTTTTCAAGGTTGGCATTGCAAATATTACATTTGCATATAAGCCTGATAAAACGGTCATTAAGGTGCCTGTAAGTCTGGAATCATACTTCGCAGGAACTGATGGAAGTGCTGTTTAGTATTTCTTAACTTTTGGGTTGACAACTCGTATGTAGATAGACAACTCCATCTAGTTGAAAAGAAAAAATAATGACAGCAGGTTTAACGCCACCTGTTGTACGATTGGGATGCATATTTTTATACACAATTAGTAAGACATCGAACATTTTGTTTAAGATTTGTAGAAAAAAAAAATAATTATCGTTAAGCAAGTGTTAGGTCTGTTCCCGTAAAATTTAAGGATTTTACAAATTTTTAGAGTGCTGTTACATTTTTTAAGAAACAGGAAACAAATTTAAGAAAAACTATGCGAAATTTTTTCGTTTCGGTTTTAAAGAACAGACGACATATTAAAGGGTGTTTTTTTTAGAGGTATAAAACTTTAAGTTGGCAACATTGTTTTAACTGCCGGCCATTTTGATTTATTTTTAGTTTAGTTTGGCATTTCAGCAAATTGTGCAAATTTTTTTCAAAATAATGGTTCTGTTCGAAATACATATCGCGCACTACGTTCATTTTACGGAACGTTTTCGCACCACGTTTACTCTTAATGATAATACGCATCCACAAAGACGTGCGTACAGAAGAAGTCATTGCTGCTGTAGAGCGTAGCGAAGAGGAAGACCCAAATCAGTCTATCCGCCATCGTCCACAGGAATTGGATATGTGTCAATCCATTGTATGGAAGATTTTGCGAAAATATCTTGGTTTTTGTGCTTTAAAAATCCAACTCGTGCATGAATTGAAGCCACAGGATCACCTAGAAAGGCGTAGATTCGGTGAATGGGCCCAAAACAAGATTGACTTACTTACTTACTTAAGTGGCGCTACAGTCCGGAATGAACCTGGGCCTCAACCAACATGCCTCTCCAATTAGCCCGGTCCTTAGCTAACTGCCTCCAGTTGCGCACTCCAAGTTGGTTGAGGTCGGTTTCCACTTGTGCGCGCCACTTAAGGCGAGGTCTTCCTCTACTGAATCCGACGTCTGGCTGGGAATCGAAGACTCTGCGAGCCGGAGTATTGGTGTCCATTCGTTCTACATGTCCTAGCCATCTTAAACGTCCAATGCGGAGTTTTTTGACCAGGGGCATGTCGCTGTACAGCTCGTATAGTTCTTGGTTGAATCTTCGTCTCCATAGCCCGTCAACGCAAACGGGACCGAAGATTTTTCGAAGAATTTTCCTCTCGAATCTACCAAGGATTTCTTCATCCGCTTTTGATACGGTCCATGCTTCAGCGCCGTAGAGCAGGACTGGGATGATCAGGGTCTTATATAGGGGTTCCTTAGTAGTTCGAGCGAGGGCTTTACAACTAAATTGCCTTCTTAGCCCGAAGAAACAGCGGTTGGCAAGAGTAATTCTTCGTTTAATTTCTGACGAGATGTTGTTGTCAGAGCTAATAGCGGAGCCGAGGTAGACAAAGTCCCGTACTACCTCAAAGTTATATCTGTCAATGGTGACGTTCTGTCCAATTCGTCGATGTTGTGAGTCCTTTCGTGATGACAGCATATACTTAGTCTTACCCTCATTTACTGCTAAACCCATTTTCGCCGCTTCCTTCTCTATACTAGCAAACGTGGCTATGACATCACGTTGAGTCCTACCAATGATGTCAATATCGTCAGCGTATGCTAGTAGTTGCACCGACTTTTGGAAAATTATGCCTCTGGTGTTGGCTTTGGAGTTTTGCACAATTCTCTCAAGAATCAGATTAAAGAAGTCACATGACAGCGCATCGCCTTGCCTAAATCCTTTTTTGGTATCGAATGTGTCGGTGAGGTCGTTTCCGACCCTGATGGAGCAGCGAGAATTCTCTATCGTCATCCTACACAAACGGACGAGTTTGGGCGGTATACCAAAACTAGACATGGCTCTATACAGTTCGTCTCTATAAATGCTGTCATATGCGGCTTTGAAATCGATGAATAGGTGGTGGGTATCGATTTGGACTTCTTGAGTTTTTTCCAGGATCTGCCGAAGTGTGAAAATTTGATCGGTTGTGGACTTTCCTGGCCTAAAACCACACTGATAAGGGCCAATCAGGTTGTTGGTAAACGGTTTCAGGCGTTCACATATTACGGCAGATAGGATCTTGTAGGCGATGTTGAGGAGACTTATGCCTCTGTAGTTGGCGCAGTTCAGAGGGTCTCCTTTTTTGTGGATCGGGCAAACGATTGTGAGGTTCCATTCTTCAGGCATATTTTCATCCGACCAGATTTGGCTTATGAGTTGGTGGATGTTACTTACCAAGTCATCTCCGCCGGCCTTATAGAGCTCAGCGGGAAGGCCGTCATTTCCGGCAGCCTTATTAAGCTTGAGTTTAGATATTGCTATCCTCACTTCACTCAGGTCGGGTGGTTGGCAGTCTTCGCTGTCGTTGCCAATATTGAATGGTTCGTTCTGCCTGACAGCGGAATGTTGTTCGTCATCGCCGTTTAACAGTCTGCAGAAGTGGTTCTTCCATATCCTCAGCATCGACTGTGTCTCAACTACAATATTTCCTTGTTCATCTCGACAGGACTCTGTTCGAGCCTTGTATCCTTGGCTTTGACGTTTTACACTTTGGTAAAACTTGCGAACATCGTTCCTGGAGTGGCACCTCTCTATATCCTCGATCGCGCGCTTTTCTTGCTCTTTTTTCTTCTTGCTGAAAAGCCGATGTTCTTCCCTTCTTCTTTGCCTATAGAGCTCAATGGCAGCTCTCGTCTTCACCTGCAGCTTAGCCTTGTAGGCCTCGTTCTTGGCTGCGAGCATCTTTCGGCATTCCTCATCAAACCAGGGGTTTCTTGCTGGTGGGCGCGAGAAACCTAGCACATCAGTTGCGGCTGATCTAATGGCCTGTTGGCATCCTTGCCATTGCTCTTCGACATTCGATGCTGGTGGTATGGTGTTAATCGAGAGGTTAAGGGATACGCGTTGTGCGAAGGTCTTGGCGGTCTCTTGCGATTGCAGTCTTCCGACATTAAATTTTTTCACAGTATTTCTGGATTGTTGTGGCGTGGTGGATATCCGCATTCTTACCTTGGCTGCTACAAGGTAGTGATCCGATTCGATGTTAGCTCCTTGGAATGTTCGGACATCCAAAATACTGGATGCGTGCCTCTTATCTATCGCAATGTGATCAATTTGGTTGACCGTTCGTTGATCTGGAGACCGCCATGTCCCCTTATGGATATCGAGGTGAGGAAACCGTGTGCTGGCTATAGTGGCATTTCGTTCCGTAGCGAAATCAATTAGCCTAAGTCCGTTAGCAGACGTGTTGTCGTGTAGGCTATATTTTATGACAGTACTGCTAAACATGTCTTCTCTTCCTACCTTTGCGTCAAAATCTCCCAGCACGATTTTAACATCGTACTTCGGTAGTCGCTCATAGGTTTTGTCGAGGAGCTCGTAGAAGCAATCCTTAGCTATATCATCTTTTTCTTCCGTCGGAGCGTGAGCGCATATAAGGCTTATATGTTGGCGAATTTGGCCTTGATGCGGATTGTTACTATGCGTTTGCTAATGTCTTGGAAACATAAGACTTCTTGCCTAAGTCTGGCACTTATAACAAATCCGCATCCGAATAGTCGCTGTTTCTGCTCACTATAACACGGTCCGTTGTATATGTCACAGTTTTTCATCCTCTTTTTGCCCGGCCCATCCCATCGTATTTCCTGGATGGCAGTAATGTCTGCTTTGTAGCAGTTTAGGGCTTCCGCTAGTTGTTCGCCTGCACCTCTCCTGTTTAATGTTCTCACATTCCAGGTGCAGATACGAACGTCGTTGTCCTTTTTTCGTTTAACAGGGTCGTCAACAATAAAATCCGTCCTTTCCGAGGCTATTGGTTGCTTCGTAACCATGTTTTTTTTCTGTGGGTGGGTAGTTAACCCAAAGCACAACCCCCAACCTGGAGGGCCAGTTCCAATTTATTAGATACCCCTAGGACACGGGGCCATCAGTATCCACTACGGGATTGAGTGCTGCCGTTGGCCTTTCGGTTCATCCGCCACCATCTCTGTTCAAGGGGCCTGACTAACCCTTGAAATTCCTAGACAACCTGTTGTCCGAATATGTCAGAGCAGCTCATCTAGGTTCGCCTGGGACAGCAGGCCGGGTATTCTTCCGTGCCATTCTCACCAGGGTGTTTATAGTGTTGCTGTTTTTCGTCGTGTTATCAACACTCGCACTTATCGTTTAGCAAGTCAAATCCGGTTGGATGAGACCAGTACCCGATGGTTACCACTTGGAGGTAAAGATAAGCACATTTGATGTGTAGTCAGAGTTGCAACACTGGGCATTGCCAAGTAAACGCCAATCAGAGTCTACCCTCGTTCTACAGCACCCAACCATCACAGCAGTTTACATAACTTAATTACCTTTTCCTGAATCCCAACGCTTTGGCCATTCCAAGAAATTGTTAGACCGATAAACTAGAAACAATCGGAAGGGGTATACTTGGCATTCGCATTTCGACTAACTGACATTTCTTAACGGACTCCTGATCCGTTAAGGATATCTACCTGAGACAAGGCAGATCCTCTTCGATACTGGACACGTTGCTTTCGGTTATTCAGTCCAACCGCGCTCTGGAATCCGCTATGGTTTGATCCTAAAGGCTGGAATTCCAAAGTTCTCTTGGCTTGAGCATTATTGTTCATTCGCTCGATGTAGCAGAGCCAATGTAGTCAACGTGGTTTTATTTATTTAAGTGGCGCGGAACGAACCTAAACCTTTCGAAGAATTTTTCGCTCAAAACGAGCAACGATTTCTTCAACTGCTTTTGATACGGTCCATGCGTCAGCGCCGTAGAGCAGGACTGGTATGAACAGGGTTTTGTATAGGATCTCCTTAGTAGTTCAAGTGTAGTTCAAGAATACGCGTTCTGCGAAGTACTTGGCGGTCTCTTGCGAAACTCTAGATTGTGGAGCACTGAAAATCTAAGGATAGCACATCAGCATTAGTTACACCCATTAAGATGCACTTTTTGGTGCGGTGTTATGGTCGAAAAAGTCATCAGCCCAGATTTCTTCGAAAATGTGGATAAAATGCCAGAAACGATTATCCGGGGTTTTCTTACAGAACAAGGATCAGCAACTTTTTTCGGCTAAAGGCGAAGTTCCAACAAGATGGAGCGACTGCGCACACTGCTAGGCAAACTGTGGACCAGTTGCATGAAATTGTTGGCGAAAGTTGTATCTTAAAAAAAATTCACTTGCTTACCTCGTTCACAAGATTTAACTGCACCCACCCAACTTATTTTTTTATTTTCTAAGCTTGACACATCAAAAGATGACAAAAGATTTTAAAAAATCTTTTCAGTACACTAAATTTATTCTTAGACTTCACTTATCCCTTTAAGGTCTTGGTCCGTTTGAGTGTAGTTCACTTCGATTTAAATATTGTCTTCACATTAAAAACAACCTTCAAAGCTTAGAGATAACGTCATCAGTTCCTGCTTTATATTCCCTTAGCTTCACTATTCGGCTATCACCACTGATACGCATTAGAACAATTTTAGAGATATCCACCTTGTACAGATCTGCAATAGAAAGGATGTCACTTTCTTATGAATCTGCTTTACATCACCATTATACTTACGTCCAGCTGGTAGTTCATTCGAACTGGAATCAGAACTTCGGTATACCCTCATCCCACGGGTGTACACATCACTGCCTTCTTGTAACTAAAACAAAACTCTTCAATAGATAGGTTTGGAATTATCTCACCTTACCTACCTTTTGATAACCTCCAAAAATCAGAAACGTCATGTCCTTCAACCGATCAGTGTAAATTAATTCAATCCGCTTGGTATCATTCGTGTCTTGCGAGATCCTATTCAGCGGCAAGTAAAAGAAAATATCACCGTTGTCTTCAGCCGACTTGATCAGTTTTATGGTCCATTGTTTTGAATTAATTGTCGAATTAGACCCTACTGCAGCCCAATTACTTTCACGGACTATTCGACGTGCCTCCGCAGCAAAGTTAGGCGTTGGATTTCGAATTGCACTTGCATTAACCGATGCAATAAGCAAGCAGATACAGCAAGCAACTAATCGGATCATCTTTGAGCGAGCAATTGAGCACAAACTGTGAAGAGGTCAGATCTCGAATGCGATTTTTATAGAAATGTGATGCAAGTTGTGCTCTGCTATGATGATACTGCTGGGGAATTCCATGTAGGAAATAATTAATGACTCTTGAGTTTGCTTAACTTAAAAAAAAACATACGACAGGGCTTTCATTTGCTGTGTGCATCCTGTAATACCCTATTGCGTCATTTGTCTTTCTTACTGGAAAATTATGTTGCTCGAGAATTTATAGGAACAAAAGGTATAGTGAACTGAATTACCATCATTTTTACTTCTAGTAACTCTTATGCAGAGTTTCATAAGGTGCTCTAAATAAATCAGGATCATTAGGAGCATTCACGTTTTATCGCATTAACGTCATCTGTATAATTACAATGACCACGTTTATCAATGATAATCAGCTCAGACCAATATAGCCATACCAATACGTCTACCTTTCAATGTCAATCCCAAATGTTGTCCTTGTCATTGTTGCGTGTATCTACGCATTATTCTACTAAAAAATCCTATATTCCTCTGCTATAATTAATATCCGAGAAATATGTAAAAAGGTTTTTAGCGCATATTTGTAAGTATCCACCGTCATTTTTAAACTTCGAAAATAACAAATACCTTATGGTCCCTGTACCATCGAACCGCATCCTTTGATCTGCGTCAGTTTTAAACCCTAAATACGATTGTTGAACTCTGAATATCGTTGCTGGTGTATCTCAGTTCTCGAATCGATTGGTGTCGCCCAAAATCTTATAATTTTTCTTGTTCACTCATTCATTCATCCCTCAACATTAAAAATATTTGTAACGGGTGATCCAAGTAGAGATACTTTTTTCAATAGCCTTTTTTGACAGATAACGTGTGAGTCGTGTCATGCTGTCATGTTATTTTTGTTAAGTATTGTTTGGCATTTCATAATGGAAAGACTTACGCGTGAACAGCGTTTACAAATTGTTCAACTTTATTATGAAAATTCACGTTCTGTGAGGAATGTGTTTCGTGCACTTCGCTCAACTTATGGTCAACATAATCGGCCTTCTGAGCGTACTATGACCATCACCCATTTTGAGACCCAGCATTCATTATTGGATAATATTCGACCGAATAGACCACGTCCACGCTGTGAAGAAAATATAGCGTCCGTAGCTGAGAGTGTACACGAAGACCGTGGAGAGTCGATTCGGCGCCGTTCGCAGCAACTCGGACCATGATAACCGACTATTTGATGCCTGAAATTGAAGCTCGTGATCTCGGCGACATTTGGTTTCAGCAAGACGCGCCCACTTCCCACACATCGCATCAATCAATGGACTTATTGAGAGAACATTTCGGTGAGCACATAATTTCACGTTTTGGGCCGGTCGATTGGCCACCAAGATCGTGTGATATCACACCGTTAGACTTTTTCCTGTGGGGATATGTAAAGACAAAAGCGTATGCCGACAAACCCGCTTCGATTCAGGCCTTGGAGGAAAACATCACGCGTGTCATTCGCCAGTTACCAGTCGAAATGCTCGAACGAGTGATCGAAAATTGGACTCAACGGATGGACCATCTGCGACGTAGCAACGGCCAACATTTGATAGACATAATCTTCAAAAAATAAATGCCGAAGAATGTTCTTTCAAATGATAATAAATATTCTCCTTGAAATTTGAATTTCTGTGTTTTTATACCCTATCCCATAGGGGTATATTAGTTTTGATACTTAGTTTGTAACATAGAGAAATAATTTTGCTACATATACCTCAAAGTATATGGATCGACTCAGAATCGCTAGCTGAGTCGATTAAGCCATGTCTGTCTGTCCGTCCGTCCGTCCGTCCGTCTGTACGTCACCGATTTTTAGGCCTTAAATTTTGAGCTAGGATAATGAAATTTGGTATATAGGATCCTCGTCTCTGCCTACAGAACAAGTGTAAAAATTTTTGAAATCCGCCCACTGCCACGCCCCCTTTTAAGAAAAACTCAGTTTTTGACCAAACCGTAAGGAATTTTAAAAAAGTTTCTGAACAACATATTTAGACAATATTAATATCTATATTTCGTCCATATAAAGTTTTTTGCCACGCCCACTTTTTGGGGGCGTTTTCAATAAAAAACTGTTTTCGGTCAAATTTTAAATTTTTTGAAAAAAATTTTGATGCAGAATCATTAACATTATTAATATGAACATTTCTTCTATATACCATTTTAACCCACGCCCACTTTTTGGGGGCGTTTTTATATAAAAACCATTTTTATACACTACCCCATAACATATGCAAGAGAAAACCTTGTCTTTTGTAGAACCGTTAAAGTGTTTTGTAAGCAGTCTGAAGAATTTGTTGTCACTATATCATTTTTTCTATTTATCCACATCGTGTTTTTAGCCATGTCCCCTTTTTTGGGGATTTTAGTTTTATGGATAGGATGGGATAGGGTATTCAACGATCCGCACAGCAGATTGTAGCCTTCTCATATGTTTTTCTTTAAAAAAGAAGGGGACCTCGAAATGGATCACCCTTTATAAGCCTTTATCGCAATTTCTTTTTTTTTTCGTAAAAAACCGTCAGCTAGAAAAAACTATTCGCAAAAACCAATAAATTTTCAAAAATACAAAATGTTAGGGGTTTTAAGGACTTTGTATGAGAGGGGACCACTTGATAAAACATTCTTAAAACACTTCAAATTCCGATGTGTAACAGAAAAAAAAGGTAAACCCCGTCGCTAAAATAATTTTAAGCTTTTCTCTTACGGAGCAGTATATGCCCACTTTTTTACAAATTTGACAGACAAATGGCCTAAAAAACCTAGCAAGCCTTCGACCATCCCCATTGAAAGTCCCTTTATTCAGTGATGGTGATCACTTACGTTACACTTGCCAAACACCTACACAGCGTCCTAAGTAGATCTAGCAATAGCTGACGAATGACATGAGTCTTCCTCAATTCCACAAGCAAAAGCAATTACTTACTGTCATGATGACAAAATCCATTGTCATCATTCGAATGGTACTAATCAAGATCTTTATTATGACACTAGATCTAGAGTTTCAAGGTCGCTGTAATATAGAGGATTTTTATAGCCGATGCGTATTTAAGAGTTTTTTCTTCAAAGTGTTTTTTTTAACTTTCTCTTACAAAGAGAAAGATATTGTTTTCGTGAAAATTTTCGACCTCGAGATTTTGATTGATTCTAACATTACGATGATAGCGGAGCCTAAAAAAGTGGTTTTTGGAATTCCGTCCGTCGGTCCGTCGGTCCGTCGGTCCGTCGGTCCGTCTGTCCGTAATGGTCTCCCCAGCCTAAACGGCTTGACCGATTTTCTTCAAACTTCGTATCCAAGTTTGTTTTGAAAATTGCCATATAAAGAAAATTGTTAATTTCTCGTAAACTGCTATGTCAAATTGAATGAAATTTAATATATATACTACTATTATAGTTTGAAACAATTCCACATAATTAGTTTTAGCCCAACTATCACTAAACGGAATTTTCAGTTTTGGCCAATAACGGAAAATCATCATTTTGGAGGAAACGTTCGTATAATCACATTTCGACATTATTTATATCATTTTAAGCATTAATAATCAAAATGCGTACTATTTGATCTAACGCCTAACTCGCTGTGAAAGAGAAAGTTGCGTACGACCCAGTCGTGCACCCACCACTCGTTTCTGTTAGAAAACCGTTTGACATTTTAAACATTCAGTACAATTTTAAATATTTTAAAATTTTAAATATTAAAAAAATGTCAAAGCTACACACACTCTAACTTTATTAAATGTTAGATTTTTCTCTTTCCCTTACATATTTTGCCACTAACCCCCTTAATAGTACGTTTCCACTGAGTCGAAATGCATCATTTCAGCGAAATTCGTTATTTCAGCCGAAATGCGATGCATTTCGTCATACAATTTCACATTCCGCTAAAATATTATTCCAAAAGAGATCCAACAGACTTCTTTTTAACGTTTATTTATTCACAATTTCTTTAATACTAATTAAGAGCCTAAATAAACTTAAAAACTAGACATTTTTAACTTTTGCCAAAGTAAAAGACCATTATGGATCGCATTACATGATATATAATTTGTTTGTTTAATTCAATTTTTATATTTTTTGTGAATTTTTGTATTATTGTTATGTACTATATATATATATTTTTTTTTTTTTTGAAAATAGGAAAATGTGAGTCAAAACTTATTCGAAGACAGTCGCAACTTTTTTTTTATATATAAAACTAAAACTTACAAGACTAACTTAACCTATCTAAAACTATCTAGGCCCTGTCATGTGATCTCTATTCCATCGACTAACAAGTCAGATCCAACAGAATTATTTCAAATCCAACATAACTATTTTCTTCTATAAAAAAAAAGTTCTTTTCTCCAATAAACGTCAAATTGCTCTGTAAATATTTGTTTAAAAAAACATCTTTCAGAAATCAAATTTAAATTCGAAGGATGTTCTCTTGATTTTTCTTCTCCAAATGGCTTCTGCATTTGTCATTGGTAGCACGGCCTTAACTAAGTGTAGGCCTATTGAAAAGTATCGTAAAGTGATACGTATAGTGGTGCTGATATGTTATATCTTCGGATGAACTACAAAAGAAATTGTAGAACATAGGCCAAATTTCCGGTGATACCCTTTGTGACGTTGCTTTCTTGATTCCATACAAAAAAAACATTTTTTGGGTTTACACGATCGTTAGTACCCAGGTCTTTGCTTTTTCTCACAACCATTCAGTCATAGCTTTTATTTTATGCCGAATCGAAACGGTCGAGTTGAGAAAACTTTTCTTGGCAGTTACTAGTACTCAGACGATTTGTCAGATCATCGAAAGAGAAAGTCCAGTGAAAACACAAAAAAGAAATTGACAGTTGGAATGTGTTTTTTGGGGTTAGGTACATTTTACCGAAAAACAGAATCCCGAACAACGTTTTGCCGAGTAACGTTTGCCCGAATCACATAATCCCGAATAACGTTTTACCGAAAAACGATAACCCGAAACACGTTTGCCCGTTTCCTACCTTTTCCACACTTGATGATAGCAACATTGACTACATACAAATCAATAAATCATATGGATTTGTTGCTTCAATTGATGAGAATCACGGAGGACGAACTTTTTTACTATTTTTACGTTTCGTTGTAAGCAAGCTGTTTTTTTGTTAATAAAATGAGTAATAATAATTCTTTTAAGTAATTAAATTCTATTTTGAAGAGGTGAGTTTTATCTTCAATTTCAATTTCTCACATATGCAATGGGTAATCGAAATAATTGTCTATAAATCTGTTAATATTTTTGGTTCGCAGATATTTTATATAAAAACCAATTTAACGAAGTAGATAAGCAATTTTGCTTCAATCAGACCTTTTCAGGATGACCAACAATTCATAAAGAGATGTATTATGATTCTGTGTGGGCCGCTTCGCGTGATCAAAAGATTTTAATTCTCTTTCTGGGGACAGTTCACGCTCAAGCAAATTCGTTGCTCCGCTCAGGATATGTTCAGACGTCAGGCATGCGCCTATGTCAATAGTTTTTTTTTATTAATTTCTTAAAATATTAACTTAATACTACACAAAAATGCTTAAATCTAACTTATCAATAACATGTTTGCTTAACCTAACTTATCGGCCCTTAGCAGGCGCTGTAAGCTTATATCGAGCTTTTTTTTTCTTTTGCCTTTGGTCTTAAATGTTTCGTGTGTTTATTTTGAACTTATTTTTGAATTTTCAAAGAAAAAATGAAAACTTTGAGAAGTGTCTTCTTTTTTTGTTTTAATAAAAAAGCTTAATTTAGATTAAAACTAACTTAAACTACTTAACTGCTTAAGACTACTTGACTATTTAAACCTAACTTAATCATAATCGGAGTGGCGAACACTCGTTGCATATGCCCCGAGTGATCGCCATCCTGATCGAGTCATTCGATCACCAGGCTGCATGCATTCAACCATATTGTACGCCAATATGGTGTACACGCCCCGCCCCAGACCTTGTTTCTAAATGTAATTTACTTAAAAAAACTAAGGAGTGGACTAAAAGTCCGCAAAGTCCTGAGGAAGTGCAGAGTCACTCTCCTCATATTGCCACCAGAATTCCTTTCGCTGCTTTTCAGCATCGTTCCTATCGCGATTCGATACCGCCGTGCTACAGCGGAGGAGCTCCGGAGTATTGTCGACGTACCCGTCGCGGATTAGCCGCTTGTCCCACGCGTCACTGTGGAATAAAGCCCGACATAAGCGTGCTCTCCATGAAGATGTCATTGGGGTAGTAAGCCCCAAAGATCAGGCTGTTGTCGCTAACCATCGCCTTTAAGACGTGCCTTCGAATCATCTTAATTAGGAAATTGTCAATTCTATTCAACTAAGCCCCGTTGTATAGAGCCACGTTGCGATAAGATTTTATGTACTCGGAGTCCGGTGTTCGGTACAATCCTAAGCAGGATCGGAGACAACGCCTCTCAAACAGCCGTAAACTTACCAAGTAGGCCGGTGCTACATTGAACCACACGGGACATCCGTTAGCGATGATCGGCCTAATGAGGGTCATGTAGCAAATGACTTTTTACTCCTGAATCAAGTTTATTTCTTTGAAACAATCTTCTTGTCAGAGCATAAGCCCCCTAACCGTAGCCAGACAAGCATCAACATTTTTGTTAAAATACAGAAACTTGTCAACCCAGATGCCAAGGTGATCTGACTTCACTTCTCACCGCCAACGGCCGTCCATGCTGTCCAATTATACACAATTTTTTCAAGTTTTTTCTGGTATCGCTAGAAACGCAGAATTGTTTCAGTTTTTTTGGAAATTGATCCTCATTTTCTAATCATCGCAATATACCTTAATGTGATCGAAGTCACGTTGCAAAAGGATGTTGAAGACCTCGATTTTCGTCCCCGATCTGTACGCCACTAGATCATCTGCGTACGCTATAGCGTGTCTGAGAGAACCTACAAGATCACTTGTATAAATGTTAAACAATATCGGGGAGTTCACCGCCCCTATTGTAAACCGTTTTTAATTTCGAAGATTAATTGCACCATTTGACAACGAATTTCTTTCCCATAAGTATTTCATAAATCATATATAGCATGGGTTTACGCATGTCAAGTCTGGTTAGCTTGTAGAAAAGCCCCTCTAACCATACGGTGTCGAAGGCCTTCTCAAAGTCAACCAGCCAGTCCCCTGTGCACTGTTTTTTGGACTTATTCCATTGAATGTCAGACACTAGTTTCGACGCGGCTTGAATGGTGTCTGGTCTCGCTCGAATACCAAACTGATTTTCCGGAATAATTTTGGTTTCCTCAACCCACTTAAACAGAGCTTTATTGACTACCTTTTCGAATACCTTGCATACATTCGGCAGACGGCTTATTGACCGAAGATAAGCTGGGTTTGTTTTGTCCTTGTCTTTTTTAGGGATAGGATGTAAACAGGGTAGTGAAAATCGCGAATGATTCTATTGGCAGGTGTCTCAATACGACGTTTGGGACACTATCCTCTCCCGCACCAACAGTTTTTTATACCCTATCCCATAGGGGTAGGTATATTAGTTTTGACATTAAATTTGTAACATAGAGAAATAATTTAGATAGATATACCTCAAAGTACATGGATCGATTCAGAATCGCTAGCTGAGTCGATCTAGCCATGTCCGTCCGTCCGTCCGTCCGTCCGTCTATGTGTCACCTTTTTGGGTCTTTAATTTTGAGCTAGAGTGTTGAAATTTGGTATATAGACTCTCTGACCGAAGAAGCAGGACAAGTGTAATTTTTTTTTAAATCTGCCCAATGCCACGCCCCCTTTCTAGAAACACTTTATCATTGCTTTATCATTGCGGCAGATGATGAAAAATCAGATGTAGATGAAAAATCAGCATCCACTTGTTATTGTTCCAAAATCCATTCAACGAACTCTCTTCGCGCTGTTTGGTCAGTAGTCTTCGATTTTTGAGTCAATTGAACTTTGCAAGCATAAAGTTTCAAGTCTTTCCTGAAATTCGCTGTAGAGACCTTCTCAAAATGCCCAATTCTTGACTACGGTGCAGAATGGATGTTCCTGAACTGTCAGCAATACTCTCGCAACTGCCTCGATGTTTTCTGTTGAATAACTTGTGACAAGACACCCAGAGTGTCTAAGATCACTAATTGATCCAGTCTCCCTTAAATTTTTCATTATTCTCTTCTGTACGAAAATTGCAGACTGTAAAGCTGACAATTATTTTTTAAATATTGCTCAACAATGAATGCGTTGTTCTTGTTCTTTGTTGTTCTTTCGAATGGCGCTACATTTTTACTAGCCACGAACTGTCAGCTGTCACAATGTAATTTTTTTCCCCGTTGGCAACACATTGTCTGTGAATTATGGGACACCATTTATTTGGCAGATGTTATAAAACGTGCCTATTATGCGGATTTGATTTGATCAATGTTAACGACCTTATCCTATCTATTGTAACGGGTGATTTTTTAAGAGGTTTAGAACTTTTTTTAAAAAAAAAAAACCCAAAAAATTCAAAAAAATGAATGAAATATTTATTTGAATCGATATTTTGAACCTTGCAATTTAATGTTTAAAGATAATTTCATGCAAATGTTGACCGCGTCTCAGGTAGCCCATCCGCTGAGTCCAATTTTGGCATACTCTTTCACACATATCGGCCGGTATCTCACGAATGAATGCATGGATGTTGGCTTCCAGTGCGTCAATCGAAGCGGGCTTGTCCCATTAGACATTAGCCTTGACATACTCCCACAAAAAATAATCTAATGGTGTCAAATCGCACGATCTAGGCGGCCAATTGACCGGCCCGAAACGTGAAATTAACTGTTCACCAAACTCGCCTCGCAATTGCGCCATTGTTTCGCGTGCTGTGTGGCATGTGGCACCGTCTTGTTGAAACCACATACCATGCAAGTCAAGAACTTCCATTTCGGGCAAAAAAAAGTTTGTTATCATCGCTCGGTAGCGTTCACCATTGACAGTAACGCTGCGATTCGCATCATCTTTGAAGAAATATGGCCCAATAATGCCGCCGGCCCATAAACCGCACCAAACAGTGGCTTTTTTCGGGATGCATTGGTAGCTGTTGCAATGCTTCTGGCTGATCTTCACTCCAAATGCGGCAATTTTGCTTATTTACGTACCCATTCAACCAAAAATGAGCCTCATCGCTGAACACAATTTTTCGATAAAAAAGCGGATCCTCGGCCAGCTTTCCAAGAGCCCATTCACCAAAAATTCGGCGTTGTGGTAGGTCGGCTGGCTTTAGTTCTTGCACCAGCTGTATCTTAAAAGGCTTTACGCCCAAATCCTTCCGCAAAATTTTCCACGTAGTGCTGTAACAAAGGCCTAACTGCTGGGAACGGCGCCGAATCGACATTTCGCGGTCTTCTGTCACACTAGCTGATACGGCCGCAATATTTTCTTCACTACGCACAGTACGTAAACGTGTCCAACAAAGTAAATTTGGTGCGAAATTTGGTCACAATCTTCCGAATAGACTGCTCAGAAGGTCGAGAATGCCGATCATAAAATGGAAGCAGCGCGCGATGAACATTTCGATCCGAGCACGAATTTCGATAGTAAAATTCAATAATTTGCAAGAGTTGTTCATTTGTAAGACGATCCATGGTTAAATTGCAAACCAAACTGAAGCTGTTTGACAGTGACACAAGGTACTAAACACACGTCAGCTGTCAAAACCAGTGTTGCCAAAACCAAACCAGCTAAAAAATCACCCGTTATTTCATGCATCTCAACAGAATCTGCAGCTTATACCGTGCCAAGGTGATCCCGCAAGGACATTAACTTACTTAGGTATCCCGGAAAAATCCGATAAGCCAAGAATGAAATCATGTTTTTACTAAACCCGAATGTCAACAAAAGTCACCTTTCATAATCTGTTCGATTCAAAGAAATTCCCCAACAGCATCATCGAATTCGAGATAAGCTTACCTTACACTGCTATAAAACCGGCACCGAAAAGATGATCTGTTTACAGTGTAAATTTGATTTCCGTTAACGATGATACAGTTTGTGGCTTATTGTGTGTGCCTGATCGTTGCGACGGGTCTTGCAAGCCCAGTTCCAAACTCAGAAGTGGACTTCTCTGCTAAGGCACGTCAAATAGTGAGTGAAAGCTATATAGCTAGAGTAGGACCTAATTCGACTATAACGCCGGGCTGTCCCATGGGTTACATTACAATAGCTGAAGATGCCGGAGATGTTTTCTTTTACTTGGCCGAAAACAGGCTGCCCCAAGAGTCAGAAGAGACTAAAAGGCTTGAATTGAATTTCAATGAACGAGAGAAGGATAAGCATTTGACGATGGTGGGCACTCATGAAAAGGTATACAAGTTTGATAAAAAAAAAGTGTATCTATTAATCTGTGGTACTTTAGTTGGAAGTAGGAAGTGATGCATACACTCGCGGCATGAAGGCATACGCAAGTGGAAAACTTCCAGCAGGACGTAAGTTGATTTGATCATTTTGACTTGAACTATCGTTTAATTTAATTTGTTTTTCTCTTCCACAGATCTTTTCAAGGTTAACATCTCGAAAATTTATTTGGAAGGTCCTAGTGGTGCTAGGATAGTACTGGATCCAAAAGAGTACTATGCAGGAACTGATCTCTAACTGCAAGGATGAAGTAAACAATGAAAATAAATAAAACTCAATTTTATGTAACGGTATATTTGGTTTTATTATTTTTTCGCTTAAAATGCCTGTATAGAGAAATACCTATTTGATAACCCTTGTAAGATGCGAACGAATCTGCCATTAAATGCTACTCTGGAGACGGACCCATTCTGCCGTACTGAGCTAGGTTTGAGGGCAAATTGAGAGGTGTATTCGGTCCGGATGGCAAGTAGGCAACACCTCGTTATCTGGATAGTTGATAAGCAGCTTAAATCCTACACAGTTCAACAAGACCATTACCGGGCTCACCGAGAACCTTGGCAAGTAGACCAGCAGCGGCAGCGTCAACCTCCGCTAAAATGATGGAAGCCAGCTTCTGTTGTTCGGCCTTTTTGAAGACGAATCGTGCATCACACTTCGACATCAAGTGTGAATTCCCGACCGAAGGTCAAATGTGTGATGGAGATGTCATCGATAATGAAGTTCTGAGTGGTGAGTTCTTCGGTGGTGAGTTCTTCGGAGACATGTTGCGTAATCATCTCACGCTGGGAAATCAGCTCACCAGAATCAAACTGAGCGATAACAGACTCCAGCACTTCAGGAGGAATAGAGGACAATACCCTCTCATCGTAATATTGACCAAGAATGCAACGCGTAGATGTCAAAAATTATTGACTTACCGCATTAAGCCGCTGGGCAATCATGTGCGATATATTTCATCATATGTTCGAAGATCTGTTCGAAATGCTTTTCGGAATCGAATACAATCTTCATCCTTGCGGATAGCACTGTAATGCTGGTGTCCACTATGACATCATCGGAATATTATTCAGAAAAGTGTCAGGCCAATGAAAGACTGGAGTCGCAACATGTTCATCCGTTTTAGGTCCGTCTGTTAGGATATGTAGTCTCTAGAACTTCGAGATGTTTATATAAAACTATGGGATGTCTATATTCGTATTCGAGATATTTATATAGAACTTCGTGCCAAAACTTTTGCTTGGTAAACGCTGTAGAAGTTGGATTGAAGGGCAGGAGACTGTTAAGTCACTGGAATAAAACGCAACGCAAACTTTTTCATTCCATTTTGGCACCCTCTGAGAAGATTGGTAGTCTCTAGGTCTTCGAGCAGTTTATAAACGATTTCTAGCTGGTTAAATATGACTTCGAGCTATTATTCGAAATGTAAAACTTGTATTCGAGGTTGAAGTATTATTAGGTAAGTAGACGTTTCTTTTATTACCTAGGCATAGGCAATGTTACATTTTCAGATATTCCAAAAGCGATAACAGACAGAGGACTTGAGCAGTTTAAATTAGCGGCCGTAATGGTTCGAACCTCTTCCCCAACCTATATGTTTTATGACGTTTGTAACAGAATTTATGCAGGAAAATCAGCTCTAAATAGGTATCCGTCGGAGCGGAAAATTCTCGGATTTGGAGGATTTTAGCTTAGAGGTATTCCTCCGAAAAGCTGTTCGGAATATTTCTCCGATATTTTGTATCGCGTCCCGTCGAGTCGCTGTGTAGACTGAGTAGACTGTGATTGTCCTTAACTTGGCAATGCCCAGTGCACGCAACTCTGACTACATATCAAATGTGCTTATTTTCTTTCCTCTAAGTGGTAACCATCGAGTACTGGTCTCATCCAACCAGATTTGACTTGCCAAACGATAAGTGCGATAAGTTGACAACAAGACGTAAAACAGCAACACTATAATCACCCTGGTCAGAATGGCGCGGAATGAATGCCCGGAATGCCGTCCAGGCGAACCTAGATTAGCTGCTTCGACATATTCGGACGACAGGTTATCAAGGAATTTCAGGGATAAATCAGGCCCCTTGAACAGAGATAGTGGCGGATGAACCGAAAGGTCAACGGCAGCGCTCAATCCCGTAGTGGATACTGATGGCCCCATGTCCTAGGGGTATCTAATAAATTGGAACTCGCCCTCCAGGCTGGGGGTTGTGTTTTGGGTTAACTACTCACCCATGGAATAAACCATTGTTACGAAGAAACTACCCTGCTAAACGATAAAAGGACAACGACGTTCGTATCTGCACCTGGAATGTGAGAACATTAAACAGGAGAGGTGCAGACGAACAACTAGCGGAAGCCCTTAACTGCTACATAAAAGACATAACTGCCATCCAGGAAATACGATGGGATGGGCCGGGCAAAAAAAAACTGTGACATCTACTATGGACCATGTTATAGTGAGCAGAAACAGCGACTATTTGGATGCGGATTTGTTATAAGTGCCAGACTAAGGCAAGAAGTCTTATGTTTCCAAGACATTAGCGAACGCACTGTAAAAATCCGCATCAAGGCCAAATTCGCCAACATAAGCCTTATATGCGCTCATGCTCCGACGGAGGAAAAATTTGATACAACTAAGGATTGCTTCTACGAGCCCCTCGATAAAACCTATGAGCGACTACCAAAGTACGATGTTAAAATCGTGCTGGGAGATTTTAACGCAAAGGTATGAAGAGAAGACATGTTTAGCAGTACTGTCGGAAAATATAGCCTACACGACAACACGTCTGGTAACGGACTTAGGCTAATTGACTTCGCTACGTAACGAAATGCCACAACTCAGCCGCAACTGATTTGCTAGGATTCTCGCGGCTACCAGCAAGAAACCCCTGGTTTGATGAGGAATGCCGACAGATGCTCGCAGCCAAGAACGAGGCCTACAAGGCTAAGCTGCAGGTGAAGACGAGAGCTTCCATTGAGCTCTTTAGGCAAAGAAGAAGGGAAGAACATCGGCTTTTCAGAAAGAAGAATAAAGAGCAAGAAAAGCGCGCGATCGAGAATATAGAGAGGTGCCACTCCAGGAACGATATTCGCAAGATTTTACCAAAGTGTAAAACGTCAAATCCAAGGATACAAGCCTCGAACTGAATCCTGTCGAGATGAACAAGGAAATATCGTAGTTGAGACACAGTCGATGCTGAGGATATGGAAGAACCACTTCTGCAGACTGTTAAACGACGATGACGAACAACATTCCGCTGTCAGGCAGAACGAACCATTTAATATTGGCAACGACAGCGAAAACTGCCGACCACCCGACCTAAGTGAAGTGATGATAGCTATATCTGAACTCAAGCTTAATAAGGCCGCCGGAAATGACGGCCTTCCCGCTGAGCTTTATAAAGCTGGCGGAGATGACTTGGTAAGCAACATCCACCAACTCATAAGCCAAATCTGGTCGGTTGAAGGCTTGCCTGAAGAATGGAACCTCAGCATTGTTTGCCCGATCCACAAAAAAGGAGACCCGCTGAACTGCGCCAACTACAGAGGCATAAGTCTACTCAACATCGCTTTTACCAACAACCTGATCGCCCCTTATCAGTGTGATTTTAGGCCAGGAATGTCCACAACCACTCAAATTTTTACACTTCGGCAGAACCTTGAAAAATCCCTAAAAGTCCAAAACGATACCCACCACCTATTTATTGATTTCAAAGCCGCATATGACAGCATTTATAGAGACGAACTATACAGAGCCATGTCTAGTTTTGGTATACCGCCCAAACTCGCCCGTTTGTGTAGGATGACGATGAAGAATTCTCGCTGGAAACGACCTCACCGACACATTCGATACCAAAAAAGGATTTAGGCAAGGCGATGCGCAGTCATGTGACTTTTTCAATTTGATTCTTGTGATGATTGTGCAAAACTCCCGAGCCAACACCAGAGGCACAATCTTCCAAAAATCGGTGCAACTACTAGCATACGCCGACGATATTGACATCCTTAGTTGGAGTCAACGTGATTTCATAACCACGGTATAGAGAAGGAAGCTGCAAAAATGGGTTTAGCAGTAAATGAGGGTAAGACTAAGTATATGCTGTCAACACGAAAGGACACACAACATCGACGAATTGGACAGAACGTCACCATTGACAGATATAACTTTGAGGTAGTACGGGACTTTGTCTATACCTCGGTTCCGCTATTTACTTTGACAACAACATCTCGTCAGAAATCAAACGAAGAATTACTCTTGCCAACCGCTGTTTCTTCGGGCTAAGAAGGCAATTTAGTAGTAAAGCCCTCACTCGAACCACTAAGGAGATCCTATATAAGGCTCCGATCATCTCAGTCCTGGTCTACTTCGCTGAAGCATGGACCGTATCAAAAGCGGATGAAGAAATCCTTGGTCGATTCGAGAGAAAAATTCTTCGAAAAATCTTCGGTCCCGTTTGCGTTGACGGGCTATGGAGACGAAGATTCAACCAAGAACTATACGAGCTGTACAGCGACATGCCCCTGGTCAAAAAACTCCGCATTGGACGTTTAAGATGGCTAGGACATGTAGAACGAATGGACACCAATACTCCGGCTCGCAGAGTCTTCGATTCCCAGCCAGACGTCGGACGCAGTAGAGGAAGACCTCGCCTTAAGTGGCGCGCACAAGTGGAAACCGACCTCAACCAACTTGGAGTGCGCAACTGGAGGCAGTTAGCTAAGGACCGGGCTAATTGGAGAGGCATGTTGGTTGAGGCCCAGGTTCATCCCGAACAGTAGCGCCAGTTAAGTAAGTAAGTAAGTGCCTTTCTTTTTCCGATTTCCTCCGACACAAATTCTTCGCGTAATTTATTTACGAATTGTAGTGAAGTGAAGCCGGCACGCCTGTGTAGTATTTTCTTGTTTGCTTGACACATTCCTCGAATGGAATTTGAACCGACAAAGTATGCGTTGCGGAAAACTGTCCGCTCCGACGGATACCTCGATACCGGTATTACAAGGAAAACTAAGCGCCGAAAATCCAAGCACATTCTAGGAACTTCTACTGAAGAATTGGATTTTTATATATGAAACTTTGAAACTGTGTCTCAAAAAAACTTGAAGCCTATTAAGGTAATTCTAAGGTAAATATTACATACCAGCATTATGATAATAAGCAAGACTGTACACAGGTTATGTGCGGAGTATTCTAGTCAAAGGTCATAGTTCTTGAATATCATTGATCCAATTTATTTTAATAATTAAAAAAAAGTTCTCCATGTTTCTGTTCGTTTACATGTCAGTTCCTGCGTAGTATTCTTTCAGGCTCACAGGTCGCTGCTCCTCACCATCTCGTAGCACATATATTTCCCCGATATCCACTTTAAACAGACCTGCATCATAGAAAATAAAACCACTTAATTAGGCATTCACTTATAACACACTCGCGTTTGGCTTACGCCCAGCTTCTAGAGGTTCCGTGGTTGAGTCAGCACTCTGGTATGCCTCCACCCCTCTTTTATACAATTCACTGCCTTCCTCGAGCTAAAACATAACTCATCACAAGATACACTTTGTAATCAACAAAATCCCTGAAATACCTTTTGGTAGGTTCCCAAAACCATCAAGCCCATGCCTGTTTTGCGGTCCGTGTAAATTAGGTCGATTCTTTTGGCATCTTTAGTCTCAGGCAGTACCTTCACCAGGGGTAGGTAAAAGAAAATATCTCCGCTGTTTTCCGTGGCAACAGTCTTTATGATGTACACCCGGCTATCTTTCGAGTTAATGGTTGAATTGGGCCCCACCGACGCCCAACCACTTTGGTGCGCTATACGTCGTGCCTCAGCGGCAAAGTTAATCGCGTCACTTTGAACGGGATCTGTGTGAATTGCAACCGTCGCAATTAACAGACACACACAACTAACAACAAACTGGATCATCGCTGAGAGCGTTCTAACACCGACTGGAAATGATCAAGCCTTCGATTTGATTTTTATAAAGACGTATAAAAAGTCTGGGCTTATCTGATGATGCTGTTGCTGCTGGGAAAATCTTCAGAGGTTGGGGTGATCTAATCGACTCTGTTTTGTTCAATTATTTACAAATAATATTATCGCTGTTGGTGTATTGATTACCTTGTGGTTAGTTTTTCTGTAAAAGCTCACACTCATCGAGCTATTTAATTGGATGTTGTAGCTGACTTTGAGACAGATTACTAGAATATTCTATTAAAAGGTTTGCAAACAGATGATCAACATGTTGCGCAATAATATGAAACTACGGCAGATTTTCGTTTATGATAAATAGATCAGGATTAGGCTGACCAGACGTCCTCCTTTAAGAGGACATGTAATCTTTTTGTCTAGAAAAAAATATATTTCTGAAAAAACAAGCAATTTGTCTTCTTTTTGGGTTTTCCCTGTTAACTAAATTTTTCGACATCACAACAAAACCATCAGAAATTTTCTGCATCTTTCTGCTGCTAACACGACTTAAAACATTTTTGTACACTTCTGAACACAACGCCATCTTTTTTGTACCCTATCCCATTGGGGATACATTAGTTTTGACATTAAGTTTATGCATGGATGTCTGTCTGATTTTTGGGGCTTAACATTTGATTGATGAAATTTGGTATATAGACTCTCTGTCGGATGAAGCAGACAAGTGTAAACATTTTCCGCCACCGCCCAATTTTCACTAAAAATTTGGTAAAAACTTGAAAGGATGTATGAATAGCATATTTGTCTATTGTAAGTAAAATAAGGTTTTTCGGTCAAATATTCGAAACAAACATTCGATGCAAAATCATTGGTAATGTAGCCTCCTTATATTAGTAATAGATCACTTTAACCCACGCCCACTTTTTGGGGGAGAAAGACGTTGTTTTCTTGTCGAACCATAAAATATTTTGATAAACTGTCTGAACAATTTGTTGCGACAATGCCATTTTCTATATTTGAACCTTATAAAGTAATTTGCCACGCCCACCTTCTGGGATGTTATTTTATTGTTTTTTAATTTATTTGAGATTTTGAAGGCGTCCTCTTTTTGATAGGCATGGATCTGGTCACCCTAATCAGGATAGGTACCGAATATTTAACTGAACTGTCAAACTTCGTGAACGCTTGCCTGTATGGGTTTATCTACGTTAAATAATTTTCGTACACCTGATTGAAGTTGCAGAGCTCATGTTTGACCACATTTCTGACGATTTTCTAATTCTATGATTTTTCGTGAACAACTAGTCAATACTTCAAGGAATGGGAAGTTGTATATTGGCTTACCATATTTCTTATTCTAAAATTCCGGGGCACCTCAGCTACATCTAACACACCTATTCATATAGACCCGTCCTAAACTAACTAGTTGCGTATTCTAAAAAAAACTTTCACCCTAAACCGAAAACTAAGTTTTCGCAAAATAATTCACAAACTGAAGTTTTTATATACATATTCAGTTTTTGAAAACTAGTAGGTTACGCGCACCGTAACCGTCCAGAAACCGCTTCGCAGAAACAGAATATCTGACGTACTAGCTATCAAAACAAATTAATTTGTTTTTCGGAAACATTTCGGTGTCAGTAATCAGTTTTAGATTTAATTAAAATGTCACTATGGTATTAAATGTCAGTAAGGTTTAAATCTAATTTAAAAATTAAAAGGCTGCATAAAACTTTATAAACAGAGTTGATTGTTATGGCTGCATAAATTGTATAAACGGTATGCATTAAGATTTTTTTTAAATGTCAACTATACCTGGTTGTTGATCGGTGTAAAAGCTTGGAGTAGTTTTCGAAAACTTTTTGACGGTTCAATGTGAAAGCAGTATAAGGCCGTGTCCCAATAGCGTTAAAATATGGGGTTAAATTTTATCGATTGGATAATTTCTCATACAAATCTTAACATTTTTTTAAAAATTATTTTTCAAAAACTTAATATTAAAATATAATGTTCCTTGCATTTGATTTAACCCTTGTTCCCGGTTGTGCCAATTTTTTTAATATAATGTTATAAAACTTTGAAATTTAGATAAAATCTGTTTTATTAATAATGAATTTAAATAAAAAATTGTTTTTTAAACTTTTTTAAACTTTTATTAATGGTTTAGAAGTGGTTTCGCCACGTAACCAGTAGGAAACTAGAAAAAAACATATGAGAAGGCTACAATCCGCTGTGCGGATCGTTGAATACCCTATCCCATCCTATCCATAAAACTAAAATCCCCAAAAAAGTGGGCATGGCTAAAAAAAACGATGTGGATAAAATAGAACGAGTGGTGGGTGCACGACTGGGTCGTACGCAACTTTCTCTTTCACAGCGAGTTAGGCGTTAGATCAAATAGTACGCATTTTGATTAATGATATAAATAATGTCGAAATGAGTTTATACGAACGTTTACTCCGATAGTTGAAGAAATC
Organism: Rhingia campestris; assembly: GCA_932526625.1. Classification (NCBI taxonomy): domain Eukaryota; kingdom Metazoa; phylum Arthropoda; class Insecta; order Diptera; family Syrphidae; genus Rhingia; species Rhingia campestris. Next base: position 12,123,537 of record OW052183.1, read on the forward strand.
GATGTCAATGTGAAATAATAATGATTTTCCGTTATTGGCCAAAACTGAAAAATCCGTTTAGTGATAGTTGGGCTAAAACTAATTATGTGGAATTGCTTCAAGCTGTAATAGTAGTATATATATTGAATTTCATTCAATTTGACATAATAGTTTGCGAGAAATTATCAATTTTCCTTATATGGCCTAAATGACAAAATCCGTTATATGGATTTTCTCGAAAAAACTGGGTATGCAGTTTTGTTGAAGCTAATATGATTATAGTATGTATAAAGTTTAATCAAAATCGTTAGAGCCGTTTTCGAGAAAATTGAGGTTATGTGTAATTTTTATATGGCAGGTACCATTATTAACATGGCTAAAAGCAAACAAAAAAAATGGCCTAGAATTATGACTAAAACTAGCTTGTATACGAAGTTTGAAGAAAATCGGTCTAGCCGTTTAGGCTGGGGAGACCATCACGGACAGACGGACCGACGGACCGACGGACCGACGGACGGAATTCCAAAAACTACTTTTTTAGGCTCCGCTATCATCGTAATGTTAGAATCAATCAAAATCTCGAGGTCGAAAATTTTCACGAAAACAATATCTTTCTCTTTGTAAGAGAAAGTTAAAAAATGATATAGTGACAACAAATTCTTCAGACTGCTTACAAAACACTATTACGGTTCTACAAAAGACAAGGTTTTCTCCTGCATATGTTATGGGGTAGTATATAAAAATGTTTTTTTTTATATAAAAACGCCCCCAAAAAGTGGGCGTGGGTTAAAATAGTATATAGACGAAATGTTTATATTAATGATGTTAATGATTTCTTTTTCGACTTTTCCAAAAGTCGGTGCAACTACTAGCATACGCTGACGATATTGACATCATTGGTAGGACTCAACGTGATGTCATAGCCACGTTTGCTAGTATAGAGAAGGAAGCGGCGAAAATGGGTTAAGCAGTAAATGAGGGTAAGACTAAGTATATGCTGTCAACACGAAAGGACACACAACATCGACGAATTGGACAGAACGTCACCATTGACAGATATAACTTTGAGGAAGTACGGGACTTTGTCTACCTCGGCTCCGCTATTAACTCTGACAACAACATCTCGTCAGAAATTAAACGAAGAATTACTCTTGCCAACCGCTGTTTCTTCGGGCTAAGAAGGCAATTTAGTAGTAAAGCCCTCACTCGAACTACTAAGGAGATCCTATATAAGACCCTGATCATCCCAGTCCTGCTCTACGGCGCTGAAGCATGGACCGTATCAAAAGCGGATGAAGAAATCCTTGGTAGATTCGAGAGGAAAATTCTTCGAAAAATCTTCGGTCCCGTTTGCGTTGACGGGCTATGGAGACGAAGATTCAACCAAGAACTATACGAGCTGTACAGCGACATGCCCCTGGTCAAAAAGCTCCGCATTGGACGTTTAAGATGGCTAGGACATGTAGAACGAATGGACACCAATACTCCGGCTCGCAGAGTCTTCGATTCCCAGCCAGACGTCGGACGCAGTAGAGGAAGACCTCGCCTTAAGTGGCGCGCACAAGTGGAAACCGACCTCAACCAACTTGGAGTGCGCAACTGGAGGCAGTTAGCTAAGGACCGGGCTAATTGGAGAGGCATGTTGGTTGAGGCCCAGGTTCATTCCGGACTGTAGCGCCACTTAAGTAAGTAAGTAAGTAATGATTCTGCATCAAAATTTTTTTCGAAATATTTAAAATTTGACCGAAAACAGTTTTTTTTATTGAAAATGCCCCCAAAAAGTGGGCGTGGCAAAAAACGTTATATGGACGAAATATAGATATTAATATTGTCTAAATATGTTGTTCAGAAATTTTTTTAAAATTCCTTACGGTTTGGTCAAAAACTGAGTTTTTCTTAAAAGGGGGCGTGGCAGTGGGCGGATTTCAAAAATTTTACACTTGTTCTGTAGGCACGGACGAGGATCCTATATACCAAATTTCATTATCCTAGCTCAAAATTTAAGGCCTAAACATCGGTGACGTAAGACGGACGGACGGACAGGCAGACATGGCTTAATCGACTTAGCTAGCGATTCTGAGTCGATCCATACTTTGAGGTATGTATATGTAGCTGAATTATTTCTCTATGTTACAAACTAAGTATCAAAACTAATATACCCCTATGGGATAGGGTATAAACACAACAGGGAGATTGCTTTTCATGTGTTTTGGACTTCGACAGCAGTAAATAAGCAAATGGCTAATATTTACCATATGTGCAGATTTTCGAAGAATTAATAACCCTTTGTTTCGGTTTTTTTTTTTCTTCAAAATCAATATAACAAAATATTCGTATTAACCCATCGCCAGTAAGAACAATCCTCTGTTAAATCCGACGGTTCATATAATTGATAGGATTTTGTCAACACGAGAATCACTGTTCTGAAAAATTAATCCGATTAAATTGACCACACATTTAGTTATTTAAATCAGTTTTAAATTTTTAGAATTATTATTATTTACTTTGGACTTTTGATTGTTTGCAATTCAAATGTCAACTCTCAAAGCAAATTCGGGGAAATAACCAGCTGCCAAATGACCTAGTATTAGATGATGTAGACGTGTGTAATAATGTAGATATACAATACATATCTACCTATTAAGTTTTTTTTCCAAAAATGATTGTAGCGGTAATTCAGTAATTCAATTATTTCTCGAAAATAGAACATAGAATTTTAACCAAATATTGTCAATTGCTTAGTGGGGTCCTTAGAAATATATGTTCAAAAAAAAAAATTTTTTTTTTTGTTAAAATGGTGGGACTTCCAAAATATGCATGCCACTCGGAAAACAATGAATGAATTTAGGTGAAACATTGTTTTCAGGTATATATGGAGATTGATTTCACGAGCCTACTGAGCAGAGTTACCGCGGGGACTCATTTGAGTCAAAAGGGACTCATTTTTTTTAGCTCGACTCAGGGACTCATCCTTTTAATATTTGGCTCATTTTTTGAAAGAATACAAATAAACATTTAATATAATATGGTACAATCAATTTGCAATTCCAAAGACTTTTATATCAATTTTCAGAACAAAAACTAATTTTCAAAAGGTTGCGTAGTGTTTGCTAACTTTATTATGAAACTGATGACAATTCCTGTTGACATTTTCGGATCTTCAGCTGATTAAAACAAAAAAAAAACTCTAATAGATTTGACTTGGACACTGTTCAGGCAATAAAGAAAAAGTTTGGACTGCAAATTGAAAACTTCTTTTATTGAAATTTTTGTTTTGTTTAATTACCTCCTGAACTATTTCCTTTTGTTTTTCTTACAAAGCACTTTTTAAAACGTTTTTATTTCATAATATTCTTTTATCTTTTTGAAAACACATTTTTGTGATTCATATTAGGGGTATTCAGGCAACGTCGGAAAGTCGTCGTAAACGTTGTAAACGTGATAAAATTACGACGTGATAAATGAACTGTCAAAATTTGTATGGTAAATCTTTTCCAACAATATCGGAATTTTTTCACAGGAATTTTATGCGTAAACTGAGATGGTAAACGTTGTAAACTTTTGAAATGCTAATTTGACTTTTAATCAGTCACTTTCACATATCAAACGTATGAGCTAAACTGAAAAAAATCATCGAGAACGGAAAGAGAACAATAGGAACAAAATTCCATTAATAAATAAATTACTAAAATGAGATTGGATTCATTGGGTTACCGCATTATTTAGTGGTGCAGTTTAAGGGTCGTTCATGAAACGTACTCGTAAAATAACAATCTTTCGCACGTAATAAAATTACGACGTTGCATGAATACCCTTGTTGATATTACGTATGTGATTTATGTACAATTAGTTAATTACTAATATTTATGAATTTGTTTATTAGGCGTGTTTTTATAATATTATTTTATTATTTTATTATTTTTATAATATTTCAAAGGGACTCATTTATTTTCAAAACGACTCATATTTTTAGCCTCTGGGACTCATAAAAAATTGACCCTGCGGTAACACTGACTGAGCTATATGTTCAGAAAAGGTGTTGCAGCTAGTCCGGCTGCAATTACTAGCGATTCTTTTGTTAACCCGCAAATAAACAATGAACGTAATGAGAGGGGGTTACAAAACCTTTATTAAAATTCAATATGTTATTATTATTATAATAAACTTCATTATTTTTCATACGTAATCTAGATATAAATTTTTAAGTAACGCCTCGTGGAAAGTACAAAAGAAAAAAGAATGCATTTTGCGTACTTTGCAATATCACGTTTGCGCCAAATATGTAACTCCACCTAGCTATCAATGGAGAAACTACCTAACATTAAGAACCGTTTTCACCTTTCTTAAGGGCGTTTTAAGTAGAGAATCTCTTTCGGTCAAATTTTCAAATGTTCGAAAAAGCCTTTGAAGCATAAACTTTAATAAAATTAATATGAACATTTCGTCCATAGAAATTTGAACCCAGGGCACTTTTTGTGGGATTTTTCCTACAAAAACCAAGACTTATGCAATAGGAAAACGTTGTTTTTTGTCGAACCATAAAATATTTTGATAAACCGTCTGAACAATATGTTGTGACAACGTCATTTTCTATATTCCATCGCCATAAAGCCCACATTTTGGGAATATTAATTTAAAGGATGGGATGAGATCAGTGGCGATTCCTGGTCATAAGTATTGGGTTAGCTACGTGCTCTGGGGAAGTTTAAAATAAAAAAAAAATACAAATCGTCATTTCTTTATTTTAATGTAGCAAAATAAATTCGCTCAACGGTCACAAAATGTTCGATGACTCGATTATAAAATTCGTCACTTTCTTTCAAAATTTCTTTTTTGATAGACATGAGAGTCAAATAGCTCAATCTCTCTTGACCTTGAGTGCTTCGAAAGTACGTCTTTATCCTCTTCAATGCAGAAAAGGAGCGCTCTACTATGTCTGTAGAAGCTGGTACTATACATATAAGTTTTGAAAGCTTAAAACTGTCGGCGATATTTGTTGTATTTTTGATGATGGTTGCTAAATTTTGTCCGTTCAGTTAATCGAAATATTTTAGTTCTTCAAAGGATACACACCTTCTCTGAAACTTTCAAAGAACAATTTCCTGTATTTTGTTTCATTTATATCAAATTGATCTTTTCGAACTTTTCGTTTGTCAGCATGTGATGGCACAGACTGCAATGTTGATTGTTAAATTTCCCGAAATATATGTTAATTTTTATTGTCTTTATCAAAAGAGTTTTAGGAAAACAACTTTATACGCTGATTACTTAAATTTTTGAAAATATCGCTTAGGCCCTTCATCTTCTAGGCGCTTCAATTGTATTGATAACATATTTGACAGGCTGATCCAATGGTGACCTTTAAACGAAATGACCTTTTAATTCGAAAGTGGTGATGGATGGCCGTAGTTTTTACATGTTTTAAACATTTGCCACTTTCGCATCTTATCTATACAGTTACGGCCACCATACCACACAATCTTAAATTGCCATAAATGTCAAATCACAATAAATGTCAAATTAATATAAAAGGTCCTCTGAAATCTATTTTCCTATGTCTTATGGCGTTTTCCATTGGGAAATCTTGATTTTGATCTGAAATTTGATCTTTTTGAGTGTCAATTGGAACACGATTCAAATTTATTTTTTTGTATTGGTGTCATTTCGTTTCTGTGAAGTTAGTGTCGGTGTAGCTTCCAACATTAAAAACATTGTTAATATCTAAACCCAAAGCACTCTTGTTTTTCACAACCGAAGTAAACGAGTGGTGGGTGCACGACTGGGTCGTACGCAACTTTCTCTTTCACTGCGAGTTAGGCGTTAGATCAAATAGTACGCATTTTGATTAATGATATAAATAATGTCGAAATGAGTTTATACGAACGTTTACTCCGATAGTTGAAGAAATCGATGTCAATGTGAAATAATAATGATTTTCCGTTATTGGCCAAAACTGAAAAATCCGTTTAGTGATAGTTGGGCTAAAACTAATTATGTGGAATTGCTTCAAGCTGTAATAGTAGTATATATATTGAATTTCATTCAATTTGACATAATAGTTTGCGAGAAATTATCAATTTTCCTTATATGGCCTAAATGACAAAATCCGTTATATGGATTTTCTCGAAAAAACTGGGTATGCAGTTTTGTTGAAGCTAATATGATTATAGTATGTATAAAGTTTAATCAAAATCGTTAGAGCCGTTTTCGAGAAAATTGAGGTTATGTGTAATTTTTATATGGCAGGTACCATTATTAACATGGCTAAAAGCAAACAAAAAAAATGGCCTAGAATTATGACTAAAACTAGCTTGTATACGAAGTTTGAAGAAAATCGGTCTAGCCGTTTAGGCTGGGGAGACCATCACGGACAGACGGACCGACGGACCGACGGACCGACGGACGGAATTCCAAAAACTACTTTTTTAGGCTCCGCTATCATCGTAATGTTAGAATCAATCAAAATCTCGAGGTCGAAAATTTTCACGAAAACAATATCTTTCTCTTTGTAAGAGAAAGTTAAAAATCAAAATGAAAATCACTCTTGTCAAACTGACAGCTATCATTTGTATTGGCATTGGTAAATCTGCCGAAAAATTCAGATTTGCAAAATTGATCTCTGATAAAAAAAATCAATTTTTTCGCCCAATGGAACACAACAACTGTCAAAATCGGTCTTCAGATCAAAAAAAAAATTGATTTTTTTCCCAATGGAAAACGCCATTAGATTTATGTCTGTCCTTTTGTACTTCAAGTGTACACCTTTAATGCGTGGCCAGCGACATCATTCTCCACAACGGATGATTCCAAAACCTCAATTTACCAAAAGCTCTTAAAGCTATACAAACGCTTTCAAGTTCAAAACGCCACCAGCATCCATTAGCTTGCAAAAGTGCAAACATCTATTTTTCCTTTCGAAAATAAATCCCACAGGATTACGAAATTTTCCCACAAGCACAACCAAAGTTCAAGTTCGAGATAACGTGCAATTCAAAACAAACAAATCAATTTGCGACGGATTAAACCGTCATCAAAACAAACAAAACTCAAAACTAAACGGTGGATGAAAGTGGTGAATGTGTGTGTTTACCGGAAACCGTAACCACTTTCTCAGTCAATAGTCCTCGAACGGTGCCAGAACTATAGACCAACCGCAAGCGCATCCTTAAATATTTACAAATCAATCTGTTCCGGGATGTAAATTGTATCAGCGATTCTCACTCAAGGGTCCTTCCGCGCCGGATCTAGTTTATCTTTCACCTTTAGGGTGGATTTCTGTTGTCCTGCCCGAGGCTGTGTTGGGTGAAAAAAATCGAGCAGCATACGTTCGGTCACGTGTTGCATGACGTTTTCAATTGTGGGTTGTGGCCAATGTCATTTGCACAAAGCGACACAACCGAAAATGGTAAACGACAAAGCGAGAGCCCACGCTAAACTACAAGGGGTGGTGCCATCCGTTTTTGGATTCCTCCGAAAGGATAGCATCCGCCGGCCGTATAACGTACACTCTCAGGCAATTATCACCAGAAAATTACCAGCGTGGAAAATTACATGTTAATAAATTGGCCGGAAAATGTTAGGTTAGGTACTGAATCTGAGTCGGTAGTTGGAATGATGAAGGGGCAGTGATGCATCCCGAAAAAGGGGTAGGATGTGTGACTTTACAATTGAATTTTCTCCATTTCATTGGCTTACATGATGATTACTATGCGCTGGACAAGATAAATGCGAATTTAAACAGCGGTTTGTTGTTTTTCTCATGGGATTTTGGGTTTGATGATGTAAAGGATGCTTTGGGTAATCAGGAGTTAGGTGTGGGAAATTCAAACAAATTTGGGTGGTTTACACAAGAGTTGACAAGACTTTATATTACAAAGGGGATTGCTGTCTTCTTGGACTACATTTTGTATTACTAACGTGTTTAACTTGAACTGGTCAATCATAGAGTCATCATAGACTCTGACAAATGACTCCAAATGGACATAATATTTGCGAAGATGTTTGTGTAAGTGAATATAGTGAAAAGCAATTTTTAGATTGCCCACATTCTCGCGCTCCTCTGGGCTAAAAAGGTCATAAAAGTTTAACCTTGAGTCAGTTTAACTTTCTTTCGTTGGAGTTATTATAAATGTTGGTGGGATTAGGTTAGTTAGCCCAGAAAAGCTTCGTTGTATTACCCCGTGGATCTGTCGATTTTTCCTGATATTTGTTTGCCTAATTCAACCATTCCGAGGTAACTATAGAGCGGAGGAGGTTTCTGGCATCAATATTAGCCAGCTCACCTAGATTGTGAAAGAAGTAGTCTTCCAAATGGAGTTTTCTTTTGTTTGAGAGAGCTGAGCAACAGCAGAGAAGCTTCTACAGAAGTCTATTCCATTTCCACTACCTCCAGTTGTCATCCTGGTCAAATTCCAATGCCCTGGATACTGCTATCTTGTAAAGATCGTCGGACCTCTATTCTACGCAAGCAATCCTCTTTATATGTCCCCGATAGAGGTCTACTACACAGCAAGTGAGCGCCGAGCTCGGGTGGTCGCGAAGGAATTGGAGGAAGCTGGAGGCAAGTTTCACTTCTTCCTATACAAGACCCTGATCATCCCAGTCTTGCTCTACGGCGCTGAAGCATGGACCGTATCAAAAGCGGATGAAGAAATCCTTGGTCGATTCGAGAGAAAAATTCTTCGAAAAATCTTCGGTCCCGTTTCCGTTGATGGATTCAACCAAGAAATACGAGCTGTACAGCGACATACCCCTAGTCGAAAAATTTAGCATTGGGCGTTTAAGATGGCTAGGACATGAAAAACGAATGGACACCAATACTCCGGCTCGCAGAATCTTCGAATCCCAGCCAGACGTCGGACGCAGAAACCGACCTCAACCAACTTGGAGTGCGCAACTGGAATCAGTTAGCCTAGACCGGGCTAATTGGAGAGGCATGTTGGTTGAGGCCCAGGATCATCCCGGACTGTAGCGCCACTTAGTAAGTAAGTCATTCGTGTAGATGAAGCGCAGTTAAAAGTTAATAAGTCTTGACATAAATTGGCTTTGGCTTTTCCTTCTTATAAATGACGGCGTGCTTTTCCTGACAAGAAAGTAACTCCGAAGGCACAATCCCCAACCTTAAGGAAAATTTACACTTTGCAACCCCTAAAAGGCGGGTCTGTATGTTTCGATGTTAGATCTATTATTAAGCTTTTGGGTTAATTTCTCTATTCAATTATCTTGATTTAATGCATTAATGTAAATCACGACATTTAATTTGAGAAAATTTTACGAAACTTGCAAGCTAAAACTAACCATAGTCTTGTTGGCATACAAACACGGACGATTTTGACATCATTGCCCGAGATCTGAAAAACATGTCCAATGTCCTCCCAATATACGTTTAAAATTTTGAGATTTAAAGTAAGTCATAGCCGCTGAGACTAAATTTATTTCTGAACCAAAATTGTAGATCGGACATGCTGGCATTTGCATCGAAAATACCGTTGTGTAGTATTTACCGAGAAAGGTCCTTCTTGAAGGGTGCGGAGAAAGCTTTTTATATTTTCTGGAACTTCTCTACTAATCATCTATCAATGGCCAGTGTCAAAGCAAGCAAGTGTGGACCAAATGAGCTGGAAGGACATTGCGGTAGTCGAAAAATGATAATATGCAGCTAGTTTTGACCTGAACACTTACAACTATCTTGACGTTCTAAAGGTGTTTTTTGATGAGTTGAGAGAACCCTGTTCAACAGCAGCCAGCCATTTTTACGTCTCAGCGTTTAATTTGTTCTCGCAGTTAATAGTACAAGGTGGGCCAAAAGAAGTCATCCGATGTTGCTTGGCTGTCATTTATATCGGTTGTTGAAACCACATGTCCTCCAGTCCTAATTCGTCCAATTGCGGCAGAAAAAAAACTCTGTTAACATGGCCCTATAGCGCGCACCGTCCACTGTTGTCGTTTGACCAGTGGCGTTCTCGAAAAAAAAAATGGCCCGATGACACCTCCAGCGTGAACAGCGCACCATGCAATAACTTTGAGCGGGTGTAATGGCTCCTCGTGCATTACTCGTGGATTTTCGGTGCCCCAGAAGCGATAGTTTTGCTTGTTCACGTACCCGCTTAGGTGGAAATGAGCCTCATCGCCCATTAAATATTGGTCGAAAAATCGTCCACTTCGTCCTCGAGATTGAGGATTGCTTGTGCGTAGGTTAGAGGTGTTTGACGGTCGACAGGCAGGAGCTGATGCACGGACTGGACTTTGTACGGGAGCATGCGCAAGTCTTTGACCAAAATTCGCCTTAGGGACAACCGGCTGGTCGATGTCCGGCGATAGCTCGACATCCTCGGCAACAGCGGCGATATTCTCGGCACAACGGGCGCTCCGAGGTCGGCCACTCTTGGCAACGTCTCGTGTGGTCCCATACTCTTCAAGGTTGGTGGCCAAACGCCGCAGTGTTTGCGCAGTCGGTGTCGGACGGCCGGGGAATCGGCGACGGAATTCGCCTTGCACCAACACTACAGCGGAATTGCTACGCAAAAAAATAGACACGAATATTCCGCGTTCTTGGGGAGTGTATCGCTCCATGGCTTGTTCACTTGTATTCTACATCTGTCTAGTTCACAAATGTCAAAACAAATTTGACATTGGCGGCCATTTGCAAAAATAAGAGCATCTTCCAATAGGGTGATCTCTTTTGGCCCACCTTGTAGATCGGTTCTATTTGGACGGTTACCCTATTTAGCCCCACGCTATCCTCTTTCCGTTTATGTGCATCCTTTAGTCTTAGGACAGAATAGGTATGCGCATCTGTTTCATGCTAGACACGCAACTATTTAAGTGTTCGCTAGTGCCTTGATAATCTTTTACTTTTCCTGAGAGGTCCCCAATTCCATAGAAATTTACTTTCCAGTTGCCATAGCTGATAACCATATGCCACGCCCAACTATTATCGCCTACTAAACATTCCACAAACCTTTTCCCACGAAATAAGTATTTCAAATCGTTTCATCTAATTAAATATTCATAGATCCTGGGCTTTAAAACCTCGACACCAGCCGCAAACCGTATTGAGACATCACACACTCAATTTCATTGGAAACTAATCCTTAATCCAGGATCAAGTCAATTGAAAATGAAAATATTATTTTTTCTCACATTCAATTCACCTTAAACAAACTACGCTTCTCATCGCATCCCGGAAGGATGCAGCACATACCTTCGTCATCCAACCCTCCTGCCCCGGATGGTGTACCTACCATCTACCGAATTAACAACAATAATTTGATTGTGGACTCACGCGAATTAACAATCCTGTTTACATTGCTTTGTAACAAGATTGCACTTAAGGATGTCAAATCAAAGCGCCGCCACGCAGTTGAAACCCCTCTCCCTTTTCAGTACCACGACCCCTTACTTTTCTCGCTGATAATATCTCGTCCTTGTCAGGGTTGATTACTGTCATCACAAGGACTACGAACGTACGCAATGCAAATAGTTTCTCGAAAGGACGAATGGTTGCTGAATAGCAAGGAACATATTGCAAATGTGGATTTTCTCGCCTCGAGCTATTGCATGAGTGACGTACAGCCATGTGAACGTCGATCGGTCGTGTGGCACACACAAGAATGAAACGAGTGCACAAGGATACACCGGCTAATTTCGATGTTTCTGCATTCAAGGAAAATAATTCATTTATAGTTCGTGAAATTTGTCACAGTGTGTCGTTGACACCCTTGTGATGTTGGTTAAACGGTGGTGATTGCATAAGCATTGCCGTCGTTTACAAAGGACCTTCGTCCGTGTAGCTGGTGGTGGAAAACAAGCTACAAAAGCTGATCTGTTTGTGATGATCCAAATTTGTGGTAATAAAATTTCGCTTAAGCGGTTTCCTTTCCTCTTGTCCTGTCACCAAACCGTGACAATTGTTTTTTTTTTGTGGGAATAGGTGATGCGTGTATGTTGGGCGGGTAATGAAGTGGAAAGGAGTTTTGTTTGTAATTAATTGGTTAAGGGGTCATTTGCGAATTTAGGTATTGTGGGAATTAGAGGAGATTTTGGATTTCAGCTGATTTACTATCTTTCAAGTGGTTTACTATTTTTAAGTGTTTACAACCTGGATAACTTTCTTAAGTTTTTCAGAAACTATATGTTTTTGATGAAAATTTAAAATCAATCGTGGCTAAAACTTATGACAAAACCAATAAGTAAATTTTTGGGTGCAGTGGCTTAGTGGTTAGTGCATTGGAATACTAAGTTCAAATCCCGAAAGTAACAATATCTACGTTTTTGTTCTAGGAAAGACTTACAAAGTTTTTCCGGACTTCCTTAAAATTGTACAGAAAAGTTTTTTTTTTAATGAAAAGGCCCCAAAAAGTGTGTATGGTAACAACTTTATACAGACGGAATATAGACATTGGGAATGTCTAAATATCTTGCTCAGACACTTATTCAAAACTCCTGACGATTTGACCAAAAACAACGTTTTTCTGAAAATCGGCGGTTCAGTGGGCGGGTTTAAAAAATATTTACACTTGTTCTGCTTCGTCGAACAGAGAGTCAATATATCAAATTCAATCATTCTAGCTCAAAATTTAAGTTCAAAAATCGGTGAGAAAAAGGCAGATGTATGGACGGGTTGCATGGACGGGCAGACAGATATGGCTAAATCGATTCAGCTAGCGATTCTGAGTCGAAACTATCCCTCTATGATGCAAACTGTGTACCAAAACTATTATACCCCTATGGGATAGAGTATACAAAATGTTATGAGAATCTTCTTAAATTTGCCGTTCGGAATCGGCGTTAAACTGGGAGTCCCATTCTTTGTGATGAAAAATATAACTTCGCACACAGAAAGACTGACAGTAATATACGAGCTAGGTTTAAGGCCAGGTATGGCCTATTAATGCATAGAGTTTCTTCTGGACCCAACGGTATAGCAACAGAAACTTCTGATACATTTCAAATTACTATACGAAAAGTCACACAGGTTTTCTCTTTTCAGGTGATATGCGCACATCAACCTTGATATAAACCTTCTTTTTACTTCTTCTCCTTCTTAAGTTGCGCTGCAGTACGGGATGAACCTGGGCCTCAACCAACATGCCTCTCCAATTAGCCCGGTCCTTAGCTTACTGCCTCCAGTTGGCGCACTCCAAGTTGGTTGAGGTCGGTTCCTACTTGTGCGCGCCACTTAAGGCGAGGTCTTCCTCTACTGCGTCCGACGTCTGGCTGCGAATCGAAGACTCTGCGAGCCGGAGTATTGGTGTCCATTCGTTCTACATGTCCTAGCCATCTTAAACGTAAAAAGCGGAGTTTTTTGACCAGGGGTATGTCGCTGTACAGCTCGTATAGTTCGTTGTTGAATCTTCGTCTCCATAGCCCGTCAACGCAAACGGGACCGAAGATTTTTCGAAGAACTTTTCTCTCGAATCGACCAAGGATTTCTTCATCCGCTTTTGATACGGTCCATGCTTCAGCGCCGTAGAGCAGGACTTGGATAAACAGCGTCTTATATAGGATCTCCTTAGTAGTTCGAGTGAGGGCTTTACTACTAAATTGCCTTCTTAGCAAGAAGAAACAGCGGTTGGCAAGAGTAATTCTTCGTTTGACTTCTGACGAGATGTTGTTGTCAGAGTTAATAGCGGAGCCGAGGTAGACACCGTTTTTTGGAGAATTGTGCCTCTGGTGTTGGCTCGGGAGTTTTGCATAATCCTCTCAAGAATCAAATTGAAGAAGTCGCATGACTGCGCATCGCCTTGCCTAAATCCTTTTTTGGTATCGAATGTGTCGGTGAGGTCGTTTCCGACCCTGATGGTGCAGCGAGAATTCTCCATCGTCATCCTACACAAATGGACGAGTTTGGGCGGTATACCAAAACAAGACATGGCACTGTATAGATCGTCTCTATAAATGCTGTCGTATGCGGCTTTGAAATCGATAAATAGGTGGTGGGTATCGATTTGGACTTCTTGAGTTTTTTCCAGGATCTGCCGAAGTGTGAAAATTTGATCGGTTGTGGACTTTCCTGGCCTAAAACCACACTGATAAGGGCCAATCAGGTTGTTGGTAAACGGTTTCAGGCGTTCACATGGTTGGGTGCTGTAGAACGAGGGTAGACTCTGATTGGCGTTAACTTGGCAATGCCCAGTGTTGTAACTCTGACTACACATCAAATGTGCTTATTTTTACCTCCAAGTGGTAACCATCGGGTACTGGTCTCATCCAACCGGATTTGACTTGCTAAACGATAAGTGCGAGTGTTGATAACACGACGAAAAACAGCAAAACTATAAACACCCTGGTGAGAATGGCACGGATGAATACCCGGCCTGCCGTCCCAGGCGAACCTAGATGAGCTGCTCTGACATATTCGGACAACAGGTTGTCTAGGAATTTCAAGGGTTAGTCAGGCCCCTTGAACAGAGATGGTGGCGGATGAACCGAAAGGCCAACGGCAGCTCTCAATCCCGTAGTGGATACTGATGGCCCCGTGTCCTAGGGGTATCTAATAAATTGGAACTGGCCCTCCAGGGTGGGGGTTGTGCTTTGGGTTAACTACCCAACCACAGAAAAAAATATTGTTACGAAGCAACCAATAGCCTCGGAAAGGACTGATTTTATTGTTGACGACCCTGCTAAACGAAGACCAAAATACCAGCCTTTAATCTTCCCCGACTTAATGGACAAGCGCTCTCACTCTCATCCAATGCTAAATATCTAGGGACTATCCTAGATACTTAGCTTAATTGGAAAACCAACATAGAACAAAGGGTCAAGAAAGCATGTATAGCTTTCTATGCCTGTAGAAAAACATTTGGCAAAAGATGGGGCCTACAACCAAAGATGACACTTTGGATGTACACGGCTGTTGTTCGGCCGATACTCACCTATGGGGCACTAGTCTGGTGGCCTTCTGTGAGTATAGGGTATATCATTGACAAACTTAAGAGGGTACAAAGAACTGCTTGTATCGGCACAACTGGGGCCATGAAATCTTGTCCCACTGATGCCTTAACGGTTCTTCTCCACCTTCTCCCTCTAGATATCCATATCAAAGACATTGCAATGTGCAGTGCAGTCAGGCTCAAAGAATCTGGCTGCTGGTTCAATAAGCCCTATGGGCACAGCAATATCCTAGATTCAATGCCAGCAGGTCTAGCTGACCATCATACCGACTACATGATACCCAAACTGACCTTCCACAAACACTTCACCGCTGGCTTTCCAACTAGAGAGGATTGCAAAAACGCAGTGGTTGAAAAAGATTTTGACACACTTATATACACCGACGGCTCCAAAATGGACTGCGGAGTGGGCGCAGGTGTCTACTCGGACAACCTAAAAATAAAAAAATCGTTTCGCCTCCCTGATTCCTCCAGCGTATTTCAGGCGGAATTGTTGACTATTAGGGAGGCTTGTCACGCGATTAGACACGATAGTACTCCCAAGCAAAATATCGCTATTTTTGTCGACAGTCAAGCCGCTATTAAGGCGATTTTTCGGTATCGACGTCATCAAAACTAGTACTGCCGGAACGAAGTGGCCTCCATTGGGAGTCGGTACAGTATCTCTCTCATATGGGTTCTAGGCCACAGTGACATAGATGGAAATGAACAGGCTGATGCCCTAGCCAGGCTGGGCTCGTCCCTTCCCAGCTCACGTGCAATTGGCATTCTCACTCCTTTAAAAACTATCATGAATAATATCAACACACACTCTCTTAAAACAGCAGAACATAGGTGGCGAAACCTCAGTGGGTGCGCCATTTCAAGAGATATGTGGCCTCGCTACAATAAGACAAAAACACGCGACCTCTTAAGCAGATCCCGTAAGGAAGTCTCCAGGGTGATAGCAATTACCACTGGACACTGGCCCATCGGTGACCATGCTGTTAGAATGGGTATACCCCACAACACCAACTGTCGCAGTTGCAAGGAGGTGGGGGAGAAGGAAACTTTAACTCACTTTCTGTGCAAATGCCCGGCTCTGTCAAGAGCAAGACAACGAACTCTAGGCAAACCTTTTGTGTTTCGTCTTGTAATTGTGTTTCGTCTTGTACGAACAGCCAATCTAACTAACTAACTAACTAACTAAACGTCGAAAGGCCGCCGATGTACTTGATTTGATACCGTTGTACTTTTTTTTCGAATTCCCTTTAAAAAAATATGTTTTCTGAAAAATGCAACAACGGTGAAGTGAAGCTCTAAATCACAGAACATACAGGTATTGCAAAATTGGATTGAAAGACTGACCCTCCGCTAAGACTGGGCAGTAATTCTAATCTGATTTAAGAAATACGAATTACCTAGTTGAAATGTCTCTGAAGGATATTGACCGGTGTCATCTCATCCTTTAAATACCTATATACTCACATAATAGATGGTGAAAAGGTCATCATTCTATCGCTGGAAAATTCCTTTTTGCAAATAGCGCATGACACCGCATTATGTCATCCGGACTTCGACTTTCCTGTTCACAGATGGTGTCTTATGTTATCGCAACTTTGACATTTGCAGGTTACTACTTTGGATAATAATCGATTGAGGACTCATTTATACCACCTGTGGAACATTCTATTTATTGTAAAAGTTATAAAACAACAATTCATTGCAGATTTATTATGTCATTAAGATTAAAATACATTTGTGCAGTTCCTACAGTTATTTTGCACAACATCCCTTATTACTGCGCACCTTTAGCGAAAAGACAAAGTCCATATAAGCCCGCAGATAAAAACCACTCCACCTGTTTTTGACAAAAACCCAATTCAATGTTAACAGCAGGACGTCACCTTATTGGATGGGGTGCGCCATTTGAGAACCGTATTCGCATACGCTCTCGATTTGTCTGTAATTGACAGCTAACCAGTCGCCAGTAGTTGTTGTTGTTGTCCTTGTCTGCATAAAAAAGGGAGGAGTGTGTCACATCAGGATATTGGAATGTGCGTCTCAATAAGAAATGACTTTCCGTGCTATGCCGGCATCACATTTATTTTGTTTTGAATATCAAACTCATTATGCTGGTTGGTTGATGTGTCATATGCATTTGAAATTTGCACCTGTTAGTGGTGAAATTTGCGAATTTATGGAAAAATTTGTTTGAAATCAATTGCATAAGAGACCAGTGATTATGACACTGCCTATGGTATGGTGGCAAATTCATTATCCCTAGTCTCTTATAACGGGTCCGCCATCTAAGGTTTTTTTTTCAACTAGTGCTTATTTCGTGAATGGTAACACTTAGCTCATGTCTGATTTGACAGATAATTAGTTTTATCCTTCCGCTGAACGAATATGGTTGTTGTATCCGCTTGAACAACGCTGGGAAATATTGGGACATTACTTTGAAAATCATGGTAATGTTGCAGAATGTGTGCGAAAATCGCGTATACGGATTTTGGAAGAAGAGAAGCACCGTCAGCTTCGTATGTTCGTTATCTTGTGAAAAAAAGTGAAAGAAACTGGCATCCTCATCGATAATCCAAAGCGTGAAAAGCCAAAAACAGTACGTACACCCGAGAATATTGCTGCTGTGGCAGAAAGTGTGCGTGAAGCGCCATCAAGATCAATTCACCGTCGTTCTCAACAATTGAATATTTCGGAGACATCATTGAGACGAATTTTGCATAAAGACCTTGGTATGACGCCATACAAAGTCCAATTGGTTCAGGAGTTGAAGCCAACTGACCATCCAATGCGTTTTCGCTTCGCTAAGTGAGCCTGCGATCGACTTAGAGAAGATGCCGATTTTGCCAAAAATCAGATGAAGCTCATTTTGATCTTGGCGGGTATGTAAACAAGCAAAATTGTCGCATTTGGGGCACAGAAAACCCGCACGCATACATTGAAAAGCCGATACACCCAAAACGAGTCACTGTTTGGTGCGGATTTTGGTCCAGAGGCATAATTGGGCCATTTTTCTTCGAAAATGAGCAAGGAGTGGCCGTTACAGTCAATGGCGATCGTTATCGGGCCATGTTGAACGAATTTTTGTTCACAAAAATTGAAGAGGAGGATATTGGCAACATTTGGTTTCAACAGGACGGCGCTACGTGCCACACAGCCGAAGCTACACTCGATGTTTTGCGCCCTGTTTTTGAAGATCGCATTATCAGCCGCAGAGCTGCGATTTGACACCGTTGGACTATTATATGTGGGGTGCCGTAAAAGATAAGTGTTACGCCGACAAGCCAGAGACAGTTGACGCTTTAAAGGACAATATAGGACCGATCGTGTAGGCTACTGCATGGCCAGCCAAGGCAGCCATTTAAATGAAATTATTTTCCATTATTAACCGGAAGGACTATACTTTCAAACAAAAAAAAATTTGAGAAAATATTCAGCAGTTTTTTTTTATAGCATTTTCAAAAAAAAAAAAGTTATTTGGCGGACCCGTTACAATTTATTTCAATTGTCGACAAGTTTGTAATTTGCAAAAAATAAAGTAAAATATACGAACCCCGACGTTTGTTCCGAACCTGGAATTGGACAGCCTTCTATTAAATCACATTTAAGTTTCCCCAATAAAAAATCCTCCTCAGACGCCAACGGAAGAATTTCGAAGATGGAGTCAACGGTGCACACTTGTTCAGCCTACACGACACAACTTCTGGCATCGGAATTAAGCTAATTGACTTCGTTGTGGTACGAAATGCCAATGTAGCCAGCACACGGTTTTCTCACCACAATATTCATAAGGGGAGATGGCGGTCTCCAGATCAACGAACGGTCAATCAAATTGATCACATTGCAATAGACAAGTTGCACGCATTCAGTATTTTGGATGTTCGAACATTTCGAGGGGTTAACATTGACTCGGACCACTACCTTGTTGCAGCTAAGGTAAGGATGCGGATACCACGCCACAACAAGCCAGAAATACTAGGCAAACATCAAATGTCGAAAGACTGCAGTCGCAAGAGTCCGTCAAGGCCTTCGCGCAACGCGTATCATTGAAGAATGGAACCTCAGCTTTGTTTGCCCAATCCACAAAAAAGGAGACCCACTGAACTCTGCCAACTACAGAGGCATAAGTCTCCTGAACATCGCCTACAAGATCCTATCGGCCGTAATATGTGAACGCCTGAAACCGTTTACCAACAACCTGATCGGCCCTTATCAGTGTGGTTTTAGGCCAGGAAAGTCCACAACCGATCAAATTTTCACACTTCGGCAGATCCTGAAAAAAAAACCCAAGAAGTCCAAATCGATACCCAGTACCCACCACCTGTTTATCGATTTCAAAGCCTTATAGGGACGAACTATACAGAGCCATGTCTAGTTTTGGTATACCGCCCACACTCGTCCGTTTGTGTAGGATGACGATGGAGAATTCTCGCTGCACCATCAGGTCGGAAACGACCTAACCGACACATTCGATACCAAAAAAGGATTTAGGCAAGGCGATGCGGTGTCATGTGACTTCTTCAAATTGATTCTTGAGAGGATTATGCAAAACTCCCGAGCCAACACCAGAGGCACAATTTTCCAAAAATCGGTGCAACTACTAGCATACGCTGACGATATTGACATCATTGGTAGGACTCAACGTGATGTCATAGCCACGTTTGCTAGTATAGAGAAGGAAGCGGCAAAAATGGGTTTAGCAGTAAATGAGGGTAAGACTAAGTATATGCTCTGTAAACACGAAAGGACACACAACATCGACGAATTGGACAGAACGTTACCATTGACAGATATAACTTTGAGGTAGTACGGGACTTTGTCTACCTCGGCTCCGCTATTAACTCTGACAACAACATCTCGTCCGAAATAAAACGAAGAATTACTCTTGCCAACCGCTGTTTCTTCGGGCTAAGAAGGCAATTTAGTAGTAAAGCCCTCACTCGAGCTACTAAGGAGATCCTATAAAAGACCCTGATTATCCCAGTCCTGCTCTATAGCGCTGAAGCACGGACCGTATGAAAAGCGGATGAAGAAATCCTTGGTCGATTCGAGAGAAAAATTCTTCGAAAAATCTTCGGTCCCGATTGCGTTGACGGGCTATGGAGACGAAGATTCAACCACGAACTATACGAGCTGTACAGCGACATACCCCTGGTCAAAAAACTCCGCATTGGACGGTTAAGATGGCTAGGACATGTAGAACGAATGGACACCAATACTCCGGCTCGCAGAGTCTTCGATTCGCAGACAGACGTCGGACGCAGTAGAGGAAGACCTCGCCTTCAGTGGCGCGAATTAAAACACTTGTTTCTTACTTTTAAAATTAAACAATATTTATTTGGAACTATGTCCTTTATTATTGAAATACTTTTTACTAATTCTAAAAGGAGCTTAAGGCTACTATGTAGTTACAATAAGACTATTGATAAATTCATCATACAGTCGTATTTATATACTTTTCTTATCTATCTACAAGGAGACCCAAGCGTACAATCGTCTTGCTTGATAATGAAGAAGAGATAATATTCCAACATTGTATACAAACGATAATATCTCTTTTACATATGTTATCATTGTAGCGTTGTGTGCAAGACTGTACTAGAGACTAAAGATATCATTGAATACAAATAATGTTATCTTTTTTCTCAATATGTCTTGCTATGGATACTTAACTACTTAACTCCCCCCCTTGTTAAACGAAATCGTCCCGATTTTTCGACGCTATTTTTAACATTTCTCTTTCATAAGTTTTGTTATATGCGTCAATCTTTTTTTGTTTTTGACGATCTGTTATACATTGTATAGTTTTTATCATTACGTACGTAAATGCTAGAATAACAATCAGTGTTACAATTGTGTATATAGTTGATAATATCGGTTTTTCTTCAAAAGGAATAATTAGTTTTTTTAAAGTATCTATGTTATCGAATTTGTACATTGTATCTTCTTTAATTATTTGGTCGATGTAAGATTCTGAATTATGATTTCTTAATATAACTTCTTTAATTTGCTTATGCATGTTTTTGTATATTTTATCGTCTAGATTTATAGTATTTTCATAAGTAACTAAGTTTATACCATTAATTGTTTGATTATTTAACTTATGCTTACCGCTTAATAACATAACACCGGATTCAATTTCCAAGTCGTAATCGTATTCTTGTTTAATGTTGCATTTTGAAGTTATATTCTTTAAAAGTGGAATAAGACAATTTTCTTCTTCAAAGTTAATTTCACAAATGTTTTTACTTAGATGATTTTGACAATTTCTTGTTCTTAAATAAGTTTGGTTGCATAAGGCAATTGTTTTATCTGTAATGATTTTTCCATGTTTTGAATTTAAAGGTGTTACTTTATACAATTTACATGATTTAATTAGAACTGGATATTTATATATTGTGATGAAGAATTCATCAGTTCTAGCTAATAATATTTTAGAGTACTCAAGTATATTTATTATGGGTACTTGAATTATTTCATGTTGAATAATATTTTTAATGTCATCTAAGTCTAGGCTTTCTGATAAATATTCATTATTTTTTGCTGCATTAATTGTTCTGGTCAATAATAATAATTGTTCGTACACTTGTTCTATTACTAAATGTTCTTTAAGGCTCTGACCTTCGAATTGTTGCAAAATTTGTTCAAATCTAGAATTTATAGTTTTTTGTTTATTATTGTTTTCTATGAGATTATTTATACTCGTTTCTATGTTAACTAAGTCATAATGGTCAGGATTACCAAACACATATTTGAAAGCTGTTCCTAAAAAGTTAATTGATCTAGTATGCCTAGTATGTTCTTGTAATTGGTCTGCTAAATTCTTAATTTTACTTAACCAAATTTTTTCTTCTTGTGTAGGTTGATATTTACTAGTTACGATATTTACGTAAGGTTGAAATATCGAAGTCAGGTTGGTGGCATGTAACAAATAAGTTTGTTCTTTGAATAAATACACGTCATCTGTTTGCGTAAGTATAAACTTCTTGTTTAGTAACTCAGTTATTTGAACGTTTCCTTGCCCTTCTTGACTCTGTACAATTCCTAGTAATGTTAGGAATATTAATATTTTCGTCATCTGAAAAATGATAATTCTTTATGTTATCCTTGTGAATTTTTATTCCTTCTTTAGAGATTACAGTGTCTCCTTTATCTTCTTCTACTATTCTTGTTATGTATCTGGCGTTAGATTTCTTTCTAAGACCTGTGATTCTTACCATTATCTTATCTCCTTTTTTATACTCTCTGTGTCGAGTTCCTTTATTTAGACGTTCGATCACTTTTTTGGATGCTGAGTTTAGTTTATTTATTATAATTTCACTATTGCTATATTTATTTTGATTAAAGAAAATGTCTCTAGGTTTCAAACCGGTAACTGAGTGTATAGAATTATTTAATTCACGCACTGTTCTAAATATTTCTTCGATAAGTCTTGTTTTATTCTGAATTGTGAATATTCTAGACAGTTCAGTTATTGTACCGTTTACACGTTCTACCTGACCGTTCGCTGTCGATCTGTATACTGGAGTTTCTACTTTAGTTATGTTGTATTTCAAACACATTTGGTTCACCATTTCTGTTTTGAATCCCTTCTCGTTATCTGTCATGAGTCGTTCACATTTTGGGAAATAATTAGATAAGACCTCTTCCATAACGTCGTACAGTCTGTTTCGAGTTTCGATTTCCCGAAGGATTGTATATTTAGAATACTTATCTACTGTTACAAGGAAAGTATACTTGTCGTTGAAGTATATGTCCATATGAATGTGTGTTCCCACATGTGTTGGTATTTCTGAATTATTCAGAGGTTCTCTGATAGGTTTTCTTTCATATTTTCCAAATAGACATGCTATGCATTTTCTGTTGAAACTCTTTGCTTGTTTATTTAAATCGGGCCAGTAATATTTCTCTGAGATTTCTTGTATATTGTTACGTAACCCTCGGTGTGCTCTTTCGTGAGTTACCCTTACAAGTTTTAGTTGTTCCTCCAAATTTGTCACGTCTTGAAGTTTTCTTGGTGTGAATATAAATCTTACTAGTGGGAATTCTTTTTTTATGTTTTCACCATATTTGTATATGTTTTCAAATTTCGTATGCAAAGCTACAATCTTTTGGGGTTGTATAACTTCTTTCATCTGCCTTAGTAAAGAGTCTTTGTCCTTAAACTTTATTATGAGTCTTATTTTGTTACTAAAATAGATTTGTGTTTCGATATTATTTGTTATATCTTCAATAAGTTCGAACTGTGCAGTGTATGCATTAAAAGGCTGATTCACGGTTTTTATTATATCATTAGAAGAACTTTCAGCTGAATGTGCTGTTTCTATGGTAGAAGTATTTATGCGTTGACGTGATAATGCGTCAGCTACAAGATTTAGGTTTCCTGGTTTATAAACTAATTTTGCTCCAAAGTCTTCAATGATTCCCTTCCAACGTTTCAGCTTTGTGTTGGGATTTTTTTCTGATACAGAATATATAAGGCTCTGGTGATCGGTATATATGGTTAAGTCTGCTATACCATATATGTAGTTTCTGAGTTTTTGTAAGGACCATATGATCGCTAATAGCTCTTTCTCGTTTGTGCTATAGTTCTCTTCTGTCTTACTCAGTGTTCTTGACAAGAAGTGTATAGGTTGCTTATTCTGACTTAGTACGGCTCCAATAGCTATGTTGGATGCATCAGTAGTAAGCTCGAATGGTTTACTATAATCCGGTTGAAAAAGTTCGACTTGTTCTTTCAAATAATTTTTTAAAATTCTAATCGCTTCTAATGCTGAATCATTCAGATTTAACTTAATATTTTTACTTTGTTTTTTGTTTACTTTACCGTTATCTCCTCGTAAATATAATGTCAGGGGCTTGGCTATGCTTGCGTATCCTTTTATAAACTTACGATAGTAACCTGTAAGACCTAAAAATCCTCTCAAATCCTTTACCGTTTGTGGGACTGGAAAATTTTCTATAGCTGCTATTTTCTCAGGGTTCGTAGTGATTCTACCATGTCTGATTATGTGACCTAAGTATTCTACTTCTTCTTGAAAAAACTTACTTTTCTCATCAGATATTTTTAATGTGGCTTTATTGAGTACGTCGAATACTTGACTTATGTGCTGTATATGTTCTTCCTCAGATGAGGAATATATCAATACGTCATCAATGTAAACGTGTACGAATTTACCTACAAAGTCTCTCAAAATGTCGTCCACGCATCTCTGAAATATGCTTGGTGCATTTTTGAGCCCGAAAGGCATTCGTTTAAAATGATATTTTGCGCCATTTATAGCAAAAGCTGTTTTTTCTTTATCATCTGTTTTGATTTTAATTTGGTGGAAACCTGACTCCAAATCTAATGTTGTAAAGTACTTGGCTTTACCTAAATTTTGAATTGTCATGTTGACATCCGGAATGGGGTATCTGTCTGTTACAGTGTGAACGTTAAGTTTTTGGAAATCAACAACCATGCGCCGTTTTGGTTTTCCTTTTTCGTCCAAACCTTTTTTAGGTACTGTCCATATGGGACTGTTATAAGGACTATGGCTTTTTTCTATTATATCGTCATGTAAGAGTTTCTGTATTTCTTTGTTTACGAATTCGTTATCTGCTATGGGATATGGATATTGTTTAACATAAACCGGATTATCATTGGTCGTCCTAATGCTTGCTTCTATAGTATCTGTAAAGGGTAACGGTCCTATGCTGTTATTAATCTTCATCAGTCTATCTATGTCTGCTTTATAAATATTATTTTCCCCAATTATGTAATTAATTTTCTGAATAGATTCGACACTGCTTATGGTAGTTAGAGTCATATTACTGAAATTTATTTCCGCGTTTAGAACTTTAAGTCCTTCATATCCTAATATCATATCAAAAGACTGAATATCCTCTAATTCAAAAAATGTTATATTTTTCTTTAATATCCTAACTACTTTCTTTGTATCTACCATAGAATAACCATGCATTGTTTTTATTTTTATAGGTTTAATTTTAATTTTTTCGCTAGAATCGCATTTTCTATTAATGTAATTATGGGTTGCACCAGTATCAATAAGAATTTTATAAATTTCCTTAGAAATAGTACTAGTTAAATTTAAGCAGGGCAACCCGTCTACTAGTTTAAATGATCTATTCTTATGTTATTATTTACCATACATTCCGTTTCATCTGCTTCTGCATATGTACTGCTGACATCGTCTCTGCGTTGTTGTCGGGAGTTATTTACTCTCTGCTGCTTGAAGTTCTGCTGATAAGATCGTTGCGGTCTGTTGTGTGTGTTGAAACTCCCGCTGTGTTCACGTTTCGCTGGTGGATTATATACATCGGGTTTGTATTGATTCCAATTTTGTCGCTGTGCATGTACAATTTGTCTCGAGTTTATCTCCATCGGCTGTGGTCCTTGATTGTGTTGCTGCATATTATCGTATTGCTTCTGGGGTTGATAATTCGTTGTTTGGCTCGAATAATTTGGTCTTCTTTCGTTTCTGCGTTCATGTGGCATATTTTTGTGGTGCTTATCTTGAGTGAGATGTAAATGCCTGTGCACATTATCATGTTCTATTCTGCGAGCAATTGCGAATGCGTGTTCTAGATCATTTATTGTAGCTGAATATAATGATCCTCTTGTAAAGTTGTCACTCATACCATCAATGAATATACGAACTGCGTCGTCGTTAGCATTTTTAATTAGTCTGTCGATTATATTCGGCGGATCACCTGACATAGTGATTTTTGATATTATTAAATTGAGATTTTTATTTATCTCGTCGTGGTATTCAGACAGTGTGCTTCTTTTTTGCGTGATGGCTTTCATCATGTCTTGTAGCACGTATAGAGGTTCTTGATTAGAGTACGTATAATCTAATCTGTTACGTATCGCCTCAAAATTAAAAATTGTGTTATAATTAGTTAACACATTCGCGGCTGCACCCTGTATTTTACTTTTCACTATAGTCAATGCTGCTGCGTACTTACTGTGTGTTTTGAAGTTTTTAATGCTGTCCATTAATCTGGATGCTTCTTCGCGCCACGACCGATAATTTGATTGATCGCCGTTGAAAATAGGTAGGCTTTTAAATGCGTCTAACTGTATTTCACTACCATCTGTATATGTGGTTCTTATTTCCTCTAGCACAGGTATGTTTGGTACTATGCCTAATCCAGATTTTACTTCATTTAGTTTTGTTTCTAAATTAGTGTTTATTTGATTTTGGTTAGTTATTATTGCTGCTAACCTTGCATTCTCTGTGCGTGTGTGCTCTAGGGTTTGTGTTACTGTGTTGCTCCTGGTTTCTAAAGCTTCTAATCTTGCCATTAATACTGCGAGTTGTTCCATTTTGAACTCGTGTCTGTTGTCGTCGAATTTGTGTGTTTTTTTTCCTCCACATATACACTTTCACTGAATTGCTTTGCTGCTTCGTACGAAGAAGCTATATTTGTACCTGCTATGCTAGGTAATTCTTGTAACCGGTAACGCGAGTGTTCTGTTTATACTAGATTTCACTACTTGTTCCCGAGGTCCGCTCGATTGAAGTTAAAAAGTATATTTAACCTCCTGGCAGGATCGCCAATTAAAACACTTGTTTCTTACTTTTAAAATTAAACAATATTTATTTGGAACTATGTCCTTTATTATTGAAATACTTTTTACTAATTCTAAAAGGAGCTTAAGGCTACTATGTAGTTACAATAAGACTATTGATAAATTCATCATACAGTCGTATTTATATACTTTTCTTATCTATCTACAAGGAGACCCAAGCGTACAATCGTCTTGCTTGATAATGAAGAAGAGATAATATTCCAACATTGTATACAAACGATAATATCTCTTTTACATATGTTATCATTGTAGCGTTGTGTGCAAGACTGTACTAGAGACTAAAGATATCATTGAATACAAATAATGTTATCTTTTTTCTCAATATGTCTTGCTATGGATACTTAACTACTTAACTCGCGCACAAGTAGAAACCGACCTCAACCAACTTGGAGTGCGCAACTGAAGGCAGTTAGCTAAGGACCGGGCTAATTGGAGAGGCATGTTGGTTGAGGCCCAGGTTCATCCCGGACTGTAGCGCCACTTAAGTAAGTAAGTAGCACTGGTTAGTAATGGCGTCCAATGGCTCTGTGAAAAATGTGCAAATCCGCTGTTTTATCGAAAAATTGTGTTCAGCGATGAGGCTCATTTCTGGCTCATTGGATACGTAAATAAGAAAAACTGTCGCATCTGGAGTGATGACCAGAGACATGCCATACAAGAATTACCGATGCATCCCGACAAAAACGACAGTTTGGTGTAGTTTATGGGCTCGTGGCATCATCGGTCCATTTTTCTTCAAAGACGACCGTCGAAGAAACGTTACCGTCAACGGCGACCGATATCGAGCCATGATACGCGAATTTTTTTTGCCCCAGTTGGCTGAGTTGAACTTGGTTGACATGTGGTTTTATCAAGACGGTGCCACATGCCACACAGCTCGTGAAACAATGGAAATGTTGAAGGATGAATTTGGTGAGCAGCTTATCTCTCGAAATGGCCCTGTGAGTTTGCCACCAAGATCATGCTATTTAGAGCCTCTTGATTATTTATTGTGGAGTTATGTAAAGTCGTTAATCTATGTGGACAACCCGAACACGATTGAAGCCTTACAGGATAACATAACACGCGTAATTCGTGGAATAGAGGCCGATATGCTCGAAAAAGTGAAGCAAAATTGGACCTTCCGAATGGACCACTTGAAACGGAGCCGCCAACAACATTTTTTCAATTACAATAAAAATTTCGAATATTTGATGCAAATTCGATTTTTAAAAAAACTACACTTAAAAAATCACCAGTTATTAGCTATTGTTCTTGGAAAAACTGGTTTTAATCTCAAAATTTAGAAAGAAAATAATTTTGAAGTGAAATTTTTGAAAACTGTAAAAATACAAATTTAGTGCGGCGTCTTCAAAAAACTTTACCTGTAGATTTTGACCGATAATCACAAACCACGCTTGAAATTGCGGAAAAGCAGGAACTTTCAAAGGAAACTTAACTGCCAAATATTTGTAAATATATTAACAGATGACACCAAGGCGCTCATAACAAGAAGGGAGAACCTACGAAACAGACCAAGAAAAGAATGAAATAAAATACCTTCGAAAAACAATTAAAGATGATATGAAAAATGATATTCAAACATATAATGAAACAATGATAAAAGATATACTCAATAACACAAAATCGATTAAAAAGACTAAAGCATTTCTTGACGACGGAAAAGAGTGGATGACATCAATAAAAACAAAGATAAGGATGTTACTAATAGGAAAGATATAAATGAGCTGCAACAACTTTCTTCAAAGAGCTCTTCAAATCAACTAGAGAATTAAATGACGATATATCGACGGCAACGGCTACTGAACAAATCTTAAACTCAGACACTGCTACATTTTTTACGAAAAAAGACATTGAACAAGCAATTGACTTGATTGATTTAAAAAAAGAAAAATGTACAGGAAAGGACGGCATTGCAGCAGAGATGCTCAAATATGGACAACAATATCTTTCCACAATCTTAACCACTACACAACAAATTCCAAAACGATGGAAACAGTCCACAATTACTCTCATTCACAAAAAAGGAAACAAAAATGACATGAACAACTACAGACCGATAAGCAATATTTCTATGATCTACAAGCTTTTTTCCAAAGTAATGTACAAAAATATAAAGGACGCTTTTAACAGAAATCAGCCAAGGGAACAAGACAGGTTTCGAGAAGGTTTCTCAACAACAGACCACCTACAGACAATGAACCAACTGATCGAAAAATTTGACGAATTCAAAAACCATTATATCTTCTGTATATAGACTTTAGTAAAGCATTTGACTGAGTAGAACATGACAAAATATGGCCAGCGCTGACGAATCAAAGAATCAATATTCAAAGAACATTGAATAATATATATATATATATACAGACAGCACGGCAAAAATAAAAACTGAAAGAATAGGACGAGAAATAAAAATAAGAAGAGGAGTAAGACAAGGAGATCCAATGTCACCACCATTATTTTCCGCTGTATTGGAAGAAATATTCAAAGAACTGAACTGGGACGATCGATATGGAATAAATATTTGGGGAAAACGTTTGAACAATTTAAGATTCGCTGACGACATAGTTCTAATTTCATCTAGTTCCGGACAAATACAAGATATGCTCATAGAATTGACAGACGAATGCAAGAAATTTGGACTTCACATAAACCAATCAAAAACGAAAATAATGACCAACCATATAAAGACTAATTAATATTAGATAACCAAAATACAGAATATGTCGAAGACTATATTTATTTAGGTCAAGTTAAGTCATTCATAAACCAAGAAAAAAAAAGAAGTAAATAGACGCATCACCAACAGTTGGATACAATTTTGGAGTATAAAACAACTATTCGAATCAAATTTAAGAGATGACACACGAAAATATGTTTTTGACTCAACTATTTTGAGGGGCTCAGTGGCGCGATGGTTAGTGCGATGAACTGCCGCGCAGGAGGTCTGGGTTCGACCCAGCCGTTGCAACACCTAAATGATTTTTCACTGGCCCTCCTCTCGTGATGATCTGACAAATTATCCGGGTAGTATCAATTGTCAAGAATAGCTTATCTCAACTTAGCCGTTCGGAGTCGGCATAAAACAGGAGGTCCCGCCATCGTGCAAAAGTACACACGCACACATGAATGGTTGTGAGAAAGCTAGGCCCTGGGTACTAACGAGCCTGTTGCGCCAAAAAATTTTATTTATTTTTTTTTTTTTTGACTCAACTATTTTACCTGTAATGACGTATGGA
Organism: Rhingia campestris; assembly: GCA_932526625.1. NCBI lineage: Eukaryota > Metazoa > Arthropoda > Insecta > Diptera > Syrphidae > Rhingia > Rhingia campestris. The sequence continues at coordinate 12,153,248 of OW052183.1, forward strand.
CTACAAACTATCACATTGACCTCAAATTCACTCGAAGAGTTACGGATATGCCAAACCAAGATGGAAAGAAAATTACTCAACCTGAGAATTGTTCAGAGAGTGAGGAACACAGAAATAAGGCGACGAACCGGTATAATAGACGTGGTTGAACGAGCAAAAACACTTAAATGAAATTGGGCGGTACATATATCTAGAATACAGGACCAAAGATGGACAAAAATTATAACCAAATGGACACCACCAGAGAGCCTAAGATCAGTCGGGCGACAAAAGAAAAGATGGACTGACGATTTACTTAATCATAGAAGAAACTGGTACAACGACGCAAAAGACAGGGAGCTATGGGCAGTATTGGGGGAGGCTTTCGCCAGATCATAAACTGTAGACACATTTTCTTTTACTGATTATTTATTCATACTTTGCTTAACTTCTTACTATTACACATAGATTAAAAACCCAATACTCTAATTTTGTATATTTATTAAATAATTATAATTTTAGGTATTTGATTTAAAAAAAAAAACATTGTAACATTGCGTAAGCAAAGAAGATTTATTTTCATAATGTTAAAACATTTCTAAACGGTAAATAAAGTTTATAATAATAATAATAATATTGATTAAAAAAAATGCTAAATAAGTTTGATATAGTCCGTACCAAATCAGTTGGCCAATGGTCGATTGCGCAGAGAGAGGATTTAAGAGAAATTTAAGATATTTTACAATAAATTTTAAGAGACCTACGCAGTAGAATGCCTAACTGGTTTGGTTTGCACTAGTTTGCCAACGGTCGAATGCGCAGAGATAGGATTTAAGAGCAATTTAAGATATTGTAAAATATATTTTAAGAGACCTGCGCAGTAGATTGGCCAACTGATTTGGTACGGACTATACTTAGTTGCAATACAAATACAAAAAGGTTGGTGGTTTTAGTGAGTAACAATCTCACACTACTGTGAACTACGCGCCGGCGTGACTCGACGGTCCCCATAGTGTCTATAAAACAATACGGAAAAAATGTTGGTCGACATATTTTCCCTGAAATTGAATTAGTTTTCTTATGGGATTAACAAGATGCCTTACAGCACACAAATCTTCTGAAACGAGCTACTAATTAGGAACAAAATTCGTAAGCCCATTATTAAGCCTAAGGGAAATGGTAATTGGTCACCGATATTAGCTCCGTGAGCGGTTTTTTTATGCGAAAGGCTTACTCCAATAATCTAAGAACAAATTAAGACTTCCGATTCCACATTAGATCTGAGATTTAGGCCTTTTTGTGCTGATTTTGCAAAAGTCTTCAATAATGTTGACTTAGTATCCTGGCATGTTACCTATGCCTTAAGGGTCACATGTCCGATTTAGTATGTCGTACGTATAAATGTGTATTTAATTTAAAAACACAACAAATTAAAAAAAAATGTTTCGTGTAATACTGCCAACATCACCACATTTTTGTTTGTTGAAATCACACAAAAAATCACTTCCACCGTATTAACACACGTAATTCCAACCAACTGTCTAATAACACACATTATCCCCACCCAGCATGTTTTGTCAACAAGGAAGTCAAGGAAAGTACTAAAATTAACATTTAGTATTTCAATGACAGCTTTAAAAAGGAGCGACCTTTCTCTTTTATTTTCTAACCATCTATTGTAGCGATAAATTTAGATCTGTTACCCCAAACCTATTTATATGGAACCAAACCATATTCCAGGGTTGAAAATTAAAAACAAATTCAAAATGGCGCTGTTTTTTTTTTGGTTTCCATGGACGGGCAAGACTTCATAGAGAAATGTTAACAAGCTCCACCCCTAGCAACGCAATCCAACAAGGACGAAATGATTTTTTCCACTACAGCATCCGAGTATCCGTAAGGGATGAAAATGTTCATCTCATTGAAAACCTAATTGGAGGCGGAGTTTTATCCTGCAAAGTTTTCTCTATAAAATTCATTGACATCCTCTGGATTCAATTCAAATTGGATTTTACATCGGTGAAGCGCGGTCAATTGGATAAGAGATTTAAAAAATAAAAACTAATAAGAAAAATATAATTGAAATTGAAATAAAAATTAAAATCTCCATTGTGAATTACTGTGAAAATAATAAAAAAAAAAGTGTTTTGTGTATACCAACCATTAATAATTTTGATTGAAAATGTCGCGTAATCAATTGCCAGATTCGTCTTCGTCACCTCCAATTAGGTTAGTTGAATTTAAATATTTTAAAACAAAACACAAAATATAAAAATTGACATGTTTGGTGAGAGAAAAAATCGTTTTGACTACTTAATAAATAAATAGGTGTCTATAAAGTTAAAATCGGAAACAATGTGATTTAAATTATATACAGAACTCGCCTTTTTATATTCTTTTAAAATTAGTGGACTAAATCTATTAGCACTGACTAGCTAATCAATGACTAAAATAACAGTTTTCCCCATAAGAAATATTCGTGCGAATGTCAAAAGTTAGTGACTCAGTGTTTATTAATATGGGAGAACTCATTTTATTTGGTTTTTCACCAATAAACTGATTAAATAATAAAAATCTTTAAAAAGTTAAAGAAATGTGGTTTAGTGCAAAGTTGTTTCTAATTTTTTTGCCAAAATGTAAATAAATAAAAAATCCCTGATACATCTAAAAATGTATTGACCACATAATGGTTTTCGTATTCCTGTTTCGCAGTTGAATCAATATCGTTGAATCAATATCGCTTCAATGGTTTTTGAAATTATTATTAAAATTTACATAAATTTGAACTTTCTTCTATTTTTCACTATTGTTAAAAATAATTTTTAATTTCTTTTTTTTTTTTAACCATAATTCATTTCTATGGGTGTCATATGAGAGACATAACCAAGGAGACCAACGGTGTTGTTTTTGAAATCATTTTTTTTGTTTTTCTAGAACACATAGGTCCTTTAAATTTCCTTTCACAGCCTAGAAGGTAAATATTTCGGTTCGGTAAAGTGACGCTACAGTCCGGGATGAACCTGGGCCTCAACCAACATGCCTCTCCAATTAGCCCGGTCCTTAGCTAACTGCCTTCAGTTGCGCACTACAAGTTGGTTGAGGTCGGTTACTACTTGTGCGCGCCGCTTAAGGCGAGGTCTTCCTCTACTGCGTCCGACGTCTGGCTGGGAATCGAAGACTCTGCGAGCCGGAGTATTGGTGTCCATTCGTTCTACATGTCCTAGCCATCTTACACGTCCAAAGCGGAGTTTTTTAACTAGGGGTATGTCGCTGTACAGCTCGTATAGTTCGTGGTTGAATCTTCGTCTCCATAGCGATTTTTCGAAGAATTTTTCTCTCGAATCGACCAAGGATTTCTTCATCCGCTTTTGATACGGTCCATGCTTCAGCGCCGTAGAGCAGGACTGGGATGATCAGGGTCTTATATAGGATCTCCTTAGTAGTTCGAGTGAGGGCTTTACAACTAAATTGCCTTCTTCGCCCGAAGAAACAGCGGTTGGCAAGAGTAATTCTTCGTTTGATTTCTAACGAGATGTTGTTGTCAGAGTTCGTAGCGGAGCCGACGTAGACAAATCCCCGTACTACCTCAAAGTTATATCTGTCAATGGTGACGTTCTGTCCAATTCGTCGATGTTGTGTGTCCTTTCGTGTTGACAGCATATACCTAGTCTTACCCTTATTTACTGCTAAACCCATTTTTGCCGCTTCCTTCTCTATACTAGCAAAGTTGGCTACGACAATGATGTCAATATCGTCGGCGTATGCTATTAGTTGCACCGATTTTTGGAAAATTGTGCCTCTGGTGTTGGCTCCGGAGTTTTGCACAATCCTCTCAAGAATCAAATTGAAGAAGTCACATGACAGCGCATCGCCTTGCCTGAATCCTTTTTTGGTATCGAATGTGTCGGTGAGGTCGTTTCCGACCCTGATGGTGCAGCGAGAATTCTCCATCGTCATCCTACACAAACGGACGAGTTTGGGCGGTGTACCAAAACTAGACATGGCTCTGTATAGTTCGTCTCTATAAATGTTGTCGCATGCGGCTTTGAAATCGATAAATAGGTGGTGGATGTCGATTTGGACTTCTTGGGTTTTTTCCAGGATCTGCCGAAGTGTGAAAATTTGATCGATTGTGGACTTTCCTGACCTTAAACCACACTGATAAGGGCCGATCAGGTTGTTGGTAAATGGTTTCAGGCGTTCACATATTACGGCAGATAGGATCTTGAAGGCGATGTTGAGCAGACTTATGTAGTTGGCGCAGTTCAGAGGGTCTCCTTTTTTGTGGATCGGGCATGATTCAGGCATGATTTCATCCGACCAGATTTGGCTTATAAGTTGGTGGATGTTACTTACTAAGTCATGTCCGCCAGCTTTATGAAGCTCAGCGGGAAGGCCGTCATTTCCGGCAGCCTTATTAAGCTTGAGTTTAAATATTGCTATCCTCACTTCACTCAGGTCGGGTGGTTGGCAGTTTTCGCTGTCGTTGCCAATATTGAATGGTTCGTTCTGTCTGACAGCGGAATGTTGTTCGTCATCGCCGTTTAACAGTCTCAGAAGTGGTTCTTCCATATCCTCAGCATCGATTGTGTCTCAACTACTATATTTCCTTGTTCATCTCGACAGGATTCTGTTCGAGCCTTGTAGCCTTGGCTTTGACGTTTTACACTTTGGTAAAACCTGCGAACATCGTTCCTGGAGTGGCACCTCTCTATATCCTCAATCGCGCGCTTTTCTTGCTCTTTTTTCTTCTTTCTGAAAAGCCGATGTTCTTCCCTTCTTCTTTGGCTATAGAGCTCAATGGCAGCTCTCGTCTTCACCTGCAGAATGTTTTTTGTGGCGCATCCTTACTTTGGCTACAACAAGGTAGTGGTCAGAGTCGATGTTAGCCCCTCCGAATGTTCGGACATCCAAAAGACTGGATGCGTGCCTATTGTCTATTTGTAAATATTTGTGTATATAAAAACGTAAAGTTCCGATCCGACTCGAACAAATTTCTCCAGATAAATCTTTGGGTTTTAAGTTTTGGTATAGCGTCCTTTGATAAATTCATAACGTGAACTTTTTTTAAAATTACCTAACACCGCTGCTCAACGAGCAATATTTGATAGCTTACTATCTGTCACTTTCCATTGCTTACTTTCTCATTCAAAAACACAAATGTCAAACAGAAACGACAGCCCATAGAATACTATACATAGAAAGAAATTTTTCATAGAATAGGTACTATTTGAGGTCTCTCAATCTTCATAGAATGCCACATTGCACAAATATGTACACAGCTGTTGAAGTGAAATGTCAAATTTTTGTATGAAAGATCAAAAGAAAGAGAAAGGGCAAAAGTGAACGAAAACTGAACGAATCGAAGCGAAAAGCTATTATGGTCTTACAATACCAATTGCATGTGTTCGCATAGTTACGGAAGTGGTCGTCCATCCATCTTCTATTATAGTTCAGCCTTTATCAGAGATCAAGTAAGGAAGACAACTTTCGTACGTCTTCCCCTTTATCGCCCGATTTCTTACGTGTCGTTTTGACACATAATTTAGCTGGGCTGTAAACAAGTGTATGTGAAACAAGGAATGTGTGTATTAATGTATGGACCATGGTGATCCATTTATCTGTCAAAATCCTGGAAAACTCCAGGATTATCTTGTAGTCAAAACGTAAAGTCCTGGAAAGTTTCCAATCTCTTCTTTACCTGATCTCAGCCCTTATAGTCGGACAATACAATTTCCTTGTATTCACGACAGTTAAAACTTTTATATTTTAGTCTTTAGTTGATATCTGAAAGTGACAAGACGTTTATTTTGACATTTGTTTTTATTTATTTATTTATTTATTTATTTATTTATTTATTTATTCTTGAATGCTTAAAAACAGTAAGATATAATATCTTATGAGTTAGTTTTCAGCTAATTTTGCAAAAATTAAGCTAACAGATTTTAAGAAACTAGTTTTGATTTTCAATTACTTTTAGTTTACAAGTTTAATTTAATAATCTACGAATTTACAGAGAAGTGAGACTTTAAAACTCTTTTTATGCTTGTTTTGTTCTGTATTTCCTTTATGTAACGCGGTAAAGAATTCCACAGACGAACGGCATTGACAAAAAATTGGCGCTCAGAGGTTAGGAATGAACAGCGAGGATGAATTAATTGATGAGATCTATTAGATGATGCTTTTCTCAATCTATCAAAACAGTAATGTGGTTGGTGGGTTAGCAAAATATCCGAAAGCAACGTTAAAGTGCGAAGTTGAAGATAACTTTCAAGTGACATACCAAGCGGACGAGTGGTAAAACCAGATAGTCTGTCATACCTTTTCAACCCATAGATATAACGCACAGTGCTGTTGAAAGCGACACTCAGTTTTCTTTTGCAAAAAATTTCGCATCCGTACATCAATATCGGGAATATCAGTGTTTTTGCTACAAGTAAACGTGTGCTTACTGGGGTGAAATACTGCGTTACCCACAGTGTTCGCAGAACACCATATACTTTTCCGACGAGTGAATTTATATGGTTGTCCCAAGTCAGATAGCGATTAAATGTCAACCCAAGATTTTTTGCAGTTTCGACGTATTCGATAGGAGCATTGCTCAACACTATCGGATGAAAATATGAAATATTATGCTTATTTCTTGAGACTACCAAGCATTTTGACTTTTTAGGGTTCAAGATAAGACCATTTGAATGAGACCAATGTTCAATTTTCTCTAAGTCCTCATTGACACTTAAAGCGCCATGCTCAATTAGCCCGAGGGGGCAGCTCAAGTACAATTGGACATCATCGGCATACATATGTAATGAGCAGTTCTGAGTAACTGTTGGGAGTTCATTAACATAAATAGAAAATAAAAGAGGACCAAGAATGGAACCTTGTGGAACACCAGTCACGTTTGGCAGAAAATTTGATAATTTGTTGTCACCAACTAGAACTGCTTGCTCCCTCTGTGTTAAGTAAGAAAACATTAGCTTAGTGGCAGATGAAGTGAAGTTGAATTGATGCATTAGTTTATTACAAAGGTTGGCATGGTTGACAGTATCAAAAGCTTTCGAGAAGTCAAGCAATACCAAAAAGGTAACTTCATCTCTATCCATTGCCTATCTAATATCGTCAGTAACGCTCAATAAAGCAGTAATACAACTATGATTTTGACGAAACCCGGATTGCTTCGGGGTGAGTAAATTATTTGCTTCCAGATAAGTACTGATTTGCTTTTGTAATACTCTTTCGAATACTTTTGATAAAAAGGCAAGATTGAAATCGGTCGAAATTCATCACCTTTAGCACTTTTAGGAATAGGTAAAATTTTTGCTAGCTTCCATATATAAGGATATTCACTTGTCATCAAGATTGTATTAAAAATGAATGTTATGTGCGGCAAGACAATCGGCAAAATAATTTTTAAAAATGAGGGATTCATTTCATCAAGTCCAACAGCATTAGACTTAATAGAAAGTACGCTTTCAACGACATCAGCACTACTTACTGCTTGAAACGAAAATCCAGGTCGATTTTCCTGATTCAAAAACGAAATACTAGTTCTAAAAATCGACTAGGGTTTTGAGATAAATTTTTTGTTTAACTCATTACCATCAATTTCGATGCTTTGCCCGGTTTTCGACTTGCCCATGCCTATGTTGCGTAAGTTTTTCCATAATTGACGGCTAGTTAGAGAGGTATTAAGTTGTTTTGAATACATTTGAGATTTAACCAAACGTATTTCGGCAACCACTTTATTACGAAGCATACAAAATTGTAGCCTTAATGCATTTAGACGGTATCGCTTCCAGGACTTATACGCATCGTCGCGTTCCTGCATTAGTACACGGATATTTCGAGTAAACCATGGTTTACTTTTCGGTTTAAAAATTTTTGTTTTTAAAGGCACATGAGAATCAAATAGAGATTGTTTTTTTGACGTGTTCGATATATGTTTTGTAAAGTGGGTGGCTTAATGTTTATTGCGTGACAAAGCAAATTAAAAACAGATTTTAAATTTTCGCCGGGTGTGTGAGGTACACCAAAGAGAAAGGCATCACACGCGATTAACCGATTTTCTTGCGAATTAAGTAATTGTGTAACATTACTCAATTCATTTGTTGTCGAGTTCAATTCATTTTTTAAGACGGTTAATTCGTCTGTCTTCTCGCAAAGTTTAGTTTTGGTGTCTACAGTGACGTTGGTTATGGACAATTTGATGTTGTTCATTTCAGTTTTCATGAAATCTAAGTCACTATTATTATTATTAACCGCGGACTCTAAGTGCACCACGCTTTCGTTTAGTTCAGTGACGCTGTTTTTAATATCGCGAACTTCATTTTCAATCTTTTGCGCGAGATTAGCTTCACTTGTTGATATTTTACTGTATAGTAAAGTAATCAAATTTTCACTTTGCTTACGAAGCAATTCATTGATCATTTCCATCATGTTGTTTTGGTTTTCTGTTTCTTGTTGCTCCGGTTTTGGTGAGGGGGAGTATATAGAACTTCGCGGCGAATCCGTTCTTGCAGATTTTGAGCGGGTTGAAATATGTTTAACTGGTAGAGACATGTGTTTGTGTCAATATTTGTGCTATATATTGAAGTTTAGTTTTCTATATTATCACCAGTTTTTGGTATGATAATTAATGTTTTTGGGCAGATATTTAGGAAGAAATTGCCACAGCAATGAAACACGTCACTCCGTAGCTGTCATTAGACTTGATGTTTTATGTCATTTGTTATTTAAATAGAAAACGAAACGAATGAATTTTCTGTGTTTTATTTAAATGCATTTACGTACTTTTTTGTAAGTTTGACTCTTTCAAATAATTTACACCCTCTTTAAGAAATTAAGAATTTACTAATTTTTACAGTAAAAATACGGGAACAGACCTAATATTATTTCTGTGCTTTCTTGGCTTTTGCGGGACTCCGTCCGGTGGGATTTCCTGAATGGATTACCACAAAATTTACAGATAACAACAAAGTACATGATGGGACGGCATATACGATTTCTTTGTTATTAGGTGAATTCATAAACGTCATGCTAACAAAGAACTGCGATATCGAGTTCATTAATGCAGATTTTGTATGAAACAAACTTCGTCCAACTGCAGTGCCTTTTGTTCATAAACATCAGTATAACGCAGGGGATTTGACAAAATATTTATATTTAAAAAAAATTTTAGTATTTCAATATTTTGTTAATGTTCTTGTGCCAGATATTTAATTTATGGTATTTAATGGATAAATGAATCTAAAAATGGTCCAGTTTGGCAAAGATGATTCTTTGACATTTATAAATGTTTTCATGAAAATTGTACTAACTTCTGCCTTAATGTTGAGTGCACACATTCTGCGTAGGGGGGGTGTTCAAAAGTGTACTTGCGCAAATTTTTGACGATTATGAATACCGTATTCTCACTCTCACCTGTGCAAATATTTAGCATCCTTTTGAAACTCAACCTCATCGAGAACCTTTCTTATAACAGCTACAACCTACAACAAATCGACATCTTCGATATGCAAATGGAACTCGAACCTTTGGGTGTTATATTCTTCTAACAATTATAATACATTGTAATACTTCAACCTATCCTTTTAAATTAAACAAATTCGGCTCTTAACCAAAACTGATTTCGACCTAGAATATAAGTTGCCCTGGATTAGAAACAAGGAATCCATATAAAACTCCACAGCATTCATGTTTAATACTACAAAATACACATTATATAAACAATAATAATAATTATTTTGTAAATCCCATCTATATTGTTCCATTTCAGTCATCTTTCGTTTCACAACTTCGACGAAGACATGATCAACGAATTACCCTCTTGCGTATACGCAAGCCAACATCATCCCAACAACACGAGCAATATTCGTTTAAACTCCAATATTCGACAAATTCAACAGCAATATTTACATCATACAGGTATGTACACAATTTATTCATCTAACTTGAGATACTTAATTCCATTTTCTTCTTCAGATTGTTTGGACTCCTCGACACCATCCAACATGAATATTCCAGCAAATATGTCGAATTACAACTCGGCGCCATATAAAATCCAAAGACAACAGGCCAGCATCAGGGAGAGGAAACGCATCCAGAGGTCTGCTCCAACTGGGTATTTTGATTTTTTTAATTTTTACTTTTTTCTATCATTTTAAATATTACACAGATAGGAAGTTATACTAACACGGCCTTTCATTTTTCTTTGAACCTTACAGTAGTATAAACTCAGCTTTTGATGAACTGCGAGTCCATGTGCCGACATTTCCCTATGAGAAACGGCTCAGCAAGATTGATACTCTACGACTGGCAATTGCTTATATTGCTCTTTTGAGGGAAGTCCTACAAACCGAATATGATCCTTTGACTTATGTGGAGAAATGCTTGAGAGGAGAGATCAAAGCTGATAGGGCCAATTGGAATACAAGTGGTGAGGATTTTTCATAATTTTATTTTTTTTAAAAACTATTTTAGGGACTCATCAGTTTTTTGTCACAATGGAGTCCTTGTGAAACATTTGACAAATTAACATTACATTACGTTACGTGTTTTGTACCTGTAGCTTTAATTTTAGAATCGACGTTTTTATTTAATTTCATTCATTTTTAAGTAAATAAACAATTATTAGCTAATCAATGACTAACAGAAGTTTTTCCCATACGAAAAACTTGTGCAAATGTCAAAAGTTATTCACTGATTAGCTAATCAGTGTTTATTAAAACGGGGGTAGGTCTCTAGCAGTACTTTTGCAGTAAAAAATAGTAAATTCTCAATTTTCTTGGAGTACCCCACTATCTACAAGAGAAGAGAAAAAATTTTACTAAAAAGTACGGCAACGCATTTAAGTAAAACAAAATGGCCGTTTTCTGGGTTATGGTTTTGCAAGACATCTTAGATGAAGCTCTGTTCTCATTGACTTTGGAAGGGAAATGACTGACGAAACAAGGTATAAATGTTTGCATGAGCACTCGATACAAGTAAAACAGCTGATTTTTCTTTGACCTGTCAAGATCTTATTCGTTTAGTTTGCATTTAATAGGAATGGTCCATGCAAACTGCCTCCAGTCGCGCACTTAAAGGTTGAGGTCGGTTTCTATTTGTGGCGAGGCGAGGTCTTCCTCAACTGCGTCCGACGTCTGGCTGGAAAACGAAGACTCTGCAGACTGGTATTGGTGTCCATACACTATAAATATCCTAGCAATAGAAAACGCCTAATTCGGATTTTTCGACACCATAGCCCATAGCAAACGGTATCGATGGTATTCTAAAGAATTTTTCGCTTTAGACGACAAAGAATTTCTTCATCTGATTTTAAAGCGACCCAGGGTTTGGGGCAGTAGAGTAAGACCGGGTAAAGTTCAAGGTCTTATATATCTTGAGTAATTGCAAAGAGTACACAACTATACAACTACAAGAGAGCGCATCTCATACAACGAAAATTGTTTATGTGGGTTACTGATGTTGATACCCCAATATACACATTGCTACCCCAGCACCAAACAACAGCATAAACGATGCATACGAACGACGGAAATTCCCCTTCGGACTTACCGCCCGCGTTTGAAACGACTACAACATTTTTAGCTATGATGCGTACTCTTGTAGTTCTATACCTCTTTGGTAGTTGGAGTTAGGCTTTATTACTGGGGTGCCAGCACGTAACTTGATACAATCTAGTTTTAACAAAACAATTGACGGTTGGCAGCACATATTTTAGTTCAATCGACTATCCTCTGTCAGATATGGCAGCGCACAATCTTGAACATGATGTTTGAAATAAAAAAAGCACTCCATACAAAATAGTTACCGTCTGCAGGAATAAAAAATAACAAAATTTAAATTTTGATATTTTTATAAGTGGTTATCAAGATTTAGCTAAATGGATACTTAAAACTGCGCAAGAAAAAAATATATACCTATAGGTCGCCGGCCTGGAAACAGCAGTTGAGGGAGTTCCAACATCAAAATCTTTGAACTTTGAAAATTGTTGGCTTTGCCACACTCAGCAATACATTAGTACCGACATTACTTCCGTAAACCCCATTGGCTAGGAGAATCAGTGTTGTTCAAAGCTGTAGTACTGGTGGAACTGATGTGTTTCTTATGTTTCTTGGGAAACTTAATGAGTTTAGTATCATCAGGAAAAATTCTTTGTTAATACTTAATTGCTTTACAAAGCTAAAAAGAAAATAATAATTCTACAATTTGTCGCTGTTATTCTTCTTTGAACACTTACTTATTTTCACATAATTCTAGTGGGTTGCTTTTATCTCTGAAACACATCCTTCAAATTTTAGTATTAGGTCCTTCTTCATCCTCACTTTCCGACTCAAAGAATATCATTTTTTATTTGAACTTGGAAAATGATTTACGAATTTAATGGCGTTTTCCATTGGGAAAAAAATCATTTTTTTTTTATCTGAAGCTGTCAAAAGACCGATTTTGACAGTTGTTGTGTTCCATTTTGCAAAAAAAATTGATTTTTTTTAACTTATAGCGTTTTCGATTGGGATTTTTAGATTTACTCTCAGATTTCAGATTCTACCCGCCCCAATCGAACATTAAAGAGGTTACTCTGGTTTTGTGTGTGTGTTTGTGTGCCATTTGACAGCTTATTGTTTATCTTTAGCCCGCAATTATAGCTATTAGCTATCAATGAAAACCATCATTTGAAATTTTCTTTTACTCATTGCGGCTTTTTTATAAATTCAACCATTGTCGAGTTGTGTTAAAACAAAGCTTATGAATTTTAGAACATGATTATCCAAAAATATTTTAATTTCTAATTATAGTTTTCCCAAAAAATCACTTTTTAAACATCAAACTGCGAAATGCAAACTTCAAATTGACATATAAGTCAGATGTTAAATGTTTTTGTGTTGGTGCATGTTGGTGTAAATCTGACTTGGAATCCAGATTCTTCAAAAGTACTCTAGAGTAAAAAAAATGAGTGCTTTTTGTATCCCAATCGAAAACGAAAAATTAGATCTAGAGTAAAAAAGTGCTCTAGAGTATAAAAAGAGTGCTTTTTGTATCCCAATCGAAAACGCTATTAGATCAATTTTGCAAGTCTGTATTCTTCGGCAGATTTTCCAATACCAATACAAATAATAGCTGTCAGTTTGACTAGAGTTATTTTCATTTTGATTTATTACTTTGGTTGTGAAAAACAAGAGTGCTTTGCGTTTGGATTCAGTAATGGATATAGACACAGAGAATAAAGTTATACGGGAAACGTGAACTATTAAATTCATCTAGTTCGGAAAGTGATGAAGATAATTTCTGTTTTTTCAAATTTTTGTTATGTTTTAAAATTCTGGCAGCTACACCGACGCTAACTTCACAGACACGAAATGACACCAATACAATGACAAAAAAAATAATTCTGAATCGTTTTCCAATGACACTCAAAAAGATCAAATTTCAGATCAAAATCTAGATTTCCCAATGGAAAACGCCATAAAATTTAAAAATACTCATTTGACACTTCACATCATAGTTCACAATGACATTTTTTATGTACAAATCAAAATCAAGCTCGTTTCAAGTTACGTGCTGCCAAGAAACATTTTATTCGAGTTGCAGGTCGATCAACAATCAACGATTTTATGAATTTACGTGCTGGTACCCCTGAATTTCCTTCTTAGCCCGAAGAAAGAGCGGTTAGCAATAGAAATTCTTCGTTTGTTTTCTTACAAAGTCGTTGTTACAGTTAAAAGCGGAGCCGATGTATACAAAAAGTCTGTTTAAAAGCTCTGAGATGGACAGAAAATTACAGAAATATAAGCCTTTTGTGTTTTATGAGAAATTTAAGAGTTTTAGATTTGCAATATGTAACGATACAAATCTCTTTTAATGATATCCCTAGCATTATTAATAAACGGTATATAAATCACAAATAAATAACTGTCATACGTGATTTAGAATTTGACATACTTCAACGTGAAAACATTGGCCGTGTTCCGGATTTTAGATTACAACTGCAAAATGAGGTGAGGTGATGTGGAACGCAAAAATTATTGAATGGCAAGGTTGGGTTGGCATAGTTTGACATTTAACTATGCTAAACCTTATTTTGCAATTTCATTTTTCTATATTTATAGAGTTTTAATTACTTTTATCTATTCAGAATAATAATTGACCGAGTTTCTGATTCTGTTTACCACAGCAGAAATGTCAAAAATTAGCTAGTGGATAAAAAATTTAAATAATTAACACATGGCCTAAGTGTCCATGCGTAAATTTTCAACATGTATCGCCAGTCATTTCCCCTCTAATGTCACGTGACTAAAATGGTCGATTGATCAATGAGAACAGTGCATCGGCATAGATAACTTGGTACAACTAAAACCCGGAACACAACCAATTTACCTTATCCAGGACTGTGCTTTTCTGTTCTGACAGTTTTAACAAAGTTCTTCTATTCTGTTCTAAGTTCATCTTTATTTAATAAAGCTTAAGGCTCTTACTACCTCAGAGCTGTCAATTTTTTATCCAATTCGTCGTAATTGTACGTTCTTTCTTGTTGACCAACCTCTGAAGCTCTGTTCTCATTAGTCAATTTCCCAATGAGAACAGAGCTTCATCTAAGATATCATACTAAATCTGAAATCCGGAAAGAGTATAATTTCATCTCCACTTCACGAACCAAACGGATTTGGAACGTTTAAAAAGCTTTCTGCTTTGGAATTGGAAGGTAGATGATGATAGATTTCTTTTTGTTGAATTCGATTTCCCTAGCACGGGTTATATGAAGATCCAACAATTTCTTGCTTGGGCAATTGACTTTTCAAAGTCATCGTGCTCCGGGCTTGATAATTTTGTTTCCAATCATCATAGATAGATGCTGCAGCTGGGCTGAAAAATTCCGCAACAGGGGCTCTATTACATAGAACGAAACGAGCGACAAATAAACGATATTCACTCAACGAAAACGAAAGCTAAACGACGGCCAAATGCCTGTCGTAAGAAATTACGATTATCGTAAAACCTAGAACGATACTCGTTTTATGTAATCGAATTTCAACGAGAACGAAGTGATTTCAACGATTTGCGTTTTATAAAATATGGCCCAGGGGGTGTGGCGGGTGAGAGGAATGGCCTCGGAAGAAATTTGATTGAATATGTTGACGTCTTGACCAATTGGTGTAAAAAACGATGAGAGCGCAGCTGGAGCGGGCGCTTGTGTATGATGCGAAGGCAATCCCCTTCCAAAGGGATTTGAATTGGCCTGGTTCTGGAATACGTATGGAGGTGGCGGTGGAAAGTTTTGCAGTTTCCTTTGAGATAGCCGATATTCCAGATGTGACCAGGGTTATCGCTCTCTTTACGTAATTCTGTTTCAGGTGTGTTAACCAGAATAGTTTGACAATGTATGCTGCTGCTGCTCTTATTCTGGAAATATGTTAAATGGTACAAGTGCTGGTTCAATGCTTGATTCACTTGTGAAAGTGACTTGCCGAAGCAATAAGATGCACGTTGACCTAATAGATCTATTGTGCTTGCCGTCAGATGTTTTTTAGGTTAGTAGCGCTTCTACTTTCCTAATGTAGCTGATAATACTTTCAGCCGAAGATGTCCTCAGTTCTTCGGGACTTAAAAATTCCCTGAAGAAAGATTCCCTTCTCATACCGTAAAGGGCCGGACATTCACATATGATATGCTCGGCTGTTTCGTCTTCTTCTAGACATAGTCTGCACTCCGGTGAGTCGACTAAATGCATTTTATTTAGTTGATATCACAGACCGTGGTGACCCGTTAGGTAAGCCTACTAAGTTCTTGATTTCGTGCCTGCGAAGATTTGGTATCTTGTTGGCATTTGTTTTGAAGGGCTGAATAGCTCTTTTGGCCTGTCTTAGGCCTGGGATGTTCACCCAGTATGACTTACATTTGTTTTGTTCCCAGCTTTTTATAGCCAGATTTATGGCTGATTTGGGGATTGCACAGAAGAGTTCGGGTCCAATGAAAGGGGTTTAAGCCTTTTCTGGCTAGTTCATCAGCTTTTTCGTTGCCTTCATTCCCTTATGTCCGGGGACCCACCATAACCTGGTTTTGTTCCTGGAACTAAGTGTTTGGAGGGAATAAAAGCAGTGTAGTACTGATTTGGAGTCAATTATGTGAGAGCTTAGGGCTTTTATAGCTGCTTGACTGTCCGTGAATATATGGATGTTGGCGCCTTTAATACCTGAATTGTGTATCAGGTTTGCGCATTCTTTGATGGCATGGAGCCCTGCTTGAAATACACTGAGGGTTTTTCCCATAGGTATTGAAACGTTCCGATTTGGTCCATGGATACCAGCTCTTACCCCTGTCAATTTTAGAACTATCCGTATACCACTTTAGGCCGCTTTGGCAGTTTGGTGGGTTTTTGCTAACCCATGCTTCTCTGGTTGTGATCTCCGTTGAGAATCTTTTTTTGAAGCATAGTGTCTTGGGTAAGCGGTCTGTAACCGCAAAGATCATGTCAAGTTATGGAAGTTCGGATAGTAGTTCATTTAGTTCTGGGTCATTGCCAAAGTTTAACTCTTCCGCTTGTCTCAAACTTGCTGAGCTGCGAATTGCCACTTTTTTTTATATAGATGTGGAGGGGCGTTAGTCCTATTAAGGCTTCTATAGCCTCAGTGGTGCAGGTACGCATGGTGCAGGTAGTGCAAAGACAGGCTAGCCGTTGTACCTTGTTTAATTTATTGTTTTTTTTTTTGTGACTTTTTTCCACCATACTATTGGAGCGTATGTTATAATGAGCCTAACCATGATCGTATAGATCCAGTGTGTGGTCTTTGGAGATTCCCCAGGTTTTACGACAAGCCCAGAAAGCTTTGGTTGCTTTTTTATGAATTTTGCTCAATTTTCAATTTTGCTCGAGGATCACTCCAAGATATTTTACTTCGTTGGAGTACTCAATGTCTGTATCATTGATTGAAATTTGGTGAAGACATCAATTTCTACTTTTCGTAAAAGGGACGATGACAGCCTTGCTGGGGTTTATAGAAAGACTTTCTTTTCTACACCAGTCTATGACTATCTTAAGGGCGTTTTTCATGTCAGATCCGCTCATGTTACTGGGAATTCAGATGCCATCGTTGATTCCATCTTAGGCATTTTTCCGCTGCTTTAAAGAAATCTAACCTCTAGCTAATTTTGGTCAGCGAATAATATATCATTTCCTATCAAACAGAGCGTCTCTCTCTATTTCTCCCACCTTATCACTTCTCTACTCTTCAAGTAACTTCACACGGTATTACCGCTACAAAAACCTCAATCTTGATGAACATCTGAAAATTTTTTATTTCATTGCCAGTAGTAAAAATCGTGTTTCTCTATTTATTTGCAGATCTCACCGCACGTTTATCTTGGATCAATTGGGAGAATCTCGGCGTCCATCCAGGCCGTAGAACTCTACTTACCTCCCTGGCGCTTTCATCGGATCCTCTATGTGGCCCACATTGTGGACCCAATTAATTTTGAATCTACAAACTGTGAAAATATTCCAAACCAAATTCATCACGCATGAAATTAAGTCTTCCTCTTTTTTTTTTAAATTTAAAACTTTATTTTTCGTCTTCCCTTTTAATAGTTTTATTTATTTTATTTATTAATTGTTTTTTTTTTTTTAAATTTGCTTGTTTTGTAATTACATTTATATGAACTTTATTTTTTTTCGTTTATATTTAATTATTCTAGTCTAACTGTATAACATACACTTAGAGAGAAAATGGTGATACGAGAGAACGAAAAGACGCAATAACAAAATAAATATTCTAGCATTTAAAACTCTGTGTATAATATTATGTAAATGTTGTTCTTTTAAGTTCATTGTATAATAATTTTATTACAAATGGCATTTGTTTTAAGACATTTTTTAACATTACATGTAAGAACTGTTTCGATAGTATTTTATGTATGAAAAAATAAAACAAATCGATACCAATAAATAAATTTGGTAAACTTAAGTGTAAGCAAAAATAATAAAATAAAATTATTAACAATTCGACTAGAAAGTCACTTAATAATTAATTTGTTTTTGTTTTTCAAATTATTTTGGTTTAATTTTGCTGTGAAAGTAAGTTTCTTATTTTTTTATCAAAAATATAAATATTATCGTAGGTAAACTTTCGATTGGATTGTATGGAAGTAGATGGTCAAAACGGAAGATGTTTGGTAAAAAATATGTTTTAGGCTCTTTCAGTTAATGTATGGAGGACGAACTGACATAAAAGTAACTAATCATCATCTTGTTACAATTTACGAAGCTTTTATTTGTAAGCCAACTTTGAAGACTTAAATATTAGTTTGTCCCAGATCATTGATTTAAGGCCTATCCAGTGAAGAATTTATGTCTTTGCCTGATATGTAAAGGGTTTTTCAACAGGGACGTTACAAAAGTAGAGCGACAGGGACAGCAAACGACGCCATATTTCTTGCCGCTCTTGTGACATTTCTATTCAGTAAGGTTTGCCATTTCATGATGGAAAGATATACGAGCCAACGAGACGAAATTATTAAAATTTACTACCGAAATTCGGAGTCAGTGGCCTCAACGTTAAGAGCGCTACGTCCAATTTATGGTCGTCATAATCGTCCTAGCAGATCAACAATTGAGCGTCTAGTGGAAAAATTTGAATCCACAAAGAAGTGCCCGTAGTGTCGAGAATATTGCTGCCGCTGAGGCTTCAGTTGAAGAAAGCCCAAATGTGTCTCTCACACGTCGTTCTCAAGCGTTGGGCATCCCTGTGACGTCGTTGTGGCGAATTTTGCGAAAAGATCTTGGCCTACATCCTAACAAGATTAAATTGACGCAAGAACTGAAGCCGCTTGACCACCAGAAGCGTGTTATGTTCGTGAATTGGGCTGAGAAACAACTTGAAAATGATTCGTATTTTCATCGAAAAATCATCTTCAGCGATGAGGCTCATTTCTGGCTGAATGGCTTCGTCAATAAACAAAATATGCGGAATTGGTCCCATGAGTCATCATTGCATCCCGAAAAAAATACGGTTTGGTGTGGTTTATGGGCCGGCGGCGTCATTGGGCCGTACTTCTTCCGTGATGATCAAGACCGGCACGTTACTGTGAATGGGAATCGCTACCGTTCAATGATAACCGAATATTTTTGGCCCCAAATGGATGATTTGAACTTGGAGGACATGTGGTTCCAACAGGACGGCGCCACAAGCCACACAGCGAATGTGACAATCAATTTATTGGAAACCAAGTTTGGAGAACGTGTTATCTCACGAAATGGTCCAGTCGCTTGGCCGCCTCGGTCGTGCGATTTGACGCCGTTAGACTATTTCCTGTGGGGCTACTTCAAGTCTATGGTCTATGCCAACAAGCCAGCGACGATTGATGAACTTGTAGCGCGCTTTCTGAAAAACCGAATATAATCACTTAATAAACTCCTTTAGAGCGAACCAACTCACTTGGCCAGTCGACTCTATCCTGAAATTTGTAAAATACGGGGTTTCCCTTTCCGGTGGCGGATTTATGTTTTCAAACGCGAATATCTCAAAAAATTGAAAGTGGTGTCGGTTAGTCAGTCACAATGCCGCAATGATCGATAGAGCGTCGTTCGTTCGCTAGGCGTTTTTTAAAAGTGTCGATTCGTACGTAAGTGCCCACCGACAACTTTGTTCACGATACAATATTTGGAGATTGAGCGATGGAAAAAGTGTAAATTTGATTCAGTCGTGGAAGATTGCAAAGATTCCGCGAAACTTCTTCAGCTCTAAAGAATTTTCAGCCCTTAATTGTCACTAAGCTGCTACATCGATATTTCTCTGATAGTTTGATGACGAACAGCTATTATAATGCCAGGTCGTTATTTTTCAAGTGAAATTGTCCAAACAGATTCACGTTTCCAGCGTTTTCTTAGTTAGAGTTTTGTTTTTTATTCCTAAATTAGCAATGCTACTTCTTTTACATTTATGATAGCAAGGTACTTCCTTAAACCAACCCCCTTCCAACATACCCAATCGAATTCCTAGCCACCTCCTACTGTGTAATATCTCTAATACCATTCAACAATATTATTCTCTAGAAAGGAAAATAATCGTCTCCCTGCTCCATAATCGACGCCAATACCTGCTTGGCGATTGAATTCATTTTAAAATACTTAAATATGTGTGTGTTTTAAAAAAATAGACAGATGCCCTACAAAAACAGTGGATAAGCATCTTCTACTCCCCCTTTTAAGTTACACAAATGATATAGCAATTCACTGGCTGTGTATGGAATTGCGCCCAGTTTGACAAACTAACACTACGGTTCCTACTTAAATACAAACTAACACTTTACGCTAATCTAATCAATTGTTTCCAATGGATATATACTTAACGGCTATTATTGATTATGTTTCCAAAATAAAATGTGTGTTCGTTTTGTTTGTTGCAGCTTTGTTGTTAAATTTGTTTCATTGTTTCTGAGGGCATTTTGTTGTAATTGTTCATTTGTTTTGTGGTTTTCTTTTGGTGAGTCAATTTGTATATGAAAGTCGTTGTTGTTCTGCTCCTAAGGATTGCTTATGTGTTATTTCGTCCAACGCATAGTTTTCGTAACGCTTCGAGTTCACGCCGTTGTAGTCGCAGCTTGAACATTGCTTCGATGAAGCCATGACAATTTGTGACAATCTCATCGCGGATCATGCCGTCGCGGAAGAGATTTGCTAGGGCGGCGATGTCATCGCAGGCAAGTATCGCCGTTTTGTGAGTAAGGAAGAGGGCTAATGCGGCACGGAAAACTACCTGAAATGAAGAAGGATATGGTTAGTGGGAGTTAATATTGATGGATGTCGGTCTTAAGCATAATATTTAGGGGGTCTTGATTCGAAGGCTCGAACAGAATCCTGTCGAGATGAACAAGGAAATATCGTAGTTGAGACACAGTCGATGCTGAGGATATGGAAGATCCACTTCTGCAGACTGTTAAACGGCGATGACGAACAACATTCCGCTGTCAGGCAGAACGAACCATTTAATATTGGCAACGGCAGCGAGAACTTCCAACCACCCGACCTACATGAAGTGAGGATAGCTATATCTAAACTCAAGCTTAATAAGGCCGCCGGAAATGACGGCCTTCCCGTTGAGCTTTATAAAGCTGGCGGAAATGACTTGGTAAGCAACATCCACCAACTCATAAGCCAAATTTGGTCGGTTGAAAATATGCCTGAAGAATGGAACCTCAGCATCGTTTGCCCGATCCACAAAAAAGGAGACCCTCTGAACTGCGCCAACTACAGAAGCATAAGTCTACTCAACATCGCTTACAAGATCCTTTCTGCCGTAATATGTGAACGCTTGAAACCGTTTACCAACAACCTGATCGGCCCTTATCAGTGTGGTTTTAGGCCAGGAAAGTCCACAATCGATCGAATTTTCATACTTCGGCAGATCCTGGAAAAAACTCAAGAAGTCCAAATCGATACCCACCACCTATTTATCGATTTCAAAGCCGCATACGACAGCATTTATAGAGACGAACTATACAGAGCCGTGTCTAGTTTTGGTATACCGCCCAAACTCGTCCGTTTGTGTAGGATGACGATGGAGAATTCTCGCTGCACCATCAGGGTCGGAAACGACCTCACCGACACATTCGATATCAAAAAAGGATTTAGGCAAGGCGATGCGCTGTCATGTGACTTCTTTAATCTGATTCTTGAGAGGATTGTGCAAAACTCCCTAGCCAACACCAGAGGCACAATTCTCCAAAAGTCGGTGCAACTACTAGCATACGCTGACGATATTGACATCATTGGTAGGACTCAACGTGATGTCATAGCCACGTTTGCTGGTATAGAGAAGGAAGCGGCAAAAATGGGTTTAGTAGTAAATGAGGGCAAGACTAAGTATATGCTGTCAACATGAAAGGACGCACAATATCGACGAATTGGACAGAACGTCACCATTGACAGATATAACTTTGAGGTACTCTGACAACAACATCTCGTCAGAAATCAAACGAAGAATTACTCTTGCCAACCGCTGTTTCTTCGGTCTAAGAAGGCAATTGAGTAGTAAAGCCCTCACTCGAACTACTAAGGAGATCCTATATAAGACCCTGATTATCCCAGTCCTGCTCTACGGCGCTGAAGCATGGACCGTATCAAAAGCGGATAAAGAAATCCTTGGTCGATCCTTTGGTCCCGTTTGCGTTGACGGGCTATGGAGACGAAGATTCAACCCAGAACTATACGAGCTGTACAGCGACATACCCCTGGTCAAAAAACTCCGCATTGGACGTTTAAGATGGCTAGGACATGTAGAAAGAATGGACACCAATACTCCGGCTCGCAGAGTCTTCGATTCCCAGCCAGACGTCGGACGCAGTAGAGGAAGACCTCGCCTTAAGTGGCGCGTACAGGTAGAAACCGACCTCAGCCAACTTGGAGTGCGCAACTGGAGACAGTTAGCTAAGGACCGGGCTAATTGGAGAGGCATGTTGGTTGAGGCCCAGGTTCATCCCGGACTGTAGCGCCACTTAAGTAAGATTCGAAGTCACTGGATGACTTTACCCACAGTCATTGCCTGATTGTGGGACCAACAGTTTCTGATAAAATGGAAGGAATTTTAGATTTGTTCCTGGAGGCATGATTTCTCAGATCATGACGACAGGAGAACCAGTAAAACCAATAATTCATGCTGCTACGATTGGCAATCAAACCTTGATTTTGTGCGTGAAAATTCATCGCACTTACTCCGAAAATAAGGCCTACAGGCCGAAGCAGCAGATGAAAATGAAAGCTGCCATTGAATTTACAGGCAAGATGAAGGGAAGAATTTTTTTTTTATTTTTAGGATCGAATATACATAGAGGCTGCACTCCAGGATGTATGTTCGTAAGTTTAACCAAAGTGTAAAATGTCACAGCCAGGGATACAAGAGATGAACAAGGAGTCACAGTCAATGCTGATAATAACAAGAACCAATGACAAACAATCTTTCCCTTTCAGGCAGGACGAACATAGGTAGGTGATAGATGAGGCCCCATCCCCTTGTCGTCCGGTGAGCTACTATCACATAATGCTATAGGCTTCGAAATAGATGTTACTACATTTCGGAGGTTGGCAGATGGGTTGGTCCAACAAGGGTGGGACAGTCAGCAAACCAGACGGGCTGATGGGCGGAGCTCAGGCAATTGTCGGGGTCAAAGGACCTGCAGATATGTAGGTTAGCTGCGATTACCCAATAAGCATTACCTGACCAGGAGCGGCAGAAATAGAGGGCTTGGCTGAAAAGATCAAATGAACTCTTGAAAACTCCCTGTGACAAGACGAGTAGGCACGCACCGCCGCGGCATGCTCCCCATCTCAGACCATTTTTGAGTTTTGAGTCTCTCGCAGCTTCTTGCATTACGATTGAGCTCAGTAAAGTCGTTATTACGGTACATATACTGGAAACAACGATTTGGATCAATACACATATATGGCTGAAGGTTGCAGTATTCTGTTACCTGGGTAAGCAGGAATGACATCCTGTTGAAGGGGTTTTCAGGCCAACGCTGCAACCACCGCCGTCACGTTAAAACCTTGGCAGTTCTCAATGAATGTTCAATATTTCGTCACCAATAAGTTGATGGTGTGGGTCCAGCTGTAACATTCCTGGTTAGAATTGATCTGGCTCTGGCATAGCACCTCGTGTCAACCCTGGCATGGCCTCACTGCTTATAAAGACAATCATGGGATCAATAGGTGATCACACATTCAAACACTGATATCGGGGACCCCGAATTACAATGGCACAACAAAATAACAAAAAAACGGTGAGACTGAAGGGAACACCTTCCAGAAGAGCTCGATGGCGTTTATGTCACCATGCAAAGCGGGGGCAGAAGCGCTCACGAGCATAGACAGTTGGGATTCCCCTTACCAATCAGCATGGCGAAGGACCATTAACGAATCCTACCGTATCCCACAGACTAGGTGAGCTTATCAAAATGGTGGTTGATATGCTCGTGGGCGATGATCCAAACGTCAATCTATGGGAGATGCCTTTGAAACCATTAAAGCACTCTAAGCACAAGCTTTCTTTAATCGAGAAAAAAAACTCAGGGAAATCGAAGAGTCTCTTCAATTCTTAAAGAAAACTTAACAACTGGCAGCTGGCTTGAAACTAGGAATTGTAGATGAATTCAGGCAGCATTTCCAGCAGCTATCAGCAGCATTTCTAGCAGCTACCTAATGGCGATTATTTCTAAAGGGTGATGAAGCAACAAACCAGCCCATCACCAGTCGACGAAGAGGAATCGCTCCTCCCAATTTTGAAGAAGTTAGATCAGCCATCAAAAACCTCAGGAACAACAAAGCAGCCGGTTCTGATGGATCACCAGCAGAACTTTTCAAATACAGAGGTGTTGCTATTTAAGTGTGCATGAACCAAACTAACAACAACAATCTATGAGAGGTGCCTTTGAAAACATTAAAGCACTCTACAAGCTTTCTGCAATCGAGTTACACGACGACAAAGCGAAAGAAGTTGTTAAAGCAAATAATGCTTCCCAGACCTCTCCATGACACGATGTTGCAACAGACCCCAAAAGGAGACATGAACCAAGCAGCGAAACCCATTCTAAACGCCGACAGAAGACTAGCGAAGTCATTAAGAAGACGATAACAATAAATTCAGCCATATCGCGAATACATTTTCCCGGGACACAGTTCCCATTCAGCAATCTGATTTACATTACTGACAAGGGAAACATTCCCGAGAAAATTTATTCGCGATAGGCCTGATTCAAACCACAAAACGAGAAAACAGAAACAATAATGCAGACGGACAAAACGGACAAAGGTAGCCAAAAATGGTCAGATGATCTCTCGAGAAAAATGAATCACGGAAGCAAAAACGGTCCACAAGATTCAAAGTAAGACACGATAGTGTGGTGGTGACAAAAGGAGGACTCACGTATGTTGAAATTCTTTGACGCGTGAAACTGTAACCCAGGGAAGGAAGCTTAAGCAACGCTGCGCTGTAAGCAAAATCAGAAGAACAGAGAAAGGCGATATCTTGTTCCAACTCAATCGCATCGCATTACGGCAGAGGTAAAGGACATGGACGAAGCCCAATGCGAGTTCAGCGATATGTTCAACGTAGCTATAACAAGCCATAGAAATGCCTACGGATTCACACGAATTGCTACTCTAAGCTTGCCAGCAAACATCGCCAAGGAATAAAATTCAGATGGGATTCGGATACGAGATTCGAGAGCGCAAAAAATTTACCAATAGTTTCAGGTGGGTAGATATTAGTCAACAACACGAAAAACGAGATAGACCTCTCAAAGACGACAACGTGATAGACCGTGGTGTAGTGGTAATGTGTTCGCCTGTTGAGTGGATGTTTGAGCCAAAGTCCATGAAACTTTTAATGAAAGAAATAAAAAAGTTCGGTAGTTACTCCTAAAAGTATACACCATCCTGAAAGCTCTGCGAATTTGACGAACACAAAAACAGTGACTCCCCACAGTTAGTTCGGACACCACCTATGGAGTAAGTCTCCACTACATCCAAAATCTTTCATATTACTCTCTTTCTTCCCCTTCTCTAACCACTTGCGCGTAAATTATAAAAAAGTAAAGAAAATGATGTGCAGGAGGACACACTTAAGACGAAGTCTTCCTCCACTACGTCCGACGTCTAGCTGGGATTCGAAGACCCCTTTAGCTGTTTTTGCAAAAAGGACAACCGGATAACTCATGTAACTGGTTGTAGTTTGTCAAATGGCAATGCGATTAATGGAAACCTTGAGCTTTCACCTAGTCTATGCCTACCAACTCTGACTCTTAGCCTTTACTGGGACTACTGAGTACCTCTTGACCGTAGATTTCGTTCCAATCCCTGTGTAAAGTCTTGACGGAAGCATATGATAGCGTGGAACGGAACGATCAGGGACAACGTCTAACGAGTATGTACCTGGAACGTATTACGGTGATACTCAAAAACCTTAATTTGTCCTCGAGCGGTACAGGGCAGACTTTACCTCTATTCAGGAAATACGTTGGACAGCATCAGTTATACAGAAAACGATGCTGATTCGTTGTGGGGAGCCGACTTTGGTCAAGAGTAATCGACTTTAAGCCGCTTAGGGATCGCCCGGCTTGGATCCGTATCAGAGCAACTTTTTACAACATCAGCCTCATATGTGCAAACGCCCGCCACCGATGAGAAGACCCTATCAAGGAGGAATATTACGACACCTGGACGATCCTGTCAATGTAAAAATCGGCAAGGAAAACATCTTCGGCGAGTTAATGGAAAGCACAGACTCCACGAAACGACAGCAGATAATGGCTTTCGACCTACAGATTTCGCGGCAGCACGCATAACTCTTATCAGCAACATTAGGTTGCTACGACTTTGAATCCAACCTGGGGATCTACAGATGGTCGAAGCACCAACCAAATCGACCCTGTGCTCATAGATGCGAGCACACATCTTCCATCCTGGATGTACACACATTGGGAAGGACAAACGTCGACTCTGGCCATTTTCTCGTCGCAGCCAAATTCAGAGACCGACTGTTCAACGAGAAGAAGCTACGAATGGTGAAAAAAAAGAGAATTCGTAGCCGGAGAATGTCAGATTCTACAATCAACAACTTTGTGAGAGACTCCCCAATATGCCCTCATCAACTACAAATGTCAACACCCAATAGATGGCAATAGCCATTCTTATCACAAAAGATAAAATACTTTGGGCAATACATAGCTTAAAACCCTTTAAGTCCGCGGGACCCAACGGCATTATACCAGCCGAGCTGCAGCGAACTTTGAATCCCATCCTACCATGGGTGGAAGCCATCCTTAGGGGCTGCATCGAGATGATTTATATTCCCAAGGTTTGGAGAGAAGTCAACGTTGCATTCGTACCCAAATCTGGTAAAAGTTCTCATGTCAATCCGAAAGACCTAAGACCTATAAGCTTATCATCATTCTTCCTGAAAACCCTGGAAAGACTGGTTGATATTCATCTTCGCAGTAGCATTGATGTAAATCAGCTATCTGCATCCCAACATGCGTACTGTAAGGGAAAATCTGTAGAAACAGCCATGCACACATTAGTGCGTATTATTGAAAAGTCGTTATGCTGCAAGGAGTATACTATGGTTGCATTCCTGGACATCGAAGGCGCTTTTAACAACGTTAATTCGGGAGCGATCTTTAAGGCGCTAACATGTCTGAAAGTCGATCACTCACTTGGAATGCTGATTAATTTGCTATTAAATAGCCGGATTATCAACACAACACAGAAGACATGTCAGTAGAGGGACCCCGCAAGGTGGGGTCCTGTCCCCTCTTCTCTGGAACCTAGTGGTAAACGAGCTTTTACTTATCCTTGAAGCAGAGGGATGTCACGTGATTGCCTACGCGGATGACGTCGCTATCGCTGTCTCAGGCAAACTCCTGAATATACTCAAGGAGCTTCTCCAAAACGCACGACGGTAGCACTTTATTCCTGCAAGAAACTTGAAATGGGGAATGAAACCTCGTATCACGCATTGGCTCTATATATCGGTTATAAGACCGATACTTCTTTATGGAGTAGTAGTATGGTGGACAGCACTAGAAATAGCTTTAAACAGTAAAAAACTAGCCAAAGTGCAGAGAACTGCGTGTCTGTGCATTGGTGGAGCACTCCGTACGACACCCTCAGCGGCATTAGACATTCTTTTTCACCTACTACCCCTAGATATTTTCGGCAAACAAATGGCAGCTAACTCAGCCATACGTTTTAAAGCCATCCAACAGTGGTCAAATACTAAATATGGCCACTCAAAAATTCTAAACGAATATACAAATGTTCCTGAAAACACCGATTACACCCTCACCAGATTAAACTTTGATAAGAGTTTCCGGGTCACAATCCCAGACAGAACGTCATGGGAGAGCAACGAACCTGTGCTAAACGACTCGATCCACTTTTATACCGATGGCTCCAAAACAAATGACGGAGTGGGTGCTGGTGTCTTCTCCGACAGGCTAAATCTCAGCCTATATTTCCGTCTTCCTGATCATTGCAGCGTGTTCCAGGCTGAACTCATGGCGATCAAAGAAGCCTTATCCTGGTTGAAAGAGAATGTAATATCTGCCAAGGATGTTAGCATTTTCTCGTACAGCCAAGCGGTCAATCAAATCCCTGGAATCAGTCCCAACAAATTCAAAGACAACCCTAGATTGCCGATCATCTCTGCAGGAGATGTCAAGCATTTTAACATTCACCTATGCTGGGTGCCAGGGCATAATGACATTCCAGGGAACTGTAAGGCTGATGAACTCGCCAGAAATAGAACCAAATTAACAGTTGTACCCGACACGGGAGCACTAGGTATTCCTATCGCTACATGCAAAAGCTTATTAGCGCAACATGCTTACAGCAAATCAAACCTCAGATGGAGTCTTGGCACGGCCTGTCAAACTACCAAACAAATTTGGCCAAAGCTAGATTTGAGAAGATCAAAGGGACTGATTTCGCTTGATAGACCGTATATTTGCGATACCATAGGTGTCATCACGGGACACTGCTTAAAAGGTAGGCACGCAGAAAGGCTAGGCCTTTTCTCAAACGACTTCTGTAGGAGCTTCATGGACGAGGAGGAGGAGGAAACAATACTTCATCTCCTTTGTAGCTGCCCGGCCCTATCAAACAAAAGGAAGCTACATCTCGGAGCTTACCATTTTCAAAATCTCAGTGATTTGGCAAAAACGGAAGTGAAAAGCCTCCTCCGCTTCATCAAAAGCTCAAAATGGTTTTCCCCCGGATAGTAAGGAGATTGGACAAGATCCATGTGGTATCACAACGGACCAAAGTGGTCTAAGTGTGCTGGCGAACACCGGCAGCCACTCTAATCTAACCTAACCTAGCCGAAACCACCAGAGGCTACCAGCCACAACCGAAAAGATATCCGTGGTATGATGATATTCGCAAGTTAGAAAATTAGATGACAGATGAGGCACATATCAAGGCGCTATAATGCAACACACGAGCCGCGCGGGAAGAGTATCGAACCAGGAGAAGGGAAGAGAAGAAACGAAATCGAAAAAAAAAATTAACACTGAGCCTCCCAGCTCAGGGAAATAGAAGAGTCTCGTCAATTCTACAAGAAAGCCAAACAACTGGCAGCTGGCGTCAAACTAGGAACTCAGGCTCTAGTCATTGACGTACAGGGAATTGTAGATGAATTTAGGCAGCATTTCCAGCAGCTGCCTAATGGCGATTATATCGAGAGGGTGATAGGGTAAGAAACCAGCCCAACACCAGTCAACGAAGAGGAATCGCTGCCTCCCAATTTTGAAGAAATTAGATCAGCCATCAAAAACCTCAGGAACAACAAAGCATCCGGTTCTGATGGATCACCAGCAGAACTTTTCAAATACAGAGGTGTTGCGATAGAACTGTGCAACACCTCAGACCAAGTCTGAATGGATGAGAATATTCCCCATGAATGGAATATCAGCGCCATATGCCCCGTCTATATTAAATGCAACCCCATGTCCTGCTCCAACTACCGAGGCATATCCCTGGTAAATATCGCATATAAGATCGTATCCAGCATACTGTGTGAACGTCTTAGGCCTTTCTGCAACACACTTATCGACACGTACTAGTGTGCCTTCCGAATCGCCAAATCGACTAAAACCAAATTTTCACACTTATCCTGGAAATGACCAACGAATGTCAAGTCGTGACACACCATCTTTTTATTGACTTCAAGGGCGCGTTTTCCAGCATCCATCGATTGAAGCTCTATAAATCAATGGTGGAATTCGGAACTACACTAGACGGACACGAAATACAATGTCAGTTTGGAAACAGCTCATCTGAACTTTTCCAAACAAGTACCGGATTCGACAAGAAGATGCGCTTTCATGCGATTGGTTCAATCTCGTGCTGGAACAGATAGTGCGTAGGGCGGGAGGTGATACCGAAGGCATTATCTTCAACAAATCCGCCCAGCTACTGGAGTATGCAGACGACATCAATATTATTGGTCGCTCCTATTATGCCGATGTAGAAGCATTTACCGCCATTGAGGAAGAGGCGAAATGCTTTGATATTATAGTTGACATGGTCAAGACAACGAAACTATATGCTATCAACAAGCAAAGTACTGACGAGGCACGACTTTGGTCAAAATGTCACTACTGATAGCAACCATTTTGAGGTAGTTTAAGAATTCATCTTGCCCGGAGTCAACATCAACCTCACGAGTGACACCATAGTGGACATACGACGAAGACTGTCCCTAGGAAACCGATGCTATTTCGGATTAGCAAAACAAAGCACTTAACCCGAAAGTCCAAATGATTTCTCTAACGGACCCTAATCCTACCAGTCCTACTTTACGGCGCCGAGCACATGAACAATGAGCAGAAAAGCGAAGCAAATATTAGCCACTTTCGGAAGGAAAATTCTTCGTCGAATGTTTGATCCTCGCGAAGAAGGCGAGTGAAGGGGATGACACAATCGCAATCTTTATGAGCGGTGTAGTGAAAAGGTAAAAACGAGTAGACTTGAAATCGCAGCCTTCAGGTTCGAAGCGAAAAGGAAGACCGAACATCCGGCTTAAGGATCAAGCGATCGCGGATGTCTGAGGCCTTGGGCTGAATAACTGGCAGCAAAGTGTCCAGTATTGAAGAGCATCTCAGGCAGAGACCGTAAGCCTGTTAAGTAAAGTAAGGAATCAGATTCTACAAGGGGTGGACTGATCTGAGCGAATGACATAAAATCTGGTTGGTTTAACATAAAGAGGTTATTAAAGCTCTGATCACCATAACAAGAATATTACTTAATCTGAGATGATCCTCTGCCAATTCCCAAGGTGTGTATAGCCCCTAAGATTAATGCAAAAGCTATCATGAATTTGACTGATTCCATAGTTAACAAGCTGTGGTACTCCATCCGGGATTATCCTAGGGTACCCCTCCTAAAAGCAGTAATCTTTCCCCAGGAACTGGTGAAACGGACCTAACTGATAGTCCACATGATTTGTAACGGCGCATCCCCTACAACAGAACGCAGTTAAGGAAGTGCTACCAAAGCTGAATTGGTGTGGTAAGGCCCTAACAATTTTCAGTCGCCCGACGATAACTTCCAGCGATCTCGTAGTTTAGTTTCCCTTAAATTTAATAAATTCACTTACTTTATAGCCCTCTGCGAAAACGCAATCCCATATTCGCAGAACAGTTTCCACGGGCAGTACTTCCGCAAATATACAAATGAACCACTTACTGGCTATCACAGCGTACGGCAGACCTAAAAAAGAAAGCAAGGTTTTCACCTCAAGACCTTTTATGTAAAATTGCAACAACTCACCCAAATTCTCGATATGCCTATTCACCTCGGGCACCCGTCGAATGATCAGTTCCTTGAATACGGCTAAATCCCTCAAGAGATTCGCCATATTTTTCGTATGATACTGAGGTACGATATTCTCCACGATAACTTTGAGCAACCAAAACGATTGCTCCTCATCGTCAGTGACTATCACTAAGAGGCCTGCAATAGGAGATGAACAAAATATTCCAAGCCATCAAGTTGTTGCACATACCTGCTATGTAGTTCAGTCCCTGACAGTAGCCAATCTCACGATTATGATGGGCATACGCTATCAGCGTATTGTAGAGTTGCTCCTTCTTCGTGTCGAAGAAAATATTGTCTGGAAATGTTCGAGGTAGATCGATTTTTATGGAATCACTTATCTCTTTGTCATAGTTCACGTTCAGCAGATTACGATACAGATCTGGTGATCGTTCTCGAAGTTTATGCGCGCCAGATATTTTCATCCAGACGTCAGGACGGTAGGGACCTGGAAAGTAACATTAATTGTGGAATGTAGAGATTATGTTAAGGGCATATGTACCTGGAATCCCTTTGCGGATGAAACGCTTCAGTGTTGTATCGATGTTTGTGAGGTCTGTGTTCTTTTGGAAGAGTGTCTCCCATCGCATGCGTCGTTTTGTTAAGGTCTTCAGGTAACTCGACATAAATTTCTCGTACATTTTGTAATCAAAGTTGTCACCGCGTTTGAAGCCATATTCATCAACATCACTGAAAGGAAACAAGGAAGGGAGGTTATAGTTGAATAGGGTCATTCTTATAACTTTTAAATATAACTAGCAACCTTAAGGCGATAAATCTACAAAAAGCGGAACAAGGAATGAATCTTGGCAAGTTCTGCTAATCCACTAAAAAAAATGGTCCACACTGAGCAACACCTTATCAAAGGATTCATCTGAATCCCTGTCTACCTTAGTTAACGCACACTCTATGGGCTGCAAAGTATTTGATGACTTTCAGTCCCCCTGGCCCACTCAATCAGCAACATCAAATGTATCCTGGGTCATTATCGTCCCTTAAATCCCCTGACCTCAACGGATGTGGGCCCTTCATGCTATAGAAATTATGGGATACCATAATACCATTATGGCTGAAATTATAGAAACTGCATTTCATTTCCAACAAACTTTATTCCAACCTCGCAAAGACATGTTAGGGTATGAATCGCTTAAAGATTTCAGTCCCATCTGCCTTGCTTATTTGTGCGTTACATGTGCAAAGCACATGGTTGGGTGTTGTAGAACGAGGGTAGACTCTGATTGGCTCTAACTTGGCAATGCCCAGTGCTCGCAATTCTTTGTCCAAGTCCAAGTGGTACCCATCGGGTACTGGTCTCATCCAACCGGATTTGACTTGCTAAACGATAAGTGCGAGTGTTGATAACAAGACGTAAAACAGCAACACTATAATCACTCTGGTCAGAATGGCGCGGAATGAATACCCGGTCTGCCGTCCCAGGCGAACCTAGATAAGCTGCTTCGACATATTCGGACAACAAGTTATCTAGGATTTTTAAGGGTAAGTCAGGCCCCTTGAACAGAGATGGTGGCGGATGAACCGTAAGGTCAATTGGAACAGACCCCCAGGTTGGGGTTGTGCTTTGAGTTAACTACCCACCCATGGAAAAAACCATTGTTACGAAGCAACTAATAGCCTCGGAAAGGACTGATATTAAGGTTGACGACCCTGCTAAACGAAAAAAGGACAACGACGTTCGTATCTGCACCTGGAATGTGAGAACATTAAACAGGAGAGGTGCAGGCAACAGCTAGCGGAAGCCCTAAACTGCTACAAAGCAGACATTACTGCAATCCAGGAAATACGGTGGGATGGGCCGGGCAAAAAGAGGATTAAAAACTGTGACATCTTCTATGGACCGTGTTATAGTGAGCAGAAACAGCGACTATTCGAATGCGGATTTGTTATAAGTGCCAGACTTAGGCAAGAAGTCTTATGTTTCCAGGACATTAGCGAACGCATTGTAACAATCCGCATCAAGGCCAAATTCACCAACATAGACCTCATATGCGCTCATGCTCCGACGGAGGAAAAAGATGATACAACTAAGGATTGCTTCTACGAGCTCCTTGACAAAACCTATGAGCGACTACCAAAGGTAGGAAGAGCAGACATCAGACAACACGTCTGGTAACGGACTTAGGCTAATTGACTTCGCTACGGAACGAAATGCCACTGTAGCCAGCACACGGTTTCCTCACCTCGATATCCATAAGGGGATATGGCGGTCTCCAGATCAACGAACAGTCAACCAAATTGATCACATTGCGAGAGACAAGAGGCACGCGGATGCCCGAACATTCCAAGGGGCTAACATCGACTCGGACCACTACCTTGTTGTAGCCAAGGTAAGAATGCGGATATCCACCACGCCACAACAAACCAGAAATACTGTGAAAAAATTTAATGTCGAAAGACTGCAGTCGCCAGAGACCGCCAAGGCCTTCGCGCAACGCGTATCCCCTAACCTCTCGATTCACACCATACCACCAGCATCTCATTAGATCAGCCGCAACTGATGTGCTAGGTTTCTAGCGGCCACCAGCAAGAAACCCCTGGTTTGATGAGGAATGCTGACGGATGATCGCAGCCAAGAACGAGGCCTACAAGGCTAAGCTGCAGATGAAGTCCAGAGCTGCCATTGAGCTTTATTTGCGGAGAAGAAGGGAAGAACACCGGCTTTTCAGAAAAGCGCACAATCAAAGATATAGAGAGGGGCCACTCCAGGAACGATGTTCGCAAGTTTTTACCAAAGTGTAAAACGTCAAAGCCAAGGATACGAGGCTCGAAGAGAATCCTGTCGAGATGAACAAGGAAATATCGTTGTTGAGACACAGTCGATGCTGAGGATATGGAAGAACCACTTCTGCAGACTGTTAAACGGCGATGACGAACAACATTCCGCTGTCAGACAGAACGAATCATTCAATATTGGCAACGGCAGCGAGAACTGCCAACCACCCGACCTAAATGAAGTGAGGATAGTAATATCTAAACTCAAGCTTAATAAGGCCGCCGGAAATGACGGCCTTCCCGCTGAGCTTTATAAACCTGGCGGAGATGACTTGGTAAGTAACATCCACCAACTCATAAGCCGAATCTGGTCGGATAAAAGTATGCCTAAAGAATTGAACCTCGGCATCGTTTGCCCAATTCAAAAAAAAGAAGACCCTCTGAACTGCGCCAACTACAGAGGGATAAGTCTCCTCAACATCGCCTACAAGATCCTATCTGCCGTAATATGTGAACGCCTGAGTCTTCGATTCCTAGCCAGATGTCGGACGCAGTGGAGGAAGACCTCGCCTTAAGTTGCGCGCACAAGTAGAAACCGACCTCTACCAACTTGGAGTGCTCAATCGGGCTAATTGGAGAGGCATGTTGGTTGAGGCCCAGGTTCATCCCGAACTGTAGCGGCACTTAAGTAAGTAAGTATGTGCAAAGCATTCTAAATGAATCACCACAGTACACATACCTCCTAGATCGACATAACAGCTCTTTCTGAGGATATAGGTTTAACAACATCCACTCGTTAGAGTGGAGTGTACTACTCCTTGCACGAAGGCGGGACCTCCTCCTGTATGTTAACTCGATATGGCTAAGTTGAGTATTGAACTACACGAATGATTTGTCAGATCATCGCGAGAGGAGGGCCAGTGAAAAATCAGTTAGGTGTTGCCACCGCTGGGAATCGAACATATACAGAACATAACAGAGAAGGGACTTTCAATGGCATACAAACAGGACAACTGCAGATAAGCGTTTAATTCAATAGATTGTATCCATGCTAGTATCTTTCATTAAATACTAGGCAATAGTAGCTTAATAGCGTATCTCCGCTCTACTCTGTTCTGGGTTAGGTTCATAAATAAACTGTCATTCCGAATAGATCCTGATAGGACAAAGATAGATTCAACTACGAGGTGATGATCTTATAGTGTATAAGTGGCATTTTCGGTTTAATGATGGTCTCAAGGCCAGCTTCTCTAACATTCGTGTGTGCGAATTTTTTATACAAGGAAAGGGATCTCATGTTTAACGCTGATTGCGAACGGAAAATTAGAGAAGCTTCACTTGACAGTTTTATGTAAAGGGTGATCCAAGTAGAGATACTTTTTTCAATAGCCTTTTTTGACAGATCACGTGTGAGTCGTGTCATGCTGTCATATTATTTTTGTTTAGTATTGTTTGGCATTTCATAATGGAAAGACTTACGCGTGAACAACGTTTACAAATTGTTCAACTTAATTATGAAAATTCACGTTCTGTGAGGAATGTGTTTCGTGCACTTCGCTCAACTTATGGTCAACATAATCGGCCTACTGAGCGTACTATTCGCAACACCATCACCCATTTTGAGACCCAGCATTCATTATTGGATAATATTCGACCGAATAGACCACGTCCAGCACGCTGTGAAGAAAATATAGCGGCCGTAGCTGAGAGTGTAGTCGATTCGGCGCCGTTCGCAGCAACTCGAAACATGATAACCGACTATTTGATGCCTGAAATTGAAGCTCGTGATCTCGGCAACATTTGGTTTCAGCAAGACGGCGCCACTTCCCACACATCGCATCAATCAATGGACTTATTGAGAGAACATTTCGGTGAGCACATAATTTCACGTTTTGGGCCGGTCGATTGGCCACCAAGATCGTGTGATATCACACCGTTAGACTTTTTCCTGTGGGGATATGTAAAGTCAAAAGCTTATGCCGACAAACCCGCTTCGATTCAGGCCTTGGAGGAAAACATCACGCGTGTCATTCGCCAGTTACCAGTCGAAATGCTCGAACGAGTGATCGAAAATTGGACTCAACAGATGGACCATCTGCGACGTAGCAACGGCCAACATTTGATAGACATAATCTTCAAAAAATAAATGCCAAAGAATGTTCTTTCGAATGATAATAAGCATTCTCCATTAAATTTGAATTTTCTGAGTTTTTTTTCTTTAAAAAAGTAGGGAACCTCGAAATGGATCACCCTTTATTTGGATGTTCGTGAGACTTTCGCAATGGGGGCACTAAAAAACAAGATAGGTGTTGTTACATGCGGGATTCGAACCAGGAACCCCGTGCTTAGTAGTGCAACGAGGTCACGTGAGGTCACGGGCTGCAAACTGTGGCCTTGTTGTTAACCTGAGCAAAACAGAAATGATGCTTGAAAAACCCAAATACCAGCCTTAATCTCTCACGTGAGATAATAATGTAAAGTATGCTTAACGTGAACACCTAGCCATTACAGCTCTTATTTCACAATGGGCCTACTTACAATCAGCCCTATCGCGGTATCCGAATACTTCGTCGGAGGTTCAATTTCCATTAGAGGTCATCGAAAAAAATAACACAAATGCAACAGCTTCACTTTACTTTACTTATATTCACTATATACCGCGAAGAATTTGTGCCGGAGGAAATCGGAAAAAGAATTCCACTTAGCTGTCAAAAATTTAACGAAAAATGCTCCTGAACGCACTTCAATATAATTCGCCGGGGTGCGTTACAAATTGTCGGAGAAATATTCCGAGCAGCTTTTCGGAAGAATGCATGGAAGCTAAAATCCTCGTACAAAATCGGAGAATTTTCCGCTCCGATAAAAAAAGAACCCTAATGCCGAACACATTACATTGGTGCACATTTGAAAATCATGTGTAAGGCACTTACGCCATTTACCATATGGACGTGCACCTTCATGAAGCTGGTTTTGGTTGGTTCAGGATGGGGCTTCACAGATCACATGCTATAACACAATTCGCCGCATATCGCCCTAGTACCGAATGACAGGATACCTAACTTTCATTTGGTTTGGGCTTGTGAGCTTTACATAATCTTGCCCATTATAATATTGATGATCACATGACGGTACTTATTCCGTAACATTCAAAACGATAATTGTTGACATATTATGGCAGAACGGATCTTTATGTCGATTTTAAAGAAAACCTATGCCGCTGTAGTTTACTCTTCTGTTTCAGGATCTGTCAAACAATTTGTGATTCCATTCTGTAGACAAACTTTTCATCCGACCAATTTTTGCTAATGATTTGGTGAATGTCCTTTGCCAAATCATATCTAGAGGTTTTATATAACTCGGTAGAAAAGCCATCCTTTGAAGCAACCCTGTTAAACATTATTTAAGATATTTCTATCCTCACTTAATTTAGGTCGAGTGAATGGTTGTCATCACCTTTTCACTGCAATGCAGGAGACGTCGTTCTTTCATATTATGCTCAACATCGACAGTGACTCAACTACGTTTTTGTTCTGGCCTTGTATCCCTGGCTTTGACGTTTTGGAATTTGGTTTAACTTTTGAACATAACATCATTCCTGGATTGACACTTATATATGTCATCGATCGTAAGGTTTTCTTGTTCTTTCCACTTCTTCCTCTTCTTACCAGCGCGTTTTTATATTGTCGTTATAGATGTCTTAATTTTACTCTTTCATAACATGTCCAGTTACTGCAACATGGGCCTTAGTAAATAATGTAAATATGTTGTAACCTGCTTTTACCCATTCCATCCAATTGTATTTTCTGGATGGAAGTAATGTTTTATATGTAGCAGCAGATCATCCGCTATTTATTTGGCTGCCGAGGCTTGCTTCATCCGAGGGTTGCTTCATAACAATATTTTTGAAGTGATTTAAAAGTTACCGTTTAGCACCAGAGACTTATTTCAGAATTTCCGGTGCCAGTCATTCTGACAATGTACCGATCCGATGTATGCAATTTCCAACTGGCAACTCACTTGTAATGGTGGTCGCCATTGCAGCTGTCAAAAGTCATTGTTTAGCAATACACAATGGCCGTATTCCTTTGTAGTAAGTTAACTTTAAATTTTGATTTTACTGAAATCATTCAGCCAGTCATTTCCCCTCTAATGTCACGTTTCTAAAATGCTCGGTTGACTAATGAGAACAGGGCTTCTTATAAAACACAGAAATCCGGAGCACGGATTATAAACAGTCCTCAACATGGACTGTCGCTGATTCAACCATATTATCATGGACTTAAAATACACAAAAATGTATGTGTAGTCACAGCTACAATATCGCCAAGTTAACGCCAATCAGTTTCTACAATCGTCTACAAGTTTGTTTTTTTCATATTTTGGATAAAAGTCAACTGTCATATCCAGCTTAGTTCTAAGAAAAACAATTAATTAAAAGCACCTTTAGCACATTTGATTGTTCACTAGAAACAGTAAAGTGACAAAGCCTATTAGTGGCTAGTTGTCTACTGGAACCAAGTACCATTTGTCTAAACACTTACTTGACACAACCACGATCAAGTTTATCTTCAAGTAGCGTGTCGTGTCTGCGTTAAGTTTTAAAATGTCATTCATTGAAACAACTACCAGCAACTTTCTACATGCTTAGTCCAAGGTGAGGTCAATGCCTATATTTTTTTATGACTAAGAAATTCTTTATATCCAAGGATATTCATTATCGGATCGCATTGTCCAACGATTTGGAGGTAATCCTAAAAATACCCCTGACACTAATTGAATTTTCCTCCACCATCGTGTATTCATCGCAAATAATCAAACTAATTCTATCAAAAATAAAACAAAAACACCTTCCATTCAACCAAAACGCCCATTAAATATTGAAGCATACATATTTATAAATAGTTAATCACAAAAAATAACTCCCTTTCCCCTCCTCCACCACCGCCCCCTCTCAAATAGTTGACAGTTTAAATTGATAGCATACAAACAAACGAAAAATAATTTCCTTCTGTGCTTTATCAAACATCGGACAATCGCCCGTGATTTCATAACTTACCGCAGCGATAAAAAGAGCAGAAAACATAATTTAAATCGCATTACGTAACCTTTAAGTAATGACACTCAGAATCGTGTCAAAATTGACTCGGAAATGTGCACACAAGAGCATCATTTAGATGCAGATGGAGACACAAATCGGAGCAAGTGTCAGAGTGTGTTTTTATTTTTTGTGTCATCATACTTCATGTCGGGTGTCATCATGCCAAGGCACTAAACTGAACACACATCTGTCACTAATGCGTTGAACTGTTCAAAGTGGAGGTTCGAGGTCAAGATCTTACGTTATGTTGCGCGTTATCAATTTCTGTGTGGGTGAACGTTCCCGCCCTTGCCTTTAGTGGGCGTTATCGCACAGAGGTTGTGTTTTTTCTGCAATTTTATTTTTATCTGTCTTCTTCAAAGCTAGGAGTGGATTTAATTTTTTTTTGTTATTTTTAGCAGTAATTGACCCCAATCGAGTTGAATAGTTCTTGTGGTGTTTTAGTTCGTGACAAAATTCACTTTTCATCACATCAATGGGAATTTATTTACTCACACTTTTTGCTGAGAGTGTGTTTTTTTTATATAAGCCACATGCCTAGCATTTTATTGCCTCTCTAAATTCTGATAAGGATTGTACGCTTGGCTAATCATGTATGTATGTTCTGACATCGTCTGTTTAATGGGATTAACGTTTGAAAATTTGTCATTCAGATTTGCAGCTACTGGAAGTAAACATAATGTGAATATTTGCGTAATATTTTCGTGAGTTTGCGACTTTGTATAGTTTTACACTTTTTAAATAATTTGTGTATTAGCCATATTATTTAGATAGCCGTTTGTCAATACGTAAATCGATAAAAAACTGAACATTGTTTACAGTCATCATTGAGAAAAAAATTCCTCTCGCAGATGACACATCTATCACCTGTAATCACCATAAATTCATCGACCTAACATAATTTACATATGGAAATCACCTGTCGTAGTTGCACTGGTCATTTACCTAACATATGATACGTAACACATATGGAAAGCTGTCATCGATTTGGTTTTACCTTATTTGATAGGGTGTGTTGAATTTGAGGTATAGCCAGTTGGGCTTTAGGAATAACGGTTGTTAATGGTGTTTTCTTGAAATAATAAATTCTTTCTTATCTTCAGGGTGCGCCATAATGAATTATCCAATCGGGAGCCATCGTTTTTTTTTAAATGGTGACAAATGTCAATTCATTTTTTAAAGTGATATATTTTTGAAAATAATTTGAAAAAAAAACTTAAATGCAAAACATGACTGTTTATTCTAATCCAAAAAAATAGCTTTGAAAAATAGGGTCATGCATTTTGGTCTACTCAAAATACAGGGTTTTTCAACAGGGACGCTACAAAAGTAGAGCGACAGGGACAGCAAACGACGCCATATTTCTTGCCGCTCTTTTGACATTTCTCTTCAGTAAGGTTTGCCATTTCATGATAGAAAGATATACGAGCCAACAACGAGTCGAAATTGTTAAAATTTACTACCGAAATTCGGAGTCAGTGGCCTCAACGTTAAGAGCGCTAAGTCCAATTTATGGTCGTCATAATCGTCCTAGCAGAGCAACAATTGAGCGTCTAGTGGAAAAATTTGAATCCACAAAGAAGTTCCCGTAGTGTCGAGAATATTGCTGCCGCTGAGGCTTCAGTTGAAAAAAGCCCAAATGTGTCTCTCACACGTCGTTCTCAAGCGTTGGGCATCTCTGTGACGTCGTTGTGGCGAATTTTGCGAAAAGATCTTAGCCTACATCCTTACAAGATTAAATTGACGTAAGAACTGAAGCCGCTTGACCAGCAGAAGCGTTGTATGTTCGTGAATTGGGCTGAGCAACAACTTGAAAATGATTCGGATTTTCATCGAAAAATCATCTTCAGCGATGAGGCTCATTTCTGGCTGAATGGTCAGGCGGCAATCCACACGTACTCCACGAGTCATCATTGCATCCCGAAAAAAATACGGTTTGGTGTGGTTTATGGGCCGGCGGCGTCGTTGGGCCGTACTTCTTCCTTGATGATCAAGACCGGCACGATACTGTGAATGGGAATCGCTACCGTTCAATGATAACCGAATATTTTTGGCCCCAATTGGATGATATGGACATGGGAGGACATGTGGTTCCAACAGGAAGGCGCCACAAGCCACACAGCGAATGTCACAATCAATTTATTGGAAACCAAGTTTAGAGAACGTGTTATCTCACGAAATGGTCCAGTCGCTTGGCCGCCTCGGTCGTGCGATTTGACGCCGTTAGACTATTTCCTGTGGGGCTACGTACGAATATCGAACGTGAAAATGCAACAGTATCGGCCGAATTATGCTTGAAAACCGTCGAAAATTGGGTTCAGCGGCCATGCAAAAGAAATCGAGTTCCATACATAATAGCATCGAACGTACTTTCACAGGAATAAAGAATTTCATTGATATCCAAAACCGTTTTTGTTTTATTTAAAAAAAACTTTTGTAGCGCTCTTATTGAAAACCCCGATATATGCCAAAAATCTGTTTCGACATTTTTTTATGTTGCATTGCTCAAAAACAAGGTCCGTTCGCGTACAGATAATGTTAACGAAGATCAAATTTAGTTTCGTTTATTTTATCGCTATTTTTCCTTAAGCGGAATTTTGTCTGGAGAGATAATGAAAGGATGAAAGTATGACAGCTTAGGAGTTTGACAGAAATCAACAAAAGCATTCTTAATTAATCAAAATGGTGGTTGTGTACAGTTGTTTAGTGGCTATCATTGGTCTACTAAGCGTGGTGCTTAAATATCATAAAGTAACAACACCTTCTATTGTCATCTTTCTTTCACCTACTCAACTTGCAAAATTTTAATAAACATTCAGGAGTATTAAACTGCAATGAGAAACTTGTCAAATTTTCCGTTCGGAATTTTGTTTGCGACTGAGGCTGTTGGCGCTGTTCTCATGTGCACCCGAATCACATTTTTTTATGTATTTTTATATTTCTATATAAATTCGGTTTGCAGTGTGAGATCAGTATCAAAGAAAAATATCTTGCGACTGTAAATTTGACAGCCACACCGATAAGCTAGGACACAAAGTTACCCCGAAACAATAAATCAATAGATCACCGGATAATATTTATTCAGTGAGAGCCTCAATCTTGCACAATCCCCAGGGCATTCAAAGCACAAACTATTAAGACAAGACAAGACAATGCGATACTAGCGCTACGGTGGCGAATATTTTGAACACACATAAAAGTTCTAGGTGAACATCTATGCACCAATCAGATGGATTCAATTTTAAAATAAACGGTCTTTCAGTATGATGAGGGCTGTATCGGCGATCCAATGACGTATCTATGAATACACATCATGCCCTTGGACTTTCTGTTCGTTCAGTGAGGCAAATTCGGTACGATGAGCGATGACCTTCATTACAATCAGTAGTTGGCGATTGTGCAGAAATTCTGCAAACGCGACTCCAATTCTCAGAGTAACCCATGTGAGCCACTTCTCGAAAACGTTTTAGAGAACGAAATTGGTTTTTAAGTTGAGTGGATGGATCAGCATCCGGGCTCAGTGGCGCGATGGTTAATGCGATGAACTGCAGCGCCCAAGGTCTTTGTTCGATTCCCAACCGTAGCAACATCTAATTGATTTTTTACTGGCCCTCTTCTCGTAATGATCTGACAAATCATCCGAGTAGTATCAATTGTCAAGAAAAACTTATCTCAACTTAGCCGTTCGCATTCGGCATAAAACAGGAGGTCGCGCCATCGTGAAAGATTAAACACGCACATATGAATGGTTGTGAGATAGCTCGGCCCTGTATTATGGATGGGTCAGCAAAGAGAACATCCACTACTGGGTGGAGACCAATCCCAGCAAAGCACTTTGCATTCACCTTAAATCACAATGTGGTGCCCAACAGCTGATTTTTTGAAGAACATCAAGTCACAGTGACAGTAAATTCAGAGTATGTGAGCATGTTGGAGGACATTTGTTGTCCATGACTTGATGAATTGGACTTTGGTAACATTTAGTTCTAACAGGGCGGAGCATCGCCTCACACTTCAGGTCACCGGTGGTTGTTTTGAGGAAATAATTCCCGGATCGCCTTATCTCAATAAGAGCCGATTTGGAGAGAGCAGCGCCTTGATTTGCCCCGTTGGGAATTTGTTTAACTCTTGATTGTGTCTACCATCCAAGAACTCTACAAGACGACGGAGAAGGCGTTAAACAGAAGCTCCCATCCTTTTTCCCAAAATTAAACTTTGCACACTCAAATGTTCGAAGAAGGTAGGTTTTATACCCTGCATTGATCGTTAATCCCAGATACTTCATTTCTCCACAACACAAATGCTCGACTACTACACATATGCTTCGTCTACTTAATGAGAATCATGAATTTTAGGATAGCATAGACCTCTTCATGAAAGACATCACAAAGAACTCTTAAATGTCAGATTCAGTGGCATTCATTTGTTGGCTGAAGCCACCGCAAAGTTTCGGTTTTATAGAAGCTCTGAAAGCAGCGTCTCGGACGGTATATCCATACGATAGGTCGTACAAAGAACATCAGTTCACCTGAAGACGCTTTTTTTAAATGGAAAATTGTGCATCCTGTGATGAAAGCATCAAGAGAATGATGAATAATCTAAGACCAGGAGTAGGTCTTGCCCGTACCTAGGAAAGACAGGTAGGTACATGTTTTTTTTCGTAAGCTTGTTCCGACAAATAAAGTGTTTTGAGACTGTAATCCATTTTTTGTACAAACTTTCCTCACGTGGGGCGCAACTAAAGAGATCCAGGAGCGCCCTGAGGGGATGCCTTCTGGTTTGTAATGGTTTGTAAATATTTTAGACTTCTCGATTTTTGTCCGACTTATGTAAGATGTGGGGCAGTGGAACTACATCGATTTTGTTAATTACTGGTTCTAAAACAACATATCCCGCGGTTAGTAGCCAAGTAGTCAGCTACTGAACCAAGTTTCTATAAAAATTCAAAAATATTTAGCTCTCTGAGATAAGTTTAAACTGAACTTCTTGAGTCAGTTAGGTTGGTCTTGATCTTCCTATAAGAAGGCGGTTATTT
Source organism: Rhingia campestris (assembly GCA_932526625.1). Taxonomy (NCBI): domain Eukaryota; kingdom Metazoa; phylum Arthropoda; class Insecta; order Diptera; family Syrphidae; genus Rhingia; species Rhingia campestris. The sequence continues at coordinate 12,197,450 of OW052183.1, forward strand.
TGAGAGGACTAACCAAAAAAAAACATTATTGCAACACCATTGAGGGTGCAGCTTTCAGGAGCCTTGAGCATAGACAATAACAGCCATAAAGAATTATAGGCAGACTGTCCGCCAACATAAAGCACAAAAGAGGAGATAGCACACCACATTTCTTCAAAACCATCATTACGGGGAGTTCTCATGATTGAAGTTTGCTTAACCAGAGATTGCTCTGATAAACATTTTTTCTACTTCTTGCCGTGTAGCTGAATTACTGAGTTAGATGTAGCTTCACCGAATGGGGATGAAGAGGACTGGTGCTTTCTCATTTGCAACCGGTATGGAAAGCAAAGTTTCGCTGTTCAGAGGGTATACTAACTAAACTTACTTCATGACTGAAATTTATTTAGCCAGGATTGGTCAGATCAAATCAAACAAAATCTGAAATCACGTTCCATGCTACACAAGTTGTCAAAAATAAAAGCAATGTGAAACGTGTCGTCGCCCCGTGAGGATATAAACGGGGTATTCATTAATGTCTGGAAGTCGTCGTAAAGGTTGTAAACTTACAACGCGACATGCTAGTTTAACTGTCAAAATCGGTATAGTAAACCTTTTGTAATAATATCGGGACTTTAGCACACGAATTGGGTATATAAACTGAGACAGTAAACATCGTAAATTATGGAAACGCTATTGTGACATTTAACATAACAAACAAAGTTGCTAAATTAAGGAAGTTATTGATGACCGTAACAGAACAAAAGCTAAAATTCCAATAAAAAAAGAGCGGTTGACCACAATATTTATCGATCACGATTTAGGGGTGTGTTCATGAAACATTAGTCGTAAACCTACAATTTTTCGTACGTTGTAAACTTGCGACATTGTATCATTTGAGAAAGACGTTTGACAATCGATGGGATAGGGTATTCCAAGATTCTCACAAATGCCTGTAGTCTTTCCATCTTTTTTTATTTAAATTGACATTTCATCATTGACTGCCGTAACATGGTAGCGATAGATTTACATGTCAGATATTCACAAAATTGCGAAAAATTTAAATTCAATACCGGCATCATGCGAAAAATTATCTCTAAACATGTTGCCATAAATGTAGGTCATATGGTGTAGTCTAGTTCTCGGAAAGCAGAAGATTTATACGAGATGCAGCAATAGATTCGATTTTTTTTTACAGTTTTTGTTGTTCTTTATTGTTCTATGTTATATCAAGAGCTTTGTGCTTTCAGGGTTTTTTTTTCAAACAAAAAATGTCACTCTGAGCTATATATAGCTGCGCGTTTATGTACGCGTCCTTGAAATTCTTCACGGAAAGGAAATGCCTTTGGAAATGCTTCAGGAATTTTTCATTATGAATCTGTAGGTGGGATTATCCGATATTCTATAGGAACTTTCTGTGTGTGAACGTGAATGTTAATTTACAGACCACAAGGCTTTTAGAAAAGGATTTGAATTCTTTGAATTTGAATCTAAAGAATGGAAGCTAGCGAGTAGACCTGTGTTTTATCTGGAAATTTGTGACATTAATAAACGACCATAAATAGTGCAGTGATTTAATCGTGCTTGCTACCAAAAGCTAAACAATAAAAACCCACAAAGTTGCGTGTAATTATATCACTGAAATCAGGCATAAATAAGCATAAGGAACAATTACTTATTTGCAAAGTGTGTCAATTGTCAATTTTTAAAGTATTTCTTGCTCTCATCTTGCATAATCATGTCCCCCCCACAAAAACGTTTTGGCTCCGGCACCAGTTCTACCCGCAAAAACTCATCGCAACTCTCTCTCTAACCAAACCGCAAAATCGCAATTAAACCCATGGAAGACAATCACAACACCTGGGAACAAAAAATGGACGAGAAATTACGAAAACATAGTGAGTTTATTATCTCTTTACTTGCTCAAAAAATGTCCGAGAGTGGTTTTCTGGTTTTCGAAAAGGGCACAGTTGTATGACAGCCTTATTTAAAGTAACAGAAGATATGAGACAAGCGCTTGACAAAGATCATATTAACTTCCTAATTTTGCTTGATTTCTCCAAAGCGTTCGATATGGTCGACCAAAATGTCTTATGTCGAAAACTCCATCGAAACTTTAATTTCTCGTCGAGCGCCGTGAAACTTTTATCTTTCCATCTTAAAGATAGAATGCAGTCCGTACAGGTAAACAACGATTTATCAGACCCCCTTCCAACGTCACGGGGCGTCCCACAAGGCTCAATTCTGGGTCCTCTTTTGTTCTCTCTCTATGTGAATGAACTCCCGTCTGTTGCTAAACACTGCTAAATTCAAATGTACGCTGATGACGTGCAAATGCTTTTGAGTTGCCCTCTCGGTTTTATTGAACACGATGTGAGTTGTATAAACGAAGATCGCGAATATATTGGAATTTAGTCCCAACAAAATGGACTCCTTCTGAACCCTAAAAAGTCAAAATCTATTGTGGTATCGAAAAAAATTGTCCACGTGTCATACTTCCCGTTTGTGATGCTAAATAATACACCAATTGAGTATATGGAAACTGCGAAAAACCTTGGAATGGTTTTTAACCGTACCCTTACCTGGAGCAGTCATATAACTAAATACCGTAGTGGGGAAAACCTATGGCATCCTCCGTACAATGTGGTCAACACAATCCTTCATTCCCATAAAAGTGCGGATCTTACTGGCAAAAACTCTGATCATACCAACTCTGATCTATGGTTGCGAGATATATTCTCATTGTGACTCAGTGAGCAAAAGACGGCTAAATGTCGCGTTTAATAGCATTATACGATATGTCTTTGGATTACGTAGATATGATAGAGTTTCGGGATTTTCTACATGTCTTCTCAACATGACTTTTGAAAACTTTCTAAAGTACCGCGCTCTATCTTTGCTATCTAAAATCACGGTTGCCACTTGAAAATAAAATTTGTTACCAAAATTTAAGAAAAAGCGACCAAAGTACTTAAAATTTGAAAACGTTGTATGAAATACACCAAAAATTATAGAGTTTGCCATTTTTATACCCTATCCCATAGGGGTATATTAGTTTTGATACATAGTTTGTAACATAGAGAAATAATTTAGCTACATATACCTCAAAGTATATGGATCGATTCAGAATCACTTGCTGAGTCGATTAAGCCATGTCTGTCTGTCCGTCCATCTACATGTCACCTATTTTTAACCCTTTTAAGCTTAGAGAATGAAATTTGGTATATAGAATTCTTTTGCAGTGAAGCAAAACAAGTTCCACGCCCCTTTTTTTTAGGAAAACGTAATTTTTGGCTTAGACAGCTAGAGCTATGAAGGCAAAACGCTATCTATCATCTTCTCGGGACTGCTGAAGTGAGCTGGACCAATCAATATGGCTTCCAATTTCGCCTGGTCACTAGCTTAATGGCTTCAGTTTGGTCGGTTATTTTACAATTATCACGTTCCATATGGGCCTCAAATTTTCTTAATATTCGTTGTTAAATCTTCATCCCTAAAGCGTAAATTGGTAGCACCAGTGATCTCCATTTCGGTCAAGCCGATTTTGGGACAGTTTCAATTCCTTACCTTATTGTCAAGCGGTTCAATGAACAGCAGGTTTTGGTGAACATTTTTAGTAGAATGCTCCGCCCAAGCTGACGCAGAACAAAAGTGTATCATGGTTCTTGATTATCACTTTTTTCCCATTGGGGGAAGACGAAATGCTTCATGCAACATAAGGAGGTGTTTTTTTGGAGTTGAGTATTCCTGTGTATCCGACTCCCCTTTATGAAAGTTATACGTCAACTAACTACTATTCCTGTCCCTTTGGTTTCCGAAATACTTCTGCGATTGCTCTTCTCTTTTTTCTAAGAACATGTTGAGCGTAGGTGGAGATTCGGTTTTAGCTCTGCTCCAAGTCCACTTTTTCGGGGCGTTTTTAGTAAAAAACGTGTTTCGGAAATTTTTTAAAATATTTAAAAAAAAATTCGATGCAGGATCATTGGTTATGATAGTATAAGCATTTCGTCTTTAGATCATTTTAACCCATGCCCACTTTTTGGAGGCGTTTTCCTACCCTACCCCATAGGACACGCAGGAGAAAAACGTTGTTTTTTGTCAAATCATAAAATATTTTGATAAACTGTCTGAGCAATATGTTGTGAACATTTTTTTCTATATTTCATCGCCATAAAGCCCACATTTTGGAGATACCTATTAATTTTAAGGATGGGATGGGACAGGGTATTTAACGATCCGCACAGCGTATTGTAGCCTTCGCATATGTTTGATTTAAAGTTTTCATACAGCGAGAGCGACTTTTGCTTTGTTTAAATATAAAATATTTTAAATTTTCAGTCATCTGTCAACAAATTCACAAAATCAAATGAAGAAAATGAGTATTTAGTCGTGTGTCGTGCGTATATTTATGCATCGTTTACATATGATAAAAGAAAGTCGCATTCCATGCATTCAATTTTACTAGAACAAACAAATTAAAGTTCGTGTTTTTTTTAATTTCCTTAGAAAAAGCGACCATGTGTACAAAAAAATTACCAAGCGACCAGATGAAAAAAAAGTTTCCAAATTTGGACGCAAATGACCAATGAGGCAACCGTGTCTAAAATCCTTTTAAACCAACAACCGCAATATCTCTCTGATATGATACGCACCACCGTATTGCAAAGAACGCGTTTGCTTATTCACCCGCGCTATGCTTCCCTTACATCCGAACGTCAATTTTTCGTTTACTCTTTTCGTCTATGGAATTCTTTGCCGCATAGCATAAGAGAAATTAACAACGCAGCAAAGCTCAATGATAAACTAAAATTTTATTTTTCGAACTTATAATTAGCAACATGTTATAAACTCAAACTCCTTTTTTTGTCTTTTTCTTCAATTTATGAATCACATATAATTTCCCTTTATATTCATTAATAACAATTTGTCAAAAACCTATTAGCTTTCATATTGTTAATCTTAAACTTATGTCTCTTTCATAAGCCAATCATGTCTTAATGTACATAAGAATCTAATGAAAATAAACAAATAAAACCAATAAATAAATAAATAGTGCACGGTGGTCAACATTGATATTTTGATTCTTGGTAGCAATATTATATGTATTTTAGTAGATTTTTAATATAACGTGTTTTTTAATGCAGATATTAACGATACAACAATTAATAGGTCTAACGATTGCAACAGAAATCCACTTTATTCGATTCAGCAGAAAGGGTTCGAAGTCTAAATGTTCTTTGGAAATTGGCGACAGCAAGCATCAATTAGGACGGTTTCAATGGATCGATATGTGAGCGAAATCTTATCCCCATCGACCTCAACACTATGTTGAAACCTACACCCCAACGTAAGCGCTTATACCTGCTGGTCTTTATGCAAAATAGACTATTGGCAACGGAGGATCAACAGGGGTTGGGAGTGAATTGCCATGAATACATCGGTTTATCAAATTCGAAACAGTAGGCATCACGTTTGATGATGAAGAGACGACGATCTTACACTTTACACCATCTACGGAGCAAAAGTGAATCAACCGCGGTGTGCAGACAGACGGCCAGACATAGACACTCTCGCCACAACACAATCAGGTACAGGAAAAAAACATTTTAAAACAAATAAAAAAAAGGAGGTACCACAGCTCGTCTTTAACGTAATGTGCACATTTTCATCAATAAGCCATAAATGCCAATTGTGAGGAGTACCCTAAACTGTGTACTTAGTAGGGTGTAAAACCAACAGAACCACTATGAACAAATTGCCTGAGATACTTTAATTTCTGCCAAATTGCCAAAGCTGCCAAAGATCCGTTCTTCAAAAGAGACTCATGATGTCTTCGACAATATTTCGATAAGCACATCGATTTGGCCTCTAAGTAAAGAGACTTTGATCTTTTGCTGTCAATGTCGGGCCACAGACTACGAGTTATGTTTTGTTCCTTTGCCAATTGGTACTTACTTTACTTAATATCAGGCTCCCGACCCGTGAAGAGTCTCTGCCTGAGACACTGCAGCCTTCCTCATCCTCCAGTTGTCTAGACCGCGATATCCGCAATGGCTTGGTCTTTGAAACGGAGGTTCGGTCTTCCTTGCCCTCTTGAACCTGGGGGCTGGGATTCGAATATCGTCTTAGCTGGAGCATTATTGTCCATTCGCTCGGTGTGGCCGAGCCAATGTAGTCGACGCGTTTGGCGTTTTAGACTACATCCCCAATTGGTACTTAGCTAATATTATCGTGGCACGATCAATGAAAGTATAAGGTCGGTAACTTTCCGTCCGCTAGTTATGGATTGTATTCAGAGCCGCATCTGTCCAGTTTTTTTTATTTCCTTCCGCATGAGATTGTCCGGAACCCAGCATATTAGTTCCAAGTGATGGACTCATAGTTCTGCGTGTCAAATGACAAACTGGGAAAAATTTCGCGTTTAGAAAGTAGAATGGTATGTACAGATTTCTTAACTGTGTAGATTTAAACCCTGCAGTATTCTGTCAGTCGAAAGAACGGAGATCCTCTAATAAAACTCCAGCTGCTGTTCCATTTTCTATCTTCAAAACATTTGTAAAAATTGGCATATCAGTCCTGGGTGAATCACAATCCTTTCTGAATAGTAGGTAAAGAGACTTTAATGTTCTTGTCAACGTCATATCATTTCTCGTAATCACAGTTCTGCCAGTCTATAAGCTACTGCCTGCCGACCTCCAGTACGCTCTTCTGAACCTTAACGACGAAGTAAAAGATTTTCGTAAACAAACAAAATGTGTGCTTCTGGGACACTGAGAACCCACGTATCATTCAAGAAGAGCCATTACATCTACTCAAAGATAATGCATTGTGCGCCATCTATCCCGGAGGAGACATCGGGTTTTAGAAGGACGCCATCGGTAACTCGCTTAGAGTATCTGGTAAGCGATAAATGTTACTGGTAAGCGATAAAGCGAACAATACAACTGCGTACACAGCTCACACGACAGTAAACCTTCCTAAGCATGCAATTCCGGGAAGTATACTTACTTATCGAGCTCCTGACCCGTGAAGAGTCTACCGGAGACACTGCAGCCTTCCATCCTCTACGATCCCTGGCTCGCTGCTTCCAGTTGTCTAGACCAAGCTTTCTGGCATCCGCGATGGCTTGGTCTTTGAAACGGAGGTTCGGTCTTCCTTGCCTACTCGAACCTGGGGTCTGGGATTCGAAAATCCTCTTAGCTGGAGCATTATTGTCCATTCGATCGATGTGTTTCGGCTTTTTGGACTACATCCACATCTTGGTACAGCTCATAGAGTTCGCGGTTGTATCTCCTCCTCCATACGCCCTCCACGTGCACAGGACCGGCCGGAAGCCACACTGGTACATGCCGATTAGTGTGTTGCAGAACGGTTTTAAACGTTCACACATTACGTTGGAAAGGATCTTGTAAACGCCATTTAGCAGGAATATGCCTCGATAGTTCATGCAAGACATAGGATCGCCTTTTTTGTAGATGGGGGATATGGAGCTGATAGTCCAGTCATCGGGCATGTTTTCTTCCACCCATACTTGGTTGATGATTCGGTGTATGCTCCCTACCAAAACATCACCACCGTATTAAAAAAGCTCCGCTGGGAAGCCATCAGAACCTGCGGCCTTGTTGTTCTTAAGCTTTTTTATAACTAGGCCAACTTCTTCTATATTAGGTGGTGGAACTAGTTCTTCATTGACTGGACGTGGATTCTCTTCTTGCCCTATCACTCTCTCTACATGATGCCTAGTTAGCAGCTGTTGGAAATGCTGCTGCTTAAACACATCTACTATTCCCTGCGCTTCGGTGACTAGGTTTCCTTCGCTGTCTCGTAGAGCCATCGTTCCGATTTTGTAGCCAGCAGCCAGTTGCTTGGCTTTTTTTTATAAAACCTTCGGATGTTGTTATGATCGTCCGACTCTTCGATCACCTTGAGCTTGGAGGCTGCGTAATCTCTCTTCCTTCTACGCAGGGTCTTCTTTTCCTCCCTTCTCCTGGCTCGATACTTTTCTCTCGCTGCCCTTGTTTTGCGCTGCAGCGCTTTCTTGTGTGCATCTTCTGTCACCTTTTTCTTGTACACACAATAATCATCATACCACGGGCTCTTTCTCGGGGGTGGCTGGTACCCTACAGTGGTTTCGGCTACCTCCTTGATGATGTCGCGATACTGGCACCACTGATTGTTGGCGTCTGTGGTAGGTGAGTGCACAGAGGAGAGTTTCATACTCAGGCGCTCACTGTAGGAAGTACATAAAATGTCTCGTTTTGTCGATTTTCAATGGCCTACAAGCCATTTGACAGCTCGAGACATATTTCTTTGGGTTTTTTTAAAGTAAAGTCACGGATATATGAACAACGGTCCACAGAGCCTGGAAGCTATCAAAAATAATATCCGACAAGGTTGCGATATCTAATCGCTGGAAGTTCTCACCAAAACTATTAAAAAACGGTATAATAGGTAAAAATGGTCATGAACAATGGCGTAGCCTATTTGACATTTAAAAGTTTAAAAAAAAACACAATATCGAGACTTCCTGTATTTAACTGTGAATTCCAACTCAAAGGTCGCCTATGATTTCAAATTAACTTTAACTGATTTAAATACAAAAATCCAATTCTAGTCAATATCAAATGGAAACTACAGCCCCTCATCTAAAACAAAACCCACAACTTTCCAAATTTGGAAAACCACGTTTTATACCACCCAAATATGGAAGCAAAGCAAGAAAAATTAATTGCGCCTTCAGAATTTTATATCGTTTATCCTAATCGCGTACTACCTAGCGGTTGGCCCTCTTCCACCGCCGACACCGACTACAAAGACCTAAGCTTTCTCTACAAAAGAAAACCCACACCAACTCTGGGTAAGTAATGAACCTTTAACACTACACAGCCACTGTGCACTGCACACACAATTAAATCACCAAGAGGACGGGTAAAACTGACGTTTTGAGAGCCACTGCTGCCAAATTGGGCACAACGTAGTTATTGAATGCATTCTACTGTACCAACGAGTAATGTTCATGGCACCAGCACGGCCGGGTCAGAGATGGGTGTGTCACATTCAAAATGACAAAAACGCTGTACGTACGGGTTTTTTGGTGTTGTCACGTTTTTCTGCAAAAGAACACTTCTAGGAGAATATAACACCAAGCGTGTACCTGTACACAGAGACGTAACGTAACTAATTGCCTAACACACTATAAGTGGAGTTGGAAGCAATTAGGTCGCTGAACTAAGGTTGCACCGCAATAGAGATACCAAAGACCGCAAGACCGCGAAGAATAAGAAGGTTATTTCTATTAAATAAAGTATGAACTAGTTAAGCAGTCTTTTTTTAACATACACTTTCTGACAGTTCATGAAGTGCCCGGGCCTAGGGTAATAAAAAAAAGTGTACAAGAAATTGAACCAAACTAGTACAATTGCTAACGACAAGCGGGTAATTCAACTAAATTAAGTGGATTCTTTTTTTCTTTTTTTTGCGAGATGAGAAATTATTTTAATTGGATTAAATTATGCTCCATGGGAGGCACATGAATAGGTCAATGAAAGTGATATCAGCGTAACATTCCTATGAACAGCTATAGGTAGGCATTTATCAGTAATTTGGTTCGCAATGAAGTTTCTGAACCATGAATAGTGAGAATCGAAAATTTTCATCCATCCGAAACCAATTCTATTAAATTCATGGTCATGGTAGTGATGCCAAATCAATTTTTAAAGGTTATTTAAATGAGGAGTGTCCTCTCACTAAGGCACTCATTCTCAGGCGGCAGCGGAGAAATTCCCTAGATGGAGTCAACGGTGGCGCCTACAGCTCCAGTTTGATCGAACTGGTTTGAACACCAGGCCTATAGGGATTTCCAATACTGAGCCAGGGTATTTGAAAAGAGATGGTGGCGGAGGAGCCCTCAATGGGTCAACGGCAGCGCTCATATCCCAAAATGGGCTACTGACATCGGTATCTCCGGCCCGCTGTCCTAGGGTCAAAAACAAGGGCGGCCCTACAGGTTAGGGGTTGTGCTTTGGGTTAACTACCCAACCACGGAAAAAAGATTATGTTATGAAGCAACCAATAGCCTCGGAAAGGACTGATATTATTGTTGACGACCATGCTAATCGAAAAAAGGACAACGACGTTCGTATCTGCACCTGGAATGTGAGAACATTAAATAGAAGAGGTGCAGGCAACAGCTAGCGGACGCCCTTAACTGCTACAAAGCAGACATAACTGCCATCCAGGATATACGATGGGATGGGCCGGGCAAAAAGAGGATGAAAAACTGTGACATCTACTATGGACCGTGTTATAATGAGCAGAAACAGCGACTATTCGGATGCGGATTTGTTAAAGGTGCCAGACTTAGGCAAGAAGTCTTATGTTTCCAAGACATTAGCGAACGCATTGTAACAATCCGCATCAAGGCAAAATTCAAGCCTTATATGCGCTCATGTTCCGACGGAGAAAAACGATGATACAGCTCCTCGACAAAACCTATGAGCGACTAACAAAGTACGATGTTAAAATCGTGCTGGGAGATTTTAACGCAAAGGTAGGAAGAGAAGACATCTTTAGAAGTATTGTCGGAAAACATAGCCTACACGACAACACGTCTGGTAATGGACTTAGGCTAATTGATTTCGCTACGGAACGGAATGCAACTATAGCCAGCACACGGTTTCCTCACCTCGATATCCATAAGGGGACATGGCGGTCTCCAGATCAATGAACAGTCAACCAAATTGAACACATTGCGATAGACAAGAGGCACGCATCCAGTATTTTGGATGCATCCAGTAAGGATGTGGATATCCACCACGCCACAAAAAAACCAGAAATACATACTGTGAAAAAATTTACTGTCGAAAGACTGCAACGTGTATCCCTTAACCTCTCGACTCATAACACGCCACCAGCATCTAAAGTCGAAGAACAAAACAAGCCATTAGATCAGCTGCTACTGATGTGCAAGGTTTCTCGTGGCCATCAGCAAGAAACTCCTGGTTTGATGAGGAATGCCGACAGATGCTCGCAGCCAAGAACGAGGCGTACAAGGCTAAGCTGCAGGTGAAGGCGAGAGCTACCATTGAGATCTATATGCAAAGAAGAAGGAAAGAACACCGGCTTTTCAGAAAGAAGAAAAAAGAGCAAGAAAAGCGCGCGAACGAGGATATAGAGAGGTGCCACTCCAGGAACGATGTTCGCAGGTTTTACCAAAGTCTAAAACGTCAAAGCCAAGGATACAAGGCTTGAACAGAATCCTGTCGAGATGAACAAGGAAATATCGTAGTTGAGACACAGTCGATGCTGAGGATATGGAAGAACCAATTCTGAAGACTGTTAAACGGCGTTGACGAACAACATTCCGCTGTCAGGCAGAACGAACCATTTAATATTGGCAACGACAGCGAAAACTGCCAACCACCCGACCTAAGTGAAGTGAGGATAGCAATATCTAAACTCAAGCTTAATAAGGCCGCCGGAAATGACGGCCTTCCCGCTGAGCTTTATAAACCTGGCGGAGATGACTTGGTAAGTAACATCCACCAACTCATAAGCCGAATCTGGTCGGATGAAAGCATGCCTGGAGAATGAAGCCTCAGCATCGTTTGCCCGATCCACAAAAAAGGAGGCCCTCTGAACTGCGCCAACTACAGAGGCATAAGTCTGCTCAACATGGCCTACAAGATCCTATCTGCCGTAATATGTGAACGCCTGAAACCGTTTACCAACAACCTGATATGCCCTTATCAGTGTGGTTTTAGGCCAGGAAAGTCCACAATCTATCACACTTCGGCAGATCCTGGAAAAAACCCAAGAAGTCGAAATCGATACCCCCACCTATTCATCGATTTCAAAGCCGCATACGACAGCATTTATAGAGACGAACTATACAGAGCCATGTCTAGTTTTGGTATACCGCCCAAACTCGTCCGTTTGTGTAGGATGACGATGGAGAATTCTCGCTGCACCATCAGGGTCGGAAACGACCTTACCGACACATTCGATACCAAAAAAGGATTAAGGCAAGGCGATGCGCTGTCATGTGACTTCTTCAATTTGATTCTTGAGAGGATTGTGCAAAACTCCCGAGCAAACACCAGAGACACAATTTTCCAAAAATCGATGCAACTACTAGCATACGCCGATGATATTGACATCATTGGTAGGACTCAACGTGATATCATAGCCACGTTTGCTAGTATAGAGAAGGAAGCTGCAAAATGGATTAAGCAGTAAATGAGGTTAAGACTAAGTATATGCTGTCAACACGAAAGGACACACAACATCGACGAATTGGACAGAACGTCGCCATTGACAGATATAACTTTGAGGTAGTACGGGACTTTGTCTACCTCGGCTCCGCTATTAACTTTGACAACAACATCTCGTCAGAAATCAAACGAAGAATAACTCTTGCCAACCACTGTTTCTTCGAGCTACGAAGGCAAATTAGTAGTAAAGCCCTCACTCTAACTACTAAGGAGATCCTATATAAGACCCTGATCATCCCAACACCAACACCAACGAATATGGTTTTCGAAAATAGGAACATTTATTGTATGTGTGGTTTGTGATACGGAAAGAGAAAAAAATAATGTTTTCCAATAAGTAAAGGAAGTAAAATGGCAAAAAGCATTTTTTTCACAGTTACCTATTTGCGAACAGTTGTGTTCGGATTAGGAAACTCGGTAAAAATTAGGTTCCCTTTCTCGAACAGTCCAAAACCACTAGTTAACTTCAATTTCAATTTGCAAAACATCATGGAATATTACAAATGAATGCACTAATATCATAAAAGCACAGTTGAAAGTACAAGGTGGCGCAAAAGTAATCCTCCTATCAGAAAATGCTATAAATTTTGCGATTGGCCCCTAATGTCAGTTCTGTTTTGACATTTGTGTAGTAAACACATGCGAAATACACGTTAATAAACAATGTTACGCTACACTGCTCCAGAACGCGGAATATTGGTGACTATTTATTTGAGCAATAATCGGTCGGTGACTTTGGCACAACGTGAATTTCGTCGCAGATTTCCTAGCCGTCCAACGCCTACTGGTGAAACACTGCGACGTTTAGCCGCTCGCCTCGAAGAGACTGGCACAACACGAAATGCTGCCAGGCGTGGCAGACCCCGGAGTAGCCGTTCTGCAGAGAATATTGCTGCTGTAGCCGAAGATGTCATGGAAGCGCCGTCGACATCGACCAGATGACGTGCCACGCAAATGGGTATCAGTCGACGGTCTTTACAGCGAATTTTGGTACAAGATTTGAAGATGTTTCCGTACAAAGTCCAGACGATGCATCAGCTGTTAGCTGCTGACCGCCAATCTGGTCTAACATACGCTCAAGCCATCCTTAATCACCACCAACAGGAAGATGATTTTTCATCAAAAATAATCATGAGTTATGAGGCCCATTTCCATCTTAGCGGGTACGTAAATAAGCAAAATTTACGCTTCTGGGGCACTGAAAATCCGCGTGTAACCCACGAAGAGCCATTACACCCGCTCAAAGTCACTGTATGGTGTGCTGTTTTCGCTGGAGGAGTCATCGGACCTTTTATCTTCGAAGACGTCGCGGGCCAAACGGTTACTGTCAATGGTGAGCGCTACAGAGCAATGATCAACGAGTTCTTTTTCTTTTTGCAACATGTGGTTTTTTGGAAAACATGTGGTTCCAACAGGACGGTGCAACGGCACACACTGCACGTGCCACAACCGATATGCTGATGGATGCATTTCCCGGGCGCCTAATCTCCCGTTTTGGCGATTTGCACTGGCCAGCAAGATCGCCTGATTTGACCGCTCCAGACTTCTTTTTGTGGGGCTTTTTGAAGTCGCGGGTTTATGTCAACAAGCCTCAGACTCTTGCAGCTCTTAAAGACAATATCCGGCATGAATGTGAGGACCTATCGCCGGTTTTGGCCAATGTGATGGAAAATGCCATAAAAAGGGCTCAAATGACAATCAACTGTGGCGGCGGCCGACTTGATGTAAAAAAAATTAAAAGACCAAATAAAAATAATCCACAAGAAGAATCAAAGTTTTTCATTTTTTTTAAATTACAGCCAAAAAACATCGGAAGGTTATTTTTGCGCCACCTTGTACTAACCCGATAAATTTAGTTCTAAACATATGAGAGGCTACAATCCGCTATGCGGATCGTTGAATACCCTATCCCATCCCATCCTTAAAATTAATATCCTCAAAATATAGGCTTTATGGCGATGAAATACAGAAAATGACATTGTCACAATATATTGCTCAGAGAGTTTATCAAAACCTTTTGTGGTTCGACAAAAAACAACGTTTTTGTATTGCATATGCCTTGGGGTTCATCATCATTCATCAAGTGGCGCTACAGTCCGGAATGAACCTGGGCCTCAACCAACATGCCTCTCCAATTAGCCCGGTCCTTAGCTAACTGCCTCCAGTTGCGCACTCCAAGTTGGTTGAGGTCGGTTTCTACTTGTGCGCGCCACTTAAGGCGAGGTCTTCCTCTACTGCGTCCGACGTCTGGCTGGGAATCGAAGACTCTGCGAGCCGGAGTATTGGTGTCCATTCGTTCTACATGTCCTAGCCATCTAAAACGTGCAATGCGGAGTTTTTTTTACCAGGGGCATGTCGCTGTACAGCTCGTATAGTTCTTGGTTGAATCTTCGTCTCCATAGCCCGTCAACGCAAACGGGACCGAAGATGCCTTGGGGTAGTGCATACAAATGGTTTTTGTAGGAAAACGCCCCCAAAAAGTGGGCGTGGGTTGAAATGGTCTACTGACGAAATGTTCATATTAATACTACCAATGATTTTGCATCAAAATTGTTTTCTAAAATTTTCAAATTTGGCCAAAACAGGTTTTTTTTATAGAAAACGCCCCCAAAAAGTGGGCGTGGCAAAAAACTTTGTATTGACGAAATATAGATATTACGATTCTATAAATATGCTTTTCAGACACTTTTTTTAAAATTCCTTACGGTTTGGCCAAAAACTGAGTTTTTCTTAAAAGGGGGCGTGGCAGTGGGCGGATTTCAAAAATGTTTACACTTGTTCTGTAGGCACGGGCGAGGATCCTATATAGCAAATTTCATTATCCTAGCTCAAAATTTAAGGCCTAAAAATCGGTGACGTACAGACGGACGGACGGACGGACAGATAGACTTGGCTTAATCGACTCAGCTAGCGATTCTGAGTGGATCCATATACTTTGAGGTATATGTAGCTAAATTATTTCTCTATGTTACAAACTAAGTATCAAAACTAATATACACTAGTCGGCATAAGTATTTTGACGAAACCTTTTTGTGTGACTATTGAGACTAACTTTGCTTGGTATCGTTAAAACAACGGTGCAAAAATGATGCGCGAAACAAAGAATCTATTTTTAGCTCTATGCATGCCAAGTTTTGTATTGTTTACCTTTTGCATTCTCTTTCTGCTTATAAGAACGCATGCAGACAAAGAATTTTTACGTGGCATAAGTATTTTGACGGAAACTTTGTGTAAATATTTTAACAGTTTTGAGCACGTGATAACCAAAAAACTTGTGTAGTTAACTTTAATTTACATTAAACGTTGATAACAAAATAAAAATTTATTAAAATTTATTAAAAACCATGGGTAAAACGGCTGAGTTGAGTTTGGTTGTCAGATCTTCAATGGTAGCGAAGTTTAACGCTGGAACGGCAGTAAAAGACATAGCAAGTGAGTTTAATGTGTCGCGTCAAACTGTGCACTATCAAATCAATAAGTTTAAAAAGCATAATGACATCACAAACCTAATGAGATCAGTTTCTAAGCGCAAAACAACGCCCACTGAAGACCGAACCCTTCTTCGGGAATTTAAAAGAAATATATTCCTGAAACCTCAAACTGCTGTAAATCAATGGAATTTGACGGCAACGAATCCAATCAGTGAGCGCACTGTCCGACGACGTTTAATGGAAGGAGATTTTAAAACATTTAAAGCTAAGGACGTGCCGTACATATCAAAGGTAAACAAGCTTAAAAGACTGTCTTTCGCAAAGGAACATCTGCACAAGCCAAAGGAGTACTGGAGAAGCGTTCTATGGACAGATGAAAGCTCCTTTGAGTATAACTCATCAAAAAACAAATTTTACGTTAGATTGCCAAAGGTAGAAAGGCAAAAAAGACGCCCCGTTTGTCAAAAAGTGAGCCATGGTGGAGGCTCTGTCATGTTCTGGGGATGTGTTGAGTATAATGGCCTGGGTGAATTGGTTCCTATCACCGGCTCGATGAACCAAGGTCAATATTTAAGAACCCTAAATGATAATGCCTTTCCTTCCGGAGGTAGGCTTATTGGTGAATCATTTATCCTGCAACAGGACAATGCCCCATGCCACAAAGCACGGATGATAACTAAATTTTTGAAGGATGTTGGTGTTGCCACTTTGGACTGGCCACCTCAAAGTCCAGATTTAAATATAATAGAAAACGTCTGGTCTCTTTTGAAACGCAAAAGAACAGTTTCTTTAAATAAAACCAGAGAGGAGACGATTTCTGAGGTCACTTCCCTTTGGGAAGAGATATCTCCAGAGATTCTTCAAAATTTAGTAGATTTAGTACCGAGACGCCTTCAAAAAGTTATTGAAGCCAAAGGAGGTTATATATTTTACTAAATTCTTGTTTATTAATTTACTTTTGTTAAGTTTAAAATGTTTTTTCTTAGAGTTATATACTTGTCAAAATACTTATGCCAACACACGAAATTACAAATTAATTTATATCTTTTTTGACTTCTATGAAAAAATATTTGTTTGCCTATTTTTAAGTTTGTATTAGTTATATATAAAAACAAGCTGGCCCGTCAAACGTTGTTTTGCCATTATCAAATGGAATGACCGCCTACAGCGCCACCTGTTGAGAATTTTTCAATTTTTCTTTTTTCCTAAACCTTCGCGGAGCAATTACGAACAAATCCGCAGAAGGAAGTATCCAATTTGGTCCAGTCGTTTTCGAGTTTTAAGCATCCGAACAAACCAAGATCCATTTTTATATATATATGAAAAAATAAACATGAATTCTTGTCAAGCCATTTAGAAGTTAAACTCAAAAATGCACGATTTTTATTTCGTCAAAATACTTATGCCGACTAGTGTACACCTATGGGATAGGGTATAAAAAAAACTTTTCCCAAACGTACACTGAAACTTTTTTGTTTAAGAAAAACAGATCCACCACATTCATTGAAACCCATTAGCAAACTTATAAATTTTTTTGACATAAGATACATTAGTATGAATGTGATGCTTGAGGTTATTAAAAAAGGAATATGTACCTATACGTACAAGTGTGCTGTGACAAAAAGCAGAAACGGTAAATTAACGATAATATAACGACTTTTGGTAAAAGTGTTCGAGAACTGGGGATGTTCGGAAACAGGCGACTCTACCTCACAAATTATAGAAAAAGTCAAAACTTTTCTGATACATACCGTTATTGTGGAAATACATTTTGCCATTAATAAGCATAGCTGATAAAATATAAACCTAACCAATGTTGTGTACCAAAAACAAGTGAAGAAATTTATTTCGATTAGATGGACATCAGATAAGATATAAACATCGGGGTTGCAAAAGTTGATACAATTGTACTGTTTTCGATGCAATCGACCTTGCTTCAGTACACAAATACACTTTATATAAAATTCGATACAATTTGTGCTGCAGCTATTTTAATAGGTATTTTTCATCAAAATATGTTTTAAAAAACCAAAACATCACATAATTTTCTTTGCTATCAAAAATCCGTTCGAATTTATATGAATACTACTGAAAGTACCAATTTTCAATTAAATTTCCTTGCCATTTTTGCCTGTATACAGTTTATCAGCTGTTTGATGATTCTTTTTGGACCTTCCAACTGTCTTCTTATATTCTCGGATCTTAGAGTAGAAAAATGTCTTTGTACAAATGGACATTATATCGTCGGTTCAAAGGTGAAAGTCATTAACTAATAAAATATACAATAAGGAGATAATTCAATTTAAAGACATTTTGGGTTTTAAAATTACAATTATGCTGATAAAAATGGATTTTTGTTTTAAGCTTGTTATTTGTTTTTACGCACTTGATGCCATACTTTCTATAAGCAAAAAAACAGTTAATTTACATGATTTTAAAAGAAATTTACTTAATGTTTTTAACGTGTATGGGATTTCGAACATTATTGTATTGTACACAAAATTATTTTTAGGGTATCTATGTATTTCAAATAATTAAAAAATTTTAGTTTCGAATTTTAAATCACTCTCAGTTGATCAGGTTCTTGCAAGGGCTCTGCATCTTTAAGACAATGGGTTGGAAGGCCCTTATACACGCACAAGCTCTTTCGGAATGTTTGACCAAATCCAATATTTTGGTTTTGATACGGGTAACTTACCCTGGTAAATGGGTGTAAGTGCCACAGGAGATCCCCCAAACAGATATATTTTTATAGTTGAAATTTTTTTGCGTTCGTTCGTTAAGTGGCGCTACAGTTTTACATGTCCTAGCCATCTAAGGACCGGTTTTTCAGTGCTGAGTTAACACAGAGTTTACTAACCCCGGAATAAATTTAATCTAGAGTTAACTTATGAAGCAGTTTTTCAGTACAAAATTAAATTTGACTCTGTGTGTGGTGATTTCATTTGGTAGCATTCATGATTTATCGATTTTGCTCAGTTATCACTTTCCCCAAACAAATGAAAATGCTTTTGTCGCAAACTTGCATGTCTTTATTTTCTTAAAACAGTTTAACTCAAAATTTCATACAATTTCAAGTCGCTTAGATTTGCATTTAGTTTCTCAAAATTAAATTAAATGTCCACATAAATGGAATTGGTAAAAATGTTTGCCTGGTATTTTATAGTCTGTCAAAAACATATTCTGATCATTTAATCCCGGGGTTAGTTAGTTAGTTAGTTAGTTAGATTGGCTGTTCGTACAAGACGAAACACAATTAGCGCTGAGGTGCGCCGTTTTGATGCCAAAAACTCGTGCGGTTAAATGTTATGTCTTGTTGTTAGTTGGCGTGTACTAAATCCAACCAGTGGCATTAAGGAAGGCGATCAGTTCTTTGATCGTTGTCTTGCTCTTGACAGAGCCGGGCATTTGCACAGAAAGTGAGTTAATGTTTCCTTCTCCCTCACCTCCTTGCAACTGCGACAGTTGGTGTTGTGGGGTATACCCATTCTCACAGCATGGTCACCGATGGGCCAGTGTCCAGTGGTAATTGCTATCACCCTGGAGACTTCCTTACGGGATCTTCTTAAGATGTCCCGTGTTTTAGTCTTGTTGTAGCGAGGCCACATATCTCTTGAAATGGCGCACCCACTGAGGTTACGCCACTTATTTTCTGCTGTTTTAAGAGAGTGTGTGTTGATATTATTCATGATAGTTTTTAAAGGAGTAAGAATGCCGATTGCGCGTGAGCTGGGAAGGGACGAGCCCAACCTGGCTAGGGCATCAGCCTGTTCATTTCCATCTATGTCACTGTGGCCTGGAACCCATATGAGAGTGATACTGTATCGACTCCCAATGGAGGCCAGTTCGTTTTGGCATTGAAGTACTAGTTTTGATGACGTCGATACCGAAATAATCGCCTTAATAGCGGCTTGACTGTCGACAAAAATAGCGATATTTTGCTTGGGAGTACTATCGTGTTTAATCGCGTGACATGCCTCCCTAATAGCCAACAATTCCGCTTGGAATACGCTGGAGGAATCAGGGAGGCGAAACGATTTTTTTTATTTTTAGTGTGTCCGAGTAGACACCTGCGCCCACTCCGCAGTCCATTTTGGAGCCGTCGGTGTAAATAAGTGTGTCAGTTTGGGTATTGGTAATCCCGGGGTTAGCTCTAGATATAAATCGACTGAAAAACGGCTTTCTCTTTGACTTTACTCCCGAAACTAGGATGATCTTGCACTGAAAACTCGGCCTTAAAAGTCCTTTTCAAATTTTAAAGACTAAATTTTAAGACAAGAACATTTTGTAGGGAACGCCTTGACTTCAAAGACTTTAACTCTATTTTTTGTAAATGACGAAATAGAAAAAAACGAAATCTTGATATGACAAAACTAAGTGAGATAGAGATTTTTTTCTTTTAAGAGAAATTAAATGCCTGCTCTTAATGATTGTTATAATTTCGAAATTCCTGTAAAAATTACAATTATGCCTCGGTTATTATTTCCAGCTATAAAACGTGAAAAATCATAGTTATTTTCTTTAAAAAAAAAAACATATTTTCACCAATTTTGTTCCTACTTTTACCTTTGAACTGACGATATTATAATTGTATAAAATAAATAGCTTATCAAAACACCAAACAACCAGTACAGTTTCAATACAATTTTTTTTAACTTTCAATACAATGCTGAAAAGCCAATTTTCATCCCTGATAAACATGTGCCTTCAAAATTTTACTAAAGAAAGTATTCTTATCATTCAGCTAGAAACACCTGACGGAGTTCTTCCCTGTTGCATAGCATTTTCCACTCCATTTCTTACAACCACTCTATCCCCTTTCATAATTTCCCACTCTATCTAACAAAATTAATAAACACGGTACTACGGTAGTAATCTACTATCTATCCATGAAAGAGGAGAAAAGGGGGTGTGTTTGTGTTACATACCCACGTAAACGTAATTTGCTCCTTTATTCATTTCATTTCATTCAATAAAAACCCGCGCATCGACACACTCACAATCTCTTGAACGTGCAAAAAAAAAGGTAAACAAAGGAAATTTGTATTCCCCCTCTTCCATGAATTACTACAAGAGTCGCTCTCAATGAGTGGTTTAAAACAAAAAAAGTCCTTTCCCATTCCACTCAAACATCAAAGATCGATTTGAGTGCGAATTTAAATGCGATGGAGACACTTCTCCCATTACCACAATTTTATCGCGAAAATTTCATTACCAAGCGATTTATTAAATTGAGCCAAATTAATTATTCTATTCACGTCTGATTGCAAGTGATTTCCTCTTTTTTTGTTTTTGCTACTTCATAACTTCGCAACGGGTAAAATGACACCTGAGGAAGGAAAACGAAGCAGCCCAACCCACATTTTCTTCGGGAACTAACCACACACAAACTTACCTAAATTGTGAACTTGCTGCTGCCATAGGAGGGATGTTTTTCAAGATTACACTTAAAATTTATTAAATTCTTCAATTTCACTCAATTTTAGTTTTGTTAATTTTTTTTTTTTGTTTGAGAACGCACGCACACACACGGTATACAGCCGAGAAGAGAACGAAATTTCAGGGATTTCTGGAGGCGGATTTCGCAAAAATTCTGCTACCGCAGAAATGAATCACTTTTGTGGGTGATTCTGTTTTTAGAGAACAACTATTTGGAGAGTAGGATTTTCCGAGGAGAACACTTTCAGTAGAACATTTTGTTTAGATTTGTCGGTAGGGAATTTTCTATCGATAAACGCAATTGCTACGCCCGTGACACTGTTTTCCCGTTCACCGTTCGCGTTGATAAGCGCGATAATACCTTTTTTGCGAGAGACTGAGCTAGCGCACAACACCAGCAAACACCTGCACGATTTTTTCTCGACTCTCATTTCTTTTTCCTTCTTTCGTTGGGTATTTCTTTAGTTTTGCTTGTAGTCGGTTGAGAAATGGGAGATGACAAAATTGTTGTGGAAGGTGGGAAATTGTGCTGATAAAAAGGTGGATGCAGAAATGTCAAAGGCAAACAGCTGTTCTGTGGATGGTTGCACACTTTGTGGATTGTGTTTGAAGCACTGTGGTATGATGACATTTACTATTCGTTGTATTTTGTTTTATTAGGAATATTCATGCAACGCCGGAAAGTCGTCGTAAACGTTTTAAACGTGATAAAAATACGACGTGATAAATGAACTGTCAAAATTTGTATGGGATATCTTTTCCAACAATATCGGAATTTTCTCACAGGAATTGGGTGCATAAACTGAGATGGTAAACGTTGTAAACTTTTGAAATGCTCTTTTGACGTGTAATCAGTCACTTTGACACATTAAAATATTATCGAGAACGGAAAAAGAACAATAGAAACAAAATTCTACCAATAAATAAATAACTGAAATGAGATTGAATTCAGTAAGCTACCATATTATATTATGTGGTGCAGTTTTATAGTGCTTACACACCGAATCATAAACTGAGTTTTTGGCAAAAAGTTTACGTAAACCACTGGATGCTTTCACACCGACTCTGACCAGGTTTCGTTTGACATTTCAATCAGCTGTGAATTGTGATACTAGCTGCAACATTTGTGTGTGAAAATATTGTAATTGAATAATAAGTGAATTCTTATATAATCAAACTAATATTAGCATTTGAAGTTCAAAATTAAACAAATCTAAAGATTTTGACAAAAGTTTTTGACTCTCAAGCCCGCCGCTTGTTTTGTTTTTATTTCATCTGGTGTGTAAATTTCTGAAAAAAAAACATTTGTTTTGACAGCGAGTTCATCAGCTGTTTTGTAGGACGTGTGGGACACGTGTAGAATGTATGAAAAGGTGTGTTCTTTCCAACAACCTGGTTATTTATGAAAAGGTTATGAGAAGGTTAAGTCGTAACCTACTAGGTTTTGAGAACTGACAATGTATGGGAAAACTCCGTTTTCGATGAAGGTTTCAAGTGTTTTTGCGAAAACTCAGTTTATGATTCGGTGTGTAAGCACTATTAGGGTCGTTCATGAAACGTCGTCGTAAAATTATAAACTTTCTCACGTAGTAAAATTACGGCGTTGCATGAATACCCTTAATAATTATTCTGAATAGATATGAGTAAATAAAAATCTATAAATATGGAAAAACGAAATTGCAAAATAAGTTTTGGCATATAGTTTGATATTTACCTTGCCATTCATTAAGATTTTGCGTTTCACATCGCCTCACCTCATTTTGCAGTTGAAATCTAAAATCCGGAATACGGCCATTGTGTCGAAGAGTGCACAAAGCAGTCCAAATCGTGATTATGTTTTAGCGATAAAGCTGGTGCCCAACTAACAATTATTCTTCTATAAGGTACACATATTTAATTCCCACAAGCAATTATTTCTATAGGCCTCATATAGTACTTGTGCGTGGAGGTTGAGCATTTTGGCAGTCGATTGTTTGGGTAGAAGCTTGTTTAAGACATTATGCAGGAATATCACAAGCATAACCGAAATTATGATGGCGTAACTTCTGTAAGGTTGTTTTTGGGCTTCCGGAGATGTATCATAAGTTAAGATGTTTCGGTAGAACTTAGCACAAGTTAATCCGAAGCATAGCACGTATAGAGCTAACGAAAGAAGGCTTAAAAAAAACTAAGGTTAAAAGATCGGAAAAAAGGTGAAAAGATCGGGACAAGGTGTAAAAATTGGTAAAGAAGGTGAAAAGATCGGGAACCTACCGGAGAATGAGTCAACACGATTCAAGCACTGGGTTGTATTTACTCGTCTTTCATGCTCGTGGGTACAGCCTAGTGGATAGCGTGTTGGACTACGGTGTGAGAGAACGCGGGTTCGAATCCCAGTAAGATGGGATAATAACGGATTGGGTTTTAATAATTATAAGAGATTAAAATTGAACTGAATAAAAGTTAATAACATAAGAAAATAATAAAAAAAAAATAATGTTATTTTTCAACTTCGATAAGGCTTGCAAATATTTTCGGAATGACCGTATGGCCTTTTATAAACAAACAAAGATATTTCATAAAGGCATATTAGAAGTATTTTAAGAAGTCTTGTAGAAGTAAATAGCTTCCTAAAAGTGCGCCAAATGTTTTTCCGTAAGACTTCCTACAAGTAATATTGCAGGAGGGGAAATAGCTTCGATATTGCTTTATCGAAGCGAAATTGTAAGTTGGGTGTAAACCTGATTGGCAAGGTTTTACAGGTCTTGTAAAACCATTCTTGCAAAAATGACAACTTTTTTGAATAACTTAATTTGTTACGTCTGCTACGCAACTGAGGACGTACGTTAATGTAGCTAAAGTGAGAAAAGGTAGCAGACGTAGTGGTATCTGTCAAAATGTATTTTGGGTTGCTTTCTCAACAGAATAATTTATTTTGCCCCGAAATAATTAAATAACATGCGATGAATATTCCGAATTGATAAATTGTGTGTGAGAGAGGATAATAAAAACTCCATAATTATTGTTGCAAGGTTTGGTTTATTGCTATTGGAAAGTTGAACAACGGAAGAATACGAGCGCTCTGCGATGAGCGCATTCATCAATTATCGTTCTTAAGAACACCACAGCATCCAGGCTTCTGGCACATAGTTAAATTCTCAAATTGCAACAGCAATACAAAATATCTAACCTAATTTATAATAGATTTGTATTCAAGATCCAAATATTTCTATGACACCAGACTGGTTTCTTTAATTTAGTGCATGGACCACATCTACAATTCGCACGTTTTTTGATTCTGGTTAATCCTATTCCAACACCATGGACATGTATATGCCCATGACATTTGAAATTTAACGTTTTACATGTAGGTAGCATAAATGTTATTTTTTTGTTTATAGCCTTTTGTCAATTTCAAAACGAAAAAGAAAAAAAATAAAAAACAAAAATAGCCAAGCAATGTAGCAACGCAGCATGCTGTTTACGGGCTAAATTCTAAACTTTATACAGGTGGGTCTCATAAATACGGTAGGGAATAAACATTTCCCCTTATTTATCAGAACTCGCTAAAGCGCATCTGAGAGGTTTGTTTAGTTATGTAATGCATAAGTATCTATGTAGCCTTTATTCAGGGTAGCACAAATTCTTATTCATAAAATATTTCCCCTTCCATAATAGTTATATACAGGGTTTGCATAGAATAAATAAAATAGGAAAATATATTACAATTATCCGTTGTACAGCTCTTAGGATTAACCATTGAATAATTTATATGATTGCGAAAATCATAGCGACCACTTTGCTTAAAATTGAATCTTTGATAAATCTGATGCCTTATAGTGCTTACACACCGAATCATAAACTGAGTTTTTGGCAAAAAGTTTACGTAAACCACTGGATGCTTTAACACCGACTCTGACCAGGTTTCGTTTGACATTTCAATCAGCTGTGAATTGTGATTTGTGATACTAGCTGCAACATTTGTGTATGAAAATATTGTAATTGAATAATAAAATGAATTCTAATATAATCAAACTAATATTAGCATTTGAAGTTTAAAATGAAACAAATCTAAAGATTTTGACCGCTTGTTTTGTTTTTATTTCATCTGGTGTGTAAATTTCTGAGAAAAAACATTTGTTTTGACAGCGAGTTCATCAGCTGTTTTGTGGGACGTGTGGAACACGTGTAGAATGTATGAAAAGGTGTGTTCTTTCCAACAACCTGCAACGAGATGACGTCTGCGAAGTGGTTATGAGAAGGTTACGTCGTAACCTACTGGGTTTTGAGAACTGACAACGTATGGGAAAACTCGGTTTTCGATGAAGGTTTCAGGTGTTTTTGCGAAAACTCAGTTTTAGGTTCGGTGTGAATGCACTTTTATACAGGCACTATTCCATCAGACCATTTTAGGATATGCAGCCTTTATTCAACGTTGCATAAGTTTTAAAGTTTTTGCGTTTAGAAGCATTATATTGACTTTATGAATAAAGCTATTAAAGTTTTATATAAACACTGTTTTATATCTAGCAGTTAATGATGAATGTAGATTGTTTTAATTAATAAAAATAATATGTTTGGATTGTGGTAATGGGTAAAAATAAATTCGCTTATAAATGAACTACTAACCAGGGGTCCCTGCTCCATATCCCAAAAGTAGCAATACCTATGCTTTTGACTGCCTTCTACCTCTTGAATATAAAATGGTCATCAAAAGCTTCTCCGATTTAAAGTTCGGAAAGCGTGTTAAGCTGGTGGCCCCTTTCTTTGTGTCAAAAATAACTTCGTACAACCAATGGAAAGAGAAGTCAGGTTTTGCTCTTGTGGGTTAGAAGATAACGTGCCTTTACCCTAAGTAAATAAACTTAGGAACGACTCCAATCCATCCAAATGTAGTTACTCAAAAAGGTAGCCTTTCACTTCGTCTTTCTGTAGATCACTCAACTTTTGACCGAAGTAATCTGGATGCAAAAATCGAGAGTTAATAGGCATATTCATTGTCAGGGTTTCTCGAATTGGCATTTTCGTAGCTGAATAGTTTGAATACTATGGTTTCTTGCCACGTGACCATCACATCATGGCTTTGATTAAAATATTCTTATTTTTCTTGACGTCAAGAAAATGCATTTAATGGCCTGTCTGCGAATTGTATGTTGTGAACATCAATATTGGCGTAAAATGTCCGCCTATAATAACCATATTCTGTGCATTGTAACTGACATATGACAACAAAGAATCCTTTATCAAGGGAGTTGCTTTCATGTTTCAATACGATGACGACCAGATTATCGTGTAATTTCTGAAGTTTCGCCATATAGTAGGATTCAAGAATCAGTTTTTGTCTTCCGATGCACAAAAGCAGTGACATTGTGTCAATACGAGCAAAAGGATCTTCCGACAGTTCTGTTATGTCTCCTATGTTCTTTCCAACCAAATGAAAAAAACTATAACAAGCATGTTAATGTATTGTAAAGAGTTGTCGGTCAACCCGAAGACATCAGAACGTGTTCGTTGTCGAACTACGTGTCGTTGTTGTTTTTTTTTCGTTCGGGGATTCTAAGGGTTCTAATAGACAAAGTACTAGGCATATTGATTGGTTAAGTTATGTCTACAAGCCGTGTTAAGCATCTGCATATGAGTCCAAAGAGCGTCCGATTAATATCGAGCTTTCAATCATGGGTTGAAAACTCGTACCACGGTATTTACTGTCGATTGTCTGCAGCTGTAAACCCTAAATTTATGCAACAATGTTATTGTGCTGATGCACAATAATTTTTATTTAGCTATTTTAATTTTATTTTTTATTATTTTAATTTATAAACACATAATTTTGAAGGCTCGATACTTACTAAAATTAACGTTTAATCAATTTTCGTAACTTAATATTTTGTGTTTATTTCATGGGGATCTATAAAATGGTTGCCCTTGTTCTGTGTCATGTAATATCGCCATTTTGTTAAAATAAAAAACCTATCTACAATGTAGCCGGCGCCTTATACAGAACCATCAATTTACAAGCACTTTAACCAACGAATTCAAATTCCGACTCTTCCCTAATCGCTGCTGTCACTTTTGACAGTTTATGTGACTTTTCAATAGAATGCTGCTGGAATCAGGAAATCTACAAAAAGAATTGCAGGATTGTGGAATAATTCTAGAAAAATGTACTCCAGCCACGCTTCCGGTCGAATACATTGATGTCAAAGTGCAAGAGGATAAATTCAAGGTAAACAAGTGAATGAAGTTTAATTCATAAACGCCATACTTATTTCATCATATTGCTTTTCAGGATGATTCACTGCACATGCAGCTACATTGTGGGAATCTCCCACATCCATTCGCTAGAACTCTTGTGATGACAGTTCCTATTGCGAATGCCAAGATCCTTCATAGCGGCGGAGCGTCATCGAAAAAGCTCGTCGAACTCTCAGTTAACATAGAAGATGTTGTTAACTACACGTTTACTCCTGGCGATGCTATCGGCGTTTTGGTATCTAATTCTACTCAGGATGTAGAAACGGTTCTTGAATCTCTAAAATCATGTGACACAGCTGACCTTTTGTGTGAAATTTCCATAAAAGAGAAGACAACGAAGAAGAATGCAAAGGTGCCACAGCATATTCCACTTCAAACATCTGCCCGGGCGATTCTTCGCGATTGTCTTGATTTGAGAAGTGTACCTAAGAAGCTGTTTCTTCGTTCGTTAGCTGAATTCACTATAGATGACGAGGAAAAGAAGTTTCTGATCGCGGTGTCATCTAAAGAAGGTTCAAAGCTATACAATGAGTTGGTTCTGGAGAAGGGACGCAACTTTCTAGACATTCTTCAGCTTTGTCCACATTGTTGTCCCCCGCTGTCGCTCTTAATTGAACATTTGCCACGTTTAAAGTCTCGCCCATACTCGGTGGCTAATAGTCCTCTGATGGAAACTGGCGAAGTAAAAATTATTTTCTCTGTTCTTCCAGGAAACCCCGGTGTGGCAACGGCGTTTCTAACTCAAAAAGCTGAAAGATTCCTGGAAAACCCCAGGAGCCCACCAGAGATCAACTTTTACTTCCGCGAAACAAACAAATTTTGCTACGGCATCGATGAAGCTAAAGCTGATAGTATTCTTATAGGCATCGGATGTGGAGTGTCGCCATATCTGGGATTCCTTGAACACAAGGAGCAGCTAATGAAACAGAACATCACAGAAGTCGGGTCAACGTGGCTTTTTGTTGGATCTACTTGCCAGGAGGGTGCAGTGTATAGAGAAAAACTGTTGGATTTCAAGAAAAGTGGTGTTTTGAATGAGTTACATGAGAGTTTCTCCAGGGATATCGAATGCAGCGACTTTAAGCATGTCCAGGATCAGTTAACAGCCAACGCCGAGGATTTTATAACACTGCTTACAAAGAAAGAAACAATTTTGTACGTTTGTGCAGATGGCACAACTATTTCGAGAAGTATAGAAACTTGCATTAAGGAGTGCTTGATCAAGGTTTTGGAATGTTCAGCGACAGAAGCGGATGTAGTTGTTAAGGATTATCGGGCTAGTGGGAAGTATAGGGAGGATTTGTGGGTGTGAGCTTAGTGCAATAAAAGTGATTATTAGCTTACATTGTTGTCTTTGATTGAATTGACTATCTTTTGCTTAATTTTTGTAGGTCCAAGGGCTAATTTAGGGTTTAGCTATGTCTAGTCATGAAATCGACAGTAGCCTCCAAGAATGGATCCTCTAAAATAGACCCGGAAACTTCGGGTGGTACTGAAAAATTTGAGTCTGTGCTCGTGCGGTACCGCTATACAGGAAATAAGATAGATTGGATCAGGAATAGAGAAAATACGAAAGGGGAAATATTCGATCTTCCGACTAACTGACTTTGCAGCAGTTCGTGAAATTGTAGCAGAAGGTTTAAATCTAAAATCCACAAATCAAGAAGCAACCTGACAATCTCTAATTTGATTTGCAGTTACAAAATCAAACTCCGATTTTCATTTAACGATCGCCAGTCGCCACTGGACTTGAAAGTGTATCTGCACTAGATCAGCTCTTATCTAAATGAATTGAGGCATGGTTTACTGATGTAAAGTTACAAGATCTGGGTGTTATCGAAAGTTCTACTTTGCTATAGCTTCGTCTGTGCACAAAAATTATCATCCGCCAGTTGTTGCCCGTAACGCGGTTGGTGACGATTTGGCTGTTGCCCGCTAAACTAAACTACTAAACCAGTATTTTTATAGTTTTTGCGGAATTAATGAAACTCTATAGGGATCTGAACGACGTTAACAACGTCAATATGGCCGACCTAAGCTGTTTTGTTAAGATGTCGAATTATTTTCAGGAATAAGTTGAGACAGCGCTTCACACACTCGTAAGAATCATCGAAACCCCACCAAGAGCAAACGAGTATACTATGGTTGCTTTTCTTGATACAGAAGGAGCCTTCAACAATGTCAAAGCGGACTGCAATCAGCAGAATTTTTAACACAAATCTTGGCGTCTCATCCGGATGTAGATCTGCCAACTATCGCTTGGTTTGGAAGTCAAACTGCCAACAAAATCAGGTTGGTTTGGTTGCGATGCACGGTTAATATGGCAGGAAACCCAACAACATTAAGCCTGTGAACAGGTTTAGAAGTCAGCGTAGCCATCAAAAAGCTTAAGAGCAACAAGACACCTGCAAACATCATTCGATTTATATGAGAAACATTTAAAAAAAACACCCGAAGAGTGTCGCTGGTAATCGCGAGACTCTTCAAATACCATGGTGATGTCATGGATGTGTGCATAGACCACATAGACCAAGGCTGACTGAACGAAAAAATGAGCGCTGACTTGAAAATCTGCTTCCGATCTATAAGAAATCCGATCAAATGTCTTGCTTCAAGTACCGAAGCATATCCATTGCTTTATCAGACCCCAGACCGACATTATGCCCCGAACGAATATTTGGTTCTGTATGCAATTGAAGGCGAAGGGAGGAAACGTCATGTATGCCAGGGCGCATGGTCTGAATGTCTGAAAGCAGCGTGCACTAGATCGAAGAGAATGAATGCAAATAACTTTAATTGGAAATCTTTAGTGATTTGTCTGAATTCTGCAAAGTTCACCACAAACGATGTGGTATCACAATAGACTTTTTTTAGCCTTCTGGATCAAGTGATCGCGAATTCAATCTGAAAGAACTCCTTCAAGGGTTACTGCCAAACACCACAAATTCCTAAGATCAATTTGGTATCATCAATGGTATCACAATAGACTTTTACGTCTCTAGGAACAAATGATCGAGAATGCCATCTGAAAGAGCTCCTTCCAGGGTTACTGCCAACCACCATAAATTCTCAAGATCAATCTGGTATCAAAATTGACTTTTACGCATCCAGGAACAAATGATCGAGAATGCAATCTGAAAGAACTCTTTCCAGTGTTACTGCCAAACACCACAAATTTACGTCTCTAGGAACAAATGATCGAGAATGCCATCTGAAAGAGCTCCTTCCAGGGTTACTGTCAAACACCATAAATTCCCAAGATCGATGTTGTATCACAATAGACTTTTACGCCTCCAGGAACAAATGATCGATAATGCAATCTGAAAGAACTCTTTCCAGGATTACTGCCAAACACCACAAATTACCAAGATCAATGTGGTATCACAATTGACTTTTACGCCTCCAGGAACAAATGATCGAGAATGCCATCTGAAAGAGCTCCTTCCAGGGTTACTGCCAAACACCACAAATTCACAAGATCAATTTGGTATCACAATAGACTTTTGCGCCTCTAAGATCAAGTGATCGCGAATGCAAGCTGAAAGAACTTCTTCCAGGGTTATTGCCAAACACCACAAATTCCCAAGATCAATGTGGTATCACAATAGACTTATACGCCTCTAGGAACAAATGATCGAGAATGCCATCTGAAAGAGCTCCTTCCAGGATTACGCCAAACACCACAAATTCCCAAAATCGATGTAGTATCGCAATAAACTTTTACGCCTCTAAGATCAACTGATCGCGAATGCAATCTGAATGAACTCCTTCCAGATTTACTGCCAAACAACACAAATTCCCAAGATCGATTTGGTATCACAATAGACTTTTACGCTTCTAGAATCAGGTGATCGCGAACGCAAGCTGAAAGAACTCCTTCCATGGTTACTGCCAAACAACAGAAATTCCCAAGATCAATGTAGTATCACAATAGACTTTTGCGCCTGTATGATGAAGTGATCACGAATGCAATCTGAATGAACTCATTCCAGGGTAACTGATAACACCACAAATTTCCAAGATCGATGTGGTATCACAATAGACTTTTACGCCTCTAGAATCAAGTAATCGCGAATGCAAACTGAAAGAACTCCTTCCAGGATTAGTGCCAAACACCAGAAATTCCCAAGATTAATGTGGTACGACGCTAGAATCAAGTAATCGCGAAAGCAAATTGAAAGAACTCCTTCCAGAGTTACTGGCAAACACTACAAATTCCCAAGATCAATGTGGTATCACAATACTCTTCTACGCCTCTAGGATTAAGTGATCGCGAATGCAATTTGAATGAACTCCTTCCAGATTTACTGCCAAACAAGACAAATTCCCAAGATCAATGTCGCATCACAATAGACTTTTACGCTTCTAGGATCAACTGAACTCCTTCGAGTTTTACACCACAAATTCCCAAGATCGATGGGGTATCACAATAGACTTTTACGCTTCTAGAATCAGGTGAGCAAACGCAAGCTGAAAGAACTGCTTCCAGAGTTACTGGCAAACACTACAAATTCACAAGATCGCAAGGTATCACAATAGACTTTTACGCCTCTAGAATCAAGTGATGGCGAATGCAAGCTGAAAGAACTCCTTCCAGGATTACGCCAAACACCACAAATTCACAAGATCAATGTGGTATTACAATAGGCGTACGCCTCTAGGATCATGTGATCGCCGATTCATTATGAATAACTGAATGAATCGTGCCTCCGGGGCAATAAGAAGAATATAGATGCAAAAAAATATAATTGGGAACTCTTCAGAGAGTCTTCATAAGTCTGCCGTTGACTCCTTAGAGAGCGTGACACAGAGTATAACAAAGTCCCAAAAACAAAGTGGTATCACATTTTCATGCCGCTTGCACGAACGCAATTATAAAACTAATCAGTCCCTGAAAACGTCTGGATATTAATTAACTTTTTTTTTTTTTTTTTAATTCTGACCTGCCTAAGCAGTAATATACACATCGACCTAAAAGATCTATTGTGCTTGCCGTCAGATGCTTTTTAGGTTAGTAGCGCTTCTACTTTCCTAATGGAGCTGATAATACTTTCAGCCGAAGATTTCCTCAATTCTTCGGGACTTAAGAATTCCCTGAAGAAAGATTCTCTTCTCATACCGTAAAGGGCCGGGCATTCACATATGATATGCTCGGCTGTTTCGTCTTCTTCTAGACATAGTCTGCACTCCGGTGAGTCGACTAGACGCATTTTGTTTAGGTGATATCGCAGACCGTGATGACCAGTTAGGTAACCTACTAAGTTTTTGATATCGTGCTTGCGAAGCTCTTTTGGCCTGTCTTAGGCCTGGGATGTTTCCCCAGTATGAAACACATCTGTTTTGTTCCCAGTTTTTTATGACTAGATTTATGGCTGATTTGGGGATTGCACAGAAGGGTTCAGGTCCAATGAAGGGGGTTTCGGAACCTTTTCTGGCTAGTTCATCAGCTTTTTCGTTACCTTCAACTCCCTTATGTCCGGGGACCCACCATAGTTTGGTCTTGTTCCTGGAACTGAGTGTTTGGAGGGAGTTGAAGCAGTGTAGTACTGAT
This sequence comes from Rhingia campestris, assembly GCA_932526625.1. Classification (NCBI taxonomy): domain Eukaryota; kingdom Metazoa; phylum Arthropoda; class Insecta; order Diptera; family Syrphidae; genus Rhingia; species Rhingia campestris. The sequence goes on from OW052183.1 coordinate 12,230,356, forward strand.
TTGGAGTCAATGATGTGTGAGCTAAGGGCTTTTATAGCTGCTTGACTGTCCCTGAATATATGGATGTTTGCGCCTTTAATACCTGAGTTGTGTATTAGGTTTGCGCATTCTTTTATGGCATGGAGCTCAGCTTGGAATACACTAGGGTTTTTTTCCCATAGGTATTGAGATGTTTTTATTTGGTCCATGTATGCCAGCTCCTACCCCTGAGTCCATTTTAGAACCATCCGTATACCACTTTAGGCCGTTTAGGCAGTTTTGGAGGGTTGTTGCTACACCATGCTTCTCTGGTTGTGATCTCCGTTGAGAATCTTTTGTCGAAGCATAGTGTCTTTGGTAAGCGGTCTGTAACAGCACAGATCATGTCAAGTTCTGGAAGTTCGGATAGAAGTTCAATTAGTTTTAGATGTTCACTAATGTTTAATTCTTCCACTTGTGTCAAACTTGCTGAGCTGCGAATTGCCACTTTTTTTATATAAATGTGGAGAGGTGTTAGTCCTATTAAGGCTTCCATAGCCGCCGTGGGACAGGTACGCATAGCTCCGGTAATGCCCAGACAGGCAAGCCGTTGTACCTTGTTTAATTTATTTATAGTTGTTTTTTGGGTGACTTTGTTCCACCATACTATTGAAGCGTATGTTATAATGGGCCTGACCATGATCGTGTAGATCCAGTGTGTGGTCTTTGGAGAGATTCCCCAGGTTTTACCATACATGCTTCGGCAAGCCCAGAAAGCTTTGGTTGCTTTTTGAATTTTGTTGTTGATGTGGGAGTTCCAGCTTAGTTTTTTATCGAGGTTCACTCCAAGATATTTTACTTCGTTGGAATACTCAATGTATGTACCATTAATTGAAATTTGGGTAAGATTTAATTTCCTCCTTTTTGTAAAAGGGACGATGATAGCCTTGCTGGGGTTTATAGAGAGACTTTCTTTATTACACCAGTCTATGACTATCTTAAGGGCGTTTTGCAAACGTGTTGTAACTTCGTTTGGTTCTTTGCCCTTTATTATGATGACTAGGTCATCGGCGTATCCAATTATATTGAAACCTGCATTACTTAGGTCTTGAAGTAGGTTATCGATAACCAGAGACCATAGTAGGGGTGAGAGTACTCCTCCCTGAGGGCAGCCTTTAACGGCTGTTACTGATACTGATGTCTGTGCTGTTGAAGCAGTTATTTTCCGACTTTCAAGCATCGCTTTGATCCATTTGATGGTGGGATGATCTATTCTTCTATGAGTCAAAGCATTTGACATGGAGTCATATCCAGTGTTGTCAAAAGCGCCCTCTATGTCTAGGAAGGCACATAAAGCTACTTCTTTGTTTTCGTATGCACTTTTTATTTGTGATGTTAAACTTAGAAGTGCTCCTTCCGTGGATTTACCTTTTTGGTAGGCGAATCGACATGGGTGCAGAGGAGTGCTTTCATTTAAGCACTCTCTAATGTGTACGTCAAGTATTCTTTCCATTGTTTTCAGGAAAAACGATGTTAAGCTTACTGGACGGTATGATTTAGGTAGTTCTATTGGTTTGCCTGGTTTGGGGATAAATACCACGTTTACCTCCCTCCAGGTTTGTGGTATGTAGCCCCAATTGAAACTAAACCTAAATAAGGCTACCATAGTGGGTAGGAAAAAGTCCAAGCCCTTTATTAATTAATTTATTTATTAATTAACCAAGTGTGCTACAAAACAACACTGCTAACAACTAAACGGCCAAAAAGAGCTTTAGTACTCATCAGCGAAATCCCCTCCTGCTGTGGTAAATAATAAATAAAACACATTCTCATTTGTTTACAAAAAAATGTTTTTTTTTATTATTTCTTCTAAAAAGAAGTGTAAGTTTAAAAATAAAATATTTAAAATAAAACAGTAAACATCTTCAAATGCACAGTAGGCTTGGTAGTTATATATGATTCTGTTTTTATTTTTACTTTTCCTATTCTTCTGTTTACCATAAAGCGAACAAAAATACATAAATCACCTAAAACTATAGCAGATAAAATAATACAATCAAATTTACAATTTTTTTTTTTTGTGGGAAGGGGGTGGGGAAAAACTTAATTACAAAATATATAAGAAATAGTGATTCTTACAGAAAAAAAAAGTGACAACAAAACACTTAATATTAAACAAAATAATAATACAAAAATAGTTTTCAACAAAACACAAAAAATAATAATTAATACATATGTTTATCATCAGACAGTAGTTGAATATTTTCAATTGAATATTTTGCGATTATTTTTCATTTTATTTTCTTAGTTTTTCTCTCATTTTTTTCACATTCATAGTAAAAATAGTTTTTTTTTGTGTAAAAAAAGAGTTACTAATATGACTAATGTGTCGTCCTTTTTGTTTCTCTTATTTACTAATTTATTTCATATGAATGATTTTTTTTTTCTTTCGTGTAAAAATACAAAAAAAGTATATTATAATCTTGGCTATTTGTTTGCTTTTAGATTTCTGTTTTTTTTTTGTGTAAAAAACATTTTGGTACAAAATTTAATTTGTTTTATTTCTTTTGTATAAAATGGAAAATTATGTGTGCATATATATTGTGCTTATAAACGTATCTAACATTTATTTCTTTTTTGTATTAATTTTTGTTTTATTAAAAACAAAATTGCTAATAAATATTTTACAGGGCACTTCATTCTGCGTGTATTTATTTTTTGTTTTAGATATTGCATACATATTTTTACTACTAAGTTTCTCGTTTATTTTATATTTATTTATTTTTAAGAATAGTTCGTTATATTTTGTTTCATTGTTATTGTTACTTAAGCTCTGAATGGAAGCGTATGAAAACCAAAATGGAATTCCACAACCCAGATTGGACAAATATTTTTATTTTTTATTTTTTTGTTTAGTTTGTGCCATGATAATTGACAAAGTTATTTTTAATTAATTTATGAAATATATAAAACATAATATTGCGGATTTGTATTAATAGGGATTAAAACGTACTTAATTTGTTTGCATCAATTTCCGGATATGTTTCAATACTGATGGAGAATTGGATTAGTTCTAGGGGTGAATACTGCTTTTTTTTTGTTATTTTAAAGGATGACAGCCTCAATAGAGATACACTGAACGTATTATTAATATAATAACATGTTCGCCATAATGGAATGTTTCTCAAATTAGTAAAGAAATGTTTGGCTATTAAGGGGGGGGAATATTACATCTTGAAAAGGGATATGCCAAAAAAAAGTTTAAGGATAAAGAATTAACAAGATATTTGATGCAGTTGTAGGCGAAAGGCGGATGAGGTAGTTAACAAGGCGTTTAAAACGTCAGTAGATGTGTTTTTTAATGACAATAAAACCACGCTGGAGGTATTAATATAATGGTATACGGATGTATAACCTACTATGTGTCAGGAAATAATAAAACTCGAGCATCATGGTGTTGACGAATGGAAAAGTTTAAAAAGCGCCTCTACATGTGAAAAAAATAACATATTAAGTGCTATAGAATTAATTTGATTTATACAGGATTACCATAAGAAAACTGTGTTTAAGACGAAAATCCAAACGCGTATTTCCAGACATTTTACTATTAGGCAATATACAAGTTGATATGGCATTTAATGGAATAAATAATGGACTTTCTAAGTATATGAAATGCTGTGCGATTAGATTAACATTTTAATACAAAAATGTCATTTTTGCGACTAGTAGACTAGTAGAGAAAAAATGAATATTACAATGTATACCAAAATGCTAGCCTTCAGTCGTCAATTGCGTGCCTTAATACTTGCATTTTTACGGTGGTATATAATATATAATTCTACCGATCGCAACGCCATTCTTCCTAAGTGGTACATTGAAGAATTATATTTTTCAATTGCAATTTGTTAAGAAATCTTTAGTGTAAACAAAATTTTGACAAAAACGACCGAAAAGAGTAGTTGGCAATTTTTTTTGGGTTGACTTCACATTATACAAAAAAATCACATTAAGGGTATTCATGCAACGTCGTAATTTTACTACGTGCGAAAGATTATAATTTTACGACGACTTTTCATGAACGACCCTAAAACTGCACCACTAAATAATGCGGTTACCCAATGAATTCAATCTCATTTTAGAAATTTATTTATTGATAGAATTTTGTTCTTATTGTTCTCTTTCCGTTCTCGATTTTTTTTTTCAGTTTAGCGTATACGTTCGATGTGTGAAAGTGACTGATTAAATGTCAAAAGAGCATTTCAAAAGTTTACAACGTTTACCATCTCAGTTTACGCACCCAATTCCTGTGAGAAAATTCCGATATTGTTGGAAAAGATTTCCCATACAAATTTTGACAGTTCATTTATCACGTCGTAATTTTATCACGTTTACAACGTTTACGACCACTTTCCGACGTTGCATGAATACCCCTATTATACGTATTGCTAAAAAATTAATCGGAAGTGTTTTTAAATGTATATTCCAATACGAACATTTTAATTTCTAATGGTAGGCAAATATTATTAAAATTTAACGGAAAATATAATATTAATTTGGGTTCCAACATTCCCCTAGAAATTTCCTAGTGCCTAGAATGTCCAAAATTGCGCTGTTTTTTTCCCTAGACTAAGGGAAAATCCCTAGTTCTGGCAACACTGCATGATTTCGACAGCGTTTTGCCCAGAGATCAGGTGAAGAATAGATAGGAAACTTTCCAGGACTACAAGCTTACAAGCTAATTCTGCAATTTTCCTGGATTTGTACAGATAAATTGATCACCACGGTCCAACCAGGTACACATATTCCTTGTTTCACACACACTTGTTTGCAGGCCAGTTTATTTATGTGTCAAAACGACACGTAAGAAATCGTGTGATAAAGGGGAAGACGTACGATAGTTCCCTATCTCTTCCTTATTTGATTTCTGGTTTTGCCCCTTCTAAAATATAATAAAAGCTGTTGTCAGAATGTATGTTTTGAAATTAAACATATTCCCCCTTTTTAATAAACGCTGATTAGCTAATCAGTGAGTAACTTTTGAAATTTGCACGTGTATTTCTTATGGGGAAAACTGTCAAGTTAGCCATTGATTATCTAATCAACGTTTATTAATACGGGGGATTGATTGCTCGTTAAAAATAAAAACTTCCATCAAAAACAAAAAAAAACATTACACAAGTTGTCATAATTTTAGCTGTTTAATGGCTGAAACACAATCACGCTTTGGTGCGTTGCGTTGGCTGACGCACCTAGTTCAACCATATGAAATCAATGTTACCTATCCCAATTTAGCTTTGCCTGGCGTTGAGTTTCCACCTCAAAATGAAAAACGTAAAATCTTAACGTAACGTTGCTGTAAAGCGCCATGGGCAAAGCAAAGGTTGGAAAAAGTGTGAATTGTCAAAATATTTGTTGTTGTTTTCTGGAGTATTTTCTGAAAAGGTTGTGGAATACGATATTTTTAGCAAAGATTTTAATCATTTCCCCCATTTTTGAAGCAGAAGTTGAAACTGCTGAGAAAATATATATGCCAAAGCGTGCTCAAAGCAGTTGGGCGTAACGTTGGTAAAGCGAAGCTCCAAAGCGTGATTGTGTTTCAGCCATAAGGCCCGTTTGCTGATACGAAACTTAAGAGTTTCGCTTAGTTAATACAACGCTTTGCACCAAACTCAAACCTAAACATAAAAGTCGTTCAGTAGAACATAGTTTATGTTTTGGAAAAAGTATCACATAAATATTTATGTATGACATAAGGGATTGAAGTACTCGCAAAAATTATTTTTGGATATTCGGTTTTATTAGTTTTAAACCGAATATATATATGTATATATATATATATATAAAAAAAAATAAATAAAAATGGATTTCGAAACTGTGGATATGCTTGACGATGTCGTGGAAACCTTGAAATTTTGGAAGTTGGAATTCCTAGTCAAGAATACGAGAGAAATGAATACTTTTCTTCATTTGATGAACTCTTTTTTTTACAAAAGATTTCGGTTAACAAAAGTAATAACAATTTTGCGATTTTTTTTAATGGAATGTCAATCAAAAAGGTACAGCTAATTATTTTTAAATTAACCAATGAAATAAATTTGGCGTTTTAGAAACTCCATCGCTCCTATCAATTAACTTCTGGTTGCTTTGCAGCATTTTGCAACTGGAGACCACCTTCTTAGTATAGCTGATTTTGGAAGAATGCATGTCTCGATAGGTTCAAGGATAGTTTTTAAAGTTTCCAAAGCAATAGCTAGACTTTAGGTGGACTTGATGCAGAAGTTTTTCAAAACCGAAAAAGTTATTTTTCAAAAAAAACGTCCAAGCGATTTGCAATGCTAAAATGATATTCACCAATGTGATAGCAAGGTGGCCTGCATCAAGTCGTAATGAAACAATTTTCAATAGTTGCAAAATAAAAAAAAAAAATGTTTTGGAAAGAGAGTCTAGCGCTAGCCCATACTCAGATTGTTTCATTTTGGGAACGTCCTATGGATTTCATGTTTGCAGCAATATTATACACTCAAAAAACTTATTTGATGACGCCACTTCTTAATCCATATGGTGCAGCAGAACAGCTGTACAATGATTCACAAATTCGTTCTAGAGGTGTAATCGAAAAGGCTTTTGGGATTTTAAAACGAAGATCTCCGATTTTGGGCTACGGTGCCCGTTTAAAATTGAGTACTGTCTTAACCATTATTATTGTAACTTGCACCTTGCACAACATTTTAAGAGATTTTAAGTTATGTGGAACATAGCTATTAACAGGATTTATGATTCGAGTCAGCAAACGGGCTTAAATGACTTTGTTGTGGAGTTTAACATTTTTTTCGTTAAAGTAGTTGCTATTTTGGTTTCTGTCGAAAAATCATAATCAAAATGGCCGCGTTTGAAAATTTAATTATAATATACTACTTCTCCATTAAGTTTCCACATAGATTCACATTTCTAAATAAGATATGTAAACTACATGAATACACAAACTTTAATACTAACTGATTGCAATATTTTTTTTAAAACAGAAATTAACAAAAATTAACAAACGTAGAGATGTGCAAAGCAAACTTGCTGGGTTAACTCGATGTCTCTAGATTTAAATCGACTGAAAACTGCATTCTTGAATAAACTCGAGTTTAATCCCGAAACTAGGATGATCTCGCACTGAAAAATTGGGCCTTAGTGTTCCCGTTGGCAGGTGATTGCCATCAAATTTGTGCAAAATGGGGTTACAACTAATGTGAAACAATCAAACATACCTAAACTGTTAGTTTTTGTTTATCCTTTACCAAAACAAATTCCGGGATGCATCCTGCTGAAAGTCAAATGCAAAAGAAATTCATTTGACGTGATTTTACTCCGTCGAAAGTAGAGTAAAACAAAAATCCCATCAAGAAAAAATGTAGGCTGCATTTCATTTCCCTTTCCTATCTCTCTACGTTGAGCTTTATTTTACTAACATCACAGAATTTGGAGCTCCAATGAACAGAAAAGTTTTATTGTGCCCTATTTAGTGCCTGGCCACACGTTCATTGGAATGAAAGTCATCACCAACGAGACAGGTATTTTATTTGTTGGAACAAAAAAATAATAAATAACAGCCTTCACCTGAAGAAACCCCTGCTTTACTTGCAAAGCAACGTTTTCGTTACTGAAGCGATTACGGTTTTTAGTTTTTAACGAATTTACCTGCGAAAATATTGTTTCACAAGCAGCATAAAGCAGTAAGCATCAATACTGTAAATTTAGTTATTGTTGGATACTTATTGTTGTTCAATAATTTGATTGACGGAAGCATGTAGCGATAGCCATCTAATGTCTTAGTGACGCAAAATCCTATGCTTTTCTGTTTAAAACTCTTGGAATTCTAAAAATTCTCGTTGTCTTTTACTACTTTGAAGAAGGTATGATTAGACCAATTGCTCAATGATCTTGGCAATTTATTACTGGCATGACTGACAGCTAGAGCAACCGAGTGACATATGCATTTAATAAATACACAATTTGGATTGAGTGTCGTTGTTCAAACAATGCCTATGTTAATAATATAATAACTATCTGCATCATTGACTTATTATATATGGACTGCTAGTGAAATGTCATTTTCATACGCTTCTGCAAAAAAAAATGTTCCAAAACAGTAAAGGCGCCACTGTTTCACTGCCGGCAAGCTTAAATTTCCATAGTAACATGTTAACAAAAGGGCGACATCTTGCATCTGGTTTTGTAAATATATTTCTTACTAATGTGTTATGATCATTTCCATCAATTTGTTTGTGCAATGTGATGAAGCAAATGTTTTTTTTAGCTTACTTAGTTATCCGCAGTGAAACAATGTTTTGGAACATACGTGAAGTTGGCTACTAGCAGTCCAATAATAAGTCAATGATCTCTGCACCCTTTCCTTTTGAAAATGCTACGCAGTTACATCAATAGGTATATACCACACCGACACCACCCATAAACAGCTGTGTTTACTTTGTTTGCTTTCTGACCCTAACTCTGCGTATTTGCATTTCTTCTTTGGGATCATTTTTCTTGAAGACGATCGTGTATTCGTGTTACTGTCGCCCAAACATTTAAAAACATGTATAACATTTTTTTTGTTTGAAAATTGCTAAAAACTGCTAAAATTTAAGAATATGCTAAAAAAAACTGCTGCAGGACATTTTCATGATCAAAAACTGCTAAATCTGGTAACGCTGTATCCAAACCATTTTGACAAAAATACTCATTTGAAATTTGCCTTTGCCGAGTGCAGACCTCAATATCAATATCAGAGACACGAAAATATGAGGGTGTTGTTTCAGATTTTGCTGTGTTCCTGGTGTAAAAGCTGACGTTATTCCAACGACGCTTCTTTGTGTGTGGCCACGGCGTTCATGGCATAGTCGTTGGGATGAACGTGTGGCCAGGCACTTAAATATGAAGCATTCACCAGTTCTACATGTCAATTGATATGAACTATCACACAATTTAATGCTTTTAGGTTCCACGTTGGGCGCCATTAATTATTTCTTAATGTGATGTATGAAAGGCACGGGTAAAACGTTAAGAACAAAAATCCTAAAAAAGGCACTCCTCAACGAAAAATGCAAGATGCGAAAATTTACCTTTCTTTTTTCTTTCTCTCTACGTTGTGCTTTTTATTACTAATACCAACGAATTTAGAGCTCTAATATACAGAATAAATTTATTTTGATTGTTTTATTGTGCCATTTTTGAAAAGGCCGCAGGCACCAGCGCTACATGTCAACATGTCGATATGAACTATCAACAAATTGAATGCTTTAGGGTTCCACGTTGGGCGCCATTAATTATGTCTTGATTTGATGTGTGAGAAGCACGATACAAAATTATCTTTATTTGACTTACGCATTGGGTATCGATTGGTCAATTCTGTCAATCCCGATTGCCTCAGAACTCTTTCATTTTACTTTCTATCTCACTTATAAATGTCAAAACAACTATAGTTCTCTAATCAAATGCTTATAGTACGTTTCCACCGGACCGAAACTCGTCATTTCATTAAAGAAATTCAACATTTGAAAATAGTGTTCCCACCAAAAATAAACGCATTCCAACTGTCAAAACAATTCTTTTTTTCACTGGATCTCCTCTTGCTATGATCTGAGAAAACATCCGGGTACTATCAACTGCCAAGAAAAGCTTATCTCAACATACCTACTTGTTCTGATTCCCAAAAAATAAGAGCTATGAACGGTTGAGAGAAAAAGCCAAGCCCCGGGGTCTAACGATCGCGTTACACCAACAAAATTGAATTATTTTCTTTTGTATGTAATCAATAAAGCAAACACCAGGGACAACGGGTATCGAGCAAATCTGGCCCATGTTCAACAATTTCATATGTTGTTATTCCGAAGATATGTCATTTGCAGAAGCTATTTTAAAAGATAAAGCAATAGGACATCATACGATTGTTCATTAATTATTTTTCAAAAACAAATTACAGAGCAGTTTGGCGTTTCTGGGAGAAAAAAAAAGTGTTTTTTGCAGGGGAAAAAGGTAATGTTTGATTTGACATAGCTCGGTTGGACGTCATTTGAAATAGCATTTCAGCGGAATGCCAAATTTCAGAATTATATGGCGGAATGCTTTGCATTTCGGCTGAAATAACGAGTTTTGCTGAAATCACACATTTCGACTCGGTGGAAACGTACTATTACATTATTCAAAAGTCAAATATGTATCCAAAGTGGCAAAACAATTTTGATTTATAATTTATTTCGTAAAAATTGAATATTGACGTATGTCAGTTGCTTAAGTATTGAAAAAAAGGTAAATTTTTGACCTTGTTTGACGACACAATGACACAGAAATATTGACAGTAACAACAAAATTTGTATAGCCGGTGTATTTCATCTACGTCTGCAGCAACAGCAAATTTTAAACAATTCCTAACTTTGACGTTAATGTTTCTGTTGTTGTTTCAATGTGTTTATAGTATTAAGCCCAGTACGCAGCTCGCGCTAAATTTTGTCTCCCATACAAAAATCTCTACAGAGATAAAATTTAGCGAGCAAATTTATCAGTGCAGTACGCAGCTCGCGAGATAAATTCTTATAACTTCATAAAGATGGGACACATAAAATGTAGGTAGGGTATAACAATATTAAGTGTTATACGAAAAGGGTTATACTCAGCGGATGAAAGGTCTCCACTTATTTATCTCGCGAAATTAATATGCGAGGCATTTAAATCGGCGAAATTTTAATAAAAAATAAAAACAAAATGGAAGAAAATGAAGAAGAATATTTTATGGACGAATTTCTCGAGGAAGACGACACCTTTATTAACAAAGAAAATATTAATATTACTGACATCTGCGAATGCATGACATTTCCCTGACTCATCTATACGCTGTGTACGAATTTAGCGAGCATTTATCTTTGGATTGGAGAAAACAAGTGGAGAGTAGTAAAGATAAAATTTAGCGCGAGCTGCGTACTGATTATGAATATTGAAATTGAATACGAAAAGTATGATAACTTACTTACTTACTTAAGTGGCGCTACAGTCCGGGATGAACCTGGGCCTCAACCAACATGCTTCTCCAATTGTATGATAAAACATGTAATTTAATAATCAGAAAAAATAGTAGTAGATCACGTAGCATAATAAAAATGTTTTTCTTTTTTATTATGTAATGTCAGCACAAACGTCTTTTTAACTCTCTCATTGTATTGCGTGCGATAATTGTCAAAAGCTTTTAATGTAAATTAATTTATCACTGACATTCATTTTACACTCATTATATCTAGAGTTGGATTAAGTGATTTTCCCTCTTAACAGGTAGGCAAATAAATATAAAATCGAATAAAGAAGTTAATTCAAATAAAATATTTAATTTGTTAAGAGCCCATCACAACTGAAAATGTCAAACAGTTCACGACCTCAATTCTTCATAACAGCCATATCTCAGCATGTATAAAAATACAAAATACCTTCAATATCTGTCACATGCATGTCTATTTCACATAAATCCTAGACAAGAATAACCAAAAAAAAAATAGGGACAGAGACAATTTATATTTCAGAACCCACCCACATTTTCAAGTTCACATCAAATTATGTCAACCTTGTGTCCTTCCTGCCTTTATTCAAATTCTCGAATTCCATGCACCTAGCCTAGCCTTAGAAAACACACAAAGGGCACATTGAGGAATTACCCCACCAACATTTTATCGACTGAATTGTCCGATTCGATATTCATTCTTCGTTTTGCCCTTCCATATATTTCATGGATTGTATTCGCCGGGAGGAGGGACTGTGTATCTTCTTCGTCTGTGAAAAATAAGACGACGAAAAACGCATTAAGAGCGCTGGAAGATGACTGACTGACTGAATGATTGATTATACTGTTTCCTTGTGTTGTCAGAAAATGAAAAAAAAAAAAAACGTTTTTCTCGAGCGCAGCAATGATCAAATTTCCATTTCAAAATCTAAGTGAACAGCGGAAGAGATTTGTTATTGGAGGGAGTATTTTTTTTAATTTTCCAAAAACCGCCACCGTTTTGAACCCCATTAATACAATCAAGTCGTGATATTTATCTTTCGAAAACTGTGTTGTTTCCTCTTTGTTTTTGGAAGACACTAGATATAGGTTCATAAATTAACAGCTTCCAGTCTGTTAAGAATGCACAGAGAAGAAAAAATAATTTAATTAAGAAAAATACAGGAGATGAAGCACACACATCACTCTTCTTAAATTATAGCGATATAGACAAAAAGAAAACATTTTTCTAAACAAAATTTAACCTAATGGCACTTTAAAAATTAATTAACCTCTTGTTGAGTTTTGAGTTTAGTATTAATTGTTTTGTTCTTTTTTTTGTATACAAAATATCTACACAATTATGCAATAAAGTGATTTAATTTTTTTTCTTTTGCGTGATTGTTGATTGTTCTTTGCGTTTCGTTAGTTACATAAAAAATTGTTTGTTTACTTTTTTTTTTAAATACTTATGTAGAGTTACGTTACGTAGAAGATTACGTCTTGCGAATTCTATTTCGCTTGTTATCTTTCGTCTGAGGAATCTGAAATGAAAGAGAAAACGAACAGAATTTAGATTAAAATTGAAAAAAAGTAGGTAAAGTTTAAAAAAAGTTAAGTAAAACCGTGATAAGAATGGTTCCCCCCGCTTTTGGAAGGTGCTGAATGTTTTCGATTCTACGAAACAATGTCATTCTATGGACGGTGGATAAAAATACATGGTTTTTGTTGCTGATGATTATTTTATTGCTCGACGTTATCGAATTGATACGAGTGATTTAGATTCTCTATGTATGTGTATTGCCACTGGGATTGTGGTTATATTTCGCTTTTTATCAGAAGTGTGTGTTAAACAACAAAAGAAATTTAAGTACACTGTGACAGAGACAAGCGTTATCATGTTATTTGCCTAGTTGCAAGTGTTGATAAGGAAACACATATATATTGATTTGGGTTAGGTATTTCTATTCTGTATTCTATCATTCTATGAAGGCAGTGAACGAAATTCAATTGAATTAATAAAGATGAGCCCATATAGGACATAGTGACAGTTTAGGGTGAAATGATTTTATAGGCGGCATTAGGCTATGGAGACTTGAACTTTGGAACGTGCATGGCATATCAGATAGCAATTTTCAATTAAACTATGAACAATTCGATAATAAGACCAAACTTACACTGATGAGTAAAGGTCCATTAACAGGCGCTCTCCAGACCAAGTCGACCATGTGCCGATCGATGCGAGGCAACCATTCAACACCCTCGACGTGTACATATTCTAAGGGGCAATCTGACCATTTTCTTGTGGAGGCTAAATTCAGAGCACGACTGTCCAACGAGAAGAAGCTTCTAACTGCCCAGAAGATGAACTTCGACGTTAGACGCCTTAGCACATCTGGAATAGCCAGAGCCAACAGCGAGCGCCTGCGAATGAAACTCTCCTCTGTGCACTCACCTACCACGGACGCCAACAATCAGTGGTGCCAGTATCGCGACATCATCAAGGAAGTAGCCGAAACCACTGTAGGGTACCAGCCACCCCAGAGAAAGAGCCCGTGGTATGATGATGACAGAAAATGCACACAAGAAAGTGCTGCACAGCGCAAAACAAGGGTAGCGAGAGAAGAGTATAGGGCCAGGAGAGAAGGGAGGAAAAGAAAACCCTGCGAAAGAAGAGGGCTTACGCAGCATCCCAGCTCATAGAGATGGAAGAGTCCCGCGATCGTAACAACATCCGGAGGTTTTATAAAGAAGCCAAGCAACTGGCTGCTGGCTACAAAACCGAAACGCAGGCTCTTCGAGTAAGCGAATGAAACCTAGTCACCGAAGGGCAGGGAATAGTAAAGGGTCCGCCAAATAACTTTTTTTTTTGAAAATGCTATAAAAAAAAACTACTGAATATTTTCTCAAATTTCTTTTTTTATTTGAAAGTACAATCCTTCCGGTTAATAATGGAAAATAATTTCATTCAAATGGCTGCCTCGGCTGGCCATGCAGTAGCCTACACGATCGGTCCAATTTTTAAGCACGTTATCAACTGTGTGCAGCTGTAATTTCACCAATGGCTTCACGAATATTGTCCTTTAAAGCGTCAATTGTCTCTGGCTTGTCGGCGTAACACTTATCTTTTACGGCACCCCACAAATAATAGTCCAACGGTGTCAAATCGCAGCTCCGAGGTGGCCTAACGACATCAGCTCTGCGGCTGATAATGCGATCTTCCAAAACAGGCCGCAAAACATCGAGTGTAGCTTCGGCTGTGTGGCACGTAGCGCCGTCCTGTTGAAACCAAATGTTGCCAATATCCTCCTCTTCAATTTTTGTGAACAAAAATTCGTTCAACATTGACTGTAACGGCCACTCCTTGCTCATTTTCGAAGAAAAATGGCCAATTATGCCTCTGGACCAAAATCCGCACCAAACAGTGACTCGTTTGGGTTTATCGGCTTTTCAATGTATGCGCGCGGGTTTTCTGTGCCCCAAATGCGACAATTTTGCTTGTTTACATACCCGCCAAGATCAAAATGAACTTCATCTGAAAAGATGTTTTTTTGGCAAAATCGGCATCTTCTCTAAGTCGATCGCAGGCCCACCTAGCGAAGCGAAAGCGCATTGGATGGTCAGTTGGCTTCAACTCCTGAACCAATTTGACTTTGTATGGCGTCATACCAAGGTCTTTATGCAAAATTCGTCTCAATGATGTCTCCGAAATGTTCAATTGTTGGGAACGACGGTGAATTGATGTTGATGGCGCTTCACGCACACTTTCTGCCACAGCAGCAATATTCTCGGGTGTACGCACTGTTTTTGGCTTTTCACGCTTTGGATTATTGATAAGGATGCCAGTTTCTTTCACTTTTTTCACAAGATAACGAACATACGGAGCTGACGGTGCTTCTCTTCTTCCAAAATCCGTACGCAATTTTCGCACACATTCTGCAACATTATCATGATTTTCAAAGTAATGTCGCAATATTTCCCAGCGTTGTTCAAGCGTATACACAACCATATTCGTTCAGCGGAAGGATAAGTGTTACCATTCACGAAATAAGCACTAGTTGAAAAAAAAAACGTTAGATGGCGGACCCTTTAGATGTGTTTAAGCAGCATTTCCAGCAGCTTCTTAATGGGCATCATGTAGATAGAGTGATAGGGCAAGAAGAGAACCCACGCCCAGTCGATGAAGAACTAGTTCCACCACCCAGTAAAGAAAAGGTTGGCCTATCTATAAAAAAGCTAAAGAACAACAAGGCCGCAGGCTCTGATGGCTTACCAGCGAAGCCTTTTAAATACAATGGTGATGTTTTGGTAGGGAGCATGCACCGAATCATCAACCAATTATGGGTGGAAGAAAACATGCCCGATGACTGGACTATCAGCTCCATATGCCCCATCTACAAAAAAGGCGATCCTATGTCGTGCAAGAACTATCGAGGCATATCCCCGCCTTATGTCGCATACAATATCCTATCCAACGTACGTCTAAAACCGTTCTGCAACATACTAAACGGCACGTACCAGTGTGGCTTCCGGCCCGGCAGATCGACTATAGACGAAATTTTCACTATGAGGCAAATCCTGGAAAAGACCAACGAATTTCAAGTCGAAACTCACCACCTATTCATCGACTTCAAAGCCGCGTATGATAGCATACATCGTCATGAGCTCTATATGGCGATGGCCGAATTCGGCAAATCCCGGCAAAACTAATTCAGCTGTGTCGCGTGACGCTGGAAAACACGCGCTGCAATATGCAGTTTGGAAGTAGCTCCTCCGAACTATTCCAAACATGCACTGGATTTCGGCAAGGAGACGCGCTATCATGTGACTTCTTCAATCTCGTAATGGAGCTAATAGTGCGCAGGGCAGGTATTAATACGGAAGGCACTTTTTTCAACAGGTCCGTCCAGCTGCTGGTCTATGCGGACGATAATGACATCATCGGTTGCTCCCAACGTGCCCTGATAAACGCATTCACGGCGATTGAAGTACAGGCGAAATCCGTTGCCCTTGAAGTAAATGAGGAGAAGACTAAGTACATGCTATCAACAAACAAACAAGCATCTGTCCACGGACTAGGACAAACGACACTTTTGATAGCAGAAATTTCGGTAGTTAAGGAGTTCACCTACCTCGGAGTTGACATAAACTCCACGAATGACACCCTAGTGGATATCCGGCGAAGAATTACCCTTGGAAACCGTAGCTACTTGGGTTTGGCGAAACAACTGGGTTCAAAACTCCTAACTAGAAGGACGAAATGTGTGCTCTACAAAACCCTTATCCTGCCAGTTCTGCTTTATCGCGGCGAGTGCGGGACGATAAGCAAAAAGGGAGAGCTGATACTGGGCTGTTTCGAAAGAAAAATACTTCGGGGGATTTTTGGTCCTGTAAACGAGGGGGCGAATGGAGCTGGAGATACAACCGCGAACTCTATGAGCTATACCATGATGTGGATGTAGTTCAAAAAGCCAAAACACGTCGACTACATTCTCTCGACCACATCGAGCGAATGGATAGTAATGCTTCAGCTAAGACGATCTTCGAATCCCATCCCACGGATCGAGAAGGCAAGGAAGACCGAACCTCCGTTTCAAAGACCAAGCCATCGCGGATGCCAGAGCGCTTGGTCTAGACAACTGGAAGCAGCGAGCCCGGGATCGTAGAGGATGGAAGGCTGCAGTGTCTCAGGCAGAGACTCTTCACGAGTCGGGAACCCGATAAGTATGTGAGTAACAGTTTTCGAACTGCTAAAAGCAAATGAGTTAATATGTATACAATTGAACATACCATTCATTGCTGCTTTTGGCATTTTTCACCGATAAAAAACAAGTTATCGAAAAGCTTTACGAGTTATCAAAATCGGAAACATTCTGCCATCTTCAGATATGAAATCTAGAGACTTCTACATCTGTTTACTAAGGTAAGGGACTTAGGCCCTATTTTAAAAATGACATTTGTGAAGCAAATAGACTCCTAAGGAATACGGAATAATCTTCACGATCTAAGGTAAGGGACTTAGGCCCTATTTCATAAACATTGACCAGTGCTACAAGTGACAATTTGTAAATTGACAACAACTTGGCAATTGTTAAATTCCTGCCCCATAAACAATTTGAAAATTTTATAGAATTGTCCAATTTGTGACAATTGTCAAAATCATTAAGAAAAAATTACCATGGCCATGAACTATCAGGACTTTTCTCAGAATCGTCGCGAATTTTCTGACAAATTTGTAGTGCAAATTTACATGTTTGTTAGTATATGACTGACAGTCGTGACAAGCGATTAAATGTTGGGTCTACTTTCGGAGTCTAATTCCGAGAATTGTCAAAATAAAGGTACGTTTTGACAGTTTTCAGATCATTCCGATAAATTCGAATAACATTACAATTAATCAAACAAATCGTTTTGAAACTGTAAACAAAACAGAAAATTAACGACCGAGAAAAAATTTAATTACAAAAAACAACTGTCTCTGGACAATCCGTCTACACGTTCAATGCAACAAAACTCACCCATGCATGCATGCAAATTGATAATCAGCATTCACCCATCCACCAAACGATATTGCCTTTGGTAAGGACAGAGTCGCGCTAACAATAGTCAGTGCATCCCCACAATAAATAACGGTCTTGTGGTTTCACTTAAAGTCTCAACTCACAATGACAATAGAAAAACGAACACATCCTCAAGCATAGTTAAACTGTCATATCGCGTATCATGTGAGAATCATCGAAAACAATGGAATATCGATTCACAGGGAACATTGTTGCTGCATGCAACGTACATGATAGCATTATACACCTGGTTGTGAATATGAGTAAAATTTTCCATATTTTGTTTGTTGCTTCCAAAGCTTAATGCATTGCATTCTGCGGCAGAAAACAAAAACAACACAAAACCAGGGACAGGCAACAGGGCAACGCCTTTCGCTGAGTAATTCTCTCCACTGCGGCATTCATCGGTTCGGTAAATTTTCCACTATCTCCATCTGCACACGGCATAAAAGTCAGACGCCATCGACGCCATCCCATTTAACTAATAGTTGAGCTAATTCTTTACTTCACTCTCCATCAAGAAAATAGAGAGATAGAGAGGTGATGCAAGCACGTGATGTGCAGTGCACAACTGTGTGTAAGTTCAGCACATTGATCCAGGACACGGTGTCAAAGTAAAATGTCTTTATAAGTCGGCAAGCGACTGACAGTTGAAACGCGAATGACATTTTTATTGAATGAATTTATCATCTTTTAGATCAATTAAGTTCAAGAACATGAACATGAACCAGAATCAAAATGCGAGGTCTTCTCAGAGTATAAGTATCATTTTCGCTATAAGAATGTAAAACTCTTGCTTGAATGAATGGGTGGTGACGATGGAGATTGGTGTCATCCTTAAGGGCGGCGGACTATACAACTGTCAACTGATTTTTTTTTGCTGTCAGGAAATCTCGCTGTTTTATGGTTCGCAATCATTTTGCGAGAATTGTCGTCATCGTGCCGTAACAATGAAAAATTAGAGTGCTTATTCTGTTTAACGCCATTCGATACGATGTTGCTTTTGTATGCAAGACTGGAATTTCCATTACAAACAATGAGGGATGGTTTCGAGAAATTAATACGGCATGGCGTAGAATGGGATGGAGTTCGTTTAGTTTGTTTACTGAGTCATTTATCGATTGAATCCATGCAGTGAGTTGAATATTTACATAGTTGGGGGATTTGTAATAAAACGGAACTGAAGCAATGAAAGAGTTGTTCGTGTGAAGGATAGGAACGTTTCGATTTTGCATCTGTCATTATCTCGTCATCTGTAGTTTAAAGGGGAACTTGAGACACTGACAGGAATTTTAATTTGCTGTTTTTAGAAAATTAAAACGCAGTAGATTTATTTGTCAATAAATTCATTTATGTCACAATTGTATAGTTGATTGTAACGTTTTACTTGTTCACTGTTTTCACTTAATATGTACACTAGAGTTTAGAAAGTTTTTTGAAGGTTTAAAAATGTGTCATATTCAGTTTATGTCGTCGATGTCTGTGGACTCTTTTAAATCCCCTCTAACTCATGCCTCTCAGTACCATAGTTTAACTAGTTCAAACGATTAGACAGTTCACACTTAAACAAACGCACTGTCATACCATCATGCCTCGTTATAAAATGATTTGTCAAGTTGTCTCTTAAAACTCGTTTTCGGAGAAGCATACGAACAATTATGGTGACGAACTACCAAAATCCATTGGAAGAATCACACAGATAATCAATTTGAAGGTCCAAGTGCTTATTTGGCGCCCGAAAAAAGGATTTTTCACTGCGCCACCTCTCACTGAAAACAATGAGAAGCTTTTCAAATTGTAGTTCGGAATCAGCGTTAATGGGAGGTCCCAATCTTTGTGACAAAAATATAACTTTCTACACACAAATTCATGGATAATCAAGGTTTTAGACTATGTATGACAGATTTTGTTAATACATAATGTATGACCATATTGGAAAGTGCTGTCGATTGACATTTGTGACATTTGTGAAGCAAATAGACTCCTAAGGAACGCGGAATAATCTTCACGATCACGATATTATAAAAGAACAATTCGTCAGTGATTTTGGCGCAATGTGTCATTTCTCCTTACAGCTTGATTTCCACTGGTCGTTCCATGTGACATTTTAAAACGCCCGACTCTAAGAGACTGAACGAACAATTCAATATTGACAACGGCAGCAAAAACTAACAACCACCCTACCTAAGTGAAGTGAGAATAGCAATTTCTAAAATCAAGCTTAATAAGGCCGCCGGAAATGACGGCCTTCCCATTGTGGTTTATAAAGCCGGCGGAGATTACTTGGTAAGTAACATCCATCAATTAATAAGCCAAATCTGGTCGGATGAAAGTATGCCTGAAGTGAGGTTCCATTCTTCATCGTTTGTCCGATCCACAAAAAATGAGACCCTCTGAACTGGGCCAACAACAGAGGCATAAGTCTCCTTAACATTGCCTACAAGATCCTATCTGCCGTAATATGTGAAAGCCTGAAACCGTTTACCAACAACCTGATCGGCCCTTATCAGTTTGGATTTGAGCCAGAAAAGTCTACAACCGATTTTCACACTTCGGCAGATCCTGAAAAAAAAAACCAAGAAGTCCAAATCGATACCCACCACCTATTTATCGATTTCAAAGCCGCATACGACAGCATTTATAGAGACGAATTATGCAGAGCCATGTCTAGTTTTGGTATACTGCCCAAACTCGTCCGTTTGTGTAGGATGATGATGGAGAATTTTCGCTGCTCCATCAGGGTCGGAAACGACCTCACTGACACATTCGATACAATAAAAGGATTTAGGCAAGGCGATGCGCTGTCATATGACTTCTTCAATTTAATTATTGAGAGGATTGTGCAAAACTCCCGAGCCAACACCAGAGGCACAATTTTCCAAAAATCGGAGTAACTACTAGCATACACCGACGATATTGACATCATTGGTAGGACTCAACGTGATGTCATAGCCACGTTTGCTAGTATAGAGAAGGAAGCGGCGAAAATCGGTGAGGGTAAGACTAAGTATATGCTGTCAGCACGATAGGACACATAACATCGACGAATTGGACAGAACGTCACCGTTGACAGATATAAATTTGAGGTAGTACGGAACTTTTTCTACCTCGGCTCCGCTATTAACTCTGACAACAACATCTCGTCAGAAATCAAACGAAGTATTACTCTTGCCGACCGCTGTTTCTTCGGGCTAAGAAGACAATTTAGTAGTAAAGCCGTCACTCGAACTACTAAGGAGATCCTATATAAGACCATGATCATCCTAGTCCTGCTCTACGGCCCTGAAGCATAAACCGTATCAAAAGCGAATGAAGAATTCCTTGTTCGATTCGAGAGAAATATTCTCCCCGTTTGGGTTGACGGGCTATGGAGACAAAGATTCAATCACGAACTATACGAGCTGTAGAGCAACATACCCCTGGTCAAAAAACTCCGCATTGGAAGTTTAAGATGGCTAGGGCATGTAGAACGAATGGACACCAATACTCCGGCTCGCAGAGTCTTCGATTCCCAGCCAGACATCGGATGCAGTAGAGGAAGACCTCGCCTTAAGTGGCATAAGTAGAAACCGACCTCAACCAACTTGGAGTGAGGCCCCGGACTGTAGCGCCACTTAAGTAAGTCGGTAAGAGACTACAAGAACACTAAAACGCGCAAGCCATGGAAGGCTCAATACCCTCGTTCGGGTAATAATAATCCCGGC
This sequence comes from Rhingia campestris, assembly GCA_932526625.1. Classification (NCBI taxonomy): domain Eukaryota; kingdom Metazoa; phylum Arthropoda; class Insecta; order Diptera; family Syrphidae; genus Rhingia; species Rhingia campestris. Next base: position 12,251,589 of record OW052183.1, read on the forward strand.
GTGGCTAAAGATGTCGTCGAGGGCCCGTCGATATGTCTCACTCTCGGCAAATTTTGATAAAAGACTGTTGTTCTCTTACAAAGTGATTCACCTCTCGACAGGTGATCAAATTGTTTGAGGTACTGAAAATCCGCCAGTAATGCCACTAAGAGCTTTTTTATTCATAAAGACACTAAATTGGATAAATTTTAAATGGAGGACAAGTTGTTTTAGCAAGACGCATCAACGGCGCATATTGCCCGAAACGCCACAAACATTCTGAAGCAGTTTTGGTATTTGCATTTGCCTTCAAAGTTACTCGAGTTGGCCACCCTAGACTTTTTTCTTTGGCGTTATTTAAAGACACGGATTTAGGTGGCCAAGCCAACAACTCTGACAGAATGACTATAGGAGAATAAATTTTTTTTTGTTCCTCAGAAAAACTAGGGTCACACATAACGATCCACAATGTACAATAAACTGCCGTTTTTTGTTTCTATAATATTTCGCATGATTGTGAATATGTCAGTGAATTCTATCAGGCAATCTCCCACTCAACTGACAGGCACATTTCCACTCCATCGCCTGGTGTAATAGCGTTATTTTAAAGTGATAATTGTAATTCTAAGTGGCATTCCTGGTGTTATAGGTGAGAACGCAATAATAATATGATCCAAACAGTGGTAAGAATATTATTAAAACTCTTTTCGACCTCCTTAATTCTCAGTTCCACCTATCCTGAGTATTATGAACACATGAGGTATTGAAATGTTTCCCGGGTTAAGTAAAACAGACAGACTAGTGTCTATACTTTAGAATTCACTCTCATTGAAGAACCTTTTACGAATAGCACCAAATATCTTGGATATCTCATTTCTTCTATACATACTCTGCAAAACTAGTAAACTTAAGAATTTTACAGAATCAAAAGAGATGTTATTTTACTAATACAAACCACAACCTTTCATTTCTTCAATTTAAACCTGCATACCTACATTAGCTGTATATTTGACATTTCTTAAAAAACAAACAGTTTGCAACCACCGATTTATCATATTGTGAATATAAAAAAAAGTTCAAATGTTTTTACTTAAAAAAAACCACAACCTTTTATAGTGCATTCACACCGAACCATAAACTGAGTTTTCGCAAAAACACCTGAAACCTTCATCAAAAACCGAGTTTTCCCATACATTTTCAGTTATCAAAACCTAGTTGGTTACGACGTAACCATCTCATAACCACTTCGCTGACGTCATCTCGTTGCAGGTTGTTGGAAAGAACACACCTTTTCATACGTTCTACACGTGTTCCACACGTCCCACAAAACAGCTGATGAACTCGCTGTCAAAACAAATGTTTTTTTTTCAGGTATCAGAATATTTTTCTTCATATCCATTATCCATTTTAATTTTGTACAATTAAAATGGATATCGAAAATAAAAAAAATAAAAAGAAGAAGCTGTGGTGTTTGCTAGACGAGGAGTACTTGGTGGAGTTATGGGCAGCCAAAAATGAAGATCTTAGAGGATGCCGAAAGAACGGGCACATTTTTCGAGAAATGTCTGCGGCATTTGGAAATGTACACACCAGATGAAATTAAAACAAAACTACACAATATGACGAACAGATATAAGTAAGTACCTAATTATTAAATAAAACTGATTTTTTCTTTTTTATTCTTGTTATTTTATTGTCTTATTTTGCAGGAAAGAAAAACTACTTGTTGGACCATCAGGAGGTTCACCGTCGGAATGGCAGCTGTATTCCAAAATACATGCCATTCTAGGAGAGCATAGGATTCACAATCTTGAGTCAATCCAAGAAGATAGTCGTCCTGTAGGTAATAAAACAAATTTAATTACAATCATAATAATATTTTATTGATAATTGTCTTACATTAAAGATATTTATTCTCCACCACCGCCTTCCTCCTGGTTCGATGAAAACTCGCTGCCATATTCTTCACCAAGTGCTTCTCGTGCTGATCTCCCCTCAACGTCAACATCCAGACCTAGGCAAGCAAAAAAGAGACGATTATGTTTAAGCGAAGACCTTAATGCAGTAAATAAATCCATCGATACACTTACGGATAAAATAATGGAATCAGATACAAATTCTTTCCAATTGGAAAAAGAAAGAAATGATATTCTGAGAGAATTTGTATCTGATTCCAAAGAATTCCATAGAGGAGTACTTAATTTTTTAAATAAACAAGAAAAATAATTTTGATTTGTGTTTTGTTGTTCAATGGCAATATAGTACTTACTTAAGTATTCGCTTATGGCACTTCGTATGTTTGCAGATGTTTGTAGTTTGATTATATTAGAATTCATTTTATTATTCAATTTCAATATTTTCACACACAAATGTTGGAGTTAGTATCACAATTCACAGCTGATTGAAATGTCAAACAAAACCTGGTCAGAGTCGGTGCGAAAGCATCCAGTGGTTTACGTAAACTTTTTGCCAAAAACTCAGTTTATGATTCGGTGTGTAAGCACTATTAATCGTTAATTTAACCCTACATTAATTTTTGTTTGACGTTTCATAAAATATTTGAAAAAGTTTTCCAAACAAACAGTCCTGCACCCACCAATTTGTCATATTGGATATGCCGATTTAAACCAACAATGTTATGTCATGGTACACTGCCCTACAATTATGTAGGTTCATATTAATCTTCGTCAGACTAGCGATTCCTTTATTTATTGACTGAGCACTACCCAACCGAAGCCCATAAAGTATGTCAAACTGTGCAATTTTCAGACAGCAAATAAAAAATATTTGACATTTCGTTTTAAATAATGTCAAACTGACTTATCTACAGCAAATATCCCCGACACACTTTCGATATAAAGTAATAAAAACAAAATCACTCAAAAGAACAAAAAGTTCGTCACACCATGACGACACTGAAACCCGGCAAATTCACTGCAAAACAAAGAAATTACTCTTCAAGTGATTCCCCTTTTTTCGCTCTTATCGAACTGTTAAGGCCTTTTTTTTCTGTTTTATGAACTTTGTAATCAATTTGTTATGTCTTGCCGGCGTTTTGATGTAGCGTTAAACCCTCTCTAAGTTGAACACACACCACAGACAAATTTTATAATGCCCTCCACTTTTGTTACAGTTTGACCTCGATTTGGTAATTTTTTAAAATTGAAATGCAAATCACGAATATTTCGATTTAATCGAATTCGGAACTCTATCAGCTGGCTTTTGTTTTGCGGACTTTATTTGAAAATGCGTAATTGGCGATGATGAAGTATAGGTGGCTGGCTAGAATTTATTTATACAAACAAATTTCCATCGAAAGAGATAAATAATCGTGCTTAGTGGAAGTGGTTAGGTTCATTATTTTCTAATTCTTTCGAAGTTATTTATATTAAGTCTTACCGTGTTCAAACAAACATGCATTCAAAAAAAAAGAACTTTTAATCTTATTTATTTCTCTGGTTGGGTATTTTTAGACTGTTGAATGATTTTGCCAAGTTTTCTGTCGAAGGAGATAGGTTTATCATTGGCACTTTAAATTATAGAACGCACGCTTTTTATTTTTAGGGGTAAGTTTTTCAGTGCGTGTTCATTAAACGAAGGTAACATCATGTATACATGCTGTCAAGGAGAAGTGACATCGACGAATCGGATAATCGACAGCTAAAATGTTGAGGTTGTAAAGGACTTTGTCTACCTTCGTCTCGCTTATGAGATTGACAAAGACATCTTGTCAAAAAAAATGTTCTTCTCCCATAGTAGTAATAAGACCCTTACGCGACCCCATCTAAATTGAAGAGTATAAATTAAGGCAGTTAACTAAAGACCAGGCTAATTGGAGACAAATGGTAACAAAACACTTTTCAAACCACAAAATGCAAACAAATTGTTAGCAGGATTATGTGTTCTAATGCACCTCTTGTCAACAGTGGTGCCAACTTGGATAAACAAAGTGAACTATCTATCAAAGCTTCTTGACCTGTTGTCAGAGAATATTCGAAGTTCCATCTATCAAAGCTTCATGAGCTGTTGTTTGAATTTGTCAGAGAACAACAGGTCATGGAGGTTATTGGTTTGGGAGACTTTGGTTTAGGGAATTTGATTTGATTTTGAAAAAGGAAAGGAACTTTAATGTCTATTTCCTTGTTTTGCAAGTTTTTAGTAATGACGTCACCTTATATCAGGACAAGGGCTCGCCAGCCTAACATTCATTTTATTAAGATTTGTTCATTTCCATTTCGACAGCAGTGTGTTAATGCATTGTATCCCTGTTTCGACGTCTTACCTCCTGGTAAAACTTCGAAACATAATTTTTGGTTATTTGTCTTGTCATTTCTTCCTTTTTTGAAATACTGGATTGCTGGTGTTCTCCTCTCCACCTTTACCTTTAACCTAAAACTTGACGAATAATTTCTCAGCAAATACGGGAGCCTAAACAAACAAACCTCTTTGCCTTGTAGACCTATTTTTTGCCAACGATAATCCGTTGTTTTTTTCATCGTACTGGAGGTTTCTTGTTGATATTCTGAAGAAACCCATCTGATATATCTAACATACGATTTTAATGTTATATCTGCAGTTAGAACATATCAATATCGAGATTTTAAAAATATTAACTTCTCTTCACTGGAAGAACATGTACGAAATACTACCTGGGAAACGGTGTACTACTTGACTTCATCTAATGCTAAGCTTGATTTCTTTAACGAAAAGATTCAATCGCTATATAACGATCATGAACCACTGAAAACTAGAATTATTCGTCATCAAAATCAGCAATGGTTCACTTCACATATCCGAACACTTATGTTGCAGCGCGATCAAGCATACAACCATTGGAAGCGTTTTCGTCTGAACGAGCTGCGTAGGATTTATTGTTCCATTCGAAACAAGGTTACTGTGGAAATTCGTAAGGCCAAATCGCAAGTCTATTCCAGTCGTCTAAATCTGTCACTTAGTGGTCGTCAACTGTGGAATAATCTCCGCAGTATAGGCATAGGAAAATCCAAGTGCAATCGATTTGAGAATGTCGATTGTAATGACCTTAATAGGAAGTTTGTGGAAACAGCAACACAGCCACATAATCTTATTAACTCCTGCACAACTACCAGTCGAATTTCGTCTTCTTTAACATCAGCCTCTTGCTTTGGGTTTAGAACAGTGAACAGTACTGAGGTGGTCGAAAGCTTGCTTTCAATAAAGTCATCAGCCGTGGGACAGGATGGTATTAATCCGCGTTTCTTGAAAATAGTTTTGCCTATTGTACTTCCGTACATAACATATATTTTTAACCTAATCTTGACTACTGGAGAATACCCATATCAATGGAAAATGGCTAAGATTGTTCCGATACCCAAAGACTCTAAGGGAGATGAGTTCAGGCCCATATCAATTCTACCATTTCTTTCAAAAGTTTTTGAAAAAATACTACAGATGCAAATGAGTTTATACCTTAATAATAGCAACATGTTAACTATAAAGCAATCCGGTTTTCGAAAGAACCATAGTTGTACCACTGCCTTGATAAAAGTCACTGAGGATATGCGAGAAGCGATCGACGAAAATAAGGTGACCTTAGTTCTGCTCGACTTTTCAAAAGCTTTCGACACTGTTGTCCATAGTGTTTTATACGATAAGTTGCTCAAGTTTTTCAAATTTTCAGACGGTGCAGTTAAATTGATTGCTTCTTATTTATCAGGTAGAATGCAAGCGGTTCATATAAATGACCAACAGTCGGAATATATTAATACGCTAAATGGTGTCCCTCAGGGATCCATCCTGGGTCCTCTACTTTTTTCATTGTATGTTAATGATCTTCCATCCATTTTTAAGCACTGTGGATTACACATGTATGCTGATGACGTGCAAATGTACATTAGCTGTCCACTTGGCCTAATAGAGCAAGCATGGTGCAGCATGCGTTAATGAGGATCTCAAGAGTATTGTAGCATGGGCACAGACAAATGGACTCCTTTAAAATCACTTGAAGTCTAAATGTTTGGTAGTCTCAAGGCACCCATTGGAGTTATCTTATTTTCCTACGATAATTTTGGGCAATGCACCAATTGAATATGTCGAAAAGGCGAAAAATCTTGGTGTGACATTTAACCGCACTCTGACTTGGGACAACCATATAAATGCTGCAGTAGGAAAAACTCATGGAGTGCTTCGAACGCTGTGGGCAACTCAATCGTTTACTCCCCAAAAAACGCGCCTCATGCTGGCACGATCGTTGGTTTTACCTATTCTTTTGTATGGGTGTGAACTTTTTGGAAATTGTAGCTATGCTAGTAAAAGGAGACTCCTTATAACCTTTAACAATGCTACTAGATATGTTTTCGGATTACGAAGATACGACCACGTATCTAGTTTCTCTAGACAGCTATTGAATATGTCATTAGATAGTTTCATAAAGTATCGCACAGTTTTATTACTTTCAAGCATAATACGAACACGGCAACCTCGGTATTTGTATGATAAACTAGTTGTAGCCTCCTCAAATAGAACGGGTCAGTTAATTCACCCACGCTATTCTTGCCTTACCTCCGAGCGTCAGTTTTTTATAAACGCTATCCGGCAATGGAATTCATTGCCTCGATATATAAGAATAATAGAAAACACAACAATGTATAAAAATATATTAAAGAATTATCTATCTCAAAATTTTTAATTAACAATATTAATAATATTGTATTATAACTATTAAAACTAATTTATCACTTGGTTAATTTAATTTAATTCATGAAATAATGTATATAAATATAATGTAGCTTTATCTGTAGTTTCTAGCTTAGCACTGATTTATAAGATAGCTTATCTTAATGTGTTTAGGCATTACAGTTTTACTTAAATAAATAAATAAATAAAAAAAATAGGTGAAGTGTATTTTGTCTATCGCGTGGTACCAATTTAATGGACCGTGTGCTCCCTATTGTGGCATTTCGTTTCACAGTGAACTCAATAAGCTTATAGCCGAATTTTTTGAAGAATAACTCATAGAAGCAGGCTTTAGTGATATAACGGGTGTTTTTTTAGAGGTTGTTTTTTTGAATAGAGATAAAACTGACATTTTGTGCTCAAATCGGGCAACTCTAACGTCATTTATGTTCAGTTTGGTTTGCCATTTCATCATGAACATGTTAACAAAGGAACAACGCTTGCAAATCGTGCAAATTTATTTCGAAAATAATGATTCAGTTCGCAAAGTTTACCGCAAGCTCCGTCCATTTTATGGTCGACATAATCGTCCATCAGAGCAATTAATTCGGTTACCCATGGATCGTTTTCGCACTACGTTTACTCTCTGTGATAATACGCATCCGCAGAGACGTCGAACAGTGCGCACCGAAGAAACAATTGCCGCTGTAGAGCAGTGTTGAAGAGGACCCGAATCGATTCGCCACCGTGCACAGCAATTGGTCAACTTGATGGAAGATTTTGCGCAAAGATCTTGGCTTACGACCTTACAAGATTCAGCTTGTGCAAGAATTAAAGCCGCGAGATCATGCAATGCGTCGTGAGTTTGGGGGTGGGGCCGAAAATGAGATTGATCTTGACGCTGCTTTTCATTTCACAATTTTGTTCAGTGATGAGACTCATTTTTGGTTGAATGGCTACGTCAACAACCAAAATTGCCGCATTTGAAGTGAAGAGAATCCACATGAGGCCCTTGAGACGCCATTACATCCACAAAAACTGACTGTTTGGTCTGCTCTATGGGCTGGTGGAGTCATTGGGCCGTACTTCTTCCGAAATGATGCTATAGAGTCAGTTACCGTTAATGGAGACCGATATAGAGCCATGCTAACCGACTATTTTGTTCCCGAATTGGATGGCATGAATGTGGATGAGATTTGGTTCCAATAAGACGGCGCTAGATGCCACAAAGCGCACGTCACAATCGATTTATTGAAGGAAACATTCGATGAGCGCATAATTTCGCGGAATGGACCTTTCAATTGGCCACCAAGATCGTGTGACTTGACACCATTGGATTATTTTCATTGGGGATATGTGAAGTCGCTCTTCTACGCCAACAAACCAGAAACTTTAGGGGACTTGGAAGCCAACATTCGTGGCGTTATTGCCGACATACGGCCCCAAATGCTCGAGCTCGAAATATTGGTTGAAAATTGGACCTCTAGACTTGACTTTATTCGAACCAGCCGCGGCGGCCGCATGCTCGAAATCATATTTAAACATTAATGGCATAAAATTATTCTTCCAATAAAGCCAAATTGATGGACATTAAAACGTTTTTTCAAGTTCTATAACTCTAAAAAAAACACCCTTTACATTGCTTTCAAGGTATTCGCTCGGAAGAATTCCGAAACGATAGTCAAGGATTCAGTTTGCTTGCTGAGTATCCGTTGCAGAACAAAATAAATGAAGCATACAATCACTCTCGTTTGATTCCGTGACAAGTCCAAAAGAAATTCAACGTCACCAATCATTTACGTAGCGCATTACTCATCAGCGCGATCATGTGCGATACATTTCGTGAGAAGATCGGTTAGTGCCTGGCTACACGTTCATTGGAATAAAAGTCATCTCCAATGAGCCAGGCATGTGAGCCGAAAAGTGAAACGACGATTTCACCAAAATCCACTAAGAAAACCATTCAAACTGAATTCTGGGCATAAACGTTTCACTTCCAAACCATTTCATGTTGGCAAAAACCCTCATTTGAAATTTTTCTACTCCGCAGACCTTAATATCGATATCAAAGCCATGAACATAAGATGGGATTGTTTCAGATTTTCCGTGTTCCAGCTATAAAAGCTGACTTTATTCTAATGACGCTTTTTTGTGTGTGTGGCCAAGTTATTTATGGGATTGAAAGTCGTTGGGATGAACGAGTATCGAGGCACTTAGAAATGCTATAGGTATAGGTAGGTAGAAGTGGCGGTTCGGCATGAACCCAATTAGCACTTATGTGCCTTTTTGTTACTAAGACTCGTGCGTGAACTTTATAATGATTGTTTTGTTGTGGATGTGATACAGGCGGTCTCTAGATCCAGCCTGTGTGGTTTGGGAACGGATAACATCTTGTATCCTCTTACCCGAAATGTCGCTAAAGTTGTCGAAAAATGGTTGGTCTAACGCACGCAATCTGGCTCTTACTAGTGCCGGACATTTGCAGATGAAATGGGAGAGGGTTTCTCTCTCATTTGTGTTCCTGCAAATGCGGCATTGAGGGTTGTATGTAGGCGGACTAGAAGTCCTCTTTTAAGAGGACATGTCTTCTTCTTGTCCGGTATCTTTTTGAAAAAAACATGCAATTTGTACTATTTGGGTTTAATCAGTTAACTAAATTTTTTAACATCACAACAAAACTGTTTCCCAACACTACTTCAGCAATTTTCTGCATCTTTCTGGTGCGAACACGACTTAAAATATTTTTGCACCTAAACTCATTCACTTCTCAACAAAACGCCATGTTTTTTTTTATAGCCTATCCCATAGTGATACATATATTAGTTTTGACATTAAGTTTGTAACATATAATTTTGATAGATATATCTCAAAGTCTGTCTGTCCGTTCATCCGACCGTCTACCAATTTTTGAGGCTTTACTTTTGAGTGATGAAATTTGGTATATCTCGTCTCTGTCGGATGAAGCAGAACAGGTGTTAACATTTTCCGCCACCGCCCACTTTTCAGTAAACATGTGTTTTTGAATAAACGGTAAAAACTTTTGAAAGAGTGTATGAATACCATATTTATCTATATTTCGTGAATATAAAGTTTTTTGCCAGGCCGACTTTTTGGAGAGTTTTGAGTAGAAAATGGTTTTTCTGTCAAATTTTAAAATATGCGAAAAAACATTCGATGCAAAATCATTGGTAATGTTATTTGGTAATGTAGCCTCCTGATATTGGTAATAGATCATTTTAACCTACGCCCACTTTTTGGGGGCGTTTTTCTATAAAAACCATTTGTATACCGTATCCCATAGTATATGAAGGAGAAAAACGTTGTTTTTTTTGTCGAACTATAAAATATTTTGATAAACTGTCTGAACAATTTGTTGCAACAATGTCATTTTCTATATTTCAAACCAATAAAGTTATTTGCCACGCCCACCTTCTGGGATGTTATTTTTTTGTTCTTTAATTTTTCATTTGAGATTTTAAAAGAGGACCTTTTTTCGTGGGCATGGATCTGATCACCCTAGTTGTATGGAATCCCTAGTTTGGCCGCATGGTCTCCAATTGGCCAGTGCCCCGTGACAATCGCCATAATTCTTGCGATATATGGGCGGGTTCTGTTTAGTAGATCGTTTGTTCTGTTTTTGTCGTATGAGGGCCATATCGTCCTCGATATGACGCAATTTTTTAACCTTCTCCATGTGGAGTCGGCCTTCTTCTTAACCGTACTTAGCGGGATACGGATCCTTGCCGCAAGTAAGCCGTGAAGAGCTGAGCCTTGCCTGGCTAGCTCGTCTGCACGCTCGATTCCTTCAATTTCACTGTGCCCTGGAACTCAGAGAAGTGTGACCCTGAAGCGTTCGCCAAGGTGGGCAAGTTGCTATACTTCGGTAGAAAATTCTGAACTGGATATCCCATTCTTTTTAGCAAAAACGGATAATGCTAGCCATGATACGATCAGCACATTTGAAAAAGTCTTTTGCAATGTCATGTCATGCATGCATGATAACAAATGTCTTATGTTCTTGCTTTAGATATGGAAAAGTAGAAAAAACTTCACTTTCCATCTACTTAATCCCATAAAAAAACGAAAAAATTTCAACTGACAGCAACATAATCTCAACGAGCACTAAACTGGGATATATGCACAGCCCTGCGAAAAATAAAACCATTTGCCATCCCTGTAATATCTGAGAACAAACTAACCTCACAACCTACAACAGCAACTTCCGCTGCCGCAATGCAACTTCATTTCAATAAAACCGCACAAAATACCCGTTTATGACCACACAAAAACGCATTCAAAACAAAACCAAGCGAAACAATCACATTAGTGGCGGAATTAATTCTCCAAAGACTTAAAGGTCTTTCGCTGCTGCATGCATGACATGCAAAAAAAAATCTATATTCCATTTTATCGTTAGGTCTCGCCTAGACTATGACACCGAACAAATCGCTGGAAGTGCTCCAAAGAGCGCCACCAGAATTTTAAAATAAAAATCCACACATCAAAAAAACGCCATAAAAGGGGAGAGAAATGATATTTTATCAATAGCAGTACTTGTACACTGGGATTTATCGGGGCTCTAGCAAGTAATAGTACAGCAGCGTGTCGAAAATAAAAAAATTCAAAATCTCGCACATTATAAGCATAAGGGGGATGCATTTATTTTTAGAACCCGACACCATACGAACAAAGATTTCAACTGAGAGACTGAACCACTCAACATACACGAAGCATGTACTAATGATTTCAGATAAACGAACGAAATAATTGTTGTTCGCCTCTCACAGCTACTTTTCATGGCTGAAACTAAAATACACGATTTATTTGAAATTTTAATCTGGCAAACAGTTAAGGGGGCTGTGCTGGGATGGCGGGATGAAAATGATGACTTCCCTTGGTGGATACGATCTTGTTTCGATTTTATTTTCCCAAGACTACGTGCACAGCCCGCCTAATTGCGAGCATTAATTTTTCATTAGTTGTTGAGAGAGTGAGATAGGTGCAAGTGGAAAATTTGCATACACGATTAAACTTTAGAATATCTGAATTAAATTGAATAAAAGTTTACACCGATCGAAGAGGAGAAGATGCACATTCAGTTGGTAGTGTGTAAACAACGACGAGTAATGGCTCCATAAATGGATTTGTTTCCCCTCATCCGCGTGGTGGGCTAATTTTGGAAGCGGACCAAACAAAAGTTCTTTGTTTCGAAATTCGATTGAGGCGCGAGGCGGTGAGTTATCAATATCGAGGTGAAAAATTGCTGGGCGGTAGTGTTGCCCTTGGTTTTTCTTATTTAAAGTCGTAAAATGTTATGTTCTGAATAGTTGCTGAGAGGATAGTGCTTTGGGCTACTAGTCTACAGGGTTAGGTCATAATACCATGTCTGATACCATATCTGATTTATCCTCCACAGCTTTCATAGATGTCCATCCGAATGGATCGATTTCGAATGATTTGGGCACATTGAGCAAAAAAGGTTTCCAAACGGTCAATTGGAGATCTGCTAAGCTATGTAACCAATTATGGATATCGCGATGTTAAAAGATGGAGAATCGAGAGCTGTTGCCCTGGATATTTCCAAGGTTTTCTATCGAGTTTGGCACAGGGCTTTGCTAGTCAAAATCTGACCGAATACGGATTTCCTTACATACTGTGCGGCACATGGTGTGTGGTGGATGGAATTTTCTCAGATGGGATTAATTATCTCATCCACTCTATTTCTGCTGCACATTAATAATCTTTTCGAGACAAAAAATAATCGATTACAGGTTTTGCAGATGACGGTACTCTGATAATGAGTGCCACAAATGACACGTCTATTAGTGCTATTGTTGCATAACAGCAGAGATGAGAACAAATCCGCTCTCTAAACGAAGATCTAGAAATATACAATGGGGAAAGCAAAATCTAATTTTGTAAAACTCAGAGAAAAGCAAATCAAGTCCACAGTTCCGCAAATCGAAATGGAGAATACAATCCTCGGCTCAAATCCATGCATCTCATAGGCTACGTTTACACCGTGGACAATATAACCGGGACTAAGCCTACACTTGGTGTATGTCCCATCGGTGTAAACACCTCGAACAAGTACAAGGTGGCGCAAAAATACCCTTCCGATGTTTTTTGGCTGTAATTTAAAAAAAAAAATGAAAAACTTTGATTCTTCTTGTGGATCATTTTTATTTGGTCATTTAATTTTTTTTACATCAAGTCGAGAATATGATGTCATGTAAATGGCCGCCGCCACAGTTGATTGTCCTTTGAGCCCTTTTTATGGCATTTTCCATCACTTTGGCCAAAACTTCCGGCGATAGATCCTCACATTCTTGACGGATATTGTATTTAAGAGCTGCAAGAGTCTGAGGCTTGTTGACATAAACCCGCGACTTCAAAAAGCCCCACAAAAAGAAGTCTGGAGCGGTCAAATCAGGCGATCTTGCTGGCCAGTGGAAATCACCAAAACGGGAGATTAGGCGCCCGGGAAATGCATCCTTCAGCATATCGGTTGTGGCACGTGCAGTGTGTGCCGTTGCACCGTCCTGTTGGAACCACATGTTTTCCAATCCCAATTCATCAAGTTGCGGCAAAAAGAACTCGTTGAGCATTGCTCTGTAGCGCTCACCAATCACAGTAACCATTTAGCCCGCGACGTCTTCGAAGAAAAAAGGTCCGATGACTCCTCCAGCGAAAACAGCACACCTTACAGTGACTTTGAGCGGGTGTAATGGCTCTTCGTGGGTTACACGCGGATTTTCAGTGCCCCAGAAGCGTAAATTTTGCTTATTTACGTACCCGCTAAGATGGAAATGGGCCTCATCACTCATGATTATTTTTGATGAAAAATCATCTTCCTCTTGGTGGTGATTAAGGATGGCTTGAGCGTATGTTAGACGCGATTGGCGGTCAGCAGCTAACAGCTGATGCATCGTCTGGACTTTGTACGGAAACATCTTCAAATCTTGTACCAAAATTCGCTGTAAAGACCGTCGATTGATACCCATTTGCGTGGCACGTCGTCTGGTCGATGTCGACGGCGCTTCCATGACATCTTCGGCTATAGCAGCAATATTCTCTGCAGAACGGCTACTCCGGGGTCTGCCACGCCTGCCAGCATCTCGTGTTGTGCCAGTCTCTTCGAGGCGAGCGGCTAAACGTCGCAGTGTTTTACCAGTAGGCGTTGGACGGGTAGGAAATCTGCGACGAAATTCACGTTGTGCCAAAGTCACCGACCGATTATTGCTCAAATAAATAGTCACCAATATTCCGCGTTCTGGAGCAGTGTAGCGTAACATTGTTTATTAACGTGTATTTCGCATGTGTTAACTACACAAATGTCAAAACAGAACTGACATTAGGGGCCAATTGCAAAATTTATAGCATTTTCTGATAGGAGGATTACTTTTGCGCCACCTTGTACTTAGGGCCGATTTTTTAATCACCAGATAACACTTAACAGTCATATAACACAAAAATACATTTTTCAATAGGCGTATAGCACACTCTAGGTATATAACAGTTATCTGGCGAATGAAATTATCTGCTCCTCAGTGAGCTGGGTAAATTTTAACTGACTGTTTATGAACTGTGAACAGTGAGAAAACTAGTCTGCTAGCTCTAACATATAAGATTGTCACTATAGATCTCCCTTTTTAATTCAGTTTCGTGAAGTTAGACCCAATTGAGTTTGACAAAATCGTTCAGTTACAATCTAGGAGTTATTCAATGATTGAAAAACCAACACCTACTTAGCCCTAAATTGTTTAGGTCAGTCCACTTATTTAGGTGACCTGGACTAAACTGTTTATTCTACCTTACGCATAGATGTCAACATAAATTCATATGAAGTTATCTGTTATAATATCTATCTGTTATAATAGGTTATTGTCCACGGTGAAATTGTTGCCATTGGGGCTTATCTTGCGAAAAATCCATTTAGTCATGTACGGTGTAAACAGAAAATTTCTGAGACTAAATTATTTAGTGCCGGACCTAATATAGTCCACGGTGTAAACGTAGCCATATGCATCAATCTTCCATCAGATGTATAATGATAACAACATGTAACCTCTATGGGCAAATCAGCACCATTTGAACAAGATACCTTAGTTAAGAGCTATTTCACACCAGCCCAACTACTTCTTCCCTATAAAACCCAATTACCACCAGAATGAGGAACTACCAGTAACTAAACTGTTCTCATATTTGGAGCTCGGCTCCGAAACATACACTGCAACTACTGGACTCTACCGAAAAAAGAGCCATCCACCTTATAGACGATTCTTCCCTGACTTCAAAGGTCCATTCGTTGGTTTAGCGAATACTTGTAGGAGATCTGCCTCTTTGTTACATAGAATATATGACAGATGATCTGAAGAGCTTAGGAAAATTAAAGAATTGTTTCATTTCAACAACCTACAGGCAGGCAATTGCAGCTCATAGCCACACAGTCCATCTAACAACAAGAGTCAGAATCAATAAACATCTAAACATCTGCAAGTATCACATCCGGGCGCTCTTTGGGCGCTATAGGTTTACCTCACCTGCAGGTTTGTAATTGATGTGCTGTATTGGTATAGACCAGAGATTACACTATTTTAGGGCTTCAAATCACACGATCTTGTTAACTAATTGAATTTTAGTGAAATTTCGGAAGCCGCAAAATTTGTTCTTAATATTTACAGTGATTAGTTCGATGTGAGGGACGTCGCACAGTCTTGTCAAAACCACAAACAACCAATCGATTTTCGTATAAATATCCTTGGTTGTCAGGAGAAAAGTTTTAAAAATTAAGGTCCGATAATGCAGTTGGATTATAATCAGCACCAAACAATAATTTGTTGGGTACGCAAAGGGACGTTGGATTTTATACCTACTAATCGGCAATTTTGTATGTTCACGTAGTCATTCAATTTAAAAATGCACCTACCGCTCAAGATAACGTTTAGGCCAAGCTTGAAATTTGTTTCCAACAGCTCCTGGGCCTAAAACAACGAATCCGTATGCTTCTGTTCTTGAATCATTTAAACTTCGTAGGAAAAAGTCAAGTTCTTGAGAGGTTTAAGTTTTTGCACAAACTCTAAGCCATCGCAGCAATGTTTTTGGTCAACCGCAAGTTTTATAGGGCCCCCACATTACTCATGGCTTCATTACTCATGCCGTCATTGCGCATGCAACCGGCACGCTGAATTGGTAAGGCATATATAAAGAGCGGCTGTTTTATAGCTCGATGTGGTAAACCACAAGGTAAACTATTTCAACTGTTTTAATCTGCCTGTGAATGACTCTAAGAATCGTTTTTCAGTGCTGAGTTACCCTAGAGATAACTAACACCGGAATAAAAAAAAAAAAAAACAATTTCAACTCGCTAAGATCTGAATATATCGTACAGGTATTTAGTTTCTAAAAATTTAATAAAATGTCCACACAAATGGAATTGAAAATATTTGTTTATTTTATCATCTGTCAAAAACATCTAATCATTCAATACCAAGGTTAACTACCAAACTTGTTGGGTTAACCCAAAGTTAACTCTGGCTTTAAATTGTCTGAACTACTTTCTCGAGTTAAACTGAAACTTAATAACCCTTAACATTCTTTGAACATAAGATATTGATGAGTTGTTGAATTGTAACGCTGGATGGTACACACAATGGTGGTTGTGACAGCAAATTTATTTTAAATAGGGGTGCAATCTGATGTCAAAGTTTTATGTAATATCTACTGATTGACTCTTCATAAACATTTTTATACCCTATCCCATAGGGGTATATTAGTTTTGATACATAGTTGGTAACATAGAGAAATAATTTTGCTACATATACCTCAAAGTATATGGATCGACTCAGAATCGCTACCTGAGTCGAATTAGCCATGTCTGTCTGTCTGTCCCTCCGTCCGTCCGTCTGTCTGTTCGTCACCGATTTTTGGGCCTTAAATTTTGGTCCTTGTCCGTGCCACCAGAACGTAGGAAAACGTATTTTTTGGCCAAACCGTAAGGAATTTTAAAAAAGTGTCTGAGCACCACTGAGGGCTTAGTGGCGCGATGGTTAGTGCGATGAACTGCCGCGCAGAA
The DNA here is from genome assembly GCA_932526625.1 of Rhingia campestris. Lineage (NCBI taxonomy): Eukaryota > Metazoa > Arthropoda > Insecta > Diptera > Syrphidae > Rhingia > Rhingia campestris. The sequence goes on from OW052183.1 coordinate 12,268,297, forward strand.
GGTCTGGGTTCGATTCCCAGCCGTAGCAACACCTAAATGATTTTTCACTGGCCCTCCTCTCGTGATGAACTGACAAATCATCCGAGTAGTATCAATTGTCAAGAATAGCTTATCTCAAGTTAGCCGTTCGGAGTCGGCATAAAACAGGAGGTCCCGCCATCGTGCAAGAAGTACGCACGCACACATGAATGGTTGTGAGAAAGCTAGGCCCTGGGTACTAACGAGCCTGTTGCGCCAAAAATTTGTTTTTTTTTTTGTCTGAGCAGCATATTTCGAAAATCGTAATATCTGTATTTCGTCAATATAAAGTTTTTTTGCCACGCCCACTTTTTGGGGGCTTTTTTTTTTATAAAAAACGTTTTCTGGTCAAATTTTAAAATTTTCGAAAAAGTTTTGATGCACAATCAAATTTTGTCGAACCATAAAAGAATTTGATAAACTTACTGAGCAATATGTTGTGACAACGTCATTTTCAATACTTTATGACCATAAAGACCACATTTTGGGGACATTAATTTTAAGGATGGGTATTAAACGATCCGCACAGCGGATTGTAGCCTTCTCATATGTGTTTCCTTCATTTTCTTTCAGCTTGTACGCGAACGCTTTAGCAGAGTTTGACATTCACGACATGACATGATATGTCTCAGTGAATCGAAAAAAAATCACCACAGTCTCTTTAATTCTGTCAACGGCAACCGTGCTAAGCATATGGTAAAATGTAGGTGAATCATTTCCTTTAAACGCCCCAATCAGATGACAGTTACAAGTGTTACCAAACCACCTTTGTATAATATTCCGTCTTTCATCACATGCAATTAAATAATTCCGCACACTGTTTCAAGGGTTTCTCATGGTGACGATCGAATTACATATAAAAATTCAACTTCCACATTTTACTGCTTGGTGAAATTTTTCAATTGATATTCATAAACGCACATGACTCATCCGAAAGCGGTCAGTGTTTGTTTACTGAATTATTATAATTCACCTAATGAGTCGCTGACGCGCGGCATTACCGGCCGTTTTGCTGACGTTTGTCTCCCCCATTGAATGTGGCCAACTGGCGGCGGCACTTAGTCATAACGTATTACACTAAATCATAAATAAAAGTGGACAACGGACTGTCGAGGGAAACCATACGAGTTTTAAATCACTCAGTGATCCCTGAGTTTTTTTTTGTTTAATCGATTAAATAGAGCAGTTGTCTGTAACGTGTGCCAAAAATTTGTGGGGAATTCCTAGGAAAATGTACGCTACGTTGATGTATGATATAATGTTAGGGGTTGGTTTGATTTGAACTCACAAAAAAAAAATAATGAATACAAAAAATTGACAGAATGAATTTAACAGGAATTTTACTCAATGAAACCCACGCCAATTTTTGTTTCAATTCAATAACACGAAACGATTTTGTTGCTTAAATTACTTTTATTCGGCGGAAGAGAAACGCATTAAATGAATTACCTTATGGAAAACGGATTAGTCATTGAGTTCTTGGATATTTGGGTTATCTTATCGAACTTTTTATAGATTCAAATGGAATGCAAACTATTTAATTTTGTGTTCTCATTCTTTTGTTGGAACCAAGTATCACATGCTGTGAGGTTTCTAGGGCTTTTATGAAATTAGCTTAGAGAGTATGGTCTGCATATTATAAAATGACAGCTAGCAAACAATCACTTATTTTATATATTTCTGAATTATATACAACTTCTGAGTTTCGTCCTTTCAATATTTCTTTACGTTTTGCAAGATTTTAAAACTGACAAAGTTATTGTTTCGGGTGTTTTTTTTAAAGTCACTTACGAGAAAAGCAGACAAAAATAACTTCTAGGCGCTTGAAGTTTGGAGACCTCTAACTTTAAGCATAGTGTTGCCTAAAGACGTTTGTTAGGTAGGTCCTGATCCACCACTGACTTTTTAAAATGCTTTTGAAGTAAAACATCTTTTGGGAAGGTTTTAATTGTGTTTTATGAAACGAAAAAGTGTAACGAAATCAATCGGTCTCTCTCTCTGTTACGCAGAAAATCACTTTTTAGTTTTCACTGAACACAAAAAACACAAATCAAACTGCGAAATGCAGAATGCAAAATTCAAACTAACATAAGTCAGGTGTCAAATGTTCTTGTGTTGGTGCATGTAGGTGTAAATCACACATTCATCAAAAGTGCTCTAAAGTAAAATAAAGGGTGCTTTTTGTATCCCAATCGAAAACGCTATAAGTGTTATCCTCATTTTGTTTCCTACTGCAAAATGTTTACGCTGCGTATTGGGTTCAAAAAGTGTAAAAAAAAAACTTCTCTATTTTCTCAATAATCCAATTATTCTGTTTAAGCAATGGATCAGCAAAATCACAACTGAAATATTATGAAAGTGTATTGGGGAACTGTCAAAGTGTAAGGTGTAATGAAATCCAGCCGAAAATTTCCCATCTCAGTATTTTCCGTTGTTAATGGTACGGTGACAGAAGAGTTCATATAATTCGGACGATACTTTTTAACTAATCGAAAATGTCATTACACTAATCGATGCTAGCGCGATGGTGGCCAAGGCAAATGAAAATAGCAATCATGTTTTGATGCATGAGTTTTTTACTTGTCAAAACGTAAAAGCTTCACACACGCATTGATATATAAACCAGGGTTGCAAAAGTCGATACAATTGTACTGTTTTCGATACAATCGCCATAGCTTCAGTACACAAATACAATTTTATAAAATCCGATACAATATGTGCAGCAGCTATTTTAAATAGGTATTTATCATACAATTTTTAAAAAACGAAAACATCACATAATTTGCTTTGCTACCAAAAATCTGTTCGAATTTATATAAATACCACTGAAAGTATGTGCTAATTTTCAATACACGCGCCATTTTTTTGCCTGAATACAGTTTATCAGCTGTTTGATGGTTCTTTTTTTAAATTTCTTATGAAAGTTTCGTACTCTTCTTATTTTTAGGGATCTTGAAGGTCTTAGTTAGTCATTAACTAACAAAATAGATAATAAGGAGATAATTAAATTTAAAGACATTTTGTGATTTTAAAATTACAATTATGCTGATAAAAATGGATTTTTGTTTTTAGGTTGTTATTTGGTTTTACTCACTTGATGTCATAATTTCTATAAGCTAAAAAAAAAAACAGTTAATTTACATGATCTTAAGAGATATGTACTACGTATTTCGAACATTATTGTATTGTACACAAAATTATTTTAAGGGTATTTATTTCAAATAAAAATAAGTAAAGCAACGGTTTTTAACCAAAACACTTTCGTTTCGAATTTTAAGTCACTCACATGTTGTTCAGGTTCCGGCAAGCGATCTGCATCTTTAAGACAATGGGTTGGAAGACCCTTATATACGGCACAAGCTCTTTCGGAAAGCTTCATCAAGTCAATTAATGTTTGTTTTGATATGGGTAACTTAGACTGGTAAATGGGTTTAAGTACCACAGGAAATCCCCCAAACAGCTATATTTTTATAGTTGAAACTATTTTTCGTTCGTTTGTTTAGTGGAGTTACAGTTCTACATGTCCTAGCCATCTTTGAGCCGGTTTTTAAGTGCTGAGTTAACACAGAGTTTAATAACTCCGGAATAAATTTAAGCTAGAGCTAACTCATAAAGCAGTTTTTCAGTACGGAATTAAATTTGACTCCGTGCGTGATGATTTAATTTGGTAGCACTCATGATTTATCGATTTTGCTCAGTTATCACTTTATCAGCTGTTTGGTTTCATTTTCCCCAAACAAATGAACTTGCAAGTCTTTATCTTCTTAAAATAGTTAAACTCAATATTTAATACAATTTCAAGTCGCTAAGATCTGTATTTAGTTTCTCAAAATTAAATTAAATGTCCACATAAATGGAATTGAAAAAAATGTTTGCCTGGTATTTTATCTTCTGTCAAAACCATCTGATCATCTAATTCCGTGGTTAACTCAGCAAACTTGCTGAGATTTAAATCGCCTGAAAAACTGCTTTCTCAAGTTAACTCGAGTAAGCTCCCGAAACTGGGCCTTAAACGTCTTTTTCGAATTTGAACGACTTAATTTTAAACGAATAAATTTTGTAGTCATCTTTATATTTTTTGCATCCATAGCATCGCACTCCATTCTGGAACGCCTTGGCTGTAAAAACTTTAACTCTATTTTTTGTAAATGACGAAATAGAAAAAACGAAATCTTGATGACTGTTGTAAGCAACGATTTTAAAAATTTAAACAATACTGATCCTGGCAAGCTATCAAGAGTACACTCAAAACAGAAATATTACAAGCTTTCCTTGTTTTTTCCGTTAAATGATCATATGACTAAAAGCTGACAAAAGAATGGATATAAAAGGAAAAAATGATCATAAGTAGTGACGGATACGGCCATTATGTGCCTTGAAAAACAAAACTAAGTGAGATAGAGGTTTTTTCCTTTTAAGAGAAATTATATGCCTGCTTTTAATGATTTTTATTATTTCGTAATTCTTGTAAAAATTACAATTATGCCTCGGTTATTATTTCCAGCTGTAAAACGTGAAAAATTAAAGTTATTTTCTTAAAAAAACATATTTCCACCAAATCTGTATAAAATAGATATCTTATCAAAACACCAAACGATGATGGAAATCAACCAGTACAATTTCAATACAATTTTTTTTTAACTTTCAATACAATGCTGAAAAGCCATTTTTCATCCCTGATATAAACTCACTAAGTGGTTTTAACATGACTTAACATCCACAACTGATCAAATCTTCAAACTCGGCAGATCCTGAAAATAAATCCAAATCGATAACAACCACCTATTCATCGATTTTAAAGCTTTTATAGTTACGACCTATACCATAGGTATCTGGATTGTGGCCCAGGTTCTTTCCTGACTGTAGCGCTACTTAGGAAAGTAAGTAACCGTAAATACAAAAAATGGCGGGGAAGAATAAAATGATCGCTAAACATAATAAAATGGCATATTCCACAAGTCACGATCACAAAATAACGTTGAAAATAACAACAAATAGTTTGACAACTCACATTTTTCTCTGCCTACAGTTTGCATCATTTTAAATGTAAAAGTTTAACCCGCGTTTATATTGGCGTTTGATACTAGTGGCATTTATGATTAGTGTTTTGTGTGGGTTGGGTACGATCTGTCGAAAAGATCTACCTTCATAATGTTGATTTTTAAAAAGTCGATTGGTAAAAATACCGACTGATCAAAATGTCGACTCTAATAAAGTCGATTTTGAAAATATCGACTCGTAAAAGCTCGACAGTGGCTTGCCACTTGCCACATTACCAGTATTCTTTTAATCATTCAAAGAGAGCATTCCTGTTTTATTTGAGATAAAAAGTCGACATTTTTACCGACAACTTTTCAATCGACATTTTAATGGGCTGGATTTTAAACTGTCAACTTTTTTTTTATCGATCAAACTTCACTCGACATTTTAACAATCGATAAAGTTTATGTTTGCCCAAACGACATTTTTTTGTCGACCATTCGTACGCTTCCCGTTTTGTGTATGTGGAACTTTTAAATGGTGGTACGTTCTAGCTGCTGGAATGCCATTAGCTGTCATTACATAGAACTAACTAACCCCGAAATAAATTGAATCTATAGTTATGCCTGAAACACCTGTGCAGAATTCTCCTTGCAGAAAAGATAGAACACACAGTTTTCAATGGGAGCGAACACATGTAAAATCTGCAAGCGTTGCAGTACTGCAAGTTGTCTCTATTTCTAAATCCACTGCAAAAATTCAATGGCACCACAACACAAAAGAAAAAAAACGTAATATTAAGATATTTGGCATCATTGAATTATGACGTTTAATCCGCATAAAAAAAAAAACAAATAAATGCCATAACAAAACGAATGTATGTACATGAAAATGTTTTCCAATTTGAATGGCTTGATGAAGGAAGCAATTACTGAACCAATACCTATTCAATCTTATTATGACCTAAGAGCATAAAGTAAATCCAGTAAAGTATCAAAGATGGATTGTTTTTTTCAATGTGTATTTGGAATGAATGTTTCAACCAACTGAAACCCAAGTTCCTACCATATGCATATTTTTTTATTTATTTCATATAATGAAGCACTACGAGGCAATTATATATCACCAAACACCACCACAGTAAGCTGAAAGTAATGACAGGAGCCACTGCACTGCATGTATGTCAAACAAAAAAATAATGCACTTGTGTTTTGCTTGCTGTACTGCATGCAGAACCACTGCACGTGTGTTTCAGGCATTAGCTCAAGAAGCAGTTTTCACTGCTGGATTAAATTTGACTCCATGTTTGGTGATTCAATTTGGTAGCATTGATGAATAATCGATTTTGCAGTCAAAAAGTTATCGAAATGTATAGAATCTCAGTTATCAGCTTTTTAGTTTCCTTATCCTCAAAATAATGAAAATGCCTTTGTCGCGATCTTACAAATCCTTTTCTTCTTAAAACAATTAAACTTAATATTTCAAACAATTCCTAGTCGCTGAAATCAGAATAATCGTATAAGTAACGGGTGATTTTTGAAGAGGTTTAGAACTTTTTTAAAAAAAAAAACACAAAAATGAAATATTTATTTGAATCGATAGTTTGAACCTTGCAATTTAATGTTTAAAGATAATTTCATGCAAATGTTGACCGCGGCTGCGTCTCAGGTAGCCCATCCGCTGAGTCCAATTTTGGCATACTCTTTCACACATATCGGCCGGTATCTCACGAATGAATGCATGGATGTTGGCTTCCAGTGCGTCAATCGAAGCGGGCTTGTCCCTATAGACATTAGCCTTGACATACCCCCACAAAAAATAATCTAATGGTGTCAAATCGCACGATCTAGGCGGCCAATTGACCGGCCCGAAACGTGAAATCAACTGTTCACCAAACTCGCCTCGCAAGTTCGCCATTGTTTCGCGTGCTGTGTGGCATGTGGCACCGTCTTGTTGAAACCACATATCATGCAAGTCAACAACTTCCATTTCGGGCAAAAAAAAGTTTGTTATCATCGCTCGGTAGCGTTCACCATTGACAGTAACGCTGCGATTCGCATCATCTTTGAAGAAATATGGCCCAATAATGCCGCCGGCCCATAAACCGCACCAAACAGTGGCTTTTTCGGGATGCATTGGTAGCTGTTGCAATGCTTCTGGCTGATCTTCACTCCAAATGCGGCAATTTCGCTTATTTACGTACCCATTCAACCAAAAATGAGCCTCATCGCTGAACACAATTTTTCGATAAAAAAGCGGATCCTCGGCCAGCTTTCCAAGAGCCCATTCACCAAAAATTCGGCGTTGTGGTAGGTCGGCTGGCTTTAGTTCTTGCACCAGCTGTATCTTAAAAGGCTTTACGCCCAAATCCTTCCGCAAAATTTTCCACGTAGTGCTGTAACAAAGGCCTAACTGCTGGGAACGGCGCCGAATCGACATTTCGCGGTCTTCTGTCACACTAGCTGATACGGCCGCAATATTTTCTTCACTACGCACAGTACGTAAACGTGTTGGTGGTTTAATGTCCAACAAAGTAAATTTGGTGCGAAATTTGGTCACAATCTTCCGAATAGACTGCTCAGAAGGTCGAGAATGCCGATCATAAAATGGAAGCAGCGCGCGATGAACATTTCGAACCGAGCACGAATTTTGATAGTAAAATTCAATAATTTGCAAGCGTTGTTCATTTGTAAGACGATCCATGGTTAAATTGCAAACCAAACTGAAGCTGTTTGACAGTGACACAAGGTACTAAACACACGTCAGCTGTCAAAACCAGTGTTGCCAAAACCAAACCAGCTAAAAAATCACCCGTTATTTATCTCCTAAAAAATTAATAAATGGAATTGAAAATAATTGTTTGCTTGTTTTTTTATCATTAGTCAAAAACATCTCATCATTTAATACCAGGGTTAACTAACCAAACCTGCTGGGTAAATTCAGTGTTAACTCTGGATTTAAATTGACTGAAAACCTACTTTCTCGAGGTAACTCGATGTTAATCCCGAAATTAGGATGATCTCGCTCTGAAAAACCGGCCATAATCAAAACGATATGTAGGAAAACAATGAGATATTTTATATGGCAGGAGTTGGTAATGATTTTTGAATGAATTGCTTTAAAATATAAGCTGTTTAAAAGGTAACTGAAATTATAAAAATACAAAAATACAAACTGAGCGTGTCAAATTATAAAATAGAAATAAAAAGTTTGAAATTGATAACTACTCTCATTTCAAAGTGTGAACATAAATGCGATTGCAAAACAAGTTGATAAGTTTTCGTATATTAGATATAAGGTTTAACTTTTTCTCAGCAACAACACTTCGGTAATTTTATTTGATTTATCAGTTATTCTGTTCTTGTTTTGCACTATTTTCAAGAGATCTAAAAAATGTTCAAACAAAATATCCCCTGACCACGGCCTATGTCATTGCCTTCATACTCATTTTATAGCTGCCAGATAGTGATCTTTTTATATGACAGTGACGTTGTCGCGAAGTGTCCTATAGATTGGTGGTAATTCACTGAAGAGTGACAGATATACCTACGATAATCGCAGAATACACTCGACTAAAAGACAAAACAATATACACTACTGGCCTACTCGTTTGACATCAGGGATACAAGTAAGATCTCTATTATACCTTTGACACTCTGGTGGTATAAATACTATGGTACACAGATGTACCACCTATGTGTCAGGAAATATCAGGTAATACATGAGGGCACGTTTAAGAATGTGTAATTTGTCAACTCATACTACATGAAGCGTGTGTCGCCGTTGTGTCAAAGGTATTTCATTATCACATACAAATGCCGCTAGTATCGATGTCATCTTTAGGAGCTGTGATCGGCACGTGCAAGAACCCAGAATAAATTGACATGCAAGTGAAGTGCAAATGTCAACATCATCTTGACATTTGTTCAAATGTGATTGGTTCTGTGTAATTAACACCTTACTGATTTTTCACTGGCCCTCCTCTCGTGATGATCTGAAAAATAATTTGAGTAGTATCAGATGTCGAAAATAGCTTAACTCAACTATCCGTTCGGAGTTGGCATACAACAGTAGGTCCCGCTATCGTGCAAAAAATACACACGCATACCTACACGAATGGTTGTGAGAAAGCTAGGCCCGGGGGACTAACGAGCTTGTTGCGCCAAAAATTTGTATTTGTAGTAAAAGACATATGTGTATGGGAATTCGGTCATTGTTTTAAGTTTCAACTTCCCGACCGACGGGTAAAATAGTAGTTCAAGGTCTTGTTGTTGCTTAATAATATGGTGAATAATTAAATTGATAAACGTCCTGTCAGAGCTTGAGACACACATTATGCAACAACGATTATTGAACCCCATGTTTGTTTTGCTCAACCCGGGCTATTTTTTTAGAACAAATCCAACCCTAACTGCATCTTTACACATGCGAAAGTAGTTTCATGTCCTTCAAGCTCTTTTCATTGCAAACACATAAACCACGAGTCTTTTTGTTAAAATTTATCCATGCAGACGTGCAATATATCTCCGTCGCGCCAATGATAACCTAGAACTGTTCAGAATTCCCAATAAGATTGTAATGATCACAAGGAATTCAAGACATTGTGCATACAATTGCATGAAGCTCTTAACATTCAAGATTGCTTGTGCGGCGCCATTTACGAGCACTAAAAATGGAGTGCACCGACTCTTCTGCTTTATACACAACAGGCTAGAGGCAACTTGGCATACAAATACTTGTTCTGACCAAACAATTCCACCAGCTTGAATTAAACTGAGAACAGGTAGAAACTACTGCCTGATGATTTTTTAATGACCTTGAATTTTAATGTGTCACCTTATATTTCGCAAAAGATCTAATTGGTTCGTCAGGGTTAGAGTCGGATTGCAGTTGTCAAAATAAACATGCAAAATAGTTAGCCTTGCGTTCCCAAATTCTCTCCCAAAACACCCACCCACCCCTCATAAATTTCAATTTTAATTATATAAATTACTTCCATCCCATTTAAAAGCACTTCCGTGATATACTACCTCTGATATTATCAAATCGAAAGAGCCACACGTTGTAATTTCACTTGAACGTACATTCAAAGTCAGTGACTCACGCAATCGCGCAAAAACCGCAATAAAAGGCCTTATATCGAGAAAACCACATACATGACACAATGTCGGAGAAAAAATAAACAAGTATTCAAGGGTCGCACAATGTAACGCATGGTTAAATATATTAAATGTCTGCACATCTACACTAGTTTAGTCGCACATGTCAACGACAGCAGCGCCATACAGCGATATAAACGACGACAAAACAACAAAAGAGACCAAAACAATCCATCTAATGAAATTACCCCCACGACACGTTGTCGGCGAGACAGAGAGAGTCGCACTTGCACGAGATATAAGGCCGGTATGCCGTTTTCCTATTCAAAAAGACACTCGGGGGGCTGGCCCCTCACCAACCCTTAGAAGTAGCAGCGAGTACATATCGCATGCAACTTAAGTGATTAATACGTTACGATGAACAGCCCAAAGAACATAAAAAAAAACAGAAAAATCCAAATGGTAGGTGGAAAATTACAAAGAAAATCATAAAAAAAAATATACGAGTTTATATTTCTATACATATATTTAATGTGGAAGTGTAGAGTGGAGTCGCCTACATTCATCAACGACCAGCATAATCAAGTTAATTAAAAAATATGAAGTTGCTTTCCCCGTTTTTATTTTAGTGATTCTTTTTTTTCATCTTTCACCAGTTTATGTGGGGAAGAAGATACAGAGGAAACAAAAATGGAGACTTTTTTACAGTTCTTCCTTCATTTTTCTAATTTAAATTATTAAATCAATTTTCAGGGTCAAGTAATGACGGAAAAAATACGTTACGTATCTACATATTATGATTACAAGTAGAAATATGCACACAGTCGAGAGCAGATAAATTTAAACGCACTGGTCGAGGTTGTAGAGAAAATCTGAGATTTATTTGCGGACTTCAATCATGCTCACGAAGTCATGACATTCATTCAACGGCACTGATGGGAATGGCTCTCAAAATGTCTCTGCATTTGTCAATTTGGGAAGCAATTTGTCATTTGACTTTTGTATGTTTACAGAATTAAATAAGAAAGGCGTACAATTTTAAAGAAATTTTATACGCGCTATGAATACACTCTATACAGCATTAAGGGTTAGTTTCACCATTTGTTATCATTAGGCTTTAGAGTTTAGATTACCACAGAAAATTTCTGCACCTATACCGCTATGAATTTAAAGTACCAATCTGTTCAACTTTTTTTTTTGCCACAGTTTGCTAAACAAAAAAATGTATATACCATTTATTTGTCATATCTGTCAAACTTAATTAAATTTATTCCAGTTCGACGTTTTGGTAAAGGTCAATCATGGTCACCTAGATTGTCAAAGAAGTAGTCTCCTAGGGAAGTTTTCTTATGTTGAAGAGCGCTGGTCATGGGCAGAGAATGTGAGGAATACACTCCTCAGCAGCTTTTGCAGACGTAATTGTTTTTTGCATGTAGGCCTAAGGGGCACTGATGATGTTTGATCTGTTCAGCATTATCATTTTTAGATACGTTGTGCCGTTTATCCATCTGTGGTTTGCTTTAGTCCACAAAGTCCACAACCAGTCAAATTTTCACACTTCGGCAGATCCTGGAAAGAACCCCAAAAAGTCCAAATCGATACCCACCACCTATTCATCGATTTGAAAGCCGCATATGACAGCATTTATAGAGACGAACAACATTCCGCTGTCAGACAGAACGAACCATTTAATATTGGCAACGACAGCGAAAACTGCAAACCACCTGACCTTAGGGAAGTGAGAATAGCAATATCTAAACTCAAGCTTAATAAGGCCGCCGAAAATGACGGCCTTCCGGGTAAGCTTTATAAAGCTGGCGGAGAGGACTTGGTAAGTAACATCCACCAACTCATAAGCCAAATCTGGTCGGATAAAAGTATGCCTGAAGAATGGAACCTCACCATCGTTTGTCCGATCCACAAAAAATGAGACCCTCTGAACTGGGCCAACAACAGAGGCATAAGTCTCCTTAACATCGCCTACAAGATCCTATCTGCCGTAATATATGAAAGCCTGAAACCGTTTACCAACAACCTGATCGCCCCTTATCAGTTTGGGTTTGAGCCAGAAAAGTAACCGATTTTCGCACTTCGGCAGATCCTGAAAAAAAAACCCAAGAAGTCCAAATCGATACCCACCACCTATTTATCGATTTCAAAGCCGCATACGACAGCATTTATAAAGACGAACTATACAGAGCCATGTCTGGTTTTGGTATACCGCCCAAACTCGTCCTTTTGTGTAGGATGACGATGGAGAATTCTCGCTACTCCATCAGAGTCGGAAACGACCTCACCGACACATTCGATACCAAAAAGGGATTTAGGCAGGGCGATGCGCTGTCATATGACTTCTTCATTTGATTCTTGAGAGGATTGTGCAAAACTCCCTAGCCAACACCAGAGGCACGATTTTCCAAAAATCGGTGAAACTACTAGCATACGCCGACGATATTGACATCATGGGTAGGACTCAACGCGATGTCATAGCCACGCTTGCTAGTATAGAGAAGGAAGCGGCAAAAATGGGTTTAGCGTGTTGTCAACACGAAAGGACACACGAAAGGAATTGGACGTCACCTTTGACAGATATAACTTTGAGGTATTACGGGACTTTGTTTACCTCGGCTCCGCTATTAACTCTGACAACAACATCTCGTCAGAAATCAAACAAAGAAAATACTCTTGCCAATCAAGATTTAGTAGTAAGGCCCTCACTCGAACTACTAAGGAGATCCTATATAAGAGTCTGATCATCCCAGTCCTGCTCTACGGCGCTGAAGCATGGACTGTATCAAAGGCGGATAAAGAAGTCCTTGGTCGATTCGAGAGAAAAAATCTTCGGTTGCGTTTGCGTTGACGGGCTATGGAGACGAAGATTCAAACCCGAACTATTCGAGCAGTACAGCGACATACCCCTGGTCAAAAAACTCCGCATTGGACGTTTAAGATGGCTAGGACATGTAGAACGAATGGACACCAATACTCCGGCTCGCAGAGTCTTCGATTCCCAGCCAGACGTTGGACGCAGTAGAGGAAGACGTCGGACGCAGTAGAGGAAGACCTCGCCTTAAGTGGCGCGCACAAGTAGAAACCGACCTCAACCAACTTGGAGTGCGCAACTGGAGGAAGTTAGCTTAGGACCGGGCTAGTTGGAGAGGCATGTTGGTTAGGGCCCAGGTTCATCCCGGACTGTAGCGCCACTTAAGTAAGTAAGTAAGGTTTGCTTTATTGATTGCATCCAGTTCGATTGATGATTTTCATGAAACGAAGGGCATGCCTAATATTCACAATGGCAAAAGAATATCAAGGGTAGTACTCTGTCTGTCAAGCTCATCTACCTTAAGGCTGAACTATAATAGAACATGGTTGCGGACGACCACTTCCGTAACATACATAACACATGCACTTTGTATTGTACTACCATAATGGCTTTTCGCTTCGGTTCGGTAAGTTTTCCTTCACTCATTCACTTACAAAAAAAAAACGAATTCATTCGCTCTTTCTCATTCTTTTGTTCTTTCATACAAAAAATTGACATTTCACTTTGACAGCTGTGTACCTACATTTAAAGTTGTAAGTTCATAAGCAACGAAATGTTTTTACTGTTTGTAAGGTAAGTGCAAAACGACTTCCACTCTGACAATCGCTTCCATTCACAAAAGTCTATTATGGGCAACTTGAGTAATTGTCAGTACTAAAGAAAACTTAACGTAGAATTTTGACATTAGCTTCCGATTGCTTCAGACTATTATAGTTCAGCCTTAAGGCCTGCTCAGAATGCATATCTGTAGCTGAGTGAAAAGTTAAAAACAAGGCAACCTATAAGCGCTTACACAATGTGTATCTTCGTGAATCTGTAGCTTGAAGTTGAATAGAGGGCAACTTCATGCAATAAATGTATCTCCCTTTTGACAGCGAGCATTCTGAGCAGGACTTTAAGCTTCAATACTCTCCCACTTGTTTTTTCTAAATCAAAGACAAACCATATAGATGGGCCAAAGAATATTTGCAAATGTAAGTAAATGTCATTTAAGTTATTTGCAAATCCCTATTTATACGCACAAACCGAAAATTTTCTTTTTTTAATACATTTAGTTTCGTGAGATAAATAAGTGAAAACTTGTAATCTGCCAAGTATAAAACTGTTTGAATATAACACTCAATATTCTTATACCTCGCCTACACTTTGAGTGACCCATCTATATCAATTTAAAAATTTTGCTCGTGAACAACTGTGAAGCCGTAAAGATTTACAAGACTTCCAAAATTCGTTCCGTGTTCGGTCTTATTTAACTTTGCTAAAGTGAAAGACAAGTCGGAACTATCTCACTTTGCGGATGTATGCAAAGTGAAATAATGCACCCATTCCAAATCCAACAGTGAGCCCAAGCAGGGGGGTTCATACTTTGCATAATTCCGAATGTGTGTTTGGGTATATGCACATTTTTTACAAAGTGAAATAACGCCGAATTATGTACTTTGTCATTGGGCCATATTTTTTGAGGATGCCTTAGGCAATGCTGTAACAATTACTGGTGGCCTCTATCGGGACATGTTGGAAAACTTTGTTTTGAATTGAATTGTATCAATTAGGGCTACAGAACATGTAGTTCTAGCAAGAAGGTGACACATCTCACAAAGCTCGTGTTACGATGTGAATTTTACGAAAAAAAAAAAAATTGTCCAGGCCGAATAGTGTCAAAAAGTGGTGAAATTCTCTGGCGACACAATCACCTGATTTGACACCCGATTTCTTCTTAGGCGGTGTACTTGAAGAAAAAGGTGTACATCAACAAAACAATCACAGTGTAGATGCTTAAGCACAATATTGGCAACGAAATTCATAAAATTACACCAGAAGTCTTAGAGATTTGTATGCAAAATGTGTTTAAAAGGAGCTCGCCTTTGCATTAGGCCCGGAGACGTCAAATTGACCGACATCATACTCCATACATAATGTTTTAGACCATATAATGAATCAATAAAATATAAATTATAAAATTGTAAATAATTTAAAAGTTATCGAAACAAAAATCGATCTGGAACATAAAGCCACCCTGTACAAAGAAAATTAAATAAGAAAAATAAAAAACGTCAAAGTTTGAAGTATTATGAAAGAGACGACAAACAAAAAGTATCCCTCCACTTTAGTGTTTTGCCAAGCAAACCTAGGAATATTTTTATGAGCTCAAATATTAAAATAAATCTAAATAGCAAAATAAAATAATTTTCTTGGTTTTTGTCAAACTGTACTGTCGCCCTTTGACAGTTTTCATTTTCTCACCAGCCGAAATCCTGCGTGAAGAAAATAACGAAAAAATGAACGAAACAAAATTGTTCCTTGGTTCATCCTTTTACAATTTTTTAATTACGCGAACGGAATTGTAAAGTTTTGTATCGACGTTTATTCAAATTTATGCTTGAACATGAGTACGCAAACGGATCTTTAGTACCATTTTGCATATACAAATGTCAAACAAATTTGGAAAATCATCTTAAGCTGGGTGTACGATTATATTGCAAATGTCAAACATATTGGAAAAGTGATTATTTTACACTGTAAGCACTTTAAATGTTATTGACATTTAAATCAAATAGTGTTTTAATAACTCGACTTGGTGCTCGGTTCTGTTCATAAAACTCTAAAATAGAATACGTAAAACATTCTTTTTGTTTTAGTTTAACTCATTATCACAACTGTGCACATCGTTAGCCAACCGCAAATGTCTTTTTGCATTGTTTTGTTACAAGATAATTACCCAGAGACTTCTTCGTTGCAATAACGTGTGTGCAGTTCTAACAACAATACGAGTTCGTCGTACAATAGCACACAAAACTATGAGTAAAGCACTGACACACTATAACTGTGGTGGCTCCCAATTCTATACAAATGACAGCGCAACACAACAACATTTTACGACAATAGAATCGTAAACGTGTTTCCTAGCTAAAAGCAAGTACGAGAGAGCAACGGCATAAGAATTTCGCAATCAGCTAGCGAATTCTGTGTCAAGTATTGGACAACGTTGTTGAATCTGACGTTTTAGCTCCCTCTCTCTCTGTCACTGCTTAACATATAGCAGTATGTATGCAGGATTGTATACCCCAAGTAGAGAATAGTGTCAATTATTGAATATGAAAGTTAATTATACTTTATTGCATTAGAATGATAATGCAAACTATATGAAGGTACGTGCATTTAAATAGGAATACGTGTGGTTATGAAATATAATTAATTTTCCTTTGGCATTTATCGCGAATAATTGGGGTGGTGAAAGATTCTGTCGACCAGTTCCGCTAGAAACAGGTTTCTATGACGTGTTGGGGTGATAAAAATGTGAAAAAAAAAATAATTTCTCCAAAGTTGAGATAACGTGTTTTTAATATTTTTTTGTTGGTTTCCGGAATTTGTTGGATTTTTTTTTGTAGATACGCTTTTATTTTGCCAAAGAAAATATTGGATGACATTGAGTTGATGTTATGAATATTATTATTTTGACCTACTCCTAAAATGTCTGCTGTTGGAAATAACTGCCATAGATTTGATGACTTATGAGGCCAATATTTGATGGGATTTCTTAGAATTTAAGTGCGGCGATTTTTTTTTTTAAAGATTTTAATGCAATTTGGAGTTATGTCTGTAATGTTGGCAATCAAAATAAGTTCTTTGAATAACGACGATGGTTTTAATTTGTATGTATGTACACACAAAGCAAGGCGCTCTTATTCTGGATATTTCAGTAAAAATATTCCAACAATGAACTTGTTCGGGAATTATGCAATTGACAGATAGTGACTTTATTGTTCAATATAACTGAGGCGAAAATAGATATAAAATGCTCAAAATGACACACACATGCAACAAAATTTGGGCACGCGCTTAGATTACAATTGAAATATTTTGCCACAGCTAAGGTTTATAAATACCTCATGAAAGCAGTCAAATACAATTGTTGGTAGGCCACACTTAAGAAGTTGTTCTACGGTGTTAAACGAAACTAACGAGTGTCAAAACGAGCTTTCTGACAGCTCTTAGAATGGAATCTAAATTCTGCTTTTAAACTGTTATATGGCATAAATTGAATTGCTCATGCAGGAAATTTTCAAATTTAATTTCCTCAATCCTGACGATCAAGCGGAGAGAACATTTCATAATTTAACCGTATTCGAACAAAACGATTTGATCGAAACATAATTGGCAGTCGCCTCTAGCCTGTGTGTGGTTTTAGGCCAGGAAAGTCCACAACCGATCAATTTTTAAACTTCGGTAGACCCTGGAAAAAACCTAAGAAGTCCAAATCGATGCCCACCACTTATTTATCGATTTCAAAGCCGCATACGACAGCATTTATAGAGACGAACTATACAGAGCCATGTCTAGTTTTGGTAAACCGCCCAAACTCGCCCGTTTGTGTAGGATGACGATCTAGAATTCACACTGCTCCATCAGGGTCGGAAACGACCTCATCGACACATTCGATACCAAAAAAGGATTAAGGCAAGGCGACGCGTGTCATGTGACTTCTTTAATTTGATTCTTCAGAGGATTGCGCAAAACTCCCGAGCCAACACCAGAGGCAGAATTTTCCAAAAATCGGTGCAACTACTAGCATACGCCGTAGTCATCATTGGTAGGACTGAACGTGATGTCGTAGCCACGTTTGCTAGTATAGAGAATGAAGCCGCAAAAATGGGTTAAGCAGTAAATGAGGGTGAGCCTAAGTATATGCTGTCAACACGAAAGGACACAACATCAACGAATTGAAAAAAACGTCACTGTTAACAGATATAACTTTGAGGTAGTACGGGACTTTGTCTACCTAAGCTCCACTATTAACTCTGACAACAAACATCTCGTCAGAAATCAAACGAAGGATTACTCTTGCCAACCGCTGTTTCTTTGGGCTATGAAGGCAATTTTATAGTAAAGTCCTTATTCAAACTACTAATGAGATCCTATATAAGACCTTGATCATCCCAGTCCTGCTCCACGGCGTTGAAGCATGGACCGTATCAAAAAGAAATCCTTGGTCGATTCGAGAGGAAAATGCTTCGAAAAATCTTCGGTCCCGTTTGCGTTGACGGGCTATGGCGACGAAGATTCAACCAAGAACTATACAAGATGTACAGCGACATACCCCTGGTGAAAAAACTCCGCATTGGACGTTTAAGATGGTTACGACATGTATAACGAATGTACACCAATACTCTGGCTCACAGAGTCTTCAATTCCCAGACGTAGGACGCAGTAGAGGAAGACCTCGCCTTAAGTGGCGCGCACATGTAGAAACCGACCTCAACCAACTTGGAGTGCGCAACTAGAGGCAGGTAGCTAAGGACCGGGCTAATTGGAGATGCATGTTGGTTGAGGTCCAGGTTCATCCCGGACTGTAGCGCCACTTAAGTAAGTAAGTCGCCTCTAGTTGAACCATGTGAAATCAATTTTACTTATCACAATGTAGATTTGCCTGGCGTTGAGCTTCAATCTCTTAACGTAACGTTCCTGTAAAGCAGCATGGGTCAAAGCGAAGGTGGGCGTTTTAAGGTTAATTTTTTTGGCGAAGATTTAAATCATTTTCCCCCTTTTTGTAGCAGAAGTTTAAACGACTGAGCAAGTGAATATGTCAAAGCGTGCGCAAAGCAGTTTGACGTTACGTCAGCGAAACGAAGCTCCAAGGCGTGATTGTGTTATAGTTATAAAGCACCAGCTGGGATTACTGTGGTCATTATCATGTACTGACCATTGCACATGACCATTATATAGGTCATAAAGGTAGTCGAGCTGAAGGGCCTAGCTTTTTCTCACAGCCGCATCTCATGCATGCGAGTGTACTTCTTGCATGATGGCGGGACCTCTATTTTTTTCCTAACGTCTGAGTTGAGATAAGTTTTTCATAGCACTTGCTAATCGGATGATATAGCAGATCATCGTTAGAAGAGGGTCGGTAAAAAATTATGTTAGTGTTGCTATACGACTGGGAATCGAACAAAGACATTCGGCATGACAATTCATCTCACTGAGCGGCACTGAGTCCGATCTACAAGCCATGGTTCAATAAAAAAATGTGAACAAGTAGTTGCAGTAGAATGACTTTCAGGTATAAATGGCGAAAAAAATAGTTTTTTATCAATCACCTAAACTGGTAATAAAATCCAGAAATAATATTTACAACTAAAGTCTTACAAATAAGGGTCTGGCATGTTCCGGAGACCTATAAATATTTTTGTCAACGCCAAAAGAATTTGTAACATTTTTCCTGCTCTCTATTCCCGCTTTTAGTCAGAACTGAAAGATCACTTGCTACAACCCAAAACAAAAGGCCAAATTGTTTGCTAGATTGTTTTTGAAAATTTCACGTTAAAGTCGAAGCAAATAGTGCCTCCAACTATACAGCCAAGTACAATATTTTATTGCTGACGTTGCATTTCCATCTCGGGCAATAAAACTTATTCTTAACAATTTTTAGTAAAGGAATGTCACAGGACCTTAAAGGATTTCTTATATTTTTCTTAAGTAATGTTAAATAAAGCCTACACGACAAGACGTCTGGTAACGGACTTAGGCTAATTGACTTCGCTACGGAACGAAATGCCAATATAGCCAGCAGAAGTTTGCTCACCCTGATATCCATAAGGGGACATGGCGGTCTCCAGATCAACGAACAGTGAACAATGTTCGCATGTTTTACCAAAGTGTAAAACGTAAACGCCAAGGATACAAGGCTCGAACAGAATCCTGCCGAGATGCACAAATAAAATATCGTAGTTGAGACACAGTTGATGCTGAGGATAAGGATGAACTTCTGCAGACTGTTAAACGGCGATGACGAACAACATTCCGCTGTCAGGCAGAAAGAACCATTCAATATTGGCAACGACAGCGAAAACTGCCAACCACCCGACGTAAGTGAAGTGAGGATAGCAATATCTAAACTCAAGCTTAATAAGGCCGCCGGAAATGACGACCTTCCCGCTGAGCTTTATAAAGCTGGTGGAGATGACTTGGTATGTAACATCCACCAACTCATAAGCCAAATCTAGTCGGATGAAAGTATGCCTCAAGAATGGAACCTCAGCATCGTTTGCCGGATCCACAAAAAAGGAGTCCCAGTGTGGTTTTAGGCCAGGAAAGTCCACAACCGATCAAATTTTCACACTTCGGCAGATCCTGGAAAAAACCCAAGAAGTCCAAATCGATACCCACCGACTATTTATCGATTTCAAAGCTACAGAGCCATGTCTTGTTTTGGTATACCGCCCAAACACGTCCGCTTGTGTAGCATGACGATGGAGAATTCTCGCTGCTCCATCAGAGTCGGATATGACCGCACCGACACATTCGATACCAAAAAAGGATTTAGGCAATGCCGACGAACTGAAATGAGTTCAACAGTAAATGAGGCTTAGACTAAGTATACGCTACAACACGAACTGGCACACAACATCGACGAATTGGAGAGAACGTCTCCATTGATTGATATAACTTTGAGGTACGGGACTTTGTCTACCTCAGCTCTGCTACAACTCTGACAACAACATCTCGTCAGAAATCAAACGAAGACTTACTCGTGCCAACCGCTCTTTCTTCGGGCTAAGAAGGCAATTTAGTAGTAAAGCCCTTACTCGAACTACTAAGGAGATCCTTTATAAGACCTTGATCATCCCAGTCCTGCTCTACGGCGCTGAAGCATGGACCATATCTAAAGCGGATGAAGAAATCCTTGGTCGATTCGAGAGAAAAATTCTTCGAAAAATCTTCGGTGCCGTTTGCGTTGATTGGCTATGGAGACGAAGATTCAAGAGTCTTCGATTCCCAGCCAGACGTGCGTCGGACGCAGTAGAGGAAGACCTCGCAGTAGAGGAAGACCTCAACGTATGCATAATCTATGGGAAACACTAACGAGGCAGCATAAATCAAGGATTTCCATGCTTTACGATCTCTTCGTGTCTGCAGCAGCTCTACTACAAAGCTGCAATGACGACCGACAATGCCGCGACGTACATTTCACCGAGTGAAACCACTCAATCTTTCCTCCTACCCGTTCGCTCATCCTATCTGGTTCCTGAATGGCGCGCACAAGTAGAAACCGACCTCAACAAACTTGTTCTGCGCAACTAGAGGCAGTTAGCTAAGGGCTAATTAGAGAGGCATGTTGGTTGAGGCCCAGGTTAATCCCGAACTGTCTTAAGTAAGTAAGAAATTGCACTCGAAATTGCACCTGTTCTTTGCAAATTATTTTCCACGTCGTATGGTCAACAAGATTTCAATAACACAAAGCATTTTGATCGAGTTTGGCATAAATTCTCTGCAGCTGGATCGAAAGTCCACTCAGATTTATCATGCAACCTGTTTCGTATATAAGGGGGCACTTTAGGTATATTACTCTGAAAGAGCTGAAAGACAACCCAGCTTCTCTTTACCTATATAAAGCAAAGTAATACCAGGTTTTAAATACTGTGATCATGTTTGCAGTCAAAAATGCACTGATCTTAATGCAAAGACGAGCTACCCTTATGGACAATTTTGTTCTTAGTTTAAACTTCAACCTTTTGCCCAAAAATACCAGTATTCAATTCTTCTCTTTGATCTTTGATCTCTATTTGATATCTGAACGATCCAAAACGAAACCTGCAGAATGGCGAACAATACAATACCATAAGAGTCCGGAAGCGGGCTGTAATCGGAGTCTCTTGAATGGTTTTTCGTTTATTAAATCATTTTTACTGTGGAATAAATGTATTGTACCTTGGCAGCACTAATTAGGTGATGTCTCATGGTGTTTTCCAAAACCATTTTTTTTATCTAGATCTGTCAAAAGGCAGATTTTGATGTTGTGTTTGTTGAATTGGGCAAAATTGTTTTTTGGATGTCCTGTCAATTTTGGCATATATTAATTTTTCGTTCGATTTTCTTGCAAAAACACCAAGACAATTGACATTCGTCAGATTGACAGGAGTGATTTTCGTTTTGATTTATTATTATTTCGGTGAAAAACTATCATTAAAATTATAGCCTTTCTAAGTGAAATATTTGTTATACAAAAAAGAGCAACTTGTATGACTGGAATTTGACAGCTACATCGACACATCACGGCCACGAAAGTACACCAAACCAAAGGGAAAAGATGTTCCATTGGAAACAAAAAAATCAAAAATCACATCGAAATCTGAAATTACCAATAAAAAACACAATCAGATATGTAAAACGATTTCTAAGCTCTCCCTACGTTATCTGGGTTATTCCTTAAAATATGTTCGTGACTTCTGTTTGACATAATAGCTCGAAATAAAATTCCTATTAAACTCAATAAATTGAAAGTTTAATAATCCTCGGCTGATTAAAATTGAAGAAAATTTGTTATTCAGTAATCATTCTTAATGATCAGTCATAAAATGAACCGTCTAATTATGAAAACTTATTCAAAGCAGTATGGTTTTTCAAGGTCTTATTTAAAAAACATACACGAATGCATCCGAATTAAATTGTATGCATAAATTTATTTAAGTAATTTTATACATCAAATATGATAAATAAATTACCGACCCATATAATTCATGCGAGCTTTTGAAATCATAACATAGCCATATCGAACTTCTTTTGTATATGTGGTTGCAGTAAAACCACTCACCATTAGCAACATATCATCTAAACGAATCTAATTCTATTGACAGGTAAATGTTAATTAAAAATCGCTTCGAAACTTTCCTAGTAGCTATTCATTACGTTTCCAGTTTGCTTGTCACACTGACAAGCAGACCTGCGCGCATTTAACAACCAATTAACCACCTTAATGGTCCGTAAAAATTGGATATGTTCAAAAAATTGTATTTTTTTTTCTATTGATTATGTAAAAGTCACTGATCCGCTTGCACCGAGTGTCAAAAAATCACCTCTATTCATATTGAAATTGAAACTGCGCACACACACGCGTCCGTCTTCAGTGAAAGTGGCCAGTTGCCAACTGAATGTGAATTACTTTGTCTTTGTATTCTCATCTAGTAGTTCATTTTGTTATTCCAGTGCAAATCAACTTTTCCATTTCGATGTGCATTTGGTTTTAAAGGAAACTCAATGTCCGACTTTTAATTGCATTTTTGTTAGCGCCAATATTGCAGGTTCAACAATTTCCGGATCTTCTTCAGCACGTTGTAGGCCCCGCGTGTTTGTACCGATTTATTTCATTTAATTTCGCGATGAAGTAATCGTCTGGAATGCATTTTCACTTTTTTTTTCTCATTTCTTATTCTCCTCCGCTTTCTTTCAATCTTGATCCCACTTAGTGTGGTTGCTAATTGAGAGTTATATAAGAGAAAAAGAATAGGTACCCACTTTCTATGTAAATTTAAGCCGATGGGCCTTAATAAAATTAACCGCGCTACATATATCATAGCGGGTTTTATGAGATTTGTAGTCGTTGCAGGCCTACGAATTGTCGTCGTTTCCCTTTAATTCAATTTCCACACTCGAATGCACCTAATTACAAAATTACACGCGCTGAGGACAAAGGGTCTCTTAAACTGCACCGCCTACGTGTTTGTATTTAAGGACAAACCGACTGGATGAAGACAATGGTTGTGGCGCGGCTGGCAACGTTGTGGACGTCAGAATTCACACAAGTCGCACTAATTACCCATAGCTGACAGAGAAAAGACTCGCCCTGCGGAGCAAACAACTTGCATTGGAAGCAACTTTGTTTTATTTTTTTTTATTTATGTCGAAATATTTTTTTCTTTTTACGAATACATAGCCATTAATAATTGTATTTAACATCCCCGGGTTATGGTCAATAATAGACAGACAGACATAAAGGCAGCTAGGTAGGGGATTTTTTAATGGAGGTAGGTGTCTGTCACTTTACGGTAGCTACCGCAATTTATAAGCACAGCGACCCAATTAAGGTTTAAAAGAGAAACGAACGTTTTTCCACAATTATTTCATTTTGCCGTTTACCTGCCATAAAGTGTTTTACTTGTTTTTTCTTAAATCAGAGCAACGACGTATAAAGGATGTTTTGTTATGGAGGATTTTACGGCGGAATGGATTTGTGTATTAAGCAATTAAATGAGGAAAATTAGGTACAGCGTAGAGGATGTCACGTACTTACGAACCTGCTGGACAAAAGGAGTAAAATCCGATTTGTTGCAAATTCGAAGAAAATGTGAAAAGAAAAACATGAAGACAATTGTTAAAGATAAAAGAAAAGATTTGGCGCATTCAGGCATTTAGTTTATGATTGACAGATCTGTTTTGAAATTTCTTTTAAATAACAAAACATTAAGGGTTTGAATATAGGGGTACAATGCTTTTTTGTAATGCTTCACTTACTGACCTAACGAATTCACTTTTTTCTTATGCTGTAACTTACAAAAAGTGAGTCTTCTATTTCAAATTACATGCGTACGTTCGTTTGTCTAAGATTGTGAAATCGGTGAGAAATTTCCAATCAATGAAAATCTTGAAACACATAAACTTATTGACCTGGAGTATGGTTTTCGTAGCAAAAAGTCCATTGTTGAGCTCACGGCCTGTTTCACCGACAAATGGAACCAATCAATATGGTAAGGTGTTGAAATTGAAATTGTTGTTGTCGTTTTCAGGTTCACGTCTCTGATTTTTGTGTGTGGTCTTTAAACGACAAAAAATATGCGTATGAATTCCGACATCGACAGCTATATGAAATGGGATAAGTCCAATAGAATAGAATTCAATGCTGTCTTTTGTCATTTAAGCGAAACTAAAATCAGCAGCCATATAGGTATTACATGAATGTATGTACACCGAAAGAGGCAAATTCGTTAAAGCTTAAAACGCCACAAAATGTAACTATTACCAATGTCGATGTAAGAAACATTTAACCCCTTCTGAGCTGGTAACAATAAATAAAGCGTTTACAGCTCGTAGCTTATGTTCATTTCATACATCCGGTTGGAAGATCCAAAAACAATATTCCATCTACTAGACATCATTAAAAAAAACGAATGGGACACAGACGTCCCGAACT
The DNA here is from genome assembly GCA_932526625.1 of Rhingia campestris. NCBI lineage: Eukaryota > Metazoa > Arthropoda > Insecta > Diptera > Syrphidae > Rhingia > Rhingia campestris. Next base: position 12,293,399 of record OW052183.1, read on the forward strand.
CACTTGTTTCGCTCGAACAAAAATATCTTTGGTAGTAGTGAGGTAGGAGTAACAAGGATTCTAACTCTAAGGGGGTCGGGCCCCTGACAAATATCTGATTATCAATTGAATGATTGAAATTACAACAACAACTTGCGTAAAACAACACTATTTGGTTGGAATTATAGCTATTTCGGACATTACCAAGTTTCCTCATCAGATTCCTTCTAATATTGATGCTATTTGAACGTTCAGTTCTCTGTATAATTATTGAAACAACTTATTCCCTAACCGGGGATTGAACTTGTAATCCCGTGCCTAATGAGCCAGGTTAGGTTAGGTTAGGTTGGTGGGTTGATGAGGCAGACGATGTGTGTCTTCCCTCATCGCACTCAGGTCAATATAGACCCATTCTGATGCCCGTTGGGGGTCCACTTGTGTAGTTGGTTCATTTATTGTCCGGTTACTGTCCATTGTTGTAAGCCTCTTTTCAGCCATCCAGCCAGACCCGTGAGGTCATGGAAAAAGTATTTTCCTAAGGTTCTCATTCTTAATTGGCTGAGGCCTGGGCAGTGACACAGAAAGTGGAGGGTATCCTCGTGTATTTCTTCATCACCGCAGCCTCATCATCATCTATGAGATGCATTTTCAGTTTGTGGCTTTTTATTAAGTTGTGTCCAGTAAGAATCCCAACTAAAGTAGAGACATATTTCCTGTTCTGGCTTTGTCATACTCAGGACACATCCTTTTGGAAGCTTCACAGGTGGGAAGGGAGTTCCACCTGTTTTTGGCAGTGATCAGTGTTTTCTGTCCCACCCGAGATTTGAGGTCACATAGTGGTGGTTTGACAGACTGGTCTGCTTGGTCAATGCTAGAGGCAGATCCTTTTCTCGCCAGTTCGTCAGCAATTTCATTGCCCTGTATGTCTCTGTGTCCGGGGACCCAGCAGAGCTTAACATTATGTTGGACGCCAAGAACCTTTAGCTCTTCACGACAACGTTTCACAAGCCGAGATTTTATTTCGACAGCAGAGATAGCTTTTATTGCAGCCTGACTGTCAATAAAGATTGTGATATCATCCGGTGGTATCACCAGCATTGAGGTCGCTTTGGCTGCCTCTGCTACTTCCAATATTTCGGATTGGAAGACACTGCTGTGCTCAGGGAGACGAAAGGTGCTGTTTAGCTTTAGTGTTTCTGAAAACACTCCAGCTCCAACGCCTACATCCGTTTTTGAACCATCAGTGTAGATGAATATGGTTTCGGTGCCCAATTCGTTCCTCTCCCACTCCTCTCTGCTTGGAAAGATGCAGGAGAATGGTCTTTGAAAGTCATGGTGAGGCAGGATGTAGTCAGAGGATACAGCTGAGCCCAGATATCTGTGTAGAATTTGGGCATGTCCTCCTGAGTTCGATTTCCAGCAGTTGAGCTGGCTGATTCTTAGATCACTTTTGGCTGCAGATTCTTGCATGTAAAGATCTAGCGGTAGCAGGTTAAGGATGGTTTCCAGTCCCGCTGTTGGTGTGGTTCTCATTGCGCCAATAGTGCCCACACATGCTATCCTTTGTAAATTTGTCATATTTTTCAGATGGGTGACTTTATTTGTGGATTGCCACCAGACAAGCCCCCCATATGTTAATATAGGTCTTACAATGGCCGCGTACATCCAAAGGTTGATCTTGGGGTTCGGACCCCAGTTTTTTCGAATATTCGGTTACACCTATAGAAAGCGACTGTGGCCTTTTTAATGGCACATTTAGGTTCTAGTTGAGTTTTCTATCAAGAATGACACCCAGATATTTTGCACTATCGGCTAGTTTGAGGGTAGTCCCATCGATAGCCGGTTGGTCGAATATTGGTATCTTCCTCTTAATCGTAAAGAGAGCAAGTTCCGTTTTCTGGGGGTTGATGCTAAGCCCACATTGTTTTGTGAGCCAAGTGCCTACCACTTGCGCCACTGAGGTCTTGGTTTGGGGAGTCGAATTGTTCAATTGAATGACAACTAGCATTTTTCGTGTTTTACACACATTTTCTTGTTGTTTTTTTTGTCCTTTGTTCAATTTTTTTCTGACTTCAGTATGCTGGGGACTTATTCCTCAGATTTTCATATAGAAGTGAGTATACTTATTGGAGCAAAGTGTTCCGTGCAAAGCAGTACAATTATTATCGTATGGAAGTAGTGAGGTAGGAGTAACAACGATTTTAACTCTAAGGGGGGCGGCCCCTGACAAATATCTGATTATCAATTGAATGATTGAAATTACATTTTACCACAAAAGGCTTATCGCCACTTTTATAACCAATGCTGCAACGAAATAGCCAGTTACATACCGCCCATTCAGCAATTTACGGTGAATGTTCGTGTTATATTTTATTAAAATCAGGTTATCTTCTGAAATATATAGATTCGCATCTAAACCGAACAAAAAGATCGAAGATATACAGAGGTGCCACTTTGGGAATGATTTTAGGAAATTTTACCAAGATGTAAAACTTTAATTAGAAAGCCCTGAACAGAAACCTGTCGAGATGAACAAGGGAATTTCGTAGTTAAGTCACAGCTGATGCTGAAAATATGGAAGAACCACTTCTACTGATAGTAGGCAGGAACTGGATAATTAAAGGGTTATTTCAGTTGATAGACTGCGTTTCCACTGACGGCGAACGTGACGGATCACAAATTTGTACTCTACCATGCCTAGTCACTGAATGAATTGTACTCCGTTGACAATATTACAATGACAATAAACGTTACTAGTATCGTAGCTGTAATGTAATCGATTACTCCCGTAATAACTGCCGGTATCGTTATCCGATGGGTATATCAAATCATCCCACTCCTCTATCAGAACAGATTTCAGGCAACGGATTGTTATTAAAATGACAGATTGAATGCTTATTTTTTATTCTCTTAAGCAGGTCCAAAATGGTTTTCATACCCGAGCTCATTGCAGGCCAATCTATCACGTCGATTTCAATTTTTTGCAAATGCTCGGTAATGCGAAGTGTTGTCTAGCTGTGTCTTACAGCAGCAAGAACTTTTCTCCAACAAATAATAAGAATGGAACCACATATTTCTCAAGGCTTTTGTGAACGCAATAGTTAGAGTTCACCGTTCCTTCCACGATGTACAGCTCTGATTTTCCGCTCAGGGAAGTTTCTGGCCAGACCATGATCGAACCTCCCCAGCCATATCCAAGGTGGGCAACTGTTGCCGATTTCACCTGATTGCCTCTGCCGTTTGCTACATCCATCTAATAAACGCAGACAAAATCTGGACTTCTCAATGAAAATAAGTCAACCTCAGGCTTTTACTTTCCAATCTGTCTGGCTTTACATCATATTAGGTATACTTCGGGCCAGTATTATTTTTACTGATTTTTGCTGGTTTGTATGAGTAGTGGTTTGTTTGTTGGACTACTTTGAACGGGCGGTCCCTGGTTAAAATCGCGAGAGTAACAACACCCAATTGCATCTAAGTAAAGTATCACAAACATTCAAGTCTTGGGATGTTTCTCTGTCTTCAATTTGCCTTTCGGAATCGGCGTTAAACTGAGGGTCCTATTCTTTGTGGGCAAACCTAAAATTAATGTCAGTTTGAGGACCTGTATTGGCCGTTGTTGTTATTGATTTTCCGTATGCAAACATGAGCAAAAGAGAGGGCTTTTGAAAAAAGGATCAGTAAACATACCAACTACAGAAATTTCTGTTCGTAGCGCAGTAAACTGACAGTTGGTATCCGAAAGTGGAAAATACTTTATTTTGACATGTTTTTGTTTTTTGAAATGCAACCTTGTTCCATTAGCTTTTCGAAAATTTCTCTCTCGCTGAATATTTATTTAAAAATACGGGAATAGATCTATTGTATGCAAGGTTTTTTGTGGCTCGAAGCAACAATAATGGACGTGCTCCTGGTTTTAGTTTTACCAAGTTAACTTTGCCGATGCACTGTTCTCATTGGTCAATCGGCCATTTTAGTCACGTGACATTGGAGGATAAATGACTGGCGAAACAAGTTTAAAATTTACGCATGGACACTTAAATATAAGTAAAACAAGATTCTACGTCGACCTGTCATGACGATGGTTTTGATTTCAGGAACACTTCAATAAGATTTTGCGTTTCATATAACCTCACCTCATTTTACAGTTGTAAGCTTAAATAAAGAATGCGGATATCCACCACGCCACAACAATCCAGAAATACTGTGAAAAATTTTAATGTCGGAAGACTGCAATCGCAAGAGACCGCCAAGACCTTCGAACAACGCGTATCCCTTAACCTCTCGATTAACACCATACCACCAGCATCGAATGTCGAAGAGCAATGGCAGCGATGCCAACAGGCCATTAGATCAGCCGCAACTGATGTGCTAGGTTACTCGCGCCCACCAGCAAGAAACCCCTGGTTTGATGAGGAATGCCGACAGATGCTCGCAGCCAAGAACGAGGCGTACAAGGCTAAGCTGCAGGTGAAGACGAGAGCTGCCATTGAGCTCTATAGGCAAAGAAGAAGGGAAGAACATCGGCTTTTCAGCAAGAAGAAAAAAGAGCAAGAAAAGCGCGCGATCGAGGATATAGAGAGGTGCCACTCCAGGAACGATGTTCGCAAGTTTTACCAAAGTGTAAAACGTCAAAGCCAAGGATACAAGGCTCGAACAGAATCCTGTCGAGATGAACAAGGAAATATTGTAGTTGAGACACAGTCGATGCTGAGGATATGGAAGAACCACTTCTGCAGACTGTTAAACGGCGATGACGAACAACATTCCGCTGTCAGGCAGAACGAACCATTCAATATTGGCAACGACAGCGAAAACTGCCAACCACCCGACCTGAGTGAAGTGAGGATAGCAATATCTAAACTCAAGCTTAATAAGGCCGCCGGAAATGAAGGCCTTCCCGCTGAGCTTTATAAAGCTGGCGGAGATGACTTGGTAAGCAACATCCACCAACTCATAAGCCAAATCTAGTCGGTTGAAAGCATGCCTGAAGAATGGAACCTCAGCATCGTTTGCCCAATCCACAAAAAAAGGAGACCCACTGAACTCTGCCAACTACAGAGGCATAAGTCTCCTGAATATCGCCTACAAGATCCTATCTGCCGTAATATGTGAACGCCTGAAACCGCTTACCAACAACCTGATCGGCCCTTATCAGTGTGGTTTTAGTCCAGGAAAGTCCACAACCGATCAAATTTTTACACTTCGGCAGATCCTGAAAAAATCCCAAGAAGTCCAAATCGATACCCAGTACCCACCACCTATTCATCGATTTCAAAGCCGCATATGACAGCATTTATAGAGACGAACTGTACAGAGCCATGTCTAGTTTTGGTATACCGCCCAAACTCGTCCGTTTGTGTAGGATGACGATGGAGAATTCTCGCTGCTCCATCAGGGTCGGAAACGACCTCACCGACACATTCGATACCAAAAAAGGATTTAGGCAAGGCGATGCGCTGTCATGTGACTTCTTTAATCTGATTCTTGAGAGAATTGTGCAAAACTCCAAAGCCAACACCAGAGGCACAATTTTCCAAAAGTCGGTGCAACTACTAGCATACGCTGACGATATTGACATCATTGGTAGGACTCAACGTGATGTCATAGCCACGTTTGCTAGTATAGAGAAGGAAGCGGCGAAAATGGGTTTAGCAGTAAATGAGTAAGACTTAGTATATGCTGTCATCACGAAAGGACTCACAACATCGACGAATTGGACAGAACGTCCCCATTGACAGATATAACTTTGAGGTAGTACGGGACTTTGTCTACCTCGGCTCCGCTATTAACTCTGACAACAACATCTCGTCAGAAATTAAACGAAGAATTACTCTTGCCAACCGCTGTTTCTTCGGGCTAAGAAGGCAATTTTGTAGTAAAGCCCTCACTCGAACTACTAAGGAGATCCTATATAAGACCCTGATCATCCCAGTCCTGCTCTACGGCGCTGAAGCATGGACCGTATCAAAAGCGGATGAAGAAATCCTTGGTAGATTCGAGAGGAAAATTCTTCGAAAAATCTTCGGTCCCGTTTGCGTTGACGGGCTATGGAGACGAAGATTCAACCAAGAACTATACGAGCTGTACAGCGACATGCCCCTGGTCAAAAAACTCCGCATTGGACGTTTAAGATGGCTAGGACATGTAGAACGAATGGACACCAATACTCCGGCTCGCAGAGTCTTCGATTCCCAGCCAGACGTCGGACGCAGTAGAGGAAGACCTCGCCTTAAGTGGCGCGCACAAGTGGAAACCGACCTCAACCAACTTGGAGTGCGCAACTGGAGGCAGTTAGCTAAGGACCGGGCTAATTGGAGAGGCATGTTGGTTGAGGCCCAGGTTCATTCCGGACTGTAGCGCCACTTAAGTACGTAAGTAGTAAGCTTAAATCCGGAACACGGCCAATCTATCAGTGCTGTCAGTTAACAAAATGAAAGATAGCAACTCTCAGGAATTGTCGTTCAGCCTGGTATAGCGTGTTTGTATAAAAATTATTACGTATGAAATTTTGCAACAAAATTCACAGTAGATTTAGATTTACGTAGTTGGATAATTTTCATAAACGGCTGAGATTTAGGGTTACCAATGACACACTTTTAAGTCGCAAAAATATCTCCCAGAAGTAAATGCGAGTCTTTTTGTATGTTTGCAGTAATTTTTCGTTGTTTAATTTTTTGAAATGCAAATTATTATACCCTATCCCATAGGGGGGTATATTAGTTTTGATACTTAGTTTGTAACATAGAGAAATAATTTTGCTACATATACCTCAAAGTATATGGATCGGCTCAGAATCGCTAGCTGAGTCGAATTAACCATGTCTGTCTGTCCGTCCGTCCGTCCGTCCGTCCGTCCGTCTGTCTGTTCGTCAGCGGTTTTTGGGCCTTAAATTTTGAGCTAGGATAATGAAATTTGGTATATAGGATCCTCGTCCGTGCCACCAGAACAAGTGTAAAAATTTTTGAAATCCGCCCACTGCCACGCCCCCTTTTTAGGAAAACTTATTTTTTGGCCAAACCGTAAGGAATTTCAAAAAAGTGTCTAGAGTAGCATATTTAGACAATCCTAATATCTATATTTCGTTCATACAAAGTTTTTTGCCACGCCCACTTTTTGGGGGCGTTTTTAGTAAAAAACGCTTTTTATCCAAATTTTAAAACTTTCGAAAAAAATTTTGATGCAAATACATCCGAAATGGTCATATTAACATTTTGTCTATAGATCATTTTCACCTACGCCCACATTTTGGGGGCGTTTTCTTACAAAAACCATTTGTATACCCCATCCCAAGGCATTAGCAATAGAAATACGTTGTTTTTTGTCGAACCACAAAAGATTTTGAGAAACTGTCTGAGCAATATATTGTGACAATGTCATTTTCTGTATTTCATCGAAATAAGGCCTATATTTTGAGGATATTAATTTAAAGGATGGGATGGGATAGGGTATTCAATGATCCGCATAGCGGATTGTAGCCTCTCATATGTTTTTTTATTCTAATTGAACTAATTGAACTTCTATCCGAACTTCCAGAACTTGACATGATCTGTGCGGTTACAGACCGCTTACCAAAGACACTATGCTTCGACAAAAGATTCTCAACGGAGATCACAACCAGAGAAGCATGGTGTAGCAATAACCCACTAACCTGACAAAACGGTCTAAAGTGGTATACGGAAGGTTCTAAAATGGACTCAGGGGTAGGAGCTTGCATACATGGACCAAATAGAAACATCTCAATACCTATGGGAAAAAACCCTAGTTTATTCCAAACTGAGCTCCATGCCATAAAAGAATGCGCAAACCTAATACACAACTCAGGTATTAAAGGCGCAAACATCCATATATTCACGGACAGTCAAGCAGCTATAAAAGCCCTTAGCTCACACATCATTGACTCCAAAGCAGTACTACACTGCTTCAACTCCCTCCAAACACTCAGTTCCAGGAACAAGACCAAACTATGGTGGGTCCCCGGACATAAGGGAGTTGAAGGTAACGAAAAAGCTGATGAACTAGCCAGAAAAGGTTCGGAAACCCCCTTCATTGGACCTGAACCCTTCTGTGCAATCCCCAAATCAGCCATAAATCTGGTTATAAAAAACTGGGAACAAAACAAATGTTTTTCATACTGGGAAAACATCCCAGGCCTAAGACAGGCCAAAAGAGCTATTCAGCCCTTCAAAGCAGATACCAATAAGATAATAAAACTTCGCAGGCACGATATCAAAAACTTAGTAGGCTACCTAACCGGTCATCACGATCTGCGATATTACCTAAATAAAATGCATCTAGTCGACTCACCGGAGTGCAGACTATGTCTAGAAGAAGACGAAATAGCCGAACATATCATATGTGAATGCACGGCCCTTTACGGTATGAGAAGGGAATCTTTCTTCAGGGATTTTTTAAGTCCCGAAGAACTGAGAAAATCTTCGGCTGAAAGTATTATCAGCTACATTAGGAAAGTAAATAGAAGCGCTACTAACCTAAAAAAACATCTGACGGCAAGCACAATAGATCTTTTACTGCTTAGGCAAGGCAGAATTAAAAAAAAAATTCTTTACCCACAGGCCCATCATTGATGTTATTGAATCAACATAAGTCCACAAAATGTTATAAAAGAGGAAAAAAGTAGTTTGCAATCATAAACAAACTTTGAATTGGGCTGTGAAACAGACGATTGTAATAGATTTCCCTATTCTTGGTACTTTATTTGACACAAACCCTGTAAAACTATTATGGATGGGGACATATTTTATGAATAAGAATTTGTGCGACTCTGAATAAAGGCTACATAAATACTTATGCACTGTATACTACTATACAACCATTCAGAAGTGTTTTTGCGAATTCTAATAAAAAAGGGTGTAAGTAGTTATCATCACAGAAGGTAAAGCCCATATTGTCAGATCTTTTTGATCCTTAATTTGCACAAAATTAGCTTGCTCATCATTATAAAAACGAATTCCCTCAAAACAACTTCACATAAGTAAAAAAGGTAGTAAAGTATATCGTTTTCTTTACTTAACAACGGACACATAACATTGTTTTATGTCACCTTAAAATTTCACAAGTTTGTCAAACGCCAATGACCGCATGAGTATCCATCTGACAACCACATTTAAATTAAATAGTTCCCTAGATGAGCATTTAATGTTACACCAAAAGGGGGCTAACTAACGCAGTTAATGGTTTCAGCACGCAACTTCTGACAGAATGGATGCGAACATGTCATGGGAAAACGAGTTTATTGCAAAGAAACCAATAAAACGCCAATGAAACGTAGCTACCACGAATGTACAAGAACACTGCATGCTGTATTATTCGTCTACTAATTGAAAAAGCCACCCATTAGAACGTGACCCACATATGTATGTGATTTATCATTGGAAATTCACACACACACACCATATTGAGTTAATTTCTGTTATCGAATTTTCGTTCACGTTCAGCCATTTAAATAACTCGAATGCACCATATCAATCAAGAATGCGTTTTCAATTAATTTTATCTTCTTCGGCTTCCATTCTATGTAGACCGAGTATTGCCTTTTGTCAAGCATGAAAAAAAAACCCCCGAACGTGACTTTTCAAAAAGATCCCTCTCGTCTTAGGCGTCGTTTTCGATTCGTCACAGGCAAAGAGTCGTACAAAAAATGTGTCTTCTTAAAAACACTTTTCCTGCACTAAAATATTACATTTGTTTTCTTCTTCTTTGCTGTCATGTTCCGTTATTTTCGATTTTGGTGTCCCTAAAAAAGCAGATGTTTGTAGGTATTTATTTTGAATGCAAATGAACAACCGACTGTCTGTCACTTTGTTTAGAATGACAGCGCAGGCCATTATAAAAAATGGACGTGACTGACCGTCAAATATGTCAGTGTTGCGAGTGGATTTGTTGTTGCTTTTGGCACACTCCTCTTTTTGTTATTTTTCAACCAGAAATGCTTTTGACCTTGCACTGAAACTTATCCAGTGATATTGGATATACACTCTCAATGCGTATAGAGTGGTTTCAAGTGACATTGAGTGCCACGGTTAGCGTACTTGGCGATAGTGATGAAATAGGCGAACGGAACCATAAGCAGCTACGTCTAGCCTACTCGTATACAGAAAGAAAGTTGATTGACCCCCTGGGACGTTTATTTTCAATTGCAGACTTACGAGTTTTTCCGATTTGACAGATGGGTGTATGAGTATTTTTTTGGGGTAAAAATAGAAAACAAATTTAAACTCCCGCTCATTAAATTTTCAGTGGAAATCGTTTCAATTTGTTCGCGCGGTGCATTTTATCGATTATTTATTTGGAGTTAAGTGGAATTATAGTATCTTCTGTTAAGAAACCGTACGCACAGACGGTCATAATTGAAAAATGCCTTTATCAGGGTGTTTATGGCTGCCTGTTGATATAGGGCAGAGCAGGAAAAAAAGACATGTTTGTCAGTGGTGTTTTTAAGGGGTTATGATAACGATAAGATTAAAGAAAATTGCTGTGTTTTTCTAACTTTATTTGTGACCACGATTTCATTAATTTTTAAAGAAAACAAAAATATTTATCCACCAAAATTGAGGTCTAATTTTGTTCGTCAAACAAGTGGGATACGCAGTATGTTCGGACAAATATTTACATCCTTATTATTGTTTGCGGATGTGCATGGATTCAGATATGGATTTAACATAAACATCGTCGTCATTCGGGGATGAACTTTGAGTCTAATTTTTGTAATACGGTTTTCACACCAAATCAAAAACTCAGTTTTCAAAAGCTTATTGACGCTTTCACACCAGGCATCGACCAGGTTTCGTTGACGTTTGAAAATAATTTAAATAATGCATTCCGTTCATAAAGAAAAACCCATTCTAATGAATATGAACTTACGAGCGCACATGAATCATGGCATGCGGGTAGTTGTCAATAAACGTCTAACTCCCGTTGCAATGCATGACATGCTAGGTTAAATATAGCTTAGTATGATCTTCTCGAATTATATTGCGGTGCCACAAAGAATCTTTAGCAGTCATTGCCTATCAATGTGTTCCCCTTTCCTGTGCCTTATGATCATCTGCTGTTGATGTCAATGTGTATGACTTTGCTCAGACATACACAATCAAGCAGCTGCTGAGATTAGAGCCAAACACACTTCAAATGCGTCTATCGGAATGGCCGATCGTGTAAAGTTTTTTGGGTGCACATTTCAAAGAAATTGTCATAAAATGGTTGCTTAATGTTGTACTTATAGGAAGAGAATGTGACAGACATAACTTCAAACAAACTTATGTAGAAAAACAGAGTTTAATGACGAAACACTAGAACCGACAAAAAAAAAAAAAAACACAACACGATATTAAAACTAAAAAAACACCATTTTTTAGACATTTGACATAATATTTATACGCACATGTTCTTTCTGAAAATTAGTTGTAGTTTTCAAAATGAGGATTATAAACATAAAAAAGGGTTGCTTCACGGGAGGAACGAATTTGTAGGGGTATTCGTGCAACGTCGGAAAGTCGTCGTAAACGTTGTAAACGTGATAAAATTACGACTTGATAAATGAACTGTCAAAATTTGTACGGAAAATCTTTTCCAACAATATCGGAATTTTATCACAGGAATTGGGTGCGTAAACTGAGATGGTAAACGTAAACGTTAACTTTTGAAATGCTCTTTTGACATTTAATCAGTCACTTTCACACATAAAACGTATACGCACTGAAAAAAAATATCGAGAACGGAAAGAGAACAATAGGAACAAAATTCTATCAATAAATAAATTACTAAAATGAGATTGAATTCATTGGGTTACCGCATTATTTAGTGGTGCAGTTTTTAGGATCGTTCATGAAAAGTCGTCGTAAAATTAAAATCTTTCTCACGGAGTAAAATTACGACGTTGTATGAATACCCTTAGTATGTATTGCTTAAAAAGCTAGTCACAGAACCCAACGGTGGCCAGGATTTAAAGTGAGGTAGTTTAATCAAGTACTAGTTTTATATATATTCAAATTAAAACTATTCCCTATTAAATTTTTGCAGTAAAAATAAGTCAAAATAATATTTTACGAGGATACACTTAATCTGAATGTTCCACAATTTTTGAAAATGACGTCATATTTAATTTTTACTTGACATTCATGTTAAAGACAGAAAAAGACTTAATTTGACAACAAGCAATAAAACTTATTAAAACAACCGAAACTACTTTATTCCCTCGAAAAAAAAAATTGTCTGACAGCTGTTCTGCGGATCGTTCTGGAATGTAACAAAAGGCTTGTGCACTCCAACAACCTTCAATTAATAAAATAATGACTGCGAAGTGGTTTCAAGACGATTATGTCGTAACCTGCAAGTTTTCCAATGTCAAAAACGTACTGAAAAACTTCAGTTTTCGATGAAGGAGGCAGGTGCTTTAGCGCAAATTAATAGCGTTTTCGATTGGGATACAAAGAGCACTCTTTTTATACTCTAGAGCACTTTTTTACTCTAGATCTATTTTTCGTTTTCGATTGGGATACAAAAAGCACTCTTTTTTTTTACTCTAGAGTACTTTTGAATAATATGGATTACAAGTCTGATTTACACCAACATGCACCAACACAAAAACATTTAACATCTGACTTAATATGTCAATTTGAAGTTTGCATTTCGCAGTTTGATGATTTTCGGGAAAACTATAATTAGAAATTAATATATTTTTGGATAATCATGTTCTAAAATCCATAAGCTTTGTTTCGACACCAACTCGCCAAGGGTTGAGTTTATAAAAAAGCCGCAATGAGTAAGAGAAAATTTCAAATGATGGTTTACATTGATAGCTAATAGCTATAATTGCGGCCTAAAGATAAACAATAAGCTGTCAAATGGCACACTAACACACACACAAAACCAGAGTAACCTCTTTAATGTTCGATTGGGACTGGTAAAATCTGAAATCTGAGAGTAAATCTAAAAACCCCAATCGAAAACGCTATAAGTTTTCGGGGTCAGTGACAAAACTGTTAGTTGTCCGTTCGGAAGACAATTTTCTCGGATTAGCATTTTGAACAGATATAACGAAGAAATTAATCGTATATGAACGCGTGGTGTGACATAAATAATCAACAATATTTGACAGCTACGCGTTAAATTTTGTTCCGACGTTGTCCGACGAAAAATTGTTTCGGAATCAATCGAACGCGATTGTAAGTTTCATTTACTAGCAGACTGAATTCCGATTGACGACTGAAGGCTGACATGTTTGTATACATCAACAAGGTGGGCCAAAAGAGATCACCCTATTGGAAGATGCTCTTATTTTTGCAAATGGCCGCCAATGTCAAATCTATTTTGACATTTGTGGCCTAGACAGATGTAGAATACAAGTGAACAAGCCATGGAGCGATACATTCCCCAAGAACACGGAATAATCGTAACTATTTTGTTGCGTAACAATTCGTCTGTAGTGTTGGAACAAGGCGAATTCCGTCGCCGATTCCCCGGCCGTTTGTGCCGTTTGGCCACCAACCTTGAAGAGTATAGGACCACACGAGACGTTGCAAGAGTAACCGGCCTTGAAGCGCCCGTTGTGCCGATAATATCGCCGCTGTTGACGATTATTTCGAGCTATCGCCGAAAACACCGACCAGACGCCATTCCTCGCAATTAGCCATCAGCCGGTCGTCCCTAAGGCGAATTTTGGTCAGAGACTTGCGCACGTTCCCGTAAAAAGTCCAGTCCGTGCATCAGCTGCTGCCTGTTGCCGCCACACGCGTGTAACATACGCCCAGCCATCCTCAATCTTGAGGACGATTTTTCGACCAAAATCATAATGAGCGATGAGGCTCATTTCCACCTCAGCGGGTACGTGAACAAGCAAAACTATCGTTTATCGTTGAGTGCATGGTGCGCTGTTCACGCTGGAGGAGTCATCGGGCCATTTTTTTTCGAGAACGCCGCTGGTCAAACGACAACAGTGGACGGTGCGCGCTATAGGGCCATGTTAACCGAGTTTTTTCTGCCGCAATTGGACGAATTAGGACTGGAGGTCATGTGGTTCCAACAGGACGGAGCAACGGTACACACTGCGCGAGCCACAACCAATATTCCGAGAGCCAAACAACATAGGATGACTTCTTTTGGCCCACCTTTTCCTTTTTCTCTCTACTAGTCGCATAAGTGGCGCTATTCGTATGAAAAAATAGCAACAAATCAAAATTACATTTTTATATTAAACTGATAATTTAATCGCAAAGCATATACATAATTCGTCTTAAACATAACTTTGTTATGTCAATCCTAAATAAAAAGAAATTTCCCTCAATTCCATACCACTCTACATATTCTTTTTTTGCATATGTAGAGGCGCTTTTCAATCTTTGCCACTAGTCAGTTGAAATTGACTTTGGTTTTCGCGGCGTGTATTTATAACATATATTGAAATTGAACGTTATTTGACAGAAGAGGAGAGAGCTCCTGTTTAACCCAAATTGGTCTAAATTTTTGTTTCAAGAAAAAATGCTGCCGTCCCGGTGATCAATAGATTCAAGTGCCTCACTCCGTTCTATTTTTGACTAACTATTGTTTATATTTTTGTTTCGCCAATGTTGGCTGCATTCCTGAACGTATTACATTTTATCATTTTTCGAGTCACGATTTCCACAAAGCAATTGATAACATGGATAGACCGACCATTGGTATTCATAGAACATATAATACAAATAATATGCTTGTTCACATTTCGCTGTCATTCTGACACTTGTTCTAATAAATGAAAATGACAACTCCTTTAAACGGTTTATTGGTTTACTTCATATTTATATGTTACTTATGTGTTTGGTGGAGATAGTGGACACAATGAATTATGTCACGTACAAAAGTCATACAATAATTTATTAAATACCTGAGAAATAGCGTTTTTTATTGTTTAAATTTGAATAAAATTCAAACTGTCCAAAGCATATCCAATTTTATTTCAGAAACATTGAATGTTATTCAGTTAATTCAGTTGCTGTTTTTGCACACGGACGTTTTTGGGTCTGTTCAGCTACAAATTTACGCCCTGATCACATTTTAAATTATCGTTACCTGTATTTCCTAAATGATGGGCTCTGTTTTTTATGTATATTTTCAATACAAACATTTTATAAAGAAGAAAACCATCTGCTATCAGGCGAAAATTATTGCCATAGGTAGGTAGAATAAACCCCATTTTTAGCTGTAGAGCTAAAGTGGCAGCTCTGCACAACCTGTTTTTTAGTCGATAGAGAAACAATATCGTTTATGTATTATTATACATTCTTAAAATGAGTCCTTTATTTATATTCATAGAATAATACTATTTACAATTTACAAAGTCTTAAATATAGTCAGTTACGAGTTTTGTTCTTATTATAGAATCAGACAGATTAAATACTTGCAAGTAATCAATATTGGCATTTTTAATTATTTCTTAATTAAGGTGGTGTATTTTTAGGAAGTTGCGTTTAACAAAAATAAAAATAATAATAAACAGGAATTCGATTTAAAAAAAATCTGGAAGAGAGAAAAAAAGGTATATGTTAGGATTACAAAGTATAGAAAACAAAAACTTAAGTAAAAATGAATATTGAAATACGAGATTTTAAACGTTTTCTCCTCTCACTTCAATTTTAAAGCGGAGATGTACGTGACTGAGAAATGGAAAACTTATCTAAGGGACAGTCTGCAGCGATGAACTCCATTCTTCAACCTTATAAAGCTAAAATGCATTACAAATTGACGGAATTATTTGTCTTACCGTGTTTTTAATGTTATACAGCCAACATAAAGCAACTAATGGGGTTTTCCATTCGTTAGAAAAATCCATCTTTTTATCTATATCTGTCAAAAGACCGATTTTGACAGTTGTTGTGTTCCATTGGCAAACAAAATTTATTTTTTTTTTCTTTTTTTTTTGTGGGGGTTCGCTGGAAGGAAAAATCATCGAAAGGCATTGCAGAGGTTTTATCGCGAGAAACCTTCTGCAATAGTGAGGGACTTTAACCCGATCTAAAAAAAACCTCCCGAAGACTGACTTTTGTATGTCTTCAAGGAATCGCACCTAGTCGTTAGACTTATCACCAATTTATTTTTCACATGTATTATATTTTATAAAAATATAAAATTTTAAAGAAATTCCGATTTTGGTTGGTCGGATTTCTATGAGTTTTGTTTGAAATTGTACTTAAGTTTCAGTATTTCTTTTTTATATATATATATATGTATCTTTAGCTACATAGATCAAGGGGTTTAACCCGTCTTAATCTCCTGACTATATTGTCGGTTCTTAAAAGCTGTGCTATTTCTAAATTAACATGACTGAGAAGCCTATCTCTGTGTCTTAGAGCTACTTTTTTAGCTTCATCTTCAATCATTTCAATATATAGATCTCTATGTAGATCGGTGTTACGTATGTACCACGGTGCGTTAACTATGCTCCGTAGTTCTTTGTTTTGGAAGGTTTCTATTCTTAGTAAGTTTGTCTTGCATGTGCATGCCCACAGCTGGAGCCCATAGGTCCATACTGGTTTAAGAATTTGCTTATATAGCAAAAATTTTTTGTAGTTGGATAAGGGTGAGTATCTCCCAATAAACCAATACATTTTACTGTAACGGATGTTTAACTCAACTCTTTTTTTTATCTCAAAACAATTTTTCAGCAGATTTACCCCTCCTTGCACTAACTTTAATACAAATGATAGCTGTCAGTTTGAATAGAATGATTTCCGTTTTGATTTATTATTATTTCGGTTGTGAAAAACTATTAATAATTATTAAAACTGAAGCAGTTCTATGTAAAATATAAATTAAATCAAAAACAAATCTGAGTGACATGAAACATGACAGCAACACCGATACCAACTTCACAAACACGAAATTACAACAATTCAAAGACAAAAAAAATTAATTTGGAGATCGTGTTCCATTTGGCATCATAAAAGATCAAATTTTAGATCAAATTCCAGATTTACTAATGGAAAACGCCATTAAAATAAATTGGTCATTGATCAAGGAGAACATCAAATTATGTAATATATGATTTGTTTAATGAGCCTAAATGTTAATTGTGTAAATGTAAATCACGTGTTATAACTTTTGATAATGGGTCTTTCATAATGTCTTTTAAGATTTGTCATGTTTCAATGTACAGACATTTTACCTTGTCTAGGAACTCTACTTTTTAGTTATGACAGTTGTTACTCATTGCTCTGTCCTGTTTTTAAGTTCATATCCATTTAACAAAGCTGTATTTTACTAAATTTGAGTTTCCAAAATAAAGCGCAATATGCCCGGTGACGTTTATGTACCTCAGGTACTGTAGTTGGCGTATGCTTGTTCGCTAGAAAATCTGCATAAATTATCGCGGAAAATATTAATACGACGATTATGGATCTACCCTAAACCTATTGAAGCAGATGTGAGTTTTTTACTGTCCATGAAAATGATTCATTCCAATTTTTGCAGAACCGAATTTGAGTAGTTTAATCGCTTCAAATAATATACCTAGGGGCTTCAGTTCTAAAGATAATTTGATCTTGTATGAGCAGCCATGATCTTTACGACAAATTCGGTACAATGTCGACTGACAGATAACCAGTTTCTGTGAATGGCATAGAATCGTATAAATTAGCTAATTTAGAGATATTTTGGGTTCTTCTACAAGTTTGTTGTCCCTGTGGCACAGGAACTTTTGATATTGAATATGCTGACTCGACTTTATCTACTATAGCAGGCACTGATTGCCTGGTGGCACGATAACGATTCAGCAAATTGGCTTATGGGTGAGTCGATTAGTAGGTTCAAATTCACAAAGTGAATGCTCCACTTCTTGTAAAAGTCTGAAAAACATGAATGATACTATAACGCTGTCATGAGAAGCTTCTCGAATTTGGCGCTAAACAGTAAATCCTCTTCTTTGTGGCAAAAATAAAAACATCGCACACAAATGAAGGGAGAACCTAGGTTTGAGGTCCTGTATGGGCCGTTAATGTTATATAAGTCGTAAACAAATAAAATTGGCATGAGCAAGTTTAACAATAATTCACAAAACTGAATTGTGTTAGTGGGAAGGCGCTTGTTTCTTTGTTTTTTTTTTGTGGTTGTAGTTACGCTCTCCACACATTTTTACGTGCATTTTTCGAAGGTCTTGGGTAATACTTGATGATTTGGACACGCAATTAATTTGATGCGAACAACTGGACATATAAACAGGACTTATAACCTTTTTGATAGATTTTTACTGACAAGAGAATTCTTACGAAATTACCCAGCAGTAGACTCCATACTCAGTCTTAAAATATGAAATAAAAAAAAAACTATAGTAAGCTCAGCTGTGTGTTCGTACTAGCTATGAATAAACAAATAAGGTTTTCCGAAGACATTCAGAACCGTGTTTCTACCGTTTGTCTTCTGCATCACGAATCATTTTTATAAACATTGTTTGAGTTTGTGTATTTTATGTACTGCCTTATTTTGAGTTACATTTTAATTAGATATACCCCGATGTCAGTTTATAAAAATACAATAATACGATTTTTTTTACACAGAACCGAACATTTTGTTTTCACTAATACTACTTCGTTCTTACAGGAGTTCAAATGAGCTCATTTGCAAATTCATCAAAAACGTTTGACAGCTGGCTATATTCCCCAATTTGTGACAGTTGATATTTATATTGTAAATGAATAAAATAAAAAGTCAAATAATTCTAAATCGTTTAAAATAGATTTAAATAATTTAGTTTGGGATCAACAATATCGGATAAATTCTTTTAAAACAGTGATCCTTGTATCACTAAACAGAGGGCTCTAAAATGATAAATTATATCAAATATAAAATTCGTCGGCAAAAATAGAGAAATCGCAAATATTTCGATTGCTGGTTCATATGTTGTTGACCTTTAAACGGAATACTCCGAGGAGGTTCTAGATAAAGGTAATGGACCAACTTAAAGAATAGCTGCAAAACAGAGCAGTGAATGTACCATCAATTGTTTTATAATTTGCACACCTGAAAACAACATTTTTTGGGAGAAGGAAGTTACAGAATCTGATAAAATTTCTACTTTTTCAGTTTAAAAGTTTCCAATGTTTACAATTTTATAATTTAACCGTTAATTTTTTCACATGAATTGCAATTTTACATTTCAGCTGTCCCATTCCAATAGAATCAAGTTTGTTCGATTTTTTAAACGATTATTTTGCCATATTTAAGTGATGGCATTAATACCTAACAAAAGTTCAATTTGTATAGGAAATTCAGTAAAATTAGATCGTTTTTTTTCAAATTTAATAACCAAATGAGCATATTTGCTCAGTGAGAACCTAATATAAAACACCCAAAACCTGTATCGAACATTTAAGAAAGAAAAACTGTCGTAAACGTCTTAAAACCTACCTCATCTGGTAGATGGTTGTGGTAGCAAACACACCACAGAACAGCTAACATTCCAGCTATCATATTAAATTAACTTTGTTTTCGGGAGGATTTGAGATTCAGTTTTTTTAGTATTTACAAGAAAATTAACATTTGTTTAAACCTTATAGTTTTCAACAAGATAAATTGATAGTCAATTTGTGATTATGCATGAAGTGTAATTTCAAAAGTAGATGAGTGGATGAACTGAGTATTGATTTTTAACTTTCTCTTACAAAGAGAAAGATATTGTTTTCGTGAAAATTTTCTACCTCGAGATTTTGATTGATTCTAACATTACGATGATAGCGGAACCCAAAAAAGTGGTTTTTGGAATTCCGTCCGTCGGTTCGTCTGTCCGTAATGGTCTCCCCAGCCTAAACGGCTTGACCGATTTTCTTCAAATTTCGTATCAAAGTTTCTTTTGGTCATAATTTTAGGCCATTTTTTTGTTTGCTTTTAGCCATGTTATTAACGGTACCTGCCATATAAAAATTACACATAACCTCAATTTTCTCGAAAAAGGCTCTAACGATTTTGATTAAACTTAATATATTATATTATAAGCATATTAATTCCAACAAAACTGCACTCCCAGTTTTTTCGAGAAAATCCATATAAGGGATTTTGTCATTCAACCCATATAAAGAAAATTGTTAATTTCTCGCAAACTACTATGTCAAATTGAATGAAATTTAATATATATACTACAATTATAGTTTAAAACAATTCCACATAATTAGTTTTAGCCAAACTATCACTGAACGGAATTTTCAGTTTTGGCCAATAACGAAAAATCATTATTATTCACATAGACACCGATTCCTTCAAATTTCGGAGTAAACGTTCGTATAATCACATTTCAACATTAAGTATATCATTTTAAGCATAATAATCAAAATGCGTACTATTTGATCTAACGCCTAACTTCAACTCGCTGTGAAAGAGAAAGTTGCGTACGACCCAGTCGTGCACCCACCACTCGTTTTTTTTTAAACCTGGTCTGGTTTTTTGTGTAACAGTGTCAAGTAGTTTTCGAAAATTTGTAGTCGAAAACTCGCTTTTTAGTTACTTAGAAATTGCATAGGTCGATATCCTATAACAAAATGTTACTTTAAGTTAAAATCACTCGTAATTATGTAACATTGATGAGCTTAGATTACGTCTATAAACCCAATTTATGACAGGAGTTGCAAATAATTGACGTTTTATGGCATATTGAGAGAATGACCACTTTCCGGAACTTAGGCAATATTTGAGAAAAACTAATGGACACTTTCACACCGAATATCAACCAGGGTATTCATTTCGTCACTTTTATAAGGATTATCATTGACGATAGTGTAGGACACTTGCTAGGTAAGAAGCGTGAAATTTTTATTTTGTCTGTGTGAACATGTATACAAATTACTCGGCACGTACGCAGAAAATCTCGTTCATTATCGTCAACGATTATCGTTTAAAAAGTTACGAATGAGTACCCAGGTTTCGTTCACATTTAAAATAATAATGATAATAATGGAGTGCATTATAAAGTTGTACGCACTTATTTAATTATTTTTAAATCACAATTTGTTAAATGTATGAAAATAAAAATGGCACCGAAATGTTTTCGAAAATAATAATATTTTGTTTGAATAGCAAAAAAGGTGTGTTCGCACCAACAACCTTCGAGAAGTTTACACCGTAGGTTACGAAAACTGCAAATGTATTGAAAAACTTTAGTTTTCCAGTAGGTATTTTTGCGAAAACTCAGTTTTCGGTTCGGTTCAAATGCAATATGAGGTGAAAATAAATAACAGAAATTTCTGCAGTTATTTCAAATTTCTGCGATAAGTTTTATTCAGTTCTGTCATTTCCTTAAGTGGCCTAAAAAGGTGCTTTGTGAAGGGAAGCGAACGTCAATGAGTTTTGCGGTTTGTTTATGTTTTTTATAAAATTTCTGATCACTTTGAAAGACCAAAACAACACAAAAGCAATCGTCTGAGAGACTTGAGACTTGTCATGTTTATTTTCTGTCAAAGGGGTCAAAGGGGTTAAATGAATGAGTTCGCTCTTTCGGAAATGAGCAAAAGTTAACGAAACTAGACAAAATTGAGTGAAAAAAGATATTGGCCTTGTTCCGGGTTTTAGTTTTACCAAGTTAACTTTGCCGATGCACTGTTCTCATTGGTCAATCGACAAAAAATTGTCACTCAGAGGTTAGAAATGAACAGCGAGGATGAATTAATTGATGAGATCTATTTGATGATGCCTTTCTCAATCTATCAAAACAGTATGTGGGTTAGATAAACAAAACTGTTGGTGGGTTAGATAACTTTCAAGTGGCATACCAAGCGGACGAGTGGTAAAACCAGATAGTCCGTCATACACTTTCAACCCATAGATATAACGCACAGTGCTATTGAAGCGACATTCAGTTTTCTTTTGTTTGCAGAGCTGCAGTTGCAAAAATTTCGCATCCATAAATCAATATCGGAATTATCAGTGTCTTAGCTACAAGTAAACGTGTGCTTACTGGGGTGAAAGAATGCGTTACCCACAGTGTTCGCAGTACATCATATACTTTTCCGACGAGTGAATTTATATGGTTATCCGAAGTCAGATAGCGATTAAATGTCAATGTTTCGACGTATTAGATAGGACCATGAACAGCACTATCGGAGGAAAATATGAAATATTAAGCTTTTTTCTTGAGACAACCAATTATTTGGACTTTTAAGGGTTTAAGATAAGACCATTTGAATGAGACCAATGTATACTTAAGGCGCCATGCTAAATTAGCCCGGAGGGCAGCTCAAGTACAATTGAACGTCATCAGCATATATATGTAATGAGCAGTTCCGAGTAACTGTTGGGAGTTCATTAACATAAATAGAAAATAAAAGAGGACCATGAATGGAACCTTGTGGAACACCAGTAAGCACTCTAACGAATATGTTTGCCTTGTTTCCACAGGCATTACCCCTAAAATGTCACCCGACAAAAAAGTCAAATTGACCAATGACAACAGGGCTTCATCTAAGGCATCTTACTAAATTACAGTTCCAGAACTCGACCGATTTTTTTTTGAAACGTCTATCAACCTACATTAGCATTCTGGAAATCAAAAAACCGTTTACGTGAATAAAAAGCATGAACAAGTTGAGCCGTGAGTTGTTGATTTAAATGGGATTTACACTTGCAATACTCACAGGTATCTGTGAATGATATTTCTATTTATATTTATCACTATCAGTCATCATCCCACCAGTATGGCTCCGTTTACCTTACGGTGTAACATTTTGTAAAAATAAAATTCTCTTAGTTAGCCGCATGGGTGTCTATAACATTTTTCCATATAAAGTTGTTTCCTCGAGATGCATAAAATCCATCCTTACTATGCAGACATTCTTACATATGCCTTCACGTTTCAAAAAGGCGTATTTGTCCAACTTATATTCAATTTGCTCAATCGACGTTCTGATAGGCACACCGTTACCTATAATCAATTCCTATTTGCAGTTCTGTTCTTCTGAGTAATTAAACCTCCCCACAGCGACAAAAGAAAAAAATTCCCCTCGATATCTTGAACACCTACAACAAAAGTACGATAACGTGTGTTGCCCAATCTAATCTCAAACCATCTTATCATCGTAATAACAAGAAACAAAAATTTAAAAAAAAAAAATTCTTAACTCACCACACAATCCTTAGCCTTGCTAAAAGTCCGCAACAAAAGTTTGAATAAAAAAAAATCCACAAAACACCTCAACTCGATTCATATATCCTTCTTGGTGTATTCCTCCTCTCGCCACTCAGCAGCACCCTGTATTTGTTTATCAACTACAACTTAAACTCGTAAAATGCACTTTCGTTTGTTCTCTCCCTAACACAATCGACGTAGGACTTTCTTGGCCGCCTTGATATTTGGCACTAGTGCCTTCAGTTCACTGCAGTCGTCTAGGAAGGGATGATTTAGCAGCTCATCGGCTGTCGCTCGCTTATCGACTTCCACTTGCAAACACCGATCGAGGAAATCCTGGAGATTTGGCGTAAGTTTGTCCCAACTCTTGACATCGGGTCGGCCATTGGCCGCAATCAAATATAAAGCACGCAGTGGTGTCTCGTATAGATATGGTGGTTGTCCTTCAATCATTTCGATTGCCATGATACCAATGGACCAGATGTCCACCTTTTTGCCGTATTTCTTGCGAGTGACCACTTCGGGAGCCATCCAGTAGGGTGTTCCCACCATTGTTTGTCGCTTCTCGTCGCCTTCAATGTTGGCACAGAAACCAAAGTCAGTCACTTTTACAGCGCCGTCCATGCCGAGGAGGACATTGTCCGATTTGATGTCTCGATGGATGATGCCCTTCGAGTGGAGAAAACTAATGGCGTACAGAACCTCGCGACACACGCATGCGATCTGTCGTTCCTTTAACACGGTTTCGGTGACAACATCAGTCAGTGGACCCCCATCCATGTACTCCATGATGACCCACAGTTGATCCTCGGGCTCGAGTAGATATGCGTCTAAGAAGTTCACCAAGTTCTTGTGGTTAAAGTCCTTGAGGACTCGAATTTCAGTCAGAATTAGATCTTTGGAAGATTGATTTTTCAAATCGATCGTCTTTACCGCGACCTGGTTTTCGCCCATGTTATCGGCGGCAATGAACACCACACCCGAAGCACCCTTGCCCACCTCCAGAGTGGTCTTGTACCTGTCGCGTGGGTCATTCAAGTTGCAGATAATTCTGAGTTCAGCGTAAATCTCGGAATCAGTTTTTTGGCCACGCTTCTCTTTTGATCGGCGCAGGATGCTCTCGTCATCGGGCACATCGTCTAGATTTGCATTCGGCTCAGCCGGTCTGATAATCATCGTGTCTGTGTTGATGACTGGATGGACGCTGTCGGCGATCAGCCTGAGATCCTCTAATCCCTTTGCAAGCTTCTGATTACTTTGTGTCATTCTTGGTTTTGGCATGATCTTTGGCTTGGGCGGCAGCGTTGAGCTCTTCTTGGCTGGTAGCGGGGGCGGGGATGATGGTGGCGATATCGACGACTCTTTAACCGGTGACTTTGCAGGAGATATCTTAAGCTGTTCATTGAGAATACTTCCATTGCTGCTGGTGTTACTGCTGCTCTCTTCGCTGCTGGTTTCAAAGGAATCGCCAAGGGAGTCCTGGCTCTTGTGGGCGTTCTTAAAATTGACATAGTTCTCGATTTCTTTGGACTCTTCGTGGATCGCCTCCTCGGTGATAAATGGCTTGAAGACCTCCGGTTGGTCTTTCTTCTTAATCGAGTAGTTGTAGAATTTCACCGCTTGATAGGCGGCATCAGGGTTCTTATTCTGTTCATCCTGTGTGATCTGTGAATTCATGAGACGTAACCAGGGGGAGGGCAGACCCTCCAAGTCCCCCGTCAGTTGATTTCGCGAGACATGGACGTGTCGCATAAAATTCGTAGGGCGACCAATTTCTGAGATCTGATCCTTCTTCTTAAACCAACCCTTGATACCGGTAAAGGAAGTCATCTTGATGTGGGACTTCAAAAATCGCTGTGCAGTGCGCAAATTACTTTGATAAATTCTCGGAATTGTCGAGTTAATTAGGCGTGAGTCATCCTACATCCACTCGATTGCCAGTAGTTGCCAACCTTTACCTTGCCTCACTCGAGTCGGTTGGGTTTCTTCTCTTTTTCTCACAAGAATTGCACTCAAAATGTGTTTCTGTAAGTTGCTCTCGTGAGAGCAAAGGGTATTTTTTTTTCTTTATCTGCGTTTTCCTGTTTTCAAAAAATTTATTTAAACAAATTCGTGTTTTATCGCACAAATTTCTCAAAACAACGCACAATAAATCGATTCACACTTTCCTAATTCGCTTAGCACGGTTAATGAACTTTCACTTTCTCCATTCGCGTTTTTTTTTTGTATTTTTATTTCTATTTTCGTTTAAAAACACACGAAAAATAAGGAGACACTCTTTGAGACTCCTTTTTGTAGGAGTGGCACTTGATTTTCGTTATCAAAATATCACTTGAGAGTAGAATACCGATAATAGTTGGACGAGATGTTTTTTTGTTTTGTTTCAATGGGTTGGAGCAATACAATGGGAATTATTACACAAAAATGCAGTCGATATCACAAGAAATGCACGATTTTGTAGAAAACACGACACGGGGAAAAAATACGCGACGAAACTCCATCGACGAAGAACGGTCGGTGATTGATAAAAATAAAAGTTGAATTGAAATGAAATTATGGTTTAGTTGAGTTGTCTCACTCTATTACTTCGTTGGGTTTTTGACAAAGGAACAAAAATGGCTGCAGTCCGTCGTCGAGTTAATGGTTTCGGTTGAGTGTTGTGTGCAGTGGGTAAGGTAGTTTAAGAATGTGTTCGAAAATGCAAATTCTTATTAAACGAAATTTGAAAATATTTAAATAGAATTGCTTAATATGTTTTATAAGGTTATTTTGTAAGTATAAACGTAGAACACTCGATCCAAGAATTTGTTTTTTATTTTTTTTGTTAGTGGTACATAACAAAACACTGAAGTTAGTTTAACGTCACTAACAAAATCAAAAAACGATGAAATTAAACTTTATTTTTGTATTATTAACAAAACAAAAAAAATAAACATACACTTATTACGACTCTAGAATACAATTACGCAAAGTGTTTTTTAAACTACTTTTACTAACATGCAGTTCAACTACATCGCTATTTTTATTGTAAACTCTACTCATGCGACTTATAGCCTCACGCATACCATAGTTGTATTTATGATTAGGTATATGTAAAATATTTAGTCTACGAAGGTTATAGGAACCTCCACGGGTATTTAAACCAATAGCACTTAAAAGATCAGGAGCATCTATTTGTCCTGATAATATTTGGTGTAAGAAGACCATGTCATTGTTAAGTCTACGTTGAGACAAAGGCAACAACTGCAGCAGTTTAATTCGTTGGACTGCCTCAATTCTATTTGAATGAACGACATAGAAGGGTATCCACACCTGTGAGGCATACTCCAAGTGAGGGCGTACTAGACATTTATATAACGAAAGGGTGACATAAGGATCATTGAACTCTTTTGACCACCTTTTTATAAATCCCAACATAGAGTTGGATTTATTCACAATAACGTTTATGTGTTTATTAAACTCCAATTTAGGATCAAAATAAACACCAAGATCTTTAAAACTGTCTATACGACAGAGAGTGTGCCCCGACAGAGTATAACTAAAATTGTACGGAATACGTTTTCGTGAAAATAACATATGCTGGCACTTAGTGGGGTTCAGATTCAAACCGTTTTTAAAACACCATGTTGTAAAGCTATTTAAATCAGTTTGAAGTGAAAGCGAATCGCTAAGATCTCCTACACATTTGAAAATTTTCATGTCATCAGCATATATCAGTATTTTGCTCTCTCTAATACAAGCTTTTGCATCGTTAATAGCAAGAATAAATAAGATAGGGCCTAAATGACTACCTTGGGGTACTCCAGATTGGGCAACAAAGGGGTTGGATTTAGAGCATCTAAATTTTACCTGATAAGTTCTTAGTGAGAGATATGATTGAACCCAATTTATGAAACCTGGAGGGAAACCATAAGCCTTAAGTTTAAAAATTATGATGTTATGTGATAACTGGTCAAAAGCTTTGGAAAAGTCAGTGTATATACAATCGACCTCTTTGTGTTAAAGCTATAAAATATTGTTTTTATAATAGGCGTGTTTTTTTTCTCTTCACTCCAAATCTATATAGGCTTAGCAAACAATTTACGTTTAAAATACAACAACACCTTAGCCTATATAGATTTCGCGAAACCTGGATAATTATCCAGTCTTACGCCCTTAGCCTGGATAGAAAATGTGCTACCAAACCTATTTTTTTTCATTTGTTTTCGAAAACGGCCGTCGAAAATGATAGAATTGCAAAATATAGCAGCTGATACCACAACCAGTAAGTATTACGCTGAAAAATAGGTGCAAAATCAATGTTTTATGAAATAATTTGATGTGAAATTATTTTTATAGTTGCTTTGAATCTAAAATCAAAACATTACAATATGTGTAGTAGTGGAATTTGTGAAAAAAAAATTTTGTTTATATTTACAAAAAAATAAATGACACAGCAAAAATTAAAACCCCAAACTGCCATCTGTTGCGGGATACGTGTTTCAGTATCAGTGATGCCAGATCACCGATTAAAGTTTTTTTTCTCATGTAAGCCTGTATAGATTTAGAAAAAAAAACACGCCTAATGTACTTAATGCTGAGCTTTAAAAAAAAACAATAATTAAAAGTACACTTAACACGGGGGTAACGTTCCGGAAAAATATCTTGTTAAACAAAATCGTGCTAAACGAAACAATAAACCAGGGCCCTCATTCCGTATATCACTTTATTTACTTCAATTAAAACAATAATCGTCAAATCACAGACGATTATTGAGCGGTTGATCATGTGGTCTCGACTACCTTCTGAGTGATAATCGTTTTCAAAGTTATGGAATGACTCGAATGACTTGCAGTGATATTTTCACCATTGTATAACGATCCATTTCTTTGCTTCGAAAGAAATAACATTCATCTTAAGCGGTTGTTAATCTTTCTTTGCTAAAATACCAATTTTTAAACAAAGGCTTTTAAATTGAACCAAATGTTTAAAAACAAACACGATTGCAAATCACAGTCAAATTCTGTACCTACCGTCCTAGTCAATAGAAGACTGTAGCTGAGCAATTGGCACACTTAATATGGGGAACGCCCTATTTCAGGTACATATTCTTAAAAACACAGCAAGTATTAACAAAAAAAATTAAATGGTTAAATAAGGCTTTAAACCGTGTTAAATGAAAATATGTCGCAAAAAGTGAACGGTGTTAAAACGAGGCCGTGCTATAAGAAGTACGTGTTAAGTGAGGCCCACCTACATATTGACGCATAATTATATTCACGTATTTTAATTATAAATACTTATTTACATGTATACAACAAATGAAATGAAAACAAATGTACAAAAATTGCAGTTTCATGGAAGTCGATATTCATACATAAGAGAATATTTAAATGTGATACATAATTATTGACATACAATATTTTTGAAATATGTGATTGTACTTACCTACTTAATTAAGTGGCGACCGGAATGAACCTGGTCCTCAACCAACATGCTTCTCCAATTAGCCCGAGCCTTAGCTAACTACCTCAAGTTGCGCACTTCATGTTGGTTGAGGTCGGTTTCTACCCCACATAAGGCGAGATCCGACGTCTGGGTGGACTTAAAGACTCCACGAGCCGGGATATTGGTGTCCATTTTCTTTTAAGGGGTATGTCATTGTACAACTATTATATTTCTTGATTGAATCTTCGTCTCCCTAGCTCGTAAACGCAAACGGGACCGAAGATTTTTCGATGAAATGTTCGCTCAAAACAGCCGAGGATTTCTTGCTTCATCATCATAGAGACTGAGATAATCTGGGTCCTTTATAAGGTTGGCTTAGTAGTTAGGGGGAGTGCTTTCTTACTAAAAGACCTTCTTACCCCGAATGAACAGTGTTTGACATGAGCAATTCTTCTTTTATTTCTGACAAGATGTTTTTGTATAAATCAATAGCGGCTTTGTCTACCTCGGCAGACAAAGTCTACCTCAAAGTTATTTCTGCCCGCTTCGTCTATGTTTTGTATCCTTACGTCTTGACAGCATATAATTGGTCTTGCAAACTAGGTTGTGTCTTGGTCTATACTAGCAAACATGGCTGTGACATTACATTGAAACCAATGACGTCAATATCGTCGTCGCGTCGTATGCTAGTAATATGTTAAAGAAGTTACTTGACAGTGCGTCGCTTTGCCTAAATCCTTTTTCGGAAGCATTTTGGCAAGCATTCTCCATAGTTATCTTGAATAGACGGCCTAGTTTGGGAGGTACCTATACCAAAACTAGACATGGGACTGTAAAGTTCGTTTCTATAAATATTGTCATTTGCGGCCTTGAAATCGATTAACATGTGTGTTTTTAGTTTTTCCAGGATCTATCAAAGTGTGATGATTTGATCAGTTGTGGAATTTTCTGGTTTAAAACGATCAGGTTGTTGTTAAACGAATTCAGATCTTTACATAATACACTAGTCGGCATAAGTATTTTGACGAAATAAAAATCGTGCATTTTTGAGTTTAACTTCTAAATGGCTTGACAAGAATTCATGTTTATTTTTTCATTTTTATATATAACTAATACAAACTTAAAAATAGGCAAACAAATATTTTTTCATAGAAGTCAAAAAAGATATAAATTAATTTGTAATTTCGTGTGTTGGCATAAGTATTTTGACAAGTATATAACTCTAAGAAAAAACATTTTAAACTTAACAAAAGTAAATAAATAAAGAAGAATCTAGTAAAATATATAACCTCCTTTGGCTTCAATAACTTTTTGAAGGCGTCTCGGTACTGAATCTACTAAATTTTGAAGAATCTCTGGAGATATCTCTTCCCAAAGGGAAGTGACCTCAGAAATCGTCTCCTCTCTGGTTTTATTTAAAGAAACTGTTCTTTTGCGTTTCAAAAGAGACCAGACGTTTTCTATTATATTTAAATCTGGACTTTGAGGTGGCCAGTCCAAAGTGGCAACACCAACATCCTTCAAAAATTTAGTTATCATCCGGGCTTTGTGGCATGGGGCATTGTCCTGTTGCAGGATAAATGATTCACCAATAAGCCTACCTCCGGAAGGAAAGGCATTATCATTTAGGGTTCTTAAATATCGACCTTGGTTCATAGAGCCGGTGATAGGAACCAATTCACCCAGGCCATTATACGCAACACATCCCCAGAACATGACAGAGCCTCCACCATGGCTCACTTTTTGACAAACGGGGCGTCTTTTTTGCCTTTCTACTTTTGGCAATCTAACGTAAAATTTGTTTTTTGATGAGTTATACTCAAAGGAGCTTTCATCTGTCCATAGAACGCTTCTCCAGTACTCCTTTGGCTTGTGCAGATGTTCCTTTGCGAAAGACAGTCTTTTAAGCTTGTTTACCTTTGATATGTACGGCACGTCCTTAGCTTTAAATGTTTTAAAATCTCCTTCCATTAAACGTCGTCGGACAGTGCGCTCACTGATTGGATTCGTTGCCGTCAAATTCCATTGATTTGCAGCAGTTTGAGGCTTCAGGAATATATTTCTTTTAAATTCCCGTAGAAGGGTTCGGTCTTCAGTGGGCGTTGTTTTGCACTAAGCACCTGATCTCACTAGGTTTGTGATGTCATTATGCTTTTTAAACTTATTGATTTGATAGTGCACAGTTTGACGCGACACATTAAACTCACTTGCTATGTCTTTTACTGCCGTTCCAGCGTTAAACTTCGCTACCATTGAAGATCTGACAACCAAACTCAACTCAGCCGTTTTACCCATGGTTTTTAATAAATTTTAATAAATTTTTATTTTGTTATCAACGTTTAATGTAAATTAAAGTTAACTACACAAGTTTTTTGGTTATCACGTGCTCAAAACTGTTAAAATATTTACACAAAGTTTCCGTCAAAATACTTATGCCACGTAAAAATTCTTTGTCTGCATGCGTTCTTATCAGCAGAAAGAGAATGCAAAAGGTAAACAATACAAAACTTGGCATGCATAGAGCTAAAAATAGATTCTTTGTTTCGCGCATCATTTTTGCACCGTTGTTTTAACGATACCAAGCAAAGTTAGTCTCAATAGTCACAAAAAGGTTTCGTCAAAATACTTGTGCCGACTAGTGTACGGCAGATAGCATCTTGTAGGCGATGTTGAGCAGTTTTAATCCGACCAAATTTTGCTTATGGGTTGGTAAATGTTGCTTACCTCGACGGGAATGCCGTTATTTCCAGCAGTATTACTAAGCTTAAGTCAAGACATTGCTAATATTCAACTGGTTGGTAGTTTTCGCTGTCGTCGCTAATATTTAATGGCTCGTTCTGCCTGACAGCGGGAGATTGTTCTTCATCGACGGTAAATAGTTTGCAGAATTGTTTCTTCCATATCATCAGCATCGACTTTGTCTCCCTTTACGTCTTGTATCCCATGCTTTAAGGTTTTACACTTTAGTAAAACTTACGAACATCTTTCCTTGAGTGGCAGCTCTCTATGTCTTTTATCGCGTGTTTTTCTTGCTATTTTTTCTTCTCTCTGAAAAGTCAGTGTTTTTCCTTTCTTCTTAGCATATAAAACATAATGGCAGCTCTCGTCTTCACTTGTAGTTTGGCTTTGCAGGCCTCGTTTTGTCTGCGAGCAGTTGTAAACTTCCCTTATCTCTGTCTAATGGCTTGTTGACATCGCCGCCATTGTCTTTCGACAGTATGTAACATTGTTCTACCTATTGTACTTTAAAAGTGCCCACCCGAACTTGCACCCGTTCTTTTCTATGTTATATGATTAACCGGTTTTCCCCAGTTACTTGAAAATTCCTCAAATGTAATCGATTCCAGAAAAGGAATTAAAATTCCAGTGTTTAACATAGAGATTGTTGATTACCTAGAAATGAATCAATAAGCGATCGAGGATATGATTTCCGTAAGAAACGCTCAACTAGAGAAAAGCTATATAAGAACTGAACGAGAAAAACATTTTTTTTAATTTTGCGAAGCAATTCGTCCGTTTAGTTCTATTTGTTCTTTCTTAAATCTAACTAATTTTTACGATCCATCTAATTTGCTGAACTCTCTAACCATTATTGCTTACAATTAAAAAAAAATAGAACTACAAACAAATATTTTAAAGTGAATATTTAATATTGTTGGAACATAACCCACAATTTTTTTTATAAAATATTTTGAAAATATTTATTTTCTAATCTAAAACGGTGTCTTATGGATCTTCGGAATGTTCATGAGCCTCATGTTCCTCTTCGACAGGCCACACTTTTGGTCGAATCATCATTTTTGAACTCTTCAGCGAGTAGTCTCCCTGCCATCGCTCCCAAACAATGCCGACATAATTATGTCCTATCGGATTTTCATGAAATACTCCATTTAAATTTGCTTCGGCGCAACTGTGAAAAAATATTCATTCGTGATTGATTTAAAATTGCGATACAACTTAAAACACTCACTTATTAAACCACCACCCGCTAGCATATCCGGTGGCACATGCACAGCATGCATCGACACTCTTGTCATTCCTTCTATCATAAGTGCTGAAATCATGCTCGTTGTGGTAACTCATCGCATCAGGAATTTCGCCTCGATAGCCACCAATTATCAGGTTGTAATTGTATCGCTCCATATCAATGCGGAAGGTTGTATACTCTACCCACACCTTAACTTCGTCAAAATCTTCCAATTCGATGCGTAATTCATAGTTGTCAATATAGGTTAACTGGTGAATGAATTCATTTCCGAACCAGAAATCTTTATCCAAATTTCCAAATCCATCGCGATACTCACTCCATGAACGATTGAAATTTTCTTGTACCACATATGGACCACGATTCTGAATGACTGTCCAAGCTGGCCCATCTGTTGGGAATACACAATATCGCTCGTTCATATCCCGACCGGCTTCATTCAGTTCTGGTGTGGAGACTTTATAGATACCATCAACACGTGTAGTAAGCTCATGACAACCAATTTTGTCGGGTTGCACAAAGTCTACAAAAAGTTACAGGATGCAATAAAAAATATTATTTCTCATAAGATGTATGCTACTTACTGACTTCATCATGAGGATCTTTAGTTTCACTGCTTCCATTATCCATATCCTCAACATCCTCGGTGGATGTGTTTGTTTCGATTTCATTTTTGACCCCCTCATCCGTTCTCACATCTATTTCTGGGCTTTCTTTGCTTTCGTCTTCTATATTGTCATCATCTTCTCCATTAATTGGTTGTGAATTTTCTCGTTCGGAGCATGTGTCTTTAACGCACCCGTCCTCAATCAATCTGTCGACCTTTCCCTGTACATTTCCCACCAATTGCTCGATTTTTTTCAACAGCAGATCTGAACTCCCTGTAAACGTTGTGACCTCACTCACCATCGACTGACAAACATTTGACAGTTTTTCGCGATTTTCCGACTCTGCATCAAACAAACGGATCGTACGATCATCGATCTTTTCCAAATAATCCAAGATCTCATCGAACTTCTTTGAGTTCTTAATTTCGTTGCCCAACACTTGCTTCAACTCTTTCTGTGGAATGGTTGCGATTAATTTGTTCATCTTTCCTTCGATTACTTTGAACGACAAATCCATATTATCACTCGTCCGTGAGCCATTACAATTATTGATCGGAAGCATTAGTTTCTCCATTTTATTTCCCCCACCGTTTGACTTAAAACTGCGACAATTCTCAGTCTCGATATTTTGCACATGACGCAGGATATTACTCAATCTGGTTCCGATTTCATTGCGAATTCTTTTATCGGCATTGATAAGTTTTTTTATTTCACCAAAGCCATCCCCACGAACACGAAGCATGGCGTTTTCAACGTCACCATTATTACAACTGTCACTGAGGTACACCACCTTGCTGAGAATGTGATTCAAGGTAAACTCTTGACTTGTTAGCTTTTGGTGGATTATTTGGTTTTCGTCTTGAGTGCGTCTGATCAGATCGATTTTGTGTTCAAGGACTTTCATCTGATCGTTCCAAGCATCGATGTGATGCCTAAATATTGCCCATGTATGGGCTTTCTCTTGGAGCTGCTTGATGGATGTGTCAACATTGGACAGTGTTGTAATCATGCTTTCAATCCTGTGATCCAATGTGTTAAGGTATTGTGTGTCAAAGGTTAATTTTGAATTTGAAATTGTCTCTGATGAAGAGTCTGCATCAGAGATGTCGGGAACACTCAAAGGACAGATTGGCCCAAAAAGGACGATGAATAGAATAAAAGAAAGCAACTTTTACAAAAAAAAAAAATTAACTCAAATTTAAAAAAAATTAAAATAAAGTTCTCACCATTGCTGCTTCCAAAGTATTTGTTTGAATCAACGACTTTATCGGTCCACAAGCAAAGTTCAACTGAATTTGGGTTTTGGAATAATATTTGAATATCAGTTCAACAGAGTTTTCAGAATAAAAAGGGGAGACACATGGGATTCCATGTGCCCATATGTTGGCATTTTTTCCCGAATAATAATGTATGATGCTGTGTACTTTTGTTTTATACGTGACCGCTTAAATTCATTGCTATGGGGTATTAAACGGATACGCAAACGTTCATCAATCTTTTAGTCAGTCGTCCATTGTGTATGTCTCTTCAACGCCCATTTAAGTTGGTCTGAGTATCTGACAATATCGATCCATACAATGCCTCAAAACTAGCTTCTATTTGTATCACCCCCTTGTTAAAAGTCGACTTCGAACGATAAATTTAAGACGCTTCCCATGACAGTTTTATACTCATTGATGTCTGTCAGAGTTTCGGTATTTCCCTCTGCTCCACTCTGCTAAGGATCTTTTTCAATATAATCAATTTATCTGAAGCAAGAAGAACACAGCAATTGGTTCGACCCGTAGTGCTATACTGCTAAAACTTAGTATTTCTAGTTACGGTTTTTTAACATCTTCAGAGGATTTTTCTGATCTATTTTCATGTGAGCATAGTTTATTAGGTCTTACACATACACAAGTCGGAAGCTTGGAAAGCCTTACGTTTGTTGTGTACAGTGTTTTCAGCAAGTACAGTGCTTAAAGCTGAGCTAAACTTATGCTGCTCACCCGCTAATTAGTTCCCACGTCCAAAGATCGTTTTTCTAAAGTCAAAGGCTTCAGTGAATATGAAAGCTGCAACCTATTATCCTTAAGCTTCTATAGAGTAGACATCTTATCCATAAAGCAAGTGGAATGGGTTGTCAAACTAATTTTTAAAAAAGTATGACAGTAGGTCTGTTCCCGTTCAAAATAATATTTACTGATTCTAACTGATTTTTACTGCGGAAAATTATTTCCATGAAAACTTACGTACGGGAATTGTTTTAAGTAAAAATCAGTAAGAATTAGTAAATATTATTTTGTACGGGAACAGACCAATGCGATCATCAAGAGTGACACAGCTGATTTGTCAAAATAGACAATAGAACGTATTCAAAGAACCCCAATGATGAATTTGCTCGCATTACCCTAATATGTATTCAGGCCCTAACGCAGAAAAAATGACATCAATACAAAGAACTCCTTTTAAAAATTCCTTGTAAAATCTGTGAGAAAACAGCCAATATACGAATTTAAATCTATGTGGTAAAAACTGTTCCCCCTTATTAATAAACGCCGAATAGGTAATCAGTGACTAACTTTTGACATTTGAGCGAGTATTTCTTATGGGGAAAACTGTCAATTTAGCCATTGATTAGCTAATCAGCGTTATTGTCGAATGTAAAATTGAGAAGTTTCTATAGTTCCCAAACATATCCCCCTTTGGTGGTTTCAAAACAACTGTTTTCAATTAAAAAGCAAAACCGAAAATGATTGCTAATTATGACATAATTATCTGCGTCATCCCTACCAATTGTTGAAGCCACAGCAGATACAACCACATTGCAGTCCGATCACTTCCTCGTGTGTGTATCGGAAATTCCAGCAAATCTTCAACATTTTGCGCGCAGGGTAATGATTCCACTAAATTCAAAAGAAAAACGGTTTACTGGGAAACGAATTGTTGAAGGTTAAAGGTCAGGCTCAGCATTGAAAAGAAAGAATGGTTCTATTTTTAAATTTCATTTAAAATGATTTATGGTCTCATTAATGCACAACATATGACCGATGAATTATCCCTCATGCTCGCAATACTGATCTCTCTAAATGCTTTGTGATTAAACAACTGCAGTGGCATCATAATTTATGACAAGGCACATGTTTTTATAGGATGCTGGATATACTCACCCAACACATTAGCAACTGCAGTTTGGCTTTAGTTTCATGATTTAGCCCTGCACTTTGGCGCTGTGGTTGAGTGATTCTCAAAAACATAGTCTTACGAGCAAGTGCAGTTGCATTTTCTCAAGGGTATTTGTTTATATGATATCTTTGAATGTATGTGCATTCCTTCGATTTCATATTAACCTGTTGTTTGTATTTCGAAATACTGAACAAAATTAGTAGGTATATGGTACGTGTTTCCACCTAATTAAGTTTTTGAACATATGCACGTATTTTGTGTCCTTTTCTGTTTTGAGGTGAGATATTATCGAGATATTATCCTCATTTCCTCGCTTTCTATGTATAAAACTTATTAAAGGATATTTGACATTCAGAATAAATAATCTACAAAACGTGCAGTGGGCTGGGCATTAAAGATATTGTTTTGAAAGCACATTTCTTATGTTCTCGCATCTGAAGATGTCAAAAATATAAATGCACAAATTTACAAAACTTATTTTATAGCGTTTCTAATTTGATCTGCATTACTTTTCATTGGGAAAAAATATTGATCTTCCACCAACACCAACACAATTGACAGTTTGAAATGTATATGTCGCATTTGGTCAATTATTTTGTTGGATTAGAGATGTATTATTGGGTGCAAATTATGTTTATTTATGTCAAGTGAATAGAAAATCCCAATGTGAAAATCACTAACAAAATCTTAAATTTGCAATCAAAATCTGAAAACCCCCATTGGAACCCCTATCAATTTGATGTCACTAAAAATTGCAGAAATGACATAGACCATGTTTACATTGGACGGAAGGATCGGATTGTTTCATGTCATTTAATTCTCTAAGTATTTGTCAAATATCGACAGAACCAATAAAAATACAAATTAACCGGCTTAAAATACAGTAAATTGTCTTCATTACTGATAAATTATACTGCGCAATATACTTTATTTATATTGCGCAGTATAATTTATCTATACTTTATTTACCGATCAAATTTTAACACTTCGGCAGATCCTGGAAAAAACTCAAGAAGTCCAAATCGATACCCACCACCTATTCATCGATTTCAAAGCCGCATATGACAGCATTTATAGAGACGAACTGTATAGAGCCATGTCTAGTTTTGGTATACCGCCCAAACTCGTCCGTTTGAGTAGGATGACGATAGAGAATTCTCGCTGCTCCATCAGGGTCGGAAACGACCTCACCGACACATTCGATACCAAAAAAGGATTTAGGCAAGGCGATGCGCTGTCATGTGACTTCTTTAATCTGATTCTTGAGAGAATTGTGCAAAACTCCAAAGCCAACACCAGAGGCACAATTTTCCAAAAGTCGGTGCAACTACTAGCATACGCTGACGATATTGACATCATTGGTAGGACTCAACGTGATGTCATAGCCACGTTTGCTAGTATAGAGAAGGAAGCGGCGAAAATGGGTTTAGCAGTAAATGAGGGTAAGACGAAGTTTATGCTGTCATCACGAAAGGACTCACAACATCGACGAATTGGACAGAACGTCACCATTGACAGATATAACTTTGAGGTAGTACGGGACTTTGTCTACCTCGGCTCCGCTATTAGCTCTGACAACAACATCTCGTCAGAAATTAAACGAAGAATTACTCTTGCCAACCGCTGTTTCTTCGGGCTAAGAAGGCAATTTAGTAGTAAAGCCCTCACTCGAACTACTAAGGAAACCCTATATAAGACCCTGATCATCCCAGTCCTGCTCTACGGCGCTGAAGCATGGACCGTATCAAAAGCGGATGAAGAAATCCTTGGTAGATTCGAGAGGAAAATTCTTCGAAAAATCTTCGGTCCCGTTTGCGTTGACGGGCTATGGAGACGAAGATTCAACCAAGAACTATACGAGCTGTACAGCGACATGCCCCTGGTCAAAAAACTCCGCATTGGACGTTTAAGATGGCTAGGACATGTAGAACGAATGGACACCAATACTCCGGCTCGCAGAGTCTTCGATTCCCAGCCAGACGTCGGACGCAGTAGAGGAAGACCTCGCCTTAAGTGGCGCGCACAAGTGGAAACCGACCTCAACCAACTTGGAGTGCGCAACTGGAGGCAGTTAGCTTAGGACCGGGCTAATTGGAGAGGCATGTTGGTTGAGGCCCAGGTTCATTCCGGACTGTAGCGCCACTTAAGTAAGTAAGTAATATACTTTATTTCTAAAACAGCGAAAAGCGACGTGTAACGGTGTAAGACTTATAATATGCACAATATAAATAATTCTCTTTCATTTCCATTTACCCAAATAATTTTGGAAACTTAATCCGAAGTGGGTACATTTTGGTTATTACAGGCCCGAATCAATAACCAATAATCATTTGAGATCCCTTAGAAATCTACGTAAAATCTTTGAGTGGTACACGATTCCCTACTGAGGGGCCGGGATTTTTTTTTATTTTGCTAAGACTGAAATTTGTGGTCTACTTATAATTATGAAAGGAATTCATTATTATCATAAGCTGTGAATTAAGAATATTGTTTTTTGACAGAAAAAGTTTTCCTCAGTTGGGAATGTTGTTCTACTAATGGCGTTTTCCATTGGGAAATCTTGATTTTGATCTGAAATTTGATCTTTTTGAGTGTCAATGGAACACGATTCAGATTTTTTTATTTTTTGTCATTGTATTGGTGTCATTTCGTGTCTGTGAAGTAAGCGTCGGTGTAGCTGCCAACATTAAAAACATAACAAACATTTGAAAATACAGAAATTATCTTCATTTAATTCATTCAATCAATTTAATAGTTCACGTATAACTTTAGGCCTGCTCAGAATGCATATCTGTAGCTGGTATCTGTAGCTGAGTGAAAGTTAAAAACAAGGCAACCCGTAAGCGCTTTCACAATGTGTATCTCCCGTGAATCTGTAGCTTGAAGTTGAATGGGGTTCAACTTCACGCTTCAGATTCACGTTTGACGTTTCACTCAGCTACAGATATGCATTCTGAGCAGGCCTTTTCTTTTCTGTGTCTATGTCCATTATTAATTAAACCCAAAGCACTCTTGTTTTTCACAACCGAAGTAAAAAATCAAAATGAAAATCACTCTTGTCAAACTGACAGCTATCATTTGTATTGGTATTGGTAAATCTGCCGAAAAATTCGGATTTGCAAAATTGATCTCTGATCAAAAAAAAAATCAATTTTTCGCCCAATGGAACACAACAACTGTCAAAATCGGTCTTCAGATAAAAAAAAAATTAATTTTTTTCCCAATGGAAAACGCCATAGTTTTTCAGTGTGAGATCATCCTAGTTTCGTGATTAAATTTGAGTTAACTCGAGAAAGCAGTTTTTCAGTCAATTTAAATCTAGAGTTAATTCTGGGATTAAATGCACAGATGTTTTTGACAGATAATAAAATACCAGGCAAATATTTTTTTTTTTTTCAGATCTCAGCGACTTGAAATTGATTTAAATATTGACATTAACTATTTTAAAAAGAAAAAGACATGTCAGTTTGCGACAAAAGCATTTTCATTTGTTTGGGGAAAAGGAAACCAAACAGCTGGTAAAGTGATAACTGAGCAAAATCGATAAATCATGAGTGCTACTAAATTAAATCACCACACACAGAGACAAATTTAATCCTGTACTGAAAGACTGCTTCATGAGATTAAATGTTTCCGAAGTTAGTAAACTCTGGGTTAACTCGGAGTTAACTCAGCACTGAAAAACGGGTCTTATGGGTGAGGCTAGCAGAGAAACATCTCTTAAGGATTTGTGAGTGAAAATTGCCGATTATATGAATATTTTGTTCAGAAGATTTTTCATACATAACTCCATACGGCTTGAAC
Source organism: Rhingia campestris (assembly GCA_932526625.1). Lineage (NCBI taxonomy): Eukaryota > Metazoa > Arthropoda > Insecta > Diptera > Syrphidae > Rhingia > Rhingia campestris. The sequence continues at coordinate 12,333,468 of OW052183.1, forward strand.
AAGAATAACATTTTTCTGAATGTTGGTAATATCATATTATTCATTTTGACTTCATAATTTCCAATGTATATGAAACGAGCTATATATTTATTTATTTAATCTAAAATATTTATATATATTTACAGATTATTTTGACTTAGTACTAAAAAATTGTTTAATTATGAAAAATAAATAATTAAACTTAATAATTGATAAAAAATTGATAGAAAAAATTCTTAAAAAAATCTATAATCATAGAGAAAAAATAAAAAACCTTTTCTATGAGTATAGACTTAGCGAAGGATTATTAGTATTTGGGATGTGAAATTGTTAAGTTAGTTAAAGGATATGAAAAGTTATTTTTTAAATGCTAATCTACTATTTGAAAAGTCGCACTCATCAGAACTGCACATTTCGTTGAAGTATGGGATACACCTTGATATTGGTTCATTTTGGCAATAAGCTGTTCTGTGCCTATTTGCTATAAACATATCTTTTGGGCGAAGATATCTCGCAGGTACATAGATGTTAAGACTGGCTAAAAATTCGGATGAATTTATCCGAGAACAAATAATATCCCTAATGAACATAATGCCTGAAACACACGTGCAGTGGTTCTGCGTGCAGTGCGGCACGCAGTGCAGCAAGCAAAACACACGTGCATTATTTTTTTGTTTGACATACATGCAGTGCAGTGGCTCCTGTCATTACATTCAGCTTACTGTGGTGGTGTTTGGTGATATATAATTGCCTCATAGTGCTTCATTATATGAAATAAATGGAAAAAATATGCATATGGTAGGAACTTGGGTTTCAGTTGGTTGAAACATTCATTCTAAATACACATTTAAAAAAGCAATCTCATCTTTGATACTTTACTGGATTTACTTTATGCTCTTAGGTCATAATAAGATTGAATAGGTATTCGTTCAGTAATTGCTTCCTTCATCAAGTCATTCAAATTGGAAAACATTTTCATGTATATACATTTGTTTTGTTATGGCATTTATTTGTTTTTTTTTTATGCGGATTAAACGTCGTAATTCAATGATGCCAAATATCTTAATATTAAGTTTTTTCTTTTGTGTTGTGGTGCCATTGGATTTTTGCAGTGGATTTAGAAATAGAGACAACTTGCAGTACTGCAACGCTTGCAGATTTTACATGTGTTCGCTCCCATTGAAAACTGTGTGTTTTATCTTTTCTGCAAGGAGAATTCTGCACATGTGTTTCAGGCATAACGCCTGCTAGCTTCCTTCGAGCTGTATAATCGGGTAGTTCCTCATATCAGTTTAATTTTTTAATAGCGTACCTGGTAAAGTTTTTCTGTACTCGCTCGATTTTATCTATATGCGATTGCTGGTAAGGAGACCAAACAATCAAAGCATATTCCATAATTGATATAACTAAAGAACATGATAAATTGATTTTAATGTATAAGGGTCCTTGAAATCAAAGGAATTTCTTTTCAAGAAACCTAGTAATGGATTCGCCCTTGATATTGTTACATCATAATGTGAAGTGAAGGTAAATTTTTTATCAAATCGAATGCCGAGAGACGAGATCGGATATTTCATTAACTCGTTCCAAAACAGTTCCATTGCCTGCATAAGTGAACATAATATCATCTAACTAGCAGTAAACATATCTCCTAAACCCCCGTACCATGGAGCTTAGCGAGGGAATGGCTAATAAACACCAGGCGATGAAGTTTTATATGTGCAAGTATTGCCAATTACCTAACAAGCAGAGATCAAGTAAGGAAGAGATAGGGTACTTTCGTACATCTTCCCCTTATCACCCGATTTCTTACTTGTCGTTTTGACACATAAAGCTGGGCTGCATACAAGTTCGTGTGAAACAAAGAACGAACCAAATGTCTGTACAGAAGATGTCGTTAAATTTGCGTTAACATTTTTGTCCTCTCAATATAGTTTTCTGTCTACTGTGCTGTTATTTTATAAAATATAATCATAGTTAGTATCACCGAGCATTAACTTAACTTAACAAAAAAAAAATATCAGCAAAAATGTTTATGAATGGCAGCTCTGGAATAATATGTCATCAAATAAAAGGAGCGATTTGATATATCACGGTCAACTAGCTATCTACTATGCTCAGCGGTAATCGTTGCCAGCCATATTCCATCTTTCACACTACTGAAAGATTTCCATCAGATCACTTGTTGTGTTCCACTTACGGATCCATCCGAGATCTCTTACAAATCCATATGTGGTTCATTCCGCACTTGGCAAAGCGGAACTAAAATGAGTTGGATTCATTTCCTCACCATTTACCCTTAAAGTATACAGCTGGGTATTTTTTATGAATAATTCAATGATTATATCTTTAATAAGTCTGTTCCCGTACTATATTATTTTTACTGATTTTTAATTATTGCCATTTCAGTTAGTTAAAGAGAGAGCATCATGAGCTATCATCGTTCAATTTCAACAGGTTCTAATCACTACCAAATGATTATAGACCCACTTGTTATTTGCACTCTTGTTATTTGGTTATTATACTATTATGAATAAAGATTTTATGTAGATTTTTTATACAATAAATTCACTGCCGATTTCTTATTTGGTAATATAGAAACAAACAATTTTTTTTATTGCTTTTGTTAACATTATATAACTTGTTTTGGTTGAAAACATTTTAATACATTAATTTTAAATAAATTGTTCACCATTAATATTCGTTCAAGTAAAAAATAAATCATGATTTATTTAGCACGAAATTTATAATTCCGGGATATTTCAATCGATTTACTTACATTTGGTGTAGCCTGACTCAGAAGTATCAACCCTATGTTTTTCTTCTTTTTAGATGGCCTTGTATCCGCAAATGTATGACTCATCTATGTGTGACAACAATCTGAAAAAGTGACGCTTAAATGTATCACGGTCTATGTACTAGGCTTTTATAACAAACTAATATTTTATCAAATGTTATACTTAGTTTTGGAAAACCTCAACGCATAGTGCGATTTTCCAAAAATGCTCTAATGCATGCCTATGCTAGTATGCTAATAAACATCTAAAAGAACATATTTACTTAGAGAGCCCACATTGCATTTGTTTGCTAGTTAAATACTGAACATTTTCCCATTTTGTAAAAAACCGCCTTTCAAAATATCACAATTTTAAAATCTAATAGGAAAGTTGTCGTAGAAGTAGTAAACGTGGTAAACTTATGTTTCAGTTGTAGCTATCATTGAAAAGCATCATCATTGAAAGTTTTCATTTACTTTTAGCCGCTGTTTTTACAAATTGAATCATTTGCGATAATGCCAACTCGCATTATGATTATTATATTTTTTAAACATGATTATCCAAACATATTCTAATTTTTAATTACAGTTTTCGAAGAAAATAAATTTTTGTTTTTCAATGATCAAGAATTATTTTTCTGATGTAATGTTAGTCAATTGAAACACATTCGTTCCAATGAATATGTGTTAACTTCTTCGTCTGTTCCAATCTGTGACTTGTTTTTTTTTCATGATCAACCATAACCTCGAGTATGGTTCATCCCCCACTGTGGTGATTTTAATGACAGAATTTTCTATTATTGTTAAAGTGCAGTTATTGTTATCATTGAACAACTTTATTTGAACAAACAACGTGATGGAATTGAAATTTTTCCTTCATAGCTAGTTATAGGAATCATTTAAAAATTCCGTCTCATTTCCGTGGAACGACAAACACTACTTCGCAAAAATAGTCATGATCAGTGAAAAATAAGAAGTGATTTTCTGCGATAACTACGATTACAATTTAATATATGTTTGGATAGTTATGTTCTAACATTTATAAGCTTTGTTTTGAAATCAACTCGCCAATTATTGAATTTATAAATAAACCGCAAGAAGTAAAAGAAAATTTCCAATGTTGTTTATCAATAATAGCGATAACTGGGCCCTACTTCACAAAAATAAATCATGATCAGTGAAAAATAAGAAGTGATTTTCTGCGATAATAAATTAAATTATTACAAAATTATAATTAAATGAGCTGGAATTTTCTAATGATTCCTATAACCAGCTATGTGCCTGGCCACACGTTCATAATCCCAACCACATTCATTCCCATCATGAACGGGCCACACACAAAAAAGCATCGCTGGAGTGAAGTCTAGCTTTTACACATGGAGCACGGGGAAATCTGAAACAACCCCCTTATAATTTCGTGTCTTTGATACCGATATTGAAGTTTGCACTCGGTGAAGGCATGAAAAGTACAAATGAGTATTTTTGTCAAAATGAAATGGTGTGAAAGTGAAACGTTCGTGCCCGCACACCGATAATTCAGTTTGAAATGGTGGATTTTCGATACAATCATACTTTCCCTTCTTGGCTCACATAAAATCTACTTGTCTCGTTGGAGATGACTTTCATTCCAATGAACGTTCGGCCAGGCAGTATTGAGGTAAAATTTCAATTCCATCATGTTTTGTGTTCCAATGAAGCTGCTCAATGATAGTGAACCCTTAAGGGCTCAGTTATAGCTATCATTGAACAACTTCATTGGAACACAAAACATGATGGAATTGAAATTTTACCTCCATAGCTGCTAATAGGAATTTTAGGAAAATTTCGTTTCATTTCGGTGGAATGGCAAACATTACATCACAAAAATAAATCATGATCAGTGAAAAATAAAAAGTGATTTTCTGCGATTACTACAATTAAAAATTAAAATATGTTAGGATAATCATGTTGTATGATTCATAAGCGTTGTTTTGACACTATTTTTTTTTTTTTTTTTTAAATTCTGACTTGCCTAAGCAGTAATATACACATCGACCTAAAAGATCTATTGTGCTTGCCGTCAGATGCTTTTTAGGTTAGTATGTAATGTAGCTGATAATACTTTCAGCCGAAGATTTCCTCAATTCTTCTGGACTTAAGAATTCCCTGAAGAAAGATTCTCTTCTCATACCGTTACGGGCCGGGCATTCACATATGATATGCTCGGCTGTTTCGTCTTCTTCTAGACATAGTCTGCACTAAGGTGAGTCGACAAGACGCATTTTGTTTAGGTGATATCGCAGACCGTGATGACCAGTTAGGTAGCCTACTAAGTTTTTGATATCATGCCTGCGAAGATTTAGTATCTTGTTGGCATCTGGTTTGAAAGGCTGAATAGCTCTTATGGCCTGTCTTGGGCCTGGGATGTTTCCCCAGTATGAAACACATCTGTTTTGTTCCCAGTTTTTTATGACTAAATTTATGGCTGATTTGGGGATTGCACAGAAGGGTTCAGGTCCAATGAAGGGGGTTTCCGAACCTTTTCTGGCTACTTCATCAGCTTCTTCGTTACCTTCAATCCCCTTATGTCCGGGGACCCACCATAGTCTGGTTTTGTTCCTGGAACTGAGTGTTTGGAGGGAATTGAAGCAGTGTAGTACTGATTTGGAGTCAATTATGTGGGAGCTAAGGGCTTTTATAGCTGCTTGACTGTCCGTGAATATATGGATGTTTGCGCCTTTAATACCTGAGTTGTGTATTAGGTTTGCGCATTCTTTAATGGCATGGAGCTTAGCTTGGAATACACTAGGGTTTTTTCCCATAGGTATTGAGATGTTTTTATTTGGTGTTTTGACACTAACTCGCCAATGATTGAATTTATAAAAAAAAAACCGCAAGAAGTAAAAGAAAATTTCCAATGATGTTTTCCAATGATAGCTATAACTGGGCCCTAAAAACCAAGTTCTCAAGCAACATTTCAGTTCCATAATCATTGGATAATGCTGTTCTAATGAATGATGCTTTTCAATTGATTTATTCATACAATGTCCGAAAGTCTTTGTAAGCGACGTTGTAAATGAACTGTCAAATCTTTTACAACAATATCAGGAAATTTGCAAACTACTATTGTAAATTGTGTAAACTTTTGAAAAGCTTTTTTGACATGCAAGGCCCTCTAAAAGAAGAAACCATAAGGTTGAAAATTGATACTTCTGAGTGAGGCTAGACCAAATGTAAGTCAATCGAGTGAAGTACAAACGGATTGTATTATACCTCTCGGAATATGCGCTCAACTGAAAAATAATAAAGAACTCAAAGCGAACAAATGGACTATTGTATAATAATAAAAAAAAATACTAAAATGAGATTAACAGCCCGATTCTCCCCCTTGTGAGGAATCAAAAGTCACAAGCTCTTGTGACTATTCTTTGTGAGGATTATTGTGACTCGATAACATTTGTCGGATTCTCCGATAATCCTCACAAGAGAAGTCACAACGAAACTCACCACAGCAAAGGTGAATATATATAAGCAACGTTTCTGGAAATTGTGACTTGGCTGGAGGTATTGTATATAGTTATTTCGTATACACTTCTGATAACAGCCATGTGCAAGGAAATATAGCACTGAAAGAAACTATTCAAAACAAATTTAATAAAACTGCAATGAGAACTTGAGAAGAACAAAATGTAATACATACTCGAAGTACAAAAAAGCAAGGAAGTTGGAAGTTCAAAGCCGTCTTCGCTGCCACCGTATCAATATTATTAGTTTGTTACAGATGGTGTGCTTTTGTAAAATTCTTACTTTTCATTTACGGAGGAACCTTCGTCAATAATATGCGCCATATTCACTTCAACTTCCATTTTTTAAAAATCAAAATATCAAATCTCAAATAATTTGATAGTTGTGACCTGCTCTGAAGGAGATCACAATTTCGATTGTTTTTGTGACTCTCACAAGTTGTGACTGTGGGGGAGAATACGAAAAAGTCACAAAATCAATTTCACCTCTTCTTGTGACTTGTGAGGTATCAGTGATGATGGGGAGAATCGGGCTATAAATTCAGTAATATACCACATTAGGGGTATTCATGCAACGTCGGAAAGTCGTTGTAAACGTTGTAAACGTGATAAAATTACGACGTGATAAGTTAACTGTCAAAATTTGTATGGGAAATCTTTTCCAACAATGTCGGAATTTTCTCACAGGAATTGGGTGCGTAAATTGAGATGGTAAACGTTGTAAACTTTTGAAATGCTATTTTGACATTAAATCAGCCACTTTCATACATCAAACGTATGCATAAAAAATTATCGAGAACGGAATGAGAACAATAGGAACAAAATTCTATCAATTAATTACTAAAATGAGATGGAATTCAGAGAGTTACCGCAACTTTTAGTGATGCAGTTTTAGGGTCGTTCATGAAACGTCGTCGTAAAATTACAATCTTTCGCACGTCATAAAATTACGAAGTTGCATCATTTGGTGGTGGAGTTAAAGGGGCGTTCATGAATCGTTGTCGTAAATTTACAATTGTCCGCGTGTTTTAAACATAAGACATAATCATGAATAATGATTGCTATAACAGGGTCCTAACGACGCCGACCGACGCGACGTGGTCAATGAAATGTCAAAATGTTTTATTTCCGATGTTGCTGATGTAGCTGATGGCAAACGTCGTAAACATTTGAAACGCTTTTTGATGTAAATTGAGGAAATTATCGAAAACCGTAGGAGAACAGAAGAAAAAATTACTATTAATAAAAATGACTAAAATGAGATCAATAACGGTGGTTTTGCACATCATTTACGCATGCAGTTTTATGGGCGTTCGTCGTAAACCTACAATTGTTGCATGTTGTAAACTTACGATTTTGCATGAATAACCCTTAATATTTTCTACGCCACGATCATCACTGAACTCAATCATTTATTATGGGCCCACACCACTGTCACAATCAATGACACAAACCCCATGCATAAAACTGTACCTCCATCCGAATAACATAGATGTCACTAGAATTTGAAATTTCCACTCATTTTTATTTTTCTTTGAGGCAACCGACCGACCTAGCAGAGTGTGCAAGTGCAGTATCTTCTTCCCGGAGGAGTTAAAAGCTTCCCCTAAAAAAACGAATTTTCCTTAAAATTCACAAGCACCAACAACCGCCAAACAGGTAATTTCAAAATTTTCCATCTATTTTGTTTAATTTTGGAGTAAAATTCACTTCCAAGTACATTTGCAATCTATTTCACCTAGACCTACTGTCAATTCCATAGAAGGATATTTTCAGATAAACTAAACATTTTGCTTGCATCTCGGCAACTATTTCGAGCTTCCCAATGATAAATGGGTCTCTCACGAACCTCAGGTTCAATATTCTTCCAAAATCAACGCAACATTCACAAGAAATTCCCCCAAATCCAAAGAACTCATAGCCATGGCCCCACTATGGTTACTTCGATCATCTTGGACTTCTCTCCCAAATTTGGGGGAACCTTTCAATTCTAATGTGTGAATTGTTTTATTTTGGATAGATTTCACCCACAAATACCCTTCACTTTGGGAGAAATTGCCAAAATAATTGAAAGAAAACCCTCCACCACCGCTGTAGTGCTGGTACACTCATTCACATTCAGTGTCAGTTGCTTTTTCGATTCTTTTTATCTGTTTTGACAGAAGCAGCGAACTCGAAGGAAAGTTGGACGCGTTTTCAATTATCTCCGAAGATTTGTCCATACATATCGGTCTAAACATTGATTTCGTGGTAAATAGTTTTCATTTGTTGCACTCGGCAAATCATTCTCCGCAGGAGAGCAATTAAAAGTGCAAAACACTTGACAAGTTGATAGTTAATTTGTGACGCGAGGGCTACATACATCGGGGAAGATTCTGCTCAACCTGGTAAGTGCTGATTGCATGGTATTTCCGTGGATTATTCATTCATTTGATGGATATTCATACAATTTGATTGTTTATTCATTTTGTTGGTGATTTTGTCTGCAAATGTGGCCGAACCTAAAGAGTGGCCCTTTGAAGTATCAACATAGCGAGCATTGCAAGTGACTTGCGAGACTTCATTGAATTTTCTTCATTTTCTATTATAGTTTCGCATAGTTTACCAAATACATTCCATTATACATTGCAGAGAACCCCCACCAGACAAATATGAGATTCCTACATCAAAATGATAAAATGTCAATCGAGCGGCCAAGCAACACTTCGTTGCTGCTACACAAAATGGAAGTCAAAGACATTTGGGCAAAGGAATTTGATATCCTTTAGGCTGGGACTGGTCTAAAGTTATGGTGAGTACATCTAATTAGGGTTCATCCTTGAGTTGGGAACAATTACGCTCTTTTCATTTGTGGCCCATACATATAAAATTCTTGTTTTGATTTTATTCGAAAGTTCGAAATCATCTGTTTGATTGAGTGTTCGACAGTTACAGTGGGACACAAAAATGTGCGAACATTTGCGAACGTTTAGAAAGTTCGTCTTGTCGTTTTGAGTGTAATTGGTAAGAGGAACATATCCTATACGCTCCGGAGTGCTTGTCTGTAAAGTAATCCTTGAACGAAATTTTAAACGGCTGGAAGTGTACTTTCTTGAACTAAGTATCCACCCAGTTAGGTGAGTGTATTACCCATGAGAATGCTTGCATGCTTGCACAGCAACTAGATCAGCGAAAGCTTGCACGAGATCTTTCTATCTCTTCTACAAACTTTTGCGACAGATGCGCAGAACACCTTAATAAAAGAGGGGACAACAATTCGTTCTATAAACGAAGACCTGCTAAAGATTAACCAAACGAAAATGAAAAATGAAAATTTTCTGTGTGCGAATTTTTATTTTTGCCACAAAGAATGGAACCTCCTATGTAACGGCGATTTTGAACGGCAAATTTGAAAACGAAGGTTTGTCAGACTTCACCTGGAGGTGGTGTTTGGTGTTGTCACTTTCCGATATCGACTTCTAATCAATTTGCCACTCAGCCTAGTTAAATGATGGTATGACTTCATCCCTATAATTCTGGAGTCACCAGTCCTTCTCTTTAAAGATTGTGAAGGAACATTAATTGATAATGCGATTGTGTTGGAGTTCGTATCAAATCTCCTTTAAACTAAACCGGTCGCGCTTCTTTTTCTTGAGAAGCATCTTTGTTAGTCCTACTGTTATGCACAACATCTTCACCTCAACTAACGTTTGTCGATTTCACTTGTTTTATAGTGTTTGGTTCGAGCGAGACAATACTTGAACTTGGAAAACTGTCGGGATCTACGGTTCTTCAAGGCCAATGTTGAAGATATCATATGAAAATTAGTAGCCCTGTCATAAGGCCGGAGTTACGACCAACGCTAGTTCGCGCTAGTGCTATAGTAAATCTAATGTATGGATAATCAATAACTTGGTAGCAGATCACGCTTTTTGCTTTTGCACTAGTCCACGCTTTTCCGCACTAGTCCACGCATCTAATTAGGGTTCATCCTTGAGTTGGGAACAATGACGCTCTTTTCATTTGTGGCCCATACATATAAAATTCTTGTTTTGATTTTATTCGAAAGTTCGAAATCATCTGTTTGATTGAGTGTTCGACAGTTACAGTGGGACACAAAAATGTGCGAACATTTGCGAACGTTTAGAAAGTTCGTCTTGTCGTTTTGAGTGTAATTGGTAAGGGGAACTTATCCTATACGCTCCGAAGTGCTTGTCTGTAAAGTAATCCTTGAAGGAAATTATAAACGGCTGGAAGTGTACTTTCTTGAACTAAGTATCCACCCAGTTAGGTGAATGTATTACCCCTGAGAAGTACTCTAGAATACTTGCATTTAAACGGCTTATAATGTGCTTTATTGCAAAGCAACTAGCTCAGCGAAAACTTGCACTTTCTATCTCTTCTACATACTTTTGTGAAAGATGTGTAGAACACCTTAATAAAAGAGAGGACAACAATTCGTTCTATAAACGAAGATCTGCTAAAGATTAACAAATCGAAAATGAAAACCTAGTTTCCCCAATAATTTCTGTGTGCGAATTTTTAATTTTGGAATGGAACCTCCTATGTAACGCCGATTTTGAACGGCAAATTTGAAAATGAAGGTTTGTCAGACTTCTCCTGGAGGTGGTGTTTAGTGTTGTCACTTTCTTCCGATATCGACTTCTAATCACTTTGTCACTCAGCCTAATTAAATGATGGTATGACTTTGTCCCTATAATTCTGGAGTCACCAGTCCTTCTCTTTAGAGATTGTGAAGGAACGTTAATTGATAATGCGATTGTGTTGGAGTTCGTATGAAATCTCCTTTAAACTAAACCGGTCGCGCTATATTTTTCTTGAGAAGGATCTTTGTTAGTCCTACTGTTATGCACAACATCTTCACCTCAACTAACGTTTGTCGATTTCACTTGTTTTATAGTGTTTGGTTCGAGCGAGACAATACTTGGACTTGGAAAACTGTCGGGATCTACGGTTCTTCAAGACCAATGTTGAAGAAATCATATGAAAATTAGTAGCCCTGTCATAAGGCCGGAGTTACGACCAACGCTAGTTCGCGCTAGTGCTATAGTAAATCTAATGTATGGATAATCAATAACTTGGTAGCAGATCACGCTTTTTGCTTTTGCACTAGTCCACGCTATTCCGCACTAGTCCACGCTTGTCATTCTGTAGATCAAAACTCATTTTATTTTCAAGTTAACTAGCTTAAACTAAATCCACGGTTTTTTACTAGCACTTTAGCGAGAACTGGTGCACTCGCTTACTAGCATTGGCCGTAACCCCGCCCTAAGTCACAGAAGACACGGCAGTATTCCGTCACACACACTCTTTAAAATACAGAAATCAAAAATGTTTGACACAACAGTCTCGTTAGGACTAAGGCCATGCGTGTGTACTCTTACACCATGACATGCCCTACGGCTGATCTTATAAGCTTTTCAGAAATGTCTGGAATAGATCGAATGAACCATGTAACAATGTACGATATTCAAACAATACATCAAGCAGTAGTTCCCATACGCTTGATTCTACCTAATATTGGTGAAAGTACCTACTTACTTACTTAAGTGGCACTACAGTCCGGGATGAACCTGGGCCTCAACCGACATGCCTCTCCAATAATTAGCTAACTACCTCCAGTTGCGCACTTGAAGTTGGTTAAGTTCGTTTTCTACATGTGCGCGTCTCTTAAGGCGAGGTCTTCCTCTACTACGTCTTTAGACGTCTGGTTGGGAATCGAAGACTGCGAGCCAGAGTATTGGTCTCCATTCGCTCTACATGTCCTAGCCATCTTAAATGTTCAATGCTGAGTTTTTTTGACCACGAGCTATACGAGCTATACGAGCTGTACAGCGAGCTCGTATAGCTCGTGGTTGAATCTTCGTCTCCATAGCCCTTCAACACAAACGGGACCCAAGATTTTTCGAAGAATTTTCCTCTCAAATCGACCAAGGCTTTGATACGGTCCATGCTTTAGCGCTTTAGAGCATGACTGGGATGATCAAGAACTTGTATAAAATCTCCTTAGTACTTCGAGAGAGGACTTTACTACTGAATTGTCTTCTTATCGCGAAGAAATAGTGGTTGCCACGACTAATTCGGAGCCGAGGTAGACAAAATCCCGTATTACCGCAATGGTATGTCTGCCAATGGTGACATGCTGTCCAATTCGTCGATGTTGTGTGCTTTTTTTTTGTGTTGGCAGCATTTTTGCCGCGTCCTCCTATATACTAGCAAACGTGGCTGTGCCATTACGCTGAATCCGACCAATGACGTCAATATTTCTGGAGTATGCTAGTAGTTGCACTGATTTATGGAAGATTGTGCCTCTGATGTGGACGAGTGGGCTTTATACCAAAACTAGACATGGCGCTGTATAGTTCGTCTCTATAAATGCTGTCGTATGTGGCTTTGAAATCGGTAAATAGGTGGTGGGTATCGATTTGATTTGATCAGTTGTGGGCTTGCCTGGCCTAAAGCCACACTGATAAGGGCCGATCAGGTTGATGATATAGGTTTCGGGTATTCACATATTAAGGCAGATAGGATCTTGTAGGCGATGTTGAGGAGACCTTCTCCTTTTTTCGTGGATCGGGCAAACGATGCTGCGGTTCCAGTCTTCAGGCCAGATTTTGCTAATGAGTTGGTGGTACCAAGGGAAGTCCGTCATTTCCGGCAGCCTTATTAAGCTTGAGTTTCGATATTGCTATCCTCACTTCCTTTAGGTCGGGTGGTTGGTAGTTTTCACTGTCGTCGCCAGTATTGAAAGGGTCGTTTTGTCTAACAGCAGAATGTTGTTCGTCATCGCCGTTTAAAAGTCTGCAGAAGTGGTTCTTCCATATCCTCAGTAAAGAATGTGTCTCAACTACGATATTTCCTTGTTCATGTCGACAGGATTCTGTTCGAGCCTTGTATACCTGGCTTTGACGTTTTTACACTTTGGTAAAACTTGCGAACATCATTCCTGGAGTGCTACCTCTCTATATCCTCGATAGCGCACTTTTGTTGTTCTTTTTTTGCCTTTTTTCTTCATTCTGAAAAGCCGGTGGTCTTCTCTCCTTCTTTGCAGTTCTCGTCTTCACCTGCAGCTTAGCCTTGTAGGTCACGTTCTTGGCTGCGAGCATCTGTCGGCATTTTTCATTTTTATTTCCCACATTACTTTACGAATAAAAACAAGAACTTCCATGAGTTTGGTGATGAGAATGATAAACCAGACCAGGACCAGATATACCATCAATTTGCAGAACGAGTTAAACCGGATTTAGTATTTGACCACCTTCCTAACTTTATCGACTTGAATGTCGAGTACCAGGCAAACTGACTGTCACCAGCTGGCATTGCCAAGCCAAGTGTTTATTCTTCTTTGTGAAGCAAACTTGATTATGGTTTCGTTGTTGTTCAAGCTGTTGCCTTAGCTCTTCGATAGACTGATTCGTATCGGCAAAGAAAGAAGATATATCCCACAAATCTCAGTGTTTGAATTCAGGCACACTTTTATAGATTTTTCGCGGCGTCCTAATTCAAATTCTTCTCACTAATCTCAATTAAGTTGGTAGAATTCATTTATAAACGTTCACCATATAATAAAAACCTTTTACGTTGGATACCAGTAGGATACCAGGATGCTTGTTGAACTTAGTAAAGTATGTGTAAATGTTTGATTTTTTTAACAGTGGTATCAATCACTGGGCTAATTGTAGAGGCATGTTGGTGGAGGCCCAGGTTCATTCCGGACTGTAGCTCCACTAATTAAGTAACTATGGTATCAATCGCTCGTTCTTTGTAAGTAACGAAAAAAGTGGAATGATATTGTTCTGTACTTGCCTTAGCTAAAGTTCACACCATTTCCCTATATCCAGACGTCTTCTTATCAAGGCGAAGTTCAAGTGGTTATATATGTTGGTTGGGTTCCTTACCGTTTTACTATCTATGGGACTACTATTTATAAGGGATTCAAAGACTATGCGAGCCAAACCGTTGTTGTCCTTCGCTTCGTTCAATGCGTAGTACTTTTTGATTTACTAAATCGATTTGTTTTTTTGTTTTGCAGAAATTAGAGAAAGCATTCAATAGAAGGTTAGTCATGGATGATGTTCTAAATTATTAACTAATTCCGTGGATTGAAAAAAAAAGTCTGGCATACAGGGCCCCAAACCTAAAACCCACAAACCATCATTTGTGTTCGCGAAGATATTATTTTTGCCACAAAGAAGAGGACCTCCCGCTTAACACCGAATCCGAACTGCAGATTTGAGACTTTGGAAAGGTAATGGGAAGCCTGTGTAATTTCTAAGACGAGATGTCAATGAATTAAGAGCAAAGTTGAGTAATACAAAGTCCCTTTAGATCTCAAAGGTTCATCTGTTCACAGTGATGTAGGTCCATTGTTAGTGGCATTGTAGACTTGCCTTTATCATCGTTTATTGCTAAACCAATTTCATACAATTCCTTCAACATCTCGCTGATGGCTTGAGATTTTTGCACAATACTCTTGAGTATGGGCGCATAGCGATTGGTTCGGCGAGATTTCACTCAACAGATATGGTCGCCCATGCGGAAGTATGACTCTTTCACATCCATTTTGCTGATTTTAGCATCAAATGAGTTCTTGACAAACTTCCAAATGCCAAACGACCAGTCATACTAAACGTGTAACATCGCGATTTATTCTGTAATTTTAAGCTTAATCATACTTGAACGCCGCTTTCTAGAGAACAATTTTACTCCTTGATCGACTCTGCCGTGAGCGTTGAGGCTCACGTCTTGCATCTCGCCCTACCTGTAATGCAGCTGTCTTCAGTCGCATATTTTCAACTCGAAAGTTTCTCTCCTCAGATATTGTAGCACAAGTTTGCCGTGAAGTGGCCAAAAGCAAAACTGACTGATGTTTTGGCAAAAAGCCCGTATATTTATATTTCTCTGCATAATAAATCATTCATGGACTTTGTCTGGAATATTAAGAAACAATTTACATTCCGCATATTATTCATCACATAATTCATTATCCGTACTGTTAAGACAAACTTTAAGTCTGCAAGACCTCTTATAGCTGTGAAACAGGCCGAATTTAAAGGCACAAAGTTCGAACGTACCTTGCCTCTGTAAAAGTTACAAATTGTCGCGAGTTTGAGTATCTAGTTAACCTTTGATGGAATAGGTTAAATATAGAAGTGGATCTAAAGCTACCTGCGATAAATTTGTAAATACATCTCGCCATTGCTTGGGTTTACCAAAATATTTTTCTCATTAATAAACATACAATCATTCTGAAATGCAATCGGACTTGAAATAAAAATTTTGTTAATAACTCACCATATAACACCCTTTATATGTTTTAAGACAGTGTGGGTATTTAAGAAATTCGGGATAAGAAGAAAGGAGGTACCGAAGCACATTTCTTTAAAATGGCTGTAAGCTACAATGGGAAAGTCATAGTTTGGTAGAGCATTCCACCTTCATGTTGTTGGGTTTGTATACGAAAATCTATATTTCAGCGTACGTTCGAAGATATGCTTGAGGGTAAACTGATTTGCATTCATAGTGTAGCGAGTATTGCGATTACGAGTGAATTTTTGAATGGCTGGAATGCACCTGGCTATTTCATTTGAGCATTAGGTGTTAATGTAGCGAATTAGCGATAAACCAAAGCAAGGCAGGAGATATTTCGACAATGTTCGAGCGAAACTAATGAGTTTGCTTTTCCCATGTCTCCTATAGTTTTTTCCCACGCATTTGAACGCAATGGGCGTTGAACACAAGATTGGCGCGTATAAACTATTTATATATTGTGTCCACAACAGAAGGTGGGAAATATTTCTTCCATGGATTTAGAAAACCAAGACATTTCGCAGCGTTTTTAGCGACTTCGTTCCAATATATGTCATTACTTTTCAAATTCTTTAACGTTAGTGCCATTCATGTATAGGCTGACCAGACGTCTACTTTTAAGAGGACATGTCCTCTTTTTGTCTACAAAAAAAAATGTCCGGTATCTTTTAAAAAAAACATGCAATTTGTCCTCTTTTTGCGTTTTCTCAGTTAAATAAATTTTTTGATATCACAAAACTACAACAAAACTTTTTTTCAACACTAATTCAGAAATTGTCTGCATCGGTGTGAACACGATTTAAAATATTTTTGTACCTAAACTCAATCACCATAGGGGATATATTAGTTTTGACATAAAGTTTGTAACAAAGAGAAATCATTTTGATAGATATACCTTAAAGTATAAGGGATGTCTTTCTGTCCGTCCATCCGTCCGTGAAATTTGATACTTTCTGTCCGACGAAGCAGAACAAGCAGGACCGCCCACTTTAAAGTGGCGGTCGACCAAACGGTAAATATTTTTGAAAGAATGTATGAAAAGCATATTTACCTATATTTCGTGCATTTAAAGTTATTTGCCATGCCCACTTTTTGGAGGCATTTTCAGTAAAAATGTTTTTGATCAAATTTTTGAAATATTCGAAAAAACATTCGATGCAAAATAATTGGTTATATATAACACAAAACAAAACGATCGGCTAGTAAACGATACAGAAGTAAACGATAGTTACGACAAATTGTGATTGTTCAAAACGAGAAATTTTTATGACAGCTTAATGAAAACGAAAGCTATACGACTGCCAAATGCCAGTCGTAAGAAATTACGAGTATCGTAAAACCTAGAACGATACTAGTTTTACGTAATCGAATTTCAACAAGAACGGAGTGATTTCATAGATATTCTTTTTATAAAATATGGCCCTTGGCAATGTAGCCTCCTTATATTGGTAATAGATCATTTTAACCCAAGTCCACTTTTTGGGGGCGTTTTTCTATAAAAACCATTTATATACGTTACCCCATAGCATATGCAGGAGAAAAACGTTATTTTATTGTCGAACCATAAACTATTTTGATAAACTTTCTGGAAAATTTGTTGCGACAATGCCATTTTATATATTTCAACCCAAAAGTGGAACTGGCTGTGAAATGCGCAGCAACCAGATTGGCGCTGACAGCTGGAATGACATTGTGAATGAGAGTCGGAACTGATGATCACGCCGAATTTTAAACATTTTTGACAATTGACCAAAAGCTTCTACAACATCTGGAGCATTGTAGAATTTTGTGCCTCAACTTTATGTTGCATTGAAAACAGTCGCGTCTCTTTTTAAATGCTTAAAAACGACACAAACGTTTTGATTTAAAAGAAATCATGTGTTGTGCACTATGTTGTGCACAATACAACCATAGTATTATACGAAATGTGAAAAAAAAACAATTGTTTGTTTTTTTCATATTATCAAAACCTTATAACAGTTTTTTTTAGTTGCATTACCTTCAAAAAAGCTAATTTTGACCAGATTTTGTTTTTCTTAACAATGTGAAAAAAAGTTAACGACCAAAATATACAAAGCTTTTTGAAAAATCTACAAGAATTGGTAGAAACAAGGAAAATATCAACCAAAAGAATGTTTTTTATTCAAATATTTAAGTTTTGATCAAAACTACATTTGTTTCAAAACTGGTTTGTTTATAAATTTGAAATTAAAAACTGTTAACAAAAGTTAACGAAACAATAATAAGTAACAACTAGATTTCCTGAAAACTCTCGTCAAAATTCCGGGTAACTTCCAACAAACTTATAATTTCCTGAGAGTATCGTTCTATTGGCTGCATTCCATAAAATTTCTATTAAACGCAAATCTCTCCGAAAATCTTAAAATTTTTAAGGTTTCTAGATTTTTAGTCCGAAACTCTAAAAATTTTGCATTTTTTCTTTGATTTTAAGAACAAGCAAACTTTGACAACCTGAATCGATTTCGACAGATTTTAAAATTTCTTACTACTTTTAAAGCTTAAAAAAATTCCTAATTCAGTAAATAAATTAGTTTTTTATTCTAAGCACACACGGATTTTAAAAGGTTGTCCTACAGCGACCGTCTGTTTTCTTTCAACGAAAAGAAATGTCAAACTATGGAAACGTACCAAATTCTGATGTTGAATAGGATTATTGTTAACCCCAACTTAATCTTACTTTACATTAAAAGCTAAAGTACTTCCAAGTCATTTGTTGTATTTTAGAAATCTTACTTCACCTGGTAGCAAAGTCTCACCAAAACACGCCTAATATTTATATATTCATTAATTTCTAATAAGGATTAAAAAAAAAAAAAATTATTTATTAGAGTTTAATAATAAAAAAAACTTAATTTGTTATTTTCAGTAGCTAACACCTTATTGAAGTAAAATACATTTCGTATATATAGTAGGTACAGCTAAAAAATGCTATAATAGCGTTTTGGTAATTTTCTGATAAAACATAGGTATATGTTCCCAGCTTTTTGTTGAACAGTGGTAATGAGAAATAACCTCTCCAACCATCCACTTTTAATGTTCATTCCATCTTTCTCAAACCCACTTACATTTATTCAAGCTCCAGAGCAGGCCGACAATTTCTAGTTTAAATTCAAAAGACTAATTTCAAAAATAATCCACTGATATACATTTTAACGCAATTGGCACGCAACCTAATGCCGTTTTTTTAAATTTTGTGTACAAACTGACAGTTACGTTTATTTTGTTGAGCTAAAAACCTTATTTTTGTCAATACCAGTATGTGTCCAATCAACACTAAAATAAAAGGTAGTTTTCTATAGTTTGCGAATTGAAAAAATGTAGTGTAGTGTAGATCCAACAATTTATTAAATTGCATATTTGATCTATAATACTTAAATAAGTTGAATAACAATTATAATAAACTCCTAACAATAAAATTTTCTTTATTTTTCAGAAAACAAATGGAAGCATTACGAAGAAAATAACTCCAATGTCCACACTTTTCGGGTACGTCGGATTTTCCGTACTGTATTGCAAAAACGTCGGTAATCGTGTGCGTTCGGTCGGTCGGTATATGTAGCAATACAGCGTGCAAAACAAACGAACCTTTTTCGAAATCGAACATCGTATGATAAACGCCTTATATTATGTGCGCGTGGTGTCATTGCTCCCAAATAAGTGTCCAAATAACTCTGGGAATTATGCCCAAAGTTCATAAAAATAATTTTCAATTCTAAAGTGGAGAAATATAAATTATCTGTGAAGTGATTTTCCCACCCTATTGTGCATAAAAACGTGGAACCAAGTGAGTGAATAAAACGAGACTCGATTCGATTACCAATTTCGACAAAACACTACCCAACCGATGCCAGTTTAAATGAGATAGCTACATACAACATCACGTACGAGTAAACAGCGTAATCAGAAACTCTACATCTACAGCACCGAACTCGCCACCAGCAGCCGTGTACAGCGGCCACTACGAAAAAATCCTACTATCTCGGCCGCCATTGTTTTGTGCGTGAATTGAAAACGGAGCATTTTTTGTCGATTCTCCGTCGAAGTAGACTGGATTTGCACAATTCCCAGGCAAAACGACAAAATTCGTCGACACCATTCGTCAGCGATACCCCCAAATAGTGCATTCAAGTAAAATTTGTGAAACAGTTTCTCTGAAAATTGAATAAAATTTTTCTTTTTCAAAAAAATAACGAAAACAAGAGCAACACTAGTGAGAAATACAAAAATAGCATTTCCGTTTGACCAACTATGTGGAAAATTATATAAAAAAACCCGAAAAAAAAACCCATCGACGATGGAAGATTAATTGTGAAATAAATTGTTAATAGTTTTTTCTTTGATTTTTCCCCATTTGCTACGGCAAGAAGAATGTAATGAATTTTTTTTATTGGAAAATTGTGTGAAAAGAAAAAAAATTACACCTAGAAAGAGAAATAATAAAGCAAAAAGTAGTGGAAGTGTGAGAGAAGAAAAAAAGTGTCGCGCTAGTGCGGTAGCGAGTGAAATTTTCTTCTTATTTATTATTTTTTGATGATTTCTACGGATTAGGATACCCAATTGGATTACGCATTTTCTTTGGATAATTCGAGTCGAACAGAAAAGTGAGTATAAATTATTTAAGAGTTGGCTTTTTGTGCTTTTTTTGTCTGTCTGTCCGTCCGACATTACTCTAGTGTCTCGTTCTAACGTGAATTGCTATTGCTTTGCGAGCGCAAAGGAAAGCAACAGTATTATTAGCTAGTAAGCAGTCTCAGAAGCGTATGCCGATGATTATATTTTTTTTGTCAATTTTAAAACGTTTAAAAAAATTTTGTGGCTCAGTAGACAAATTAAGTGAATCCAAAGTATATTGCAATTTTGTGTGCATTATTGGGAAAAGGCGATTGTGGGATGTTCCATGTGACTAGAAAGTGTTACGCAAAATGCTGATGTTTTCATAGGGAAAACACGAATGGTCGTGTTTGATGGATTTTTTTTAATGGCGCGTAAAAAGTTTTCGTGGATAGAGTTGCCAGGTATTTTGAATGAAATAATTTTGTTATTGTTTTTCTTAGAATTCAAATTGTTTAAAATGGGATAGGTGCGTTTCAAAATAAAGTAATTAGATTTGAGTAAAAAATCAATGTTTTAAAATAGTGCGGCCGCAATAATGATATCTACATTTATTACAAAAAGTGTTTGTATAAGTAATTTGTTTAACACGAAAATGTATACATAGTGTAGCAGCCATATATAGCAAAGTTGTGATAATTGAAATACAATTAAATTTTCTAACATTTTTACGAAATGGATTTTGTTGGACCTACTTACTCCTTTGTATTTTTTTTTTATTTTGTACTGTCAATTAAACCTAAAAATATCACAAAAGACCAAAAACTGGTCTAAGTGCGCTGGCAGCCACTCTTACCTACATCTTGAAATGAATATCTTAGGCTACCACGGTGAAAATAACTTAGTATGTGTCAAAACGCAGCAAGCTACCATAACCTAATCTACAAAAAATTCAAAATGTGGACGCAACTGGCGTCATCCAAGTGTTTGTTTTTCAAAACCATTCATCTGTGAGTGTATAAATTGCACCATGGCGTAACCAACATGTCGAACCTAAAATAATTTAGTTGACGATAAGCTTTTTATGAGAATTCATCCTTCTCGGAGAATTTATATAATCGATAGCTGAAGGATGCTGATATTTTCATTTAAGGAGAGTATCAAGCAAACGGCATAAATTATTAGGTCTGTTCCCGTACTTTTGCAGTAAAAATTAGTAAATTCTCAAATTTCTTGGAGTAGGGTTAAATTATCTCAAAAAGAGACAAAATTACCAAAAAGTACGGGAACACGTTTAAGTAAAAAACAGTAAAATTATAAATTTTGTATGCCTTTTAAAAACAAATGACATAAATCACCTGTCAAAACAAGTACCTAAGTTGTCACTTTTAGATACCAACTGACAGTTTACTGATTTTTACCAACATAAATTTCTGCAGTAAATTTGTTTACAGATTTTTATGGAGGGGTAGTTTTTTGCTCTCTCTTGAGCTGCCTCTTTTACTTATTTTTGCGTACGGGAACGGCAATAAGTAAAAATCAGTAAGAATCAGTAAGAGTCAGTAAATATTATTTTTTACGGGAACAGACCTATTATCTTAACAAAAATTATATTGAAAACATAAGACAGAATAATTGTCATGAGATACATTTCGTCCCAATTCATTATTGTTTAAGGAATCATTATTACCATTTAAATCTTTTTCTCTATATAAGGGCCCTTTGCTGATACTTCCACTTAACGCCTTAAGTTCAATTTAAATCGCTGAATGTTTAGGGTTTAAGTTCAATTTAAGTGTTTAGGGAGAGTATCAGAAAACGGTCATAACATTTCTGGCCTTTACTGAAAGAGCGTTTAACAATGGGTACAATATAAACCTTTTTTTCTCAGATCATCAGTGAAATCTGAGCTATCAACCTGACTTCAGGAGAGGACTTAAAACCTAACTTCTCCATTCATTTGTGCGTATAAATTCAAATTTTTGGCGCAACAGGATCTCGTTATTACCCAAAGCCTAGCTTTTTCTCACAACCATTCAGCTTTGCGTGAGTAGGTACTTCTTGCACGATGGAGGAATCCGAACGGGTAAATTGAGATAAGGTTTCCTAGACAATTGATAGGTAATACTCGGATGATTTGTCAGATCAACACTAGAGGAGAGCCACTGAAAAATCATTTAGGTGTTTCTCGGCTGGGAATTGAACCCAGACATACTGCGCGGCAGCAACTTCATTTGTGAATGCGAAGTTATATTTTGACATTCAGCTTAAAGCGACTCTTACACGGTCAATCGATTGACATCAATCACTAACATGTATTTGTGAAAATTTATTTGTATGAGTCACACACATTTTTTGTGAAGTCGGAATGACGAAAATCAAAGCAAGTTTTGCTTTTGCATGATGAACGCCATACTGGTTGATGTGTATAAGGGTTGGATTGACGTAATTACTTCATTGTGCTTTATGTTGCAGAAGAGAAAACATGATCCGTACACCACAAAAGGCGGCCGCTTTACGCCGATTTTGAAGCCGAATTCGAGAAGGTTATCAATACAGTTTTACACTCTTGGATGTTTTTGAATTTTTTTTGCAAAAGGAAACAAAATATGAGAAGGCTACAATCCGCCGCGCGAATCAAATT
Organism: Rhingia campestris; assembly: GCA_932526625.1. Classification (NCBI taxonomy): domain Eukaryota; kingdom Metazoa; phylum Arthropoda; class Insecta; order Diptera; family Syrphidae; genus Rhingia; species Rhingia campestris. The sequence continues at coordinate 12,356,251 of OW052183.1, forward strand.
TCATTCATTCATCTTCAAATCCCCATAAAGTGGGTGTGGCATTGTCACAATATAATATACAACAATGCTAATTCCCTGCATATGCTATGAGGTAGGGTATACAAATGTTTTTATCAAAAAACGCCCCCAAAAAGTGGGTGTGGAAAAAAACTGTGAATGGAGGAATTATAGATATTGAGATGCACTTAATTGTTTATTCAGACTTTTTATACCCTATCCCATAGGAGTATATTAGTATACATAGTTTGTAACATAGAGAAATAATTTTGCTACATATACCTCAAAGTATATGGATCGTCTAAGAATCGCTAGCTGAATCGATTAAGCCATGTCTGTCTGTCCGTCCGTCAGTCTGTACGTCACCGATTTTTAGGCCTTTAATTTTGTGCTAGGATAATGAAATTTGGTTATAGGATCCTCGTCCGTGCCTACAGAACAAGTGTAAACATTTTTGAAATCCGCCCACTGCCACTCCCCCTTTTTAGAAAAATTTAGTTTTTGGGCAAACAATGGGCGGATTTCAAAAATGTGTAAAAAGCTTCTGTAGCATCGAACAAGGATCCTACAAATTTCATTATCCTAGCACAAAATTTTAGGCCTAAAAATCCGTGACATACTGACAGACGGACAGACATGCCTCAATCGACTCAGCTTTGAGGAATATGTATCAAAATAAGTTCTCTATGTTACAAACTATGTATCAAAACTAATATACCCTTATGGGATAGGATATAAACACCTTTTTTCTGATAGTGGGCGTATACAAAAATAACTGTTAGTACTTTCGAGATATAACTAGTGATCCCGTGCTTAGTAGTAATACGCACGAATCACTGGGCCACTGCATCCAGTGTTATCTTACGTATGTGGCGCTTTCGAAAATATACAGAGTAGAGTCCCAGTTTAGGACCTCAACCAACATGCCCACCCAATTGACCCGGTTTTTTAGTTAACTCTATCCAGTTGTCGACTTAAAGTTGGTTCAGGTCGGTTTTTGATAGAAAAATATCAAATCTCCAATATCAAGAGAGAATTCTCTAATTTAAATAAAAAGTTCTCGTGCGCTTTCGCAAAGGAAACGTTGTTTCAAATCCTACGAAAGGGTACAAGTACCTATGGTTTACACGTACGCCACTTAAGGCAAGGTGTTTCTTTGCTGCGTCTTCCATCTGGATCGGAATGAAATACTCTGGGGTGTCTATTTGCTCAATATGTCTTAACAATCTTAAACGGCCAAATCAGTATTTAATGTTTATTTCCCTGTATAGCTGAATTTATGTCAATAGCCCGTGGCAAACTTGAACAAATTGTTTATTTTTCCTTTGATACCATCTATGGCTAAGGACCATTTAGCAGGACTGGCATGTTCATGGTCTTTATAGTCGTTTAAGTAGGGGCTTTAATAATAAATTGTCTTGTTAGTGGTGGCCTAGACTAATTCTTTGTATGATTTCTGACTAAATTTTCGGAATTAATGGCGGATTCCCGGTAGATACAGTTTATTAATACCTCAAAGTTGGAAATGTCGATCATGGCGTACCTACTTTCAAATTTGTCGATGTTGTGTATACCATTGTTGCTGATAAGATTTATTTGGTCTTGCCTTCTTGTTTAGTTCAACCAATGATGTCAATATGAATGTATGTGTTTATTTAAATATAAATTAAATTTATTATACCTACAAAGCTATTTATAATACATATGTTCAATTTTTAATCCTATAAGGACTGTTTTTTGTTCAATTTAAACCACTAAATGCCCGAATGTTTATACTCTCCCTCAACACTTAGGTTTAACTTAAACAATGTGTCACTTAGCGGTTAAAGTCAACCCAAAGCGTTTAGGCAGAGTATCAGCAAACGGGCAGAAATCTTGATATAGCACGTTTCCTTTTTTTTTTTTTTTACTTTTTGTTGGCAATTTATAAAAAAATGTTATCTCATTTGAGCCTTGAGTTATAAGGTTAGTTGTTACCCACCTAGTATATGTTTGACGTTAAGTATTTAAGCAACAGGTTATTTCTTCATTTTAAATACGAACATTAATCTGTTGGCAATCAACCATCTAAGAGACGATATACAATTCAAAACTACTAGGTATACGATTGTTTTTAGGATATGAGCCGAGGCAAAAATAACAACAATAAAAGAAAAACTTCGTATAACAACATTATTTTATAGAATAACCTAAACGGGGCTTAAATTTGCCTGGTGGTACGGGTCTCTACTATTTTCGCCACCAAGGACTCGTTTGGGGTGGCAATATTAGATGCTGTATCGTCGTATAGGTAAACAAATACCAATGCTAAAACAAAAGCTCAAATGATAATAATGGTTTCATATTGCATTACGTTTATGTCAACTTTGGAATCGACCGTTTGGTACAAATTAAATTACATTGGCATAACAGGCCGTAGTACCCTGCGCCTAGGTTTTTTTTCTCACTATTTACTTGTGTGAGTGTTTATAAGTAAACGATGGCGGAATCTCCTGTTTTATGCCAAATCCGAACGGCTATGTTGACATAAGCTTTTATTGACAATTGACACTACTCGGTTGATTTGTCAAAGCAAGATGCGATCCAGATTTTATATGTTGCTATTGCTGGGAATCGAACCCAGATCTTCTGAGTGGCAGTTCATCGTACTAACAATTACGCCACAGAGCCCAGCCGATTGAAACACTTAACATATTAAATCCATAAATCGAAAAAATCGTATTTTGCTAGATTGAGCTTCCGATATAGTGCAAAATTCAAACAGCAGTTAAATTATGACATGGGATATATAATGTATCATTAAAATTAGCACTGTTTCTTTTGTTGTACTTGTCAAATAATAACCCAAATATACCCACTCAAAAAGTCTAATTTCGTTTGAACACTTTTGGCAAATAGTCATTGGCATATTACCTACAAAAAAACGAGTCAGAAGTTAATAATCAAATCAACGACTGACAACAGGTTTCTGATGATTCTTCACTTTTTTCCATCAATTCGAAATGGATGAAGAAATCTTTAATTTTGTTTTAATCTTAAAATCAGCGAAAATATATACGTTAACGATAGGTAAATGAGTTTATTTATAGTCCTCTAATGACTATTCATTCTGTTGCAATCACTATCAAACTCTCAGAACCCCGGAACTAAAAATCAAACAAGACGGCAGTCAACAATTTCAAATTTACTTAATGTCTAAATGTCTTTTTCACAACAAAATTGTCACTTTATGCATAAATCGGCTTTTCAAATTTTTAACTTATGCTTCAAAATAAATTATATATTATCTTTATAGATTTCAATGAAAATATATTGTTAGGCCTATCTATTCAACCAAAGAAATTAGTATTATTATTCCTTCGTTTGTTTCCATTACACCACAAACAAACAAATCTGATAAGAAAGCATGCGAATGGACCATTTATTTCCATATAAACCCGTGTAGCATCATTAATCAAAAACAAAACAAACACCATTTACATCTGGCAACACTATTCAGCATTTTTTTCGTATTAGAATTTCATGCGATTATTTTATTTCTTTATATTCCATTGCCTGTTATCTCAGTCACTAGCATGCGGGTTGCATATCATTCCATCTCGCTTACTCTACACTGTATATATCAGTTTGCAATGCTCTTGTACAGAATATGAAAGTGTAATGAGAGAGATGCGGATAGAAAGATAAAACGAAGCAACAACAATAACATGTCGACGAAAATCCTCTACTTGGTGTATTTTGTAACAAAAAAAAAAGAAACAACGGACACACTTGCAATACATATACAAACTTCGAGACTCGTAAAAGAAGAGCACGCAATTGGAATTTTGTTAATAAAAAAATATATGTCCAACAAAGCCAAGTGGGATTCAATTTGATTCCGCTTCCTTTTTTCCCCACATAGCCATCCGCACCAGACCGTGTTTTACCATCTCATTTGTGCGCAAGGCTGGGATTCACTTTTTTTTTATTTTTCTTAATTTTTTATCCTAAACATTGTGCCAAGGCTGTCGCGCGGTAATAACAACAAAAACACAACCCAAAGCATAGCTAGAGCTAGCGTATATCAAATTTGAAATTGTACTTGTGCTTCTGTACCGATGACGTGTATGTTCTTGTTTGCAAGCGAGAACGAGTAGTAGTTCTTCCCGCCCCTTTTTTTTGTTTAAAGCAAACGATGTTATATAAGCTGGAGATATGTTAATTTTTCGCGCAAATCATTAAAATTGCTAAATTGTTTGAATTTTTGAATTTAATTTGAATTCGAAAAGTGTAGGCATTGCAAAAATTTGTTACGCAATGGTGTGCCTACATATTCTTTGTTTTGTGTGTTTGTGATTGCATATGGGGCATGAAAAAGTGCGTTTCATTTATTTTTTTTTACCGCTTTAAATAATGTTTTATGGGTGGTACGAGTGCCAACCCATCAAGGGTTTGTGATAGGTATCTTCTTAAATAGAAATATGCACACGCATGGGAAATCTAGGTCAGTTTAGTGAGGTGCATCTGCGCCCGTTTGGCAGTCTATTGTTGATATTCTTGGGCCTATGAGAATACCTCGCAATTCTATTTTAGATCATGGATATAACTATTGGAAAGAGGTTTTTTCTAATCGGAAGGAAATACATATGTAGGTATATAAGGTATTTTCAAATTATACCTACGCTCCTTATAAAGTATCTACTTAATATGGATTCCCGCCTTTTTGGAGAGGTATTATATATTGGTGGGATAGTACCTATACCAAACTTTAAATCATAAACAGTGGGTATGGGCATAGTGTTGATTCTTGTTTACTTCAGTTCAGTTGTAGGCACTTTTCAACGAACCCTGCAAACCAAACTAATGGCGTTCGTTTTCCATTGGGAAATCTAGATTTTGATCTGAAATTTGATCTTTTTGAGTGTCAATGGAACACGATTCAGATTTTTTTAGTCATTGTATTGGTGTCATTTCGTGTCTGTGAAGTTAGCGTCGGTGTAGCTGCCAAAATTAAAACAACAAAAATTTGAAAATATAGAAAGTATCTTCATCACTTTCCGAAGACGAAGTCGAACTAGATGAACTTTTAAGTTGACGTTTCACGTATAACTTTATTTTCTGTGTCTATATCCATTAATAAATCCAAACGCAAAGCACTTTTGTTTTTCACAACCAAAGTAATAAATCAAAATAAAAATCGCTCTAATCAAACTGACATCTATCATTTGTATTGGTATTGGTAAATCTGCCGAAAAATACATACATATTTGCAAAATTGATCTAGATAAAAAAAAAAAAAATTTTTTTTTGCCCAATGGAACACAACAACTGTCAAATTCGATCTTTTGACAGTTTCAGATTAAAAAAAATTGATTTTTTTCCCAATGGAAAACGCCATAAATATCGTGTAGTAGGTACATACGAAGGGTTAAGGATTTAACCGATATAGACATCTCACCCACATATGTTTGCCCTATCCTGTTGCGGTATGCCGGTATTTTCGTTTTGATTCATAGTTTGTTGCATAGGTAAATGATTTCGATAAAGAAAGGGTCTCCAATAAGGTTTTCCGTACTTTGATAGTTGATATCGGCCATATTGTTGAAGCTACATCTGTCAAATTGGCTGTCACCATAGACGTACATAGCGTTCATAAACTCGTGTAAATGATAAAATTGTTTTATCAGAATCGTTTGTACGGGCAATCGTCCTACTGAGAGGACTATTTGCAGTGTGGTGGACAAATTTGAGTCCACTGGTTCATTAAACGATAAACAAACACATGTAGGTACGTCGAAGAAACTCTATGTTGCTGCCAGCATAACAAGGGTTACAATTTTTCAAAATGCGTCCACTAACACGCCCACTTTTGGGGAAAACTTTGATTTTGGTAATACGGTAAAGAATTCTGAAAAACTGTCTAAACAAGATATTTAGACAAGTATCGATATCTATACTTTGTCTATATTAAGTTTTTTTTTACGCCCACATTTTGGGGACGTTTGCAGTCGGTATTGAGTCGATTGCTCCAGGTCTCGACGGATAATTAGAGTATGCTTAACGTGAACACCTTGCCATTACAGCTCTTATTTCACGGAGGGCTTACCTACATATCAGAACCATAGAAAAGTGTTGGTTAACACCCTAATATAGGACACGTTATATCAAAATCATGTTGCTAAGCATGAACTTCATCCTTGGTAATAATCGAGGTCTATCTGCGGATCTTGTATTCTAAAGTTGCTACATAAACCACAACCACAACGATCTCTCACAAGGGGGGCTACCTCAAGATCAGGCTAAGACAAGTCTAAGGTGCCCCTGATTCCCTTGGTACCATACTATAGTCTATGGTAAGACTGCACCGATTCCTAAGGGGTTCATATTACATATTTATCCGGTTAACTAACCTAACCGTGGATTCTCCAGTTAAATTGTTGGTGAACAAACGCATTCGTCGGTTATCGGCTGGAATAACCGTCCGTTAAAGTTAACCGATCTAGTCTTATCTTGGTTTTCGACAAACAAAAACTATCCCTACAAGACATGTTACAACCAAGTATGTACTTACTTTTTCCAACCAATTACTTACTTACATTCTTACTTACTTAAGTGGACGAAACTGGGCCTCAACCAACATGCCTCTTTAATTAGCCCGGTCCTTAGGTGTCTCCAGTTGCGCACTTCAAGTTGGTTGTTACTTGTGCGGCTAGGTCTTCCTCAACTGCGACCGACGCGACGTCTGGCTGGGAATCGAAGTTCTCCGAGCTGTAGTATTGGTGTCTATTTTCTCTACATGTCCTAGCCATCTTAAACCTCCAATGCGGATATTTTTTGACTGGGGATGTGTCACTGTAAAGCTCGACATCTGACATCTCGTTGAGTCCGACCAATGATGTCAATATCGTCGGCGTATGCTAGTAGTTGCACCGATTTATGGAAGATTGTGCCCCTGGTGTTGGCTCGGGATTTTTGCATAATCATTTCAAGATTTAAGTTCAAAAAGTCATATAATAGGTCGTCGGTATCCTTGCCTAAATTTTTTTTTTCGAATGTATCGGTGAGGTCGTTTCCCACCATCGTCATCCTCCACAGACGGAGTTTGGGCGGTATACTGTAAATAGGGTCGTATGCGGCTTTGAAATCCGTGAATAGGTGCAGGTGGGTATTGGTCTGGACTTGTTGCTTTGTTGTTGTTTTTTTTCTTCAGGGTCTGCCGAAGTTTGAAGATTTCATTAGTTGTGGACTTTCCTGGTCTAAAATCACAATGACAAGGGCCGATCAGGTTATTGGTAAACGATTTCAGTAGTTCACATTTTACCGCAGATTAGATCTCTTGTAGGCGATATTGAGGAGACTTATGCCTCTGAACTGCGCCAACTACAGTTCAGAGGGTCTCCCTTTATGTGATCCGGACAAACGATGCTAATTCCATTCTTCAGACGTTCTTCTAAATGACCAAACGTTGCTTATGAGTTGGTAAACGTTACTTACCAAATTATCTGTACCGGCTTTATAAAGCTCGGTGGGAAGGCCTTCATTTTCGGCAGTCTAGTTAAGCTTAAGTTTAGGTATTGCTATTCTTACTTCACTTACGTCAGGTGGTTGCTAGTATTCACTGTCCTCTCCAATGTTTATTGGTTACCTTTGCCTGCCAGAAGCCATATAGTAAGAGAACTAATAGACAACCAATCGTTTTATAGGATCTGTCCCGCTAAAAAAAGAGACCATTAACAACGTACTAACCTAACATTCAATTCTAAATCAGCAAATCTCATCAAATAGTAACAATGTATTTATTATGTAATAATTCCGCACACATGAATTGCTGCAAGTATTTATTGCCTTGCTACATCAATCTATCTTTGAGCTGACCGCACTCGTTTAAAAACAACAGCCAACCTTACTCAGTAAAAATAGCTGAAACAATATTCAACAGACACGTATACGTATCTTATCGTTATTTATTCGATTCTTTGTAATGAATCGCATGCTCTACTATCGCTATCACCGCACAGTACTTCTCGTTTGCGATTTCTTTATCAATCAAAACAATTCAATGACTTTCGATTCGAGCCTCACCTATATTCCATAGCCTAACATGTTAATTTTTTATGTAAAAAAAAAATCATTTAATTATGACTTTTACAACCAATTATAAGCTCTTTAGCCCAATAATGTCTAAGGTCTGAGTCACTTTGGTCGAATGTCGTGCTACAAAGTGCGCTTCAACACATAGTTGTCACGTAAGTTCTGTTGGGTGTATTAGTCATCTTATAGTTCTTTTGTTTATACTCTCTTGCGGGGAACGATTGTTTACTAGGAGGGGGGTGTAATAATCTGTTATTCCGATTTCAATTTCATGATTACAAACAAATTCGATACGAGCGATAAATGTTTTCGCGGAATGTAATAGATCTGTATTCCTGGGTTCTTATCTGTAAAACGCGAAAACTTTGGTAACATCCTGAGTCAAAAAATATGTTTTCCGAGAAAGTAAAGGGTTCTTACAAAGTAGCCAGGAAAACTGTATAGGATATGTAGATGTAGACTTATCTGTACTAAGGAGGTAAAAGTCGTTTTTTTAAGGCAACATGATAACCGAGCTATTTCTGCATAAACTGCATGTGGACGACATGTGTTTTCACAAGCGGCGCTATAGTTTAACACCAATTACTTCGGGACTTAAATAACTGGCTCCAGTTGAGTAATTTAAGTTTTTTTGCCGTCGGTTTCTTCTTGTGCGCGCCACTTAAGACGAATTCTTCCTGAAGTAAGTCCGACGTCTGGCTGGGAATCGAAGACTGGTGTCGCCCAATGCAAGGTCTATGTTGCTGTACAGATCGTAAAGTTTTTGCTTGAATCTTCGTCTCGCTTTTGATGCGGTCCATGCTTTAACTGCGTTATATAATTCACAAAAAATTTGAATTTTGCGCCATTTAATAGTACTGTTTTGCCAACGGAAAAAAAGATAACAATGTGAATGCTGACAGTTTGGGGTTAGTAAAAATGGAGTGCTATACGAAAGAACAACGCATTTTCATTGTTGAGCAACATTTTAAAAAAAAATGAAGGTTTGCCAGCTACAATCTGCAATTTTCGTACAAAATATGGCGGTAATAGTGATTTAAAACCATCAACTGTGAAGGGATAGGGAATAATCGAAAAATTCAGGGAGACTGGATCAATAATTGATCTTACACACTGGGTGTCCTGACACAAGTTTCAGAAAACGTCAAAGCAGTTCGCGAGGGTATTGCTGACAGTCCAGGAACATAATTTGGGACCGTAGTCAAGAATTGGGCATTTCAAAAAGATCTCTACACCGAATTCTCACGAAAGACTCTTCATGCTTACAAAGTTCAATTGAATCAAGAACTAAAAAATGCTGATTCTGACCACGCAGCGCGAAGAGAGCTCGTTTAATGAATTTTGGAACAACAACAAGTTGATGCGCTGATACAGCCAGAGAAACAAATCGATTACTGCATGAGCCACTTCCTGATCGTGTAATCGGTCGTTTTTGCGATCAGAATTGTTCATCCTGGTCGTGCGATTTAACGTCATTGGATATTTTTTGAAGTCAAGGGCCTAAGCAAACAAGCCGACGACCATCAATGCTTTGAAAGAGGAAATAGGGCGGTGTTTCATGAAATTCAGCCACATTTATACGAAAATTCAAAGACAACCCTAAATTGCCGATCATCTCTGTCAAATCATTTTAACATTCACCTATGCTGGGTGCCTGGGCATAGTGACATTCCAGGGAACTGTAAGGCTGATGAACTCGCCAGAAATGGAACCAAATTACCAATTGTACCCGACACGGGTGCACTAGGTATTCCTATCGCTACATGCAAAAGCTTATTAGCGCAACATGCTAACAGCAAATCAAACCTCAGATGGAGTCTTGGCACGACGTGTCAAACAACCAAACAAATTTGGCCAAAGCTAGATTTGAGAAGATCAAAGGGACTGATTTCGCTCGATAGACCGCATATTTGCGATACCATAGGTGTCATCACGGGACACTGCTTAATAGGTAGGCACGCAGGTAGGCTAGGCCTCTTCTCAAACGACTTCTGTAGGAGCTGCATGGACGAGGAGAAGGAGGAGGAAACAATACTCCATCTCCTTTGTAACTGCCCGGCCCTATCAAACAAAAGGAAGCTACATCTTGGAGCTTACTATTTTCAAAGTCTCAGTGATTTGGCAAAAACGGAAGTGAAAAGCCTCCTCCGCTTCATCAAAAGCTCAAAATGGTTTTCCCACGGATAGTAAGGAGATTGGATAAGATCCACGTGGTATCACAACAGACCAAAGTGGTCTAAGTGTGCTGGCGAACGCCGGCAGCCACTCTAACCTAACCTATACGAAAAGGTCATGGAAAATTTCAATAAAGGAGTTACACATGCCGGCAAATCCTTTAGGGCAATTTATCTAATGTGCTATTAACCCCAATCTGTATACTTAATGAAAAAAAATTAAGCTTTCTAATTAAAAATCTGTAATTTCTGTCAGGGATCTTCATAGCAGTTCCAGTGAGAGCTTTACTACTAATTTGTCTTCTTAGTCTGAAAAAGGGCGGTTGTGTGTTTTATTTCTGACATTGTGGATAGTTTGGATGCACGCATTCTGTTAAGTGCTTTCAGTGACATTCCAGGTACAGATACGAGCATCGTTGTTCCTTTCTTCATTTATTTTTGTCAAAAGTATAAACATTCCTTTCCAAGGCATTTGTCTGTTTGGTAACAATAAGGTTTTTCCGTGATTTTGTATTCTTCCAAAGCACAACCCCTAACCTGGGGGGTCAGTTGTAATTTATTTGAATTCCTTAGGGCATCAGTATCTACTACGGGGTTGAGTGCTGCCATTTGGCCTTTTGGCTCCTTCGCCATCACCTTTGTTGAAGATTGCTGACTAACCGTTGAGATTCCTAGATGACCTGATGTTCGAATATGTCGGAACAGCTCATGTAGGCTGGTTACTTTGTCAATCTTGGCTGCGACTGTAGACCCAGCTTTGCGTTACTACCATCTTGCTCTGCGGTGAATGTAATAGCAAAGAGAATACAACTGCATAGAGTGCGCATCTCATACAACGAAAATTTACTATATGGGGTACTGATGTTGATACCAAAGTGTTTAAATTGCCATGCCAGCATCAAGCAACAGCATAGCCGATGAATACGAGCGATGGAAAGTCCCATTCGCACTTAACGCCCGCGTCTGAAACGGCTGCAACATTTTTATCTGTGATGCGTACTCTATAGTTATATACCTCATTGGTAATAGGCACCAATCGGTCGCCACAAGGAGGCTGACAGTCTGGGTTGATAGACAATAGCTGCCTACTGTGGATGGGTGCAGTGTCCCAGTGGTTATGGCATTAGACTACTAAGCCTGGGGTCCCTGTCAAATCCCGAAATAACAACACTTAAGTCTGGCAAAAGTCCAAGAGCATAACACTGTCATGTATAGCTTCTCAAATTTTTCGTTTGTAGTCTGCGTTAAACAGGAATGATAGGTTTGAGGGTCTGTATAGACCGTATTATTGCATATTTAATTTTTAACTGTTTACCCTCGATGTATCGATCTAACAGTAACCATTTTTATTCTCTCTAATACCATAACGGTGAACAATCACCATTTTTTAATGATCAAACAAATTAAAAATGATCAAAATAACCGTTTATAAACCCAATTTAAAGAAAAACACATGATTTATTGAAATTGTTTGATTAGTCAAAAAAGCCCGCCAGAAAGCACAAAGACAAACCAACAGAGCCGTATCTATAGTTTAAGAAATTGAAATTTGTTTGTAATAAGCAGACCCACCTATTTGATAGAATTCAAAAAAAATCACGTAGGAAACTTATTTCCCATCACAGAATCAATTTTATATTCTAATTATCGATTTACAAAATCACGAACCGGTTCCTCGTCGACAAACAAAGTCATCCAACCCACTATTATGATGTCGGTTTTTAGCCGCAGTCAAATTGCTAAAATCCAACAAAAAAAAATAAATAAATCGGAACGAAAATGAGAGGCAAAGAAATTCAAAAGAAAATCAACTGTTCGTTCCCCCATTCATTATCATTTTGCAATTGTACCCTCTCTTTTCTACTTTAAGGTTCAGATAATGATAAATATTTTCAATTAAAGTTCGCCGCACAAAAACACGTCACGAAAACGTATAACGAAACGAAATGAACAAAAAAAAAATAGAATAACACACACACACCGATGACCGAAGGTGACTAAAAACCAAACGTCTGTGAATACAAATAGAAAACGTGTTCCAACAAAACGAACGATATGAGTTCAAGAATACGAAAGATACTCGATTGTATAGCTACAGTTGTGGACTTTGAATCGTATACACTGGCAGTTTTCTATTTTTATTTGGAAAACGACAAATTATAAGCAAAAACATTTTTAATTTCCTTTGTTAGACAATTTATAACATTTTTGTTAAATAAAAACTGGTTTACATTTTTGGAATATTTTAATGTGCATATTTTTATTTTTTATTCCTTTGATTGGTGACATTTGGCGCAAGTCTTTAGAGAATATTAAATCTACTGAGATTATGGGATCCTCCTCGAGTTTTTTTTATCTTATATCAAATACTAGCTAACAGATTAGCAGCGTCGATAATTCAGGGTAAAAGTTGGTGTAAGAAAACAACTGGCTTGTCTATATGAGGTTTGTGTTCAATATGCATTACAATATCATCATGAACAACGCCAGAAGAACACTTACTAATGGCGTTTTCCATTGGGAAAAAATCAATTTTTTTTTGATCTGAAGACCGATTTTGACAGTTGTTGTGTTCCATTGGGCGAAAAAATTGATTTTTTTTTGATCAGAGATCAATTTTGCAAATCTGAATTTTTCGGCAGATTTACCAATACCAATACAAATGATAGCTGTCAGTTTGACAAGAGTGATTTTCATTTTGATTTTTTACTTCGGTTGTGAAAAACAAGAGTGCTTTGGGTTTAGATATTAATAATGGATATAGACACAGAAAAGAAAGTTATACGTGAACTATTAAATTGATTGGAAAATAATGTTTGTTATGTTTTTAATGTTGGCAGCTACACCGACGCTAACTTCACAGACACGAAATGACACCAATACAAAAAAATAAATCTGAATCGTGTTCCATTGACACTCAAAAAGATCAAATTTCAGATCAAAATCAAGATTTCCCAATGGCAACCGCCATAATAGAGTTGTTCAGGAGACTATCTCCCTCCCAAGTGCGTTGTCTCTTTTTTTAAAACGTCAAAATCGCTTGGAGAAAACCAAGTGTGATATTTTATATGGCGGGAGTACTAATTTTTGGTTAATTTGCTTTGATATATGAAAATAAAAGTTGTTCAAAGTGAAACTCAAATTATAAATACATAACGGTACTAAGAGAGTGTGTATAATTATAAAATAGAAATAAAAAGAGTGAAATTGATGACCAGTGCTATTGCAAAGCGTGAACATAAATCCGAGTGTAAACAAAGTTGATTAGTTTTCGTGTAGTAAAGATTATTATGTTCTTGTTTTCACAAACAACAACAACTCTGAATATTTTTATTTTGTTTATAAATTGTTCTGTTCTCATTAAGCACTTTTACACAATTTTCAAGCAATTTTAAAAGTGTTCAAAAAACAACCCCTGTCCCTTGCCAATGAATTTGCCATCATACAAATGTCAAATGTGTTTGTTTTCCTACAGATGCTGTCAGTTTGTCATTGACACTGACGTTGTTCTGAACAACTCTATTGTGGAAACTTATTTTCAAAATCAGTGCTCATGAGTTCGTAGACCTCATTTTGGTCGTCATAATAGTCCAAATGACGCACTATTCATAAAACGATAATCAAATTCGGAACCATTTTTAAAGTATTGAGCATTCATAAAGGGTGATCCATTTCGAGGTTCCCTACTTTTTTAAAGAAAAAAAACACAGAAAATTCAAATTTAATGGAGAACGTTTATTATCATTTGAAAGAACATTCTTTGGCATTTATTTTTTGAAGATTATGTCTATCAAATGTTGGCCGTTGCTACGTCGCAGATGGTCCATCCGTTGAGTGCAATTTTCGATCACTCGTTCGAGCATTTCGACTGGTAACTGGCGAATGACACGCGTGATGTTTTCCTCCAAGGCCTGAATCGAAGCGGGTTTGTCGGCATAAGCTTTTGACTTTACATATCCCCACAGGAAAAAGTCTAACGGTGTGATATCACACGATCTTGGTGGCCAATCGACCGGCCCAAAACGTGAAATTATGTGCTCACCGAAATGTTCCCTCAATAAGTCCATTGATTGATGCGATGTGTGGGAAGTGGCGCCGTCTTGCTGAAACCAAATGTCGCCGAGATCACGAGCTTCAATTTCAGGCATCAAATAGTCGGTTATCATGGTCCGAGTTGCTGCGAACGGCGCCGAATCGACTCTCCACGGTCTTCGTGTACACTCTCAGCTACGGCCGCTATATTTTCTTCACAGCGTGCTGGACGTGGTCTATTCGGTCGAATATTATCCAATAATGAATGCTGGGTCTCAAAATGGGTGATGGTGTTGCGAATAGTACGCTCAGTAGGCCGATTATGTTGACCATAAGTTGAGCGAAGTGCACGAAACACATTCCTCACAGAACGTGAATTTTCATAATAAAGTTGAACAATTTGTAAACGTTGTTCACGCATAAGTCTTTCCATTATGAAATGCCAAACAATACTAAAAAAAAATAACATGACAGCATGACACGACTCACACGTGATCTGTCAAAAAAGGCTATTGAAAAAAGTATCTCTACTTGGATCACCCTTTACAACAACCGGAGTGTGTAGACCCCTAATAATGAGAATAACGATGCAATAGCAGAGAGTATTGATGAAGACCGTGATAAATCAATGAATGGTGAAGATTCTCAAGGTTTGGGCATCTTTTATGGACCGTTGTGGCGTATTTTGAAGCGTGATTTCGGTTGTAAAGCGTATAAAATCAACTCGCTCAAAAATTGAACTCGATTGACTATGGTTTTCCTTTTAATTTCGGTTTGTGAGTCGTGAAACAACTTCAAATTGATCTTTTTTTTTTTTATTGAAAAATTGTTGTTTTGTGTTAAACGGTTACGTTTATAATTAAAATTGCCAAATTTGACCCGATAAACAGACAGAGGCAATCTAACTAAATTTAAGTCAGTAAGCCCTTATTGGGTTACCCTTTATAACAAAAAAAGTGGCGAAATATATTTTTTACTTGTTGCGGGATTTTAAAAAAATTGAATAATTGACGAGTTGATGTTAAAACAAAGATTATGAATTTTGAAACAGGTCAACCCAAAATCTTTAATTTTTTAATAGTAAAAACCTTTAATAGTTTAACACCCTTGATTTTCAATGATCAAGATTTATTTTTCTGAAGTAATGTTTGTCATTCCATCCAAATGAAACACATTCGATCCAATGATGTGTGTTTACTTCTTTGTTTGTTCTAATCTGTCACTAGTCTTTTGTATGATCAACCCTAACCTCAAGTATGGTTTGGCATTTTTGGAATCCGCCCACTGGTACACCCTCTTTTTATAAAAATGTAGTTTTTGGCCAAACCATACCGAATTTTCAAAAATTGCCTCGAGCAATCTCAATATCTATATTTCATCTTAATTATGTTTTTCCCCACTTTTTGAGAGAGTTTTCAGTAAAAAATAGTTTTTCGATAAAATTTAAAAAAAATATTCAAAAAAACTTTTGATGCGAAATGGATTGGGTATGATAATATAGACATTTCGCCCTCAAATCATTTTATCCCACGTCCACTCTTTGGGGGATAATTTTACATTTTTTTGCAAGATAATTCTGCCAATTCAGTCAATTTAAATTTGATAGTAAATCTTTTGGAGCGATTATGCGCGAGATGTTTTTCAGAAACCTTTTAAAAAATATTTCAATTTAATATTTAAGCTAAACTCACTTTAACTCGTACAGATAACACCTACAATATAAACGCATTTTTAACAAAACACGTTTATTTTATAATGCTCAATAAAGACGAGGTGAAATGGTGCTCTATCAATAGAAAATATAGAAATTTATCTGTCTTTATGAAGTACATATCTTCTATTTACAGATATATGCCGATAAAATAAATTTTCGCACAGTAAAAACAAAAAAACGGGAGCTTTTTTGGTCGAATTCATTATGATATCGTCACCTGAATGCAATAAGTGGGTAACTTCACTTTCCAGACTTTTGAGAAACTTTTCTTCTTTCTAAACGACTTTTCGAAAACCTACTTCCGACCTAATTTTTTTGTATTTCTACAAGATATATTTTTTTTTTACTGTGACACTAATTGAAGTAAAAAGAAAAAAATGCAACAAATATTTTTTGGTATATAAATATTTTGTTGGAAAAAAAATATGAAAATTTAAAAAAGGTCAGTTATCCTTTCTAATACCCAATTGGTGGCAGCAAATAAGGAAAATGAGTTCGTTGGTTATTGCACTACATATATATCGATCAAGGTAGCAGAAAACGTAGATATCTCAGAAATTAAAAAAAATCGAGTTATCCACTTCTTGCATTCACTTGCCATTCACGAAAACCCGAAGAGAAATTATTTTTTTTCGAGGACGCCGTGCTTTACAATGTAACTCCATGCATATCGGCGTGTCCCTAGCTAACTCCCTCCAGTTGCGCACTTTTGAGGTCGGTTTCTGGGAATCGAAGACTGCGAGCCGGATTGTTGGTGTGAATTTGCTCTACATGTCCTAGCTATATCAAACGTCGTAAGCGGAGTTTTTTTTTTTTTGACCAGGTTTTAGTCGATGAACAGACAGACTCATACAGTTCTTAGTTGAGTATTGGCCTCCAATTCTCCATAGCCTGTCAGCGCAAACAGAACAGATTTTACGAAGAATTTTTCGCTCAAAACGGACAAGGACTTCTTCATCTGCTTTTGATGCGGTCCATGCTGCCGTAGAACAAAACATGGGATGATAAGGGCCTTGTATAGGATCTCCTCCTTAGTTGTACGAGTAGGGCTTTGCTACAGCTGAACCAACCAGCAAACGTTCAGATTATAAGATTCCAAATAGTCATCAATACTAGCGGCTCTCAATTATTAAATGTTTTTGAGCATTTTCGCTACATATAATGTAGCTTATGAATTATTAAACAAATTTATGAAATAAAAATTAACAATAAAACTCAATCCGAGTTACTAATAATTGATCGCAAAGGTCGAAAATAAGAAGTTCCCAGGATAACTTATCATTAACAGCTTTATTGAAACTCTAAAAATAATCAAAACCCATATCTAACTAAGTAAACTTGACTTCTCGATTTAATCTACTACATTTTCAATCAAATAAACTGTCAAAACTAACTTTTTCTTTTTTTAAATTTCTGTTGTCAAATCAAAATTATTTCAATACCTGACCGCACTTGTTCTCAGGCTTCGCTTTTCTTCGAAATCATCGCAGTATTACTCATTTCACTGTTGATTAGTTCCACCGGTGGTCTTCCTAATGAGACAAGACGCTTTTCCATCTCCTGGGACCAATTGCTTCAACGATAACTTCAAAAAATAATTGTATGCAAACAATAAACAAAATTCACATGACATATACCTGCTAATTATTCAAGTTTTGCCAAAAATGATTATTAGTAACGCCGAATATTATCTAGATTTGTTTTTTTTTTCTTTTATTTAGATTTTTTTTTTTCCTTTTATTTAGATTTTTTTTTTCCTTTTATTTTCTTTGTTCGGTACCAAAAATGTCAAATGATCCATTTCTCAGTAAATTTACAGCAAAAACACGTTTTAAATGTCATGTTTCCCATTTTCGGTTCCATTTTCTGATTGCTATAACGATCCCCGATATCATCTTCAAAAATTAGTCTTAAAAGGTAGAAATAAACATTTAAAAAAAAGATCGTTTCATATAAAAGATTGTTAGGTTTTAATCGTAGTAAAGATTAACGTCAAACATTTATGAACGCATGCCCAATGCCCAAGTGTGATTATCTGTCATTTGTCATTGAAATTGAAAATCGCATAATTCAGAGTATCCACAATGGATTACCCCACACTGTGTCACAGATACGAAACATTTTTTTCACACCGCTATACAGACACCATGGCATTATCATGGTTTTTACTGTTTGGGCTAATTGCGTCCTCGATACAAGGCGGTAGCGGTAGATGTGTGTTATAAACGTTTGTAAAACGATTCAAGTGCCGGTAAAGAAAACATCGTTTCCACAAGAGAAAGAAAGACAGCAAATACGAAGAGGGGTATCTATGTAAACTTAAACTGATTTAGGGTTGCCATTATTCAAATTCGGAATTTCATCAGAATTCCGTGGTATTTCAGAATCGAAACTCATTTCGTCCAGATGTGCTTGTCGCGTGAACTGGCAACGTCGTGTGTCGTCCTTGATGTGATAATCGGTATCTCACTCGGTGTAAATCGTAGTAATTAACGAATAGAGTATGATGTACAGATAGTTGTTTTTTTTTTTTGTCGAACTTGTGTGGGAACGTGCCTCTTTTTCATTTGTTTTACTCGCACTTTATCGTCTATTTTTGGAACAAACCATTTTCCGCACTTGTATATCGGATTTTTATAATTTAGATTAATGGCTTCATTGGGTCAATTGTTTATAGTATTTGTTTTCTAATTTTATTGATTATGTGTGCCGGTACATTGAACTTAGACACAAGGTTGTGGACTATGGTAAACGAGTAAGGGGCGTTGTGAAATCCCTGTAGGACTAGTGCTTCGCAATAGGTATGCTCTAGCATGATGCAATAGGTATGCTCTGTTTGCATATTTTCACTGGAGGATGCGTAGAACTGAGATTAAAGTAGCACTGGTGATAAGGCAGTGTGCAGCATAGTGAAATGTACTGATTAAGTCATGCTTTTCTTGTGAAATAGAACGGGGGAATACGTGTTTCTTTTCGCGCTCAAACGACAGAAGTAGTTTCCATTTAATTGAGGTTGCTTCTAAGGTGGCTGGCGGTCTGTAGATATTTTTGCAAGATACAGATAAATGTGTTCCATTCGTGGGTGTTTTGTGAAATCGGTGACAATGAATTGGACATTTGGTCCTAAGTTGTGCAACAAATTGAAATTTTATCGGAATATCAGAGATATTTATGTTTTATCGTGTTTGCTTAGAGTTCAAAATGTGTGAATATAATTGTATTACACAAAAAGTCATGATGATAGGGAGGTTAGCATGAATGCTATTTTTGCAAATAATGTTCGTGGTATACAAATGTCAAATGAGTAATGTGCAAGTAGAGGGTGGACCAAATAAGACCTATCAATGTTAAACGTAGGTATAATTCTTGCAATCATAATTTGTTTTAGTTAATTTATTTTATATATGCAATACACTGTATGGAAAATAAGTATGAAATATGACATCAGACAAATAACCACAATTTCGCTCGACACTCACATTGGCTCCTTTTAGAGCGTTTTCCATTATACCAAGTAATGTTTCCGGTTGCAGGCTCCGTATTTTATCTCCAATATTTTATGCTTTAACTGCATAATGCCCGAAACTCATGTGCAATGGTTCTGGATGCAGTACCAGGATCTGCCGAAGTGTGAAAATTTGATCGGTTGTGGACTTTGCTGGCCTAAAGCCACACTGATAAGGGGCCGATCAAGTTGTTGGTAAACGGTTTCAGGCGTTCACATATTACGGCAGATAGGATCTTGTAGGCGATGTTGAGGAGACTTATGCCTCTGTAGTTGGCGTAGTTCAGAGGGTCTCCTTTTTGAGTTGGTGGATATTACCAAAGAGAATATAATACATAGAGTACGCATCACAGCTAAAAATGTTGTAGCCGTCACAGCCGCGGGCGGTAAGTGCGAAGGGGAATTTCCGTATTTCGTTTTGTGGTGGTTGTGTTCGTGTTTGATACACGAACAATGCTATATATATATGCTATTGCAATGAAACACCTTGCGGTTGAAACGAAGAATGAGAAGAGGAAAGAATAAAAAAAAATTCTGATGAAAAAATGTAAGCATGTGCAATGTGCTCAAACATTTTCATTTTTCAGTTCATTCTTATTTTCATTTGAATTTGAATTTGTCAAAGCGGAAAGTGAGCAGTATGAGCAGCAAATAATCGGCCGTCCGGCAATCAATTTTTCTATGTTTGCAAAAAATCTAGACGATTTTTGTGACATCTTTGCAATTGTTTAAATTTCCTAATGGAGATACAATGATGGGGAAAATTTGGAGGGAGAAGTGTAAAGTAACGCTGGAAAATTATAATAAAAAAATATTTATATGCCAGGATCATTTTTGCAGTACGTATATTGGAAGTAAAAAACTCAAATTTGAAGCTATTCCAACAATTACTTCGCAAGATGATTCTGAATATATGGATATGGATTATGATTTCCCATCTAATAACCTCCCTTCTTATAGTGCACATTGCGAAGAGGTCGTGTGCAGTAAGTGCGAAAAAAATATTAAACTTGTAAATTTTTACAAACGAAAAATGAGCAAGTTGCAAAAGAAAAATAACCTTTTGGAAAAACGTTTGAAAAATAATAAAGGCAAAAAACTGAAAAGGGGATCTGGTGGGAAAACTTTAGGAGCAGCGATAGATTCCTTGCCAAATATCAGCAAAGAATCTAAGACATTTTGCATACTCCTCATTTCTAGCAGGCCAAAAAAATATTCCGAAGACGCCAAATACCTATCTTTCTCAAAATATTTTTTATAAGTCCCATTCCACCTTATGTGAATTTGCCACATATTAGCTCGGTAAACCGTTGGTCCCCAATAAAATTTCTTCAGCGGGCTTGAAAAATAGCGCTTTTGAATCCTTAAAGCAAATGTTCATGGAGCTCAAAGTAAAAGGAGACACACAAATGGTTCTGCCAATAGATGAAATGGCCCTTAAAAGAGAGGTCCGATACAACAAACATATCGACTTGATTGACGGATTTGAAACAAACGGAAATACGCGAAGCAATGCATTTGCAAAGCAAGCTTGTGTGTTTATACTCCGATCCATATTTTCAAATTGGAGCACAATTTTGAATTATTTTGTTTCAGAAAAGGGATTGAATTCTAAAACACTCACAGAGATTGTTAAAGATAACATTTCTCTTGTCAGCAGTTTTGGTATATCTGTTAGAATCCTTTCATGCGATCAAGGCTCTTCGAACAGAAAATGCTTCAATGAACTTGGTGTTACCGTAGTAACCCCATATTTTGAGTATGGAGGTCGAAGAATATTTTGCGTGTATGATTTTCCTCACTAAATAAAGTCCCTTCGAAACAACTGGCTGGAGTGTGATATAAATTAAATTGTGAAAAATGTGACAAAGAGCTAAGAAAAGAGGATGAAGTCATCACCGCTCCAATGAGCTTTTTATTTTTCACAAAAATTACCGAACGTCTTCTGACTTCGGATGCTTAGTTGCCCCTTCAAATTCCCTAATGGAAGTTTGCAAAACCCATATTCTAGTTTTTCACAGTTTTTTTTAATAAACATGCTGAAAAACTTAAAATTAAGGAGAATATAAAACAATTATGCCAAACGCTACACCCGATTGGTTGGTTAAGGAATGTGGAGTTCACAAGGACAATAAATTGGACTTCTTAATATTAGTTTTATTGCATAAGCATTGTAAATGGGCGGTAGACAAGAACAATAACAACAAACGCAAATTAAAAACAATTGCTGGCCAGTAAAAAAAATTTAAAAAAAAAGTCAATGCCAAAAAAAAAAACATATAAAAGCAATGACTGCTGTTTCTTCCTGGTGCAATTTTTTTAATTTTTGACACGACCCCTTTAACCCTCCCTACCATGCTGCGGCTCCTCCGTCGATAGATATATCAATACATTTTTTTTTTCAATTTTCAAAAATTCATTTATTCATTTTTTTGCGAAAAAATGTTTGTAATTGCAAACTTACAAAATTTATTTTTGTGTTTTACTATTCTTAATTCAAGAAAGTCGCGGAACCCTGAAAACTGTAACGATAAATTTGGGCAACGAAATCGAAATAAGAGCAATAATAAAACATTGTATTCTGTCTGCAGAAAAAATAAAAATAAGAACCACCAACAACTAATAATCAAATGCGACGTAAAGAAGATGGCGCAAAAATACAAAGAGCAAACATACTGCCGCAATGCACAATAAAAGAGTTCGTAAACCACAACAACACAGCAAAAAAGATTTCGTTACAAAAAATAAAAATAAATTTGGTTAGCCCAACACAGGAGTTGAACTCGCACCGAAATCATGAGCGTCGAACGCTCTGTCCTCTACGCCACCAAACTGATCGAGTTTGAGTTGATAAAATACTTACAAACGTAAGATGGACCAATGTGAACACTGGGGTATCAATATCAGTACCCCACATAGAAATTTTTCGTTGTATGAGATGCGCACTCTATGTATTATATTCTCTTTGATATTACTTACCATGTCATCTTCGCCAGCTTTATAAAGCTCAGCGGGAAGTCCGTCATTTCCTGCGGCCTTATTAAGCTTGAGTTTAGATATTGCTATCCTCACTTCACTTGGGTCGGGTGGTTGGCAGTTTTCGCTGCCGTTGCCAATATTAAATGGTTCGTTCTGCCTGACAGCGGAATGTTGTTCGTCATCGCAGTTTAACAGTCAGCTGAAGTGGTACTTCCATATCCTCAGCATAGATTTTGTCTCAAATACGATATTCTCCTTGGCTTTGGCGATTTACACTTTGGTAAAATTTGCGAACATCGTTCCTGGAGTGGCACCTCTCTATATCATCGGTCGCGCGCTTTTCTTGCTCTTTTTTCTTCTTTCTGAAAAGCCGGTGTTCTTCCCTTCTTCTTTGCCTATAGTGCTCAATGGCAGCTCTCGTCTTCACCTGCAGCTTAGCCTTATTTATATATATGGGAATAAGTCCAAATCATTGTGCATAATTGACAGCAATGACTGTCTGATTATATCCATTTGAGCAGATAAGCTTCTTGTCGAAACTCTTGGATTGTTTTGTATGGCAACAGCTACAACAGCGATTGTTTCCTCCGTCCGAACTGAAGGGTTTCGATGGTAAGGTCTTCTTTCGACTGTCCCATGATCAGCAAAATTGTTAACAAGTCTCATTATGGTACATCTGCTCGGAGGATTGCCACCAAACGTGCGCTAATACTCTCTTTGAACCAGAACTACGGACTCCAGTGCGCGATAGCGGCGGACAATCCAAATTCTTGTTTCAGTGTCCCAGTTATCCATTTTTGTTTGTTTGTTTTTGTTAAAAAATAATTTATTAAATAGTAAAAAAATTATTAAATTTTTTTTTTTTTGGTAGCGGCTTTCATTAGCCACCCTGTACATGCAAGAAATTGGCTCCTGTCATAACATTCAGCTTACTGTGGTGGTGTTTGCTGATATAAATTGAACATTTAATGCCCAAAACACATGTGCAGTGGTTCTGGATGCAGCTCAACATGCAGTGCGAAAAGCAATACACCTGATCAGAATTTTTGTTTGACAAACATGCAGTGCAGTGGCTGCTGTCATAACATTCAGCTTACTGTAGTGGTGTAGTTGCACAATTTGAATATTTTGTATGGATACATCTTACATCTGACCAGAATTTGTTGTCTGAATTTATTGAGTAGCTCTTCCTGTAGCTCTTCTATAGAATTTCTACATATTTTGGAAGATTATGGCCCTGGTGTTCCCACTCTAGTAGTTGAAGAAAGCGCATCCTTGACGTCTTTACGGACCTTAATGAACTTAACGATAATTCTATATAATCGTCCTGCACCGACGTCCCCGCTATCATGCGACTTGAAACATTTATAAATATGGGAAATATCGGTTTGAACTTGTTCCCTTTTTTTTTTTTGAATATAATCCTTAGTCTGGAAATGGTATCAATTGGGCTAAAACTACTTTTTGCTACATAGCAATCAAACAATGGAACGAACTTCCGGAAGACGTATTTCCACTAATATACAATCTATCAGAATTTAAGAGCAGAGTCAATAAACATCTGCAAGCTTCATTTTAGGGCGCTCTTTATGCATTTTAGGTTCGCCATAGCTGAAAAAAAAATGTTGGTATTGGCTTTTCAGGATTTTGATGAACGGATATATAATGCCCCTTCTCAACTCACTGCGAGGTTAAAGGATGTGGAGGTGTCATTCTTCCATTTTCTTAGAACCGACTGTTTTCCTGTTTGGATCTTGTATCCCTATAGTCATGACGTTTCACATTTTCGTAAACATGCGAATATCATGTCTGAATTGAAACCTCTTTATTTCTTCTACCGTTTTTTTTCGTCTGCCTTTTGAAAAGTCATCAAAAGGCTGTACACAACCTGAGATTAGTGGGGCTTACTGTCGGCTTTCCTTACGATAAATCGAGGTGCTTATGGCACATTTTCTACACTAAGGCAGCGCATTCTTCGTCGGAGGTTCAAATTCCATTCGAGGTATGTGTCATTGGAACAAAATGCTTCACTTCACTTCAATTCGTAAATAAATTCCGCGCAGAATTTGTGTCGGAGGAAATCGGAAAAAATTGCACGAAAATGCACCTGAACGCACTTCAACGCAATTAGCCGGAATTCGTTACAAAATGTCGGAGAAATATTCTGAAAAGCTTTAAGGAAGAATACCTCGAAGCAAAAATCGTCCGAATCGTACAAAATCGGAGAATTTTCTACTCAGACGGATACCTAGCTAGGGCTGAATATCAATTTGTCTGCAAATATACTACGCTTAGGAGGAGATTTGCCATTTTAATAAGGAACGATATAAGATTCGCAATGTGACCTCTGTAGACTAATGTGTAAGTTGTAGAGAACTCTGCATTTAGCAAAAGGGACAAAAATCAAAATTCTGCCGAAGGATTTTTTTGATATAATAAATAAAGTCTTTTATAGTTTGTGGAGTTCGTGCCATCACTATTAAGCATCCAACATGTTTGTTTATTACGTAATGAGGTTTTTATTTCAATTATGAGTCAGTAACAGTATTTTTTTTTATCGCAATTAAGCTGTACAGAGATCACGACTTAAAAGTTTTAAACGATTTAAAGCATACATTAAGGTGTCTTTAATTATTGTAAGGCCAAATAAGGTGATAAGCAGACTGCAATGTCATAAAAGGCGTTTTTCGTTTCTGTCTTATTTTTTATACCCTATCCCATAGGGGTATATTAGTTTTGATACTCATGTTTGTAACAAAGAGAAATAATTTAGCTGGATATACCTCAAAGTATATGGATCAACTTAGAATAGGTGGCTGAGTCGATTTAGCCATGTCCGTGCGTCTGTAGGTCACCGGTTTTTAGGCTTTAAATTTTGAGCTATAATCATGAAATTTGGTATATGCGATCATTGTACTTGTTGTTCGAACAAGTGTTAACATTTTCAAAATCCGCGCACTGCCACGTCCACTTTTTAGAAAAAACCTTATTTTTTAGTCATTTGGTTAAGAATTTTGAAAAAGTTTCCCAACAGAATATTTACAAAATTTTAATATCTATATTACTTCTATATAAAGTTGTTTGCCACGTCCACTTTTTGGGGCGGTTTTAGTAAAAAAAAAAAAATTCTTTTTGGTCAAATTTTCGAATATTCGAACAAAAAATGTTGATGCAAAAACTTTAATAAAATGATTATGAACACCACGCCGACTTTTTGGGGGCGTTTTTCTACTAAAACATTGTATACCCAACCTCAAGGCATATGTAGCAGAAGAACGTTGTTTTTTTGTCGAGCCATAACATAATTAGCCCTATCGAGGCATCCGTCGGAGCGGACAATTTTCCGCAACGCGTACTTCGTCGGAGGTTTAAATTCTATTCGAGGTATGTGTCATCGGAAAAAAATAATCTACACAAATGCGACGGCTTCACTTCACTACAATTCGTAAAAAAAAAATTCCGCGAAAAATTTGTGTCGGAGGAAATCGGAAAAAGAATTCCACTTAGCTGTCAAAAATTGAACGAAAAATGCTCCTGAACGCACTTCAACGTAATTCGCCGGGGTGCGTTACAAATTGTTGGAGAAATATTCCGAACAGCTTTTCGGAAGAAAACCTCGAAGCAAAATCCTCCGAATCGTACAAAATCGGGGAATTTTCCGCTCCGAAGGATACCTCGATAGGGCCGATTTTGATAAACTGTCTGAACAATGTGTTGTGACAACGTCATTTTCTTTATTTTATTCTTGATCTTAATGTTGTTGCCGACCTATTCAAACGAAACAGGGACAATGGACAGCCTCATACAGCTTTTCATATTATTAGTGTGGAATGTTATATTTTTGCCACAAAGAATGTGACCTTAAGTTTTACGCCGATACCAAACGGAAAATTAAGAATCTCCTCAAAACAATCTTAGATTTTTTTTTAAACTTCCATAAGAGGTCTTTTGGGATTTGACAACGCGCTTAGTAGTCCAACGCACTAACACCACTTGGGCACTGCCTGGTTTTCATTTAAGCTTTGACCACATGTAACCGAAGGATTAGAATAACGTTGCTTTGAAGCAGACGGTATGTAATAACATAGTCCATACGATTTATGAAAAACTGCGCGTGTACTGGAAGGAGCAAACAAAAATTCTAAGCTGAGCAAGTTTGTGCGCAAAGCTTGCAATCAGTGCTACAGATGCTGTCAAAATTAAAAGCAGCGGAACTAATCTCCTTGCGTATAGACCAAATGGAAACCGATAATGCTGACAGCAATCTTTTCAGCACAACTTATTCATTTCTGGTTGCATTTGGTTTGCATGTAGCAATGTTATCTAATATCAAAGGAAGACATCTTCCGTGCCACGGTTGGTAAGCACTTGCTGTTTAATACAAAATCTGTAGTTGGCATTGTCAAAATCACTTCTTTCTTACATAGGATTACCGCACCACAAGGGTACCTAAGACCCATTTCAAACAAATCCGTTAAATGAAAGAATATGTTTAACCGGGTGGCGAGCTCAGTGGTGCGATGATTAGTGCGATGATATGCTGCGCAGAAGGTCTGGGTTCGCATCCCAGCCATAGCAACACCTAAATGATTTTTCACTGGCCCTCCTCTCATGATGATCTGACAAATCGTCCGAGTGGTATCAATTATCAGGAAAAGCTTATCACAACTTAGCCGTTTGGAGTCGACATAAAACAGGAGGTCTCGCCATTGCAAGAAGTACACACGCACACATGAATGGTTGTGAGAAAACTAGGCCCTGTGTAGTAACGAGCCCGCTGCGCCAAAAATTTGCATTTTTTGGCGGGTTGTAAACTTGTGGCCTTAAGTTGATCAGATAAGTCAAATTGGAATCACACCTGGTGTCAAAGACTCGGATCTTTACTTGGCTGTAGCTAAAATAGGAATTTGAATATTTGCCAGGTGTCTTCAAATACGGAATATAAACCTAAAAACATAGCTACCTCCAGGAAAAAATGAAATATTTGGCATAAGCGGCGCAACATACCCTCAAACCCAGCTTCTCCATTCATTTTTGTGTGCAAAGTAATTATTTTTTCCACAAAGACGAGGATCTTCGTTTAACGCCCAATATGAACGGCAAACTTAAGATGATTCTTGTGACAGTGTTAATCATGGATGTTTGTCAGGCTATCAATAACTATTTTATCCACCACAACAGGTTCTCCTAATGGAACCTACTCCGACGGTCATAGTCGTACACACTTCTACTGAACCCCAGGCGCTCTGCTCCGCCTCGAACGATGATGTCTCGGTCGTATAGGATTCCATCAACAGTTCTTCGTAGAAGTGGTAGATAAGCGGAACAGCCGATTTATCCTTTATCAGCCTTAGACTGTCTAAAAAAAAGCTTTAAGCGGAATAAAGTTGCTTAATCCCCAAAGATGAGACTATTGGTCGTGCCTATCGCTCTTGCCACGTGAACTCGAATGAGTTTTATCAGAAAATTGCTTATTCCGTTGGCCCCGCTATATAACACCTTTTTGGAAAAACATGTTGTGTGCTCAGACCCTGGTATTCTGTGTATTTCAAAGCAGCTTCTTTGACACTGTCTCTCCAACACACGAAACGTTTCCATTTGAGATTGGGCAACGTTTTACCATACCGGGTACCCATAGGCAATCATCGGCCTTATAAGAGCCATGTAGCAAATCACCTTTACCCTGCTTTCAAGACGGCTACTATAAAACAAACGTTTTGTCAGGGAAAAAGCTCTCCTAGCTCTCGCCTGAGCAACATCTACATATCTGCCGAAATATAGAACCACCCTACATCCAGCAGTAAGTCTAAAAGATCAGAAGAAATATTTAATTCAGCTGTCAGACAGGGATCCACGTTTTGAGTTAAAAATGTCGTTAACAGATAATGTTCTGGTTTGATGACGAAACAAGGCAGGCAGTGCAGAAATATAATTGGCCTATACGACACCATTGGACGGACAAGAGGTGATCATGATGCCTACAGCAAAGTGGAATAAATCGTCTTCTTCCGATCAAAAGATATCTATAGCTGAAAGGAACCCTAAAATCTTGTTGAAGAGCCGCATTCGGTACAGAGAATGTGAAAAGAAAAATTTTATCCATAATGGCCAAAACTCCAGTTTTATACTCTATACTTCGTTTAACTTGAAGGACGACATCGATGACACCCCCTAGCCGTACTAAAATGAGGGTATGTACCGCAGTTCAAGAGCACATATAGAGCAGTCGTAGAACCATAAGGATTTTTAGAGCGGAAAGTAAATTTATTGGGACATTTAATGTTTAAAAATAAATTCTGGCATATGGCCTTCGCGACTGGGCCGGCCATCCTGTCGGTACAATTTTGCACAACTTTTTCGAGCGTACCCGGTCAAAGTTCGTCAATAGTGCGTCGAATGTTGGATTCTAAGTGATCAATCGTTGCTGGTTTATCAGCAAAGACCAGAGATTTGACGGAGCCCCACAAAAAGGTATGGTATCCAAAGGTGCCAAATCAAACCAACGGACGGGTTCATTTTGAGATTATTGGCTCATCAAAGCCAGGGTTGCACTCGCTGTATGGCATGTTGACATGAACAATACAAACAAATCACGAATCATTTGCCTGCAGCGTTCGCCATTCACGGTAATGTTGACACCGGTTTCGGATTTAAAGACAAATGGGCCGATGACACCTTCGGTATGTAAACAACACGAAGCAGTGCAGTTCGGGATGTAATGAGACTCATAAGGATTGTGCTCCCCCAAAAAAACGACAATTCTACTTGTTTACATACCCGTCAAGCCAGATATTAGCCTCATCGCTGAAGTTGATTAGACGATAAAAATATGGTTCAACTTCCATTTGATTCTCAGTCCATTCACCCAACACACGACGCAATTGATGGTGCATCCGTTGGCTTTAATTCTTGCACCAGTTGGATCTTATATGGATGTAGGCCAAGATTTTTTCCTTAAAATTTTCCAAGTTGTGGATGGACAGAGACCGGGTTGGTGAGAACGGCATCGTATCGATGGTACGGGCTCGATTTGGATATATGATATCAAAAAGAGTAAATGTAAGTCCATAGTATTTTGTATTAGCTGTTCAGATGAACGATTATGCGCTGCGTAAACTTGACGAAGTGCCCTTTAAGTTTGGCTAACAGAGCGCGAATTTTGGATATAGATTTGCACGATTTGTAAACGTTGTTCTGTTGTAAGTCTTTCCATAGTGATGATGATTTATGACAGGTAGCTTGCAAGTTTTCCCTATCTGAAGTTCTTTACCTCTAAAAGAACTCGATCTATCTCATTTGATGATGAAGAACAGGACTCCACTATAGTGTGTTCAATCCACACGATTTGACACCAGTTGAGCTATGCAAACAACCCTAACATAGCTGATGAATTGCTTTCTTTGGCTCGATTGGCTTCCATCAACAATGTCTTTAAGATGTTTTGCAAAACCTCACTAAGCGCACTCCACAACTCCACTTCGGCATCTTTCACAAATCTGGGCAAATACTAGCACACGTCGATGATATTGCCATTCGTTGCTATAAATGATGTCACTTCAGCGTTTGCTGTCAATAAGAACAGACTCGCAACTTTGACGAAATGGAGATGGTATCACAATGGGGAAGCTTTCAATTTAAGGTTGTATTGGACTTTGTCTGCCTCACTTCTTTAATTCTAACAAACAGATCTCGAATCACTGTTTATTCCGCCTGTGGAGGTAATTTAATAATAGAGCTCCTCCTTCCTACTAAGGGAATCCTGCATGAGACTCAGATCAGTCCAACTTTAGCATGAGCCATATCAAAAATGGAATTCTATTAGGATATCCCCCATTTCATCTCCGTATAGCTTACATCATCTCTCAAAAAATAGAACATTTCGCCTTGGAACATCACCTTCCTTTGCCAAAATTTATATAATACCCGAATGAATAATGCTACCTCTTGTGGTCTCCTGGTGAGATCATTTAAAACAAAAGCCGAACACCTTATCTTTAAACTGAATCCCATTTATCTTATCGCGCAATATAAATGGGTCAACAAATATATAATTAGAAAGTACACACACATATCCATAAACACATACAATAACATCAACCATTTGATTGTCTCTTTCCAGCTACGTGTACCCTTGTTTACACTTGACCTATGGATTTGATCAAGATTCGCCAGAAAATAACAGAGCACAGTCACGCTTGAAGAAATCAAAAACAAGTGCGATATCAACTCGCCATTACAAGTCAATGAATGGGCCTACGTACCACAAGCAGGACCCCATCGTTGGTAACTAAAGAAGATCATTTCGATAGCGAATCGACGCCATCCACATCGGCATTGTTAACGTCGCTTAATCAAAGGTTTTCTCTGCATCCAGATGCAGCAATTTCGGGCAACATGGCACCAGCTCTCACAGAGCCGCTAAGTCCGACCAATAAGCTCTCGACATCGGCGGCATCGGCATCGCCCAGACCAACTGCCGCCAGCAGTCCCCTACAGAACAACAATAACAACCACACGACCAATAACAACAATGATAGCTCCGAATCGATTGTAGACGAGAATTTGAGTATCCACACGAATTCGCTTCACAACCCAAGTGGTGGTGGTAATAAGGAGAAATCCACCGGAGAGGTGGTGCCGGTGACGGTACCGGTAACATCATCAAAGGGCGCATTTCAGTTGGCATTCGAGCAGAGTGTTGGCGTGCACCACAGAACTACGTCGTCGTCTTCGTCGTCGGTGGTGAATGGAGACGCATTTGGTGCGAACTCCTCTCAAATGGGCCCCATGTGTGACGCCAAGTCATCGCAACCGCCACCGTCAGCCGCTAATTCTGCGCCGTTAATAAAATCTCCAAAGATTTCCCAGATAGACGCTGAGACAGCAGCAAAGATTATAACCTCAGGCTTTGACGATTTTCCAAGTGACATTGAGGAGGCAATTACCGCCGAGATTTGCCTCAGTCAGCAGGCACAAAAGAAGCAAGTAATCGAGGAGGAGCATCAGGTGAAACTGAGCGAGGTTCTGATCGAAGAATCCGGGGATAAGCCCATGGACGAAGGAGAAGTGAAGAAAGATCTAACAGAATGCCCTGAACAGCAAGAAAAACAATCCGAAGGTGGTGATCACGGTACCGAGGTGGTGAACGTTTCCCATGCGGTTTTGGGAAAACCGGTGAAAGTAGAGAACGAAAAGCCAAAATTGAATATTATTTCAGTGCAGGAGCTGCCGTCGCTGCCGACCGAGTTGCCGCCGATAAAGACGGACTCTACAGTAACAGCGTCCGAAGATGATAATATAGAAGGTTAGTGGTAGTATTTGCAATCCCGTAATATTTCACGAGATTTGTTTCTTTTTTTGTAGAACGCCTAAAGCAGTTGGACAACACAGATGATTGCCCGATGCCTATCAGCCAGGAGAGTGGCATACCGGCGACGCCGCCAAACACACCTTCCGCACAAACTATGTCACAGCTTTCGCCGACCAGTCACACAAATATCCCAACTTCGGTGTCGGTGTCTTCTTTAACGCCTCAAAGTACAACCTCAACAATGTGTGGTGGTGGCACTCAAAAGGACTTCAAAGACATGGAAGTGGATCATGATATAGAAGATGACCTCCTGCAGGTTCTGAAGGGGTTCGATACCACCGCAGGCAATGACATTTGTGACTTGGCGGGCTTTCTCAGTGACTACGCTATGAACTACGAGGACGTTAATCCCCCAAGCTCCAAGGAGAACCCTCTTAAGGAAGTCCAGATTGAGATTGAGAAGAATCAGCAAACGATGCAGCGGAAAATTGACTTTCTCCTGAGGAGGCTGCGCAAAATGCAAGCACGCTACATGAGCAAGCAAGCGAGCGAGGAAATCTCGGGCTTGTTCGAGTGGTCGGCACGCACAACTAAGCAAAAGGACAGCGACTCGGACCATCAGCAACTAACGTTTGCTGAGGAGAAATACCACCCCGTGGCGATGACCACAATGCGTAATGTTTTGCAGAAGATTGAGTCTGTGGCGAAAAGCACACAGCACGTGTCGCCTTTAAAAAAGCAACAGCAGCAGTTTTACTCAAGCAAAACAGATCTCTCAACGATGGGGCAGTTGGAGATAGTGGTGCCAACGTACGATGACAAAATCGCAGAGGAGATAGGTCATGTGTCCGGGCTGTTACAGGCAGAAATGCGTGAGGTGCAGAGTGCGATGGACTCGGATGCCACGGCCTCTAGTTCTGGGGGAGAATCGGCAGATGAGATGGTCACCTACAACAATCAGTTTCAGGAACCTCTAGCAATGTAAGACTAGCAAGGAGCTGGCAATCCATGTGGAACAAGGACTCATTTTTTTTTAATTTCAGAGCGAAACGTGCAGCTTGGCGTTATTCACGCGATCGTGCCGCCATCGCATCACGATGGTCGTGGTTAATGTCACAGATCTCAGATTTGGAGTTCAAAATTCGACAACACACTGAACTGCATCAAAAACTGCGTACACGCAAGGGCAAGGTAGTAATGTTGAATCCCTCGGAATCGAGCAGTCTGGCGGTAGCTACAGGTTCATCTGTGAATGGTTATCGTGGTGCTCTGCCGGGTGGTGCTGCTAAGCCATCTGGCTATACAACAGCCGATGACACTGAAATGGATGCGGCTATCGACGCAGCACAAGAAGCCTCACAAGGTGCCTGTCGAACGCGAGCTTTCCAGAGTAACTACTTCAGAAAGCGAAAGCTATTCCAAACGGCGAATGTACATACGATATCGAAGAAGGCTGCTAGGCCAAGGTAAGCAATTTTTAATCAAAAACACTCTGATTTGACGCTAAACGTTCTCTTTCAACTTTTAGCACAATAAAGTGCGGCTGCCAGTGGCCACTTCATCCGTGCGCCTTGTGCACTGGACGTCCGGATCCAACAGCGCCACGAGACCTCCCCGACACCATGATGAAGTCTCAACGTGTTGCGCTGTTAGATCCAGGCTTCCATCCAGTCCTCAGCTTCCCGGAAGGTAAGTGATTTTCGTATATGTTTGGGCTTCCTAATCAACCCTCACATTCTTTAAGATGTGCCCAACTCAATATTTCTTGAGGCAACCACCCGGGATCCAGATTGGCAGAATCGTGTTCTGCGCAGCACCGCGAAAACCGTCATGAAAGGCGCCATGGCCGCCCAACGTGCAGCCGAACGTGAAGAACAGCGAGCGGTCTATGCCACAAGTGGACGAATAACACCGAGTACGCCAAACGTCGCGAGCACATCCGCATCGTCGTCAAATGTCGCGACAGCGGGCAAGCGAAAGTACACGAAACGGAATCATCAAGACATCCACGGCGGCGCCAGTCATTCGACAACGCCACTTGTGGCCAACAGTAAATTATTGTAAACAATAAAAATCTGATAAAAATTTTATTAACATAAAACAAAAACAATTTCGCCATCCTCTCTCTCTCTTTCTTTCCATTGTGTGGTATCTTCTTCCTTTTTTGTGTCTTTCTCTCTGTGCGTGCGTACCGCAGAACTGGGAAAAGGCTCAAAGAAGCATCACCGGCAACGGTCACCGGACTACGTGTCCTACCATCGGAAAAGCCTCAAAACGACCATCAACAACAGCAGCAACGGTCACCAACATCAAACGTCGTCGGCGGGTCACCAGTCTCATGCCGAGCCATCCAATCATCACCCAGCACATTCATCATCAATCTACCAGCACTCAAAAAATAATAAGATACGTAAACTCTCATCATCAGCATCAGCAGCAACAACAACAACAACAACTACAACACTAAACCAGAGCGGATCCCTTCATCATAACAACATAAATCCCAATAACTCCTACGTCAACAACAGCCAGCATAGCTACAACAACGAATTGAATTTCCTGCACTGCGACAGCCTCGATGGAGCCACATCTACAAACGGGCTAATGGGGCCAACCGGTCGCAGCAGGACATCATCGCCAACGCACGGCAACAGTGGGCAACACAAGTACGAGAGGTGAGTTTTGGTTTTATCGCTTCTCTCTGAAGAGTCGTTGACATTTTTTTCATTCGTTTTCAGATCTCTTGAGAGGAAGAGTCGTAGTTCCTACGACATCGATAACATCGTCATTCCGTACAGTGTGGCGGCGGCGACAAGAGTTGAACTACTTCCTTACAAAGAAATTCCAACGCCAGCGTAAGTCGCTCGTGCAAATCAAAACCATGAAACTCCTTTTCTAACAAATTTCCCATTTAGATGGCGAATATTGGATGATGCCGATAATACCACACCAGGTAGCGGTGAAAATTCCACAGAAAGAGAGAAGAATTCTGAATGTACTGAGGAGAAGTCGCAAGGGGAATCCATTTGTTTGGCCATCCCAGAGGTGAACAACTTAGAAACAAGTGATAGCAGAGTGGAAAAGACAAGCAATCCGCCGCCTACCACCAATGGCGGTGAAGAACACCAACATCAACAGGTGGTAGTGAAAGAGGAGGAAGAGGTGCGCGAGGAGGAGGAGGAGGAAGAAGAAGGTGACGAGGACATCTCCGATGAAGCTATGATGCTGCGTCACGAACGTGCACTCGCTAAAGAACGTCGTGATTTCCAAACCTTCATGAAATTCCCATACAGTACTAGATCTCGAGCGAATCGTCGCATCGACAGTCGGGCTGAGTCGAGTGGTGCAAATACGCCAGATCCGACCTCGCCAGCTCCGAATACACCCAGTGTAGGAGGAGATCAAGAGGTAAGTTAAATGGGTTGGATAGGAGCGCGGTTTTTTTTTAATGGAAGACATTTCTGTTTCAGTCGATTCCATCACCATTCGCACCGTCAACGCCATTGATTCCACTCGACAGTGTAGCTGAAGGTGGCGAGGCTACAAGTAAGTTTTGGAACATCCAAATGTTTTCTAGCGCATGTGCTAATCCAATGTCTGTTCTAGGTAATTTAAGTAATCCCTCAATCACAAGTATATTAAATGCGATCAGTAAGCGACAAGAGCGTCGCCGAACTGTCTCAACCAAAAAGGACAAAGACGATCAACGTAGAAGTTCAACTCCTGATATACGAGAAGTGAGTAACCGCTTAGAAATGTTTTATTCATTCAATCTTTGGGACGCTTTTTTTACTTTCTGAAGATATAGTCGAGTTATTTAGCATATTCCCAGCCACGAATTCTTTGATTAATCTAGTTTGCGTATGGAAACCATCAAACTCTGGCATTTCCTCTTTGGATTAGTAGGTTTGCTCGATATTGAGTTTCTCGCGTACACTAGCATTTCTCCAGAATGCACCTGGGCCTTATGCAACATGCGTCGTTGACCCGGTCCTTAGATGCATCAGATTCTCCACACTTTTAAGTTTGTTGAGATAGGTCTCTAGTTGTCCACGCCATCTAAGAATGAATGGGCAATTTTCAACTAGGGGCATTGCTGTTCGATGTACAGACCATAGTTATCTTAACCAGCCAATAAGTAGGATTTTACAGCTCGTAAAGATAACCAAAATTAATCGGACTTGATACGAACGAGAATTTCTTCATCCGCCTTTTATAAAGTGAATGCTTCAGCGCCATAAACTAGGATTGTGATGATCAGGATCTTATGCTGATCTCTTTAGCAGCTTGAGCTCGAGTTGTATTACTCAACTGCATTCTAACCCATGGAAACAAAGATTGGCCAGAGTCATTTCTGACGAGAATTCGTTGTAAAAATTAATATCGAAGCTGATATGGGTTCCACTTATTAAAAATAAAGGTGTTCAGTGGAAGATCAGTCCGATTCGTCGATGCTGTGTGTCCCTCGTTGAATTTATTTCTTTTGTCCCCGTTTATTGCTAGACGCATTTAAGCCGCTTGCAATTGCGACTCCTTGCAATTAAACTTTAACTCGACTCCTCGTTATTTCCGGATAATGATGCCAATATCGTAGGCATATCCTTTTAGTTTCACGGTTTTTGAAAGGTCATGTCCCTGGTAATGGCACGTGTATTTTGCACATTCCTCTTCAGTAAAATATTAAAAAAAACAACATGCCAGTGCGGCATCTTATCTTTTTGTTATCAAATGTTTCGTCGATGGTGGGGTCTATATCCTCATTCTGCACAGATTGAATGAGTGTGGGCGATATTCCAAAATTAGGTATGGCTCTGTACGTCCCCTTATATGTTCGTATACGGTTTACAATAATTTTATAGGCTCTGGGTGTCAATTATGACGGTTTTTTTCCGTTTAACTGATCATGTTATTCTTGAACGGCTTTAGACATCCAGATCAAGCGGAATAGATTGTGCAGTTGATGTTGTGAAGACCTTATTTCGGTTGCACCTGGTGGTAAGGAATCTTCATAGGATACGAATGCTCCGTACCATTGGTTATCCCCGATTCATATATTACCTGGCCTGAAAATACCTTTAGTGTCAGTCAATATATGCCTACGGGTTAAACCCTACCCCTCAGAGAGAAACCATGAGCAACGACGTGCTCATAGTAGTATGAGTAATGACTACGATAACACTTCAAAGGAAGTTAACGCTTCTGTAGCGTTAATCGCGTTTGATAGGTAGCTTTCCAGCGAACGCACCTACTAATACCGGTTTTTCCTTATGGCGAAGGTCGAACGGTCTTGTTGTTTGTAGTGGGCGCTTAAGGTTTTTCACGTCCAGAGTACGGATAATTGCCTTATTGCAATGAATATGAATCGAACCTAGATGAGCTACTTCGATATATTCGGACAACAGTTTATCTAGGAATCTCAAGGGTAAATCAGGCCCCTTGAACAGTGGCGGATGAACCGAAAGGTTAAAGACAGCGCTCAGTGGATACTGATGGTCCCGTGTCCTAGGGGTATCTAATAAATTGGAACTGGCCCTGCAGGTTGGGGGTTGTGCTTTGGGTTAACTACCCACCCATGGAAAAATCCATTGTTAAGAAGCAACCAATAGCCTCGGAAAGGACTGATATTGTTGTTGACGACAATGCTAAACGAAAAAAAGACAACGACGTTCGTATCTGCACCTGGAATGTGAGAACATTAAACAGGAGAGGTGCAGGCGAACAACTAGCGGAAGCCCTAAACTGCTACAAAGCAGACATTACTGCCATCCATGAAATACGATGGGATGGGCCGGACAAAAAGAGGATGCAAAACTGTGATATCTACTATGGACCGTGTTGTAGTGAGAAGAAACAGCGACTATTCGGATGCGGATTTGTTATAAGTGCCAGACTTAGGCAAGAACTCTTATGTTTCCAAGACATTAGCGAACGCATTGTAACAATCCGCATCAAGGCCAACTTTTCCAACATAAGCCTTATATGCGCTCAGGCTCCGACGGAAGAAAAAGACGATATAACTAAGGATTGCTTCTACGAGCTCCTCGACAAAACCTATGAGCGACTACCAAAGTACGATGTTAAAATCGTGCTGGGAGATTTTAACGCAAAGGTAGGAAGAGAAGACATCTTTAGCAGTACTGTCGGAAAATATAGCCTACACGACAACACGTCTGGTAACGGACGACAACACGTCTGGTAACGGACTTAGGCTAATCGACTTCGTTACGGAACGAAATGCCACTATAGCCAGCACACGGTTTCCTCACCCCGATATCCATAAGGGGACATGGCGGTCTCCAGATCAACGAACAGTCATCCAAATTGATCACATTGCGATAGACAAGGGGCAGGCATCCAGTATTTTGGATGTCCGAACATTCCAAGGGGCTAACATCGACTCGGAGTACTACCTTGTTGCAGCCATGGTAAGAAAGTGGATATCCACCACGCCACAACAAACCAGAAATACTGTGAAAAAATTTAATGTTAAAAGACTGCAATCGCAAGATACCGCCAAGGCCCTCGCAACGCGTATCCCTTAACCTATCGATTCACACCATACCACCAGCATCTAATGCCGAAGAACAATGGCAACGATGCCAACAAGCCATTAGATCAGCCGCAACTAATCTGCTGGGTTTCACGCTGCCACCAGCAAGAAACCCCTGGTTTGATGAGGAATGCCCACAGATGCTCGCTGCCAAGAACGTGGCTAAGCTGCAGGTGAACACGGGAGCTGCCATTGAGCTCATTAGGCAAAGAAGAAGGGAAGAACACC
The DNA here is from genome assembly GCA_932526625.1 of Rhingia campestris. Taxonomy (NCBI): domain Eukaryota; kingdom Metazoa; phylum Arthropoda; class Insecta; order Diptera; family Syrphidae; genus Rhingia; species Rhingia campestris. Next base: position 12,394,813 of record OW052183.1, read on the forward strand.
GGCTTTTCAGAAAGAAGAAAAAAGAGCAAGAAAAGCGCGCGATCGAGGATATAGAGAGGTGCCACTACAGGAACGATGTTCGCAAGTTTTACCAAAGTGTAAAACGTCAAAGCCAAGGATACAAGGCTCGAACAGAATCCTGTCGAGATGAACAAGGACATAGTCGATGCTGAGGATATGGAAGAACCACTTCTGCAGACCTTCGGCGATGACGAACAACATTCTGCTGTCAAGCAGAACGATCCATTTAATATTGGCAACGTCAACGAAAACTGCCAACCACACGACCTAAGTGAAATGAGGATAGCAATATCTAAACTCAAGCTTAACAAGTCCGCCGGAAATGACGGCTTTCCCGCTGTGGTTTATAAAGCCGGTGGAGATTACTTGGTAAGTAACATCCACCAACTCATAAGCCAAATCTGGTCGGATGAAAGTATGCCTGAAGAATGGAACCTCAGCATCGTTTGCCCGATCCACAAAAAAGGAGACCCTCTGAACTGCGCCAACTACAGAGGCATAAGTCTGCTCAACATCGCCTACAAGATCCTATCTGCCGTAGTATGTGAACGCCTGAAACCATTTACCAACAACCTGATCGGCCCTTATCAGTGTGGTTTTAGGCCAGGAAAGTCCACAACCGATCAAATTTTCACACTTCGGCAGATCCTGGAAAAAACCCAAGAAGTCCAAATCGATACCCAATACCTATTTATCAATTTCAAAGCCGCATACGACAGCATTTATAGAGCCGAACTATGCAGAGCCATGTCTCGTCCGTTCTCGCAGCTCCATCAGGGTCGGAAACGACCTCACCGACACATTCGTTTCCAAAAAAGGACTTAGGCAAGACGATGCGCTGTCATGTGACTTCTTCAATTGGATACTTTAGAGGATTTTGCAAAACTCCGAGCCCATAATTGGTAAAAACCGCTGTTTCTTCGGGCTAAGGCAATTTAGTAGTAAAGCCCTCACTCGAACTACTAAGGAGGTCCTATAAAAGTCCCTGATCTTCCCAGTCCTGCTCTACGGCGCTGAAGCATGGACCGTATGAAAAGCGGATGAAGAAATCCTTGGTCGGTTCGAGAGAAAAATTCTTCGGTCCCGTTTGCGTTGACGGGCTTTGAAGACGAAGATTCAACCACGAACTATACTAGCTGTACAGCGACATACCCCTGGTCAAGAAACTCCATATTAAACGTTTAAGATGGCTAGGACATGTAGAACGAATGGACACCAATACTCCGGCTCGCAGAGTCTTCGATTCCCAGCCAGACGACGGACGCAGTAGAGGAAGACCTCGCCCTAAGTGGCGCGCACAAGTAGAAACCGACCTCAACCAACTTGGAGTGCGCAACTGGGGGCAGTTAGCTACGGACCGGGCAAATTGGAGAGGCATGTTTGTTGAGTAATACTAGTACGAAGTTTGCGAGCTACTTCGTTACTCACGGTAGCAATTCCTAGATCACTGTGAATATCACTATTCCTTGCATACCACGGGGCATTTACGATTGCTCTTAACGTTTTATTTTGGAATGTTTGCAGTATAGCAGCCCCAATGTTGTATACCGTATGCCCAAGATGGTTTTAGCAGTTGCTAATACAGAGGTAGTTTGTTCTATACGCTTAGGTAAGGTAAGAGCACACCGCGAATTCGCCAGCACACTTGGACCAGTTTTTGGTCCATTGTGATACCACGTGGATTTTGGCCATTCACGAGAAATAGCGTCAGTATCGGTCGAAATGACAGACCCTTTACTTAATGTTGACTTCCATTAAACCAGGATGTGTAGATCGTTTAATATTTATCCTCTCACCTTAATTGTAAAAAATATGTCCTTCTGATCAGTTCCAATTATTTCCAAACATTTATATCATTTCAGCTTAAACAAAAAATCCTCAATATCTCACATCCAAACCATTTTCCATTTGCAGCTAATTCCACCATACGAACCATTGGTATTTCCAATTCCCAATGATCTTTTCGATTCCATGCTTAGGATGATGCCAGACGAGTATCCTCCACCACAAGAAGACTGCCCAATCAAATCAATACGGATAACACCGGGTGTATCAATTGCGAACGGCATCAACGGTGCTGATCCGACATTAGTTGTTGTTCCAAAGAATTTCTGTGATCAAAAACTAAACAATAACAACAAAAACGCTTTCTTAACACTCAACAACCAAGCATCGAGCATTGAACACATTACCGGCGAAGATGACTACGTGGACTTTCCCGAGTCCATCAATGGTTTCGGCTGTAATGCCGAACCACCGCAAAGCAATGGCATTATGGCTGCACCAGCACCAGTCAATCACATTCTGCCAAGAATGACCAAAGAAATGGAATTCTCACCGTTCATATGTCGCAACAACCTGCTCGGTTGCAGTGATACAGAGTCCTTGGAATCGGACGTAGGTGACGATGATCCCAATGATCCCGAGTGGAAAGATGAACCCGAATGAAGGAGTTTACATAAATCGTTTGACGTTTCTTCGTCCTGTTCTCGTAATTATGTATTAATCCATTTTACTGTTTACTTCTCTTCCCTTTTACAATGATTTCTCCATTTCTTTTCAAATTTTGTTTATCCTCTCATGTGGAAGAAGCGACCGTGAGCTAGATCACGGTATATTCCACACAAGCACACACAAAAAAACATGTTTAACTTTATTTTTCTTTCCGTTTGTATTCGTTGATTTTGAATTTCTTTTTATTAAACAACCAAAACCCGTAAATTCTTGTAAATTAACGCATACACTCACAGAATAGATGGAAAATAAATTTTAACAAAAAAAAAAACCTTATAACGATATATCGTCTATTTTTGTAAAAAGCAAACAAAATTTTATATAGAAACCGCGGATTGTTGAAGTAAACGAAGAAAACAAGAGTACAGTCATAGAGATTTAGAAGAAGAGGTCTTGGATAGAATCAACAGCGGCTTTGTTTGGAAACTGCAATTGGTTAGGAGTGTAGAGTCTTCGCAGGCTGTCTAAGGTAGGAGATGGTAGAGGCGCTGGAAATGTGTTGAGGTCTTTGAGAAATTAAGTTTGTGTAGGTAGAACCAGCGAATGTCATTTTTTTTTAAATTCCCGAAATCGATTTGTGCTGGTTTAGTAATAAATTCAGGAGACCGACGCAATGTGCTGTCGGAAACCCAACAGAAAATGTCGTGATAGTTAAATAAATAGGTTGGTCCGAGTTCTTCTTAAGGAGATCTGAAAAATTCACTGCTTTCGATAAACAGAGACATGAGGAGAAAAGTCGCAAAGAATTAGATTGAGAAGTATTGCTCTACCACATATGAAGTAAAAGCTAAGCTTAGTTGTAACTGCTCTAGATTTGTGGGGTTTAAGGACACGCCATATGAAGTAAAAGCGAGGCTTACTGCTCTACTTTTGTGGGTTTTGAGGACCCATATGAAGTGAAAGCTAGGCTTAGTTGGTCACTGCTTCACATTTGTGATGTTAGGACACACTATACAAGTAGCAACTGGGTTAAGTTGGTTAAATTATATTCTTCATGCGTGAGTTTAAATATGTTCTTGAATTTGAACCAATTCTTTTGTTCTGGACGTGTAGTTGTTTCCACATTTATTGGGCACATAAGTAAGTGACCTATCTTACGAGTAGAACGCGTCTTTTATTGTGTCTATGAAATGTAACTTACTTACTTTCATTGAGGACCGACTTACGGTGAGCGGTATTAACTTCGACAACTGCATCCTTGTAGCTTAAACTACACAGCAATTCTATCTTTAGAAATCCATTTTCAGCCATACTTAGCCCTATTCCGACAGAATACTCAGTCTTTGGGTTATTCTACCTTTAGAAAGTTGTTCAAGGACTAAACCCAAAAGCCTAAATATTCTGTCGAACCATTGGCAACCACTCTACATAAGTTTAAGAAAATTTATGTTGGACTTTGCCCGTTGGCTGATACTCTCCCTAAACACTTTGGTTGAACTTAAACTCTCAAGTAATACTTCTTGCTAATCACAAATGTGTCGGTTTAAGTTGAAGTTAAGCGCCTAGGGAGAGTATTGGCAAATGGTATTCCGTCTTTGCACATTTCATTCCATAGGGCTGCGCTTTTCTAGTTGAACTTAGGCGTCTTGGGAGATTATCGGCAAACTGCCGTCAGTCTTTGCACACTAGTTTAACAAGACACTGTAAGCCCTGAAATTCATTTAATTCCTTGCAGCTGGTCTTTTACTAATTTTGAAAACAGAATCAGGAATCGCTGTACCGTCTCCTAGTTTTAAATGAGCAGTCGAACACATATGTTGGCAATTCTCAGATGTTCTCAGAAGAAGACTTTGGACTCTTTCCATCGTTTTTAACAAACTACGAAATAATACTCAGGAAATAAATGCAATTTGTGGAAACAAAACGAGTGCAAGGAGTATCAGTCTTACAAAATAGCAAATTCATTGTCCAGACACACTCCATTCAAATGGCGATGAGAACTTCTATTGGCAACTGACTGCCCATAACGAATCGCTTAATTGATAAAATTAGGCAACAATGACAACTGCTCCCAGTAAATCCGTGTCAATTTGGTTATTATTTCAAGAAATGCCTTGTGGACAGACGTGCTCCAGGGCAGTCTTCCAAAATGGTCAATTCATTGTGCAGGTACACTCTATTCCAATGGCAATGAGAACTTCTCTTGTTGACTGCCCATGACGAATTGCTTGATTGATAAAAACCAGATAACAAGGTCAACTCCGTCTTATTTAGTAAATAAGTGTCAATTTGGTCATTATATCAAGAAAAAGCAATCTGTAAGAGGTAACTCGATAGACGAATGAAATAAATAAAAAAAAAAAAAATGCCATCTGGGCAGTTGTGCAGTCTTTTAAAATAACAAATTCATTGTCCCGGTACACTCCATTTCAATGGCGATGAGAACTTCTCTTGTTGATATCCGTAACGAATCGCTTAAAAGATAAAAACAGACAACAAGGACAACTGTGCCTTATTCAGTAAATAAGTGCCAATTTGGTCATTACATCAAGAAATGCCATCTGGACAGTCGTGCTCCAGGGATATACTTCAAGAGGTTAAATTTTATACCAAGAAACGCTTCGAGAGCACATGATCAACATTTTTTCAAGAATTTCTTATTGACAGACATTCTTCGAAAGCATACACGATGTCACCCGTCAAGTCCTGTCGACCAAAAACGATGAGAAGCTCTATGAAATTAGTTTCAAGTACCCGGACTACACCAACCGAAAATGGGTCTATGCGCTTGCGTTCTACGTTCGCCGCTTCTGGTATGCGGAAGACTTACAGCGTAACATGCGCACTCACTCCGATTAGCCGCCATTTCATTGCGAAATAGGTGTTTAAGAAGGTTTACCCCGCAGCACATAGTTGATCGGATATGCCCGGCAAATGTGTCTACATCAAGACACCACAATCCTTGAAATTGAGTTCATTGCTTACCCCATGATCGTACCCTAGTTCCGGAAAAAAGTTTCCTGAAGTTCTATATCGTTTGCTTGTTGAACAAAAAATTAGCCACCTACTTTTATGTCGAGGCATTGAACACATGGACAACACAATCGTTTTCGTGCGACTTTTCCGAAATTCGGCTTAAAAATGAAACCCTACGAGGGATCCGTTTGGAAGAATTTTCGAAACTAAAGTCAGTTCCATTCGGAATTCAGTTTGCTTTCGAGGTATCCGTTGGGGATCTAAATAAGTCAAGCATACAATCGTGTTTGTTCGGAAGAAATTTTACGCACATGATCGTTGGTGTGTGATCATGCCCGATTTCGAACAAATCGGAGTAAATTTTCTTCCATATTGATACCTCGGTATCTTTCATAGTCGTTTTCTAAAATCATTTTCTCAATTGATGTCCCAACCTAAAGGTGTTATGTTAAAGTGAGACAGCATGGAATTCACATGCTGCTTTCAATTTTATCAATCAACTGAGAACAAAAGTCCATTAACTGCGTTTCATTGTTACTTTCTTTAAACCTGATGTACTAATTCTGATTAAATCGTTCGCAAAAGACTGTAAAATCTCTGGGCCACCTATTACAAGTGTCGATTAGCGATCGACAAATCAGCTGTCAAAGGTGTTTTCGTTATTGTCAATGTAGTCAGTATAGTATCTCTTGAAAGGACATATCTAACGCAAATGCAAAGTCGATACAAATATGTGGAATAATAATAATTCTCCTTTACTGTGTAAAAAATAAAAAAAATCTCGATAAAGTTACTAATACCGTCAACTATGGTTATTGCAAACAGCTTTGATAGCTGATTATGATATATAAAGACCTCTGTCGATTGGCTTATACAATATCAAAACCAAAATCCATCGGCAATTATCGATCGACACTTACAATAGGGCCTGGGTATAATAAATCACAGCTGCATATACAGTGCTCTTCACTTGATTAGACGCACCGATTTTTTTTTTACATAAACTTAATTTGTTTGTAAGTGTGTGTAGAAAGATCATTAAGTTCTGAATACAAAAACACAAACAAATGGTAGGTGAGAGGAAGTTAACGGTTATTTTTTCTCTTTCTTGCATATGCTCTAAGAAAAAGTGCAGTTTTTTGTTGTTCACCTGATAAGACGCACCTCTAAAATGAAACATAAACTTTTTAATTTACTTTTTTCTCTTTACTTTGTACAACCACCATGTTTTAAAATAACTTCAAAAATTCTATTTCTTAGTGAATCGTACAATTTTTTTTAAAAAATCCAGGGAAATCGTCTCCCAGGCTTGTTTTATTGCGTCAATTAGTTCTTCACGGGTCTCGTACTGCTTACCTCCTTCGTAAATTTTACGCGTAAGCCATCCCCAAACATTTTCAATAATATTGTGGTCAGGGGAATAAGGTGGCCACGGCAATAATTCCACATTTTCGTCGTCAAGAAAGCCTTTGACGACACGAGCGTTGTAAATTGGGGCATTGTCCTGTTGAAAAATCCACTGTAGAGGCCCGAACAGTTCTTTTATAGCAGGAAAGGCTGACTGCAACAGAGCTTTATATGAAACTCCCGTCATTCTGTTCGAAACGAAAACCAAATCGAACGCCCCATAGTACGAAATGGCGCCCCAAACCATTACTCCTCCTTGCCTCGAATGGTGACGTGGTAAAAACTGTTCTTCTTTTCGGAGATCATGGAAGTAGTAGTTATAACCATCAGGGCCATCCAAGTTAATTTTTTTTTTTTCATCAGAAAAAACACATTTTGCCAATTTCCCGCACTTCCATGTTTGGCATCCCACGTCATGTGAACGCGTGCGAATTCCAACCGCTGTTTTACGGCGTTTAGTGAGGGTTTTTTTTAATTTAAGGTGTTCAGCACTTAAAATAGCTCGCCGAACAGTTGATGTGCTGGCAGTAATCCCGTCTTTTCTTTTTCTTGTGGAAGGAGCTGAATTTGAAGTGGTTCTAAAAATTTGTTTTTAATCAGGAGGTGTTAAAGCTGTTTTTGCCCCTCCTTTATAATTTTAACCGTATGTGGCACTGTTTTTTAAATAATTTCTTACCACATGGTCGCTTCTTCCTATTTTTTGGCAATACTTCTCATGGAGAAGCTTTCGGAATTTAACGCTTCAATTTTGCCTTTTTCTTCCGCTGTTAACACTTTTTTTTTTTTTACCCATTTTGGATTAAAATCACTCTTCGCTGCTTAAAATTTCTAGCACTCAATTCCACTTAACAGATAAGGACCATCCCACGTAACATATCACGACCAATTAGCTAATTTAACGTGTGCGTCTAATCAGGTGAACAACAAAAAAACTGCACTTTTTCTTAGAGCATATGCAAGAAAGAGAAAAAATAACCGTTAACTTCCTCTCACCTACCATTTGCTTATGTTTTTGTATTCAGAACTTAATGATCTTTCTAATAAATGTAATTATTTCATTATTGCTACACATACTTACAAACAAATTAAGTTTATGTAAAAAAAAATCGGTGCGTCTAATCAAGTGAAGAGCACTGTACATGCGACAAAAGTAAATATCGTCATGACTGCGACGCAGACCTGTGTACCATGTGTACCTAAGTTTGCCTGCCACAAACACGATAAAGAACTACTCCTCTGAAAAATGAGAAGCTGATCGCTTTTAATAATAACCAAAGGGGAAGACTTCCATTATGATTGCGAAGCTGATCTGTGTTCCATGTGTACCTACTTTACCCATGCCACAAAGACTATGAATATCCACTCTACTCCACACTCTACGAACTACTCCTCTCGAAAAATTCGAATGTGATCGCGTTTGATAAAAACCAGAGGGGAAAACGGTCGAAATTGTGACGATCAGTCATAACTTTCATCATGTCATGACTTTGACACAGATATGTGTACCATATGTACCTACATTTCCCATGCCATAAACACGATGAATAACTACTCCTCTGGAAAAATACGAATGTGATCGCTTTTGATAATAACCAGAGGAAATTGAGACAATCAGTCTTAACATCCATCATGAGTGAGACGCAGACCCCATTTCCCATGCCAAAAAGATGATGACGAACTACTTCTCTCAAAAATTCGAATGTGATCGCTGATCGCTTTTGATAATAACCAGAGGGGAAGACGGTTGAAATTGAGACGATCAGTCTTAACATTCATCATGACTACGACGCAGACCTATGTCATATCTACATTTCCCATGCCAAAAAGATGATGACGAACTAGTTCTCTCAAAAATTCGAATGTGATCGTTGGTCGCTTTTGATAAAAACCAGAGGGGAAGACGGTTGAAATTGAGACGATCAGTCTTAACTTACATCATGAGTGAGACGCAGACCTATGTCATATATACATTTCCCATGCCAAAAAGATGATGACGAACTAATTCCCTCAAAAATTCGAATTCGGAAGACGATCGAAATTGACGATCTTTTGGTAATATTCCCTCAGAGACTCATGTTACGATAAATTCGACAAAGTAAAATTTAAATCGTTTAAAGTATCACGATCCTCGATTTTTAATACGAATGTCATTTGGCAGTCGTGTAGCTATCGTTTTCTGTTTTCAATTTCCTTAATAAGTGTGAAATTGTTTGGACTTTAGTATATGTTTTCGGTTTCGTTTGGCAACATTTTTTTTACGTTTTCATAATCGATCTTGGTCGTGACTGTCCTTTACACCTCTTGTTCGTTTCGAAATAAATAGGGCTTCTGATTTGCTGTATTCCGTTTTCCGACTCGTGTGTTATCTGCACACAGGACCCCCATCAACAATACGTACACTCTTCCTGTTTGTAAAAGCATTCTTTACATCAACAGACGTGATATCGCCCTCAGTTAATGTTTCCAAACTATGCCCCCAAATTGCTTATATTTAATCGTGAAACTTACGCTTGCTGCTTAGTGTTGAAACACTTTTTTTTTATTTTTAGTTTAGTTTCACTTAATTTTTTTTCATTTTCCATTCATCAAAAAACACAGTAAAAATATATAAAAGTGGTATAACAAATGAGAGCATAGCTTTCTGCTTATACTCGTACTTTTTATTTTAATTTCTATTCTAAGTGTTTATTTAAAAAAAAATCCTAGCTTGTAACAATTTTAATATTTTAATAAGAATCGAAGAAGGTTTTCATAAAATCTTTAAAAAAAACTGTATAAATCATAAAACATATTTTTAAACAAGTTAAATGTAAATAACAAATATAAACATAAATTAGCTTTACTTGTTGGTATAGTTACTTTTGTTTTTCATTATTTTTATATAGAGATTGTGGAAGCAATTGTATGTTTTTTTTTCTAGATTAACAATTTATTTTAGTTTAAACCACAAAAATTTGTGTTTTAACTTTTTTTTTTAAATTTTGTTTTATTGTAAATGTGTTTTCTTTTTCTCTAAAGTTGTAAGTAATCAAAAAACGAGTTGCTTAGCATTCAAAGGATATATAGAAATTTATATATAAAGGTATATTACATATATATATATAAAAAATAGATCACCCAAGCTTTCTTTTATATTTTTTTTATTACACACAGCTCAGCAAAGAAAAACAAAATTAATGAATCATGATTCATATTAAAATATATAAAAAATCTTTATCATTTTAGTTAGTTGTACACGCTGTAATATATGAATTTAAAGAACATACAATTTGATAACAAAAACAACAAAAAAAAACATTTTAAAATAGTTATTTAAATTCTAGTGATGCAGAATTATTTACATAAAACATGTGTTTGCGAAATATTTCAAGCAAACAAAAATACAAACAAACAAAACGTAACTTTTACAATTAGTATATACAACAGAAAAAAAAATATTTTAACTGTAAACAAATAATATTATGAATTTAAAATATTGGAAAAAATGAGTATATTTAACATAAAGCAGAAATAAATAAAAAAAACTATAAATGTAAAATGAAAATGGATTTTATTTTAAATAAGTTTATTGTGGATTCTGTTTGCAGCTTCTAAAGAGGACATTTGCATTTTACTACTTACTTACTTAAGTGGAGCTACACTCCGGGATGAACCTGGGTCTCAACCAACATGCCTCTCCAATTAGCCCGGTCCTTAGCTAACTGCCTCCAGTTGCGAACTCCAAGTTGGTTGAGGTCGGTTTCTACTTGTGCGCGCCACTTAAGGTGGGGTTTCCTCTCCTTAAGCTGGGAATCGAAGACTACGAGCCTGAGTATTGGTGTCCATTCGTTCTACATGTCCTAGCCATCTTACCCGTCCAATGCGGAGTTTTTTGACCAAGGGTATGTCTGTATAGTTCGTGGTTGAATCTTCGTCTATATAGCCCGTCAACGCAAACGGGATCGAAGAATTTTTCTCTCGAATCGACTAAGGATTTCTTCATCTTTGATACGGTCCATGCTTCAGCGCCGTAGAGGACGACTAGGATGATCAGGGGCTCTATTTCATAAAACGAAACGAACGGCAAGTAAACGATAAAGAAGTAAACGATAGTCACGATAAGTGCGATCGTGTAAAACGAAAAAGGGCGTAAGAAAAGTGTTGCCAAATGAAAACGAAAAAAAACATATATTTTTGAAGCGCAACCAACTTCAATCCTATTTAGGACTGTCAAAAATTGAATAACGTAAACAAAAAGTCGTGAAATCGGGAATATTTAAATTCTGTAAAAATGTTTTTTCATTGCGATTTATTTTTGGATAGTGATGATGATTCCGAAGAGGAGGAAGCATTAATCTCAAGGAGACGAATTAGGGATAACTCAGACCCAATGAGCATTCCCAATTCAGCGTAAGCAATCATTTACCCATACGTCCATACTTGATGTACTTATTACAATTTATTTTAGATTTAAAAAACTATTTCGAGTAAATAAAGAAGCGTTCGTTTATGTTCTGGGAAAGATTGATTCGCAACTTCCGAGTGCAAGATCAACATATATACCAAATGTGTTGAAATTGTGTGCGACTCTTCGATTTCTAGCAGAGGGTGGCTACCAAAGAGGAACCGGTCAAGAATTCCTTGTCGGTATGGTGCAACCAACTTTGTCGGCAACCATAACAAAAATTTTGTCAGTTATGGAGTGTTTTTTGTCCCGAACATATATCATTCCTCATGACGGATGATGAGATGTCTTCCAGCAAGCAATATTTTTATGAGAAGTTCCGCTTCCCAGGCATAATTGGATGTCTGGGGCTCTATTTCATAAAACGAAACGAACGGCAAGTAAACGATAAAGAAGCAAACGATAGTCACGATAAGTGCGATCGTGTAAAACGAAGAAGGCGTAAGAAAAGTGTTGCCAAATGAAAACGAAAAAAAAACATATATTTTTGAAGCGCAACCAACTTCAATCCTATTTAGGACTGTCAAAAATTGAATAACGTAAACAAAAAGTCGTGAAATCGGGAATAATTAAATTCTGTAAAAATGTTTTTTCATTGCGATTTATTTTTGGATAGTGATGATGATTCTTGGCTATTTGGCAAATAATTTTTGGCGAGATCTGGATTGAGTTCCATGAACGCAGTGAGCAAATCCATTTGCTTTGATTGTGTTGGTGGCCTATTAAATTTATAAATTATAAAAAAATGTCTATTTTCTATTTGTTTTTGCTTACATTTTAACAGCTGGGGACAATCACTAGCAGACAAAACAATACGAAAACGAAAGCTATACGACTGCCATATGTCAGTCGTAAGAAATAACGAGTATCGTAAAGCCTAGATCGATACTCGTTTTATGTAATCAAATTTCAACGAGAACGAAGTGATTTCAACGATATTCGTACGATACTCGTTTTATGTAATCGTATTTCAACGAGAACGAAGTGATTTCAACGATATTCGTTTTATAAAATATAGCCCCTGGAAATGTGTGGCCTATTAAATTTATAAATTATAAAAAAAATTTCTATTTTCTATTGGTTTTTGCTTACATTTTAACAGCTGAGGACAATCACTTGCAGACAAAACAATACGAAAACGAAAGCTATACGACTGCCAAATGTCAGTCGTAAGAAATAACGAGTATCGTAAAGCCTAGATCGATACTCGTTTTATGTAATCAAATTTCAACGAGAACGAAGTGATTTCAACGATATTCGATATAAGTAAGAATTTAAAAACGACAAAAATTGTGAAAAGTTATGCTAAATTGATTTTTTTATTTTTACTCTAAGTCTATTCTTCGAACTTTTTTAACATATTCAGTTAAAAATAACGTTACTTATTCGTGAATGGTAATGCCAGCGAGTTTCTGATACTCCCGGCATGCGTCGGTTTGCTATTTGTTTTAAAAGATTTGAACGTTTAGTTGATTTATAGAAAAAGCGCACTACAGTGTTTATATTGCCAAAAAAAAACGTTTAACTCAGGTATATTTTCTAGTGATCGAGATAACACCAAATTTAAAACATGTGCGTAGCAAGGAATAAAATTAGCCATTGTACATGCATCGAGGTACATATACATCAAGTACATCAAGTATATTAAAAATGTGTTTTGAGAGCTCTTCTGCATTTCGACTCTCACTCACGTCAAAAAAACCAAGAAACCTTTCCTCTATTCCTTCCTCCGATAAGTATCGCAATACGGCACTTAGTTGTTCCCTATGGCTCACGTCTGGTGTTTCATCGATCATAATGGACACAAATCGCGTTTCACTTATTTCAACTTTAATTTCATCTTTAATCACTGCAGCGATACTATGTATCAAATCGTTTTGTATGTCATTTGAAAGACCCGAAAAAACTCGATGTGCACTTGAACACTGTTCTAAATGGGAGTCTATTAATGTGTCATACTTAGATAAGTATAAAATTGTTTCAACATAATTACCACGATTAATAGAATCTTGCTTTTCGTTGTGACCCCTAAATGCTTGTTCCTGTTTGCCTAAAGGAACTACTGTATCTATAAAACGTTCCATTAATTTACGGTTTCTATCAACTTGTTTGTTGTGAGCTTCAAAGGAATTACCTAAGGAGGTTTCAATGCGATTAGTGCCGAATTCGTGCAAAGATAAACAGCTTCGAATTTGCTTTTCCGTTTTTACATGTTTATTTGCCGAATTAACCAAATTGTTTATGTCAGCGTAGCCCTTACGGCTCCAAACACTAGGGGAATTTGAAAAAAGAAGACAAGGAAAACAAAACATTTTGTTAAGCTTACAACTACCAGTCAACCAAGTATATTTTTGGTACATGGATGCATTAAAATGCGAAACAAAACCATCCTTGCGCTTATAATCTATTTTCATAGAAGGAGTAGAGCGCCCTAACTCTATAACTTTTTTTTTTAAAGAAAATTCAACTAACAAAAAGCATTTCCTTCCTCCAAAAGCAAATCTACCAAACCACAATTTACAGTTAATAATGCCATTATCTCCTAATAATTAGCTATTTGAAATTAGCTGAATTTAACTGAAAATACCACAATTTAAACTTTTCACACTTTTCTTTGTTTTTAATTTCTTTTTTATTGCACATCAATAATAACACTCAAAATTACTTTACGTTACGCATCGCAATCTGATTCATAAATGATTTTTTCCAACAGAAATAATCATAGATACACAAAATTCACCAATAAGTCGTTGAACATCGGGTTATTTTTTTGCATAAGACTTACTTACTTAAGTGGCGTTACAGTCCGGGATGAACCTGGGCCTCAACCAACATGCCTCTCCAATTAGCCAGGTCCTTAGCTAACTGCCTCCAGTTGCGCACTCCAAGTTGGTTGAGGTCGGTTTCTACTTGTGCGCGCCACTTAAGGCGAGGTCTCTACTGCGTCCGACCGACGTCTGGCTCGGAATCGAAGACTCTGCGAGCCGGAGTATTGGTGTCCATTCTTTCTACATGTCCTAGCCACCTTAAACGTCCAATGCGGACTTTTTTGACTAGGGGTATGTCGCTGTACAGCTCGTATAGTTCGTGGTTGAATCTTCGTCTCCATAGCCCGTCAACGCAAACGGGACCGAAGATTTTCCGAAGAATTTTACTCTCGAATCGACCAAGGATTTCTTCATCCGCTTTTCATACGGTCCATGCTTCAGCGCCGTAGAGCAGGACTGGGATGATCAGGGTCTTATATAGGATCTCCTTAGTAGCTGGAGTGAGGGCTTTATTACTTTATTGCTGGCAAGAGTAATTCTTCGTTTGATTTCTGACGAGATGTTGTTGTCAGAGTAAATAGCGGAGCCGAGGTAGACAAAGTCCCGTACTACCTCAAATTTATATTTGTCAATGGTGACGTTCTGTCCAATTCGTCGATGTTGTGTGTCCTTTCGTGTTGACAGCATATACTGTCTTACCCTCATTTCCTTCTCTATACTAGCAAACGTGGCTATGACATCACGTTGAGTCCTACCAATGATGTCAATATCGTCGGCGTATGCTAGTAGTTGCACCGATTTTTGGAGAATTGTGCCTCTGGTGTTGGCTCGGGAGTTTTGCACAATCCTCTCAAGAATCAAATTGAAGAAGTCACATGACAGCACATCGCCTTCCCTAAATCCTTTTTTGGTATCGAATGTGTCGGTAAGGTCGTTTCCGACCCTGATGGTGCAGCGAGAATTCTCCATCGTCATCCTACACAAACGGAAGAGTTTGGACGGATTTGGCTTATGAGTTGGTGGATGTTACTTACCAAGTCATCTCCGCCGGTTTTACAAACCACAGTGGAAAGGCCGCCATTTCCGGCGGGCTTGTTAATCTTGAGTTTAGATATTGCTATCCTTACTTCACTTAGGTCGGGTGGTAGGTAGTTTTCGCTGTCGTCTCCAACATTGAATTATTCGTTCTGCCTGACAGCGGGAGATTGTTCGTCATCGTCGTTTAACGGTCTGCAGAAGTGGTTCTTCCATATCTTCAGCATCGACATAGTATCAAATACGATATTTCCTTGTTCATCTCGACAGGATTCAGCTTGAGCCTTTTAACCCTGGTTTGATGTTTTGCACTTTGGTAAAACTTGCGAACATACTTAATTCCGGGTGTGGCACCTGTCTATATCCTCGATGGCACGATTTTCTTGCTCTTTTTTGTTTTTTTTTTTTTTTCTGAAAAGCCAGTGTCCTTGTCCTTTTGCTCATAAAAATCAATGGCATCTGTCGGGATTCTTCATCAAACCAAGGATTTTTTGCTAGTAGGCGCGAGAAACATAGCACAACAGTTCCGGCCGATTAGTATCCCTTACGGGATTGAGCGCTGCAGTTGGCCTTTCGGCTCATCCATCACCATCTCTGTTCAAGGGGATTGATACCTTGAGATTCCAAATAGACGAGATTCCAAATGAGATTCCAAATGTTCCTCGCAATCGAGGAATATTTAAGAGTGATTATGATCTACACACTACTCCGATGCTTAAACTCTCTGACAATAACTCTGAAAATGTGAAATGCCTGACCAGGCCCGAGCTAACACTGCTGGAACATAAGAAAAGAATAGTCTGTATGGGGATAGCCATTGATTGACCCAATCCATGTAATCCATGGATTTAAACGTGCGCTTTGTGGATCAGTTAAACAAACAAATGGATGTAGTCTCTCTTGATATGCATGCATCAAAGAAAAATCCGTAGGGAAGAGGATGAACTCTGATTATATTTGTCCGTATCTGGACTTTGCTTAAGCATTCTCACATTATTTATGAGCACAGACGAATTGGGCAAGAATAAATCCAAGAAAAGAAGATAAGACTATGAAAGAGGTGGTGGCATATGCTTAGAGGAATTAGAATCGTCAATTAGGTCTTCCGGACAGATGATATTCCATCCGCTGTTATTAATGAGGCATTCATTGACAAGCCCGGATTCACTGAGTCTTGCTTGTCAAAAAATATGTTTTCAGTGCTGATTCCTGAATCCTGACTGGTACCCTCATCGTACCAGTAGTTTGACGCTGTTGATTGGAGTTCCAGTTTTCGGGAACACTATGATCGTTCATTAATTTTATTTTCCTATCTCAAACAAGTTTCCTAACAAGACTGCTTTAAAAAATCGTGGATAACAACCAAACCACCAAAAATACACTCATGAAACTCGTCGCAGTCTTGAAACACAAAATGTCCATATAAGTTAGTAATGCAAGGAATTTTAATACATTCTCTTCACAATCTGTTTCGCTTCTAAAATATTTAACAAGATATTTTGTCGTTTGTCGAAGTTTTCTTTATCACAAAGTAAAACATTTTCACATTTTTAATGCACGAACTCTTCACCAGTCGCGTCTACTTCTTGCTCGAAAAGACCACATCTTTGGCACTATCAACCATATCGCCAAATATTTCCTTTAACTCAGCCAGACTAGTTGGGAAATTAATGATTTGTTCTACTTTCACCTCATCGCCGGGCTTCACGCCTTTAACAAAGTTATATGCAATAGCAACTCCTTTTCTTGTTTCGAGGAGACCCTGTTGGGCGAATTTCTCTGCCTCCTTGGGATAGCACAGCGAAGCAATACCACCGGCACCGATGCCAGTGTAGATGATTTTCTTAAAGAATCCACCACGAACGGCCAAGATGAGACCAGACACACCACCAATGGCGATAGCACCAACGCGTGGCATAGTGTTATCCGGTTGGTTGAGGTAATCAATTGTAGCTAGAGGAAAGCGAGTTAGTTTTCATCGAAAATTATTGAAAATAAATTCTGGCTTACATTGTGAGTGTGCCACTCCGGTTGCAATGAAATCTTCTACATGTTTCTTCTGTTCAACGACCAACTTATAGCCTGCAGTAACCTCGACACGTGCTGCGCGAATTCCACTTTCGATGGCTTCACGAGCCTTGGAGGGTTTGGCTGGGTGCCGAACTGGTTTTGGCCTAGGAAGATGACAACAATAATGAAATAAGTTTGTCCGAACTAACTTAAGATTACTTACTTGTTCAATGAATGCAATGGAGCATATAGTGGCAAGTCGGATGGTTTGCACTTGTAATGGGCCAGTTCATCTCCTGCTGGTGTTGGTTTTTGGACCTCGGCAGATGGTTTCACTGCCACAGCTGCCAACATTGTGGGTGCTCCTATTATAACGTTTCTAAACATGTTTTACTATGGAAAATGCAATGGAAAAGGTACTGAAGGATAAATTAGAAGTCTGGAAATAGTTGAAGAAGTAAATTTTGGCAAATAGTTATTTTTTATTAAAGAGAAAATGCGATATAATTTACCTAAACCGACTGACATTGCATAACGAGTGACAGTTCAAATGACAGCAACAAAAAAAAAGTTTGACTTTTCATTGTTGCATTCAGTTATATATAATTATTTAAGGGCGTTTCTCACCACTGAATTTTTTTTTAATAAGGGTATTCATGCAATGCCGGAAAAATGTTGTAAACGTGATAAAATTACGACGTGAGAAATGAACTGTCAAAATTTGTATCGGAGATATTTTTCAACAATATCGGAATTTTCTTACAGGAATTGGGTGCGTAAACTGAGATGGTAAACGTTGTAAACTTTTGAAATGCTATTTTGACATTTTATCAGTCACTTTCAGACATCAAACGTATGCGCTTACCTGAAAAATATTATCGATAACGGAAAAAGAACAACAGAAACAAAATTCTTTTACTAAATAAATTACTAAAATGAGTATGAATTGAGTGGGTTACTGCATTATTTAGTAGTGCAGTTTTAGGGTCGTTCATGAAACGACGTCGTAAAATTACAAACTTTCGCACGTAATAAAATTACTACGTTGCATGAATACCCTTTATTTATTAACTTAGGGCCCAGTTATAGCTATCATTGAAAAACATCATGGAAATTTCCTTTTACTTCTTGCGGTTTTTTTTATAAATTAAATCATTGGCGAGTTGGTGTCAAAACAAAGCTTATGAATTTTAGAACATGAATATCCAAACATATTTTAATTTTTAATTGTAGTTATTACAGAAAATCACTTTTTATTTTTCACTGATCATGATTTATTTTTGTGAAGTAATCGGCCCTATCATAGTATCCATGCGGAGAGTAATTTTCTACGCAACGCAAATCCAGTCGGAGACTGAATTTTGGTTCACAGTATCCGTGTTCCGAAGTTGCAACAACGCATTCATTTGACATCAGCAAAAATCAGCAACCTCTTTGGTGTCCTCTTGCTCTTGGTGAAATTCCGAACATCAACATCAATGCATCAACTCAACCAAGCACTCATATTGTTTGCTGATTGCTGCTTGTTTTTTAATTCGAATTTTGCTAAAACACCAGTTTTCAACAAGAAAACTTAAATAAAATTATTTTATTGCTTACATTTTGTGCACTTACAAATATTTCCGCGACGAATGGCCGTGTTCCGGATTTTAGATTTCAACTCCAAAATGCGGTGAGGCGATATGGAACGCAAAATCTTAATGAATGGCAGGGTAAATGTCAAATTATACCAACCCCTATTTTGCAATTTCGTTTTACCACATTTATAGATTTTTATTTACTTTTATCTATTCAGAATAATTATTTTTCAACCAAAAAGTAAGAAATAACCTAAATAAAGCCATAATAATGGGTAATGCTGCTGAAATCAAAAACATCTTCATGACAGTTCGACGCAGAATCAGCTTGTTTCGTCAGTTATATCCCCTAAAATGTCACGTGACTCAAATGGTCGATTGACCAATAAGAGCAGTGCACTGGCAAAGTTAACCTGGGGGGACATTCCGTAATATTGAAAACGATTATCACTCAGACGGTAGTCGAGACCTCATGAGCAATCGGTCAATAATCGTCTGTGATTTGACGATTATAGTTTAAAGTAAAGCAAATAAAGTGATATCGCCGACAGCAAAAACGACTATTGATCTTATGTGATGCAAGATGTACTTTCGAAATGCTGTCGTCAAACGATAATCACTTTACGGAATGAGGGCCCTGGTAAAACTGAAATCCGGAACGCACCCAATGTCGGAGACCATCGGGGCTGTCAAAAACAGATGCAAAAAATGCAACCCATCGCAATGAAACGTAGACTGCCGATGTGCGTTGCGCTTTGTCGGAGAAAAGTTCCAAACAACAGATCGGAACGATTACCATGAAGCAAAATTCTCCGATTTGTACAAAATCTTATCTAAATATTTCTTTCGGAACGGATACCATGATAGGGCCGAATGTTTGTCGTTGTACCGAAATGAAAAGGGATTTTCCTACGATTCCTATCAGCAGCTATGGAGGTAAAATTTCAATTCCATCATGTTTTGCGTTCCAATGAAGTTGTTTAACGATAGCTATAACTGACCGCTTACAACGATTATGTTAAAGAGAGCATAACGCAGTTATACGTAACGTCAATAAAACGAAGCTGCAAAGTGGGATCGCTTTGGACCTTCGCTTTACCAACGTTATGTCCAACTGCTTTGCGCACGCTTTGACATATTTATTTTCTCAGCAGTTTCAACTTCTGCTACAAAAATGGGGGAAATGATTAAAATCTTTGCTATAAATATCGTACTCCACAACCTTCTCAGAAAATAATCCAGAAAACAACAACAAATATGGCACTTTACAGCAACGTTACGTTAAGATTTTACGTTTTTCATTTTGAGGTGGAAACTCAACGCCAGGCAAAGCTAAATTGGGCTAGGTAACATTGATTTCATATGGTTGAACTAGGTGCGTCAGCCAACGCAACGCACCTAAGCGTGATTGTGTTTCAGCCATAAGGTTCTCAAATCGCTATATAAGATGATTTTTCTGTTGATAAAGTTGTTTTTGGTATTAAAATTTACGACTAACTGAACTGAAACTATTCTAATCCCAGGCCCTGTTATGTTATTGGCGATTTACCGAATTTCTGAGTATTTCGAAAATTCGATTCTTTGAGCTATCGTCAGATCATACATCACATAACGGGGTATAATTTAACCGAAGAATTGCTATCTGCCCTGACTACCAAACAGTATTTAATTCTGTTCATCCTGCTTCTCTTTCAGATATGATAAATCAGTATCTCAGATCTGTAGTAAATATTTGGATCGTGAATACAAATCTATGAGAAATTAGTTTACATATTTTCTATTATTGTTGCAATTTGAGATTTGAGAATTTAACTATGTGCCCGAAGCCTGGGTGCTGTGGTGTTCCTAATAACGATAATTGATAGCGCATTCATCGCAGAGCGCTCAGCAGCAATAAAGCGAGCCTTGCACCAATAATTATGGAGTTTTCTATCTCCCGATATGGCATGTTTTTTTTAATTTTCTGTCGTTTATTGTGATTATGCTCACCAATCACACACAATTTATTTATTCGGAATATTCACCGCATGTTATTTAATTATTTCGGGGCATAATAAATTACTCTGTGAAAAAGGCAACCCGAAATACATTTCGACAGATACCACTACGCCTGCTACCTTTTTCTACGATAACTACGTTTAACTACATTAACTACCTCAGTTGCTTAGCAGACGTAACAAATGTAGTTATTCAACAAAAGTGTCACTTCTGCCATCTCTGCGATGCAGCATCATATATTATCGGAACGTTCTTTGAGTCTGATAGATGGCCATATGCATTCAGAAACAATAATGTTTCAGGTGGAATGAATACAGTTTCCATTTCATGCTGATCTCACTTGTTATCCATTCTACATTTTTTGTACGACCCATCTGCATTAAGTTTGACATGTAGATTTTATGTAAGCCAAACAGAGAAGGGAAGATTGAACTGAGAATCCCATTCATATAGAACTCGCAGCATGGGCATGCATGTTTCACTTCCGAACCATTTCACTTTGGAAAATATCGCATCGCCTGATATATGCCTTCACCGATTGATGACACTAAACTATCGGTACCAGAGACATGAAAACATGAGCGTGTTGTTTTAACGACATTTAAGATCGTGTTCAAGCTATAAATTCAAAATTGACTTGATTCAAATGACGCTTATTTTTATGCAAATGAAAGCTTTGGGATGGATGTGCAGCCAGTCGCTTGGGGATCATACGCAATAGTAACAGTTAACCCGCAGACCATTGCCCAATAAAAGTCAGTGTACATAAGAATAGTGTCTCTCAATTTACTATTTTCATTTACTGATCTTCTGCTTAAAGGAAAATTATGGCGGAATCGAAAGTGATGAATGCATAAGAAAAGGGAATAAAAAATCCATTGGTAAAAGAAATTCATGTTGGAAAAATCTTGATTTCAATGATAAGGGTATTCATGCAACGTCGTAATTTTACTACGTGAGAAAGATTATAATTTTACGACGACTTTTCATGAACGACCCTAAAACTGCACCACGAAATAATGCGGTAACCCAATGAATTCAATCTCATTTTAGTAATTTATTTATTTATTGATTTTGTTCCTATTGTTCTCTTTCCGTTATCGATAATTTTTTTCAGTTTAGCGTATACGTTCGATGTGTGAAAATGACTGTTTAAATGTCAAAATAGCATTTCAAAAGTTTACAACGTTTACCATCTCAGTTTACGCACCCAATTCCTGTGAGAAAATTCCGATATTGTTGGAAAAGATTTCCCATACAAATTTTGACAGTTCATTTATCACGTCGTAATTTTATCACGTTTACAACGTTTACGACGACTTTCCAACGTTGCATGAATACCCCTAATAATTGTAAATAATTTTGCAAATGCAAATTATATTTAATCAGCCTTATTCATAAAAGAGTGTATAAAGTTAAACACTCCTTAAAATGCTTCTAAACGCAAAAACCATATTCATAAAATTTATACAACGTTGAATAGAGGCTGCACATCCTAAACGCGTCTGATGGTTGAATAGTGCCTGTATAAGGGTATATCATTTTTTTTGTTTTCTGTATACACAGACGGCTGAGTATCAGGGGTACCCAAGGTTCAATTGCAAGTTGAAAAAAAAAACATCCAGGGTATTTTAGTATTTTAGCAGTTGTGTTTCACTGTTTAATATATTCAAATGGTAATTCTTCTTTACCTACAGACTCAACATTGTAAATGATGTTATTGAGTCAACATACGTCATCAATATGTTATAAAAATGTAGAAAATAAAATTGTCACCATGATTTTCACAACCATAAAAATGATCCCTTGGTAACTCTGCCGAGCGTTTTGGTAATTTGACACAAACCCTGTATTACCTACTTTTATGGGTGGGGAAATAAGTTATGAATAAGAAATTGTGCGACCCTGAATAGATGCTGTATAAATACTTATGCACTGTCAGCCGTATTTATAAAAGCATTTTAGAGGTTGCCTAACTTTAGGCAACCTTTAAGTACTGCCTAGGTGCAAAATCGGTATTTATAATCGATTTTCACATTTAGGCAACGTTGCCTAAAGGCCGCCTAACTTAAGCGCGAACGAACCCTGCCTAAAGGCTGCCTAGAGGCTACCTAAGGAATTTTCATTTCATTTTCATTTTGACGTTTACGAGAATTTCAATCTGGAAATTTATTTTGAGATTTTGGGTGGTGGTTTGCAATAAAGTGAAAATATTTTAATAAGAATGGAATCAAGCTACATTTCACTTGTAAATGATTTAAGTGTAGTGAATATTATAAATTCATACATGCCAACTAGTAGGAGACCAAAAATATACAAAACGCTTACTCTGTGATGGGGGCTATGCCTGCTCCAACATTCTGTTCCCTCCACTGTTGAATCCTCAAACTAATTCCGAACAGCAATATAACATTGCCCATATAGCTCCATGTTCTTCCTTTAAGATATTTGTTTACAAATAACATATGCTGTCAAACCCAAAAAAAAAAGAAAATCGGATGTAAACAAAGTACAAGAATCTTAATTTCTTATACTAGATTTGTAAATACTACTACTTCTTTTGACATAAACTTTGCCTAGTTAGGCAGCAATGGAAAATCGATTTTAGATAAGAATTTAAGCAACGTTGCCTAGAGGCAACTTAAATATTTAGGCATGCCTAACTAGGCAACCTCTGAGACCCCGCCTAAGGAAATCTAATAAATACGGCTCTGTATAACCATACAACCGTTGAAATGTGTTTTAGTGAAATCTACTGAATAAGGGGGATTATGTGAATATGTATTATTGTGCTTTGTTGCTTGTTTTGTAATTATTTACAAATAAATTCCAAAGTGATCACAAATGAAAGAGGAAAACAAATAAGCTCTCATATGACACGATAATGCAAACAAACCCCAATAAAAAACGCTGTAAGTGTCGTCAAATATCCAGTATCTTCTTTGGTAACAAAATCGTCCCTAATCTGAAAGGTATTTCATAAATTCTATCAAGCCCGACTAAAGAAAACGCGATTGACAAAAGATTTTCAGATTGGTTCTTCAAATTTTTTATCATGATGTAGAATATAGTTAATATAGTGCACAAATCTGTCCATACTGTGAAGACTACCAGATAGATTTAAGAAATATCACTCAAATAAGCAAACAGCTTTGAAATAACAACGTTGCTTTGAAATCAATTGCTTTAATCGATAAAATTAGATAAACCATTCCATTCATAATATTTGCTTGAATTACCATAACATCCTCTGAATGCATCCACTTTGGGAGATACAACAACTTCCCCTCAAATCTGACAGTCATCTGTCTGATTCACTTTATCCAAAAAAAAGAAAGAAATTCTCATTAGTTTTTCGGTAGTGCTATAATTCTATTTAATAAATTAATAAAATAAAACAGTGGAAACCATATCGAATTAGTAAAATGTCAACTACACAAACCAATAAAGAGGACACCGCAAACAGTGATGATGAATTTCACGACGCCGTATCGAAAACAAATGCCGATATTGTAGACGAGATAATTGGCAAACAAAGTGAACTCACGTTGGAGGATGGTGCCGACCACAACAGTAGTACTGAAGATGATAATAAAAAGTCTGCCGTTGATATATTCTCCGATTGCCACGATGACCTCATCGACGAGGAACACCTTAGGGAACTGGAAAAGGACCTAACCGACGAACAAAAGAAAATAAACAAAGAAGAAGCCGACAAATTGAAGCAGGAGAGTAACGAACTCTTCAAAAAGGAACAATACACAGAGTCTGTGGAGATGTATACATCTGCTCTAAAACTCTGTCCTCTAGAATATACCAAAGAAAGAGCTGTATTCTATGCGAATCGGGCTGCAGCAAAAATCAAGTTGGATTCGAAGAATGCAGCAATCGATGACTGTAGTAAGGCACTGGAACTTAATCCAGAGTATGTTCGTGCTGCGTTACGGTAAATATTTGAACAAATCATTGGCTGTACTGAGATGTGATAAATTTTTTCATATTTTTTTAGGAGAGCAAAGCTCTATGAAGAAACTGAAAAGTTAGATGAAGCTCTGGAGGATTTCAAAAAAGTCGCTGAACTGGATGTAGGCAATAGAGAAGCACATGAGGCTCTAGTCCGATTACCTCCTATGATTGAGGAGCGCAATGAAAAGCTTAAGACAGAAATGCTTGGCAAACTGAAGGATTTGGGAAATATGATCCTGAAACCGTTTGGCTTGTCGACAAATAATTTTGAAATGCGGCAGGATCCGTCGTCTGGGTCGTACTCCTTCAACTTTAATCAAAATAAATAGTGATATTCAAATGAACAAATACGTAAACTTATATTTAATTCTATTTGTTTGCGTTTTTCGTTTTTCCAGACAATTGAAAAATAAATACGCGGGTTCTAATTATTTGTAAAATAATAAATGTAATATAAGATTGATTTTCTAAACCAACAAAATGGATATTTATTCAGAATCGCGAATGATGTTTTGATTGTTTCGGTGCTGGTTGTTGTGCTTCTTTTACATGTCCCGATGGCAGTCAAATATACAGAACTGCATTGTTTTGAATTTAATTCTTAAACGATCTTTTGAATTGATGATGAGATGGAATGCAACTGGGTATTTCGTTTGAGTACTTGTTATTTAAATATCGGCAAAAAATGTAAGACAGGAAAAATAAGAGAGTTCAATTCTTAAGCCCCAAGCATTATAAAGACTCGTTTCACAACGGGTGAAACTTAAAGTTCACCAATTTCATTATGGTCCATCTGTTAGGAGGTGTGCTGTCAAACCTTCGCCGAAATTCTCTTTGGACACAAAGAACGGACTCCAGCGAATGATAGCGGTGCACTACCCAAATGTGGGTTTCTTTATCCCACTTATTAATTTTTTATTAAATGTAAATAACGATCTACAAATTGAAACAAAAATGGAGTTGATAACCTTTTCAGAAAAATAGTTATTTAGCCTTAGGATTCATCAGCCACCCTGTATTATTGGTCAACCATTAAAGAAAATGATGGTTGGGTGTTGTAGAACGAGGGTAGACTCTGATTGGCGTTAACTTGGCAATGCCCAGTGTTGCAACTTTGACTACACATCAAATGTGCTTATCTTTACCTCCAAGTGGTAACCATCGGATACTGGTCTCATCCAACCGGATTTGACTTGCTAAACGATAAGTGCGAGTGTTGATAACACGACGAAAAACAGCAACACAATAAACACCCTGGTGAGAATGGCACGGATGAATACCCGGCCTGCTGTCCCAGGCGAACCTAGATGAGCTGCTCTGACATATTCGGACAACAGGTTGTCTAGGAATTTCAAGGGTTAGTCAGGCCCCTTGAACAGAGATGGTGGCGGATGAACCGAAAGGCCAACGGCAGCGCTCAATCCCGTAGTGGATACTGATGGCCCCGTGTCCTAGGGGTATCTAATAAATTGGAACTGGCCCTCCAGGTTGGGGGTTGTGCTTTGGGTTAACTACCCACCCACAGAAAAAAAACATGGTTACGAAGTAACCAATAGCCTCGGAAAGGACTGATTTTATTGTTGACGACCCTGCTAAACGAAAAAAGGACAACGACGTTCGTATCTGCACCTGGAATGTGAGAACATTAAACAGGAGAGGTGCAGGCGAACTGCTACAAAGCAGACATTACTGCCATCCAGGAAATACGATGGGATGGGCCGGGCAAAAAGAGGATGAAAAACTGTGACATATACTACGGACCGTGTTATAGTGAGCAGAAACAGCGACTATTCGGATGCGGATTTGTTATAAGTGCCAGACTTAGGCAAGAAGTCTTATGTTTCCAAGACATTAGCGAACGCATAGTAACAATCCGCATCAAGGCCAAATTCGCCAACATAAGCCTTATATGCGCTCACGCTCCGACGGAAGAAAAAGATGATATAGCTAAGGATTGCTTCTACGAGCTCCTCGACAAAACCTATGAGCGACTACCGAAGTACGATGTTAAAATCGTGCTGGGAGATTTTAACGCAAAGGTAGGAAGAGAAGACATCTTTAGAAGTATTGTCGGAAAACATAGCCTACACGACAACACGTCTGGTAACGGACTTAGGCTAATTGATTTCGCTACGGAACGAAATGCCACTATAGCCAGCACACGGTTTCCTCACCTCGATATCCATAAGGGGACATGGCGGTCTCCAGATCAACGAACGGTCAACCAAATTGATCACATTGCGATAGATAAGAGGCACGCATCCAGTATTTTGGATGTCCGAACATTCCGAGGAGCTAACATCGACTCGGATCACTACCTTGTAGCAGCCAAGGTAAGAATGCGGATATCCACCACGCCACAACAATCCAGAAATACTGTGAAAAAATTTAATGTCGGAAGACTGCAATCGCAAGAGACCGCCAAGACCTTCGAACAACGCGTATCCCTTAACCTCTCGATCAACACCATACCACCAGCATCGAATGGCGAAGAGCAATGGCAACGATGCCAACAGGCCATTAGATCAGCCGCAACTGATGTGCTAGGTTTCTCACGCCCACCAGCAAGAAACCCCTGGTTTGATGAGGAATGCCGACAGATGCTCGCAGCCAAGAACGAGGCCTACAAGGCTAAGCTGCAGGTGAAGACGAGAGCTGCCATTGAGCTCTATAGGCAAAGAAGAAGGGAAGAACATCGGCTTTTCAGCAAGAAGAAAAAAGAGCAAGAAAAGCGCGCGATCGAGGATATAGAGAGGTGCCACTCCAGGAACGATGTTCGCAAGTTTTACCAAAGTGTAAAACGTCAAAGCCAAGGATACAAGGCTCGAACAGAATCCTGTCGAGATGAACAAGGAAATATTGTAGTTGAGACACAGTCGATGCTGAGGATATGGAAGAACCACTTCTGCAGACTGTTAAACGGCGATGACGAACAACATTCCGCTGTCAGGCAGAACGAACCATTCAATATTGGCAACGACAGCGAAAACTGCCAACCACCCGACCTGAGTGAAGTGAGGATAGCAATATCTAAACTCAAGCTTAATAAGGCTGCCGGAAATGACGGCCTTCCCGCTGAGCTCTATAAGGCCGGCGGAGATGACTTGGTAAGTAACATCCACCAACTCATAAGCCAAATCTGGTCGGATGAAAATATGCCTGAAGAATGGAACCTCAGCATCGTTTGCCCGATCCACAAAAAAGGAGACCCTCTGAACTGCGCCAACTACAGAGGCATAAGTCTCCTCAACATCGCCTACAAGATCCTATCTGCCGTAATATGTGAACGCCTGAAACCGTTTACCAACAACCTGATTGGCCCTTATCAGTGTGGTTTTAGGCCAGGAAAGTCCACAACCGATCAAATTTTCACACTTCGGCAGATCCTGGAAAAAACTCAAGGAGTCCAAATCGATACCCACCACCTATTCATCGATTTCAAAGCCGCATATGACAGCATTTATAGAGACGAACTGTACAGAGCCATGTCTAGTTTTGGTATACCGCCCAAACTCGTCCGTTTGTGTAGGATGACGATAGAGAATTCTCGCTGCTCCATCAGGGTCGGAAACGACCTCACCTACACATTCGATACCAAAAAAGGATTTAGGCAAGGCGATGCGCTGTCATGTGACTTCTTTAATCTGATTCTTGAGAGAATTGTGCAAAACTCCAAAGCCAACACCAGAGGCACAATTTTCCAAAAGTCGGTGCAACTACTAGCATACGCTGACGATATTGACATCATTGGTAGGACTCAACGTGATGTCATAGCCACGTTTGCTAGTATAGAGAAGGAAGCGGCGAAAATGGGTTTAGCAGTAAATGAGGGTAAGACTAAGTATATGCTGTCATCACGAAAGGACTCACAACATCGACGAATTGGACAGAACGTCACCATTGACAGATATAACTTTGAGGTAGTACGGGACTTTGTCTACCTCGGCTCCGCTATTAGCTCTGACAACAACATCTCGTCAGAAATTAAACGAAGAATTACTCTTGCCAACCGCTGTTTCTTCGGGCTAAGAAGGCAATTTAGTAGTAAAGCCCTCACTCGAACTACTAAGGAGACCCTATATAAGACCCTGATCATCCCAGTCCTGCTCTACGGCGCTGAAGCATGGACCGTATCAAAAGCGGATGAAGAAATCCTTGGTAGATTCGAGAGGAAAATTCTTCGAAAAATCTTCGGTCCCGTTTGCGTTGACGGGCTATGGAGACGAAGATTCAACCAAGAACTATACGAGCTGTACAGCGACATGCCCCTGGTCAAAAAACTCCGCATTGGACGTTTAAGATGGCTAGGACATGTAGAACGAATGGACACCAATACTCCGGCTCGCAGAGTCTTCGATTCCCAGCCAGACGTCGGACGCAGTAGAGGAAGACCTCGCCTTAAGTGGCGCGCACAAGTGGAAACCGACCTCAACCAACTTGGAGTGCGCAACTGGAGGCAGTTAGCTAAGGACCGGGCTAATTGGAGAGGCATGTTGGTTGAGGCCCAGGTTCATTCCGGACTGTAGCGCCACTTAAGTAAGTAAGCATTAAAGAAAATATTCAATAATGCCGTTTAGGGATGGCATATTCCCTGATAGTTGGAAGCAATAACAAATTACTTTTATAATACAAATCGAGTGTGAGTTTAGCACGCATGTTGGTTGAGGCCCAGGTTTATCCCGGACTGTAGCGCCACTTAAATTAAAAGTTCACACGCGGTAGAAGTTAAGCTGTACCTACTCTGCTTAATTTCTCTCCCTCAGTTCCACCTCCATGGTGTTTAACAGATAAGTTGATCTGACCTATTG
This sequence comes from Rhingia campestris, assembly GCA_932526625.1. Taxonomy (NCBI): domain Eukaryota; kingdom Metazoa; phylum Arthropoda; class Insecta; order Diptera; family Syrphidae; genus Rhingia; species Rhingia campestris. The sequence goes on from OW052183.1 coordinate 12,424,277, forward strand.
ACAATTAATTGACTTATTTGGTAAAAATGTGTTTTGATTAATTTTCAACCTTGTTCTACCGCACAAACTCGGTTGAAGAATTTCAACTATTTCTTACCCCGAAACTCAGTTCCCACGCCTACGAAACCGGTTTTATAAAAGTTGAACTCATCTCATTCTCTTACAATAACTAATAACACGTGGTGGTCCCAAGAGTTCCCATATCTAAGCACTAACAGCGACCGACGCTGCTTGGTCAGACGACAATCGATATTTTGTTTGATCTTTTTTTCGTTACACTTTTTCGTTTCATTAAATCGAATTCACAACATTCACATTCACGTCCCAAAAGAAGTTTCACTTCAAAAAATCATACACATATCGCCTTTAGTCCCTTCTTCAAGATCTCGCAAGTTTGAAGATATTCTCTTTTCATTGTAATTATAATCCAATGCTCCACCTTTCGGGAAGACTCCCAAATATCGATAAAACCGTCAAACATTCAAAAAGCAATCAAATCTGAATACGTCATCTGCGGTCATCCGACCACATAAAAATTTTCATCTTCATCTTGCAGCCTTTCTCGTCCAATCTGCCTTTTCAAAGTACCGAAATTTGTACCGCGAATAAAAAATACTGTCCTTCTTGAAGGCAACACTCCAATTCCAAAAATACATCTTCATTATCACTAATCACATACACATCTAAAACTCAATCAAATCTATACCTGTTTGGATTCAAGCTTACATTACAAACTCCAGTCGTCAGACAAACACCTTCGCTTAAACATATTAGGTCTGTTCCCGTACAAAATAATATTTACTGATTCTTACTGATTTTTACTTAAAACCGTTCCCGTACGCAAGTTTTACATGAAAATAATTTACCGCAGTAAAAATCAGTAAGAATCAGTAAATATTATTTTGTACGGGAACATACCTATTTATGACACCAAACTCACCTGTCATTTCAACATTCAGAGGGAAATAACCATTTTGGCCACCTACATGTTATAGTCCATACCAAATCAGTTGGCCAACGGTCGATTGCGCAGAGAGAGGATTTAAGAGAACTTTAAGATATTTTAAAATCAATTATAAGAGACCTGCGCAGTAGAATGGCCAACTGATTTGGTACGGACTATAGGTACCAAATGTCGCATCCATATAATATGTATGTAGCAACTTTCGTTTGATTCCATACAACAAACAAGAAACCATCCCTTACGAACATACGTATTGTCTGAGATGCAAGTCCACACATCCGTTCATTACACACGATCAAACAGCTACAACACCAGCCGTCCAAAAATAAGTTTCACTTCAAACAAATCTAGTAAACCAGCATCAAGCGATCACGATCACGATCACGCGGGGAACCGGATAAAAACACAGTCATCGTGATGTTTTTATGTTTCATAAAATCCAATTAAATCATTCCCGATTATCACTCAGACGGTAGTCAAGACCTCATTAACAATCGCTCAATAATCGTCTGTGATTTGATGAGTATTGTTTTATGAAGCCATTGTTGAAGCTATATTTGTCAAATTGGCTGTCATTTATTCAGTCTGTTTTACCAAAAACCCAATCTACATAGACGGACAACACGTGCGTCGCTCACATGGCCTTTCGCAGACCACAACTTGACAAATTTTGCTTTGTAACTTGAGCCTGCAACTGTACAAACTGATCCCTATTTTCTTCTAAACATCATCTTTACCGATGAGGCCCATTTCTGAGTGAATGGGTACATCAACAAACAAAATTGTGGAATTTGGGATGATACGAACCCACATAATATTTAAGAGCGATGGATGCATCCCGAAAAAGTCAATGTTTGGTGTGGCTTTTGGACTAGCGGAGTTATCGGTCCTTATTTGGACAGGTCATCACCTTCAACGGCGAGCGCTATAGGTCGATGAAAACCAACTTTTTTTGGCCTAAATTTGATGATATGGACCACAACGACATGTGGTTTCAACAGAACGGCGCTACGTGCCACACAGATCATGCCTGAGAGGATAGTCCATAAATCGATGTAACTACTAGCATACTCCGACGATATTGACATCATTGGTCGGACTTTACGTGATGTCATAGCGCCGTTTGCTAGTATAGAAAAAGAAGCGGCAAAAAGGGGTTTAGCAGTAAATTAGGGTTAGACTAAGTATATGTTGTCAACACGAAAGGACACACAACATTGACGAATTGGACAGAACGTCATCATTAACAGATATAACTTTGAGGTAGTACGGGACTCTACCTCGGTTCCGCTATCAACTCTGACAACAACATCTCGTCAGAAATTAAACCAATGAGATCCTAGACATTGATCATCTTAGTCCTGCTCTACATTGTTAAAGCATAGACCGTATGAAAAGTGGATAAAGAAATCCTTTGTCGATTTGAGAGAAAAATTCTTCGAAGAATCTTCGGTCCCGTTTGCGTTGGAGTCGAAAATTTAACCCTAGAGAAAAAAACTCCGATTTGAACGTTTAAGACTGCTAGGACATGTAGAAAGAATGGATATCTTCGATTCCCAGCCAGACGGCGGACGCAGTACAGGAAGACCTCGCCTTAAGTGGCACTCACAAATAGAAACCGACCTCAACCAACTTGTAGTGCGTAAATGGAGGCAGTTAGATAAGGACCGGGCTAGTTGCAGAGGCATGTTGGTTGAGGTCCAGGTTAATTCCATGTTCATATTTTTAAATCGATGTAAGTTATCTAAACAACCAAAGTATGATCGACCTTGCTAGGGAGTTTTGGTCAATGTCTATCGTCCTTAACAACATTACCGCCGTGATGTCGACAAGGTGTATTACTTGAAGTCTTATTTACAAGGTTAACCGGAACGTTTGTTGCAACATCTACCTAGTGAAGCTGGGAATAATGCATTTTATCAAGGAATCAGCGAATGGTCTGAATCATGCTTTTATGCTTTTTTCCCGAATTTGGAGTTGCAAGTTGTTTCCTGGGACGCGGCATTGTTTTAAGTGCTCTTGCAGAAGTCTCCAGGTTTCAGTCAGCTACTTTGGGAAGAAAAAGATGGAAACAATGCCGATCTACCAACATTCAAACAATTCATGGTGTTTCTTAAGATACCGGTTTCGCACTCTTGGGTGAGTGGCCTATTGTTTAGTGATTTTGACTTCTAAGCGCGGGGTTGCTGTTTCTATTCCCGAATTCGACAACACCTAAGCTTCTTTTTAATGACCCACCTCTTGCGAAAGTCTGACAAACATCCAATATTAACTCTGTCATGAGAAGCTTCTCAAATTTTCCGTTCGAATTCGGCGTTAAACAGAAGGTTCCCTTCTCTGTGACAAAAAATAATAACTACGCATTGAAAAATGAAGGGAGTGGCTAGGTTTGAGGTCCGTCAATGCCAGATATTTCATTTGCAGTCTTGGCTATAAGAGCGAATCAGCTTTCAATCAGAGGCAAGATCTAACGCAGAGGTGTCAAAGTATTTCAATTTGATGACGATAAAATCGTTCACATCTTATGTTAATAACCGATGTGAAAATAATATGCTGGCGTAAAGGTTAAACTGATTGTCGGGAAAAAGATAAATGACTTGAAGTCAGGGTGGTGAGTTCTTTGTAGGTCAATCTTTCATTCGCCAGTAATTTCTTTCTAAACTGGAAACCTTTCGTTTTATCTAACATCGTTGCTAAACGGATTTCACGGACGCTGATGCTATTGACAACATCAGATTTAAAAAAATAAAATTTACAAGGTTGGCAAAATTAAATGATTCTTTAAAATCAATGACCCACTTTGAGCAAAACAACCAGCAGGCATTCTATACTTACATAACAGCATTATTACCTTCACCCCAAATTTCTTTTACACTTGGTATATTCACCTGTAATCCATGATTCCATGCTTTAACTATTTTCGTGTTTCCCTTTTCAATTTATCGATTATTTTCGTATTTTGTCTTGAACGAATGTAAGGCAAAGGCGAATAATCGACAAGGAAACCTTACAAATTACAATCGTAAAGCCTTACACCATTGGTACGTTCGAAATACGAATTTTATTAAATTTAGAGGTGTCCACAGTTAGTTGTGCCTTAGGCATTGAACGGATCGGTCTACGAGTTACAAATAATTTTTTTTAATTGTATAGCTTATTGACGTTCAAACCTTATACTTCTAAGTTTAAGAAATAAAACATGTAAATGTTTTGTACAGACTAAACACTATTAAAATGAAAGGCAAGCCCAAAAAGGGATTTTCGCATGGGCTTGCCAGTGGCAAATCATCATTAAACGCACCATCCGGAAATACCTCTAAGCAGAAATCAAAAGTGTGTACTATAAAGGACTTCAAGGAACCAACACCAACAAAACCAAATGTCGTAGAAGATGACGATACCGATCTGAATTCGGGCTTCGGAGATTATCTGCGATCACCAGAGGGTAAGTCTAAACCTTTTTTGAAGTTTTGAAACTGTCAGGTGGACCAATATGCACTGATTGATGTAAAATATGAAAGCATTTTGTTTATTTGTTGTTTTTGGTTCAAGTTTAATTATTTATCTAATTCCAACGCTAAGTTTGGTCTAATAAATTAGCTCGTTTAAGTCTTTAAGGACGCAGACTTCAGAGTCATTCAGAACCTCAGAACTAATGAATGTCTTTGAGAAACATAACTATCAGATCGTCTCCTTCGGGCTTCTCAATCATCGCTCCTAAATGAGCAAGTAAAAATATGTTAAAAATTTTAGAAAACAAAACAAATTCAGTATTTCCTGGCTACACAAAAATACATCAAAGGAGTACTTGAAGGTGCCTTTAGTTTTGTCGAAATTGCATCGCTTTCTAAGACAAATGATCGTTTTTATAGTGCCTGCCTACACGTTCATTGGAATGACAGGGATCTCTAACGAGATGAAGATTTTATGTGAGTCAAAAAGCGAAGGAAAGATTGCACAGAGAATCCATTCCAAACTAAGGGCCCAGTTATAGCTATCATTGAAAATGCTGTACTGTATTTTGTATTACACATATATATTTCAAGTAGATCTATATTCATACTACTACAGTAATGAACTTATGTAATTATTTACCGCTGCACAACTTGTGAAGAAACCTGAAATAAAGACAGTTGATTGTAAGCTTTTCATCGGTTAGGTTCTTTTTATTTCAAGTCTCTCTTACAGACCAAATGCTAATTGGAAATTATCTTTTACATCTCTCTTTGTTTTCAAATTGAATCATTTTTTTTAACGTTTATTTATTCACAATTTCTTTAATACTTATTAATAGCCTAAATATTCTTAAAGACTAGACATTTTTAACTTTTGCCAAAGTAAAAGACCATTATGGTTCGTATTACATGATATATAATTTGTTTGTTTAATTCAATTTTTATATTTTTTGTGAATTTTTGTATTATTGTTATGTACTAAATTTTTTTTTGAAAATAGGAAAATGTGAGTCAAAACCTATTAGAAGACAGTCGCAACTTTTTTTTTTATATACAACTAAAACTTACAAGACTAACTTAACCTATCTAAACCTATCTAGGCCCTGTCATGTGATCTCTATTCCATTGACTAACAAGTCATCGTTAGATCAGGGATCACATGTCAGGGCCTAGTTTTACATAACCTTAGTATCGGCTTCAGCCCAGTCTAGCCACCATTATTGATCTCTATTTAACCTGTTAGTGTTACTTTTATCGCGTTCAGGAAGCTAATGCAGTATCTAATTTGATCAGTATTCCCGTCCCCCGACTCAAAAGACTCGTAAAGGATCCTTTTATCTGTTGCTCTCCTTGCAGCATGGTATATTATTGGAACGTTCGTTGAATCCGATAGGTAGCCATATGCATCCAGAAACAGAAATATTTCTGGCGGAATGTTTCCTCTTTCCAAGGCATTTCTGAAATACCCAGAATTCGGATGGAACAATCCAGAGATTAATTCGTTTTCGCTAATACTTGCCGAACGAACAAAGTGATTCCTTACAAGATCTAGAATGACATTGTCAATTCTGGACACACCGGAAGCATCCAGAAGTCTTTTGTTTGAGACGTAATGCTATAATCGGAATATGCACTCCTATACATCTGTGTGCAGGCTCTGAGACATTTGCGCTCGAACACTCGAAGATTTTCCATATACGATAGGTTAATGTTCCACCACACTGGACTCGCATAAGTCAAAATTGGACGAACGAAGGCTTGGTAACAAATGATCTTCACATCGGATCTAAGATAATTGGAATAAAATAGGCTTTTTAGCGACATGAATGCCGCTCTTGCCTTGTCTAATTGAATATTTATGTGGTCATTGTAATACAGAAACTTGTCCAAATGAACACCTCGACTCGATCCGAAGACCATTTGAACTCGTTATTTTGAGATTTCTCCAGTTGCGTCTCAAATCTGAATTCAGCTCTTATTGGGGTGCGGAACAGTATGGTTTCACATTTCGTGTAGTTTATTTTAAGCTTCCATTCGGGGCAGGAAGCTTGGAACCCATCAAACTTGCTTTGAAGTTGGATTTGAATGTCTTCAATTTTTGAGCCGCTTGCATACAGTGTAGCGTCGTCGGCAAATGCTATTGAATTAACGAGTTCCTTAAGTATATCAAAAATGTAGATATTGAAGAGTTGTGGAGCAGTAGCTCTGTCTTGTAGTAGACCATTATGGACATTAAAAACTTCAGCTGTCGAGTATTCTCTATCTGTTATGACAAATTTCTTTCCGTATAGCATGGATGCTATCATCTTTGTATGATGAGATGGAATATCATATCGAATAAGTTTATAAATTAACCCGTCAATCCAAACCGTGTCAAAGGCTTTTTCGATATCCACTAGTCAGGCAGATGTACATCTTTTGGCGTTGAGATTCCAATTAACATCCGAAATCAGTTTTGTAATAGCATGCACTGCCGAGTGATTTCTTTTGAACCCAAATTGACTCCGCGGAATAATCTCCTTTTCATTACAAACGAACAAAATAGACTTACTAATAACTACCTCAAAAATCTTCCCGATATTAGGCAGGAGACTTATAGGCCTATAGTTAGAAGGATCAAAAGGATCCTTCTTTTACTTAATGATTGGAAACACCTTTGATATCCAGCAACTAGGGAAGTAGTAGTTATTTAGTAGATTGTTAAAGATAACGCAGTATTGCCGTATAATATCAATTGGAATATGCTTAAGCACGATGTTTGGGGTGTTATCCAAACCACTTGACCTTTTAGTATTTAGTTTCCTAAATATGTCAATCAAGTCGTCGAGGGTCGTGAAGTAATTGTAAGTCTGTTCATCTGTCAGTTCGTCAGCTTTTAACCACTCAGAAAATGTCAATAATGTAGGGATCTCGCTATTGTGAAATCTCCACATTTCATCTCTTACTTCGACCGATTTGAAGCTGGGAAGTTCCCTGGCGTGAACCGCCTCAAAATGAGAATCATTGGCAAGTTGGTGTTAAAACAAAGCTTATGAATTTTAAAACAAGACAGTGCCGGCGTTAAGGAAATTTGGAATAAGAAGAAAGGAGATACCGGTCATTGAGAAGTTTTCGTGTTTCGAGTTATTTCATATGCTGACGATTTATCAGCGTTTCCCTGACCTTGGAAAGAAGGGACGTAAGTGCAATTGGTCGGTAGTTGGAGAGAGAAGAAGATTCGCCTTTTTTGGTACAGGCTGGACAAATGCTGTTTTTCATCTACTCGGAAAGAGTCCTGATGAGTAGGATAGATAGAAAAGCTTACGCAGTGGATTTGCTATAGCGTAGAAAAACACCTCTTCAGAATAAGGGGGGATATACCATCTGGACCAGCGGATTTGTGAATGTCAAGATCAAATAAAACTCTTGCAACTGTACGAGTACGAAAGTGAATTTGACCCTTAGAATAGTCTACGTTCTCAAGTACCGGAGGAGACTGGGCACATACTGGCAAGCAATTGGCTTTGCAAGCAAGCAGATTGGCTTTGTCTAAAGAGCTGGCAGCTGGAATGTCATTGTGAATGAGCGTCGAAACTGATAATGAGGCCAAATTTTTAATATTTTTAACAAATGACGAAAAGTTTTTACTACCTCTGGGACATTGTGGAATTTTTTGCCTCAACTTTTGGTCAATTCTGTTTCCTGATTATGTTTATTTGAACCTTTAGAATTTTATTGGTCAAGTCGAGAAGATGATATCGGCCAAATGGGCGCCGTCATATTGATTGCCATATGGGACAATCACGGGACTTCAAAAAACCAAACAAAAAAAGTCTGAAACGGTTAAATCGGGCGATCTTGCAGTCCAGTGAAAATCGCCAAAACGAGAGATATGGCGACCCGGGAACGCCGCCTTCAGAATATCGGTTGTGGCTCGCGCAGTATGTGCTGATGCTCCGTCCTGTTGGAACCACATGTCCTCCAGTTCTAATTTGTCCAATTTCGGCAAAAAATACTCGGTTAACATGGCCCTATAATGCGCACGGTTCACTGTTGTCGTTTGACCAGCGGCATTCTCGAAAAAAATGGCCCGATAACTCCTCCAGCGTGAACAGCGCACCATGCAGTAATTTTGAGCGGGTGTAATGGCTCCTCGTGCATTACTCGTGGATTTTCGGTGCCTCAGAAGGGATAGTTTTGCTTGTTCACATACCCGCTGAGGTGGAAATGAGCCTCATCGCTAATTATGATTTTGGTCGAAAAATCGTCCTCTAGATTGAGGATGGCTTGGGCGTATGTTACACGCGTATTACAACGGGCACTCCGGGGCCGGCCACACTTGGCAACGTCTCGTGTGGTCTCATACTCTTCAAGGTTGGTGGCCAAACGGCGCAGTGTTTGCGCAGTCGGTGTCGGGCGGACGGGGAATCGGCGACGGAATTCGGTCTGCGCCAACTCTACAGACGAATTGTTACGCAAAAAAATAGACACGATTATTCCGCGTTCTTGGGGAGTGTATCGCTTCATGGTTTGTTTACTTGTATTCTACATCTGTCTAGTCCACAAATGTCAAAACAGATTTGACATTGGCGGCCATTTGCAAAAATAAAAGCATCTTCCAATATGGTGATCTCTTTTGGCCCACCTTGTACTACGTTGAAAAAAAATTATCGACTTCCAAAGCTGTCAAAAAGCATTCGATGTTCGCCTGCCACCAGTTGAATCTTGTAAGCTGAAGGTCGTTATTGTTGAACTGACCTGAATAAAATTAAATATGATAGTACAGCTGTCACTTGTCAGAATTAACCATTACCTACCTAAGGCAGAGATTAGTGAAGTAAAGTAAATACCTTAAGTGTTGTACCTAAGTGTTGTAGTATTGACAAAAAGTTTTTTTTTCACTTGAAGGGTTTTTTCTCAAAATAGAAAATTTAACATTTTTTGAGGTTAGCTTTTAATATATTTTTCTCTTTAGTACATTTATATTATTATAAATAGTTTTGAGTTGTTTTTATTACAAAAATTTGTAGACTTAAATAAATAATCAAACTTACTTCCTCGAAAGGTCAACAAAAAACGAAGAAAAACAACTCGAATGCTTAAAAAATGATTTCCTAAGATCCTATATTTTTATTATCGCCTATAGTATTCGAATTAATTTTATAACTAATAAGAATTCCATATTAAATTTGCTTTCTATTACAGCGGTCGAAATGATGAAACTTTTTGTTGTAGCAAATACTGTTGTCATGATTTTAACTATGGCTTGGCCCAGTATGAAGGAGATTTATAAAATGATCGAAGAATGGTGGTTCTAGGAAAATCTTTAAAACTAATACTCTGAGGATTTAGCAAACAATATATATATAATTCCAATCATGGTTGGACCATTTATGCAAGGAATGCTCCTAATGGGAGTAATCTATTGGTATTCTAAAGGAATGCTTAACATGATCAACGAATATTATCGCAGTGAATTCCAAAAACAAATCGAATCCAGCCCAGCCGATCAAAGAATACGTGGACAAGAAGAAGAGATTGGAGCTCTGTTCAAAAGAGCTAGTGAAGAAAAAGAGTCAGCGTTAAATGATAACATTTTGGAAAGTGACATTTGTCCAATCAATCATTCGACTAATTTATGTTTTAACGAAACCGAACTAAACCGTTTCTTGGAGCTTATCCTTTCAGTTTGTTTTAGTAAACATAAATTTGATATTCTTAGCGGTAAAGTAGAAAATAAATCTAAAGAATGTCAAACAACATCATATGATGTTTTACAGACATGACATGACGTTATAATATTCGAAATCATTTAATTTAAATAAATTAACACGGGGTAGTTAAAATTAAAAGCTTAAGGGAGTAGATTTTAAGTTTGTGATTTCATAATTGATAAGAAAAATCCAAATAAATGTAGTGGCAGTTTAAACATACATATTCCAATAAAAATAGTTGTCTTAGTTATAATTTAAAAAAATATGTACTTGATATACTAATGAAATATACAATTGTGACTTTAAATTTGTTTTTTTTTTTTAAAAGGAATGGTTTTATTTAAATGGGTGAGATGTCAGCTTAACGCGTAAATGCGGTTCATCTCCCGACTTCAGAGACACTCGTAAGCATTATCGAAAACTTTCTAAGAGCAAAAGAGTATACCTTCTATGGTTGCTTGTCTTGATACAGAAGGAGCCTTTAATAATGTCAAAGCGGACGCAATCACTAATGAACTTTCAGATTTGAATGTCGATGATTCGTTGGGAGTAAGAAAACATCAGCTACTTACGGGCAGAAGTAAAGGGTGTTTTTTTAGAGGTATAGAACTTCGAATTGAACTTCAATTTGGCTTTATTGGAAGGATAATTTTATGCCATTAATGTTTAAATATGATTTCGGGCATCTGGCGCCGCGGCTAGTTCGAATAAAGCCAAGTCTATAGGTCCAATTTTCAACGAATTTTTCGAGCATTTGGGGCCTGACATAACGCCACGAATGTTGGCTCCCAAGTCCCCTAACGTTTCTGGTTTGTTGGCGTAGACGATCGACTTCACATATCCCCAAAGAAAATAATCCAATTGTGTCAAATCAGACGATCTTGGTTGCCAATTGGCAGGTCCATTCCGCGAAGTTATGCGTTCATCGAATGTTTCCTTCAATAAATCGATTGTGGCGTGCGCTGTGTCGCATGTAGCTTCGTCTTGTTGGAACCACATCTCATCCACATTCATGCCATCCAATTCGGGAACAAAATAGTCGGTTATCACCGGAGACACCGGTCTCCATTAACGGTAACTGACTCTCCAGCATCATTTCGGAAAAAGTATGGCCCAATGACTCCACCAGCCCATAGAGCACACCAAACAGTCAGTTTTTGTGGATGTAATGGCGTCTCAAGGGTCTCATGTGATTCTCTTCACTCCAAATGCGGCATTTTTGCTTGCTGTCGTAGCCATTCAACCAAAATTGAGCCTCATCAATGAACAAAATTTTGCTATTAAATTCAGCATCGAGATCGATCTCGTTTTATCGTGACCCTACGGTCGTGTAAAAATTTCAAAATCTGAAAAATTTTGATGAAAAATGAAAATTTTATTGTGACGCTAGGGTCGTGTAAAAATTTCAAAATCTGAAAAACTTTGATGAAAAATGAAAATTTATTGTGACCCTAGGGTCGTGTAAATATTTCAAAATCTGAAAAATTTTAATGAAAAATGAAAATTTTATTGTGACGCTAGGGTCGTGTAAAAACTTCAAAATCTGAAAAATTTTGATGAAAAATGAAAATTTATCGTGACCCTAGGGTCGTGTAAAAATTTCAAAATCTGAAAAACTTTGATGAAAAATGAAAATTTATTGTGACTCTAGGGTCGTGTATACCATACACCAAAATCACGAAGCATTGCATGATCTCGCGGCTTTAATTCTTGCACAAGCTGGATCTTGTAAGGTCGAAAGCCAAGATCTTTCCGCAAAATCTTCCATAAAGTTGATGGACAAAGCTCCAATTGCTGTGCACGGTGGCGAATCGATTCATTCGGGTCCTCTTCACCACTTTGCTCTACAGCGGCAATTGTTTCTTCGGTGCGCACTGTTCGACGTCTCTGCAGATGCGTATTATCACATAGAGTGAATGTAGTGCGAAACGATCCATGGTTAACCGAATTAATTGCTCTGATGGACGATTATGTCGACCATAAAATGGACGGAGGTTGCGGTTAACTTTGCGAACTGAACCATTATTTTCGAAATAAATTTGCACGATTTGCAAGCGTTGTTCATTTGTCAACGTGTTCATGATGAAATGCCAAACCAAACTGAACATAAATGGCATTAGAGTTGCCCGATTTGACCACAAAATATCAGTTTTATCTTTATTTGAAAAACTAAACCTCTAAAAAACCCTTTGTCAACGTAGATCTGTAAGCTGTGACACCCCACATTCTGGAATCTGGTGGTCAATGAGGTACTGGAAAGGACAGGCTGCAAAGTGGTTGCTAATGCAGAAGATGTGACAATTGCTGTATCGGGGAAGTTCCTTAATACCATTACCGAGCTGTTACAAAATGGCCTCTCTGCACTCTCCAAACGTTCAGCCAGATGTAGACTCGGCGCGAACCTTAAAAACCGAATTGGTCCTTTTTGACTGATAAGAAGAGAGTTCATCTTTAAAGCAGAGACGTACATGTGGGTCATCTTCAGAAAGCGGTTATATGTTTAACTTGCCGTTGAGTTGATTTGTAATTCTGCATATTCGGCCCTATCGAGGTATCCGTCAGAGCAGAAAATTCTCCGATTTTGTACGATTTGGAGGTTTTTTGCTTCGAGGTATTCTTCCGAAAAGCTGTTCGGAATATTTCTCCGACATTTTGTAACGCGTTGCGTTGAAGTGCGTTCAGGTGCATTTTTCCGATTTCCTCCGACACAAATTCTTCGCGGAATTTATTTACGAATTGTAGTGAAGTGAAGCCGTTGCATTTGTGTAGTATTTTTTTCCGATGACACATACCTCTAATAGAATTTAAACTTCCGACGAAGTGTGCGTTTCGGATTATGTTTTACCGCTCCGGCCATAATACTTACTTAAGTGTCGCTATACTTCAGAATGAACCTCAACCAACATGCCTCTCCAATTGGCCCCGTCCCTACCTAACTACCTCAGGTTGCGCACTTCAAGTTGGTTGAGGTCGGTTTCTACTTATGCGCACCACTAAAGGCGAGGTCTTCCGAGGTCCGACGTCAGGCTGGGAATCGAAGACTCTGCGAGCCGGAATATTGGTGTCCATTCGTTCTACAGGCCCTAGCCATCTTAAACGTCCAATGCGGAGTTTTTTGACCAAGGGTATGTCGCTGTACAGCTCGTATAGTTCGTGGTTGAATCTTCGTCTCCGATGATTTTTCGAAGAATTTTTCTCTCGAATCGACCAAGGATTTCTTCATCAAAGATTGTGCCTTTGATGTTGGCTCGGGAGTTTTGCACAACCCTCTCAAGAATGATGTAAAATAAGTCACATGACAGTACATCGCCTTGCCTTAATCCATTTTGAATATCGATTGTGTCGATAAGGTCGTTTCCGACCCTGATGGTTCAGCGGACGGATGACGAGTTTGGGCGGTATACCAAAACCAGACATGGGTCTGTATAGTTCGTCTCGATAAATGCTGTCACATGCGGCTTTGAAATCGATGAATATGTAGTGGGTATCGATTTGGACTTCTTGGGTTTTTCCAGGATCTGCCGAAGTGTGAAAATTTGATCGGTTGTGGACTTTCCTGACCTACAACCATACTGATATAGAACGAACTCGATCTTGTTGTTAATCGGTTTTAGTTCAAAGGGATCCACAAACAAAGGGTTTTGTGGATCGGGCAAACGATGCTGAGGTTCCATTCTTCAGACATACATTCATCCGACCAAATTTTGCTAATGAGTTTGTGAATGTTACTTACAAAGTCATCTTCGCCGGCTTTATAAAGCTCGATGGGAAGGTCGTCATTTCCGGGAGCTTGTTACGCTTAAGTTTAGATATTTCTATCCTCACTTCACTAAGGTCTGGACGTCGCCAATATTGAATGGATCGTTCTGCCTGACAGCAGTAGGTTGTTCGTCGTCACCGTTTAACAGTCGCAGAAGTAGTTCTTTCATATCCTCAGCATCGACTGTTTCTCAACTATGATCTTCCACTTTTAATCTCGAAAGGATTCTATTCGCCCATTGTATCGGCTTTGACGTTGTACAACACATTATTCCTGGAGTGAGCCCCCTCTTGGAAAAAATTTAATTGCAAAATATGAGCATAGTTTGATAAATATTTAGCCTTTCAGTAAGATTTTGCGTTCCCCAACACCATACCTCACAAATGTACCTATTTTGTTTTTATCGCAAGCGCGACCCAGGGCCTAGTTATATTTCACAACAATTCATGTGCTTTGTACTTCTGGCACGATAGCGGGACCTATCTGCCAAATCAGAAGGCCTAAATTAAAATAAGCTTTTCATGATAGTTGTTACTTCTCGGATGATTTGACATATCATCGCGAAGCGGGACCAGTTAACAACTTTTTGGTGTTGCTATGACTAGAAATCGAACTGAGCTGGTCTGCTGTCACCCATAGATCAGGATTAGGAAATCGTATACCTTTAAAAATCATCATCCCATTATATATTTTGGTTGCCGCCCTTACTATACCGACCTACGATTCTTCACGGAGTGTGGTGGAATGTATCTCTTCATCAGTGATACAGAATTCGCCCATGTCTGCAATGTCTTTCCAAAATTGCCTAAAATTTCACATATTTTGGAAAGATAAAGGGTGAACCTATTCTCTATTTCTATCATAAACTCTTTATGGAGTGTCTACTTCACATACACGCACCCATCTATAATAATCCTGCCCTTCCTCCTTTCTGATTGACAAATAAAACCACCCGTGTGACAAAATATCAACAGAGTTCTGTAATAACTGATATAACCTTGAAACCCTGTGTTTCCGCAAGCCACTTTATTATTATCCACTTGATGAGTATTTTTTATTGCTTAATAGCCGTTGCATAAATATTTGTATTTTATATTCCGTCAAATAATTCGCCGGCCCTTATCATTGTTCTACGATACCGACTATACGAAAATGACTGATTTCGAGGAGACCTTGGAAGAAGATTTAGGAGAGGTCATTACATTGAAGCCGGAACCAGTTGGGGTTAAGGGGATATTTAACATTAAGCTTACCAAAAAGACATAAAATGTTTTTTTTTTTTGCAGAAATATTTAGGGGAGCGTAATAACCTTGGCGAACGACATGGAAATGGATGGGCTATACTTCCCAATGGAGACCAATATGATGGAGAATATCGAAGGGGAATACGTCACGGAAAGGGCTTATACGTGTTTAAAGATGGATCTCGATATTTTGGGAATTATCGTTGTGGTAAGGAATTATAATTTGATTTTAAGACAAGCCTGAAGAAAAATAAGCATCACCCCAAGCTCCTCACTATAAGCGTTGGTTCCTAAATGAGAGTGGTCATCTCAAATCCTTTTAATTTTACTTTAAAGTAAACTTAACCATTCATAGAGAGGTATTTCCGAATAAGAACAATTGCTGGCATTTAATTATGTAAATGAGTGACAGTTTACAGGCCACTGATTAACTAAGCACACAAAAGTAGGGGGCACAACAAGGCCCCTTATTACGTAAAGTGATTATCGTTTGACGATAACATTTCGAAGGTACATCTTGCATCACGTAAGATCAATAATCGTTGTTGGTGTGGGCGATATCACTTTATTTGCTTCACTTACGACAGCAATCATCAAATCACAGACGATTATTCAGTGACTGCTCATGAGGTCTCGACTACCGTCTGAGTGATAATCGTTTTCAAAATACGGAATGATCCCCCAGGCTCTGTATATTGGTGTATTTTTATATCCCATGATATCGACGGTTATAGAAGAAAAGATCGCCCTTCTTATCTATATTCTGATAGAGATTGCAGTTCTGTCAGAAATCTGTCTTATAAATGAGAAGCCTTTGGCATTAAGGACTGCTATCCTGGAGATGTTTTTTTGAGATTAATTATCGACTAACTATGTACCTAAGACAATAATCCACCGTAGAGTTGTATGGCCACTTACGGAGTTATTTTTTGTTTAGTTGCACCTTTGTCCACTATATTCTGGTATCCATCTCCATTGTGAGGTTAGGTTAGAACGGTTTCCAGCAATTCGTCAGCACACCTAGACCATTGTGATGCCACGTGGATCTTTGCATTCCCCTTGTTGCCTGTAAGAAAAAAAAAACAATTTGCGCTATTAATGAAACGGAGGAGACTTCTCGCTTCCGTTTTTGTCAAATCGATGATGAAGCTTCCTTTTGGTTTAATTGGGCCGGACAGTTACAAAAATATTTATATGTTGTCCAAGCAGTGCTTCAACTCCTCCTGGAGCATAGGGCACCAAGAAGATCCTTCCATCTATCCCCATTCGCCGCAACTTAGCTGTGACCACGATTGAATACCTTGGGAAGCAGCTTCTTTTAAGACAGATGACCCTCAAGTTGTTCTTGGTCTCACAACGCGTCTATTACCCTGAGGATTCCATTCAAAGGATTGTATCGCTATATTGACAGTCGATAGGTTTTCTCAGAGTATGGCATATCCAACGCCACTTCCGATGCATGATGTCGGCATCCAATTTTTTCTGTCCGATCCTATTCCATAATTCATAGTTCGATATGGTTTGCGGACACCGGACATTCAGAATGAACCGCAGACAACGGTTAACGAAGGCTTGCAGCCTGCTAGAGATGTTGCAGATCATTTCCATATTTCTGAACCATATAACAGCACAGATTTAACGTTCTCAACTTTGTGCGTAGCGATATTTAGTTGGAGTTCCTCATAGGAGAATGGATTCCAAATGCACTACGGGCTTCCGTTCCGTCATCGAGTGCTATTAAACTACTTACTTACTTATGTGGTTCTACAGTCCGGGATGAACTTGGGCCTCAACCAACATGCTTCTCCAATTATTCCGGTCCTTAGCTTCCAAGTTGGTTGATGTCGGTTTCTACCTATGCGCGCCACTTAAGGCGAGGTCTTCCTCTACTGCGTCCGACGTCTGGCTGGGAATCGAAGACTCTGCGAGCCGGAGTATTGGTATCCATTTGTTCTACATGTCCTAGCCATCTTAAACGTCCAACGCGGATTTTTTTGACCAGGGGTATGTTGCTGTACAGCTCGTATAGTTTGTGTTTGAATCTTCGTCTCCATAGCCCGTCAATGCAAATGGGACCGAAGATTTTTTCTCTCGAATCGGTCCATGCTTCAGCGCCGTAGAGCAGGACTGGATGATCAGGATCTCATTTGTAGTTCGAGTGAGGGCTTTACTACTAAATTGCCTTCTTAGCCCGAAGAAACAGCGATTGGTAAGAGTAATTCTTAGTTTGATTTCTGACGAGATGTTGTTGTCAGAGTTATAAGCGGAGCCGAGACAAAGTCCCGTACTACCTCAAAGTTATATCTGTCAATGGTGACGTTCTGTCCAATTCGTCAATGTTGTGTGTCCTATCGTGTTGACAGCATATACTTAGTCTTACCCTCATTTACTGCTGAACCCTTCTTTGCCGCTTTCTTTTCTATATATTCTCTATGACATCACGAGTCCTACCAATAACGTCAATATCGTCGGCCTATGCTAGTAGTTGCAGCGATTTTTGGAAAATTGTGCATGTGGTGTTGGCTCAGGAGTTTTGCACAATCCACCCAAGAATGATGTTGAAAAGCCACATGACAGTGCTTTGTCTTGCCTAAATCCTTTTTTGGTATCAAATGTCTTTGTGAGATCGTTTCAAATCGTTTTTTCCTGGATCTGCCGAAGTGTGAAAATTTGATCGGTTGTGGACTTTCCTGGCCTAAATGGCCGATCAGGTTGTTGGTAAATATTTAGGAGGCTTATGCCTCTGTAGTTGGCGCAGTTCAGAGGGTCTCCTTTTTTGTGGATCGGGCAAACGATGCTGAGGTTCATTCGTCAGGCATGCTTTCAACCGACCAGATTTGGCTTATGAGTTGATGGATGTTACTTACCAAGTAATTTTCTCCAGCTTTATAAAGCTCAGCGGGAAGGCCGTTATTTCCGGCGGCCTTATTAAGCTTGAGTTTAGATATTGCTATGCTCACCCCACTTAGGTCGGTTGGTTGGCAGTTTTCGCTGTCTTCTCTGCCTATAGAGCTCAATAGCAGCTCTCGTCTTCACCTGCGCTTAGCCTTGTAGTCCTCGTTCTTGGCTGCTAGCATCTGTGGGCATTCCTCATCAAACCAAGGTTTCTTGCTAATGACCGCTAGAAACTTAGCACATCACTTACGGCTGATCTAATGGCTTGTGGGCGTCGTTGCCATTGTTCTTTGGCATTATATGCTGGTGGTATGGTGTGAATCGAGAGGTTAGGGGATACGCGTTGCGCGAAGGCCTTGGCGGTGTCTTGCGATTGCAGTCTTTCGACATGAAATTTTTTCACAGTATTTCTGGTTTGTTGTAGCGTGGTGGATATCCGCATCCTTACCTTGGCTGCAACAAGGTTGTGGTCCAAGTCCATGTTGGCCCTTCGGAATGTTCGGACATCCAAAATACTGGATGCCTGCCTCTTGTCTATCGCAATGTGATCAATGTCCCCTTATGGATATTGAGGTGAGAAAACCGTAGACTAGCTATAGTTCCGTAGCGAAGTCAATTAGGCTAAGTCCGTTACCAGACTTGTTGTCGTGTAGGGTATATTTTTCGACAATTCTGCTAAAGATGTCTTCTCTTCCTACCTTTGCGTTAAAATCTCCCAGCACAATTTAACCATTGTACTTCGGTAGTCGCTCATAGGTTTTTTCAAGGAGCCCGTAGCAGCAATCCTTTGTTATATCATCTTTTTACTCCGTCGGTGCGTGAGCGCATATAAGGATTATGTTGGCGAATTTGGCCTTGATGCGGATTGCTACAATGTTTTTCATCCTCTTTTTACCCTGCCAATCCCATCGTATTTCTTGGATGGCAGTAATGTCTGCTTTGTAGCAGTTTATGGCTTCCGCTAGTTATTCGCCTGCACCTCTTCTGTTTAATGTTCTCACATTCTAGGTTTGGTTGGAACTGCTCAGATAATTAAACTGCGTGACCTCCTTTATGGGTCCCTGCCTTAGAATAACTTGTTGTGCGCTTTAGCCCGTTGGCATTATTTTTGTCTTGTTTGCGTTGATCCTTAAGCCAGTCACTTCCCCATGTAGTTGCAGCGTATGACATACTGGATTAAATCCAGCCGTGTTGTTTGCCATGCGACATATATCGTCAGCATAGTCTATGTGGCTAAGTTTGCCAAACAGACGCCATTGGATACCATGCCTTTCAGTTTCACGCACCTTGGTAGTCATCACATCGCCAGCAAAAACAGAATTGGTGTCATCTCCTTGCCTCACTTCTTGACGCGCATCAAAGGAGTAGGACAGCTGTCCATTGTTCCAAATTAAGATGAAGTATTGTTTCTTCTTCTTCGTCTATGCAGCTCCTGCATAAGTCGTTCGAATGAAGGCCAAGCCTTTCTGCGTGCCTACCTATTAGACAGTGTCCAGTGGTGGCGCTAATGTATGGCCTATCGAGCGATATCAGTCTCTTGGATCTTCATAAATCCAGCTTTGGTCAAATTTGTTTGTTATTTGACACGTCGTGATAAGACTCAATCTTAGCATGCTGCGCTGGTAAGCTTTTGTATGTAGGTACGACTGGTAATCTAGTTTTTTGTCTAGCGAGTTCATCAGCCTTACAGTTCCCTGGAATGTCACTACTCACTATGCATAGGCATCCAGCAGAGGTGAGTGTTGAACGGCTCTGCCATCTCTTGAAGAGATGATTTTCCATTGTTACTGACACATAATTTCTTGAGCCTTGAGTTCTATGTTTTTTTTTTTTTGTAAAATGTAAGGCTCTATGTAAAGATCTGTTTGTCATCTGTGGCTTAACTTTATGAGGTGGATTTAGCAACTCTACTGTCCATCGTTATAGCTTCAAATTAAATCAAATCGTTATGGTCTGCTTAGGTCTGCTTTGTGTGGTTTCAGCTTCGGGGGTGGATTATACAATTAGCATGTCGTTGATAGGGGTTAGCTTGCCTGCATTGACTGGTCGTATAAGAAGCGGAGATCCTTTATTGGTAATTGAAAGGTAGGTAGGTAGAAGTAGCGGTTCGACATTAACCCAAGTAGTACCACACGACTCGTGTGACCTTTATTATGATTGTTGTTGATATGATACAGGCAGTCTCTAGATCCAGGCTGTGAGGTTTAGAAAACGGATATCTTTTACCCGAAATGTCGCTAAGGTTGTCGAAAAATGGTTGGTCTAACGCACGCAATCTGGCTCTTGCGGAGAGGGTTTCTCTCTCATTTGTGCTCCCGCAACAGCGGCATTGAGAGTTGTATGGGATACCTAGTTTGGCCGTATGGTCTCCAATTGGCCAGTGCTCCGTGACATTCTTGCGGGTTATATTTAGTAGATCGTTTGTTCTGTTTTTATCGTAGAAGGGCCATATCGTCCTCGATATGACGCAATCTGTTAACCTTCTCCATTTGGAGTCGGCCTTTTTCAGAAAGTACGAGTGTATTTGTCCCTTAACCGCACCTAGCGGAATACTGACCCTTACCGCAAGTGAGCCGTGAAGAGCTGAGCCTTGCCCGGCCAGCTCGTCTGCACGCTCGTTTCCCTCAATGTCACTGTGCCCTCGAACCCAGAGAAGTGTGAACCTGAAGCGTTCGCCAAGGTGGGCAATTTCGTTCCGGCATACCTGTACCAGTTTGGAGGATATGGTAGCCGATTTGATGGCCTTTAGGCAAGCGCCGTTATATATGGGAATAGCAATATTTTGCTTTTTCGTAGTGTCAAGCCCCAATAGTGTGTAAGGCTCTCGGATAGACAGTAGTTCCGCCTGTAATACGCTGGCAAAGTCCGGTAGGCGGTATGATACAGATATTTTCAGTGATTTCGAGTAGACTCCGTAATCTCTTACTGCTTCGTTTCTCTACACTGACCTCTGGTAGGAAATCCTACGTGGAAGCCTTTCTTGAAGCTTAGTATAGGTGTTATGTAGTCTGTTGGATACGTGACCACGCCCTTTGGTAACGGGGCGTGGCCATACGGCCTTGCATTCCAGCACCCTGATTCCTTGAGTCTTACTGAACTGCATAAAGCGGTATCTCTAATGTGTACATCGAGAGGCAAGATATGGAATAGCACAATAACGACATCCGTTGGCGCTGACCTAAGCGCGCCCGTGGTGCCTACTGGCTGTTTTGTAAGGTTGTAGCCTTTACTCAATGCGGGCAACCATACTAGTGAGCCGTATGTGAGAATTGGACGTACCACTGCTGTGTACATCCACAAGGTCATCTTTGGGTGAAGTCCCAACTTCTCTCCAAGCGTCTTGATACAAGCATAGAAGGCAACACACGCCTTCCTTACTCTATGTTCGATGTTGTGTTTCCAGTTAAGTTTTGGGTCAGGCATGATACTCAAAAACATAGCGCTGGAAGATAGTGTGAGTGGTTGACCATTAAGACGGGGGAGGTTGAAGTCGGGTATTTTGGTTTTGGTGCTAAATAGCACCAAAACCTTTTGAAGCCTTTTGTAGCTGCCTTTTTTAGCTTAAGATGTATAGACATGTGAGCCCTATCAGTTTCTCAATAGAGGGTCTTCCTTTTATTGTCCTGAGAATTGTTTTTTACAAGCAAAAAACATAAACCCAAGTCTGTATGGTTGCCAGCACCTTCAGGGCTATGGTCTCTTTACTCCGACGCTTCTTCTTAGTCCTTTGATTATCATTGCTCCTTTTACCTATCTTCCAGGTGTACGATCTGGATTGGGAAAATTTATTTATCCCAACGGAACTACATACGACGGCAACTGGTATAAGAATGAAAAACATGGTAAAGGCACTTACATCCATATGAATGGAGATATATATTCAGGCGACTGGTACAAAGGCAAACGTCATGGAGTTGGCACATACACATGGAAGGATCTGGGAGTAACTTTCGAAGGCACGTGGAATGATGGTGTCCGCGTTGGGCCCTGTATTGTTCATTACAATAAGTTTAAGTTTCATGGCTGTTGGGATCTAAAGTATCCCCAAGGACCGGGTGTTTTCAGTTTCGATAACAAACATATTTTACGAGGATACTATAAGTCCGATAATTGGTTAACACCAAAACAGTTACAAAGTTGTGAGAATCGGAATAACGTTGCAACTGAAGAGGATGAACTGAATGGTGATGAACAAGAAGGTGACTTGGAAGTTTATTTAAAAGTGAAACCATCCAAGTGGGTGTCTCAAACTATCGATGCATTTCATAGTTCATTGCTGCCGCAGCATCCAGTTCCATTGCTAATGCCAGATGATTCTCAAGCATCCAATTGTGACTTGGATTCAGTTAATGTTGTTCAAGACGTAATAGAAATGAAAGCAAAAACATCCTCAATGGGAGTGATGGAAGAGGAATTCAAGAATGAAGAGATGACAGTTGATGAATCTGAAAACGATTTTGAATCTTATTTTGAATAAAAGCGGTGTAAGGCCATTGAATTGTGGTTTGATAAGTAAACCCAAAATGTTGATACTGCTCATAAATGACTTTTAATTTGGTAAACGATTAGAGTTCGACAATCGTTATTTATCGATTGTCGATTACGAAGCTGGCGATTTTGTATATGGACGATGAAGTGTTTAGATTGGAAGCCAATTTCACCTGCAAGTTTCTAAACACTACATCGTCCATATACAAAATAGCTAGCTTCGTAATCGAAGGCATATTTGTTGTGGTTCCTTTCTAAAGTCTTGGCGGCAGCAGATGACAACGGGGGGGAATATGTGTCACTCTCTAAGAATTCCCAGGATGTAATCAATGGTGGCGTATACAATCCCAGTTGGGATGGTGAAAGTGAAAAACCTTAATGCTTCGACATATTCGGAACATGTGAGCTAGGAATCTGAAGGGTTAGTCATGCACCTTGAATAGAGATGGAGGTGAATGGCAATGGCAAGAGCCAATGGCAGCGCTCAATCCCATTGTGAATACTGATCACCCATTGTCCTAGGAGTAATATATAAATTGGGACTGGCTTTCCATTTCCGACGTTGTCCCGTTAGGATAACTTCGTTACCACTTAAAAGAATAGCCAGCTATGAGAGAGACAACAGCCTCGGATAATGGATCCCCTCAAATACCAACCAGACCCGGAACAACCACGGACTACGATTTACGAATATGCGCCTGGAACGAACGCACACTATACACCCCGGGTTCTACACAAAAACTTGAATCTCTCCTAGCGCGGTAAAGGGCAGACATTACTGCGATCCAGGAAATACGCTGGACAGGACCAGAAATACAAAAAAACAAAAACATGCGACGTTTATTACAGCTGCTACCCAAGGCTGCACATATTGGGATACGGATTCATTGTGGGAAGCCGACTTAGGTCAAGAGCAATCAGTTTTAAGCCGTTTAGCGATCACATGGCTGTGATCCGCATCAGAACAACGTTTTACAACATCAGACTTATATGTGCGGATGCCTCTACTAATGAGACTGAAAACCATATAAAGGAGGAATTTTACGACCTCCCTAAGTAGCCTGTATGGAATAAGATGTGAAAATTGTAATAGCGGACTGGGAAAGAAAAACAACTTAGTTGGAAAGCAAAGCCTCCGCAAAACGTCAACAGATAATGCCGTTCGACTAACAGACTTCCCAAAAGCATGTAATGAATGCTGTTAGTAGCAGCACTAGGTTCTCACGACTTCGAATCCACAAAGCAAACTGGTGAATGGTGATCTCCAGATGGTCGAACCGCTAACCAAATCGACCATGTGCTCATACATGCGGGGCACGCTTCCAACATCCTGGATGTACGCACATTCAGAGGGCCAAACGTCGATTCCGACCATTTTCTCCTCCCAGCCAAATTCAGAGCCCGACAGTCCAAAAAGAAGCTATGAATGGAGCAGAAAAAGAGACTTCACATTGGTTGCCTTAGTAAGCCGGAGGCTGACAGAGTCTACAAACAACAACTGAGTGGGAGACTATCCGCCGTGCCCTTATCATCAATCAATGTCAACAAACAATAGACACAGTATCGCAATATCATCAAAGAAGATGTACGTGGCATGATGAAATTTTGAAATTACCAAAAAAGATGACAGAAGAGGCACATATCAAGGATCTACAACGCAAAACACGCATTGCGCAGCAAATGTATCGAACCAGAAGAAGGGAAGCAAAGAAAATCTAGCATATAGGCCAAAAAGAGAATACGCAGCATCCCAGCTCAGGAACATCAAAGACAAGAAGAACACCCGTGAATCCTACAAGAAAGCCAAGCAACTGGCAGCTAGCTTCAAAGTAAAAACGCAGACTCCACCAAATAACAACGGAAACCTAGACTACATAGGCTCGATAATATCGAGCGAATAAACTATATTGCTCCAGCCAAGAGAATCTTTGAATCCCAACCTCCAGGTTCGAGGTGACAAGGAAGACCGAACCTCCGGCTTAGGGATCCAATGATCGTGGATGTCATGGCGCTTTGGCTTAATGACTGGAAGCAACGTATGCCTAGGATCGAAATAGAGACTCATCGGGTCAGGAGCCCACTAAGTAAGTAAGTAAGTAAGTAGAAGGGCACTGGACCTGACGGTAAGTCGCTCTTTTGGAAATGTGTTCCAGAATGTTTTCAATGTCGTTTGTTACTCTATTTTTGTAAAGTTTTACGAGTTCGACCAACTGTCAAAAAAGTGAAGATAATAGGTCTGTTCCCGTACTTTTGCAGTACAAATTCATTAATTCTCAAATTTCTTTGGGTGGGGGTAAATCCTCTCAGAGAGAGACAAATTTACGAAAAAGTACGGGAATGCGTTTAAGTAAAGTTTCTTTGCTATGTAAACAAATAAACGTCAGGCAGAAGTCAAACTGTGAATCATAAAATTTTGCATTTCCTCCAATTAAATTTTGTTTGTGTATTTTGTAACAAGTAATATGAGTGATTTATTAAACGTACTTCCGGCAATAATTTCACCGTGTGAAAGCGATTCAGAAATCTACGAGTTAGTTGCTAATGATTCTGGAAGTGATGACGACCAACAAATGCAAACAAATTTAAATCAATGGCCGTGTTCCTGGTTTTAGTCTCGAAGTTAACTTTGCCGATGCACTATTCTCATTTGTCAATCGAGTATTTTAAGTCACGTGCCATGGTCGATTGACCAATGAGTACAGTGCATCCGCAAAGTTAACTTGGGAAATCGAAAACACGGAACACGGCCAATTAATCAAGATTGATTAGTCAGTTGTCATTTGTCAAATCTCAACTGACAGTTTACTGATTCTTACCAACAGAAATTTCTGCAGTAAATTTGTTCACAGATTTTTATGGAGGAGTAGTTTTTTGCTCTCTCGTGAGCTCTTTCTTTTACTTATTTTTGCGTACGGGAACGGCAATAAGTAAAAATCAGTAAGAATCAGTAAATATTATTTTGCACGGAAACAGACCTAATGCGTGCCTTAGAACTACAGATCCATTGCTGTGAACACCGAATTACTTAAAAAAGGTATCAATTAATGATCGATACGTTCAAATAGCAAATAGAAACACTCAGCTAAGTAATTTTTGGACATCTGCGATGGAAGAACGTTGCTTTGGCTATATCCATGATCAACAAGTTGCATTGTCAAACGATTTACAGAATATGGACTGTTGTAAATTCTGTTGCTGTTCAAATATGTTTTTTAGGACACCTCGCTTCAAGTGTACTTCAAGTCATTTATGTGTGTTATGTTATATGTATTTTTGGCACAATAAAATCGGACATTTAAAAAAAACATTAGGTGTTATAACTTAGGTTTCAAATCGGTCCTGCATACAATATACAATATCATTTACATAGCTTCATTGCAGCATTTTTTTTTCAAGTAAAGACTATCGTAAAGTCTGTAATGATTCGAAATGATTCCAAATTCACAGAACAATTTTTGTTATGATTTGACTGCACGCAACCAAAACGACAATCGCAATTATTTAATATCGGTACCAATAATCTTGGATAGGTGCTTTAGTGGCCTTCGACTTAAAACCACTTAAGTCCAATGTGCCAATACATATACGAGTATAGGAACAACTGTCCTGTAATCCGCTTATCATGTTATAAACTTCCCACTCAATCGTTATCATTATCAAGTTAGAACTTCGAAATAAGTTTCTTTTTTTCTTCTGACTTCATTAACCTCAAAACAAAAATAAAACTTAAATTGATAATTTAATTAGCCAATGTCTTTGAATGCTTATCAATGGTAATCAACTGCCCCACTATGTATATGGCGTACACCTGAGACCTGGAACCTTCGCTCTCAGTCATCATATCGTCGAAAAATGATTGCGATATCGGCGGCGTTTCCATGGATAGAAACCAAAATGTTATCCACAATGCATAAGATTTGATTCTAAAGTTGATAAAACCTATTGCTTCAGAGAGGTCTAGATGTATTTGGATATATTGGTAAAGAAAAGCAGGTGCGGATAAGTAACAATTTTTGGGTAATTATGTGCAAGAAAAGCTCGCATTTACAGCTGCAAATTTACTTTCTCTTGAAACACATATAGGTAAAGTCCAAAAGGTTAATTTTAACAAAAAAAAAAAAAGTATACCTCCAGCGACAAAACAAGACTCCTGATAGCGATGGCGGTCGATAAGGGGATTTGCCATAAAAATATAAATAAACAAAAACAACAAACGAATTTCATATTTAGCTGCTAGATAAAAGCGAAAAATTGACGTGGTTCCTACAATATTTGGATATGTTGCATAAGACCCTCCGAATAATTCGCTAATCTGACTTTAAGTTCCCAATAGACCTTGAAACAGACGTAAAGTTAGTCATTGTAATTCATTCAATAAGGGTGAATTATTTTGAGAGGATCCCAAGAAAGTGGCTTTTAGTTTTTAAAAAATGATTCCGGACATTCATGAGCAAACTAGCGTTTCAATTTTTGGATCCATATATCTGCAATAACTATTCTTATATCTTTAACACAATGGTGGTATAAATGCGGTCGCATAGATACACACGCTTCATCTAGTATGAGTTGACAAATAGCAATTGATATATATAAGTCTAAAACGTACCACTAAGGAAGAATGGCGCTGCGATCGATAGAATTATATGCATACCCAGAGATCAAGTAATTAAGAGATAGGAAACTTTCGTACGTCTTCCCCTCTATCAACCGATTTCTAACGTGTCGTTTTGACACATAAATTACCAGGGCTGCATACAAGTGTGTATCTGGTTGGGCCGTGGTGGGGAATTTATCTGTCGAAATCCTGAAAAATTCCAGGATTAGCTTGTAGGCAAAACGTAAAGTCCTGGATAGTTTCCTACCTCTTCTTTATCTGATCTCTGGCAAATACCATGATGCTCGCTTGGCTTTACAGTGGTATTTCCTCACAAACATGTGGTACATCCAAACACCATAATAATATTACCACCAGTATGTCAAAGGTAAAATAGTGGGTATCCCACTTTCTGTGAACTTCATTAAACTCAATCGAAATATTATGTTATTCATTCCGTAAAACTCTTAAAGGACTCAACGCAGGCGTATACGTAATATATCCTTATATATTATACGTTATATATCCTTTTTTGACTACATAGTTATAAGCGATGTGCTGGTCAGATAATAACGGATCCGCCATCTAACGTTTTTTTTCAACTAGTGCTTATTTCGTGAATGGTAACACTTAGCTCATGTCTGATCTGACAGATAATTAGTTTTATCCTTCCGCTGAACGAATATGGTTATGTATACGCTTGAACAACGCTTGGAAATATTGCGACATTACTTTGAAAATCATGGTAATGTTGCAGAATGTGTGCGAAAATTGCGTACGGATTTTGGAAGAAGAGAAGCACCGTCAGCTCCGTATGTTCGTTATCTTGTGAAAAAAGTGAAAGAAACTGGCATCCTCATCGATAAACCAAAGCGTGAAAAGCCAAAAACAGTGCGTACACCCGAGAATATTGCTGCTGTGGCAGAAAGTGTGCGTGAAGCGCCATCAACATCAATTCACCGTCGTTCTCAACAATTGAACATTTCGGAGACATCATTGAGACGAATTTTGCATAAAGACCTTGGTATGACGCCATACAAAGTCCAATTGGTTCAGGAGTTGAAGCCAACTGACCATCCAATGCGTTTTCGCATCTTTTTTCAGATGAAGCTCATTTTGATCTTGGCGGGTATGTAAACAAGCAAAATTGTCGCATTTGGGGCACAGAAAATCCGCACGCATACATTGAAAAGCCGATACACCCAAAATGAGTCACTGTTTGGTGCGTATTTCGGTCCAGAGGCATAATTGGGGCATTTTTCTTCGAAAATGAGCAAGGAGTGGCCGTTACAGTCAATGGCGATCGTTATCGGGCCATGTTGAACGTATTTTCGTTCACAAAAATCGAAGAGGAGGAAATTGGCAACATTTGGTTTCAACAGGACGGCGCTACGTGCCACACAGCCGAAGCTACACTCGATGTTTTGCGCCCTGTTTTTGAAGATCGCATTATCAGCCGCAGAGCTGATGTCGTTTGGCCACCTCGGAGCTGCGATTTGACACCGTTGGACTATTATTTGTGGGGTGCCGTAAAAGATAAGTGTTACGCCGACAAGCCAGAGACAATTGACGCTTTAAAGGACAGTATTCGTGAAGCCATTGGTGAAATACAGCTGCACACAATCGATAATGTGCTTAAAAATTGGACCGACCGTGTAGGCTACTGCATGGCCAGCCGAGGCAGCCATTTGAATGAAATTATTTTCCATTATTAACCGGCAGTTTTTTTTATAGCATTTTCAAAAAAAAAAGTTATTTGGTGGACCCTTTAGTATCTACTTTAAGTGCAAGTATGAAGTTAAAGCTAAAGATCACAATGGTGAATTTAAAATTAAGTTTTCTCGAGTTGAGTCAATATAGCTATCCATATAGGCACTAATCAAAATATTAAAAAAAGACTATCACTGATAATAAAAAGACAAAAACAACAGCCACATCCACACCGACATTAATATTAACTGCACGATTTTTATAGACAGGGTGTGTGAAAATAACTTTTCAGAAAATTACTAAACATAAAAACACAAATTTTTGGGGCAACAGGCTCGCTGGTACCCAGGGTCTAGCTTTTTATACCCTATCCCATAGGGGTATATTAGTTTTGATACTTAGTTTGTAACATAGAGAAATAATTTAGCTACATATATCTCAAAGTATATGGATCGACTCAGAATCGCTAGCTGAGTTGATTAAGCCATGTCTGTCTGTCCGTCCGTCTGTACGTCACCGATTTTTAGGCCTTAAATTTTGAGCTAGGATAATGAAATTTGGTATATAGGATCCTCGTCTCTGCCTACAGGACAAGTGTAAAAAATTTTGAAATCCACCCACTGCCACGCCCCATTTTAAGAAAAACTCAGTTTTTGACCAAACCGTAAGGAATTTTAAAAAAGTTTCTGAACAACATATTTAGACAATATTAATATCTATATTTCGTATACATAAAGTTTTTTGCCACGCCCACTTTTTGGGGGCGTTTTCAATAAAAAACTGTTTTCGGTCAAATTTTAAATTTTTCGAAAAAAATTTTGATGCAGAATCATTAATATAAACATTTCGGCTATTTACCATTTTAACCCAAGCCCAAATTTAAAAATTTTACCAAAAAACGTTTTTAACTTTCTCTTAAGGGCCAAACCCACCGAGCAACCGAAACCGAAACTTTGTTTTTCATTTTTTTTTAAACTGCTAATTACTTAAAATTTGATGTGTTTTTCAGTTAAAAATACTTCTTAAATAAAAGATATTAATAAACCACACTAATCTCATCTATTTTTATTTCTTAAAGTCTTTTTATTTTGATATAAAACGATTTTATTTTTTTTCCGTACCGACATTTTACTTTTTCATTTTGCAGTTTTGCAATTCATCGTACCGAAACTTGCAACTTTTTTTTTCATCGTTGTAATTTCTGTTTGTCGAAGTTCGCAGACGTCACTTTTCTGACGTTCATACGGAAATATCGGAAATACCGGGCCGGATACTCCTCCAATTTTGTTGAGATTCGGTAGAATTCTCCATTAATTTTTCGGTCTCGATTTAGGGGATGAATCCAATATTTGGAACGTTTTGTTCTTTTCAGCATTGCAAAATATAACGCAACATATAACAAAATTTTTTTTTTTTTTATAGATCCGCATTCTGAATTCACTGAATGTCAAATGTGACGTTTAATTTTTTTTTCAGTTTCTGTGCTATGTTCGGTGGGAATGAAATGTCATAATTGAACAGAAAAATGAAAAAATAAAACGAAGTTTCGGTTTCGGTTGCTCGGTGGGTTTGGCCCTTTACAAAGAGAAAGATATTGTTTTCCTGAAAATTTTCGACCTCGAGATTTTGATTGATTCTAACATTACGATGATAGCAGAGCCTAAAAAAGTGGTTTTTGGAATTCCGTCCGTCGCTCCGTCGGTCCGTCTGTCCGTAATGGTCTCCCCAGCCTAAACGGCTAGACCGATTTTCTTCAAACTTCGTGTTCAAGTTTGTTTTAGTCATAATTCTAGGCCATTTTTTTTGTTTGCTTTTAGCCATGTTAAAACAGGTACCTGCCATATAAAAATTACGCATAACCTCAATTTTCTCGAAAACGGCTCTAACGATTTTGATTAAACTTTATATACACGATAACCATATTAGCTTCAACAAAACTGCATACCCAGTTTTTTCGAGAAAATCCATATAACGGATTTTTTCATTTAGGCCATATAAGGAAAATTGATAATATCTCGCAAACTATTATGTCAAATTGAATGAAATTAAGTATTTATACTACTATTACAGCTTGAAGCCTTTCCACATAATTAGTTTTAGCCAAACTATCACTAAACGGAATTTTCAGTTTTGGCCAATAACGGAAAATCATTATTATTCACATTGACATCGATTCCCTCAAATTTCGGAGTAAACATTCGCATAAATACATTTCAACATTATTTATATCATTTTAGCATCAATAACCAATATGCTTATGATTTGATCTAACGCCGAACTTGCTGTGAAAGAGAAAGTTGCGTACGACCCAGTCGTGCACCCACCACTCGTTTTGTTTGCTTTTAGCCATGTTATTAACGGTACCTGCCATATAAAAATTACACATAACCTCTATTTTCTCGAAAACGGCTCTAACGATTTTGATTAAACTTTATACATACTATAAGAATATTAGTTCCAACAAAACTGCATACCCAGTTTTTTTCGAGAAAATCCATATAACGGATTTTGTCATTCAGGCCATATAAAGAAAGTTGTTAATTTCTCGCAAACTACTATGACAAATTGAATGGAATTTAATATATATACTACTATTACAGTTTTAAACAATTCCACATAATTAGTTGTAGCCCAACTATCACTTAACGGAATTTTCAGTTTTGGCCAATAACGAAAAATAATTATTATTCACATAGAAACCGATTCCTTCAAATTTCGGAGTAAACGTTCGTATAATCGCATTTTGACATTATTTATATCATTTTAAGCATAAATAATCAAAATGCGTACTATTTGAGCTAACGCCTAACTCGCTGTGAAAGAGATAGTTGCGTACGACCCAGTCGTGCACCCACCACTCGTTTAAAATTCTTTACGGTTTGGCCAAAAAAACGTTTTCCTAAATAGGGGGCGTGGCAGTGGGCGGATTTTAAAAATGTTTACACTTGTTCTGATGACTCGGACAAGGATCCTTTATACCAAATTTCATTATCCTAGCTCAAAATTCAAGGCCCAAAAATCGGTGACGAACAGACAGACGAACGGAGGGACGGACGGACAGACAGACATGGCTAATTCGACTTAGCTAGCGATTCTGAGTCGATCCATATACTTTGAGGTATATGTAGCAAAATTATTTCTCTATGTTACAAACTATGTATCAAAACTAATATACCCCTATGGGATAGGGTATAAACAACAAAAGAAATCATACCAAAGGATTTAGTAAATTACCAATTACAGCGTAGTTTAACGAGAAAAGACAACTTTTTCCATTTTTAAGATATGCGGATTTAACTCGCTCACATCTCAGACTTGAAGGAATTTTTTTTGAACAAAAGCGGCGCAGTAACATTATAAAAGGTGGAAAAATGCGATATATTGATTGTGGGTACATTGACGAGATTACTAGTGTTGACGCGCAAATTACGGTTTTCATGGACTTTAGGAGAGTTGTAACCGGACATTTAAAAAATATTTTTAAAACTTTATAGAAGTACAAATGTCTCAATGGAAGAAATCCAAGACTTTTGAACAATCCAAAACTAGGAGTACGACGGTTTACTTTACACATAATACGAACAGCGTGTTTTTGTTTAAATAGCAAAGGCTCTAATTTATTAAAATGTTTACCACTCCAAGAAGCTATACCATACTAAAGTTTAGATTTGAGAAGACTATTATAAACTAACTTTAAAATTGGCAAACGACAGTACATATTGGCTGAGATTAAAAATCTGTATATCTGTTTATATATTTTTTTAAGTTCATAGTATGCTCCAACCAATTGAGCTTATAATCTAAAGAAATACCTAAGTACTTAAAGCTATCGACGCGTTCAATTATAAGGCAGTCAGCGGTGCAACAGGCATGTGAATCAAAAGTAGGTGAATTAGGATTGTATGTACAGGGATTAGTAAAAAGGAATCTATTTCAATTTGGCGAATGGTATTGTAAAGGCATATCATTACAGATTTTACCTATAATGTTAAAAATCATGAACTTCGTGACAAGTGACAAACTTATGACCAATTAATGAAGTTTAAATCATCTCCGCAGAATATCTAGATCATAATTTACATCCATATATCAATCAAAATAACATTTACCATAACAAGACAACGCTGTATCATCAGCAAAAGGAGTTTACCCCTAAGAGGTTGAAGAAAAAGCGAATTTACAAAAATTAAAAACAAAATAGGACCCAAAACGGAGCCTTGTGGAACACCTATGTTAATGAGATTTTTCTCACTTGAACTATTCTAAATCTTAACTATCTGACTACGGTTTTCAAGATAAGAAGTGAACCAGTCATGGATAAAACCTCTGAAACCCGCGTTATAAAGTTTTTAAGCAATAGGTCTACCATGTCAAATGCTTTAGTGATGTTAATGAAAAAGGTAGCAAGGACATCAGAAGCATTTAAACTACTATAAATTTCACCACACAACTTCAACAAGGCATCTTCAATAGATTTGCCACTTCGAAAGCCAAATTGTGAAATACTAAAGAAATTAGTTTTGTCTAAGAAAGACAGCATTCTAGATTTGACCCCTTTTTCAAAGACTTTGGAAAAAAAACCGATAACAGCGATATAGCGCGGTAAATGTTTAAAGACATTGGGGTATCACCTTTTTTGTGAAGAGGAATTACAACAGCTGCTTTAAGTAATTCCGTAAAAATACCCTTTTGTATACTTAAATTGAAAATATATTTTTAATATTACTTGAGATTTCATCACATGACATTGAATTTGACGCTTTTAGGGACTGTATAATTTTATGAACTTCAAATGGTGAAAAAAATTTCAAAGAATAACTTTGTCTTTGGAAAGTGTCATACACAGAAAAATTAGAACTATCACATTGAAAGTTAGAATTATTATTTATTGCATTGGAAAAATAGTCATTGAACACATTGGCAACGTCTTAGGGCTCAGATAGAGTCGTATTATTTATATTGACTGCAATATCAGAATTAAGTTTATTTTTGTTCAAAATTTCATCGACAACCCTCCATTCTTTTTTGGAATTACCTAAACTTTGAGCTAACTTATTACTAAAATAAGTATCTCTTTGAAGAGGAATTTCAGTGTTCAGCTCCCAAAACACCTTATCATAACACCCTTGCAGTCTTAAGTTGTTGGGATGTGTTTTTAAACACTTAAACAGAAGATTTTTTTCTGATTTTAGTAATCAGAGTATCACTCATCCACAGCTTCATCGGCATCTTCAATGATCTTATAAAGCTGATTCTTTAAACACCTTACATCTTCGTGATTAATATGTATGTTACAATATCGAGCTAATGCCAACCACTCTTTGTACCATCCAATTCCACTTTGTATAGCTTGTAATGCTGCTATTTTTGAAAGTCGGTAATCGGGCATTCAATTTCTATAACTTGCAATAGTTACTAAGGCGGTAGATCATAAGCTGTAAAGCTTCTGGCGAGTAGGCCAATAGCACTCTGTCATCTGCGAATAAGAGGGCCTTGATCAGTACTCCTGCAAACACTATTCCTCCTGGCAAGAACTCAGTAATGTCCTCTATAAAGAATGCGAAAAAACTTGGACTTAAAGAGCAGCCCTGTCTTACACCAGAGCACGATTCAAACCATTCCGAACTTCCCCATTCCAAACAGCTGTTCTGTTTAAATGGTGTTAAACAAGGAGATAAGCCTAAGGTGCACCTCTTTGGTACATACCGTGTTTGTAAAATTTTGACGGTATACCGTCCGAGCCCGCTGCATTACCATCCTTTTCATGAAGAGAAAACCGTCTGTCCAATGTATCATTCTGGTGTGATGCTGTGGCATGTTGAAAGTGCACGAGATTATCAAATGGGCTTAATAGCCTTTTAAAATAATCTGAGATGATATTTGGATCTAGACCGTTTGTCCAGGACAAAATCCTTGCTTTATTTATCACAGTGAATCCGGTTGCGCAACCATTGAAGTTAGCCACTAGCTAACTTATCGTTATCTAGAGAGAACAACTAACGTGTTCAATTAAAAACACATGCAATGTCATAATTTGGTGAGGATATTTGGAAAACAAAACCACCTAAAAAATAAGACTGATTAAATGCTTACGCTTATTATTGTGCTTAACGCCTTAAATTCGCATACCGGACTACAATCTAGACAATTTAAACCAACGATTGATCTAGTAACAGCGTGACAATTTTAATTATCAATTCAGAATTCCTTGTCAAGTATCTAGTGGCAATCGCAAAGCGCACACGACAGTCAAATAATTAATTTCTCCATTCATACCCATCCCCTGTCAGTTGGCTTAAATAAACATAATTTTCACACCCTAATGTACCACATGTAGTATACTTAATTTAATCACAGCACAAGGTCATTGGACCGTATAACATCCCTCATTATCTAATGAAATTAAACAAGATCACAAAAGAATTCCAATCCTAAATCTTGTCCACTTAATCGCATTGTGAATGAGTCACATTATATCGCATTCTTTAAAGATTTTAACTCACTTCCGCTCCCCCAGACAGTTTGTATTCGCATGTGCGATGTTATGCGATATATTTCCCAATATGTCGTTACATTTTCAAATTAACCGCTCGCGAAAAATAGATTTTATATTTTCCTATGAATTTCTATCACACAGGTACCATACGTATATACAATAACTCGCTCGACCCCCTATCAGTACCGATCAATTTAAATCAATTAAATTATCCCCAATGTCTTATCAGCGTAACGCGATATGCGAACGCGACACACCTTCATGCAACACAATCGCAACGATGTGTATGGCAGGCTTGTATGCGATATCTCCAAGCGCCTAGGCTTGGATTGGACTATGCGCTCCTTAAGCTTTTTCACACAAACACACTCTTTCTATATACACCACTTCCAATTGAACCACCTCAACACCACCAGCAAAGCAGCCCAATCGTACGATTTGATTCCCCAATCCCCAGCACTACCGCACAACGCACACACTTTCCAATTGCAACAACAAACACTACCGCAAGTTGACAACTGGTATAAAACCCGCCATCCAAACTCGTCCAGTGTTCATTTAGTTGTCAAACCTTGTACGGTGTGTGCCTGTCATTTCTCCTTTTTCAATTTTTTCAAATTTTAAATAAATCCTCAAAAAATGGCCGCTTGGGAAGGAAAGAAATACAAATTGGAAAACAGCCTTAACTTCGATGAATACATGAAGGAACTCGGTAAGTTGTAAACCACAATTTAACCTATCAAACGTGACAAAACAAAAGGGGAATCTGTGATACAAAAAAACGTGCAAAGTGCTCAGATGAAGAATTGGTACAGTTTTTGTTAATCGCGAATTCGCGAGTGTGTGGGAAAGGTGACCGGTGTAGTCGAGGGAAAAATCAATTGACGCAGCCGGCGTTTTGTGTTCCAATTTATTTTCACAAAAAAAATAACTTTGAAAACCGTAATTTTCGTATATTCCTGTTACTTTTTTAAATTGGTGTAAATTGGCGCTTTTATTGCGTCCATTCTTTCCCGTTGTGCGCCTTGCCGTCAATTTGGAGCAATTATTGTCAAGTGTCTGTTGGTCCATTGTTGGCGAGTTGCATCTAATTTACCATTCGACACTGTCACACTATGAATGAAACCTGCTCCCCATATTATCCCAATTGGATGTGAAGTGCAGTTATGTAGAGATGGAAATTTTTTCCTCCTCATGGACGAAATTTGCATGCTTTTGTATAATTAGCCGGCCGGCATCAGTTCGGCACAATCACATGTGGGGTTTAACAGATGCGTTGGTATAACATGACAGAAAAGATATGCGGAATGTGAATGAATATGCGGGCCAACCGGTTTCCTATTTTTTTTTACTTCTCAGTTCTGAGTTCTCATGCAGAGATTGGATATTGACCTCCAGAATTGCGACGGTTGGGATTTTGCGCGCTGATTCTGATGAGGAGTTTTTTTTTTCTTCTTTGCTAACTAGGTCACAATAGAAAATTTAGTATTTTTGTTCTATAATGACTAATGTAGGTATGTCGAATGACAATCAATAAACTGCTGTATGACATTGAGGAATGGGTAGACAAACAATTATTCAGCGGTAATTCAATTTGGAGCTTTGAATTCCGTACCTACCCAAATTAGGGCGGTGTATAGAAAATTAGGATGACAAACGTTTTAAGTGAAAAGTATGTAGGTGCCTAACTACATATGTACATACTTGGGGTTTACTTGTAAAAATGAAAATCAAAGTTACTACGTTCTGCCATGTTGTCAGGATGTTAGTAATAGGACTGTTTTATTCTTTAGCGGTAAAAATGAGTCAAAAGTCTTTAAACTTTTATAGTGGAGGTAAATTTTTTGTCAGAAAGAGAGAGAATGTCAAGTTTTTGAAACTTTATGGAAACACATTTAATGGTATTTTCCATTGGTAAGAACATTGGCCGTGTTTCAGGTTTTAGTTTTACCAAGTTAACTTTGCCGATGCACTACTCTCATTGGTTAATCGAGCAGTTTTAGTCGCGTGACATGGTCGATTGACCAATGAGAACAGTGCATCGGCAAAATTAACTTGGGAAATCTAAAACCCGGAATACGGCCATTGATATTTTTTTTTGATCTAGAACAATTTTGACAGTTTTTGTGTTCCATTAGGAAGATACATGCAGTTTGCACTAACACCAATGCAATTAATAGCCGTCAGTTTGACAAGATGACAAGAGTGATTTTTGTTTCGTTTTGGATTTTTTTTTATTATTTTGGTTCTGAAAACTATTATTTGCTATAAAAAAAAAAACAATTGTGTCACCGAAAATTTTACAACTATACCGACACTCACTTTTAGGGACACGAAATTACCTCATACTGACAAAAATTAATGCGAAATCGGGTTCTATTGGTAACAATAGAGCAAATAAATTTTTTTAAACCTGCTAAAGCTAGGACGAAAAACTGCAAAATCTGCTAGATAAATATGTAAAAAATGGTAAAAAAAACTGCGATCGATTTTTCCTTGAGAAATACGTTTTTTTTTAGTTCAAAAAATACATATACAGTAACATTTGTTATTATATAAGATGATAATTTTCAAATTTAAATATGTACAAAGTTATTAAATTAAATCGTTCGGAATCTTTAAAGAGACTCTTTGAATTTATTAAGGTTACCTACCATTTTATTTGTTGGAGCAAAGTTATAACAGCCTTCACCTTAAGAAACCCCTGCTTTACTTGCAAAGAAACATTTTCGTTACTGAAGCGATTACGGTTTTTAGTTTTTAACAAATTTACCTGCGAAAATATTGTTTCACAAGCAGTATTAGATGTTGGTAAGCATAAATATTGCAAATTTAGTTATTGTTGGATACTTATTGTTGTTCTATAATTTGATTGACGGAAGCATGTAGCTATAGCAATATAATGTCTTAGTGAAATCCTATTCTTTTCTGTTTAAAAAAAAACTCTTGGAATTATAAAAATTCTCGTTGTCTTTTACTTCTTTGAGAAAAGTATGTTTAGACCAATTGCTCAATGGATCTTGGCAATTTCTTACTGACAGCTAGAGCAACCGAGTGACATACGCATTTACTAAATACACAATTTGGATTGAGTGTCGTTGTCCAAACAATGCAAACAAACAATATATAGTCCGTACCAAATCAGTTGGCCAATCTACTGCGCAGGTCTCGTAAATTTATTTTACAATATCTTAAATTGCTCTTAAATCCTCTCTCTGCTCATTCGACTGTTGGCAAACTAGTGCAAACCAAACCAGTTGGGCATTCTACTGCGCAGGTCTCTTAAAATTTATTGTAAAATATCTTAAATTTCCCTTAAATCCTCTATCTGCGCAATCGACCGTTGGCCAACTGATTTGGTACGCACTATACATCAATAGGTATCCAACACACCGACACCACTAATAAACAGCGGTGTTTACTTTGTGAGCTTTCTGACCCTAACTCTGCGTATTTGCATTTCTTCTTTGGGATCATTTTTCTTGAAGACACGATCGTCTTCATTCGTGTTTACTGTATAAAACATGTATACATTTTTTTTTTGTTTGAGAAATGCTGAAAACTGCTAAAATCTAAGAAAATGCTAAAAAAAACTGCTGCAGGTCATTTGCATGATCAAAAACTGCTAAAATCGCAGGAAACTGCTAAATCTGGTAACTCTGCAAAAAAGATCAAAATATAAATTTACCAATGGAAACACAATTAAAATATTATAGGTACATATCAAAACCAACGACTTGTCACTTTCTAATAAACTGACGGGTTTCAAACAATAATCAATCTGAAATCGTGTTCTATTGGGAATAAAAATGTTTAAAGTATTAAATTACCAATGGAAGAACAAACGACATTTCAAAACCAAAGACTTGTCACTTTTTAATACCAACTGGGAGTTTGCGAACAAAAATCAATCTGAAATCGTGCTCTACTGGCAACAAAAAATTTAAATCTGTAACTACCAATGTAAAAACCAGTAAAATGTGTAAAATACATTTTAAAGAACAAATGACATAGGTACACCAACATGTCAAAACCAACGACTTGTCACTTTCTACAAATACCAACTGACAGTTTAATTATTCTTAACAAAAGAAATTTCGTATTAATATTTTTTCAAAGGTTTTTATGAAGGTGTAGTTTTTTTTATTTTTTTTTCTCATAAGTCATAAGCTTTCTCTGCGTACGGGAACGCCATTAAGTAAAAATCAGTTAAAATATTATTGTATGGAAAAGACGTGTTTTTATGGCAACAGATCTAATAATGTTGAATAATGCGATTCAACGTGCATTTCCTCCGATATCCAATTAGAACATTTTCAATGTGTTATGAAATTAATCGCTTTAATAGTAATGTCTCATGTGGCATTCACTTACCACTTACAAATAATATTTTGCTGCTAGTAATCCTTTTTTTGGCATGTCATCTCCTTTTTTTCACAATTAATCAATAATCACCCGTTAAAGCATTCCGTCAATTTTTGATGTTTGTTCTGACATTTCCGTTTTTTTTTCTTAATTTAAAAAATGAACTGTCAACATTTGTATGGGACATCTTTTGCAACAATAGGTCTGCTCCCGTACAAAATAATATTTACTGATTCTTACCGATTTTTACTTATTGCCGTTCCCGTACGCAAAAATAAGTATAGGAGAGAGCATAAAACTGAAAATCTTTAAAAAAAAATTACTGCAGAAAACTGTAAACTGTCAGTTGGTATCTAAAAGTGACAACTCGCTTGTTTTGACAGGTGTTTTGTGTCTTTTGTTCTTTCAAAGACATACAAAATATATAATTTTACTGTTTTTTACTTAAACGCGTTTCCGTACTTTTCGGTAATTTTGTCTCTTTCTGAGGTAATTTACCCCACTCCAAGAAATTTGAGCATTTACTAATTTTTACTGCAAAAGTACGGGAACAGACCTAATATCAGAACATAGCACAAGAATGCACCCAATTCTTGTGCTATGTAAGCTTATAGCGCTTACACACCGAATCATAAACTGAGTTTTTGGCAAAAAGTTTACGTAAACCACTGGATGCTTTCACACCGAACTCTGACCAGGTTTCGTTTGACATTTCAATCAGCTGTGAATTGTGATTTGTGATACTAGCTGCAATATTAGTGTATGAAAATATTGTAATTGTATAATAAAATGAATTCTAATATAATCAAACTAATAGTAGCATTTGAAGTTCAAAATGAAAAAAATCTAAGGATTTTGACAACAGTTTTTGACTCTCAAGCCCGCCGCTTGTTTTGTTTTTATTTCATCTGGTGTGTAAATTACTGAAAAAAAAACATTTGTTTTGACAGCGAGTTTTTCAGCTGTTTTGTGGGACGTGTGGAACACGTGTAGAATGTATGAAAAGGTGTGTTCTTTCCAACAACCTGCAACGAAATGACGTCTGCGAAGTGATTATGAGAAGGTTACGTCGTAACCTACTAGGTTTTGAGAACTGACAATGTATAGGAAAACTCGGTTTTCGATGGAGGTTCTAGATGTTTTTGCGAAAACTCAGTTTTTGGTTCGGTGTGAATGCACTATTAGAGGGTAAACTTTCAAAACGCTATTGTGACATTTAACCCGCCCTTAAATAAAACATATGCGCTAAACTGCAAAAAATTACAGAGAAACGAAAATACAAAAGAACAAATTTCTATTACCTAATAAAAATATTACTAAAATGAGTTTGAATTGTGTTGTTTGCCACATCATTTAGTGCTGCAGTTTTAAGGGCGTTCATGAAACGTTTGTCGTAAACTTAAAATTGTTCGAACGTTGTAAACTAACGACGTTGCACGAATAATCTTAGTAGATTCCCATAATTAAATCCAATAAATTGACACTTTCAGTTAAAGATGAAGTAACGTTTTGTTTGTCAATTCATCTGTTTTCATATTCGTTGCCAATCATTGATAAGGGCTGACGGTCAATTCACTGACATCCAATTTTATTCTTTATTCAATTTTTGTTGTTTTTTATGTGTCTTTTGTCAGTTACAATTGACCAGTGAAAACGTAGATTAATCTGATGTGATGTTTGATTGATTTCTAAAACTACAAGATGGCGCAAAAATAACCTTCCGATGTTTTTTGGCTGTAATTTAAAAAAATTTTGCTCAAATAAATAGTCACCAATATTCCGCGTTCTGGAGCAGTGTAGCGTAACATTGTTTATTAACGTGTATTTCGCATGTGTTTACTACACAAATGTCAAAACAGAACTGACATTAGGGGCCAATCGCAAAATTTATAGCATTTTCTGATAGGAGGATTACTTTTGCGCCACCTTGTATATAGGTTACCAAAGCAGAAACACAAATTTTGTTGTTTTATGAGGTTCTCATTTATGTACAAAATATATTATCGAAAGCATATGTCAAAAGTCTTAAAACTTATGGTAGTAAATTTAAAGAACATTTACGATATTCCAATTTATTGGATATGGTGTTTTTTTTTAACAGAAAAACAAACTTTCGGAGTTCAACAGTTCATCAAACATTTTTTTTTCGATTTAACGAACTTCAGCCAATGGGCGTATATTTTACGGCTTTCGATTGAATGAAAATCTTCTGCAGTTTCTGGATAATCATTTAAGTTGACAGCAAAAATATTAGAGATTCACAATGGCGTTCAATATAAACTTTACTGTGAACAACAATAAGTAACTAAATGCTAAAATTAAAATGATCATAAAAAGTCATAAAACTTCCAATTGGAAACAACAATAAAATTGCAATCAAAAGATAAAACCTGTTGCAAGCATTTTGCCACCACTAAATGTCGCAATTGAAAAAAAAATGTCGCAACGAAAAATATTATCGACAATCAGTGTATAATTCTGTACAATAATTATTTGTTATATTTATACTTGTTTTACTCACAAAAACAAATCAAATTTGCACATATTATGTGTAAATATATTTTTTGAGTAAATATGCCAATTTTTGTTATCGAAATAAGCAGGTGCAAATAATATTTTGTTATGACTAACCTACTGATTATTCCTGTCACATTTCGTTGATTAATTTGCCTAGCCAGATAATCCAAATAAAACTTAATAGCCATGGCTCTTCGTATTATTATGAAATACTGTTTCTGCGATTTGGTAGTTAAATATTTATCACAAATAAAGCAATCGTTATCAGATTGGAACGTTCAGAAGTATAAAACAAGTACGTGGGGATTTTACTAGACGTTGAACAAAGTGCAATATCCATTGGACCTTGATATTAATTACAAGGCCAACAATTTTACCCAATCTAGGAATTCTAGCTTTTCTTTGGTGCGTATTTCCTAAAATTCGGTTCAAAACTGGTGGCTTAAACACTCAAATGATGATTTTGAACTTTCAAATAATTTTTTATTGTGGGTCACAATGGATTTTTTTTTATATAAAGTATTTAGCTATTAAAAGTTTTTAGTACCCTACACATGACAAAATTTTTTTTTGTTTATTCAGATGTCAGATTGCGATTCAATTATACATTATAATATGAGCCTTATGATTTATTATACATGCGGCCCTACTGAAAACACCTTTTCTTACTTTTACTTCAAATGTATTTTAGGTCAAAAGTCATGCAATCTATCAGAATTAAAGTGAGCTGTTAGTTTATCTGACTGGTCCTACTGAGTGTTTTAATTTTCAGTATATTTTGTTGATATCTGATAACAGTACAAATAAAATAATTCAATCGCTCAAAGTGCACACAGATTAGAAAAAAAGTCAAGTGTTTGAAAATAAATAATTTATTTTATTTACAAATAAGCAATACGTACTTTACCCCAACTTAGTCGGCGGAAATGCATTAGAATGCAACTCAATTTAATTGCTCACTGGGTGTTTTTCCAAGAGGTTATGTAAGACTTTTTCATTTTCTAATGCACTGCATTCCATACCATACAAACCTATATAGTCGGGAAGTAAATATTGATAATTTAATTCTAAGGCTTTCGCTATGAATACAAAATTAGTTAGAAATTGTATATCCATACTTGGATAGAAATGGCTGTAAATGGTCATAATGCGTTTCATTTGAAACGTGACAGTCACGATTTGCTACTCTATTAATATTTGTTTAAAGTCAATAGTTGATGCTTAATGTGGTCTTAAGAATGAGAGAATCAGTTCACAAAAGACAAAACAGCCAGGAAAGCTCCGAATAATTTCTTAATCCTTTCTAGTTTTTTTAAATTCTAAAAATAATTTGGCAGTACTCCGCCAGTCTTTTATTAATGATTGTGATTGATATCAAAAACATGGAACCTTTATGCCTGAAACACACGTGCTTTGGTTCTGCATGCAGTGCGGCACGCAGTGCAGCAAGCAAAACACACGTGCATTATTTTTTTGTTTGACATATATGCAGTGCAGTGGCTCCTGTCATTCACATTCATCCACATTCAGCTTACTGTTGTGGTGTTTGGTGATATATAATTGCCTCATAGAGCTTTATTATATGAAATAGATAAAAAATATGCATATGGTAGGAACTTGGGTTTCAGTTGGTTGTTGGTTTCCAAATGCACATTGAAAAAAGCAATCTCATCTTTGATTGAATAGGTATGCGTTCAGTAATTGCTTCCTTCATTCAAATTGGAAAACATTTTCATGTATATGAATTTGTTTTGTTATGGCATTTATTTGTTTTTTTTTTATGCGGATTAAACGTCATAATTCAATGATGCCAAATATCTTAATATTACGTTTTTTTTTTTCTTTTGTGTTGTGGTGCTAGTGAATTTTTGCAGTGGATTTAGAAATAGTATTGCAACGCTTGCAGATTTTACACGTGTTCGCTCCCATTGAAAACTGTGTGTTCTATCTTTTCTGCAAGGAGAATTCTGCACATGTGTTTCAGGCATTATTAATGATTGTGATTGATATCAAAAACATGGAACCTCTATATTTGAAGCAGTTGAGTTGTATTTGGCAGCACTTAATAATTAATAAACACACGTGTATTTCAAAAAAGTTTTATCCCCCAAAAAAAGAAAAGAAGAATTTTCAGTCATGTTCAAAGCAATTAGTTTACTTGTAATTGCATGACCATATAATTATTTAAATCGTTTTAGCTAAAATGTCTTTTTGGATTTTTTTGCTAGATAGGTT
Organism: Rhingia campestris; assembly: GCA_932526625.1. NCBI lineage: Eukaryota > Metazoa > Arthropoda > Insecta > Diptera > Syrphidae > Rhingia > Rhingia campestris. The sequence continues at coordinate 12,468,693 of OW052183.1, forward strand.
ATAATTATCTTTTGTGAGTGCTGAGCTGGTCTATTGATGTACTATTACAGACGTAGATTGATCGATGTTGAGTAGTTTGTTAAATTATTCAAGACAAACAGTGGAATACATGGATAGACAAAAGACATACATGATATGAATCTTTGGTTTGTCATTATACTGACCTGTCATTTACCACCCAATTGGGCGGTATTATTTCAATTATAAATAATTAAATGACTAGGAATAGTTATTGATTTTATATTTGCTTTGTTGTGCTATGGGTTTAACAAAGCATCAATAAATTTGTTTGTCTGATGTCAGTGTACCTGACGCATGACTAATTTCGGTTGTAGAGTTAAGTGGTAGCTTTTGTAGGATATGTTGACAAATACTTTGTATAATATCAACCTATGGAATCTACAATAAACCATATGGGTTAAGTTCAGAGTTTAGTTTTAACGATTCTCACAATTGGAATGTTTGTGATTACAAATTGTGTGATTCGTGCAACAAAACAATGTCATAAAGGCAATATTATGACATTGTTATATTACACCGTCAAAATTAATTGTCGTATTCATTAACGAATCTCGACCTAATGGTGTCATTAACATGTCAACGAATCTAAGCAAAGATTTATATGCGCTCATTAGACAAATTCAAATCATTTTACATTTTAACTCGACAATATACCATATGATGAGTGGCAGTTCATTCTCTTGTATAGAGGTAGAAAAGTATTTGTTGGACCGCCAGTTTTGTGCTACTAGAAATCGTGTTTTATATTTTACGTCTACTGCCAAGTACGCACAAGTATTCTGAAAGGTATGCGCATATTACAGTTTGTGAACACCACCTAAGTTATGTTTTTTTTTATAATAAACTTTTAATTAGTTAATTATTTCTGAAAATGGTTATTATCGATATCCTCTATGACAAAAACAATATATTAGTCAACTTTTCAAACCAATCCACTTAAATCCGTGAAAGTATACGGGTACTTTTGTTTATTTTAGAGAATTCTCTTCAATATCTCTAATATTGAGATTTGACAGTATTAATTTTTATCTCGACACAAGAGTAACCGAATGTGCCTAAAACTCTCCAAAAACAAGGGATTGTTAAAACATGACCATAAAGGCTGAACTATAATAGAAGATCGTTGCGGACGACCACTTCCGTAACTGTGCGAACACATCCAATTTGTATTGAACGACCATATAGCTTTTCGTTTCGATTCGTCCAGTTTTTGTTCACTTTTGCTCCCTTGCGAAAAAGTAAATTCATTCGCTCTTTCTCTTTCTTTTGTTATTTCATACAAAAAATTGACATTTCACTTGAACAGCTGTGTACATTTAAATTTGTAAGTTCATAAACAATGGGTGCGTTCCGGATTTTAGTTTTGCCAAGTTAACTTTGCCGGTGCATTGCTTTCATTGGTCAATCGAGCATTTTTAGTCATGTGACATGGTCGATTGAACAATGAGAACAGTGCGTCGGCTAAGTGAACTTGGGAAATCTAAAATCCGGAACACGGCCAATAAAATTTTGTTTTTTATTATTTGTAAGGTAAGTGCACGACGACTTCCACTCTGACAATCGCTTCCATTCACAAAAGTCTATTATGGGAAACTTGAGTAATTGACTTTACAGAATGAAGAAATCCTTATGTAGAATTTTGACATTAGCATCCGATTGCTTGCGACTATTGTAGTTCAGCTTTAAAGGCCTGCTCAGAATGCGTATCTGTAGCTGACTGAAAAGTTAAAAACAAGGCAACCCGTTTGAAGTTGAATAGAGGGCAACTTCATGCAAGAAATGTATCTCCCTTTTTACAGCGATGCAAGATACCAGCTACAGATATGCATTCTGAGCAGGCCTTAAGGCTTCTTTGTACAGATTCGTCAAGTTTTCGATTAGCTTTGTTTAACGAAAGCAGATATCTCATTTGCAATTTTCGTAAAAAAAAAAGTTGACAATCAGCCATTAAGTATGTGCATTTGTGCATCCAAATCAGTACTACACTGCTTCAACTCCCTCCAAACACTCAGTTCCAGGAACAAAACCAAACTATGGTGGGTCCCCGGACATAAGGGAGTTGAAGGTAACGAAAAAGCTGATGAACTAGCCAGAAAAGGTTCCGAAACCCCCTTCATTGGACCTGAACCCTTCTGTGCAATCCCCAAATCAGCCATAAATCTAGTCATATAAAACTGGGAACAAAACAGATGTGTTTCATACTGGGGAAACATCCCAGGCCTAAGACAGGCCAAAAGAGCTATTCAGCCCTTCAAATCAGATGCCGACAAGATACTAAATCTTCGAAGGCACGATAGCAAAAACTTAGTAGGCTACCTAACTGGTCATCACGGTCTGCGATACCACCTAAACAAAATGCGTCTAGTCGACTCACCGGAGTGCAGACTATGTCTAGAAGAAGACGAAACAGCCGAGCATATCATATGTGAATGCCCGGCCCTTTACGGTATGAGAAGAGAATCTTTCTTCAGGGAATTCTAAAGTCCCGAAGAATTGAGGAAATCTTCGGCTGAAAGTATTATCAGCTACATTAGGAAAGTAGAAGCGCTACTAACCTAAAAAGCATCTGACGGCAAGCACAATAATCTTTTAGGTCGATGTGTATATCACTGCTTAGGCAGGTCAGAATTTAAAAAAAATAAAAAAAATGTGCATATGAAAAATAAAAACTATTAATTCTCCACAATTGAGAAAGCATAAGTCTTGTTGAATGAGTCCGAGCTTCACAGTACAGCACAAATTTTTGTATTTCACGAGAAAAATGATGTACACATCTGTTCTAATTTGTATTTCATGAGTCTGAGCTGAACAATCTAAAACACGTTTCTCTGCACCTACTGAATAGAAATATTTTAAATGTCAATGTCAGGTGTCAGTTTTGTTGGTTTATTGGAATTTTTTATTAATAAACCCCCGTATTGAGTCTAAAAGTTTGAAAAGCCCCTCTACATAAATAATGGACTTTGTAAATATAAAAAAATGCTGTGCGATTGAGTTATCACTTTAATACAAAAATGTGACTTTAATTTGGCGCTATTTTTCCATACGAATAGCGCCACTTTTGCGACTAATAGAGAAAAAAGGAATATGCCGATATATACCAAAATTCTAGCCTCCAGTCGTCCATTAATAATCACTGATTAGCTAATGAATGGCTAACTTGATAGTTTTCCCCATAAGAAATACATGCGCAAATGTCAAAAGTTAGACACTGATTAGCTAATCAGCGTTTATTAATAAGGGGGAAAATGTTTGACATAAAAAAGCATTGGGGGTTTGAAATCATTTTATATGAGAACTATGTCTCTTTACAAAGGTCTCCTAATAACTGCTGATTTTGTAAGCGTAGTTTTTTTAAAAATCGAATAAAACACTCAAATTTGCATCAAATATTCAAAATTATTGTAATCGATAAAAAGGCCTTTGCCATTTACGTTTTAATGACAACTTCATGTAAATGTTGTCCGCGGCTCCGTTTCAAATGGTCCATTCGGAAGGTCCAATTTTGCCTCACTTTTTTGAGCATTTCGGCCTGCATTCCACGAATTACGCGTGTTATGTTATCCTGTAAGTCTTCAATCGTGTTCGGCTTGTCCACAAATACTAACGACTTTACATAACCCCACAAGAAATAATTAAGAGGCGTTAAATCGCATGATCTTGGCGGCGAACTCACACGGCCATTTCAAGAGATAAGCTGCTCACCAAATTCATCCTTCAACATTTACCATAAACCACACCAAACTGTCGTTTTTTCGGGATGCATCGGAATTCTTGTATGGCATGTGGATGTTCATCACTTCGGATGCGACAGTTTTTTTTATTTCCGTATCCGTTGAGCCAGAAATTAGCCTCATTTTTCACATTTTTCACAGAGCACGAATTTTGATAATAAATTTCAATAATTTGCAATCGTTGCTCGTTTGTAAGTCTTTCCATGATTAAATGGCAGACTATAGTGAACTGAAAGCTTTTCACTATGACAGATGACCTTTGGACGCCATTAATAACCAGTGCTCCCATTCTGCCAACCTAGCTCTTAAAAAATCAACTGTTACTAGGAATATATTATATGGAAATCACAAATTTTAGTTTAAGATATCCTGTATTTCAAGATTTGACATACTTTAATGTACAAAAAGTGTATCTGAACTTTTCCATTCGAACAGTTTTTACTAAGTTGGGCTGTCTTGTTATGTTCTAAGGCCGTGTGCCAATTGCGTTAAAATTTTAACCAGTGGATAATTGTTGACATTAGTGTGGTAAATAGAGACTTCAACAGCTCGCTAAAATTTATCCAGTGGCTAATTTTTGACATTTGGTATACCTACTGAGGAGTGGGAGTGATAGAAAGCACACCAGTGTTCACACGCGTGGTAAAATAACACATTATTCAGATTTTAATAAAAAGCAAAGAATGTGTATTTCATATCAGGAAATATTAACAAAGTTTTAACATAAACTAAAATTGGGTTTTTCATAAGGGATGATTACAAAAATGTTATCCTTAATCATGAACACAAATTGTAAAGGGTCCGCCAAATAAAATGAAATGAAAATGAAAATGCTATAAAAAAACTCCTGAATATTTTCTCAAATTTCTTTTTTTATTTGAAAGAACAATCCTTCCGGTTAATAATGGAAAATAATTTCATTCAAATGGCTGCCTCGGCTGGCCATGCAGTAGCCTACACGATCGGTCAAATTTTAAAGCATATTATCGATTGTGTGCAGCTGTATTTCACCAATGGCTTCACGAATATTGTCCTTTAAAGTGTCAATTGTCTCTGGCTTGTCGGCGTAATACTTATATTTTACGGCACCCCACAAATAATGGTCCAACGGTGTCAAATCGCAGCCCCGAGGTGGCCAAACGACATCAGCTCTGCGGTTGATAATGCTATCTTCAAAGACAGGGCGCAAAACATCAAGTGTAGCTTCGGCTGTGTGGCACGTAGTGCCGTCCTGTTGAAACCAAATGTTGCCAATATCCTCCTCTTCAATTTTTGTGAACAAAAATTTGTTCAACATGGCCCGATAACGATCGCCATTGACTGTAACGGCCACTCCTTGCTCATTTTCGAAGAAAAATGTCCCAATTATGCCTCTGGACCAAAATCCGCACCAAACAGTGACTCGTTTTGGGTGTATCGGCTTTTCAATGTATGCGTGCGGGTTTTCTGTGCCCCAAATGCGACAATTTTGCTTGTTTACATACCCGCCAAGATCAAATCGAGCTTCATCTGAAAAGATGATTTTTTTTGGCAAAATCGGCATCTTCTCTAAGTCGATCGCAGGCCCACTTAGCGAAGCGAAAACGCATTGGATGGTCAGTTGGCTTCAACTCCTGAACCAATTGGACTTTGTATGGCGTCATACCAAGGTCTTTATGCAAAATTCGTCTCAATGATGTCTCCGAAATGTTCAATTGTTGAGAACGACGGTGAATTGATGTTGATGGCGCTTCACGCACACTTTCTGCCACAGCAGCAATATTCTTGGGTGTACGCACTGATTTTGGCTTTTCACGCTTTGGTTTATACGGAGCTGACGGTGCTTCTCTTCTTCCAAAATCCGTACGCAATTTTCGCCCACATTCTGCAACATTACCATGATTTTTAAAGTAATGTTGCAATATTTCCCAGCGTTGTTCAAGCATATACACAACCATATTCGTTCAGCGGAAGGACTAATTATCTGTCAAATCAGACATGAGCTAAGTGTTACCATTCACGAAATAAGCACTAGTTGAAAAAAAAAACGTTAGATGGCGGACCTGTTACATCAATATTATGTTTCAATGTCAATAATAAATAATTAATAGCGTTTTCGATTGGGATACAAAAAGCACTCTTTTTATACTCTAGAGCACTTTTTTTACTCTAGATCAATTTTTTCGTTTTCGATTGGGATACAAAAAGCACTCTTTTTTTACTCTAGAGTACTTTTGATGAATCTGGATTCCAAGTCAGATTACAGATAACACCTGACTTATGTCAGTTTGAAGTTTGCATTTCGCAATTTGATTTATGTTTTTTGTTATTTCTGCGAAAACTATAATTAGAAACTAAAATATTATTGGATAATCATGTTCTAAAATTCATAAGCTTTGTTTTGACACCAAAGTAAAAGAAAATTTCATATGATGGTTTTCATTGATAGCTAATAGCTATAATTGCGGCCTAAAGATAAACAATAAGCTGTCAAATGGCACACTTCCACACATACAAAACCAGAGTAACCTCTTTAATGTTCGATTGGGACGGGTAAAATCTGAAATCTGAGAGTAAATCTAAAAATCCCAATCGAAAACGCTATAATTTTTTTTGTATGATATCTCTGAAGTTTATTCGGCATTTTTTTATTACAAGAAAATATATTAAAAGGAATTTTGTTCCAATTCTTTTGGAAAATTATTAAAAAATAGTATTTCAATAATATCCCATTTAATCTAACTGACACAACAAAAAGCCAAATTTTGTTTACCACAGCAGAAATGTCAAAAATTAGCCAGTGGATAAAATTTTACCTCTTTGTTAACGCAATTGGCACACGGCCTAAGTATATCTTCATGACACAAAGCTATAAGCTTGTCATTTGACAGCTTAATTGCTTGTGATTTTCATTTTCGGATATATTATTAAATAATGACGAAACTTTCAACAAAACATATATTTACACTTGACATAAATAAACATAATTTGCACCCACTAAATCATCTTAATAATTTAATAAAATTGTTGACCGAAATGAAAATTTCAAACTGACTTCAGGAATGCGAATTTTTTTGTGTAAATTCACCTCCGTATTAATAAGAAAGTCCTTTTCGATGGGTGATCTGTAGAATATGAAATATAATGAAATAATGTAATGAAAAACTGGTATGCAAGTGGGAACCCTGCTCTGAATTCCCCTTAAAATGACAGTTCTTTTCATGTATCGTCACTTTTTACTTGAAAAAAACAAAAACTATTGTTTTGCTTGTGTTGTGAGATAAAATGACAAACAAACGATGAACATAACACCTAAGCTACCGAGACTCCAGGTTTTTTTAGTCCACTGTAACTTCAAGTAAAAAAATTATTATTTATTAATCAATATTAATAATTTTGGTCGCATTCACATTTTCAGAGAGCGAATAACGCCTATCATATCTTTAAACAAAATAACTGTAAAAAAGAATGCAAATATACGTAGCTACATTCCAATCGCCACAGATTTTCAAAAGCATTTGATCATAATATCGCCATTGTGAACTAATCCTTCCCAAACACACTCATTTTGCACAAGTGTTAGTTATTTTTATTTTTTAATTCACACCCATTGTTTACCGCTTATTTTTCGATAAACAATACGCCCATTAATCTTACCAAAACAAAACAAATCTAACATTTTATAAATGCGAATATAACATGTTTTTCCTTCACTTGAATCGATTACCAAATAAACATTTGATATCAACAAATTATATTGTGATTCATCAGAAAGCGATTTCATGTTCCATAGAAAGTTATTGAAGACATTAAAAATGATTAATTCAAAAATGGAAAAATTAACGAATAAATAAATTTATATATGGCTAGGTGAGTGGTGTTTTAGTAGGCAAATTTATTTATGAAATATCTTGGTACACGTTGTTTACCTGTGACAATAAAGACGTTTGCTTAGCGCTTGCCCAATAAACGTCAGAGTCAAAATACAATTAGACGTCAATGTCAACAGTCAACATTTCTTTTTATTGAAATAAATAATGTTGAGCTAAGTACCATAATTCTTATCTTCTTGGAGTACTGCCAGTTTTAATTTTATTTTCTCATCGCCAAATTATAATCCACAAAAAAATAAGAGGAATGAACTTTGGAAGGCAATTGCTAAAAAAATCTAAAGAAATGAGAATAAAAAATTGCTAAATCTCGCTAATATACTTCGCAAATAAATATGACCGACATAAGTACATATATTTATACATAAAATATTGTTTGCGAAATTTCTGGGTTTATTTCTTCTTCGTCTTTATCTTTTCTTTTTATCGTCTCACAAACGAGTTCAAGAATGACACAAGGCATCTACGTACCAACTATTTTGTATGAGAAAACAATTTTGGTGGAATATTTTTGCCGGGTTTTAGGTGACTGGTGGTATTTAGCTTTAATGAGGTTTAATGGCATCATTAAAAGTTTAGGCAATTATGCAGTTGAATATAATATGGGGTTATGTTGAGGCCCGAACCTAGTATTGAAAAATGTTGGGAGTTAAACTTTATTTGCTAGTTTATTATTTTACGGCATTTGTGTGTTGTATTTTTCAAAATTACTCAGCAGATAAAGCGATACATATATTATAACGGCCTTAAAATCATTTCCTTATTAAAAGCACTTTTGACTTGCTGAATCCGCTTTTTTCCTCGCTGTTCCAAAACATAAACGGATGGCTATGATGCAAAAAGTATTGTGAATGCATTTACTGTGTAAGCAAAAGCTAAAAGAGCATCGTGAATGATTATGAAACTCAACAAAAGCATAGTAAGCCTGAAACTTACTTTCTTACTTACTTAAGTGGCGCTACAGTCCGGAATGAACCTGGGCCTCAACCAACATGCCTCTCCAATTAGCCCGGTCCTTAGCTAACTGCCTCCTGTTGCGCACTCCAAGTTGGTTGAGGTCGGTTTCCACTTGTGCGCGCCACTTAAGGCGAGGTCTTCCTCTACTGCGTCCGACGTCTGGCTGGGAATCAAAGACTCTGCGAGCCGGAGTATTGGTGTCCATTCGTTCTACATGTCCTGGCCATCTTAAACGTCCAATGCGGAGTTTTTTGACCAGGGGCATGTCGCTGTACAGCTCGTATAGTGCTTGGTTGAATCTTCGTCTCCATAGCCCGTCAACGCAAACGGGACCGAAGATTTTACGAAGAATTTTCCTCTCGAATCTACCAAGGATTTCTTCATCCGCTTTTGATACGGTCCATGCTTCAGCGCCGTAGAGCAGGACTGGGATGATCAGGGTCTTATATAGGATCTCCTTAGTAGTTGGAGTGATGGCTTTACTACTAAATTGCCTTCTTAGCCCGAAGAAACAGAGATTGGAAAGAGTAATTCTTTGTTTGATTTCTGACGAGATGTTGTTGTCAGCTTAAAAAGCGGAGCCGAGGTAGAGAAAGTCCCGTACTACCGCAAAGTTATATCTGTCAATGGTGACGTTCTGTCCAATTCGTCGATGTTGTGTGTCCTTTCGTGTTGACAGCATATACTTAGTCTTAGCCTCAATTACTGCTAAACCCATTTTTGCCGCTTCCTTCTCTATACTAGCAAACGTGGCTATGACATCACGTTGAGTCCTACCAATGATTTCAATACCGTCGGCTTATGCTAGTAGTTGGACCGACTTTTGGAAAATTGTGCCTCTGGTGTTGGCTTTGGAGTTTTGCACAATTCTCTCAAGAATCAGATTAAAGAAGTCACATGACAGCGCATCGCCTTGCCTAAATCCTTTTTTGGTATCGAATGTGTCGGTGAGGTCGTTTCCGACCCTGATGGAGCAGCGAGAATTCTCTATCGTCATCCTACACAAACGGATGAGTTTGGGCGGTATACCAAAACTAGACATGGCTCTGTACAGTTCGTCTCTATAAATGCTGTCATATGCGGCTTTGAAATCGATGAATAGGTGGTGGGTATCGATTTGGACTTCTTGAGTTTTTTCCAGGATCTGCCGAGGTTTGAAAATTTGATCGGTTGTGGACTTACCTGGCCTAAAACCACACTGATAAGGGCCAATCAGGTTGTTGGTAAACGGTTTCAGGCGTTCACATATTACGGCAGATAGGATCTTGTAGGCGATGTTGAGGAGACTTATGCCTCTGTAGTTGACGCAGTTCAGAGGGTCTCCTTTTTTGTGGATCGGGCAAACGATGCTGAGGCATATTTTCATCCGACCAGATTTGGCTTATGAGTTGGTGGATGTTACTTACCAAGTCATCTCCGCCGGCCTTATATAGCTCAGCGGGAAAGCCGTCATTTCCGGCAGCCTTATTAAGCTTCAGTTTAGATATTGCTATCCTCACTTCACTCAGGTCGGGTGGTTGGCAGTTTTCGCTGTCGTTGCCAATATTAAATGGATCGTTCTGCCTGACAGCGGAATGTTGTTCGTCATCGCCGTTTAACAGTCTGCAGAAGTGGTTCTTCCATATCCTCAGCATCGACTGTGTCTCAACTACGATATTTCCTTGTTCATCTCGACAGGATTCTGTTCGAGCCTTGTATCCTTGGCTTTGACGTTTTACACTTTGAAACACACGTGAAGAATTTTCCTTGCGGAAAAGATAGAAGTAAACACATGTAAAATTTGCACCCGTATGTCAAACAAAAATTCTGCTGATGTGTCTTTCTTGCCGCACTGCATCAAGCACATGTGTTTCGGACATTTTTTTTGACGTTTTGGAATTTTATTTAAAAAAAATTGGAATAATCTAAGATCTGTCAAAACGTAATAAAATATTTTATTGGAAGCGACTTTTTCCTCTGAAATTGAATTTAGAAGTGAAATTCTATCCAAAGAACTGTTTGAATTTATGTTTTGATGCCAATAACGCATTTTTTACCAATGGAAACCCCCAGAACATTCTGACAAGATCGCTTCTGGATCTAATTTCAGAAGAGTCGAAAGGCTTACGATAATAGGACTATTCATGCATCATGCAATGTTGGAAATTGAGGTAAACGTTACAACATGGTAAACTTACGACGTGGAAAATGAACTGTCAAAATTTGTTGGGGAATCATTTTTAACAATATCCAACATTTACCACAAGAATTGGTTGTGAACACTTTTTTTTATAATTGGCACGCGCTAAAGGGATTATTATTGCCCTATATGGTATTTGAGCACAGAGCGGCATTAAGGAAAAAGTGGAGTAGAAAAGAGGAAGTTCCGATACGCGTTGGTTTTGAATTCTTTAAATTGTAATGGAGAGGAAAAACTGAGTTTGGTAAAGCATTCCACAATCGTGTTGTTCGGTTAAGGAATGAATCTCTAAATTTTTTATAATACGTCGGAAGCTTTCAGATTTAGGCTGATTAGCATTCGTGGTACGGCGAGTATTACGGTTGAATTGATGAAGGGGCTGGAATGCATCTGGCTATTTCGTTATATGTTGTTGTAATAGCGGTAAAAGAGTGTAAGGCAGGAGCAATTCCTACAATGTTCGAGCGAAACTATAGAGTTCGGTATGGTTGGATCTCCTATCAATTTTATCGCACGTTTTTATATCCTATCTACTATGTGCAATGATGTTTTGGCTGCACCTGATCATATGTGGGTGTTGAACTCAAGTTTGGGGCGTATGTAGATACGCTTTATATATTGAGGCCAGATCAGAAGGGGTTGAAATATTTCTTGCATCGGTTAACGAAACCTAGACATTTCGTTGCATTTTTGGCGATTTCAAATATGTGGTCGTTCCAACGAAGGTCGTTACTAACACAATACCGAGCATGGAAAGTTTTTCGGTTTCGACGATGCAAGTGTCATTCATGGATAATGGCTATAAAGTTTGGTTTCGCTTGGATGACAGAAGACAGCATTGCGTTTTGAAAGCATTAAATTTCACTCTATTAGATTTACCCCACTTAATTATGCTGAGATGGTAATTGTAACATTTCATCCATCACTTCGGCAATTTATACATTATGCGCTAAACTGAAAACTATTCTGAAAGTATATCAGTAAAACTACTGAAAGTATATCGGTAAACTGTCAAATATGTGAGATGAAACAACAATGGCCGTGTTCTGTAGTTCAGATTTTGTAAAATATCTTAGATGAAGCTCTGTTCTTATTGGTCAAAATGGTCAATTTTCCAATGAGAATAGAGATTCATCTGAAATATCTTACAAAATCTGAAATCCGGAATACAGTCAATAATCTGTCATGTGCACAACAATGGCCGTGTTCTGTATTTCAGATTTTGTAAAATATCTTAGATGAAGCTCTGTTCTTATTGGTCAAAATGGTCGATTTTCCAATGAGAACAGAGATTCATCTGAAATATCTTACAAAATCTGAAATCCCGAATACAGTCAATAATCTGTCATGCGCACTATAAGGATGTTGTTTGCGCTAGTGAGAGTAAATTCTGAAATGAAATAAAGAAGAAACAGTTTCGTCTCAAAATTGTCAGGAGTTTTTTTCGCTGCCAATGGAACGTTTTCAGATGATTTCTGTCAATTCCGGTTGCTTCCGAAAGCTTTTTTTTCAATCGAAAACTACATTTTCCAATACTTATCAAGTTATGCAGAAACTGAATCTGTTTTCAATGGCCGTGTTCCGGGTTTTAGTTTTACGAAGTTAACTTTGCCGATGCACTATTCTCATTGGTCAATCGAGTATTTTTAGTCACGTGACATGGTGAGAAAAGTGCATCGGCAATGTTAACTTGGGAAATCTAAAACCCGGAACACGGCCAATGTTGTACCTAGTAACACATTTTGACATGGACAAACCTCAAAAACTGGTCTGAAGGATGACCACAACTGATTCGCTGACATACGATAAAAATGGTGGATTGTCTGACATCGTAGACTTCAAATTCTCCTCAAAGTAGTCTGCAGCAAATTGGCCGCGTTCCAAGTTGAAAACTTACGCATGGACACTCAGATATGAGTGAAACAGCTGATTTTGCATTGACCTGTCATGAAGATGTTTTTGATGGGTTATTTCTTACTTTTTTGTTGAAGAATAATTATTCTGATTAGATAAAAGTAAATAAAAATCTATAAATGTGGAAAAATGAAATTGCAAAATAAGGGTTGGCATAGTTTGACATTTACCTTGACTTTAATAAAGATTTTGCGTTCCACATCGCCTCACCTCATTTTGCAGTTGAAATCTAAAATTCGGAACACGGCCATTGATCCCCATGAGTTGAGGTTATTTCTTTGCCCCTTTGAACGATGTTATACCTAATGAATCATAATGACTTTTGTCCAACTGAGGCTGGGTTTGCTATTTATTTACCAAGAGATTCGTTTCTTGTAGAATCTAGGGACGTGGTTAAACTTGTATTACAGTTTGCTTACGATAGGTTACCTTACCGACGAAATTATGTTGGTATGTTGCTTCGGTCTACATATGACTAGGAGTTTCATAAAGTCTTGTCTGAGTGAACGATTATAAAAAAGCGTATTTTTTATTTATTATAAGCTTAAACAAAAACAAGAACAAAACGTCAACACTCTCCTAATTTGACAACTAAACGTCAGCTCAATTATTTTTTGAATCAATTCTTTAATGGCCGTTGTAGCAAAACTTTTTAACCGTTAAATATTAAAAAAAATAAACATTCCATATCTATAACACGTAAATCTTTCCATATTCATGAAGATTTCAAGATATATCGTCGAAGCTACAATGGTACCATGTCGCCGCACTCAATACAATTGTTCGCCTAATTCGCCCTACCCGTTGACCACTTAATGAATGAAACTCTCCAACTCCTGGCTATCGCTCCAGGCTATTTAAATAGAAATGTATACGCTTAATTTCCACTTAACCCCATGAGAACTTGCCAACAATTAAGGTCAAATTTGAATGCCCTGAGATTTAGTCCAGTGCCCTGTTGGACTTGTCCCTTTCATTTTTGCGTCGTCCATATCGCGTTGCTTAATTCAATCAGTGTGTACTTCATTGCAAGAATAAATTAAATTCAATTAAAACGCCATTGGTGGACTTCCATTCCGTGGATGATTTTTAAACAGGCTTTGGCGAAAATTAAATATAATTACCTTGGGCAAAGGGCATGTAGGTGGGGCTATTCTCAAAATAAATTCAAACCTCCCAGACTCGAATCGTGCGTAAATTACATTTCCAGACGTAGTGAATACGTAATTACTTATCTGCGGTTCTCAAAGCATCAAATGACCTACAATCGAACGGCAATGGTTGTGAGAAGACAAGCCTACAATGGGCAAACTATTCCACCCGATGGGCCCCCAAGAACCACCCCCATTAAGATATTGATAACCCAAGCCATTATCAACTGTTGACTTAACAAGCGAAAAGGTGAAATTTGTGTTTTATTTATAAAATGCAAATACCTCCTGAATTGATAGCTTGAATTAGCTTGAAATTGGCCCCATATTGCCCTTGATAAAGGAGATTGCGAGCGTGATGCATGTGACGGCAATTTCTCAAGACATCACATTCTCTTATCGTTTAAATGAAGCGAAGCTATTCAATTGCAATTGAAGCGGATCTTTTCATACTCTGTGGGTAGGTGGGTACTTGTTGTTGAGAACACAATAAGCCGGCAATAACGACCGGCGCGGCGATGACGCCTCAGTGATTAGTGAGGCTTTATCAGTTTGTCATGCGATGCGTCTGCCTCACTGTCCACTTAAGTATTCAACACTGGCAACTGATGTAAATCGATGAAATCGTAGTGGATAAGTTTTTTTGTAATGCTTTTGACAAGTCAATTTGAATTGGGCGGGTCTGGAGAGGGAGTGCTTTTATTATTGACTTTTCGTGTAAGTACATTTATTGCGGGGCGAAGGTTGATTAGATTAGTCCTAATTAAGTAGAAATTGAGTGCTGTAAAATGAATGTTTGGATGGCGGAAATTCATCGAACATGGAATGTTTTAAACAACGTCGTCAGGGATGGATTCTAAGAGGTTATTTTCAAAAAATAAGTTAGGTAGGTGTTATCATTTTATAGGACAGAACCATATTCATATTGGGAGTGCTTTAAATGAACCTCCTGCTTACCGCATTTAGAGGCCAAAAACGCAGTAACCATAATTGATACTTGATCACTGCATATAGAGGAAATGAGAATCAGTTTAAAGGATAACTACGAATTACAAAATACCTTTTAAGCAAGGCTAACTAAATTCAAAACTGCAGAAAGCATCGGACAATATACGGTACACTTGGAATGATTTTATATTACATAAGCTGAACGCTGTATCCCATGGATCTTTGCAATTTTTCAAGTGAAATCCTATTTAAGCCTCTGGAACAATTTGAACAATGAAAGCCGCATTTGTAAACCAGAAGCATTTGTTGATTAATGTTTAATACCGACCTAGTTTTTCCTTCCTAGCCATTAGCAAGGCTATTCGCTAAACTATTTTTTACGTGAAACTTCTTTGCCGACGTAGTCTGTAATTTGGTTTCGTGATCGTAAAGGGGAAATGATTCCATACTATGGTGAACATTAATGACAGCTAATTTCTAATTCATGATCATACAAGGGAAATGATTCCACACCAGTGGCCTTAAAGGGGGAAAGATTCCTCCTCGATCTAAGGGGAAACGATGCCTTGTTTGTGACCATAAAGGGGAAATGACTCCATATTCGTGACCATTAGGGGAAATGATTCCATCCTGTGGTGAACATTAATGACAGCTAATTTCTAATTCATAATCATAAAAGGAAATGATTCCACACTAGGGACCTTAAAGGGAAAATGATTCCTCGTCGATATTGGACCATAAAGGGGAAACGATGCCTCGCTTGTGCCCACAAAGGGGAAATGATTCTACACTCAAGCCATACAGAGGGATTGGTTTCACATTCGTGACTATGAAGGGAACAGTAGAAAGGATTTGTTTTTCTTTTATAAAATGGCCCCAAATGCCAGATATTTAATTTTTACTCTGCACACCACATTTTTTGACGATGTCCTGTAAGTGCAAATTGCCCTTAGGGTTCTAAGTCTGTTTCCTATTCTCATTCTGACTGTATCAATCTATAATGGAGACGCAATAAAAGTCCATTAACATCTTCGGTCCCGTCCGAAGAGAACTCTCTTGATCCCATACTCGTGATTTTAGATCGTGTGAGATTCCTACTCACTACCCCTAACATCCGTCAGCTCAGAACCTCATGCCATAAATTACCGTCAGAGTATTACTTTTCTGGACGGGCTAATTGCGGAAGACACTGTTTTTCCGTACGTGCTTCTGAATTTCTCTCTTATTTGAATATCCCTGCTCTTATATTCCACCTTGGTGAGTGCGATTTTTCTATTAGTCCTCGTTACCCTTGCCGGAACCCAGGGCTGTAAAGCTTTATATGCCCTGCATTTTCAGCAGATCCATAATATTCTGAAGACACTGGTGTCGGCGTTGATAGTCAACCTGGTTTCCAGCTGGTATTGCCTTTGCATCAACGGCTAATGCCTTTGAATCATTGTGTCCTGTAGTCTTCCTATACTCCTCATCTATTCTCCTTCTAATGTCGGTACTGGTAGTAAACCTGTTTTCCAGCTTGGTATTGCCTTGGCAACAACTTTGAATCCTTCGAATCATTGTGTCCTGTAGTCTTCCTATACTCCTCATCTATTCTCCTTCTAATGTCGGCGCTGGTAGTAAACCTGTTTTCCAGCTTGGTATTGCCTTGGCAACATTTGGTAATGCCTTTGAATCTTGGTGTCCTGTAGTCTTCCTATACTTCTCACCTCATCTAATATCCTTCTAATCCCAACAGTTGATGGCTCAGTGTAGACTCAATTGTGCGATGAACTGCCGCACAGTATGTCTGGGTTCGTTCCCCAGCCTATATGATTTTTCACTGGCCTTCCTCTCGTGGTGAACTGACAAATCACCCGAGTAGTATCAATTGTGCCGTGATGATCTGACAAATCATCCGAGTAGTATCAATTGTCAAGAATAGCTTATCTCAACTTAGCCGTTCGGAGTCGGCATAAAACAGGAGGTCCCGCCATCGTGCAAGAAGTACACACGCACACATGAATGGTTATGAGAAAAGTCGGCTCTGGGTTGCCTGTTGCGTCAAAAATTTGTTTTATTTTTGAGAAGACCCTAGTTGCCAGAATTTATCGGCCGCCTTCTCATATGGTCTTCCACCTGCGGTTCTGTATACATACCCTCAAAGGTTTGGTCTTTCCGGATGGCTTTAGGTGTTGTGTTGATGTTGGTCTTTATTCTGTATTAGCTTTATAGGGTTTACAAAATGTAGACCAAACAGGGCGAACATGTCTACAGCTCCGAACGGTATCACCTAGTAACAGATGTTGGATTAAGCGCCGCGTTTCACTGACTACTTGTACTTAGCCAGGTTGAGTTCTATTTTACTTTTTCAAATACAAATCTGAAGGCATGTTTTCGAGGTCGTCCTGTTTTGAATGTCTACATTATAGGTCCCATTGCAATGGGCAAACCCCTAGTCTTGGGTTACCAGACGTCATCGGCCGGTTCTGGTGTCTATAGTTCAGTCCAGTCAAAATATTTAATTTTTGTCGCATGAGATCTCAATCAATGTGTCATTGTTCCTGAACACCTTGTGAGAATTATGCTAGCACAAGCAGTTCTAAGTTCAAACAGGCGCGGTTCCTGTAATTATGATTGGGGGATCGTACCATGACCAAGAGGAGGATGTTCTACTTTCTTTCTGGAATCACAAACAATCCAAAAAGGGCCTTGCTATGATTTTAAAAAATTTATGTACTCCGAATTCACTGCCAATAAAGATCAAAATACGCGTCAAAACTTACACACACGTATCATGCTAAAGTTCTGTTCGCTTCACTGAAGCGAATATACATATTCCTCTGACCCAGCGACTTAGTTCGTCACTTCGAACGCACGAACTTTGAATACAAATGAATCTTCATCCAGCATGTGCTATTCTGTGTTTACATTCGCACTTAAAAGTTCAATACACTCATTCGCAGCTCGCAAGCGATCGCGATTCATAAAATGTTCCCACATTTCCAACGGTTTTCTGTTTAAATTTGAAGTACACGTTCTGTTCCTCAGTCAGTTCACAGAAAATATCTCGAAAATTCAGCGAATTGTTGTCGTCTGAATACTATGGACAGCACATTAGGCAGGGCACCACGGCTCCTCCCTCTTCATCAATAATTGCATTCAGTTCCGCAGAAGAGCGGATGTTCATAACGATCATGATAATGTACTCGTACACTTAATAGAGTCCCACTGCCATGCAAAGGAGATGGAGGCGGAGGAGGAGTGCATTATGAACGAGGAACCAATTGTTGCCTCAAGTGTGTTGTCTCTCATGGTACAGTTTAATGATACTGCACCATATCAAGTGGCTTTGGCTTGGCTCTGTTAGTTTTTTATGATGAAGTATGTCCCCCTCTTGAGTATGCTTCCCTTTGGTAATTGAAGAAGTATCCACATGATGTTGCAACTACCGATTGGATTTAAGGAAATTTGTGGTTTTATGGATTTTTATTTTGTTCCTACCTCAGGCCACTTGTGTTACGTATGTAGTTTCGGATTACTTTCGTAGCTGTTGTACGCGCATATAGAAACATAACATGTGTTGTCAGTTAATGTAGATTTTAATCTTTAACCCTGGAGTTTGCTTGTTTTATTATTTTGATGACATATGGGCATCAAAAACTTAACAAGTTAGATGTCAGTCCTAATGGGCTTTTTAATTTTATTCGTGTGCTAATTAGTACAGGCAAACATGTAAGCACCTTTAACCGACATCCACTAACCAAATGGGTTTCATTTGTTGACAGATTCCTCTTTACAAACACGACCTTCTATTCATATTCATATTTCAAAGCAATCTCAACTAAATATTTACTTCTTTCCGTCTATTCTAGGTGTTGGCATGGTCCTCCGCAAGATGGGCAACAGTATCTCGCCAACTGTCGAATTAAGCAAGGATGGTGATACTTACACCTTCACCACCAGCTCCACCTTCAAGACCTCATCCATTGTCTTCAAATTGGGCGAAGAATTCGAATTGGAAACCCTCGATGGACGTAAAGTAAAGAGCATCATCACCATCGATGGCAACACCATGACCCAAGTAGAGAAGGGTGACAAGCCCACAACAATTGTCCGTGAGTTCACCGAAGACGGTTTGATTGCCACTATGACCATTAACGATGTCAAGTGCGTCAGGACATACAAGGTTTAAGTTAATAAATAGTTAAAAGACCGTCCATTAACAAGAACTAAAAACAACTGATGAAACTGGACTAAAAAAAACTTGAAAAGAAAAACCAACAATCAACTAACTAACATCACTAAACGTAGATCGTTTTTTTTTATATATAAACATATATAATAACTATTATATTATTTCTAAATGGAAATTGACTGAGAACTAATATTTAAATAAATTATTTAAATAAAAAAAAGAATTTAACACAAAATAATCCAAAACAAACAAAAAATGTCATGTGTTCAAACAAATGAAATAACAACAACAACAAAACCATTCTAAGGATATTTCCGTTTTTTTTTTCTCTTTTTGCTTTTTTGCACTCTTCTGATTTGTATTTAAAATATAAATATAGAAAATATTCCTAAATATTTACGCATTTTGATTTTTATTTAATTTTTTTGTGTGATTTTTTTTTAATTAAAATTTGCACAAAACTTATAGAGGTTCAAGTGAATGCAAGATGAAACGTAAAAAAAAAACAGATTTTGCTAAGTGTAGACTCTTAACTGAATTGAATAAAAAAACGAGACACTATAAGAATGGAGTTTTTCTGAATTAATTTAGGTTTTTTTGAAATGAAACTGCTTTTGGGACTGTGTGAAACGAAAAAGCGTCACAAAAAAGAGAAAACAAATTTCGCAGCTGGTTTTGGAGTATTGTGGCTGTCTGATCGTGTGTATTAACGGTTGTACTTCTTTTGGGACGCTGTGAAATGAAAAAACGTCATGAAAAGGATAAAACGAAAAAAATTCTGCAGCTGGTTCTGGAGTGTTGTCTCTATTTGATCGAGGTTCCCTACTTTTTTAAAGAAAAAAACACAGAAAATTCAAATTTAATGGAGAATGTTTATTATCATTTGAAAGAACATTCTTTGGCATTTATTTTTGAAGATTATGTCAATCAAATGTTGGCCGTTGCTACGTCGCAGATGGTCCATCCGTTGAGTCCAATTTTCGTTTCACTCGTTCGAGCATTTCGACTGGTAACTGGCGAATGATACGCGTGATGTTTTCCTCCAAGGACTGAATCGAAGCGGGTTTGTCGGCAGAAGCTTTTGACTTTACATATCCCCACAGGAAAAAGTCTAACGGTGTGATATCACACGATCTTGGTGGCCAATCGACCGGCCCAAAACGTGAAATTATGTGCTCACCGAAATGTTCTCTCAATAAGTCCATTGATTGAAGCGATGTGTGGGAAGTGGCGCCGTCTTGCTGAAACCAAATGTCGCCGAGATCACGAGCTTCAATTTCAGGCATCAAATAGTCGGTTATCATGACACGATAACGGTCGCCATTGACGGTTACGTTCGCACCGGCATAATTTTTAAAGAAAGATGGACCGATGATTCCACCGGCCCACAAACCACACCAAACCGTTGTTTTTTCTGGATGAAGTGGCAGTTCTTCAATCTCTTCAGGTTGCTCTTCGTCCCAAATGCGGCAATTTTGTTTGTTTACATACCCATTGAGCCAGAAATGGGCCTCACCGCTAAACAAAATTTTCCTCGTAAACGTCGGATCTTCTTGGAACTTTTCAAGAGCCCATAGAGCGAAGCGATGTCGCTTGGGAAGGTCGAGCGGCTTCAGTTGTTGCACAAGCTGTATTTTGTACGCTTTCAATTTATGATCTTGACGTAAAATGCGCCAAGTCGTTCCATACGTCAGTCCGAGTTGCTGCGAACGGCGCCGAATCGACTCTCTACGGTCTTCGTGTACACTCTCAGCTACGGCCGCTATATTTTCTTCACAGCGTGCTGGACGTGGTCTATTCGGTCGAATATTATCCAATAATGAATGCTGGGTCTCAAAATGGGTATTGGTGTTGCGAATAGTACGCTCAGTAGGCCGATTATGTTGACCATAAGTTGAGCGAAGTGCACGAAACACATTCCTCACAGAACGTGAATTTTCATAATAAAGCTGAACAATTTGTAAACGTTGTTCACGCGTAAGTCTTTCCATTATGAAATGCCAAACAATACTAAACAAAAAAAACATGATAGCATGACACGACTCACACGTGATCTGTCAAAAATGGCTATTGAAAAAAGTATCTCTACTTGGATCACTCGTTACTTGTATCTCAGTCAAAACGTACGTTGGTGTGCAAAGTAGGGATACATTAGGCGTGTGTTGTTGAGAATTAAGCATAGTAAAGTAAAAAAAGCTTTTCAACAAAACGACCTACGTTTCATTTTCACTCGAAATGAACTTAAAATCGTTCTAAAGTGAAATTTTGGGTTCCACATTTCACTTTTACCGATTTCAATTTCACATTTTTCGAAGTTAAAAAAAAATGAATTTCCATGTTCCACAATTCAGTTTTATCGTTTTGTGTGTGATTTCAATTCGATCATTTTAGTATCTGTGAAATTGTTGGGATGAGCTGACGTGATTGAAAATGTAAGTGAAAAATATCTGAGTGTAGTAATGTTGTTTAGATTTTGAAAAATAATTCCCAGGAGGCAAAATTTATTAAATTTATGGAAAGGCATAAAGATCGAGCTCCTCGACAAAACCTATGAGCGACTACCAAAGTACGATGTTAAAATCGTGCTGGGAGATTTTAACGCAAAGGTAGGAAGAGAAGACACCCTTAGCAGTACTGTCGGAAAATATAGCCTACACGACAACAAGTCTGGTAACGGACTTTGGCTAATTGACTTCGCTACGGAACGAAATGCCACTATAGCCAGCACACGGTTTCCTCACCTCGATATCCATAAGGGGACATGGCGGTCTCCAGATCAACGCACAGTCAACCAAATTGATCACATTGCGATAGACAAGAGGCACGCATCCAGTATTTTGGATGTCCGAACATTCCGAGGGGCTAACATCGACTCGGATCACTACCTTGTTGTAGCCAAGGTAAGGGTGCGGATATCCACCACGTCACAAAAAAACAGAAATACTGTGAAAAAATTTAATGTCGAAAGACTGCAATCGCCAGAGACCGCCAAGACCTTCGCGCAACGAGTATCCCTTAATCTCTCGACTCACAAAACACCACCACCATCTAATGTCGAAGAACAATGGCAACGATGCCAGCAAGCCATTAGATCAGCCGCAACTGATATGCTAGGTTTCTCGCGGCCACCAGCAAGAAACCCCTGGTTTGATGAGGAATGCCGACAGATGCTCGCAGCCAAGAACGAGGCCTACAAGGCTAAGCTGCAAGTGAAGACGAGAGCTGCCATTGAGCTCTATAGGCAAAGAAGGGAAGAACATCGGCTTTTCAGAAAGAAGAAAAAAGAGCCAAGAAAAGCGCGCGATCGAGGATATAGAGAGGTGCCACTCCAGGAACGATGTTCGCAAGTTTTACCAAAGTGTAAAACGTCAAAGCCAAGGCTACAAGGCTCGAACAGAAACCTGTCGAGATGAACAAGGAAATATCGTAGTTGAGACACAGTCGATGCTGAGGATATGGAAGAACCACTTCTGCAGACTGTTAAACGGCGATGACGAATTACATTCCGCTGTCAGGCAGAACGATCCATTCAATATTGGCAACGACAGCGAAAACTGCCAACCACCCGACCTAAGTGAAGTGAGGATAGCTATATCTAAACTCAAGCTTAATAAGGCCGCCGGAAATGACGGCCTTCCCGCTGAGCTTTATAAAGCTGTCGGAGATGACTTGGTAAGTAACATCCACCAACTCATAAGCCAAATTTGGTAGGTTGAAAGCTTGCCTGAAGAATGGAACCTCAGCATTGTTTGCCTGATCCACAAAAAAGGAGACCGTCTGAACTGCGCCAACTACAGAGGCACAAGTCTACTCAACATCGCTTACAAGATCCTATCTGCCGTATTATGTGAACGCTTGAAACCGTTTACCAACAACCTGATCGGCCTTATCAGTGTGGTTTTGGGCCAGGAAAGTCCACACTCGATCAAATTTCCACACTTCGGCAGAACCCGGAAAAAACCCAAGAAGTCTAAATCGATACCCACCACCTATTTATCGATTTCAAAGCCGCTTACGTGTCTAGTTTTGGTATACCGTCCAAACTCGTCCGTTTGTGTAGGATGACGATGGAGAATTCTCGCTGCAACATCAGGGTCGGAAACGACCTCACCGACACATTCGATACCAAAAAAGGATTTAGGCAAGGCGATGCACTGTCATGTGACTTTTTCAATTTGATTCTTGAGAGGATTGTGCAAAACTCCCGAGCCAACACCGAGGTACAATTTTCCAAAAATCGTTGCAACTACTAGTATTCACCGACGATATTGACATCATTGGTAGGACTCAACGTGATGTCATAGCCACGTTTGCTAGTATAGAGAATAAAGCGTCAAAAATGGGTTTAGCAGTAATTGAGGGTAAGACTAAGTATATGCTGTCAACACGAAAGGACACACAACATCGACGAATTGGACAGAGCGTCACCATTGACAAATATAAATTTGAGGTAGTACGGGACTTTGTCTACCTCGGCTCCGCTATTAACTCTGACAACAACATCTCGTCAGAAATCAAACGAAGAATTACTCTTGCCAATCGCTGTTTCTTCGGGCTAAGAAGGCAATTTAGTAGTAAAGCCCTCACTCGAACTACTAAGGAGATCCTATATAAGACCCTGATCATCCCAGTCCTGCTCTAAGGCGCTGAAGCATGGACCGTATCAAAAGCGGATGAAGAAATCCT
Source organism: Rhingia campestris (assembly GCA_932526625.1). Taxonomy (NCBI): domain Eukaryota; kingdom Metazoa; phylum Arthropoda; class Insecta; order Diptera; family Syrphidae; genus Rhingia; species Rhingia campestris. Next base: position 12,492,326 of record OW052183.1, read on the forward strand.
TGGTCGATTAGAGAGAAAAATTCTTCGATTCGAAGATTCAACCATGAACTATACGAGCTGTACAGCGACATAGCTACCCCTAGTCAAAAACTCCGCATTGGACGTTTAAGATGGCTAGGACATGTAGAAAGAATGGACACCAATACTACAGCTCACAGAGTCTTCGATTCCCAGCCAGACGTCGGACGCAGTAGAGGAAGAAAAGTAGAAATCGACCTCAACCAACTTGGAGTGCTCAACTGGAGGCAGTTAGCTAAGGACCGGGCTAATTGGAGAGGCATGTTGGTTGAGGCCCAGGTTCATCCCGGACAACTTAAGTAAGTAAGTAAGTCTCGGGTCTAGTGCGATAAAATCGGGTTAACTACCTTCGACTAGTTAACTCATGCAGTGTATTCCGAGCAGATATCCTAGTTGGACATACTGACATTCCAGGAAATGAGAAAGCAGACGAGTTAGCTAGACTAGGATCGTCCAGCTAGATAACTAGATACACGCAAAGTGCAACAACATTTAGTGGCAAAACATTTATACTTGCAAACACACCAAAGACCTTTGGCCGGAAAAAAGCGTTAGCAAATTAAACAAGCTTAGCTCTAAACAGAGCTTCCATTTCTATAGCGGTAAGAGTGGTAACAGGTCACAACCTGTTGGGTAAGCACTCCCATATTGGAATCAGATTGGCTGCAACTATGCAGAAAATGCGGCGACCCAGAAGTCGAGGAGGATATCCCACTCCTACTCCGCCACTGTAGCTTCTACTACGAGGATCTGACGGAGCTAGCAACGAAACCTATAGCGCAGATCGTCCGTTTCTGCTGCAAATCGGGATGAAGCAAACATCATTCTGTTTAAAAAGGAGAAGATCACACCTTAAGTATCACGCTCACTATATTTTAAACATTCTTTTCAGGTACACTTCTCTTAACAAACAGCATCGCTATGGGCCCATGTAGGCCTATGCGAGTTTGACGACTCATCTGAGTGTCAACAGCCCATTAAACCTTATTTTGAGAAGGAATGTAGCTGACGTCTAGAGTCTGTATAAGCTTAAATCCAAACAGGTTGATTTGATTGAGGTTTCGATGAATTGGGGTGCTGCCACCAGGGATGACGGTGTTTTACACACACACGACATTTTTAAAACGAGATGCAATCGGAAACGCCTCTGACGTTTGTGGTTGTAAATACAAAGGACTGTACTTTGAAAAGTACAGATTGGACGAGAGAGGCTGAGAAATAAAGATGAAAGTTGGTATATGGTCTGATTGTTTCGAATGGGATGTCGAAGCCAGCATTGATGATGTACGTTATGTACTTTTGGCTAAGATTGCCTTTTAAATGTTTGTGTTTCTTGAGGATATAGACATTTAGGAGTCTTTCCGAAACGTGGACAGTGTAGCTTTGGTTGCGTTTTTGAGTTGTTTAAAATGAAGAGAGCATATCATCACATTAAAGTTCTTGCAGAAGGGACTAATGGCATTATTTGTGTGATTGTCTTTTTTGAAATGAAATTTCTTCTGGGACGTTGTGAATCGGATTTCATGAAACGAAAAAATGTAACGAAAATAAGAAATATCGGTTCTTGACTGATCAGCGAAATCAAACTGCATCGGGCCCGGTAAGTACTTGGGTTGGGGACCACATGGGAACACCGCGTGTTGTTAGTTAGTTTTTAAGAGAGTGGGACTCCGCATACGAGATGAGTTCAACTGGCATAAAATCGGCTTTGTGAGCGAGAGGACTGAGGTTTGTGGAAAGAAATAGTTGAAATTCTTCCGCCTTGTTTGTGCGGTAGAACAAGGTTGCAAATCAATCCAAACACATTTTCCACCATTTTAGGTTTGAACAAAATTTTATGTTATGCTCTCATAGTCTTATACCTGATGGCGAATGGAGGTGGTAAACAAAGATAGAGAGAGAGGGAGAGAGATTAAACCAGAATACTGCTTCACTTCTACCGCGTGCAAACTCACTACCGATTTTTTTGTTTCGAATATGTCGTTCAGATCGTTTCTGACCCTGATGGAGCAGCGAAAATTCTCCATCGTCATCCTACACAAACGGACGAGTTTACGCGGTATACCAAAACTGGGCATGGCTTTAGTTTGTCTCTATAAATATTGTCGTATGGGCTCTGAATTCGATGAATAGGTACTGGGTCTCCATTTGGACTTCTTGGGTTTTTTCCATGATCTGCCGAAGTGTGAAGATTTGATCAGTTGTGGACTTTCCTGGCCTAAAATCACACTGTTGATTGACGGATCAGGTTGTTGGTAAACGATTTTGTAGGCGATGTTGAGGAGCACATGCCTCTGTAGTTGGCGCAGTTTCATAGGGTCTCCTTTTTTGTGGTTCGGCCAAATGATGCTGAAGTTTCATTTTTCAGACATAGTTTTATCTGACCAAGTTTTGTTTATCAGTTGGTGAACGTTATACTTACCAAATCATCTCCCCCGGCTTTATAAAGCTCTACAGATATCGGTATCATCACTACACTTAGTTCGGGTGGTTGTTAGTTTTAGCTGTCGTCTCCAATATTGAATGATTCGTTCTGGAGGACAGCGGGAAATTGTTCGTCATCGCCGATTAATAGCTTGCAGAAGTGATTCTTTCATATACTCATCATCGACGTGTCTCAACTACGATATTTACTTGTTCATTTCTGTTCTACCCTTGTATCTCCGGTGAAACTTTGGTGAAACTTGCTCGTTTTTGGCTGTGAGCATCTGTCGACATTCTTAATCAAACCAAGAGTTTCTTTCTGATGAGCGCCTAACAGCGAGAAACCTAGCACATCAGGTACGATTGACTAGTCTGACGACCAGACGGAGAAGTATCGAACGCCAACAATCGATGCACTCCATAAACACAAAAGTAGACTGGTCTCAAGGCTTAAACGGCTGCGTAGACAATTTACTGACAGACAAGACCCGGAGGTTCGGACATTGAAGTCGTTGACCAAAAACCTCAAACAGCTAATCACAGAGAATTACAGACAATCTGTAAGTTTGTACTGGGGCAAGAAAATTCGGGCTATAAAAACCAGTAGCCTGAATATGTTCCCGCAAATAAATAAAATTTTCAGGCGAAAGGATCATAACGACATTCTATGTGTCCGAATTTCCCAAACGACAGAGAACAGACAGACACTGACGGCGGTTGGTATAAGTCCGGAAAGTGTTGATTCGAACGACGGTTTTTTCACGATCGAATATCCTCAGGAGAAGGCGAATGCGATAGGCGCTGTCTTCGAGACCGTGTATACGTTGAACAGTCCTGTTCGCCCAAATCGCGATGTTGAGGAGAGAGCCTTTCTGAATCACTTTTATCTAAGTACCGAACTTCAAGCTTGGCGATCTGAGAATCACGGTTTTACCGTATTCAATGACGAAAATCCTTCAAATGGCGTAGTCGCCAATAGCCTAATGCTGTTCGTGCAAAAAGATGAACTCCTGAACATCTTTGTATCACTGAAGAATAAAAAGTCGGCGGGGAGGACGGGGTCCCAAACGTCGTGTTGAGACACCTGCCAGTAGAGGCAGTCGATATTTTCACCACGCTGTTTAACAATGCACTGAATAATGCACATTATCCGGTGCACTGGAAAACGGCGATGGTACATCCTATCCCCAAAAAGGACAAGGACAGAACAAACCCTGCAAATCTTCGGTCAATAAGCCTTCTGCGGAATGTAAGCAAGGTATTCGAGAAGATAGTCAATAGGGCTCTGCTTGAGTGGGTCGTGGAAAATAAAATTATCCCGGAAAATCAGTTTGGTTTTCGAGCGAGGCATGACACTATTCATGCCGCGTCGAAACTAGTCTCCGACATCCAATGGAATAAATCCAAAGGACAATGCACAGGGGCCTGTCTGGTTGACTTTGAGAAGGCCTTCGACACCGTATGGTTAGAAGGGCTTTTCTACAAGCTAGCTCAGTGGCGCGATGGTTAGTGCGATGAACTGCCGCGCAGGAGGTCTGGGTTCGATTCCCAGCCGTAACAACACCTAAATGATTTTTCACTGGCCCTCCTCTCGTGATGATCTGACAAATCATCCGAGTAGTATCAATTGTCAAGAATAGCTTATCTCAACTAAGCCGTTCGGAGTCGGCATAAAACAGGAGGTCCCGCCATCGTGCAAGAAGTACACACGCACACATGAATGGTTGTGAGAAAGCTAGGCCCTGGGTACTAACGAGCCTGTTGCGCCAAAAATTTGTATTTTTTTTTTGTAGCCAGACTTGGCATGCGTAAACCCATGCTATATATGATTTATGAAATGCTTATGGGAAAGAAGTTCGTTGTCAAATGTGGCAACGTAACTTCGAGTAAAGTCTTTGAAATTAAAAACGGTTTACAACAGGGGCGGTGAACTCCCCGATATTGTTTAACATTTATACAAGTGATCTTGTAGGTTCCCTTAGTCACGCAATAGCGTATGCAGATGATCTAGTGGCGTACAGATCAGGTCCGAAAATCGGAGTCATCAACATACTCTTGCAAAGTGACTTCGATCACATTAAGGGATATTGCGACGATTGGAAATTGAAGATCAATTTCCAAAAAACCGAAACAATTCAGTTCAGGACCCCAGTGCAGAGGGCATCTTACGATACCAGAAAAAACTGGAAAAAATTGTGCATCATTGGACAGCATGGACGGCCGTTGGCGCTGAGAACTTAAGTCAAATAACTTGGCATCTGGCTTGACAAGTTTCTGTATTTTAATAAAAATGTGGATGCTTGTCTGGCTAGGGCTAGGGGGGCTTATGCTCTGACAAGAAGATTGTTTCAAAGCAGTCAACTTGATTCAAGGGTGAAAGTCATTTGCTACATGGCCCTCATAAGGCCGATCATCGCCTACGGTTGTCCTGTGTGGTTCAACGTTTCACCAAGTTACATGGAAAGGATAAGGCTGTTTGAGAGGCGTTGTCTCCGATCCTGCTTAGGATTGTACCGAACGCCGGACTCCGAGTACATAAAATATTATCGCAACGAGGTTCTTTACAATGGGGCCCAGCTGAACAGAATTGACAATTTCCTTATTAAGGTGACTCGAAGGCACGCTGCAAGGGCGATGGCTAGAGACAACAGCCTGATCTTCGGGGCTTATTACCCCAATGAAACATACATGGAGAGTACGCTCGTGTCTGGCTTTATTCCGCCAGAGGCATTTATTTATACCGATTCGTTAGGGTTGGTACAGGACAGGAACGGTATCCCGGTTTTATACCACCGCTACCGTGACGCGCGTGACAAGCGGCTAATCCGCGACGGGTATGCCGACAATGCTCAGGAGCTCCTCCGCTTTAGCACTTCGGTATCGGATCGCGATAGGACCGATGCGGAAAGGCAAAGTACGGAATTTCGGTGGCTACATGAGGGAAGTGGTTCTGCACTTCCTCCGGTCTTTGCGGACTTTTAGTCCACTCCTTAATAATTAAGAAAAATAAAAATTTTTGAAACAAGGTCTGGGGCGGGGCGTGCACACCATATTGGGGTACAATATGGTTGGTTGCATGCTGCCTGTGGACCAAAACTCGATTGGGATGGCGACCCCTCGGGGCATTTGAAACGAGTGCTCGCCACCCCGATTATAATTAAGTTAGGTGTAAGTAGTTTTAAGTAGTACTAAGTAGTATTAAGTAGTCTTAAGTTAGTTTTAACCTAGATTAAGCTTTTTATATTAAACAAAAATGTCGTTTATCAAAGTTTTTTTTTAATTTTCTTTGAAAATTAAAATATATATCGCAAATAAACAAAAGATAAATTTAAGCCGAAAGGGAAAATTAAAAACTAGCTAGTAAATATTAGCTTAGAGCGCCCGCTTAGGGCCGATAGGTTAATTTAAGAAAAAAAATTGTTAATTATAAGTTAGATTTAATCATTTTTGTCTAGTTTTAAGTTAGTATTTTAAGTGAATAAAAAATGAATTTTAAAAGTAAAAAGTCAGGTACGATTTAAAGCTTGTCCCACGGCTCAGTATCGTTTTTCTCAACTGGTATTTTAAATTGTTCATTATTGTGTGAATGACATGTACTCAGTGACGCGATGGTCAGTGCGATGAACTACCGCGCAGAAAGTCTGGGTTCGATCCCCAGCCGTAGCAACACCTAAATGATTTTTCACTGGCCCTCCCTTCGTGATGATCTGACAAATCATCCGAGTAGTATCAATTGTCAAGAATAGCTTATCTCAACTAAGCCGTTCGGATTCGGCATAAAACAGGAGGTCCCGCAAGAAGTACACACGCACACATGAATGGTTGTGAGAAAGCTCGGCCCTGGGTACTAACGAGCCTGTTGCACCAAAAATTTGTTTTTTTTTTACATGTAACATCCTACACAAGTTTCCTGCTAAAAGCTAACTGTTAACCGCTAAATAAGTAAATTTTACTGAATTAAGAGATAAAATTTCGCGTACAAAATGTACTTTAGTTATAAATTTGTATTATTGTGAACACCCCACATTGCATTTTTTATATATTTCCATCTTGCATACTTTTGGGGTTTACTTAATATTCGCCCAACTTGATATGTGACGTTTGTGTTATCTACCTTAAACTTCACTCGCAGATGTCAGCACATGCGCCATCAAGCAAATTGAACAATTTAAAAGGCGAGTACAAACGTGTTTCCGTACATATCAAAATATTGCCATGAGGTTGTACTCACATTACGTTAACGTTGACAGGCAGTTGTCGTTTTGCCGGTTGCCGGATGTGTCTTGTGAGTTTGTTTCGACGTAAAATCCTTTCAGGCCTAAGCCGCCGGTAGATGTGCATATGCACTTGTTCTAAAGAGGTTCATTTAACTTTTATTTTCTTACAAAACACGTTTGGTAACATATTATTCTTTGCCATCTGACATTTTGTTGAGTTCTTTATTCAAATAAACGCAAAAAGGATATCTGTGTGAATAAATTATCGTCATATAAACGTGATACTAATGAGATTCAAGTGCACATAGGTGGGAGTTGAAAAATTAAGTGTTCAATTGTAAAGAAGTGATACAACAACATGTTCCAAAACGTGAATTCAATATTTTTTTAATTGTGCCACAGCAAAAGGTGAGTGAAGCTAACTCTAATTGAATGCTAAAAAAAAATGCAGAAAGGTGTCAGGCCAGGTCGGCCTGCAGTTCCTCTATTGCGCATTTGATATTCAACAATTCATTTCGATTACATTAAATGCTGATTGAAAATTCAAATTATTGATTTTTCCATTGAGGAAATTTAGAACGAATCGGTTTGCGCGGTGGAGGGTGGGGAACAAGTGAAAGTGCCAAACCTGTGGTGAAAATGCCAATGAACCCTAATATTGTTGTTTTCTGTCCTTTTGTTGTTTGTTTTTTTTTTTCTAAAAGGGCCTTTAAAATGATGTCATGTGGTTGAAGTGGGACAGCTTCTTCAAATCATAACCTTTGATATTATGTTGTGTAACATGATTCTTTGAATTTTCAATTGAAAGGTACTTAGGATAAGTAAGGAAACCCTACTGGGTTTATATTGATTTGGTTTATAGTTAGGGATTTGATTATATAACAGAAATTGTATGGGTTTTGAATGGAAGGATATACAAATGATGTATAGGATTAGAAAGTTCCTTAGTAAGGATGGGTTTGCATAGCCATAGAATGACGTGTTCTATAGTAACTGAGTAGGTACATAATAAGGAAATCGATTACAAAATAAGGAAATATTGAAATACAAAAACAATTTTCTGTATAATGAATTTTGCTAAAATTTCCATTTGTAGAGCTTTGTCATTAGGCGTGTTTCACTTACAGATCCCTTCGAGATCTCCATAAGTCGAACAAAGGATATCCGTAAGTCACTTTGCAAAGTGGAGATTTTATACAATTGCTACTTTTGACATTTTTATTGCGTACTTAAGTGGCGCTACAGTCCGGGATGAACCTGGGCCTCAACCAACATGCCTCTCCAATTAGTCCGGTCCTTAGCTAACTGCCTCCAGTTGCGCACTCCAAGTTGGTTGAGGCAGTGGCGGATTTATGTTCGATGTCGCCCTAGGCCCCGTGAGATATGCCGCCCTTTTTGCTGTATGGAGAAAAAATTATTAACAATAAATATAAAATTTTTAAATATTTAAATTATTATGAATTCAAATTTATTAACTTCAATACAACATTTTATTAGTTAACATAGGTAGAACTTTTCGTATAAAGTCTGAAATATTAATTATTAATTTGAATATAGCTTTTTTGAGTTCACATTTTCTTCTTTCTGGCTTTAGTTCGTGCGAAAACGTCAATTATATCATCGTTATCCAGCTCTTGTACCAACTGAGCTTCAATAGATAATAATGCAAGGGCATTAAGTCGGTCTTGGCCTATACTTGCACGTAAATAATTTTTTACCCTTTTCAGAGTTGAAAAAGATCTTTCTCCAGAACAATTTGTTGCTGGGATGCTCAAAAAAATTCGTAGAGCAATATCTAAATTAGGGTAAACATCACAAAGATTTTGTGAATGCAATATATTGCATATATTTTTCGCAGAACTTACATTTTCAGAATTTGCCAATGAATCTTTAAGTTGATAATGAAAGTGAATACATTCATTTCCTAATGTTTCTTCTAAATCGTCAGGATACTTATTGACTAGTTTATTTGATTCATTTTTCAACTCATTCGTATCAATTTCAGATAGATTATCAAATAAATTGAACTGTGCATAAAGCTTATCATATACATTTTTACGTTCAGCTAATTGTGTACTCTGAGTATCCAAAATAGGGTAGTAAATATTTGTGCGAACATTTTCTTCGCCAGAAATAGGTGCTCTTTCATTTACCCGTGACTCGTCTGGCTGAAGTTTTCTGATTTTTCTGCGGCGAGTACCATAGCGATAATAATCTTGAACTCCAGACAGCGCTTTAGCTTTTTCTTCATATTCTAAAAATTGTTTATGTCTCATATCCTGAAGAAAAGAGGCCAACGAACCGTAGAGTCGGACTACGGATGATAAATCAATTTGGGAATCCTGAAGTTTCTTACTAACAGCATTAAAACGATCTAAAATTACATTCCAAACTATGACTAGTATTGCTGTTTCTAAAAGCTGTAATTTCTGTTTTAATCCAATAGCTGCAGATCGTGTACTCGGTTTCTCGTCATTGCTTTCTCCAATAAAGTCCAATGCTTCAATTATTGCACACCACTCTTTTTCTAAAGCATAGCATGCATCATGTCGAGCAGACCATCGAGTTTGAGAAAGGCTTTTGAGTCTTAAATTTGTCTGTTGCGCCAGGACCTCCCAACGATGTGTAGATATCGTAAAAAAATTATACAGTTCTTGCAAAGTAGAAAAAAAATCAACTGCTTCAGGTACAGATTCAGCTGCACAAATGCCTACTAAATTTAGCGAATGGGCAGCGCAAGGAACGTAATCTGCTAATGGATTGATTGTTTTCATTCGTGCTTGAACTCCTGAATATATCCCTGACATATTACTTGCATTGTCGTACGATTGACCACGACAGTTCATAATGTCCAAACCATTTTTTTAATGAGTTTAAAACAGCATCTTCAATATCCTTTGCTTTATGACCAGTACTAGGTATAAATTCTAAAAATCTTTCAACGGGTTCACCATTTGCACGTACATATCTAATAATTATAGTTAGCTGGTCGACATGAGCAATATCAGGCGTAGAATCTACAATAATACCAAAGTACTTAGCGGATTGCACTTCAGTAGAAATGTGCTTTAATACTTGACTTTGAATCAGTAATATAATTTCTTCGTAGATTGTTTTTGATAAGTACGATATGTTGCCACTACCAGGATGCGCACACGACTTTAAATGTTGAGATAGAAATGGATCGAATTCAGCAACAAGTTCTACTGATGCTAAGAAGTTTCCATTACGGGGATCTCCAATTCTCTCTGAATGCCCTCGAAACGGCAGTCCTCTTATTGCAAGTGATTTAACGATTGCAATTATCCGATACAATATTTTTTTCCAGTACGAAATTTCTTCGTCGAGCTGTTTAAATAAATGTTGATCAACACGTCCTTGAGCTACCGCTCGAGCTTTTAAGTTACTAACATTAGTTTTATGAACGTCTGAGTTTTCGTGACCTTCAACGCGTGCTTTTGAGTTTTTCCATCCCGGAACCCTTCGCAGGTGAAAGCATTTGTTTCACCACATCTACTAAATAGTAAGCATGGAATACAAAATACGGATCCTTTAGTTTCTGAATACATCAACCACTCACGGCGTTGAATCTCTCCATTCTTCAAAGTTCGTTGAAATAAATTTTTCGAGCAATATCTTGTTTTATCACTATAAACATTTTAAGAATTTTTAAAATAAATAATATGAATATTATTTTGTGGTGCACCGTTTAAAATGATATATTCTTGAGTTTCTTCGTTTAAATTCCATAAGAAGGGATCACTACTGATTCCAAAAACATTACCTGCAATTGAACTGTCACCTAATAAATTAGTTGAAGGAGAACTTGACTGTATTTCTTCAGTATCTTTTGGTGAAGGAGGGCTTAACTGTCTTTCTTCGATATTTGGTGTTGAAATCTCGTCTATTTTCTGCTGAAGAAAAATACATTATTTTTAAACAACTGATAACTCTTTTTCTTATCCTCTTATTTTCTTAAACCGGAACCACGCTTGAAAGGTAACGTGTGGTGTGTCCTCCCGCGATCTGTGCACACTTGGATTGTGTGCTGTGGTTTTTATTTAAATGAATTCTGATTTCTAGATCTCTCACATACCCAATTTCAGATAGTATATTTGTCTCGTTTTATTGCTCCATAGATCGTTGTGGTGTGGCGCAGTCGTAATAGGAGCGATATAGACTCAACGCGCCACACTGCACCACACGACAAAAACATGTTTCTACGCATATGAAATTCATTGGAGTGATAGCAACAAACCACACGTTACAAATGTGATTCCGCCCTTAGATTAAGAACAACGTTACATTCAATAAAAAAAAATGTTGATAATTATAGTAAAATACTTACAGTAGATGAACATAATGGCTGTTGATCATTATTAGAAGTTTTTGACGAACTTGTTAAAAAATTAGATATTTTTGGGATTTTCTTTAGTAAATTACATTTTTTCGTAGATTCTTCTGCCTTTGTTTTACGATATTGAGCACCACTGAGTTTATTTCGATATGCACTCATATTTGATTATAAATTTATATCAGAATTGCGACAATTTTACTTGTAAATTTGAATTTGTTTTAAACTGATGAACAAAAATTTTGCATTCCGCAATCACTTCACTGAAAAAAACTGAGAAATTCACTGCCGATTTTTTAGTGTATTATTTTCAACGGCCAATAATATTGATCTAAAAAAAAATTGTATTGCACCGGCAAATTAAAGGGTAAAGTCGGAATTACCTATATTCAAAATTTTTCATAGATATAAAGGTAAATTAATCCACAAAAATTATCAATTTTTTGTGCGCGCCACTTAAGGCGAGAACTTCCTCTACTGCGTCCGACGTTTGGCTGGGAATCGAAGACTCTGTGAGCCGTAGTATTGGTGTCCATTCTTTCTACATGTCCTAGCCATCTTAAACGTCCAATGCGGAGTTTTTTGACTAGGGGTATGTCGCTGTACAGCTCGTATAGTTCGTGGTTGAATCTTCGTCTCATAGCCCGTCAACGCAAACGGGACCGAAGATTTTCCGAAAAATTTTTCTCTCGAATCGACCAAGGATTTCTTCATCCGCTTTTGATACGGTCCATGCTTCAGCGCCGTAGAGCAGGACTGGGATGATCAGGGTCTTATATAGGATCTCCTTAGTAGTTGGAGTGAGGGCTTTACTAATAAATTGCCTTCTTAGCCCGAAGAAACAGCGATTGGCAAGAGTAATTCTTCGTTTGATTTCTGACGAGATGTTGTTGTCAGAGTTAATAGCGGAGCCGAGGTAGACAAAGTCCCGTACTACCTCAAAGTTATATCTGTCAATGGTGACGTTCTGTCCAATTCGTCGATGTTGTGTGTCCTTTCGTGTTGACAGCATATACTTAGTCTTACCCTCATTTACTGCTAAACCCATTTTTGCCGCTTCCTTCTCTATACTATCAAACGTGGCTATGACATCACGTTGAGTCCTACCAATAATGTCAATATCGTCGGCGTATGCTAGTAGTTGCACCGATTTTTGGAAAATTGTGCCTCTGGTGTTGGCTCGGGAGTTTTGCACAATCCTCTCAAGAATCAAATTGAAAAAGTCACATGACAGCGCCATCGCCTTGCCTAAATCCTTTTTTGGTATCGAATGTGTCGGTGAGGTCGTTTCCGACCCTGATGGTGCAGCGAGAATTCTCCATCGTCATCCTACACAAACGGACGAGTTTGGACGGTATACCAAAACTAGAAATGGCTCTGTAAAGTTCGTCTCTATAAATGGTGTCGTATGCGGCTTTGAAATCGATAAATAGGTGGTGGGTATCGATTTGGACTTCTTGGGTTTTTTTCCAGGATCTGCCGAAGTGTGAAGATTTGATCGATTGTGGACTTTCCTGGCCTTAAACCATACTGATAAGGGCCGATCAGGTTGTTGATAAACGGTTTCAGGCATTCACATATTACGGCAGTTAGGATCTTGTAGGCGATGTTGAGTAGACTTATGCCTCTGTAGTTAGCGCAGTTCAGAGGGTCTCCTTTTTTTTGGATCGGGCAAACAATGCTGAGGTTCCATTCTTCAGGCATGCTTTCAACCGACCAGATTTGGCTTATGAGTTGGTGGATGTTACTTACGTCAACATTCAGCGGGAAGGCCGTCATTTCCGGCGACCTTATTAAGCTTGAGTTTAGATATTGCTATCCTCACCTCACTTAGGTTGGGTGGTTGGCAGTTTTCGCTGTCGTTGCCAATATTAAATGGTTCGTTCTGTCTGACAGCGGAATGTTGTTCGTCATCGCCGTTTAACAGTCTGCAGAAGTGGTTCTACCATATCCTCAGCATCGACTGTGTCTCAACTACGAAATTTCCTTGTTCATCTCGACAGGATTCTGTTCGAGCTTTGTATCCTTGGCTTTGACGTTTTACACTTTGGTAAAACTTGCGAACATCGTTCCTGGAGTGGCACCTCTCTATATCCTCGATCGCGCGCTTTTCTTGCTCTTTTTTCTTCTTGCTGAAAAGCCGATGTTCTTCCCTTCTTCTTTGCCTATAGAGCTCAATGACAGCTCTCGTCTTCACCTGCAGCTTAGCCTTGTAGGCCTCGTTTTTGGCTACGAGCATCTGTCGGCATTCCTCATCAAACCAGGGATTTCTTGCTGGTGGGAGCGAGAAACCTAGCACATCAGTTGCGGCTGATCTAGTGGCTTGTTGGCATCGTTGCCATTGTTCTTCGACATTAGATGCTGGTGGTGTGTTGTGAGTCGAGAGGTTAAGGGATACGCGTTGCGCGAAGGTCTTGGCGGTCTCTGGCGATTGCAGTCTTTCGACATTAAATTTTTTTCACAGTATTTCCGTTTTTTTTTGTGGCGTGGTGGATATCCGCATCCTTACCTTGGCTAGAACAAGGTAGTAGTCCGAGTCGATGTTAGCCCCTCGGAATAGTCGGACATCCTCTCTTGTCTATCGCGTTGTGATCAATTTGGTTGGCTGTTCGTTGATCTGGAGACCGCCATGTACCCTTATGGATATCGAGGTGAGGAAACCGTGTACTGGCTATAGTGGCATTTCGTTCCGTAGCGAAGCCTTAGTCCGTTACCAGACGTGTTGTCGTGTAGGCTAAATTTTCCGACAATACTGCTAAAGATGTCTTTTCTGCCTACCTTTGTGTTAAAATCTTCCAGCACGATTTTAACATCGTACTTTGGTAGTCGCTCATAGGTTTTGTGGAGGAGCTCGTAGAAGCAATCCTTAGTGATATCATCTTTTTCCTCCGTCGGAGCATGAGCGCATATAAGGCTTATATTGGCGAATTCGGCCTTGATGCGGATTGTTAAAATGCGTTCGCTAATGTCTTGGAAACATAAGACTTCTTACCTAAGTCTGGCACTTATAACAAATCCGGATCCAAATAGTCGCTGTTTCTGCTCACTATAACACGGTCCATAGTATATGTCACAGTTTTTCATCCTCTTTTTGTCCGGCCCATCCCATTGTATTTCCTGGATGGCAGCAATTTCTACTTTGCAGCAGTTTTGGGCTTCCGCTAATTGTTCGCCTGCACCTCTCCTGATTAATGTTCTCGCATTCCAGGTGCAGATACGAACGTCGTTGTCCTTTTTTCGTTTAGCACGGAGGTCAACAATAATATCAGTCCTTTCCGAGGCTATTGGTTGCTTCGTAACATAATCTTTCTTTCCGTGGATGGGTAGTGAACCCAAAGCACAACCCCCAACCTGGAGCGGCAGGCCCTTGTTTTGACCCTAGGACAGCGGGCCGGAAAAATACCGATGTCAGTAGCCCATTTTGGAATATGAGCGCTGCCGTTGACCCATTGAGGGCTCCTCCGCCACCAACTCTTTTCCAACACCCTGGCTCAGTATTGTAAATCCCTATAGACCTGGTGTTCAAATATGTCGAAGCAGCTCATATAGGGATGACACTACCAGTTCGATCAAACTGGAGCTGAAGGCGCCAGCGTTGACTCCATCTAGGGAATTCCTCCGCTGCCGCCTGAGAGTGAGTACCTTAGTGAGAGGACACTCCTCCCCCTCGTTTGCCGATATTGATTCAAATAAAAACTATTTGTTTGAAAAGAAAAAGAACCAGCGGAAGAATACCCTAGATAAGAGGTGTCTCTCGAAAATGACCCCTTTCCAACTGAAACAAAGAACTCACTGAATGCGTTAGCTGCGTGGGGTCTGAAATAATTTCATGCCCATTGTTCAAAGCTATCACATTGTTTTGATAATTGATACTTCGATTAATAATACTATGAACCGCTTTCCATTCTTTTTTCCATATGAGACATTCTTATTTGATTATGACAATTTAAAAATATTTATTCCTGTACTGAATTTATGAACAAAGAAAGTCATATAATTTTTTTTTTCAAAACTTCATATGTTACATCTACATAGTATTGGATTTTGAAAAAAAAAAAATTATGGATTTAGACATGTAAATAGCTATGAACCCACCCGTTAGAAAAACGTCTGTGTTTGTTTTTGCCGCAATACCTAAGTGCTAATAAAAAGATAACCGGGTGCTAATTTTCCGTATAATCGATTTGCTTATAAAATGATTGCAGAAAATAGTATACAAATCTAATTTCTAAATAAACAATATAGCTATACTCATATTACTACTAAGTATTGTCAAGCAAAAAAAATAACAAAAAGGGAAACTATACCAGCCAATGTTTACGTTAAGCGGTCCAATTAATAGAAGGGCGAAATATAAACAAAAAACCAAGTAGTGGTAGTGGAAGTTGTGTTTCCTTATCTATCGATTAAACATACACATGAGTCAACATTCGCGTAACAAATACAGTTGAAATTTTGAATGTATGCCTGTTTGGAGAGCTGCAAATATGTACCCAACCGTTTTAAATTCAACTCAGAGTTGCCGGTTTGAAATAAACTACGTTCTAGTTAAAAACAAATTTAAATTTAAAAATATCAAGTAAGGGTCACGTACACGCAAGCACACGCACTTTCTCAAATAATGTGCGGCTGAATGGAAAACTTTCTTAAAGACAGGACTTTGGAGGTAGTGGTGGATAGCGTTTCTACAGATAGATTCTCCATAAACGCTGGGATAGGGTAGAGTCGCATGTTTCCGAACATCTCCAGTTCTCGAACACTTTTAGCAAAAGTCGTTATATTATCGTTAATTTACCGTTTCTGCTTTTTGTCCAGCACACTTGTACGTATAAATATTTCTTTTTTAATTACCTTAAGCATCACATTCATACTAATGTATCCTATGCTTATGGGTTTCAATGAATGTGGTGGATCTGTTTTTCTTATAAAAAATGTTCAGAGAATTAACTACTTGTATCTTCTAAATGAATGTTTTTCTCTAGAATGGGACCGTATTTTGTTTACCCCTGATGTTAATGATCAAGTAGAGATTTTCAATAAATTTACGACACATCTGTTTGATAAATATGTACCAAAGAAAACATTTGTTGCAAAAGATGGTTCTTGTCCTTGGATTTCTAATGCAATCAAAAGCTCTAGGCGTGCAAGAGATCACGTGTATCGTCGATGGAGGAGATTTAAAATCCCTGAAATCTTTATTGAATTCAAAAGGACAAGAAACAAAGTAAATTCAATGATTAAAAGGGCTAAGTTACTATATTACACAAACAAATTTAATTCTAACCGTTCTTCATCTTTTATGTGGAATCAGATTAAAAAAATAGAGGTGTGCAATAAAAACAACATAAAGACTGATAATGATATTGACGTTGAGGAACTAAACAGAATGTTCACTAGAGTGTCGCTTGTACCTGTTGTGTATCGTTTTTTTCCACAAATATTTTTGTAAACACATCTGACGACGCATTTTTGTTTGATATTGTTGATTCGTTTACTGTTGGAAAGGCAATTTTGTCTATAAAGTCTGAAAGCATGGGCATGGACTGCATTCACCCTAAGTTCATAAAAATAATCCTACCGTATATACTTAAGTATGTAACGTTCATTTTCAATTCCATCATAATGTCTTCGTCCTACCCACAACAGTGGAAACACTCAAAAATTATTCCGATCCGCAAAAATAAAAACGAATATCGTCCCATCGCCATCCTTCCTTTTCTATCCAAAGCGTTCGAATCATTATATGTGATCAAATCAAAGTATATGGTTATTCAAAAAATTTGTTAACACCTATGCAGTCAGGCTTCCGTTCCGGACACAGCTGCGTTACTGCCATGATAAAAGTGACCGATGATATTCGGGAGGCTATCGACCGAGATGAAGTAACTTTAGTTACTTTAGTTGACTTTTCAAAAGCTTTCGATTCTGTTTGTCCTGATATTCTTTATAGTAAACTTGTGTCTCACTTCAATTTTTCTCACCTTTCCGCAAATTAAATTATGTCATACTTAACGAAAAGAGTCCAATCTGTCTTTCACAATCAGTCCTCATCATCTGCGTTACCTGTTAACTGTGGTGTGCCTCAAAGCTCAATAATTGGTCCTTTGTTATTCTCTTTGTTTATTAATGATCTCCCACTTGTTTTACGTAACTGCCATTCTCACATTTATGCTGACGATGTGCAAATCTACATTCATTTCCCCATTGGTTTGATGGATGATGCAGTGGAAAGAATGAATGAGGACCTCAAATCGTTGACCAAGTGGTCTGTTAATAATGGACTTTTTTTGAATCCTTCAAAAACTAAATCAATAAATATATATAAACACTTGTTAATGTCCCACATGCCTCCTGTTTTATTAAATGGTGTCGAAGTCGAAATGGTTTCCAAAATTAAAAACCTTGGCATTATCGTTAATAGAAACCTTACTAGGAGCGACCACATCAATTCAGTGGTATCTAAAATTTATGGTGCTTTACGCGGTCTGTCAATATGCAGAGATAGCTTGCCAACCAATGTTAAACTCAAATTGGTAAAGGCTATTGTCATACCTTTAATAATGTATGGTTGTGAATTGTTCGGTTGCGGTTGTTCAGATGCTAAATCAATGCGTAAATTGAATATTGCCTTTAATTCAAAGCAAGATTCGTATACAATCTGTGTAGATACGATCATGTCTCAGACTACTCTCGACAACTACTAGGATGCAATCTTGACCAATTTTTAAATTTTAGAGCTGCCGCCATGGTTTATAAAATCATAAATAAAAAACAGCCTATTTACTTGTTTAATAAAGTAGCCTTTTCACAGTCCCTTCGTTCACATTCTAAAAGGAAAATTTGGTTGGATTTGGGGTATATTGTGCTAGGTGCTAAGAGATCTGGATTTGGATACAATAGCGCCCTAATAGTTCAGATTCGGTGTTAAACAGGAAGTCCCCTTCATTGTGATGTGAGAATGTCGGGAGAGGACATGTTTTAGGACCTATACATTTATGCAAATGACTTCTCCAGAAGTTGTGTTGATGAAAAAGAAAAGAAGAAATCGACAATTCTTCTACTTGTTTGTACCTATCCTGTCCACTGAAAGCTTCGCCTTCGGTTCTTCTGCTTTTGAAATATCTGTGACTATTCATGGAGGTGAAAAAACATACTGTCCGAATATGTTCGAGCATAAATTTAAAGATAGAGTGGCTGCCAGAGGTTTGCCACTATGATTTTAAGAAAAATCAAGAACTCAATATGCAGATCTTGCTTTCTGCTTCTACTTTTTAAAGTCATCATCCACTCGGACAACCGGAGCAATGCACATCTTTTGCAAAATTCTTTCCAACCTGCCACCTACCCACCTGGAGCAGTGAAATAACCCCTGCGGAAATAAGCCCCATGGGGCTTTATTCCAAAATAAAATTAAAAGTAGTAGCATACATGCAATTGTGCAACCCCCCTGCTTGGGCTCACTGTTGGATTTGGGATGCGTGCGAGGTTGATTGTATGTAAAGGAAACAAACCCCACAAGCAAAAGGAATTAACCCCTGCGTGGTTTATTTCCATTTCGAAAAGGAAATAAACCCTGTGGGGGCTATTTCTCTGTTTTTGGGAATTAAGACCCATGTGGCTTATTTCCGCGGGTGTACTGCATCTACGGGGTGCATTGCATCTACCTACCTACCTATTTAAAATTAATATTTTAGACAAACTTATAGGTATGATTAAAGAAAAGAGGAAACTTGTTGTTTGGCTTTAGAAAACTAGTGTTCGAAAACAGGGGCAATAACGCCGTAGACGAGCGACTTCACATATCCTAAAAGAAAAAAATCCAATGGTGTCAAATCACACGATCTTGGTGGCCAATTGACAGGTCCATTCCGCGAAATTATGCGCTCATCGAATGTTTCCTTCAATAAATCGATTGTGACGTGCGCTGTGTGGCATGTAGCTTCGTCTTGTTGGAACCACATCTCATCCATATTCATGCCATCCAATTTGGGAACAAAATAGTCGGTTATCATGGCTCTATACCGGTCTCCATTAACAGTAACTGACTCTCCAGCATCATTTCGGAAGAAGTAAGGCCCAATGACTCCACCAACCCATAGAGCACACCAAGCAGTCAGTTTTTGTAGATGTAGTGGCGTCTCAAGGGTCTCATGTGGAGTCTCTTCACTCCAAATGCGGCAATTTTGCTTGTTGACGTAGCCATTCAAAAAAAAAAATGAGCCTCATCACTGAACAAAATTTTGCGATGAAAATCAGCATCGAGATCAATCTCATTTTCGGCCCATACACAAAAATCATGACGCACTTCATGGTCTCGCGACACAAGCTGGATCTTGTAAGGTCTTAAGCCAAGATCTTTGCGCAAAATCTTACATAAAGTTTTTTGTGTATAAAGCCCAGGTGGGATCAGGTCTTGAATATTGTTTGTTCTCATGATTAAAGTTGGGTACCGAAACATACGCTGAACTTACTGGAACTCTATTTTTCATCATCATAAAATCTATCCTCGACCCTTAACATCGCCCACAAGATCCTATCTGCTGTAATATGTGAACGCCTGAAACCCTTTACCAACGATCTTATCAGTGTAGTTTTACGTCAGAAAAGTCCACAACCGATCAAATCTTCACACTTCGGCAGATCCTGATAAAAACCCAAGAAGTCCAAATCGATACTGACCACCTATTCATCGATTTCAAAGCCTCACACGACAACATTTATTGGGACGAACTATACTAGAGCCATGTTTACCGCCTAAACTATGTCCGTGCAGGATGATGATGATAGAGTGTGAGTTCACACGCGGTAGAAGAGAAACTGGGTGCGAATTACCACATCAGTTATCGAGTTTTACCGTTTGACTGAAAAATGTTTCATACTCCATTTAAAATTTAAGAATTTTAAGCACACCAATGAATTCCAATAACATAATGTCAGCCATCATACATCAATGTCGCAGCATTTTGCTAGTACAATTTATTGGTACAATTTTTAATGTGCATTCGATACGCGACCATTCGTATGTGATCATCCCAATGTAGTTCCACCATCATTCACCCACTCGATAAATATCGATATGGATAAAACCGTCAAACTTTTAAAAGCAATCTTAGTCAAAAGTACCATTATACAACGCATACATCAAATTTGAATACGTCATTCCACCCATCTGACCGCATACCAATTTTCATCTTCAGGCTGCAGCCTCTCTAGTGCAATTTGTCCTTTTCAAAGTATCGCAACTTGTATTTACACCCACAAACGTAAGAGGCGTTCTCGAGTTATCGATATCATCTGGTGGTAAAAATGTCATCATATGAAAAAAAACATCGTCCTGCCTGAAGGCAAACCTACAATTCCAAAAATACATCTTCATCATCGCAAATCATATACACATCTAAAACTCATTCAAATCTACGTGTTTCAAGATTCAATTAAAAACTCCAGTCGTCAGACACACATCTTCGCTAAAACACATTTATGACAACAAAATCAGCTGTCATTTCAACATTCATAGGCCACCATTTTGGCCACCTACATGTTACCAAATGTCGTATCCATATATGTAACAACTTTCATTTGATATCTTACAACAATTTTTTGCACACCAAGGTACGTGTTGCCTGAGATACAAGCCACAACAACAGCCGTCCAAAAATAAGTTTCACTTCAAAGAAACCTAGTAAGCCAACAAAAAGCGATCAGCAACATCAAGCAGCGTCGGTTGTGGTTAGTACTTGGATGGGGGGCCAACATTGTCATCGTAATGTTTTCATGTTTCATAAAATAAAATTAACACCGTCCCAAAAAGAACTTCTTCAATAAATTTAAATAACGGTTTATTTTCGTCAACATTTTTGAAAGTTTTGATTTTCTCGAAATCGCTTCAAAAGATTTTTGTTAAATTTCATAGTTAAAATAAAATTAATGAGTTAAATAAATCATCCTACCTAAAAATTATTATAACGGTAATACCTCAAATTGGCCATATAACGTGGATTTCTTTAAACTTTATATCAAACACCTAAAAATCTCCAACTTTTCTGGCGATGTTTGTTGTGTTGGACCTTTTATTTAATAATCTAGATACAAACATGCCATTTGAATGTTTTTTCCATTTTCCTCAATTTTATATAGGTATACCAACCTTTAATGATGTAGGTATCACTCAATTTATGACCAACTAACTGTTTTAACACAATTGACACATTGCCCTAATGCTTGGCTTCTACATCCATTTAAATTTAAGTCTGACAGTTTTAGTTTGGCTACGTACGTTTAGACCGTGGACTATATCCAGACTTTTCTGTTTATACTTCATTAGACATCTTTGGAGCAAGAATGATAGACAATAAGATTATGTCTTTGTGTGTTCATTTTTGTTTCATTCTGCCCAACTAACAATTTCGGTTCGATAAAGCACTATCAAAGCTGTTTCCCCCTCCAACAATTATGAAATCGTATGGAAAAACATTTGGCGCAGTTTTAGGAAGCTATTTATTTCTATAAGACTTCTTTAAATACTTCTCATAAGCCTAACAGAAAAAAAACTTTGTTTGCTTATAAAAGGCCGTACAGAAGCAAATTATAGGCTTTGCAAAAAGACTTTCCGAAAATATTTGCAAGCCTTCTCGAAGTTGAAAAATAACATTTCATTTTATTATTTTCTTTTTGTTTTTATATTTTCTTATATTATTATTTTTATTAAATTCAATTTCAATCTCTTGTAATTATTAAAACCCAATTCGTTATTATGAAAGTATGAAATTCAATGCAATTAATTATATAAAAACTCGTATCTTACTGGCACGGTAGTCCAACACGCTATCCACTATGCTGTACTCTGTAACATGAAAGACGAGTTAGTACAATGAAGTACTTGAATCGTGTTGACTCATTCTCAAGTAGGTTCACCTTCTTTTCCGATCTTTTCAACTTTTCCGGATCTTTTAACCTTAGCTTTTTCAGTCCTTCATTCGTAAGCTCTATACATGCCATTCTTCGGATTAACATCGTGCGAAATAGTCTCTTCACTCTCTCCTCACATTTCACATTTTCTGCCAATTCCAGAAGAGTTTTAATAAAGTTTTTAGAGATAATAAAGTCATCTCCATTAACTTTATTTAAAATTTCCTGTAGTAGATTCATTTGAAGCATGAGTTCCGACGTAGACTTAGATAAACCGCCCTCAATTAGGCGATTTCCAAGTAAATGATTCATCGCTTCTTTGGTCTACACGGATCTGTGGAATTTGATCCCCCAGCTTATGGCAGATATAACCTGCAAGGTTATCCAATCCGTCGTGTTTTATCGACTCCACATTGATCTCTTTCCTATTTTGCAAAGACATGCTCCCAGAAAAAGTATTTGTGTTAGGTTAGGTAGGAATTGAATCAAAAATTTCTCCTTTTTATAAGCTATCCCATAGGGGTACATTCGTTTTGATACATAGTTTGTAACATAGAGAAATAATTTAGCTAGATATACCTTATAGTACGTTTCCACTGAGTCGAAATTCGTCATTTCAGCGAAATTCATGATTTCACACGAAATTCGGCATTCCGCTGAAATGCTTTTTCAAATGACGTCCAACCGAGTTATGTCAAATCGAACTGTACTTTTTTCTCCTAAAAACACAATGTTTCTCTCCTATAAACAAATTGCTCTGTCAATGTTTGTTTAAAAAACTTCTTTCAGAAAACAAAATAAAATCTATGAAAAATTAAAATACCACCTGTTCTTCTGTTTTTGTATGTCCAAATAGCATATAGGTAGCACGGCCTGTAAGTGTCGTGTAAGGATACTTATATATTATATTGGTGTGCTGATATGGTACTTGAGGAGTGCCTGGTATTTGATTTCTTGATCACATACAACAAAAAAAAAACAAATACAATTTTTTGGGGTAATACGATCGTTAGTACCCAGGGCCTGAGTTAAGATAAGCTTTTCTTGGCATTGGTTGGTACTCGGATGATTTGTCAGAGAAGGTCCAATGAAAAAAAAAATGTTTCGACAGTTGGAATGCGTTTTTTAACTTTCTCTTACAAAGAGAAAGATATTGTTTTCGTGAAAATTTTCGACCTCGAGATTTTGATTGATTCTAACATTACGATGATAGCGGATACTTATATAGCGGAGCCTAAAAAAGTGGTTTTTGGAATTCCGTCCGTCGGTCCGTCGGTCCGTGATGTCTCCCCAGCCTAAACGGCTAGACCGATTTTCTTCAAACTTCGTATACAAGCTAGTTTTAGTCATAATTTTAGGCCATTTTTTTTGTTTGTTTTTGGCCATGTTAATAATGGTACCTGCCATATAAAAATTACACATAACCTCAATTTTCTCGAAAACGGCTCTAACGATTTTGATTAAACTTTATATATACTATAACCATATTAGTTTCAACAAAACTGCATACCCAGTTTTTTCGTGAAAATCCATATAACGGATTTTGTCATTTAGGCCATATAAGGAAAATTGATAATTTCTCGCAAACTATTATGTCAAATTGAATGAAATTCAATATATATACTACTGTTACAGCTTGAAGCAATTCCACATAATTAGTTTTAACCCAACTATCACTAAACGGAATTTTCAGTTTTGGCCAATAACTGAAAATCATGATTATTCACATTGACATCAAAACAAATACAAATTTTTGGCGCAACAGGTTCGTTAGTACCCAGGGCCTAGCTTTCTCACACCATTCATGTGTGCGTGTGTACTTCTTGCACGATGGCGGGACCTCCTGTTTTATGCCGACTCCGAACGGCTAAGTTGAGATAAGCTATTCTTGACAATTGATACTACTCGGACGATTTGTCAGATCATCACGAGAGGAGGGCCAGTGAAAAATCATTTAGGTGTTGATACGGCTGGGAATCGAACCCAGACCTTCTGCGCGGCAGTTCATCGCACTAACCATCGCACCACTGAGCCCTCGACACATTGACATCGATTTCTTCAAATATCGGAGTAAACGTTCGTATAAACTCATTTCGACATTATTTATATCATTAATCAAAATGCGTACTATTTGATCTAACGCCTAACTCGCTTTGAAAGAGAAAGTTGCGTACGACCCAGTCGTGCACCCACCACTCGTTATTTGGTGGAAACACTATTTTTAAATGTTGACCTTAAATTTTGAGCTAGGATAATGCAATTTGGTATATAGTTGTCCGTGCCCCCAGAACAAGTGGCAAAACGTTGTTTGAACAACATATTTAGACAATCATAATATTTATATTTCCTTCATACAAAGTTTTTAACACGCCCACTTTTTGGGGGCGTTTTCTTACAAAAACGATTTGTATACCCTACCCCATAGCAAATGCAGGACAAAAACGTTGTTTTTTGTCGAAACATAAACGATTTTGATAAACTCTATGAACAATAATATCTTGTGACAATGTAATTTTCTATATTTCATTGCCATAAAGCCCACACTTTGGGGATATTAATTTTAAGGATGGGATGGGATAGGGTATTCAACAATCCGCACATCGGATTGTAGCCTTCTCATAAGTTTTAAGTGTGGTTCTCATCCTTGATATCCTCAGTCTCATCATTAGGAACGGGTTTGACTGCTAAAAGTGTTAAAATAATTTCTTATGTTGATTTGGATTGCATCCTGATGTCACGGGCTGAAGGGATAGCTGTTATTTGTGGATAGATTGTTGGAACAATTCCTTTCTTTAACTTGAATCCATTATTTTTGCAATGTCCTGCAATAAATTGCGTTTTACCATTATGTTTACATGAAGCAACGCAGTTAAATGTGCAGAGCAAATTCGATCTGTATTCGGATTTAAATTGTCCTTCCTTCTGGAGAAGTGAATCCACTGCTGCCGCAAGATATTGTCTTTCGGAAAGCAATAGAATCGCACATTCGACTTTTCTTTTATTATTATTTTCACTTCAATTGAATAATGCACACCTCATTTTGCAAATATTATTATAGGGGTATTCATGCAACGTCGGAAAGTCGTCGTAAACGTTGTAAACGTGATAAAATTACGACGTGATAAATGAACTGTCAACATTTGTATGGGAAATTTTTTCTAACAATATCGGAATTTTTTCACAGGAATTGGGTGCGTAAACTGAGGTGGTAAGCGTTGTAAACTTTTGAAATGCTATTTTGACATTTAATCAGTCACTTTCACACATCAAACGCTAAACTGAAAAAAATTATCGAGAACGGAAAGAGAACAATAAGAACAAAATTCTATCAATAAATAAATTATTAAAATGAGATTGAATTCAGTGGGTTACCGCATTATTTAGTGGTGCAGTTTTAGGTTCATTCATGAAACGTCGTCGTAAAATTATAATCTTTCGCACGTAATAAAATTACGACGTCGCTTGAATACCATTTATATTTCTTCAATCTTATAATCCGAAAACTTATTTTAAAATTTGTTTTTAAATTTATCACGCGGGAACCAACAAATCTCACATACGTATAAATAGAAGTGAATATCCGCTTGTCACGGCCTACGTAAGCAAAAATTGACAGATGGGTACAAACATGCGCAAAGCGTAATCTTGTAAGATATCATTCTTGTCTTTGGAGTAAACGTAGCCAATGTCAGCCCCAATTATAAGCGATGTTTGCGGTGAATCTGTGGCAAAGTAGAAAAATCCTCGATATTATAACACTTCAATTGAATTTATGATGACATCCAACGGAAGGTAGAATACAAGGTAAAATTTATTATAGTCTAGGTCACCTAAATTGGTTGACTGACCTTAAAAATTAAGTTATGGTTCGATGTGTTTACACCTTTGAGACATACACCAAATGTAGGCTTAGTCCACGGTTTAAACGTAGCCAATAACCGAAACCACTGCCAGTTCATTTCCACTTAAGTCAATTGATGCCAACAAATCGTTTGTCAGTTCATTGACAATAAAGTTTTGACCACATTTTTTTTCACTTCAAAGATACTTATTTCCATTTGCACTTTCAATAAATGAATGAAATATTTTATTTGTACGGCATGTTAATATTTGTTGTACTGAATCACAACCACATTAATAGGGATCGGAGAGCAACTTTCAAATACGTCTTTTGTCAATTACTATTCGATACGTGTAAACTTATTTGAAGAAATTCGTAAACTGGTGCGTAGCCTAATTGACATGATTGGATTTGTATCGGACGGTAGTATAGTGGTAAATTTACAAATCTACCGCCGTATTAATAAACGCTGATTACCTAATCAATGGCTAAGTTGACAGTTTCCCCCATAAGAAATACTCGAGCAAATGTCAGCGTTTATAAAAAAGGAGGCTAATATTTAATTCCACTCCGCATATCAACAAATTGGCAATACTGTCGCACTTGAAAGCCAACATAGGTGTGCTGTTTGCCCGCATGAGTATACAGATACAAAGGGGTCTGGCATTGCCATTCATTCATTAACATTTTTTGCTATTCTCCACTTCGATTCATGAGTATGACGCGTTCATTGGTAAGTATACGGTTTGTGGAGTGCCCATAGTCACCCCTCCCCTGACCTCCCAGCCCAACAATTTTTGCCGGACAACGGTCCCCTCAAGTTTGGCGCTCACTGTTGTCTCCAGTTGGCGATCAATTCTCCACGCGATCTAACGTCGTTGCTCGTGCTGCCTTCCAATTCACCCGAAACCGCCAACACTTGGCTAAGTTTCCCCCAATCCCATTCTGCTCCTCTCGTTTGTCGTGAACCATTCGGCATCGTACGATTTCGTGTAAGCATTATTCAAAAAATTATAAAAAAACAGCATTTTTTGAAGTTCAACTTACAAGCTTTGGCATTGTTTTCTTTGTATGGTTGCTGGTACATAGATACATTTTTGTTTTTGTGAACTATGAATCGCATTATATTTCGGAGAAAGTTTGTTTATAATTTGTAATTGGAAACGCAAACATTTGCTTATGTATCTGGTGATTCGGATCGTAACTTTGTTAGAAAAATTGTAATTTTAATTAATCGGTTATCCCCAAGAGCTAGTGTGTGGTGTCATGATTTTGCTTGGAAGTGGTTTTTGTGGTCGTATCACATTTTTTTGTGAAAAAAATATCCGATTCGGCGAAAATTCCAACAAATATGCGATACTTCCATCGAGATACAAAACGATCGAACCACTTTGGTGGGGAAAAAATGAACGTTTTGCGCTTATGTAATCGAACTTCATGTTAGCTGCGATCGTTGAGACGATTTTGTTTTATGGTGGTCTTTTAATGTTTTTAAGTACTACATACAAGTGAAGATAGTATTATGCTGATTAGAAATGCGGGTCTTATTTATAAATAAGAGGGGGTATACGTTGGGTTTAAAGTGCAGCCAAATGTCGTGATAAACTACTATTACTATGGAAAGAGAGGTTTTACTGTGTTGTTGACGTTGAAATATAATTTGCGGGCATAGAAACACCGATAAAGTGCCCAAATCGGAAGGCAGCAATCTATTTTTTAATCGTTTGCTCTAGTAGTAAGATCCCCCTTTCTTTTCCTACCTCAATGTGTCATGGGTGGCAGATTTAACGAGTTTAGCTCGAAAAAGTACACGAATGCAACTTATATTGCACAGAGGTCATTGTATGTATGCAACAATTCAAATGTTGAGGTTACATCAAGCTAGTGTTGTAAGTTATATAACCGTTAATGTTGCAATGGTTTGTTTTGAAAATAGCATTTGACAGATGATGACATAAGGTTGCGTGACAATATGTTGAAATGTTGACTTGATTGTTGTCATTGCTTACATTGTAAGCTTTTAATTATGGATCGTCTCTGGTAGATCTTAACTAGACTAATTGGCTAGACTCATATTTCAATGCGAATTGACAGGTTTTCTTTGAATTTTCAATGCACTTGGGTTGGTAATGGTATCTTAACATTTCATAGGGAATAGCAAATATTATTTTCCATTAATAGTGTGCACATCATACCGATAGAATTGCCAGATAAAACATGTGTTGTTTGTTAGTATTTCAGTTAAGCAACTTTGTTTCAAAGTAAAACGTCAGAGCAAGCTAATTTTGGAAAATGAATGTTTGTGTGGAATTTTCTTTTGCTTGATTGTATTATTTATTAAATGTAGATATGTGATTGACTCTATAGATGAAGCGTTCATAACCGCACCGAACTCTAGAAAACGAATACCCATGTGCATTTATGTAAAATTGTTAAAAATTGTAAAAATTGTCTAAACCTGAGACAATTTGTGTGTTCCATTTATAAAACCCAGATTTTTTGATTAAATATAAGAATGACCATGTTCCGGATCTTAGTTTTGTAAGATATCTTAGACGAAGCTCTGTTCTCTTTGGTCAATCGACCATTATGTCAGATTTGAATGAAACAGCTGATTTTGCTCCGACCTGTCATGAAAGTGTTTTGGATTGCAGTAAAATTACCCGATTTTATTTTTCTGATAAAGAATAATTATCTAATCTATACCTACAGAAGATATTACATAAAAGTTTATAAAAATCTATAGATGTGAAATTGCAAAATAAGGGTTAACATACCTAGAGGGGCATTTACCTTACAGTTCAGTAACATTATTCATTCCACATCACCTTACAATATTTTCCACATATAATAAATCCGGAACACAGCCAACAGGAAACATTTTCTGTCGAACAACAGTTTTTTCAGTTTTTAATGATAAATCCTCTTCATGACAGATACAAAATAACCAGCTGTAACTTTTTATCTACGATTTTTGAAGTAAGGCATTGGAGATCTGGGTGAGGTCCGTAAGAGTTATACACCTAGTAGTAGTAGTAGTAGATTTATTGAGACTTCAAGATTTTTACAATAAATATTTTTGTCTTACATAAATAAGTATTTATAAAGCCGACTTGGAATTGGTCTGGCTGTCACAGAGAGATTTCAAATTTGACATGGTTTGACGATAAAGAAAGGTAATAAAACTAGACAGTGTTCAATGAAGTTAAACATGTTGTAGCTCATGGGCTACTGTCGGGGAAATTTGAAACCATAAAGCAAAGCCATATACGAGTATTGGGCGGATGAGTGTTTTAAACATCAGAAGTTTAGTTTTAGATTCAACCTCAAAGGAATTCAGGAGAACTTTTAGTTTTGCACTGGCTGCCTTACTCCTGCTCAGGACCTTCTTTTTTTTTTTTTTTTTTGATAACAAATTTATTTATTTATTTCAATCTACGAATCTACAGATTTTGAGATACATGGAAAATGTATTATATAATATAATTAATTAATAATAAAATAATAAAACTATTCAATGATTAATAAGAGTAATTAGCAAATTTTTAAAAATATTTCTGGGCAAAAATATATCTAATTCTGTGCAGTACAAATTAAACATTTGAATAGACAAAGAGATAGGTTCACGCTGACCAAACACTGTACTATGACGACTTTCAAATAACAGTGGTCTTAGCCTAAGAGCTCTAGAAGGAGCATACAAATTCAAACAACTAAGCAAATTCTCACTATCAACTGTTGCACATAAAATATCACGAATAAACATAACGTTGTACATTTTTCGCCTCGATTCAAGAGTCTACATTCCAAGTAATAAACATTTAGAACAATACGAATGATGAACCTCAATGCCATTATTGAAAAATAAGTGACGTAAAGCAAATCTTATAAATTTTTTCTGAACGCTTTCAATTCTCTGTTTATTTAAAATAGTAGTTGAACACCAAACAACACAAGCATACTCCAAGACAGGACGCACAATACTGCAAAATAATGCCTTAATAGTATAAGGATCTTTGAAATCGGAAGAGTTTCTTTTGATGAAACCTAAAAGTGAGTTTCCTCTGGAAACTATGTTATTAATATGTAGATTAAATGTTAATTTGCTATCAAAAAATACCCCTAGATCTTTAAAATCATCAACTACTTTTATTGGAGTACTGTTGAATGTATAATATGGGTAGATTGGATGAAAAGTTCGGTTATAGCTCATACAAGCACATTTTTCAACGTTTAATACCAAGTCGTTTAAGCTACACCACTCAGTGAAAGTATTTAAATCTTTTTGCAACATGTGACAATCATTTATTGTTGATATCCTTGCAAACAATTTTATATCATCAGCATACATTAGACACATACAACTTTTTAATAAATACGGCAAATCATTGATAAAAAGAATGAATATCAAGGGACCAAGATGGCTTCCTTCTGGAACACCCGAGTTAACTTGAATTTCCTTAGAATAATAGTCTCCTATAACAACATATTGTTTCCTGTTATGCAAATACGACGAAAACCATTGCAGTAATGGATATACACTGACTTCGTAAAGGCTTTTACGAAGTCAGTGTATATTACATGCACCTGATTATGACTTTCTAATGACTTAATACAGAAATTAGTAAATTCTACTAAGTTGGAGACAGTTGATCTACCCTTCCAAAAACCATGTTGGTATTTACTGATATGTTGCGTGATTGTGAATGAAAGTTTATCCTTTACAAGACTATCTAAGATTTTAGGAATGACCGAGAGCTTAGTAATTGGCCTGTAGTTAGAAATACTATTTTCATTACCTGCTTTATAAACTGGCTCTATTGTAGACACCTTCCATTCATCAATAAAAATTCCATTAGCAAGGGATTGATTAAACAATTCTGACAATGGAAAACAAAGTGAACTTGCACAATTACGTAGGACGATAGGAAAAAAACCCAAAATGTCTGGTTTACGTTGAGGTTTTAAGTTGTTTAGGGTAGTTTGAACATCACTGACATCAAAAATGTAGGAGGAACAATCAACAACAGATGGAAGAGAATAAAAATAGTTTGAATTAATTGAAGCTGATGAGGTTGAGTTATAAATACCTTGAAAATAATCAGAAAACATATCTGCGATGTCTTTAGGGTCACTAGATTGTTTATCATCAAGGTTCATCATTGCTGGAAACCCAATACTTTTTCTTTTCGTATTTATGAATTTCCAAAAAGTTTTAGGACTATTTTTAAGATTTGTTTCTATAGAACGAATGTAATTACAATAGAGGAATTTAAACAAGAAAACAAACTCTTTTCTCAGACGCGAAAAAATAGCATAATCTTCAACCGAATTCGATTTCTTAAACTTTTTATGTGCCGAATTTTTACTACTTACTTAAGTGGCGCTACAGTCCGGAATGAACCTGGGCCTCAACCAACATGCCTCTCCAATTAGCCCGGTCCTTAGCTAACTGCCTCCAGTTGCGCACTACTCCAAGTTGGTTGAGGTCGGTTTCCACTTGTGCGCGCCACTTAAGGCGAGGTCTTCCTCTACTGCGTCCGACGTCTGGCTGGGAATCGAAGACTCTGCGAGCCGGAGTATTGGTGTCCATTCGTTCTACATGTCCTAGCCATCTTAAACGTCCAATGCGGAGTTTTTTGACCAGGGGCATGTCGCTGTACAGCTCGTATAGTTCTTGGTTGAATCTTCGTCTCCATAGCCCGTCAACGCAAACGGGACCGAAGATTTTTCGAAGAATTTTCCTCTCGAATCTACCAAGGATTTCTTCATCCGCTTTTGATACGGTCCATGCTTCAGCGCCGTAGAGCAGGACTGGGATGATCAGGGTCTTATATAGGATCTCCTTAGTAGTTCGAGTGAGGGCTTTACTACTAAATTGCCTTCTTAGCCCGAAGAAACAGCGGTTGGCAAGAGTAATTCTTCGTTTAATTTCTGACGAGATGTTGTTGTCAGAGTTAATAGCGGAGCCGAGGTAGACAAAGTCCCGTACTACCTCAAAGTTATATCTGTCAATGGTGACGTTCTGTCCAATTCGTCGATGTTGTGTGTCCTTTCGTGTTGACAGCATATACTTAGTCTTACCCTCATTTACTGCTAAACCCATTTTCGCCGCTTCCTTCTCTATACTAGCAAACGTGGCTATGACATCACGTTGAGTCCTACCAATGATGTCAATATCGTCAGCGTATGCTAGTAGTTGCACCGACTTTTGGAAAATTGTGCCTCTGGTGTTGGCTTTGGAGTTTTGCACAATTCTCTCAAGAATCAGATTAAAGAAGTCACATGACAGCGCATCGCCTTGCCTAAATCCTTTTTTGGTATCGAATGTGTCGGTGAGGTCGTTTCCGACCCTGATGGAGCAGCGAGAATTTTCCATCGTCATCCTACACAAACGGACGAGTTTGGACGGTATACCAAAACTAGACATGGCTCTGTACAGTTCGTCTCTATAAATGCTGTCATATGCGGCTTTGAAATCGATGAATAGGTGGTGGGTATCGATTTGGACTTCTTGAGTTTTTTCCAGGATCTGCCGAAGTGTGAAAATTTGATCGGTTGTGGACTTTCCTGGCCTAAAGCCACACTGATAAGGGCCAATCAGGTTGTTGGTAAACGGTTTCAGGCGTTCACATATTACGGCAGATAGGATCTTGTAGGCAATGTTGAGGAGACTTATGCCTCTGTAGTTGGCGCAGTTCAGAGGGTCTCCTTTTTTTGTGGATCGGGCAAACGATGCTGAGGTTCCATTCTTCAGGCATATTTTCATCCGACCAGATTTGGCTTATGAGTTGGTGGATGTTACTTACCAAGTCATCTCTGCCGGCCTTATAGAGCTCAGCGGGAAGGCCGTCATTTACAGCGGCCTTATTAAACTTGAGTTTAGATATTGCTATCCTCACTTCACTCAGGTCGGGTGGTTGGCAGTTTTCGCTGTCGTTGCCAATATTGAATGGTTCGTTCTGCCTGACAGCGGAATGTTGTTCGTCATCGCCGTTTAACAGTCTGCAGAAGTGGTTCTTCCATATCCTCAGCATCGACTGTGTCTCAACTACAATATTTCCTTGTTCATCTCGACAGGATTCTGTTCGAGCCTTGTATCCTTGGCTTTGACGTTTTACACTTTGGTAAAACTTGCGAACATCGTTCCTGGAGTGGCACCTCTCTATATCCTCGATCGCGCGCTTTTCTTGCTCTTTTTTCTTCTTGCTGAAAAGCCGATGTTCTTCCCTTCTTCTTTGCCTATAGAGCTCAATGGCAGCTCTCGTCTTCACCTGCAGCTTAGCCTTGTAGGCCTCGTTCTTGGCTGCGAGCATCTGTCGGCATTCCTCATCAAACCAGGGGTTTCTTGCTGGTGGGCGCGAGAAACCTAGCACATCAGTTGCGGCTGATCTAATGGCCTGTTGGCATCGTTGCCATTGCTCTTCGACATTCGATGCTGGTGGTATGGTGTTAATCGAGAGGTTAAGGGATACGCGTTGTGCGAAGGTCTTGGCGGTCTCTTGCGATTGCAGTCTTCCGACATTAAATTTTTTCACAGTATTTCTGGATTGTTGTGGCGTGGTGGATATCCGCATTCTTACCTTGGCTGCTACAAGGTAGTGATCCGAGTCGATGTTAGCTCCTCGGAATGTTCGGACATCCAAAATACTGGATGCGTGCCTCTTATCTATCGCAATGTGATCAATTTGGTTGACCGTTCGTTGATCTGGAGACCGCCATGTCCCCTTATGGATATCGAGGTGAGGAAACCGTGTGCTGGCTATAGTGGCATTTCGTTCCGTAGCGAAATCAATTAGCCTAAGTCCGTTACCAGACGTGTTGTCGTGTAGGCTATGTTTTCCGACAATACTTCTAAAGATGTCTTCTCTTCCTACCTTTGCGTTAAAATCTCCCAGCACGATTTTAACATCGTACTTCGGTAGTCGCTCATAGGTTTTGTCGAGGAGCTCGTAGAAGCAATCCTTAGCTATATCATCTTTTTCTTCCGTCGGAGCGTGAGCGCATATAAGGCTTATGTTGGCGAATTTGGCCTTGATGCGGATTGTTACTATGCGTTCGCTAATGTCTTGGAAACATAAGACTTCTTGCCTAAGTCTGGCACTTATAACAAATCCGCATCCGAATAGTCGCTGTTTCTGCTCACTATAACACGGTCCGTAGTATATGTCACAGTTTTTCATCCTCTTTTTGCCCGGCCCATCCCATCGTATTTCCTGGATGGCAGTAATGTCTGCTTTGTAGCAGTTTAGGGCTTCCGCTAGTTGTTCGCCTGCACCTCTCCTGTTTAATGTTCTCACATTCCAGGTGCAGATACGAACGTCGTTGTCCTTTTTTCGTTTAGCAGGGTCGTCAACAATAAAATCCGTCCTTTCCGAGGCTATTGGTTGCTTCGTAACCATGCTTTTTTTCTGTGGGTGGGTAGTTAGCCCAAAGCACAACCCCCAACCTGGAGGGCCAGTTCCAATTTATTAGATACCCCTAGGACACGGGGCCATCAGTATCCACTATGGGATTGAGCGCTGCCGTTGGCCTTTCGGTTCATCCGCCACCATCTCTGTTCAAGGGGCCTGACTAACCCTTGAAATTCCTAGACAACCTGTTGTCCGAATATGTCAGAGCAGCTCATCTAGGTTCGCCTGGGACAGCAGGCCGGGTATTCTTCCGTGCCATTCTCACCAGGGTGTTTATAGTGTTGCTGTTTTTCGTCGTATTATCAACACTCGCACTTATCGTTTAGCAAGTCAAATCCGGTTGGATGAGACCAGTACCCGATGGTTACCACTTGGAGGTAAAGATAAGCACATTTGATGTGTAGTCAGAGTTGCAACACTGGGCATTGCCAAGTTAACGCCAATCAGAGTCTACCCTCGTTCTACAGCACCCAACCTGCCGAATTTTTAGCATTTTTTAATTTTATTAATCTTATATTATACCAAGTCGGGTGAGAATTTACTTTTTTGTGAATCATAGGCACACATTTATTAAGGACATTGTTAATGTTAATTATTTTGAATGTATAAAATTTCTCTGATATATTTTTGCTCAGAAATTCGTTTGACCAATTAATATTTTTAAAACAATCATTCATACGCGATAGGTTGTTAACATTGAATTTATACACATTTTTTGAATTATGATTAAATTTACTCACATTATTATAATGGCAATTTTTGATACAAATGTTAATTGCAATATGATGAATTGAATTTACAAGTAAAATCCTGGCACGGGGATTCATTTTCCATCTTTCATTTAAGAAAATACCGAGGTATTTTATGAGAGGTTTTATAATTAGTATGTTTCCCTTCAGGGTAAGAGTGAGTTGCTTGCGTTCGCTGACAGCGAGATGATGCCCTCTCGGAGAAGCATTTCTGAAACAGATAAGTTCAAATTTGGTGGCGTTAATCTTGATGCCCCAAGTTTTATAGTATGGGAGTATTACATCGAGGTGTTTTTTAATGCCATTAAGTGTCATATGGGGTCTTTCATGAGAGTCGAAGATTATGGTGTCGTCTGCATATTGGATTGAGTTTGAGGATTGAAATTCTGAAGGGAAGTCATTGAGAAAAATATTAAAGAGGAGAGGACCAAGTATAGAACCTTGGGGAACTCCTGAAGCTACTTGAACTGGTGAGGAAATATTGTCATCAAGATAAACATTAAGACTACGGTCAGCAAGGAAGGTAAATATCGATTTGAAAGCAGACCATCATGCCAAACAAGATCGAAAGCTTTTGTGAGGTCCAAAGCGCAGGCTGCAGTACATGTCTTATGTCTAAGCTTGTTAAGTACAGTGTTTTGTAAGTGCAAAAGAGCATGTTCGGTGGATTGTTCTTTTTAAAACCATATTGTGTTATTGAAATAATTCTGTGTTCAGAAATAAAGTCCTCAATTTTAATGTAGAGTACTCTCTCCAGGACTTTCCCCAAATTCGAAAGCATAGAGATGGGTCTAAAGTTCCCAATATCGCTAGAGTTATCCTTTTTCTTAAAAGGAATGAGCTCAGCTTTCTTCCAGGTAATGGGAAAGAATCCATTATTAATGCAATTGTTGATAATTGGAATTAAAAACTTAGGAATAGTAGTTAAGCATTTTCTAATCACGAAGTTTGAAATAAAATCTGGCCCTGAAGACTTTTTGTTATTGAGTTTATAAATGATGGATTCTATTAACTCTGCTGAATCAAATTCTTCGTCAGATGTGGAAAATGAACTATTATTATGAGTTAATTGAGTTATCACTGAATTATAGTTCCAGGAATTTCGGGATTAAATAAGGGAAGGGTTCGAGAATAAAGATAAGTGTAGAATCTTTCAAAGGCATTTAATTTTTCTTGAGTTGAATAGTATGGTGTGTTTTCTTAAATAATATAGGCTGAGGATTGTTAGATTGCTCTTTTACGTCCAGTGATTCGATCAATTTCTCTAAATTTCTTCTTCGCTGTCAAAAATTGAACTAAAAATGCTCCTGAACGCACTTCAACGCAATTCGCCGGAATGCTTTACAAAATGTCGGAGAAATATTCCGAACAGCTTTTCAGAAGAATACCTCAAGCAAAGATCATCGGAATCGTACAAAATCGGAGAATTTCCCGCTCCGAAGGATACCTTGCAAGGGCCGATTGTAAAGTTTGGAATTCAGTACGTAACATGACACACTGGTGGAATTAATACTATGGTATAGGGATGTACCACTGTAATGCCATGCGAGCATTCATTTAATTCTACCGATCACAGCGCCATTCTTATTAAGTGGTACGTTTAAAAACTACATTTTCAATTGCCATTTGCCAACACATACTACATGAAGCGGGTGACACACGCCAAGGTATTGTCAATATATTGATATCAATGCCATGGTATTTATACCACCAGTATGCCAAAGGTATAAAAGTGTTTCTGAAAGGCTCTCTCCTCAATATCGCGATTAGGGCGATCAAGATTGTTTAGCGTATACCTACACTATACAACAGGGTTTCGATAAAAAAAAAACATTTATTGCATTCGCCTTCTTCTGAGGATCTTCTATCGTGAGAAACCGTCGTTCGAGTCAACACTTTCTGGACTTATACCAACAGAGAGTCTGTCTGTTTTCTGTCTTCTGGGGAATTGGGACACATTGAATGTCCTTCTGATCCTTTCTCCTGAAAATTTCATTTATTTCCGGAAACATGTTTGGACTACAGGTTTTTATAGCCTAAAGCTTAGTACGCAGCTCGCGCTAAATTTTATCTTTACTACTCTCCACTTGTTTTCTCCAACCCAAAGATAAATGCTCGCTAAATTCGTACACAGCGTATAGATGAGTCAGGGAAATGTCATGCATTCGCAGATGTCAGTAATATTAATATTTTCTATCTTTATTAAGATGTCGTCTTCCTCGAGAAATTCGTCCATAAAATATTCTTCTTCATTTTCTTCCATTTTGTTTTTATTTTTTATTAAAATTTCGCCGATTTAAATGCCTCGCACATTAATTTCGCGAGATAAATAAGTGGAGACCTTTCATCCGCTGAGTATAACCCTTTTCGTATAACACTTAATATTGTTATACCCTACCTACATTTTGTGTGTCCCATCTTTATGAAGTTAAGAATTTATTTCGCGAGCTGCGTACTGCACTGATAAATTTGCTCGCTAAATTTTATCTCTGTAGAGATTTTTGTATGGGAGATAAAATTTAGCGCGAGCTGCGTACTGGGCTTTAATCTTCTTGCCTCAGTGCACACTTAAAGATTTTCTGTAAT
This sequence comes from Rhingia campestris, assembly GCA_932526625.1. Taxonomy (NCBI): domain Eukaryota; kingdom Metazoa; phylum Arthropoda; class Insecta; order Diptera; family Syrphidae; genus Rhingia; species Rhingia campestris. Next base: position 12,529,837 of record OW052183.1, read on the forward strand.
TCTCCGAAATTAACTGTTGGAAAATGTTTATCAGCGACTTCAATATCCTAGTGGTTAATGCGTTGGATTAATACGCGCAGGGTCCCTGGTTCAAATCCCGAAAGTGACAATACTTGTATTTTTGTTGTATCATGAAGGGTATTCATCGTTATTTGAAGCTGCAAAGTAAGGAAACTGTTGTTTGGCAGAAAAAGTTAACCTCTACTGAGAAATAATCTCATCTGATGCAGCGGAGGAAAACCGCTGAAGTATCTGTAAGTGGAAGACGTCTATTTATTCAAAACTAGTGGATAACTCAACTATCCAATTTCCTGGTGCATTTAGGTTCGTACAAGCTGCCCCAATAACTAGCCTTATATCATTCTCATCTTTCTAAATATGAATTAGACAGTATAGTTGGGAACCAAGCTTAACAGAACTATTTCGTTGATTTATTTTTGTGGCATTAGTCGAGTATAAATGATCCTCAATTTATCAGTTCATTTTGCGACCCGTTGTTTTCACTTCACACCAATAAGATTGGCATGCGAACTTAAGAAACTCATGAAATCTTTCCACTGGCCCTTCTCAATCTTTATCAACAACACTTCTTAGATAATGCCCCAGTAAAACATAAATACCAATACTTCTTTGTCCATATAGCTCATTATAGATAACCGACAAACATTTCAAAAATATCACAACATGAACATCTTATTGTTGTCGAAATGCTATGGAAAACAACGCTGAACCCTTTATAGTCTATTATCAGTTTGACAGTCGATTTGTATTGGGTACCTGAAGCACTTCGGTGTCTACAAAACGCTGCGAATAACCGCATTAATTGTCAAGGTCGATGACTAAATTTATTCTAAATATCACCCGAAAACGTTATCACACGTCTGCGTTACGTAACGTAAGTTTAAGGTCTAAAATTCTGCCTGATAACAGAAATTAATTTTTTTAGAAGAAAAAAAGCAATAAAAACATATCTCCGATAAGATACTCATGCGGACGGAAAAAATTGCCATTGAACTCTTTATGGAGTGACTACCGTGTTGTGTTGAGTGTATTCTCATAGAGCTGGCGGAGCAATATTTTTTGCTACAACTTTTATGGTAAATATTCGTAAAATTCTTTAAAGAAGAATAAATTACAACATACGGATTGTTTTGATTTTTAAAGTTCAAAGTGCTAAAGTTATTAAATAATAACGTTTGTCTTATCTTAAATCTGCGGTTATCATATCTGACGTTAATTCGCATCTAGATTTATATTGACGATAGTGAAAGTGTTTGTTTAAAAGTTAAATAATGAGATGATAAAGGTCCATAGTTCGGTTGAGGGTGATACAGACCTACTTTATATTTGCTTGAAGTATTTTCAACGTTTTTCTGATTGATTGGCCTAAAAGGTGATATTCGTCAACGCTGTCACCGCTTTTATTTTGTGTCCTGTAATATCCGGTAAAAAGCAGAGAGGATAAGGAAATTAGGTCCATTCCAGCACAAAATAATCTTTACTGATTTTGGCTTAAATTTATTTGCTTACTGAAAGTGCGTATGGCAACTGTTGTATGTTTGTATGGAAATACACCTTAAAACACCACATTGACGTAGACGTTTTCTGATGTCATTAAGGGGGAATTAGCGATGATGGATGCAGTCTGGAAATAAAGGCAAACGTTTGAAATCGCTCTTTCAATACCATATCTTAAAAATGGCGGCTTAAAGCCAATTCAGCTGATGTTTTTGACGTGAGATGACCATACCTTTGAATCGCTCGTGCAGAATTTCCAATGTGGCGTGAACTGTGTGGAACATAGCGCGGTCCTGTTGAAACCACATTTCGTTGGTGTCAATATCATCCAATTAAGGTCAAACGAAGTTGGTAATCATCGACCTATAGCACTTGCCGTTGACGGTGATTGCCTGGTCAACGTCGTTCTAGTTAGTTAGTTAGATTGGCTGTTCGTAGATACAAGACGAAACACAATTAGCGCTGTGGTGCGCCGTTTTTATGCCAAATGCAAACTCGTGCGGTTAAATGTTGTGTCTTGTTGTAAGTTGGCGTGTACTAATTCCAAACAGTGGCATTAAAGAAGGCGATCAGTTCTTTGATGTGTTTATCAGAGAGCTCGCGGATGTTGTCAAAGAAAGGTTTGCCTAGAGTTCGTTGTCTTACTCTTGACAGAGCCGGGTATTTGCACAGAAAGTTAGTTAAAGTTTCCTTCTCCCCCACCTCCTTGCAGCTGCGACAGTTGGTGTTGTGGCGTATACCCATTCTAGCAGCATGGTCACCGATGTGGTCCTGCGGTAACTGCTATCACCCTGAAGACTTCCTTACGGGTTCTGCTTAAGAGGTGGCGTGTTCTTGTCTTGTTGTATCGTGGCCACATATCTCTAGGTATGGCGCACCCACTGAGGTTTCGCCACCTATGTTCTGCAGATTTAAGAGAGTGTGTATTGATATTATTCATGATAGTTTTTAAAGGAGTGAGATTGCCGATTGCACGTGAGCTGGGAAGGGACGAGCCTAGCCTGGCTAGGGCATCATCCTGCTCGTTTCCATCTATGTCACTGTGGCCTGGAACCCAGATGAGGGTGATATTGTACCGACTCCCAATGGAGACCAGTTCGTTCTGGCATTGAAGTACAACGTCGTTCTAAAAAAATATGGACGATTGCGTCGCCAGCCCAAAACCCACATCAAGCAGTGACTTTTAACTTCTTGGATCTCATGTGGATTGGTATCGTCCCTAATTCGACAATTTTGTTTGTTGACGTACCCATTGATCCAGAAATGTCGCTAAAGATGATTTTTGATTGATATAAGGGTCAGTTTCCAACTGCTCCAGAGCCCATTCAGCGAACACACGGCGTTGTCTATAGTCATTTACCCTCAGCTTCTGGGTCAGCTGAATTTTGTACAAGTGCAGGCTCAAGTCACGACGCAAAATTCGCCAAGTTGTGGTCTGCGAAAGGGCAAAGGAATGAAATGGGCTGTCTCAATGACAAGATCCAACATAATTTAACTCATGAAGCTCCTGAAGTCCCTGAATGTTATAAATCCCAATCATGCGAGAAAGGAACATTTGTAGGATAGTTAGAAGTTGGGAGTAGGCTAGAAAAAAAGGATGTGATGGTGATAACTGAGGCATAAGGTCTTTAGAAATGGCTTCATTCTAGTGTCTTGTGTCCAATTTTCACTTACAGTGTCTGGGGCATCTACTGTCAGTGTCGGTTACTGTCAATATTATGTTGCATCGTCTTCTGTGATGTTATGGAACTGGAACTACACGAACTGTCATCTTGTTAAGAGTACATTGGTAGATGCCTGACAAGTTCATTGGAATACCTACAGTCTACTCTGACCGGATGAACTCTATCATCCAAAGTGTCTAGATATGTTGTTCTCTCCAGAGATCAGGTCATCAGCATCTGACCGGATGAACCCTATCATCCAAAGTGTATGGATATGTTGTTCTCTCCATGGATCAGGTAAAGATGAGATAGGAAACTTTCCAGGACTTTACGTTTTGCCTACAAGCTAATCCTGGAATTTTCCAGATATATTCCCCATCACTGCCCAACCGGACACACTTGTATGCAACTTTGGTAAATTATGTGCCAAAACGACAATTAAGAATCGGATGATAAAGGGGAAGACGTACGAAAGTTTCCTATCTCTTCTTGCTTGATCTCTGGTTCTCTCTATTCTTTTGGCTTTATTTTCGAACTGAATCCTGATTTGTGTTAATTGCTGAATAGTTTTTCAAAGTAGAGTAACACACTGTTATGCGTTAAAGACCGCTTCCAACCATCTTGCTTTAATAACTTTGAATATGGCCTTTTGAGGACCTTTGCGTAAATTGTGTTGCGCCAGATTTTTGGAACTCATTTTTATCCAGGTACAAAGCCGAAAGCCGTCGCAATGAAATCAGTCTCTAGTGTAGGCGTAGTGTCGATTTGTAATGTCCGATAACTGGAAATGCTAACCCACGCTGTATAGGGTAGATTACAAGTACTTACTTGCTTACTTAAGTGGCGCTACACTCCGGGATGAACCTGGGCCTCAACCAACATGCCTCTCCAATTAGCCCGGTCCTTAGCTAACTCCCTCCAGTTGCCCACTCCAAGTTGGTTGAGGTCGGTTTTTACCGAGTATTGGTGTCCGGAGTATTGGTGTCCATTCTTTCTACATGTCCTAGCCATCTTAAACGTCCAATGCGGAGTTATTTGACTAGGGGTATGTCGCTGTACAGCTCGTATAGTTCGTGGTTGAATCTTCGTCTCCATAGCCCGTCAACGCAAACGGGACCGAAGATTTTTCGAACAATTTTTCTCTCGAATCGACCAAGGATTTCTTCATCTTCTTTTGATACGGTCTATGCTTCAGCGCCGTAGAGCAGGACTGGGATGATCAGGGTCTTATATAGGATCTCCTTAGTAGTTGGAGTGAGGGCTTTACTACTAAATTGCCTTCTTAGCCCGAAGAAACAGCGATTGGCAAGAGTAATTCTTCGTTTGAATTTTCCATCGTCATCCTACACAAACGGATGAGTTTGGACGGTATACCAAAACTAGACATGGCTCTGTATAGTTTGTCTCTATAAATGCTGTCGTATGCGGCCTTGAAATCGATAAATAGGTGGTGGGTATCGATTTGGACTTCTTGGGTTTTTTCCAGGATCTGCCGAAGTGTGAAAATTTGATCGACTGTGGACTTTCCTGGCCTAAAACCACACTGATAAGGGCCGATCAGGTTGTTGGTAAACGGTTTCAGGCGTTCACATATTACGGCAGATAGGATCTTGTAGGCGATGTTGAGTAGACTTATGCCTCTGTAGTTGGCGCAGTTCAAAGGGTCTCCTTTTTTGTGGATCGGGCAAACGATGCTTTAAGCAGATTCAAAAAAAAACTACCAGTACCATCACGAGAAGGTAAAACATGTACTATCACCATATGAACCTCATTGTTGTACTAACATCCCAATCCATTTCATTACATTCAATAGTTTCCCGATCACTCTCCCGACCCCTATGTAAAATAAAGGAAGTCATCGAACAACGCCATCTAGTAGATACATAAATCATAACAGTGTCACAACAAAACATATTGCGTTACCCCACTTACATCCCATCAATTAAAAACAACTAGAGCGCATCTTCCTCAATTAAGTGCTAACAACTAAGATAGAGAACAATGTTTGTCTTTCGCCTTGAAATTCAGTTTAATTACTTCCCTGAGAAGATGTGTGCACATTTCCAAAGTCCAAGAAAAGCCCGGCAACATGCAATCGGAACAAATGGAAAAAATAAACGAATTCTAGCGCGTAACACTGAATGGGCCTCTCACGTGCTAAATATAAATATAAACGAACTGAGTGTCATCTGGATATGACGCAGTTTACTTTTTCTTGAGGCACGATTGGGGGGCAGAATTGAATTTTTTAAGTTATCTAATTTTTTTTTTGGCTTAACAAATAAGCTTGCATAACATTGCTACACCTGGCTATAAATAGAGCAAAACATGAAGGACAAATTGTTTTTTATGTTTAAAAAAAATGTGAAAAAACAATGAAGCAGGTATTTGGAATGCATATGGAAAATTTTAGTTTATGAACATTGGGCATTGCCAAGCACATGCGTGGTACTGATCATGATTGTCAGCTTAAAATTTACAAACTCATAATGCCCAACCCTTCCAAATTAAATTATCTATTGTGACCTAAATTGCATTTAAGTTGGCGCAGATGTTTGTTAACTCTGCCCAATGCCCATAAATACAATATGAATTGTATATTCGTATAAAAACATCTCCTGGAAAATCCATTGCTTGATGGTTCTCTAACAAAAATAGTTTTGGTAATTTGTTGTTCGTGTCGATGTAAAACATGGTTTCACATGTGTTACAACTGCGTGTCTTGTAGTTCCTTAACATGTCATAAATCTTTAGATAAATTGGTTTAGTTCTTCTGAAAATCTGACGTTAAAGCACCTGCAGTAAAGAAAAAGATTTTATAAAAGTCATCGCTAAACGCAGATTACTCGTCTTTAAATAGAGTCCATTAGGTTCAGGTTCAGTACTTGATTTGAGACAATACACCAAAAATGAGACCAGCATTCAGAAGCTGGCTTTACTTTTGCTTTATAGAGGTGTAAACAATCCCTTAGCTATAAAAGGGTAACTTAGTTTAGGGTTTAGGCGCGTCTGATTTAGCATTTTGGTAATAGTGGTTCCATGCTGTTGCCATGATACATCTGAATCATTAGGAATTCCTAAAATATGCATGTATTCCTCTGATTCTCTATTTCGACTTTCGAAACTATGACTGTGCACTCCAACGATTATAGAAAATCTATCTTAAGGAACGTCACTCATCACTGCTTGTAGAGACTTGTCCTACAGGCCACTCTATATTTATTCGCGGAGTGTTTATGGCAGCATGTATGCTCTCAGTTTACTTACCTAAGGTTCGGAGAGCCTTAAATCTATCAAAAGCACCAGATCTCGATTTTCAATTTTCCAGGTGCAAGTTCGAGTGCTCATTTCATAAGTGCAATCTTGGGCCATCAGGTTCCATGATTTCCCTCATTTCCAACTTGATTTTATTGCCCGCAGTCGATATTTATACCCTATCCCATAGGGGTATATTAGTTTTGACAAGTTTGTAACATAGTGAAATAATTTCGATACATATACCTCAAAGTATATGGATCGATTCAGAATCGCCAGCTGAGTCGATTAAGCCATGTCTGTCTGTCCGTCTGTGTGACACCGATTTTTGGGCCTTAGATTTTGAGCTAGAGTGTTAAAATTTGGTATATAGACTCTCTGGCCGACGAAGCAGAACAAGTGTAAAAAAATTTTGAAATCCGCCTACTGTCACGCCCCTTTTTTTTTTAGAAAAACGTAGTTTTATGTCAAACCGTAAGGAATTTCAAAAAAGTGTCTGAGCAGCATATTTAGACAATCCTAATATCTATATTTCGTCTATACAAAGTTTTTTTGCCGCGCCCACTTTTTGGGGGCGTTTTTAGTAAAAAGCGCTTTTTGTCCAAATTTTAACACTTTCGAAAAAACTTTTGATGCAAATACTTCCGTAATGGTAGTATAAATATTTTATCCATAGATCATTTTTACCTAAGCGCACATTTCGGGGGCGGTTTCTTACAAAAACCATTTGTATACCCCGTCCCAAGGCATTAGCAATAGAAATACGTTGGTTTTTGTCGAACCATAAAAGATTTTGATAAACCGTCTGAACAATATGTTGTGACAACGTCATTTTCAAAACTTTAAAGCCATAAAGACCACATTTTTGGGATATTTATTTTAAGGATGGGATGGGATAGGGTATTAAACGATCCGCACAGCGGATTGTAGCCTTCTCATATGTTTTACTTCTGCCTTTAGTATTGTTCGGTGTTGAATGTTTTGAACACATTCGATTGAATAGCTTTGTATCCGAATTCTACCGAAAAAGTTCGTACGAAATTTGACATTTTAAAACCAACACAAATATATTCATATCTTTATTTTCAAATTAAAACGGAAAAAAATGTTATCGGATCCGACTTTTTGGTTGTTTCTGTAACAGAATTCTGATTTTCTTATTCGCACTCAAATAGTTAAAGTTACTGAAGTTGTAAGTTTTAATACTTTAAGGCTTTAATGGAAACTAATCTTTTCTCTACAAATCGATTTGTGGGTCATTAGATAAAGGTATTTTTTTTCGCTGCTACGACTTGTTCGCATTCTTAATTAAATCATGGCTTATGAGAATATTTTTTGTAATAGAGTGAAAAAGAACCTATTACAGCCTCTGCGGATATATTGCCATATCTTTGCTAAAACAAAGGCGCTCAAAATAATAAAATGTATCGTTAAAGGCTCTTAAATGATCCTATTTTTTTTTGTTTAGTTTGTATGTTTAGTTGTTCAATGTCAGCTTGAAAGTGTTGGCATCTCGACGAATTGTGTTTTTTTTAATTTTTTGGTTTTAGAAGATAAAGAAATACCCGTTGTACATCTGTTTCCAAAGCAGATTATACTAATTTTACAATAAGGGGATTCATGCAACGTCGTAATTTTATTACGTGCGAAAGATTGTAATTTTGAATGACCCTAAAACTTCACAACTAAATAATGCGGTAACCCACTGAATTCAATCTCATTTTAGTAATTTATTTATTGATAGTGTTTAGTTCCTATTGTTCTCTATCCGTTCTCGATAGTTTTTTTTTCAGTTTAGCGCATACGTTTCATGTTTGAAAGTTACTGATAAAATGTCAAAATAGTATTTCAAAAGTTTACAACGTTTACCATCTCAGTTTACGCACCCAATTCCTGTGAGAAAATTCCGATATTGTTGGAAAAGATTTCCCATACAAATTTTGACAGTTCATTTATCACGTCGTAATTTTATCACGTTTACAACGTTTACGACGACTTTCTCACGTTGCATGAATACCCCTAATAACTTATTCTCACAAGATACAAATTTTGCTTTTGCGTTTTATTTAAAAATCTACCCAAGAATCACTATACAAATCCTTGCCTTGAGTTTAGCTGTAGGGGACTCTTACTGTCAAACAACAACTTTAACTGAATCGTACTAAATTTTAATAATTTTAGCTTACTACTATTCCCGTACGCAAATATAAGTTTTTTTTTTAGTTCTGACTTGCCTAAGCAGTAAGATACACATCGACCTAAAAGATCTATTGTGCTTGCCGTCAGATGTTTTTTAGGTTAGTAGCGCTTCTACTTTCCTAATGTAGCTGATAATACTTTCAGCCGAAGATTTTCTCAGTTCCGAAGGACTTAAAAATTCCCTGAAGAAAGATTCCCTTCTCATACCGTAAAGGGCCGGGCATTCACATATGATATGTCCGGCTGTTTCGTCTTCTTCTAGACATAGTCTGCAATCCGGTGAGTCGACTAGATGCATTTTATTTAGGTGATATCGCACACCGTGATGACCAGTTAGGTATAGCCTACTAAGTTTTTGATATCGTGCCTGCGAAGATTAAGTTTCTTATTGGCATCTGCTTTGAAGGGCTGAATAGCTCTTTTGGCCTGTCTTAGGCCTGGGATGTTTTCCCAGTATTAAAAACATTTGTTTTGTTCCCAGTTTTTTATAACCTGATTTATGGCTGATTTGGGGATTGCACAGAAGGGTTTAGGTCCAATGAAGGGGGTTTCCAAACCTTTTCTGGCTAGTTCATCAGCTTTTTCGTTACCTTCAATCCCCTTAAGTCCGGGGAGCCACCATAGTCTGGTTTTGTTCCTGGAACTGAGTGTTTGGAGGGAATTGAAGCAGTGTAGTACTGATTTGGAGTCAATAATGTGTGAGTCAAGGGTTTTTATAGCTGCTTGACTGTACGTGAATATATATATGTTTGCGCCTTTAATAGCTGAGTTGTATTAGGTTTGCGCATTCTTTTATGGCATGGAGCTCAGCTTGGAATACACTAGGGTTTTTTCCCATAGGTATTGAGATGTTTCTATTTGGTCTTTACATGGACCAATAACTATATGTATAAATATAAGTAAAATAAATAGCTTATGAGGGATGAAAAAACGATTCCTTCACAAAGAAATCATTAAAGTAATAGACTGCAGAAATTTCTTTTGGTAAAAATCAGGAAACTGTCAGTTGGTAACTGAAAGCATCTAAAAGCAAAGTAAAAGTCGTTTGTGTTGACATTTGTTCGATAAAATAAATAATTATATTTATTCTAAATTTCAGATCTCTCAGAGATTTACCTTCAGCTATCATTTATCGATATGTGGAACAGCATTCTCAGCTGAAAGAAACTCTTTTATGTCATATGTGTTACCGTATTTATATTAGTAAGCGTATTTGTACACGAGAACTCTTCCTCACGAGTATGAAAATTTTTACCAAAGATTAGGTCGACAACTGCGATAAAAGTGAATTTGATTGTAGGTATGTTTTCTTATTTTACATTAGTGCATTCTGCGATTATCGTACTTGAATATGACACTTTTAAGTGAATTACCGCCGGGTATGACATTTGAATTGTAATGATAGGTAATTTCATGCCAGCAGTTAAAACCCATCCTACATGAAAGTTGCATATAGATTCACAAAACTAACACAATGAAAGATTAGATAATATTCATACTCGTCAATCTAAACCCCGCTTATTGAAAACGTCTCTGCTTTCTCAAATACGGAAATATTTTTCGTATGTCTCGGAGTGATCCGTAAGTGGAACACTTTTCATGAGTAATTTTGTCCTTATTTCCAATGCATTGAAAATGTATAAATGTCGGTCATAACAAATGTTTTATATACGCTTACACCAACAGAAATTTCTATGCTTAATGCATTGAAATTGAAAAAAAGCAACTATGGAAAACGTTATATGACGCCACCAGAAAGAAAGGTCCGTTCCGGTACTTTTGCGTAAAGAAAAATGTCAAATCTCTAATACCAAGAGAGAATTCTCTTATTTCAATGAAAAATACCCGCTTTTACAAAGATAAAAGGAAGAATTATTAGGTCTGTTCCCGTACTTTTTCAGTAAAAATTAGTAAATTCTCAAATTTCTTGGAGTGGGGGTAAATTATCTCAGAAAGAGACAAAATTACCAAAAAGTACGGGAACGCGTTTAAGTAAAAAACAGTAAAATTATATATTTTGTATGCCTTTGAAAGAACAAATGACATTAATCACCTGTCAAAACAAGCGAGTTGTCACTTTTAGATACCAACTGACAGTTTACTGATTTTTACCAACAGAAATTTCTGCAGTAAATTTTTTTACAGATTTTTATGGAGGGGTAGTTTTTTGCTCTCTCGTGAGCTGTCTCTTTTACTTATTTTTGCGTACGGGAACGGCAATAAGTAAAAATCAGTAAAAATCAGTAAATATTATTTTGTACGGGAACAGACCTAATATGTTTGGCAGGTAACTTTCCTTTGAGTGTTCCTGCTTTTTCCGCAATTTATAGCGCGGTTTGTTATTATCGTCAAGAATTTGGAGGACTGTTGTGTTAACGTGTCCTAATAAACGTTTTTTATGTTTTCGTGCAAAATTTTTTGTTTCATCTTTAACCGCGGGAATACCCAGATCTCTGCGTAGATCTTCGTTCCTTACGTTCTGTTATCAAAAGTTTGTAAAATGTTTAGATTCGTTTCACTGGTACAACCCCATAGTTGTATACCATATGTCCAAACCGGTTTTAGCACTTGCTTGTATAATAGCAGCTTGTTATCAAGGTTAAGCTTCGAATATTTTCCGAGCAACCAGTACAGTTCTCTGTATTTATTCTTAAGTTCTTCGCATTTCTTTTTTACATGCGACTTCCATTTTAATTTGGCATCGAGTGTCATACCGAGATATTTCGCTTCATTTGCAAACGGGACTCGAACCGTATTAAGAAATACAGGCAAATTGTTTGTCCGTTTATACGAAAAATCTACATGGTTCGATTTGCTCTCATTAAGTGCAATCCGCCAGGATTTAGTCCATTCATTAACCTCGTTAAGAGCGTTTTGTAATTTGATATTTGTTTCCTCTATTGTTGTGCCAACTGCTAGTATAGCAGTATCGTCAGCAAACGTTGCAACTATTGTATCGTTTGTTTGTGGGGTATCACGAGTGAATAGGAGGTACAGGATTGGTCCAAGGACGCTTCCTTGCGGTACACCTGTCATTATTTCTTTGAACTCGGAATATTCGCTTCCAAGTTTCACACGGAAGAGTCTATGCTCAAGATACGACACGAGGATTTTATATAATTGATCTTGCAGAACTTGAATTAGTTTATACGTAAGGCCTTTGTGCCACACCTTGTCAAAAGCTTGCGACACGTCAAGAAATACGGCTGAAGAAATTTTCTTTTCTTCGAGAGCTTTCTCAATTACATCTGTAATTCGATGTACTTGGTCCACCGTTGAATGTTTACTTCTAAACCCAAATTGATGGTCAGGTAAAAGACGTTTCTGTTCAATTATAGGGTGTAAGCGACCGAGTAATATCCGTTCAAAAACTTTTGAAATTATTGGAAGAAGTGAAATAGGCCTGTAGGATTTTATTTCATTTGGTGATTTTCCTGGTTTTAGAACCATAATCACTTCCGCGACTTTCCACTGTCTTGGTATGTATTCTAATCTGATTGCTGCATTTATAATAAAAAGAAGCTTAGTTAATACTTTCCGAGGCAACATTTTAAGAAGTTCTCCTGTAATCAGGTCATAACCCGGATCTTTTTTAGGCTTTAGTTTCTGTATTTCCCGTTTAAGCTCGGCAATACTTGTATATCTTACTATGTTATTATCGGTTGTACTCTCGAATATATTAATGTTTTCATTTTGCGCTGGACCATCAAATGGCTTAAATGTTTCCTCAAGATGTGAGGCAAAACGTCAGCTTTTTCCTTATCGCTTTTTGCCCAAACGTCTTGAGTTACCCTAATTGGCGGCACAGCGATTTTTGGCCGTTTTATGACTCTAATTGCTTTCCAGAGCGAATAATTCGATTCCTTTCCAGCGATTAGGCTTTGCAGATAAGTTTCTACTGCATGGTTTTTAAAATTTTTAATCGAATTTGATAGCAAATTTTATCTTGCGGGGCACGAGTTTGGTGCCATCTCTTACGAGCTTTTCTTTTTAGTCTTACTAAATCTTGTATTTCTCGGGGGTACTTAATTTTACTATAGCTCACAATTTTGTTCTGTTGAGTAGTATTATTCCATGCTGCTTTTTGGATGGTATCGATAAAGGAGTCAACCGCGACTTCGAGTTCCAATGGGGTTCTAAGCGATACACCCAGTCGGATATTATTTTAAATCGTTTTTGAAACCTTCCCAGTTGGTTTTCCCGTTTGTTAATCTGGGTGATTTTTCATTTATAATTTTTTATGTTAAATGCTAAAAAAAAAATATCGGCAAACAAAACCAAAGTAAGCTTGAATGTAATGACAGGAGCCACTGCATTGCATGTATGTATGTCGAACGAACCGCTGCAAATGTGTTTCGGACATAAGTCGTCAATAAAAACTGAATGTTATGACAGGAGCCACAGCACTGCATGTACATATGTCAAACGAAAAATTGTGCACGTGTGTTTTGCTTGCTGCATGCAGAACCACTGCACGTGTGTTTCGGGCATAAGACGTCACACGGAAGATGTAAAATAAAAAAAGTGCTGGCAAACTCAGTCTCTTTCCTTTTATGAGCGGCATTATTTTATTTAAAAACCAACAAAAAGTAAAAACTGGCATTAATTCGTAACAATTTCTGAACTTGGTATTATTAAGAAAGAAATTATACAGATGTGTACCACTTGGCAGGTTTTTCAGTCCTTAAAGCTGGTTAATTTGAAAAAGTTTAACATCCTTGTTAAATCTATTAATCAGGCCTATCGCGAATAAATTTTCCCGGGAAACTGTTCCCATTCAGCATTCTGATTTACATTGCTGACAACGAAAAAAATCCCGGGAAAATTCATTCGCGATATTCCTGAATATAGGTACTTTCCCCGATGAATGCCATAAAATTTTACTTTAATCACAAATTGACCATCCTATCTGCTTGTTTGTCATCTTTGGCATACATAAATTATTTTACGCTAAATTCAGGTTAACTAAACACGTTAGTCACATTGCTGATTGTAATTATCATTTGACAGTATAACAGTTTTAGAAAAGCTGGATTATTCTGGTTGAAAAGTAACAGTTTCTATGTTACATTGAGGGTATTGTTTTAATCTTTCAGACTGTACATGACGCGATTTAAGATTAGAATATCAGCACCACACAAACACAAACACAAATATTTTTAAAATGGCTGCAACTGAAAATTTTTCATTTTCTTTTCACAGATTCACTATTTCATTCCAAGCTGAATTCACATTCACCTTCAACCACCGTCTCTCTTACTTTTGAAAAGTATATTCGACTTTAAATAGAAATGGATAAGCGTAATTTCGTAAGCCCCTTTGGACAACGTCCATGGATGGCGAATTCCGGAGCCGCAGCGCCTGCTGGTCAGACCAAAGGCTTGAAGGGTATCGTTGCCGGTGGTATCACAGGTGGTATTGAAATCTGTATCACATTCCCCACCGAGTATGTGAAGACACAATTGCAATTGGACGAGAAGGGTAAGACGGCAATCTTGACCATTTTAATCCTTTTTGATGATAAATTGACCCAACCCCCTTTTAAGGTGGAAACAAACGCTACAACGGAATCGCCGATTGTGTGAAAAAGACTGTTAAAGAACGAGGTGTCCTTGGTCTTTACCGTGGATTGAGTGTCCTTCTCTACGGAAGTATTCCAAAATCTGCAGCAAGGTATGTTTAATACGAAAAGTATAGGTACTCCCGCACTGAAGCTGTAATAATACCATTTAGGTTTGGAGCTTTTGAATACTTCCGCGCTCAAATGGTCGACGAAAAGGGTCAGCTTAGCACCTCTGGCAAACTGCTGTGTGGTTTGGGTGCCGGTGTTGTTGAAGCTGTTGTCGCTGTGACTCCAATGGAGACAATCAAAGTAAAATTCATTAACGATCAACGTAGTGCCAATCCACAGTACAAAGGATTCGCCCATGGTGTGAGGACGATCATCAAAAACGAAGGTAAGTCCCATAGATACTTTTTAAATTTCCCCACTAACATACATTTTTTGAATAGGTTTCTCGGGTGTCTACAAAGGTTTGACCCCCACCATCCTTAAGCAAGGTTCCAACCAAGCTATTCGTTTCTTCGTCGTGGAAACCCTTAAAGATATGTACATGGGCGACGATCGTAGCAAGCCAGTTCCTAAGCCAATTGTCGGCTTGTTTGGTGCTATTGCTGGAGCTGCCTCTGTCTTTGGCAACACCCCACTGGATGTGGTGAAGACACGTATGCAAGGTCTTGAAGCATCGAAATACAAGAACACCGTTGATTGTGCTGTCCAAATCTGGAAGAAGGAAGGACCAACCGCATTCTACAAGGGTACCGTACCCAGGTTGGGTCGTGTCTGTCTGGATGTTGGTATCACTTTCATGATCTACGATTCGTTTATGGACTTGTTCAACCAAGTGTGGAAGTAAATTAGAGCCAACAACTAATTCAGTTACTAAGATATGTTTAAGGTCCTAGTCGTTGATCGAACAACACCAAAAAAAGAAAGGCATACACACACAAACACACATAAATCAACGAGCATTACTACATGTTAGGTTATGTTGCAGCATTTTAAAAAAGTGTTTTGCATTTTAAAAATTAAATCAGAGGCGGGAAAACTTAACGAAAACTATTGAAAATTAACGAAGAAACTAAGATAAAATGCATTTAAGTGGGGAATTTTTATATATTTTAACTATTTATGAACGAAGAACTAAAAAAATGTATTTATGTAGCGATTTTTAATTTCTTGACCAACATCTTCACTAAAACATATGTACAGAGATGGCTATTGTTTTAATTGTTTAATTTAAAATTTTATGTAGGTATACTTTGTAGATGTTTACAATCTAAAAAAAAATGCTAAAATGATGACAGAAAAATAAAAGAAAGACTTAAGTGTATATGTACATCTGTTGCAGTATTATTAAACTTTTAAATTGTTAATATTCCTATTGAATACCAGTAGAATTTAGTTATATTGATCTTTGTAAGCAGACATATTAATTTCTGTTGTTTCGAATTTGTTAAGCCAAACTTTCCTACAACAGGAAAAGGAGTTCATTAAGAGTACGAAACATCCCTATGAAAAATATTTCAATGCAAACAAGTATAAACTAAGTTCAAACTACTGAATATGAACATAACCTATATTAGGTCTAATCTTTGCTTAATGCCGTTCCAGTTCGCGAAAATTCATAAAAGAGGGAGCAAATGATATTGGGTAAGACTATGCCCACATAAAAATCTGTGAACTATTCTTACTTACTTAAGTGGAGCTACAGTCCGGGATGGACCTGGGCCTTAACCAACATGCCTCTCCAATTAGCTTGGTCCTTAGCTAACTGCCTCCAGTTGCGCACGCCAAGTTGGTTGAGGTCGGTTTCTACTTGTGCGCGCCACTTAAGGCGAGGTCTTCCTCTACTGCGTCCGACGTCTGGCTGGGAATCGAAGACTCTGCGAGCCGGAGTATTGGTGACCATTCGTTCTACATGACCTAGCCATCTTAGACGTCGAATGCGGAGTTTTTTTTTACTAGGGGTATGTCGCTGTGCAGCTCGTATAGTTCGTGGTTGAATCTTCGTCTCCATAGCCCGTCAACGCAAACGGGACCGAAGATTTTTTTATAACAATTTTTCTCTCGAATCGACCAAGGAATCCTTTACCCGCTTTTGATATGGCCCATGCTTCAACGCCGTAGAGCACGACTGGGATGATCAGGGTCTTATATATGATCTCCTTTTTAGTTCGAGTGAGGGCTTTACTACTAAATTGCCTTCTTAGCCCGAAGAAACAGCGGTTGGCAAGAGTAATTCTTCGTTTAATTTCTGACGAGATGTTGTTGTCAGAGTTAAAGCGGAGCCTAGGTAGACAAAGTCCTTTCGTGTTGACAGCATATACTTAGTCTTACCCTCATTTACTGCTAAACCCATTATTGCCGCTTCCTTCTCTATACTAGCAAAGGTGGCTATGACATCACGTTGAGTCCTACCAATGATTTCAATACCGTCGGCTTATGCTAGTAGTTGGACCGAATTTTTGCAAAATTGTGCCTCTGGTGTTGGCTCGGGAGTTTTGCACAATCCTCTCAAGAATCAAATTGAAAAAGTCACATGATAGCGCATCGCCTTGCCTTAATCCTTTTTTGGTATCGAATGTGTCGGTGAGGTCGTTTCCGACCCTGATGGTGCAGCGAGAATTCTCCATCGTCATCCTACACAAACGGACGAGTTTGGGTGGTATACCAAAACTAGACATGTCTCTGTGTAGTTCGCCTCTATAAATGCTGTTGCATGCGGCTTTGAAATCGATAAATAGGTGGTGGGTATCGATTTGGACTTCTTGGGTTTTTTCCAGGATCTGCCGAAGTGTGAAAACTTGACTTTCCTGGCCTAAAACCACACTGATAAGGGCCGGCCAGGTTGTTGGTAAACGGTTTCAGGCGTTCACATATTACGGCAGATAGGATCTTGTAGGCGATGTTGAGCAGACTTGTGCCTCTGTAGTTGGCGCAGTTCACAAGGTCTACATTTTTGTGGATCGGGCAAACGATGCTGAGGTTCCATTCTTACGACCAGATTTGGCTTATGAGTTGGTGGATGTTACTTACCAAGTTATCGCCACCAGCTTTATAAATGTCGGCGGGAAGGCCCTCATTGCCGTCAGCCCTGTTAAGCTTCAGTTTAGATATTGCTATCCTCACTTCACTTAGGTCGGGTGGTTGGCAGTTTTCGCTGTAGTTGCCAATATTAAATGGTTCGTTCTGCCTGACAGCGTAATGTTGTTCGTCATCGCCGTTTAACAGTCTGCAGAAGTGATTCTTCCATATCCTCAGCATCGACTGTGTCTCAACTACGATATTTCCTTGTTCATCTCGACAGAATTCTGTTCGAGCCTTGTATCCTTGGGTTTGACGTTTTACACTTTGGTAAAACTTGCGAACATCGTTCCTGGAGTGGCACTTCTCTATATCCTCGATCGCGCGCTTTTCTTGCTCTTTTTTCTTCTTTCTGAAAAGCCGATGTTCTTCCCTTCTTCTTTGCCTATAGAGCTCAATGGCAGCTCTCGTCTTCACCTGCAGCTTAGCCTTGTAGGCCTCGTTCTTGGCTGCGAGCATCTGTCGGCATTCCTCATCAAACCAGGGGTTTCTCTCTGGTGGCCGCGAGAAACCTAGCACATCAGTTGTGGCTGATCTAATGGCTTATTGGCATCGTTGCCATTGTTCTTCGACATTAGATGCTGGTGGTGTGGTGTGAATCGAGAGGTAAAGGGATATGCGTTGCACGAAGGTCTTGGCAGTATCTTGCGATTGCAGTCTTTCGACATTAATTTTTCTTAAGTATTTCTGATTTGTTGTTGTGTGGTAGATATCCGTATTCTTACATTGGCTGCAACCTGTTAGTTCTCCGAGTCGACGTTAGCTCCTCGGAATGTTCGGACATCCAAAATACTGGATGCGTGCCTCTTGTCTATCGCAATGTGATTAATTTGGTTGACTGTGCGTTGATCTGGAGACCGGCATGTCCCCTTATAGATATCGAGGTGATGAAACCGTGTGCTGGCTATATTGGCATTTTGTTCCGTAGCGAAGTCAATTAGTCTAAGTCCGTCGCTAGACGTGTTGTCGTGTAGGCTATATTTTCCGACAATACTGCTAAAGATGTCTTCTCTTCCTACCGTTGCGTTAAAATCTCCCAGCACGATTTTAACATCGTAACGGGTGATTTTTTAGCTGGTTTGGTTTTGGCAACACTGGTTTTGACAGCTGACGTGTGTTTAGTACCTTGTGTCACTGTCAAACAGCTTCAGTTTGGTTTGCAATTTAGCCATGGATCGTCTTACAAATGAACAACGCTTGCAAATTATTGAATTTTACTATCAAAATTCGTGCTCGGTTCGAAATGTTCATCGCGCGCTGCTTCCATTTTATGATCGGCATTCTCGACCTTCTGAGCTGTCTATTCGGAAGATTGTGACCAAATTTCGCACCAAATTTACTTTGTTGGACATTAAACCACCAACACGTTTACGTACTGTGCCTAGTAAAGAAAATATTGCGCCCGTATCAGCTAGTGTGACAGAAGACCGCGAAATGTCGATTCGGCGCCGTTCCCAGCAGTTAGGCATTTGTTACAGCACGACGTGGAAAATTTTGCGGAAGGATTTGGGCGTAAAGTCTTTTAAGATACAGCTGGTGCAAGAACTAAAGCCAGCCGACCTACCACAACGCCGAATTTTTGGTGAATGGGCTCTTGGAAAGCTGGCCGAGGATCCGCTTTTTTATCGAAAAATTGTATTCAGCGATGAGGCTCATTTTTGGTTGAATGGGTACGTAAATAAGCAAAATTGCCGCATTTGGAGTGAAGATCAGGCAGAACCATTGCAACAGCTACCAATGCATCCCGAAAAAGCCACTGTTTGGTGCGGTTTATGGGCCGGCGGCATTATTGGGCCATATTTCTTCAAAGATGATGCGAATCGCAGCGTTACTGTCAATGGTGAACGCTACCGAGCGATGATAACAAACTTTTTTTTGCCCGAAATGGAAGTTCTTGACTTGCATGATATGTGGTTTCAACAAGACGGTGCCACATGCCACACAGCACGCGAAACAATGGCGCAATTGCGAGGCGAGTTTGGTGAACAGTTAATTTCACGTTTCGGGCCGGTCAATTGGCCGCCTAGATCGTGCGATTTGACACCATTAGATTTTTTTTGTGGGGGTATGTCAAGGCTAATGTCTATAGGGACAAGCCCGCTTCGATTGACGCACTGGAAGCCAACATCCATGCATTCATTCGTGAGATACCGGCCGATATGTGTGAAAGAGTATGCCAAAATTGGACTCAGCGGATGGGCTACCTGAGACGCAGCCGCGGTCAACATTTGCATGAAATTATCTTTAAACATTAAATTGCAAGGTTCAAACTATCGATTCAAATAAACATTTCATTCATTTTTTCGAATTTTTTGTGTTTTTTTTTTAAAAAAAGTTCTAAACCTCACCCGTTACTTTGGTAGTCGCTCATAGAAGCTCGTAGAAGCAATCCTTAGTTTTATCATCTTTTTCCTCCGTCGGAGCGTGAGCGCATATAAGGCTTATGTTGGCGAATTTGGCCTTGATGCAGATTTTTACAATGAGTTCGCTAATGTCTTTGAAACATAAAACTTATTGCCTTAGTCTGGCACTTATAACAAATCCGCATCCGGATAGTCGCTATTTCTGCTCACTATAACTCGGTCCATAGTAGATGTCACAGTTGTTCATCCTCTTTTTGACCCGCCCATCCCATCGTATTAACTGGATGGCAGTAATGTCTGCTTTGTAGCAGTTTAGGGCTTTCGCTAGTTGTTTGCCTGCACCTATCCTGTTTTATGTTCTCACATTCCAGGTGCAGATACGAACGTCCTTATCCTTTTTTCGTTTAACAGGGTCGTCAACAATAAGATCAGTACTCTCCGAGGCTATTGGTTGTTTCGTAACGATGGTTTTTTCTATGAGTGGATAGTAAACCCAAAGGACAACGTCCAACCTGGAGGGCCAGTTCCAATTTATTAGATACATCTAGGACACGGGCCATCAGTATCCACTACGGGAAAGGACGCTGCCGTTGGCCTTTCGGTTCATCCGCCACAATCTTTGTTGAAGGGGCTTGACTTACGCTTGAGATTCCTAGATAACCTGTTGTCCGAATATGTCAAAGCAGCTCATCTAAGTTCGCCTGGGATGGCAGGCCGGGTATTTATTCAGTGCCATTCTTAACAAAACTTAAAAAAAAAAAATAGGTGATGTGAACTCCTGCAACGAAATATTCGCAATGGCCTCATCCTAGTGGCGTATCCTTTTGCTCTTGGGAAATTCCAACAGTCGTTTCTTATTCGTGTGCACAGGTAGTAAAGGTTTCCGGGTATAAAATTTCCAACAGGAATAAAGAGTGAAAATCGATTGCGAAATCTATAACCTCATCCTAGTGATCGCCAGTGTATATGCTGAATCATGAATCCGGTAAATGGCAATCGGGTGAAAAGAGGAATGCATTACGTATTCGCTGACATTATGGCATTGCGAGAATAACCGTTGTAGTGGTATAATTAGGTATAGTAAGGTGCGAACAGTCGATTATCGTTGAACAGTTTGTGTGACAGATATTTCTACTTTGATATCGGTCTAGTAATTCAACAGTAATCAGATTGATTCTATAATTCTCGTTTATCTCCAAGCCCTTTCCCTATGTCATCCAATAAGGGAGGGGTCTACATGAAGATTAACTTGTCACGGTTATCTGTCGGTGCTAATATCGGTGTCGTCTGATTAAGTGGTGCATACTAGATAGATAGATGCATAGACATCTGAGCTGTAAACAAAGTATCTGTATAGTAAACAAAGAGTTACAACACCACTTGCGGAAATGATGCAACTCGAGATAGAAATAAAAAACCCAAATTTGGATTATTTAAATTTTTATTAAAAAATTATTCAATTTGCGCCAACTAACAGTTTAGTTATGCGACGAATAAATCAAAAAACAGATAAATACTAATTTTTCAATAATACATGGTAAGCGAATACCATTTGAATGTACTTTGTGGAGTCACACCTTCCCTCAGCCCACAATAACAATAATGAAAGACAAGATAAATTTACTAAAAATAGCTCTAGTATTACGGTCAAATTTAACATTTTAATTTGAACAACAATTCTTGTGAATAAATTGTGAAAACAGTTACATTGTGCAACCCACGCAATGCAAGATGCAATAAATAAATAAAAGTTTCGATAAATTGTCAATATTTACAAAGTAGATACAGTTTTACGAATTTGAGACAACAACAATAAAAAAACAGAGATTCTGAAGTAAATATTCTATCCTACGTGCAGCCACTTGTTTTTATCTGATGACATTGAGCGGCAGCGTTGAGTGTGTGCTGCTCACCATTCGGCCGATCTTGTCCTCTAGTTCAGGGTTCATATCTTGCCAGACGGCCTTGCCAATTACCGCCACCTCTTCGACCGGTGGACGGAAGACCACCAGCAGTGTCAAACACATGCCATCTGTTGTATGCGGAATGGCAGCTGGACTATGTTCCACGGTTAGCAGTCCATGGGGGCGATGCTGTGGCAGCTCGGCACCAAACAGCTCAATCATGAATTTCCTCAAAGTCGAATGCAGGCTGCGTGCTGGATGAACTTCGACAGTCGGCAAGTGATGGGTGTTTCGTTCGCTAACCAAGACGTTAAGGGTATTTGTGGCTCGTTTGCGTATCACCGCCACAATGCGCAAGTAGTTCTTGTGATGAGCGAACTTGATGGGCATCATGTCGGAATGCCAGAGAGCCGGCGATTGTGAGCGCTCCTTGTAGGCTTTTGTCATTTTGATGAGATTCAGGATGTCATTGGCACGCAGAGATAAATCGCCGATATCGGCGAACCATTTCGCTTGAAGAGATTCACGATCAGCCTGATCGGGTATTTTAAGTGTTCCACTGATGACGCGGCCGGTGAGTAAAAATCGAACCCATGATCCGCCAGCGGTTTCCACACCCACCAATGTTGTCATCTCGCAGTTGAGTCCAGTTTCCTCGTAGACTTCTCGCACAGCAGCCTCATTGATGGTTTCGCCGGGTTCCATTCGGCCAGCGGGCAAATACCACTTGCCAGCACAGGACTGTTTAGCTTCTTGTATCATTAGGACCTCATCTTCATCGTTGATCATCACAACTGCCACAATGTACGTCACGGACTTACCAATAACCGGAACAAAGTCAGACGATGCCGATGGCTGTATGCCTTGCGCCTCATTGACGGCATTCTGTTCCTCCAGCGAGAAGTCGCACAACTCTGGGGTAATATCGCCAAGCTCCTCACCAGCTATCAGCCTATTGAGTTGATCGTTGATCGATGCGACTGTTTGCGGCATTTTAACTCGATTCTGGAATGGTCTTCTGTTGGGATTTGCAAACCACCGCACTAAGCCATACACTTCCGGTTCGCGTTGGTTTTGCAGTTCGCCACTCTATGCTGACCTGGAATTCATATTTGGTCAATGAAGAACGAAAACAACAATAAATATGAATGTAAGTGATGTAGAGTGTGTGTGTGTGTTTATTTCGGTTAATTGCTGTGCGAGTTTCACCACACAAGCCAGCAAACGTAGACGGCGGCGGCGACGCGACGCGCACAAATTGCAATTTTATTTTTCAATTAAAAAGAAGAAAACTACCGCTGGTCAGTAGGTAGGACAAGAAAACATTCGACTCGACGACTGCGCTGGTTGTCTTGTGCAAACGGTTAAGAGACACGAAGCAAACTAAAAGAAAAGAAATACTCCAGCTCCGACCATCGTTAGATAGATTGACGGTCTCCCCGCTAATGGTAATGATGATGACGATGTTAACGACGCGACGACCAACACCACCAATACAACAACAACAACGACGACGACGACGACGACGAAGCGACGGAGGTGATGACTGCTTGAGGATTGTGTCTGAAGAGAAGAATACCAGCAGCAACCACTGGGGGAGAGTGGCTGGTAGTGTTAATAGAAAGAGAAATGACGCCAGAGCGACTGCGACTGTAAGAGACTGGCATTGAAAGTTGAGGAGACCTGTCCTAGTGTATACGAGTATCTTGTACTGTGGAGCGTGTAAACTGAGGTAGATCACTGACAGAAATGGTGAAAGCACAGAGGCGGATGAAATTGATATAGCGCCCTAGTCGAGTAGTGAATCGATGGAGTTTGAAGTAGACCACCTAGTCTTCTCTGGAGAATGAACGTTTTGAAAGTCTTGCGCGCTAGAGTCAGTGGTATCGAGTCATTACTGCATTGTATGCAAAGTTGGGGAGTACAGTTGAAGCACTTTGTCATAACAGACCGATTAAAAAATTGAAGCATTCAAATGTATCGCACACGGTGTTTTGAAGACGGGTCAGGGGTCTACTACAATAAATACTTAGCGCAAAGTGGCCCACAACTATTTTTTGCCGAACAGCCCATGATCGACAGGTCGAAGCTGGGTAGTCTGTCCTGTAGAATTACTAATCAACAGAAGGATATGTCCAACAAGGTCTCTTCGAAAGCTTAAGGTCAACAAAGCCGCCGGTTCTTATATATTACCAGCGGAACTCTTTAAGTATGGAAGTCTACATGCAGCAAGATAATTCAAAATTTTTAATTGCCTGCTGATTGCAGTATTATCTTCAGAAGACCCATTTACAAGACAGGCGATCCCATGTTTTGTTCCAACTATCGAGGCATACCTTTTCTTACTGTAGGATACGAGCTTCTATCCCAAGAACAGTGTTAACGTCTAAAACCTTTCCGCAACAAACGTATCGGCACCTGCCAGGTTGGCTTTTGACACGGCATATGTACCATAAACCACATTTTTACACTTAGCTAGTCGAATTTCGGCAATTTCACGAATTTCAAGACGAGAACCCTCAAAATTTTCATCGACAAGGTCCCGTATGATAGCATTCAACGCCTGGAGCTTTATAGAGCGATAACCAAATTCCGGGTTGTATCAAAATTGATTCAGCTATGTCGCCTTATATTGGAGGTGACGCGATTCGGCGTTCATCTACTCGAAGTCAACATCGACCCCAAGAATGACAGTTTAGTGGAAAACCCATAAGGATTGATCCTTAGGAACCGATGAGGGAACTGTGAGGCTGATGTAGCCTTATCAATTTTAATAGTAGAGTTCTGGGCAGCTTAATGTATTATGCTGAACTTCTATGCTCAATGGTTACATCTTGACTGTGAAACGTCCCGTCTCATTTGGAAAGCCTTGATTCGGATGCCTTCAAACGAACATCATCGCTTGACATTACATCCTAGGCAGGTGTACCTACTGCCAAGATTTCCGATTTTTAAAGATAGCTAGGACATGAAGAGCGAATGGAAACCAATACCCTGGTTCACAGTCTTCGATTTGGATCCAGACGTCGAAAACAGTAGTGCAAGACAACGACTGAAGTGGTACACACAAGTAGAAACCGACCTTAGCCACCATAAGTGAACAACTGGAGAGAGTTAGCTATCGACTGGGATAATTTGGAGAGGCAAGT
The DNA here is from genome assembly GCA_932526625.1 of Rhingia campestris. Lineage (NCBI taxonomy): Eukaryota > Metazoa > Arthropoda > Insecta > Diptera > Syrphidae > Rhingia > Rhingia campestris. The sequence goes on from OW052183.1 coordinate 12,554,536, forward strand.
TGAATGAGGCCCAGATTCAAGAATTGTACAAGTATTAAGTGGTTCATTGTCCCGAAGGCCTGCAGGAGCTGTACTTCCATATTCTTATCACCTTCTGACTCAACAACGATGTTTCCTTGTTCATCTTGTGGAAGGTTTCTGTTTGGGCTTTGTATCCCTGCCTTGAAGTTTTATTTTTCGTAGACCTTCCGAACATTTAAGCCACGTTGTTCAGCAACGCGCTGAACAATGCATATTATCCAGTGCGGTGGAAGACGGCATTGGTCCATCCTCTCCCGAAAAAGGGAAAGGACGACTTCAATCCCGTGAATTTTTGAAAAGATTCTCAATCGGGCTCTATACGTAGCAGAGACCTAGTTTGGTTTCAAGGCGGGCCATGACAATATTCAAACTGGTCTCTGATAAACAAGGTGGGCCAAAAGAGATCACCCTATTGGAAGATGCTCTTATTTTTGCAAATAGCCGCCAATGTTAATCTGTTTTGACATTTGTGGACTAGACAGATGTAGAATACAAGGAACAAGCCATGGAGCGATACACTCCCCAAGAACGTGGAATAATCGTGTCTATTATGTTGCGTAACAATTCGACTGTAGTGTAGGCGCAGCGAGAATTCCGTCGCCGATTCCCCGGCCGTCCGACACCAACTGCGCAAACAATGCGCGGTTTGGCCACCAACCTTGAAGAGTATAGGACCACACGAGACGTTGTCAAGTGTGGCCGGCCCCGGAGCGCCCGTTATGCCGAGAACATCGCCGCTGTTGCCGAGGATGTCGAGCTGTCGCCGGAAACATCGACCAGAAGCCGTGCATCGCAATTTGCGCATGTTGCCGTACAAAGTCTAGTCCGTGCATCAGCTGCTGCCTGTCGACTGCCAAACGCGAGTAACCTACGCCCAAGCCATCCTCAATCCCGAGGACGAAGTGGACGATTTTTCAACCAAAATCATAATGAGCAATGAGGCTCATTTCCACCTCAGCGGGTACGTGAACAAGCAAAACTATCGCTTCTGGGGCACCGAAACTCCACGAGTAATGCACGAGGAACCATTACACCCGCTCAAAGTTAGTGCATGGTGCGCTGTCCACGCTGGAGGAGTCATCGGGCCATATTTTTCGAGAACGCCGCTGGTCAAACGACAACAGTGGACGGTGCGCGCTATAGGGCTATGTTAACCGAGTTTTTTCTGCCGTAATTGGACGAATTAGGGCTGGAGGACATGTGGTTCCAACAGGACGGAGCAACGGCACACACTGCGTGAGTCACAGTCGATATTCTAAAGGGCCAAACAATATCGGATGACTTCTTTTGGCCCTCTTTGTACAATGGTACGAAATGGTGATACAAAGCCTAAAATCAGTGAACGGGTGCATGCCTGGTTGATTTGGAGAAGGCATTCGACACTTTATGGTTAGAGAGCGGCATACGACACCATTTAGCGACGAACTGTACAGCGCCATGTCTAGTTTTGGTATACCGCCCAAACTCATCCGTATGCGATGTGATGACGAATGGATGTTCCTGAAAACACCGATTACACCCTCACCAGATTAAACTTTGATAAGAATTTCCGGGTCACAATCCCAGACAGAACGTCATGGGAGAGCAACGAACCTGTGCTAAACGATAGGATCCACTTTTATTCCGATGGTTCCAAAACAAATGACGGAGTGGGTGCTGGTGTCTTCTCCGACAAGCTAAATCTCAGCCTATCTTTTCCGTCTTCCTGATCATTGCAGCGTGTTCCAGGCGGGACTAATGGCGATCAAAGAAGCCTTATCCTGGTTGAAAGAGAATGTCATATCTGCCAAGGATGTTAGCATTTTCTCGGACAGCCAAGCGGCAATCAAATCCCTGGAATCAGTCTCAACAAATTCAAAGACAACCCTAGATTGCCGATCATCTCTGCAGGAGATGTCAAAGCATTTTAACATTCACCTATGCTGGGTGCATGGGCATAGTGACATTCCAGGGAACTGTAAGGCTGATGAACTCGCCAGAAATGGAACCAAATTACCAGTTGTACCCGACACGGGTGCACTAAAGCCGACACGGGTGCAAAAGCTTATTAGCGCCACATGCTAACAGCAAATCAAACCTCAGGTGGAGTCTTGGCACGACGTGTCAAACAACCAAACAAATTTGGCCAAAGCTAGATTTGAGAAGATCAAAGGGACTGATTTCGCTCGATAGACCGCATATTTGCGATACCATAGGTGTCATCACGGGACACTGCTTAATAGGTAGGCAAGCAGAAAGGCAAGGCCTTTTCTCAAACGACTTCTGGAGGAGGAGGAAACAGTACTTCATCTCCTTCGTAACTGCCCGGCCCTATCAAACAAAAGGAAGCTACATCTCGGAGCTTACTATTTTCAAAATCACAGCGATTTGGCAAAAACGGAAGTGAAAAGCAAGCCTCCTCCGCTTCATCAAAAGCTCAAAATGGTTTTCCCACGGATAGTAAGGAGATTGGACAAGATCCATGTGGTATCACAACGGACCAAAGCGGTCTAAGTGTGCTGGCGAACGCCGGCAGCCACTCTAACCTAACCTTGATAACCCTTCTGCAAAGGTTTTAGCGGTCATTTGCGATTGCCGGAAGGCTTGGAAATGTCCCAAAATATTTCCCCGCTGTTGTGTCATATTACATGTTGTCATTCTTACAGCATGGCAGTGCGGATATCCCAGTTGCTGGAAATGGTCGGACATCCAAAACTACTTTTGATGGTCAAACACCATACGAGCATGCACGTTCAACCTGCAGGGATGCAGTTAACTTAGTAGAGACGTAATCTATCAATCGCGATATGGAAAGACGAGGAATGATGATGCACAAGCTACGTACTCGTTTGCATAGGGACATACTTGGTATTGCTTCTTCCGATTAAAGATGAACATCTGCCTTTTCTGGATTTGCAAATCCGCTTGCAGATCGATCGGTTATCGAAATAGGAAATGCTTCCAAGATAAATCATGCTGTAGACTTCTCAAACCTGTTCTTCAAGTGCCTACACAAATTTTGAGATCGCATCTTCTCATATGTACACGTATAAGTTCTTAAGTTAGTCCTCTCGTATGTGTGTCTACTAATTGACACAATCGAATCCATTTGCTTCTCATTTCAGTCCGGTTGTTAGCTCAGAATGTCGACTCTATTTGGAATTTTATTTAATGTCGACCTAGTCTTCTAAATCTCGATAGCCGCCAGCCTTACATAATTAACTAAACCACCCAAACCCGTTCGTATTACGAAGTTGTGTTGGATTCTTTCGAAAATCTGAAATTCGTTTAACACTCTCTCTCGAGTATAAGCCTGGTGTATAAATTTAAATAGCTTACGTCATTTTGGTGCATGCCTTCGGAGTTTGGAATTCTTTCATTCACAGCTTTATGCTAATTCAAGTGATTATGCGTTGTGGAACACACGTTTATTGTCTGCGGAGATGGTTTAAGAATTATGAGCGACATTTGAACTTTGTAAACAATTCCGATGATAAATGTACGACACACTCATCGTTGTTTGTGTTGAGAGGTGGTTGTAATTAATCATTGCTTTGTAGGTCTTTTGTTTTTTTTTTCGGAATTAGGTCCGAGGAATGTTTTTGTAAATCAACGTTCGTTAAGTGTTATTTCTCTATTTGAGTGATGGTGGCTCAACCATTGAATTAAGTTCTCATCTTCTGTAGTTAATTAGTTGGCGCTACAGGCAGGGGTCAACTTGCGCCTCTTCAGTTAGCTCGGTCCGTAGATAACTGTCTTCAGTTGCTCAATCGATCTTGTTTGAGATCGTTTTGCACAGCTACGTGCCATTAAAGCCGATAATTATCTTTGTTGTTGGAGTCTGCTTCTGCTCATAGCATCCTGATGGTCCAATCTATTTGGTCTACATGTTCTAGACATGTTGCCACTCTAGAAATAATGTTCCAAAAGTCAACCAAAAGATAACTAACGTCAAAGTAAGAGATTCAAGGTTCGAACAGAATCATGTCGATATGAAAAAAGTTAAAATTGTAGCTTCGTTGAGTCATAGTACATGCTGCAACAGCACTTCTGGTGTCTGTTATATAGCGATGGTGAGCATGTCCCCCCTGACAGGCTGAACGAACCATTTAATATTGGCGACATCAGTAAGGATGATGTTATTATTTTGGAGTGGTCCTCTTACACCAGAAGTGGGTCCATTGCGGTACCACTAGCTTTTACAGGGTTTATTTCCGATTGTGCAGTTTCTAGTCTCCCATCGGACGCGGCCTCGGGTGGATGATAGAGGAATTCTCTGCAGATATGCGAGGTAGGTGGGAATTAAAATACCACTCGTGGACCAAAACTAGCTAGGGGTAGGGTCCCTTATCAAAAAACGTCCCCATACGGCAGCGGAAGAATTCCCAAAATGTAGTCAGCGGTTGCGTCTACAATCCCAGTTAGGATGGACAAATTAAACAAGCTATTAGAGTTGCTCCGATACGGACAACAGGTCAAGGAATAACCCTTGAGATTCCTAGACGACTTGATTCCTAGATGACTAACCCTTGAGATTCACCTGTTAAGATTCACCTGTTGGTGATGGAAGAGCTGAGAGGCCGACGGGAACGCTCAATCCCGCAGTCGATACTGATGGCCCCATAAATAAATTGGAGCTGGCCCTCTAGGTTGCTTTGCGTTAACTTCCCAAGTGCCTCGGAAAGGACTGCCTTTATTGTGGAGGACCAAGCTAATCGAAAAACGGACAACGATGTTCCTAACTACACCTAGAATGTGAGATCATTAAACAGGAGCTGCTTCAAATCAGACATTACGGCTATCCAGGAAATACGATGGGATTCGTATGAAAATCTGTGACATCTACTACGAACCGTGTTATAGTGAGCAGAAACATCGATTATTCGGATTAGAATTTGTTATAAGGGCCAGACTTGGGCAGGAAGTCTCATGCATTCAAGACATTAGCGAACGCATTGTTACAAGGCGGAATTCGCCAACATGAGCCTATGCCGTTACGCTCCGATGGAGGAAAAAGATTATGTAGCATTGTAGCGAAAGACTGCTTCAACGAGCTTCTTGACAAAACTTATAAGTGACTACCGAAGTACGATGTTAAAACCGTGCCGGGAGATTTTTACGATAAGTTAGGAAGAGAAGACATCTTAAGACGTATTGTTGGAAAAGACAGCCGCTGTGTAGGCTGTCTTTTCCGTTTGGCAACGGGCTTAGGCTAATTGACTTCGCTGCGGAACGAAATGCCACTATAGCCCGTAGACGGTTTCCTCACCTCGATATCTATAAGAGGACATGTCGGTCTCCAGATAAATAAACGGAGGGACGCATCCAGTATTTGAACACTCCGAGGGGCTCTGCATTAACATGAACAATGAGGAGTGCCGAAATATACTTGCAGTCAAGAACGAGGCCTACAAGGCTAAGCTACAGGTGAAGACGAGAGCTGACATTAAGATCTATAGGCAATGAAGGAGGAAAGAACACCGGCTTTCCAGAAAGAAGAAAAAAAGAGCAATCGAGGATATCGAATGGTGCCATTTCCAGGAAAGATTTTCGCAAGTTTTACCAAAGTGTAAAACGTCAAAGCCAAGGATAAAAGGCTCGAACAGAATCCTGTCGAGATGAACAAGGAAATATCGTAGTTGAGACACAGTCGATGCTGATGATATGGAAGAACCACTTCTGCAGACTGTTAAATGGCGATGACGAACAACATTCCGCTGTCAGGCAGAACGAACCATTTAATATTGGTAACTACAGCGAAAACTGCCAACCACCCGACCTAAGGGAAGTGAGGATTGCAATATCTAAACTCAAGCTTAACAAGACCGGCGGAAATGACGGCCATCCTGCTGAGCTTTATAAAGCCGGCGGAGATAACTTGGCAAGTAACATCCACAAAACCCATAAGACAAATCTGGTCTGATAAAAGTATGCCTGAAAAATGGAACCTCAGCATCGTTTGCTCCATCGACAAAAAGGAGACACACTGAACTGCGCGAACTACAGAGGCATAGGTCTCCTCAACATCGCCTGAACACCTGAAACCGTTTACCAACAACCTGATCGGCCATTATCAGTGTGGTTTTAGGGCAGGAAAGTCCACAATCGATCAAATGTTCACACTTCGGCAGATCTTGGAAAAAACCCAAGAAGTCCAAATCGATACCCACCACCTATTTATCGATTTCAAAGCCGCATACCACAGCATTTATAGAGACGAACTATACAGAGCCATGTCTAGTTTTGGTATACCGCCCAAACTCGTCCGTTTGTGTAGGAGGGAAAGTCTCGCTGAACCATCAGGCTCGGAAACGACCTCACCGACACATTCGATACCAAAAAAGGATTTAGGCAAGGCGATGCGCTGGCATTTCACTTCTTTACTCTGATTCTTGAGAGATTGTGCAAAACTCCCGTGCCAACACCAGAGGCACAGTTTTCCAAAAATCGGTTGAACTACTAGCAAACGCCGACGATATTGACATCATTGGTAGGACTCAACGTGATGCCATAGCCACGTTTGTTAGTATAGGGAAGCAAGCGGCAAAAATGGGTTTAGCAGTAAATGAGGGTAAGACTAAGTATATGCTGTCAACACGAAAGGACCCACAACATCGACGATTTGGACAGAACGTCACCATTGAAATATAATATCCTTGAGGTAGTATGGGACTATTTCTACCTCGGCTTTGCTATTAACTCTGACAACATCTCCACAGAAATCAAACGAAGAATTACTCAACCCCTGCTTCTTCGGGCTAAGAAGGAAATTTTGTTGTAAAGCCCTCACTCGAACTACTGAGGAGATCCTATATAAAACCCTGATCATCCCAGTCCTTCTCTACGGCGGTGAAGCATGGACCGTATCATAAAGCGGATGGAGAAATCCCTGATCGATTTGAGAGAAAAATTCTTTGAAAAATCTTCGGTCCCGTTAGCGTTGTACAGCCCTAGCCAAAAAAAAAACTCCGCATCGAACGTTTAAGATGGTTAGAACATGTAGAACTATTCCCAGCCAGACGTCGGACGCAGTAGAGGAAGACCTCGTCTTAAGTGGCGCGCACAATTAGAAACCGACCTCAAGCAACTTGAAGTCCCAAACTGGAGGCAGTTAGCAAAGGACCGGGCTAATTGATGAGGCATATTGGTTGAGGCCAAGGTTCATTCCGGACTGTTGCGCCACTTAAGTAAGTGGTTTCCAGTAAACAAAATTATTTTTTTCCTATCTGTTCTGACTGACTCTAGGAATGAAGATTCAACGACGAACTTGCCAAGTTGTACAGTGACATAGACCTGGTTTGAAACTGCGCATTTTGCAAATAGAAACCAAAGCCCTGACCTCAGACTATATGATTTCCAGGCTGATTGCGGACTCAATAGACGTAAACATTGTTTTAAGTAGAAACCGAACATAACAACTTGAAGTGCGCCAATGAATGCAGTAAGAACCAGGTAAACTAGAAAGTCAGGTTGGTTGAGGCCCAGCTTCACCCTGGACTGTATGGCATACTTATCTCCATACAACTTACATGAATATTTCATGAGGCTTCCCTCCCATGATTCTTAATACCCCATGACAATGCCACTACCAAGAATAGCAATAACACCGTTAATTACTATCGACTGGACCAACACATAAAACGGTAGAAAAAGTGCAAGTAAACTCTCGTTAGTCTCACGGCGATTAAAACAATCGTTCCACATCCAACGGCCAATGTTGTAAGCTGCGGTCAGTAATGAAAGTTGCATCGCGTCGAGGCCGTCACAACTGATTAAATGGCACCACAATCACTAGACACCGCCACAAGAAATCTCACTCTCTCGCGTGCTATTGGGAGTACCCACTGACATAGAGAGCGCAGAAAATCGGTTAAACTGTGTCTTCACTTCCAAGAAAAGTGAATACCGCATCCGGCAAGGATTCACATTCAAAACACCATCCGAACTAATTGGATACGATCGCACAGACCTGTTCCCATCTTACAATATTCTAATCGCCACACACAACAACTGGCCTAACATCAGTAAACGAATAAAAAACGAAAGCAAATCGCTTTTGTAGGCTCGTAATAAACGCCCAACTGCACTTTCTGTTTCATGGATAATTTCTCTCCAATCAAGAAGATTGTCTCGTCTATAGAACGCCTACTCATATGCGCCTTGCTTCACGTGAAGGTTTAATCGCCGACCCAAAATCGACGCTTCGTTGAGCCCAACTACCAACCTGAACAACGAGAGCAAAAGGTACTAAATCACCAGGGTTTAAGCAGTTTCAAGACACCGTTTGCCAGTATAACGGTTAGACCTTCATTAGAAGATATTAAGAAGACAACCTTCCTTCGGCTCTTCGATAACCTCCGCTTATTATTATTCGCTGCTCCGTTGAGCAGAAACAGAAACCAACCTACAGCACCACTCCCATATAGCAGTTCGTGCACTTGGTACTCAGGTGAGGTAAACACGATTAAAAAAGAAGAAGAAGAAGAAGAATTTTATCCACAGCACGGGAATAAGAATCAACTGCGACGAACTGGCAAATGAACAAAAATTGAGACTCTCTGGGTACAACAACAATTTCATCGGCCAGTGACGCCGGTATGCCGTTAAAGCTTAATGCCGTCTTTATTGCGAATAAGCATGTGAAATATATTATCAGTGTACAGTGAGTCACTGCGAAATCGTGTAGGAGTATGAACTTGAGGAATCAGAGACGGACAAGTGGGAGATGGCTAGCTTGATGGACGTATTGATTGATTGCTTTCGTGTTATTTGTTTACCAATAAAATAGGAATGTTGTATGACTAACTAATTTCCACTTATGTCATCTGATTGTGATGTGATGTGAGAATAAGATCCTAAATAGGTAAGAAAACCAGGTCTATCACAGAATCCCTTGCAGCGCTCTTAGAAGAAGACAAAAGAGGCACCATTGGGGAACGGCTTTTTATAAACCCTCGGCAAATGACCAGTTGCAATTCAGAAAATATTAGTGCACATTTGGCTTACCATGTGCATTTAATGAAAATCGAAACAAAGCTGAAGAATGCTTTGATCTTTTCTCTGGTCATTCTCAACGAGTCACTCATTAGAAATGAAAAACCACCCAGACTAACATAAAGGGAAAACCAAATGGGAAGGCTTTGAAAACAATACCCGATTGCGTGTATCATCGCTCAGAACCCCAATCAGAATATACCCGAGGTAAGGCATGCCTTTCGATGGTTGGGTATTGTAGAACGAGAGTAGACTCTGATTGGTTTTGGTTTTTTTGGCAATGCCCAGTGGTTGTAACTCTTAGTTGTAAGAAATTAGTGGTTGTTACTCTGACTACACATCAAATGTGCATTTTTATCTTCAAGCGGTAACCATTGGGTACTGGTCTCATCCAACCGGATTTGACTTTCTCAACGATAAGTGCGAGTGTTGATAACAAGACGAAAATCAGCCTGGTCAGAATGGCACGGAATGAATACCCGGCCTGCTGTCCCAGGCGAACCTACATGAGCTACTTCGACATATTTGGACAACAGGGTATCTAGGAATCTCAAGGGTAAGTCACGCCCCTTGAAAGGGGCAGATACCATCTGTATCCCGTAGTGGAAACAGATGGTATCTAATAAATTGGAACTGACCCTCCACCTTTGTTGGTTGTGCTTAGGGTTAACTACCCACCCATAGAGAAAAACTATATGTTACGAACCAACCAATAGCCTCGGAAAGGACTGATCATATTGTTGACGACTCTGTTAAACGAAAAAAGGATAACGACATTCGTATCTGCACCTGGAATGTGAGAACATAAAACAGGATAGGTGCAGGCGAACAACTAGCGGAAGTCCTAAACTGCTCGTAGCAGACTTTATGCCATCAAGGAAATACGATGGGATGGGCCGGGCAAAAAGAGGATGAAAAACTGTGAAACTTTCCATGGTAGATGGACCGTGTTATAGTGAGCAGAAATAGCGACGGATGCGGATTTGTTAAAAGGACCAGACTAAGGCAAGAAGTCTTATGTTTCTAAGACATTAGCGAACGCATTCAATTCGCATTAAGGCCAAACTCGCCAACATAAACCCTATATGCGCTCACGCCCCGACGGAGGAAAAAGATGATACAACTAAGGACTGCTTCTACAAGCTCCTTAACAAAACCTATGAGCAACTACCGAAGTACGATGTTAAAATCGTGTTGGGAGATTTTAACGCAAAGGTAGGAAGAGAAGACATCTTTAGCAGTATTGTCGAAAAACATAGCATACACGATAACACGTCTGGTAACGGACTTAGGCTAGTTGACTTCGCTACCGAACGAAATGCCACTATAGCCAGCACACGGTTTCATCGCCTCGATATCCATAAGGGGACAAGGTGGTCTCCAGATCAACGAACAGTCAACCAAATTGATCACATTGCGATAGACAAGAGGTACGCATCCAGTATTTCGGATGTCCTAACATTCCGAGGGGCTAACATCGACTCGGACCACCACCTTGTTGCAGCCAAAATACCAGAAATACTGTGAAAAAAATGAATGTCGAAAGACTGCAATCGCAAGAGACCGCCTAGGACTTCGTCAACGCATATTTCTTAACCTCTCCATTCACACCATACCACCAACATAGAATATCGAAGAACAATATCAACGATGCCAACAAGCCATTAGATCAGCCTCAACTGTTGTGCTAGGTTTCTCGTTCCCACCAGCAAAAAACTCTTGGTTTGATGAGGAATGCTCACTGCCAAGAACGAGTCCTACAAGGCTAAGCTGCAGGTGAAGATTAAGCTGCCAATGAGCTCTATAGGCAGAAAAGAAGGGAAGAACAACGGCTTTTCAGAATGAAGACAAAAAAGCAACAAAAGACCCCGATCGAGGATATAGAGAGGTGCCACTCTAGGGATGATGTTCGCAAGTTGTACCCAAGTGTAAAACGTCAAAGCCAAGGATACAAGGCTCGAACAGAATCCTGTCGAGATGAACAAGGAAATATCTTAGTTGAGATACAGTCGATGCTGAGGATATGGAAGAACCACTTCTGCAGACTGTTAAACGGCGATGACGAACAACATTCCGCTGTCAGGCAGAACGAACCATTTAATATTGGCAACGGCAGCGAGAACTGCCAACCACCCGACCTAAGTGAAGTGAGGATAGCAATATCTAAACTCAAGCTTAACAAGTCCGCCGGAAATGACAGCCTTCCCGCTGAGCTTTATAAAGCTGGCGGAGATGACTTGGTAAGTAACATCCACCAAATCATAAGCCAAATTTGGTCGGATGAAAGTATGCCTGAAGAATGTAACCTCAGCATCGTTTGCCCGATCCACACAAATGGAGACCCTCTGAACTGCGCCAACTACAGAGGCATAAGTCAGCTCAACATCGTCTACAAGATCCTATCTGCCGTAATATGTGAACGCCTGAATACGTTTACCAACAACCTGATCGGCCCTCATCAGTGTGGTTTTAAGCCAGGTCAACAACTGATCAAATTTTCACACTTCGGCAGATTCTGGAAAAACCCAAGAAGTTCAAATCGATACCCACCACCTATTTATCGATTTGAAAGCCGCATACGACAACATTTATAGAGGCGAACTATACAGAGCCATGTCCAGTTTTGGTATACCGCCCAAACTCGTCCGTCTGTGTAGGATGACGATGGAGAATTCTCGCTGCACCATCAGGGTCGGAAACGACCTCACCGACACATTCGATACCAAAAAAGGATTTAGGCAAGGCGATGCGCTGTCATGTGACTTCTTTAATCTGATTCTTGAGAGAATTGTACAAAACTCCAAAGCCAACACCAGAGGCACAATTTTCCAAAAGTCGGTGCAACTACTAGCATACGCTGACGATATTGACATCATTGGTAGGACTCAACGTGTAGGACGCCACGTTTCCTAGTATAGAGGCAGAAGCGGCAAAAATGGGTTGAGCAGTAAATGATGGTAAGACTAAGTATATGCTGTCAACACGAACGTCACCATTGACAGATATAACTTAGAGGTAGTACGGGACTTTGTCTACCTCGGCTCCGCTATTAACTCTGACAACAACATCTCGTCAGAAATCAAACGAAGAATTACTCTTGCCAATCGCTGTTTCATCGGGCTAAGAAGTAGTAAAGCCCCCACTCGAACTACTTAGGAGATTATATTTAAGAACCTGATCATCCCAGTCCTGCTCTATGGCGCTGAAGCATGGACCGTATGAAAAGCGGATGTTTACAAGTCTAAACAAGCTATGCGCACCAGCCCCACAGTAGGTTTGGAAAAAAAAACCAATTGACCTACAGATCAACGACGCAGCAGCACGTCTCAAAGAGGCGGGAACCTATGTACCAAAACCTTTGGTCAGAGTACAATATCATATGAGAATGGTACATCTGACTACAACATCTCACGATTTTGACAATAATTGCTCCATCAGAATACCAAGTAGAGGGGTATGGTCGTCAAGCAATGTGGTATCTAACACTGAAATAGAGTAGGGTCTGGAGTCTACTCCGATGAAATCGGCTCAGCCAGATCCCTTCTACTGGCAAACTCGTGCAATGTATTCCAAGTAGAAATCCTAGCCGTACTCGAAGCCACATCCCTTCTACTGGCAAAGTCGTGTATTGTAATCCAAGTAGAGATCCTAGCCATACTCGAAGCTGCCGAATCGGCTAGAGTATTGGACATATCACAAGAGGATATTTCCAACTACGTAGATAGTCAAGCGGCCATAAAAGCTCTGACATCCAACATAGTAAAATCACGAGAGCTAAAGGCTCTAAGTAACCAGAATAACCAGAACAAAATTATTTCAGTAATTGCGAAATCAGACGAGCTAGTCAGACTAGGATCGTCTAGCTGCATCTCCTTATGCGACAGGAGGGTTAGACCCCCACTTGCTTTTAAAAAACAGGCAATAACTAGACACAACCAAAAGGAAATAATAACTAGGTGGCAAAGCATTAACACTTGAAAACACACCAAAGACCAGCATCTGCTTTTTCAAAAAAGGGTTCACTATCGGCCCAAGTAGGCGAGTTTGAGTATGTGAGTTTGACGGCTCACTTGAGCGTCAACAGCCCATCAAAACTAACCCAACCTAACCTTCATCGACTTTATGATCGCATATTCAAGCATCTTCTTTGATTTGATTTGGGCTTCAACTTATGTTTTTTGTAGCAATGAAAGGACTGATTCCGAGCGGAAAGTTTGAATTGTGTACTTTTGGATATTTATCAGACTTTTGCAAGAGGCGAGGCAGTGAAAAAAAGTTATGGGGTTGCTACTTTCGGAATTTAATTCATGCATCTAGCGCTTAGTTGTGCCATAAGGTAACTGAGCCATATCTGTAGTCTTATAAGCAAGTAAAGAGGGAATCAGGAGCCAAAGCTGTAGCCTTATACGCAAGATCTGGAAGAAATAGAGCTTGAAACCACACCACTTTTGGTTTTACTGCAAGTTTCTGGGGACGGTTAATGAAAAGTTGCATAAGCAGTGCAGATCTAAGAACCAGCTCTTCTGTAACCCTAGAAGGTATCTTACATGTAAATCTAGATCCATTTCTTGAATGATTTATTTCCGAGAGTTCTTTTTTTTTTGAAATCCAAAACGATTATGAGGAAGATTTAGAAATTTCCAACAGAAATATGTCAGCTAACCCTAACTGAAGCAACGCAGAAGCTGCTGATGAGTACCACCACCGACTTGACCTCTGTTTTAAAGTCATGGCAAGCTAATTCGATGAAGATTTTGATATTAAACTAGAAATCTATAAATTCCTAACCAATTCTATATGAAAAAAGTAAGAGACCCGGCTATAAACCCTAGACACCTGCCTAATGTTTGTTTATCTAGATCAATCAGTCTATTCGCAACGAGTTTCTCAGCACATTACATAAATTAAAAGTCCAACAGCCTACACTCCATCACTCACTTAACAACAAAACAAACACACGCCGATATGTGATACACTGAACCCTACCGGCCGTTGGAAACGTAATTCGAAAGGAATGCACTCAAAGAAACTACCATTCCGCGGAGCTTGGTCGCATTTGTTATTCCAAGCCAAGTCAAGCTAACGCACAACACAACACCGAAAAACAAGCAATCCAAATCCAATTGGCTTTCCATTGGCATACCAATTCCGTGCCCATGGTTCGGGACAGAAATAATATCCAAATGAGTTCTCACAAAGTGAATATTATCCGTGCTCGCCGCGAATTTCGAATTGAAATCGAATCAAGCTCACTTGCAGGTGGAATGGGAATAAAAATTGGAAATTTAATAGCTCCAAAGGGGGGCGGGCAACACGAACACGGCGGAGAGGAAAGCACCACACACGTTCTCTAATGGCTGCTCGATCTTGGCTTACCCACTGTCGTCGTAGTCGTCGACGTCGCCGTTGTTGTTGTTAGACTATGCTGAATTTTAAACCAGTTTCCGCAGAGTGTGCGTCTCTGCCTCTGGTGGTCATGTAGAATTCTGGTTATTCTTCATTTTTCCATTATTAGGTCACCCGAAGACGGTGCACAGGCGTACAGGTAGCGCAGTCAGGCAGGCGAACAGCCGCCCCCAGCGACACAAAAACAAAATAAATGGAAAAGTATTTCATTTCATCCATTTTGCATTCACGTAAGGTAACGAATTCGTGTGTGCAAAAATGTCTACGAAAGTGGGTGGGTGAAGGTGCAGCAGGCATGATGCACTTTTTTGGTGTTTTGCTTTTTTACTCACCTGACAGTTGTTCCTGTTTCCTGTCTGTCTGTGCCTTTTCTTGTGATGAGTAATCCCTTGGGTTTGACTGATAATTTTCAATAATTTCTGCAGAACTATTTTGTTGTTATTGTTTTGAACTCGGAAACGAAGCAAGGTGCACGATGAGATAACGCAAAATAAATGGAACACTTCCGCACGCGAAACGTCGACGACCTGCTGCGACGGCTGATAACGAGCAAAAACAAAACAAACTTTTGAGTGGCGAACTGCGAACGCGAAGCAGCAGCGGACTGTGGATTGTGTCTTGCTTGCAGAAATGTCAAATTGGAGAAATTGTGGATTGTGGAATTGGATAACTTGTTTGCGATGGTGGTGACATCTGTGCATGAGGTTGGATAAGTGGATAATTTGAGAAATTGTACGTTACTGTTTGAATTTGTTGATGATAGTGGTGAGTTTCGAAGAATTTGGCGAATAAGAATTTATTTACGAAATGTTTGCAAGTTTTTTGCCCGAAACACAGGTGCAGTAGTTCTGGATGCAGTGCAGCGAGTATGACACACGAGCAGAATTTTCGTTTGACATCCATGCAGTTCAGTGGCTCCTGTCATTACATTCAGCTTTCAAAATTGGTGTTTGCTGAAATTTGTTTGAGCATTCAACACACAAAGAAGATCGTTGATAGATCTGCACTTTATGCAAAAATGTTAACATCTTGCAGTTCGTAATAGGGGCATACGTAAGTAATTTCGTTGCTAAGTTAAAGTTTTGGTTGAGTTCCGAGAAAGGCTCTCTTCCATTGTTGATACTTTTGATTTGAATTGTTGATGAACCCAAAAATAGAGTTTTGTTTTCTTTTGTGTGGTGGTAATCTTGACTTTTGCAGTGGATTTAGAGAAATTAGAGACAACTTGCAGAACTCCAACGCATGCAGGTTTAACGTGTGTTCTTACTTACTTAAGAGGCGCTACAGTCCGGGATGAACCTGGGCCTCAACGAACATGCCTCTCCAATTAGCCCGGTCCTTAGCTAACTGCCTCCAGCTGCGCACTCCAAGTTGGTTGAGGTCGGTTTCTACTTGTGCGCGCCACTTTAGGCGAGGTCTTCCTCTACTGCGTCTGACGTCTGGCTGGGAATCGAAGACTCTGCGAGCCGGAGTATTGGTGTCCATTCGTTCTACATATCCTAGCCATCTTAAACGACCAAGCGGAGTTTTTTGACTAGGGGTATGTCGCTGTACAGCTCGTATAGTTCTGGGTTGAATCTTCGTCTCCATAGCCAGTCAACGCAAACGGGACCGAAGATTTTTCGAAGAATTTTTCTCTCGAATCGACCAAGGATTTCTTCATCCGCTTTTGATACGGTCCATGCTTCAGCGCCGTAGAGCAGGACTGGGATGATCAGGGTCTTATATAGAATCTCCTTAGTAGTTCGAGTGAGGGCTTTACTACTAAATTGCCTTCTTAGCCCGAAGAAACAGCGGTTGGCAAGAGTAATTCTTCGTTTAATTTCTGACGAGATGTTGTTGTCAGAGTTAATAGCGGAGCCGAGGTAGACAAAGTCCCGTACTACCTCAAAGTTATATCTGTCAATGGTGACGTTCTGTCCAATTCGTCGATGTTGTGTGTCCTTTCACATTGACAGCATTTACTTAGTCTTAGCCTCATTTACTGCTAAACCCATTTTTGCAGCTTCCTTCTCTATACTAACAAACGTGGCAATGACATCACATAGAGTCCTACCAATGATGTCAATATCGTCGGCGTATGCTAGTAGTTGCACTAGCTGTAGTTTTGGGAAATTGTGCCTCTGGTGTTGGCTCGGGAGTTTTGCACAATCCTCTCAAGAATCAAATTGAAAAAGTCACATGACAGCGCATCGCCTTGCAGAAATCCTTTTTTGGTATCGAATGTGTCGGTGAGGTCGTTTCCGACCCTGATGATGCAGGCGCTATACCAAAACTAGACATGGCTCTGTATAGTTCGTTTTTATAAATGCTGTCGTATGCGGCTTTGAAATCGATAAATAGGTGGTGGGTATCGATTTGGACTTTTTGGGTTTTTTCCAGGATCTGCCGAAATGTGAAACACTGATAAGGGCCGATCAGGTTGTTGGTAAACGGTTTCAGGCGTTCACATATTACGGCAGATAGGATCTTGTAGGCGATGTAGAGCAGACTTATGCCTCTGTAGTTGGCGCAGTTCAGAGTGTCTCCTTTTTTGTGAATCTGGCAAACGATTCTGAGGTTCCATTCTTACGACCAGACTTGTCTTATGGGTTTGGTGGATGTTACTTGCCAAGTTATCTCCGCCGGCTTTATAAAGCTCAGCAGGATGGCCGTCATTTCCGCCGGTCTTGTAAAGCTTGAGTTTAGATATTGCAATCCTCACTTCACTTAGGTCGGGTGGTTGGCAGTTTTCGCTGTCGTTGCCAATATTAAATGGTTCGTTCTGCGGAATGTTGTTCGTCATCGCCGTTTAACAGTCTGCAGAAGTGGTTCTTCCATATCCTCAGCATCGACTGTGTCTCAACTACGATATTTCCTTGTTCATCTCGACAGGATTCTGTTCGAACCTTGTGTCCTTGGCTTTGACGTTTTACACTTTGGTAAAACTTGCGAACATCGTTCCTGGAGTGGCACCTCTCTATATCATCGATCGCGCGCTTTTCTTGCTCTTTTTTCTTCTTTGTGAAAAGTCGATGTTCTTCCCTTCTTCTTTGCCTATAGAGCTCAATGGCTGCTCTCGTCTTCACCTGCAGCATAGCCTTGTAGGCCTCGTTCTTGGCTGCGAGCATCTGTCGGCATTCCTCATCAGACCAGGGGTTTCTTGCTGGTGGCCGCGAGAAACCTAGCACATCAGTTGCGGCTGATCTAATGGCTTGTTGGCATCGTTGCCATTGTTCTTCGACATTAGATGGTGGTGGTGTGTTGTGAGTCGAGAGGTTAAGGGATACGCGTTGCGCGAAGGTCCTGGCGGTCTCTGGCGATTGCTGTCTTTCGACATTAAATTTTTTCACAGTATTTCTGGTTTTTTGTGGCGTGGTGGATATCCGCATCCTTACCTTGGCTACAACAAGATTGTGGTCTGAGTCGATTTTAGCCCCTCGGATGGTTCGGATATCCAAAATACTGGATGCGTGCCTCTTGTCTATCGCAATGTGATCAATTTGGCTGACTGTTCGTTGATCTGGAGACCGCCATGTCCCCTTATGGATATCCAGGTGAGGAAACCGTGTGCTGGCTATAGTGGCATTTCATTCTGTAGCGAAGTCCGTTACCAGACGTGTTGCCGTGTAGGCTATGTTTTCCGACAGTACTGCTAAAGATGTCTTCTCTTCCTACCTTTGCGTTAAAATCTCCCAGCACGATTTTAACATCGTACTTTAGTAGTCGCTCATAGATTTTGTCAAGGAGCTCGTAGAAGCAGCCGTTAGTTGTATCATCTTTTTCCTCCGTCGGAGCATGAGCGCATAAAGGCTTATGTTGGCGAATTTGGCCTTGGTGCGGCTGCGGATTGTTACAATCCGTTCGCTAATGTCTTGAAAACATAAGACTTCTTGCCTAAGTCTGGTACTTATAACAAATCCGCATCCAAATAGTCGCTGTTTCTGCTCACTATAACACGGTCCATAGTAGATGTCACAGTTTTTCATCCTCTTTTTGCCCGGCCCATCCCATTGTATTTCCTGTATGGCAGTAATGTCTGCTTTGTAGCAGTTTAGGCCTTCCGCTAGTTGTTCGTCTGCACCTCTCCTGTTTAATATTCTCATATTCCATACGAACGTGGTTGTCCTTTTTTCGTTTAGCATGGTCGTCAAAAATAATATCAGTCCTTTCCGAAGCTAATGGTTGCTTCGTAACATAAGCTTTTTTCCGTGGATGGGTAGTTAACCCAAAGCACACATTCGTCGTTAATCTATTCATCGACTGTCAAGTTGACAATCAGTAAAAACAGTGTTGCCAGCTTTAAAACCAAAACTCTTTAACTCACTCTTTACTTTAAAAAAATGGTTGCTGTGAAATTCATTGGATTTAGCTCCTAAACCTCATCTGACTTCCTTAAAACTTCTATTACTTCCACAAAAAAGTAAAACACCTTTTCAAATATAATAAATTTGTTCTTTTTTTTATTGAAAATTACCAAATAAAGCAAAAAGAAACTAAAACAAAACATGATTCAAATAAGTCATTACAATGATAATAATATTTGTTTTTAATGTTAAAAACAAAACAATGATGTTAAAAAAAATAAAATCAAAAAAGAAAAGTCAAAAACAATGTTATTAGATATAAAAAAAAACTTACAATTAAGTAATATTATTAACTTAAATCACAGATATCTATTTTACAATGTTTTTATGCATTTATTATAATTTATTTTGATTTTCAATTTAATTATATTTACTTTTTTTATTTAAAAAAAAAACATTGGTATTAGAAACAAAAATAATATGAATTACCGCTAGTATGGCTAAAAGTTCCCATCTCAAGTACATCATATTTTAAGTTTTTATTAAATGATACAATTGATATATTGTTAGTGTTATTTAATAACAAATTACAAAATAAGTGGTTTTTCTAAGTTTAAGAAATCAATAAAAAATAATTAAAATTGATTTGTTTTATGAAAATACGTTTATTTTTGATTTTAAATGCATCTACTATTAATGACAGTTATTGATATAATGTAGGTCTGTTAACTTTAACAATTTATATTTTTAAATTTAAGTACAAATGATTAATCTTTAGATTTTCACTGACAGGTTTAATGATTTGACAACTTAAATATTTCAATTCTTTGCCAAAGTTGACGTTGACATTTATTATCTGTTCTACTACGTTTCTGTTGCATATATTACGAAACAAAAAGCCTTAACCGTAATACACATATCGCAGAAAGGTGAAATGCTATTTGTTTGACAGAAGCGGACATTTTTCCATATTTCGAGCTCTCTCGATGATGTCTAAGGATTTAGTATTCCTTACCTCAAATAAGTTTGTGGCACCGAAGCGCAGGGAATAGTAGATGTGCTAAATGGGCATCATGTAGAGAGAGTGATAGGGTAAGAAGAGAACCCACGTCCAGTCCATGAAGAACTAGTTCCACCATCTAGTGTAGAAGAAGTTGGCCTAGCTATTAAAAAGCTTAAGAACAACAAGGCCGCAGGTTCTGATGGCTTACCAGCGGAGCTTTTTAAATACGGTGGTGATGTTTTGGTAGGGAGCATGCACCGAATCATCAACCAAGTATGGGTGGAAGAAAACATGCCCGATGACTGGACTCTCTGCTCCATATGCCCCATCTACGAAAAAGGCGATCCTATGTCTTGCAAGAACTATAGAGGCATAGAAGATCCTATCCAACGTACTGTGTGAACGTCTAAAACCGTTCTGCAGTACACTAATCGGCACGTACCAGTGTGGCTTCCGGCCGGCAGATCGACTATAGACCATATTTTCACACTGAGGCAAATCCTGGAGAAGACCAACGAATTTCAAGTCGAAACTCACCACGTATTCATCGACTCCAAAGCCGCGTATGATAGCATACATCGTCAGGAGCTCTATATGGCGATGGCCGAATTCGGAATCCCGGCAAAACTGATTCAGTTGTGTCGCGTGACGTTGGAAAACACGTGCCGCAACGTGGTGTTTGAAAGTAGCTCCTCCGAACTATTCCAAACGTGTACCGGATTTCGGCAAGGAGACGCGCTATCATGTGACTTCTTCAATCTCGTACTGGAGCAGATAGTGCGCAGGGCAGGTGTTTATACGGAAGGCACTATTTTCAACAGGTCCGTCCAGCTGCTGGGCTATGCGGACGATATTGACATCATCGGTCGCGCCCAACATGCCGTGATAAAAGCGTTTACGGAGATCGAAGAACAGGCGAAATCCGTTGGCCTTGAAGTAAATGAGAACAAGACTAAGACTAAGTATATGCTATCAACAAACAAACAAGCTTCTGTCCACCGCCTAGGACAAAACGTCACTCTTGATAGCAGCAATTTCGAGGTCGTTAAGGAGTTCACCTACCTCGGAGTTAACATAAACTCCACGAATTACTCCCTAGTGGAGATCCGGCGAAGAATTACCCTAGGAAACCGTTGCTACCTCGGTTTGGCGAAACAACTGGGTTCAAAACGCCTAACTCGAAGGACGAAATGTGTGCTCTCAAAAAACCATTATCCTGCCAGTTCTCCTTTATGGCCCCGAGTGCTGTACGATAAGAAAGAAGGGAGAGCTGATACTGGGCTCCTTCGAAAGAAAAATACTTCGGCAGATTTTTGGTCCTGTGCACGAGGAGGAGAAGATACAACCACGAACTCTATGAGCTGTACCAAGATGTGGATGTAGTCCAAAACGCCAAAACAAGTCGACTATATTGGCTCGGCCACATCGAGCGAATGGACAATAATGCTCCAGCTAAGAGGATCTTCGAGTCCCAGCCCCCAGGTTCGAGAAGGCAAGGAAGACCGAATCTCCGTCTCAAAGACCAAGCCATCGCGGATGCCAGAGCGCTTGGTCTAGACAACTGGAAGCAGCGAGCCCGGGATCGTAGAGGATGGAAGGCTGCAGTGTCTCAGGCAGAGACTCTTCACGGGTCGGGAGCCCGTTAAGTAAGTAAGTAGTTATGCCGTAATCCCACCAAGGGTATCACAATGAGTCCACATGGACCTAAGTGTGCCGGAATAGAGAATCCTCTACTCCACCAACCCGTAAACCTAACCTAAACTAAATAAGTAGTAGATTTCTGTGGCAACATATTATTGAATTTCTGTTTTTTGATTTTTTTGACAGCCACAAGCAATTGCTTGTGAATTTGCTTGAGCCGCTTTGACTGGTGATGATAATTATTTAGAAAGGGGGCTCTGTTAAATGTCAATAAACTAAAGAACACTGAGATTACAAAGTGCTCAGTTAGTGGAAATAAAACATAAACTATATGCTTAAATAATTAATTAGCTAAAGAATGGTTTACAAACAAAATGATTAGTTACACTGTGTACCGCTTATCGTTTTCTATAGATATGACATTTTAATGATAACTCGAATGTCACTGAAAAACTAATTCCACTTCTAATTCAATATCCATTTGGGTAGATGGTGTAAATTTCTTGCTACAGAAGTTTGTACAAACAAAATGATTGGTGAAACTGCTAACGACATCTTTCTCTATGAATATGACATTTTAATGACAATTCTACTGTCACCGAAATGCAGATGTGACTTCTAATTTAATATCCATTTTGGGAGCTGGTGTAAATTGCTTAGTTACAGAATTTTGTACAAACAAAATGTTTAGTGATAATGCGTACGACATCTTTCTCTATGAATATGACATTTTAATGACAATGCTTCTGTCATCGAAAGACAGATACAGCTTTTATTTTAACAACCATTAAGGAAGTATGTATCATTTCCTTAGCTACAGAATTTTGTGCAAACGAATTGAGTGGAATCACTGCTCACGATACCTTTCTCTTTGAATATGAAAATTTATCTGTTCAATTGAACACATTTTGATTTTAAATAAATATTTTGTTTAAAATACTTGTCACAGAAAATATTTCTTAGCTTTATTCTAATATCTGTCAGATTTTACAAAAGACATGAGCCTTCTCCTATAAATAAATGCTTCCCAACTTCGTTTTTCCTCATGAAACAAATGCTGCTTCCACAATTATATTGACAATTATATTTAAATTGCAAACCCTTACACCTGTCAAAATTGACAATAAATAGAATGCCTTAACTTAGCTTTTAGTGATATGTCTTAAAACTGTTAATTATGACTTAAAAAAAAAAAAAAAAAAATATCAGCTTAACACTTTGAATGCTCATTTTTATAAAAGAAAATTTCAATTCAAACACGACCCGCTCAACATTCGATTAAATACAACCAAACATAACCTCAAAATCGAATATGAATGAATCTTCTAACCTATTTTTCTCTTATTCTATTGAAAGAAAAAAAAATTAATGAAAACAGATGAAATAATAGGATAATTCTCAGACATGAACCTCCGGACAATCCTCATCCTTGATCGAAGTGTATTGTACCTTCTTTGACACGGTGTCAAATACTGGTGTGATCATATACTTTATTCTATCCCTGCTGACGTAGATCAGAGCCGCCACAAGGGCAATCAGAATCATACTCAAAACAATCAGCAGAAAGATCAGTGTCATTGTGTGTCCTGTCATTGCGGCTTTCGCTTTCGCACTTGCACACTTGCCATATTGAATCTCCATGATTGGTTCGGGCTTGATACGATTACGGAGGCACATAAGATTCTCTTTGTTTCGGACTGTAACCGCTGTTGCTTGGATCCAGTCATGCAACACACTGATCTTGCAGTCGCACACAAACGGATTGAGGTTAAAATCGACGATGAGATTTGCCGTTCGATCAGATCGTTCTTCGAGTTCGTCCATCAATATCAAATCCCTAGCCTTGACGTATTCAAACTTGTTACGCTCCAAATCGAGAAATCGAAGATTCTTCAGGCACTTTACATCGAAATTGATTTCTTTGAGGTTATTATCGCCCAGATGGAGATCGCGGAGGCTTGGAAGATCACAGAATACTTTACGATCTTTGAAATGTGAAATTTCATTCTGCTCCAGATGAAGCTTTTGTAGCTTGACAAGATTGCTGTTGACAAAGACATCATGTAGATCTTCGCTAAGTCGTGGTGATGTGTTATCATCAAAAGCGTCGGTAAGATGTAACGCTTCCAAGTTGATGAAGTTTGAGAAAACCCTTGGATGGTGGTGGTTTACCTCATCATCATTCCTGGATATGCTGAGATTGTTGTGATTTAGTAGGAGACGTTGGACGTTTTGAACGTGATGATAGGTTTTTCCTCGGATTTCTCGAATATGGTTGCTACTCATGTCAACTATGGTCAGTGATTGGTATTCATTTATTGTGCCGAAAACATTCCACGGCAGTTCAGGGATGTTATTGCCGGTAAAGATGAGAACTTCTACTTCGGCTGGCATAAACTCTAAAACACTGGTGTTGTGAAGTCCAGCATTTGTACAGTTTACTACATATTTGATGTCGGCTTCGTATCTCTCCTTACCGCATATGCATTGTTCGGGGAATTGTGGACCACAAGTTCCCGCAAAGACGGTTGTGCTGATGAAAATGGTGCCGAGCAGCAGGGTGGCAATGGTGATTTGATTCATTTTGTGATCTGAAAAAATAGAAAACGAGGGGTTGTAGTTTGGATGGATTTAAAGGACGGAGATATTTGTAAGAGTTTTAGTATTCTTGGTAGGTATTTAGAAAATCAATATTAGTTATAGTTTTGAGTTATTTTCATCTCAACGTCTTATATGGTCTGTGTTGAACACAGTCTCATAAGGCTTAATGCAAACAAATAGGTTAAGGTTGTTTAGGTTTAGGGGAGAATGATAATTTAATGAATCAAAAATGTGGACGAATTAGCTAGGTTAAGATAATCAGGATGCAATTCCTTAACAATTAAACAAATTTTATCGGACAGCACATACAATAAAATACGAAATTTCCAGATACAAGAACACGAACTCCTTTAGAAGGCTAAAGGAGTTTATCAAGGTTCCAAATCAAACAAAATTTCATCTATATTTACAGAGCAGTGAGAGTTATAACTGGAGAAAACCTGTTATATAAGGAAGCAAGTATAGATCATGTTTCATCTCCAGATAAGAACAATCATGAAGCTATAACGAGGACATGAAACACTTATTTATGATTGAACAGTAAGCGCATTAGTCTCGGTTAAGCTAAAGTTAGGATTAATAATACATAAACCTCTACTAAATAATCCACTTTAACGTCAGTATTTAGGAAAATTGAAACAAGAAACAGATTGCCTACAATGCATTTATTGTATCGAAAACCAGTGGGAGATAATGCCATAGTTCTATGCCTTCACCCTGTGCCATAGATTAAACGAGCTTTAACTAATGGATTAACGACTGTAGAAACTATTTTTGGATGGACAATTCAAGGCCCTTATACTTCAGAAGATTTAAGCAATTCAGACATTAAAAATATTTCTACTCTTTGCGGTTTTTCTTCTTTCCAAAGTATGTGGAACATGGAATTACTTGGCATACGAAATGATGACTCGGAGATGAAAACGTTTACCAATGAGCTCCAAAAGAAATGTACTCGCAAGACGCCGACGAGGTATGAAGCGCTATTGCCCTGGAAACGACTAGATATGCAGCTGGCAACTAATAAGGAGAACGCTTTGTCCAGGTTACGCTCTCTAACAAGACGACTTTCAAGGGAACCAATAAAATTGTTTGAGTATGATGCAGTTATGCGTGAATTTATTGCTTCTGGTTGTGCTGAACGAGTGGCCCATCAAACGGATACCTCAAACCAATATTACATGCCTCACTGCGTTGTTTACCGTCCAGAGAAGTCTACTACAAAGATTCGTATTGTGTTTGATGCGTCTTCGAATGCTCCAGGTAACCTCTCCTTAAATGATTTCTTGTGGACAGGTTCCAATCTTCTTCCTGATATTTTAAAATTATTGTTACATTTTCGTGTTGGTAATATTGGATTAGTTGCAGACATATAGAAGGCGTTTATACAGATCGCTTTAGCGTGTAGCCCTTTTTTACTGTCCGCAACCATAGACTCACATCTTGAGACTTTTTCCAATGAATTTCCAGGCACTTGTTCTCGGCTGCGTCGATCATTTTATATGGATGACTTGGTTACCAGTATCAACAGTAGAGCTGAAGCCGAAAAGTTTTATCGGGAATCCAGGGAAATTATGAGTCACGCCTTTATGAATCTAAAGAAGTGGGTAAGCAATGATAATGATGTGCGAAGATATTTAGAAGTTGGAAGAATGGATAGTGTGCAAACGATTTTGGGTGTAAAGTGGAATACTGAAAGTAATGAACTATCCCTCAATATCAACTCCGAAGATCTGCAAAAGATGAATTCCATGTACGACCCTTTAGGTTACCTCAACCCAGTTGTTATACGGCTTAAAATTCTATTTCAGTCACTGTGGCGAAATACGCTCTGCTGGGATCAGCCTATTGGAAATTAGTTCATTAAAGAATGGAGTGCCTGCGTGAAGGATCTTGATCAAATTGGAAAGTTCCCGTTTCCCAGATGGCTGGGGTAAGGTGAGAATTTAAAAGGAACCGAGATTCATATTTTTGCAGATGCAAGTCAAAAGGCTTTTGGAGCAGTTGCATTTCTAAGAATTGAGAGTTCTGACGGTGATACGCAGGTGAGATTTGTGTGCTCCAAAGTACGGGTGGCTCCTCTGAAAGCGAAAAATATGGACGATCTTAGTTTACCGAAGCTGGAGCTAGCTGCTGCGCTGGTTGCTGCCAGGCTGCGCGCCTACTTTAAGAAATCAAACATACCCTGCGATAAATATTATTTGTGGACTGATTCACAAATAACCTTCCATTGGATTCGTGGAGATGTTCGTCGATGGAAACCATCTGTTTTCAACAGTGTGAAGGAGATTCAGGATCTTACAAGTAGAAAGGATTGGCGGCACTGCTCTGGATCGGAAAACCCTGCGGACTTAATCACAAGGGGTATGAGGGCTCAGTGGCGCGATGGTTAGTGCGATGAACTGCCGCGCAGGAGGTCTGGGTTCGATTCCCAGCCGTAGCAACACCTAAATGATTTTTCACTGGCCCTCCTCTCGTGATGATCTGACAAATCATCCGAGTAGTATCAATTGTCAAGAATAGCTTATCTCAACTTAGCCGTTCGGAGTCGGCATAAAACAGGAGGTCCCGCCATCGTGCAAGAAGTACACACGCACACATGAATGGTTGTGAGAAAGCTAGGCCCTGGGTACTAACGAGCCTGTTGCGCCAAAAATTTATTTGTTTATTTTTTTTTGGTATATCAGTCCATCAGCTCTCTGAGTCTACACTCTGGAAATATGGTCCTTTTTGGTTAAAGTGCAACAAATCCGATTGGCCTTCCTCTATTGAACGGCAGCAACTTGAAGAATCTACATCGTTATTTGCTGTGTCCGGAGAAACGGCGTTGCCACAATCGAACGCGGTTTTGGAACCTATTTTCTCATACGAGAAGATAAGTTCATGGAAAAGGCTTTTGAGAATTACATGCTTTATTTTTCGAACAATTGACCTTATTTTTCATCGCAAAAAACCTGTATCAAAATTCCTTGGAGCTATTGAATTGCAAAAAGCTGAAGATTATTGGTTAAAATATATTCAAAATACCTATTTTGTTAATGAAATTTTGTCTTTGCAGGTCGGAAAATCTATTCCTTGTTCTTCGACCTTGCTGAAACTCAATCATTTTTTGGATGATGCTGGCTTCCTTCGCTTGGGTAGTAGGTTGCAACAACTCGATGAATCAGTAGACGTTATTAGTCCCATAATCCTACCTAAGGGTAGTTCTTTGTGTAAGCTGATCGCAACCTACTTTCACACATTGACTCTTCATGGGGGAGTCAATACTGTGTTGACGAGGTTGCGTGAAAGGTTCTGGCTTCAAAGTGGACGTCAACTCATCAAACGGGTTATTGCTGATTGTCGAGTTTGCAGGCGGTTGAGGGGAAAAGCAGCTTCACAGCCATTTGCTCCCCTGCCGCTTTCCAGGATAAGGGCGGCCAGACCCTTTGAAGCTGTTGGAGTAGACTTCGCCGACCCACTTTATATCACCCACAATGAGGAAATTTGTAAGGTTTATATTTTGATTTTTACTTGTGCAGCTGTACGCGCTTTACACTTGTTGGTGTTGGACCTTACCACTGAAAGATTTCTTTTGGGTTTAAGACGATTTATAGCGCGGAGAGGTTGTCATAACATTATCTACTCGGACAACACGAAAACGTTCAAGAGGGCAGCCTTTGAAGTAAAAGTGGTTGGAGAAATCTTTAGCAGCGAAGTTTTTCACGGGTTTCTTAGCAATCGTGGCATCATCTGGCGCTTCATTGGAAAGGGTGCCCTGGTGGGGTGGTTTCTGGGAGCGAATGGTAAAAAGCGTTAAAAACATCATTAAGGTTACCATCTGGAAGGCAACAGTGTGTATCGATGAACTGTATACGATGTTGACTGAAGCTGAACGTATTATCAACATGAGACCCCTTACTTATATCAGCGCTGACCCTCTCGACTTATCTCCGCTTATACCGGACAATTTTCTTACATGTTGTTCCAAACCTGTCGAACATGAGAGCAGAGATCGAACGACGGCAACTGAACTTGGATTTCAAGAACTGAAAGTGGATTTCAAGACTCAAATACACTTCTATACTTTGGAAAAGATGGAAAACGGAGTATCGGCATCTTCTAAGATCAGCGCATCACTCAAGTAAATCATTTACTAAGGAAATCCGACCGGGGGACGTTGTCCTGGTTTATGATGCTGCTACGCCTAGGATACATTGGAAATTAGCGGTCGTTGAGATCTGCTTTCCTGGACGAGATGGTAAGGTGAGAGCCGCAGAAGTCCGCTTTGCTGATGATAAAAGGTTGAGACGAGCTATACAGCTATTGTATCCACTTGAGATTCGCGATCTGTCGCGGGTGGAGGATGTTGAAAATTAAAAAGGGGATTTGCCTAATTTGCATCACCGAATTTATTTCTTTTATTATCTACATAGTTCAGTATATATACTCTTCTCTTTCTTGAAATTCTTTATATAAATTCCATTTCTTTTTTGCCTATAGTAGTTTTAGAGTTGAGTACACAGAAAATATGCTGAAATTAGACTTTATCGTTCCTTGGCATTCAAGAATTTGCTGAGATGGCAGTCATCCTAAGACGCGAACAACGTATTAGAAGCTCATTCATAATAAATTTTAGCAATTTCGGCACTTTGCTAAAGCGGTCCGCCTTCCATGGTAAAATGCTGACTATTGCCACTACTCTCCACTATTTGTCTCCAAACTAAAGATAAATCCTCTCTAATTTTTGCACAGCTAAAGATGAATCAGAGAAATGACATACATTGATAGATGTCAATAAATGTGATTTTCATTATTCGGTCAATATGTTTTTCCTTAACAAATAGATCCATTGTCGCAAACGGAAAATGTTTTCTTTAATAAATGTAAGCCTCAAAAGACTGTTGATGAAACATAATGATAATGATGCATAATGTTAGGTCCGTTCGGGTACTTTTGTGTTATGAATAATGAAAACTGTCAAATATCCACTATAGGTTTATAGGGAGAGGGTACTAAAAATATAGAGAAAGAAATCACTGCATTTATTGAAAATAAACCGTACGCTTTCGCAAAGAATAATGAAAATATGTAAACAGACGAGATATAAAAATTACATCTCCACATTAGTAGGTATGTTGCATATAAAACTTTCTAAGATTATTTTTACAAATTAAAATACTAATATTCATCTGAAAAACATAGAAATGTTTCAGTAGAACAGTTTTCAGAATTAAAGATTATTCGAATTTAAGACTGAACTGTATAAGTCGTAAGCAATAGGAAGCTTATGTCAAATTTTACGTTGTTTTCTTAAGTTCTGTCATTTGCTAAAATGGCCTATAATAGTTCCGTTCGGGTACCTTTGTGTAAAGCAAAATACACGTACGCTTTCTCGAATAAAATGTTCAAAGTATGTGAAATGTAAAGTATGTTGAAAGAGATGACAAACAAAAACATCTCCACTTAAGTGTTTTGCCATAAAATCTTCGAATATTATGTAAAGCAACTCAAATCTTACAATAAATCTACAACAAATAAACATTTCCGCGAATATGTGGGATAAAAGAAAAAAATATTTTGTTGGTTTCTTTCAAACCCTTGTGCTGTCACTCTTTGGCAGTTTTCATTTTCTAACCAGTCGAAATTTTGTGTGAAGAAATTAAGAAAAAAATAAAATAACGAAACTAAATGTTTTCTTCGTTCATATTTTTAAAATTTTCTCAGTAGTCCGCGTACAACTTTGTGAAGGTTCACATCAAAGTTTATTCAAATTTAAGCTGGCTATCATCCGCTTGGTAAAAGATTTCTTACAATCACAATATAGTAGGGTGTCCATATACCTCAAACGAAAAAAGAGGACATACATTCCAGTCAACAACTGGAAAGAAATCATCAGTTAATTTTTCATTCAAAAATGTTTGTAGATTACAAAATTGGTCGAAGAGTTTTGAATCGTCTAACTCAACACCCTTTGAAGTGAGATACTTGATACTTTCTTCTAATTCAGACCAAACCGGTACTTTTTTTAAATTCATCCAATTGAAGGAAATGAATTCTTCAAATTGGAATGTCCATTTTTCAATGTATTCATAACATTTCTCATAGCATTTGAAGCTAGCCCGTTTAAATGACTCCACTTCACTTTGACAGCCACGACGAGTTAAATCGGTGAGAATTGATTTTACACTAAGTGGCAGAAAACGTTGATCCAATCTGTTTCTTAGTAAAGATTTTAGTGATATTAAGATAGCCGATACTTCTAACAGTGAGTTCCTTTCTTTTTCCATCTCTTTGGTTTTTTCAAAAAAAATATATGTTAATGAGTGCGCAAAATATAAAAAAGCTTCGCTTAGATTTGAATTAAAAAATGTTTCCAAAACTACCGAACAGTTTTCGTTAGATAAAAAATTTTGTTTAAGAGCTGGAAACACTGGCAAAATTCTATTAATAGCAGGGTATAATGATAACCACCTAGTAGTACAATGGCGGAGCAAGTCCTTAAATTCCAATTCCAATGCAATACAAAATTCTTTTAAACCCTCAGTTCTTACTGTATATATAGAAAAATAATTATATATTTTTATTACAATGATTTCGATATCAATCGAAAACGAATCAAAACCATTTTTAGCTGCGTTAGAAATGATGTGGACTGGGCAACCAATTCCAATTAAGTCTTTTCCGATACTGGACTTAAGTTTGTGAAAAACATTGTTCAAGCCTGCTCTGTTTACGCCTCCAAAATTGGTGTTACAATTGTCAGCGAAAAATGCTACACACTTCGACGGGATATCAAATTTGTTTAAGCATTTCACTATATAATTACATATCGTCTCTGAAGTTTCATTTGGTAATTTATCTAACTGAATTAATTTGGTTTGAGTTCCAAAATCTTTATCAAAATACTGAATTAGCATTGGAAACATCTTAATGTTACCGTGGTTACTACCATCTGTAGAAACAGATATGAAAGGAGTTTGAGAAACAGCATTGAAGATCATTTCGAGGCAAAACGGAGCTATTACATTTTTCTGAATTGCTCTCGTCTTTGTATGCGCAGATGACAGCCGTTTTGCAATGTCAGAATCCTTAAAGATGGTTCGATACAGAATACTTGCACAGTCCGTTGAGCGGAAACTAAAATGGTGTTTAAGAGCATGAAATGCTAATGTTCCTTCTGCAGCAGCTATACTATCGTCCAATTTTGTTGATGTTGAAACAAAAGCGGAGGTCAATTTTGATGAGATATCACCTGCGCGCAATGTCTTTAAGTGTTTCTTGGATGCAGTATGTTGTTCCAAATCGTAGCGACCTTTATTGGCCACTGACACTTTCGTTTCGCAGATTGTACAAAACGCTTCATATTTACTTAAATTGGGTTTTGTGATGAAGGACTTGTATTGCTTTTGCAGCTCTTCATTAAACACACATTTCCTCTTGCTCATCGTCTGTCAAATATCGGCGGCAAAAGGATTGCGAGAGACTAGTGAAAGAAACAAAACAAAAGCGAGTAAAGCTTCGCACACGGATACATTTCTCTTTTTCACACTTCATTTGAAGTCAGTGCATCTGCCTCCTCTGCATAACTTATGTATCTGCTAACCATCTCTTTTAATCATTCATCTCTGCCACTGGTGAGGGTGACAGCTGCAGGTGTGAGTGTGGTTGACAAAACAGATATAAAAATAAAATAGGTACATCGAAAAAGTGCTACCACTGCTAGTTTTTATGGACGTACTTAAAAGTTTTAAAATGAAGGAATTGTTTTTATATTGAAATTGAAGGTATTAAAAAAGAGAACGAAAAGAGGACAGAACAAATAAAGAGGACAAAAAAAGAGCCAAGCGAAAAAAGAAAGTGTAAAATAGATCGCTGACAAAAAAGAGAACGTGTTCTCTTTAAAAGAGATGTTCTGGACACCCTACAATATAGCATGTAGATCGAAAAAAATTTGATCTGGATTCGCAAGAAGTTACATCGGCAAAGGCCAAACAAATAAAAAAATTAGAAAAATTCCTTATTTAGATTTAAAAATTGAGCGGTATTTAAGACAATATGTCAAAATTTTATAATAAGGCCAAATTGCTAAATTTCACCAACCGATTAATAGATTAAAATGAAATTTGTCCTTTTTTTAATAACTAAATTTTAAAGGCTGAACTATAATAGTCGGAAACTAATGTTAAAATTCTACGTTAAGTTTTCTTCAGAACTGTCAATTACTCAAGTTGCCCATAATAGACTTTAATGAATGGAAGCGATTGTCAGAGTGGAAGTCGTTTTGCATGTCATTTGTCTGTTATGATACAATACCTTACAAACAATAAAAACAAAATTTCGTTGCTTATGAACTTACAAATTTAAATGTACAAAGCTGTTGAAGTGAAATGTCAAATTTTTGTATGAAAGAACAAAAGAAAGAGAAAGATTTCGCTTTTCCGCAAGTGAGCAAAAGTAAAGGAAAACTGAACAAATCGAAGCGAAAAGCTATTATGGTCGTACAATACAAATTGCATGTGTACGCACAGTTACGGAAGTGGTCGTCCGCAACCATCTTCTATTATAGTTCAACCTTTACACTTGCACTTGAGTAAAGCTGGGTTTCCACATGTCTTTAAATTGACAAAGTTTGACAGTTCTCGTTTATATCAATATTTGACAATATTGCCAGTTCATTTCCACCTATGTCAATAATTGGCACAAAATCGTTTGTCATTTCATTGACAATGAAATTTTGACAAATGCGTTTGTCAGTTCATGGACACCTATTTCCATTTGCACCTTCAACTTCAGTTGACGAATGGACATTTTTTCCGTCTTGGTACTAAACAACAACAGTCATCTGTCAAACGTTTCCACAAGCAAGAATCATTGGATTGAGCATAAAGTGAATATAATAAAAAATCAAAAAAAATTAAAATTTATTTTTAAAATTTATATTTCTCCCAGCTATCAAAAGTTCACATTCAGTTTTGCCGCAAAATATTCCCCAACATGTTAAAACGAAAACAAATTTCTCTTGCTTCGTTTGTTGTCTTCATGGGATCCGCATTGGAGCTGGTAGCAGAAGACGAAGAATGCAAAATTTGTTCCTTGACAGGGATTTTCTTGATTGATTGATTCTCTCACACGTTTTTTTTCTTCTTCTACTGCTTGAATGTAATCGAAAGTATATTCTCCTTTTTAAGAGATTAGAAAATATAGAAAAGTAAAAATACATTACCAACTTTTCAGGTGTTTCTGCAGCTGACATGTCACTTAATACTTTTTTTTTAATTTCCGCAGCAGAAAAATATTTTGTTCTGTCTTTTCTCTGCCTTTCAATTGACAAAACATTCAACATAATGCCAATAAATTTGTTGTGTCAGTTCATGACCAAGTGACGTTTTGTTCGTCAATTTTGCTATTACCACTTGTGATTCAAATTCGTTGCCAATTATTGATAAGGCCTGACAGTCAATTTAATGACTGTCAATTTTCGGCTATTTCCACTTGTCATTTTTCTCAATGACATAAAAATACGCCATTCGTCAATTTAAAAATGGCAAGTGGAAACTTAGCTTAAGCGAACGGGCTTAATAGTACTTTATGAAGGGAAGCGAATGTCAATGACTTTTGCGGATTGTTTATTGTTTTTATGCAATTCCAATTCAATTTGATAAAACCATAACCTTGTTTCTTTTTCGGGGTCAATAGCGATGAAAATTTTGTTTGTCCTACAAATATATTTTGCTACACAAGTTATCTGTCAAACTTTCATTTAAAAAAGCGAATGCGATCGCTCTTTCGGAAGGGAGCAACAGTTAAGGAAACTGGACGAAACTGAGAAAAAAGCTATTATAGTCGAACAATACTATTTCATTGTATTCGCATATTTAGGGTCGTAATATTCTGCCTTTATTCTTAAACATAAGTATGCAAACGGGTGTATTATTATATCCCAGCTAAATTTTGTGTGACCCATCTGCACGAAGTTAAGAATTCAGCTCGTTAACGTGATACTGCTGTGCTAAATTGTTTCGTCAAATTTTATCTCTGTACAGATGTTCGTATGGAAGTCAGGCAGCCAATAAACGAAAAAAAAGAACACTAGGGGTATTCATGCACGGTCGGAAAGTCGTCGTAAACGTTGTAAACATGATAAAATTACGACGTGATAAATGAACTGTCAAAATTTGTATGGGAACTCTTTTCCAACAATATCGGAATTTTCTCACAGGAATTGGGTGCGTAAACTCAGATAGTAAACGTTGTAAACTTTTGAAATGATGTTTTGACATTTCATCAGTCACTTTCACACATCAAACGTATGCGCTAAACTGAAAAAAATTATCGAGAACGGAAAGATAACAATAGCAACAAAGTTCTATCAATAAATAAATTACAGTCGAACTGACATAACTCGAATATCTCCGAAACTTAAAGTTTTATGGATAAATTTGCCTTTTCGACTTTATTGTTTGAAACTTCCTCTCCATAACTCGTAACTCGAATTCCTCTCTACTTCGAATTTGTTTTATTGCCTTTGATGGCAAAAAAGTCTATTTAACTCGAACTTGAAAAATGTGGCCATAAAATATGGTTATCAACTAGAAATGGCATTGTTCAAAAAACACTTTCTTGAGAAAGTGCCTCAATAAATCAAGAAGACTGAGGGCATTGGCAAAAAAACGTTATACTAAAACTACTCGAAGGCTACAGCGAAGAAGACATCTTTAATGCAGACGAAACAGGCCTTTTTTGTAAGTGTATTCCAAACAAAACCTTGGCGAGAAATGTCAGTGGGAAACATAGTAAGGAAAGGGTAACATGTATGATTGCTGCAAATATGAGTGGAAAAGAAAAACTTAAAATTCTTTTGATCGGCAAAAGCAAAAAGCCACGATGTTTGAAGGGAGTTGAAACCTTGCCTGTAAAGTATCGAGGAATCAAAAAATCATGGATGGTAACTGCCTTTTTGAAGAGTGGCTAAAAGAATGGGACAAGGTATTTTTTAATCAAAAACAAATCGCCAACAAATTTATAGTCTATAAAGCTTGTTTTTTTTTCCATCGAACATGACAGCAGCTTTACAGCCAATGACCAACAAGTTATAAAGAATTTTAAGTTTTTCTACACAAAAAAAGAATCATGAGCAATATTCTTACTTCGCTGGAAGAAGGGAATGTTGTCCAAAAATGTCTTTACTCCACTGCATACTAAATGTTTCAATATCATGGAACTGCGATGTAAAGAGCTCAACAATACGAAATCCTTTCATTTAGGCTGGATTTGGCAAACATTTCCTTTGGGATGAAGAAAATGACGTTTTTTTGGCAGAGCTAAGAATCAATGAAATTCACACAGTCTTTGGTGTGCCCATACCAGAGTTCAGAGAAATGCAAGAGGGATTTTTCGCGAATACAAAATACACAAGACACAGGGTGCAGCCTTTCAGAATACATTAACTTGGATAATGAGATTATTGTTTGCCATATGCCGTCTGATGCCGAAATTTAGCTTTCGGTAACACCTGAAGTGGGAACCGTTAGTGAAGATGAAGTTGATGGTGATGCTGATCCAGGTGATGATTTAATCGTAAAACCAAAGCAAGCTTAAGTCAATGAAGCCTTTGAAACAATACGAGATGCTCTTCTTACTGAATACGATACGCCGGATCGGCTTTTTAATATAATTCATGAAATCGAAACGTATTATTAATCAAAATGCAATAAACAATTGTCAACGAATGATTACTGACTTTTTTAAGGCTTCTGTTACTTGAAAACCTTTTTCTCTCTTTGAAATATCATTATAAAAAATCAAAATCAAAATCATGTTTTTGTTTTTATTTCTCGAAGTCGAATTTTCTATAACTCGAATTTTTATACCATATCCCATAGGGCTATATTAGTAGTGATACATATTGTAACATAGAGAAATAATTTTGCTACATATACATCAAAGTATATGGATCGACTCAGAATCGCTAGCTGAGTCGAATTAGCCATGTCTGTCTGTCCGTCCGTCCGTCTGTCTGTCGTCACCGATTTTTGGGCCTTAAATTTTGAGCTAGGATATGAGATTATGTTCAGTGGGTTACCGAAATATTTAGTGGTGCACTTTTAGGGTCGTTCATGAAACGTCGTCGTAAAATTACAATCTTTCGCACGTAGAAGAATTACGACGTTGCATGAAAACCCCCTCTCACAAAAATGCATGAATTCGACACCACAAACCTTATAGAAATATACTGGATCACTGATGACATAATACCAAAATTCAATACTCGAATCTCGTATGCGATCATGCCAAATCAACATTTATCAGTCACGTATGACTCGATAACTGATATGGTAATTCGACCCCTGACATGTATTTTCAATAAATTCGAGCACATTTACGGTCCGCAAAGTCTTTAATTGGATCCAAAAATGCTGTCTAGTACCGATATTGAACAATTGGCCAAGGGGTTGCTGTTTCATATACCACCACATGCACCGTTTTTGAATGGCTCGCCTTTTGCGACAACCACCCAATAGTATAAAAATGAAATAGAATTTCAAACACACAAACAATCGGAGAACCTGGTTTCCCCAATGTCTTTTTTATATATTTTTGAATATAAGATGAATAATCAGAAATTAATCTCCTAATGAATGAGTAGATCGTGTGTTGCTTTTTATAAATGTTTCTTTGATGGTGAATACGATCAATTCTTGAAAGATCATTTCAAACTCGTCGTCGTCTATGTTTAGTTGGCCTGTATGAAAGTTGTTGTGCACACTTCTTCCTGATCCCCATAAAAAAAAACAAACTAAGACACTTGACAAATGAATCACTCGAATGACTAATTTTCGTGTGATCTTATCTTATTTTTCATTTAAATTGAGGAACATTTAATGTTGATGAAGATACTATTTCAATCTCGTCCGTGAGCATTTTAAAATCACAAAATAAAACTAGATTTTGTCTTCCCCATTTCATTCTGTTATTCTTTATGCATTTTCCAGGCTATGAAAGTAATGTTCTTATGTTCTTTGTCGTCAAATAAATTAGATTCACAATTCATCTTGAAAGAATAATAAAAAT
The DNA here is from genome assembly GCA_932526625.1 of Rhingia campestris. Lineage (NCBI taxonomy): Eukaryota > Metazoa > Arthropoda > Insecta > Diptera > Syrphidae > Rhingia > Rhingia campestris. The sequence continues at coordinate 12,591,520 of OW052183.1, forward strand.
TATAAGTAGCACACATGCGTGACATTTTGAATTGCCCAATAGTCACCAGCTTTAGTTTTGTAAACTACTTCAGAACTAGGTCATATGTATACGTTTTACGAGATCATAGCGAAACTTTCATCCATCATCATCATCATCATCATTGCCACAAAAATTAGTCACCCATCATTCAAAATACAAAATAAAAATTCTTTATAAATTTTTATTTATAAAAATTTCCATCGCAACAGAAAATTAATTTAATCAACCTGGGAATACTTAATTCGCTTATGGAATAGAGATGCTCAGGTTCGAACATTTTGTAACATATCTGCGGCCATATTTAAATATTTGTTGCTGTCATTAAGGGTATTCATGCAACGTCCTAATTTTATTACGTGCGAAAGATTGTAATTTTACGACGACGTTTCATGAACGACCCTAAAACTGCACCACTAAATAATGCGGTAACCCACTGAATTCAATCTCATATTAAGGGCTCAGTTATAGCTATCATTGAACAACTTCATTGGAACACAAAACATAATGGAATTGAAATTTTACCTCCATATCTGCATATAGGAATCGTAGGAAAATTTCGTTTCATTTCGGTGGAACGACAAACATTACTTCACAGAAATAAATCATGATAAGTGAAAAATAAAGTGATTTTCTGCGGTAACTACAATTAAAAATTAAAATATGTTTGGATAATCATGTTCTAAAATTCATAAGCTTTGTTTTGACACCAACTCGCCAATGATTGAATTTATAAAAAAAACCGCAAGATATAAAAGAAAAATTCCAATGATGTTTTCCAATGATAGCTATAACTGGGCCCTAATGCAGTGGAACTTCAATAAATCGAACTCTCAAAATGTAAGAAAAAAATCGAGTTATAGAGAATTCGACTTCGAGAAATAAAAACAAAAACATGATTTTGATTTTTTATAAGGATATTTCAAAGAGAGAAAAAGGTTTTCAAGTAACAGAAGCCTTTAAAAAAGTCAGCATTTTGATTTATAATACGTTTCGATTTCATGAATTATATTAAAAAGCCCATCCGGCGTATCGTATTCAATAAGAAGAGCATCGCGTATTGTTTCAAAGGCTTTGTTGACTTTAGCTTGCTTTGGCTTTAAGATAAAGTCATCACCTGGATCAGCATCACCATCAACTTCATCTTCACTAACGGTTTCCACTTCATGTGTTACCGAAAGCAAATGTCGCCATCAGACGGTATATGACAAACAATAATCTCATTATCCAAGTTAATGTATTCTGAAAGGCTGCACCCTGTGTCTTGTGTATTTTGTATTCGCGAAAAATCCCTCTTGCATTTCTCTGAACTCAGGTATGGACACACCAAAGACTGTGTGAATTTCATTGATTCTTAGCTCTGCCAAAATACGGTCATTTTCTTCATCCCAAAGGAAATGTTTGCCAAATCCAGCCTAAATGAAAGGATTTCGTATTGTTGAGCTCTTTACATCGCAGTTCCATGATATTGAAACCTTTTGTATGCAGTGGAGTAAAGAAATTTTTGGAGTAACATTCGCTTCTTCCAGCGAAGTAAGAATTTTGCTAATGATTCTTTTTCTGTAGAAACATTTAAAATTCTGTATGACTCCTTGTCCCATTGTTTTAGCCACTCTTCAAAAAAGTCAGTTACCATCCATGATTTTTTGTTTCCTCGATACTTTCCAGGTAAGGTTTTAACTCCCTTTAAACATCGTGGCTTTTTGCTTTTGCCGATCAAAAGAATTTTAAGTTTTTCTTTTTCACTCATATTTGCAGCAATCATACATGTTACCCTTTCCCTACTATGTTTCCCACTGACATTTCTCGCCTTTGAACGAAAAAGGTTTTGTTTGGAAGACATTTGTAAAAAGGCCTGTTTCGTCAGCATTAAATATGTCATCTTCGCTTTAGCCTTCGATTAATTTTGGTAGAACGTTTCTTTGGTAATGCTCTCAGTCTTCTTGATTTATTGAGGCACATTCTCCATAAAGTGTTTTTTGAACAATGCCATTTCTAGTTGATCAAAATTCTTTTACACCAAACTTTTTTGTGCAATTTATTGCCAAGCTGAACCTACCTTTTTTTAAATTTTTCAAGCCAACCTGTACTTGCAGCAAAGTTAGTTTCTCCAAATGCAATTGCAAAGCTCTTAGCCTTCTCTTTTATAATGGTGCCTGACATTGGCAAGTTTACATTACGGACTTCCGCAAACCATTTTGAGACAGCCCTGTCAACACTTTCATATCTAAGAATTTTTTTCTCATTGCGTTTTTTTCGTTTCGTGAAGATCCAGCAATTTTTTAAACACTTTCTCTGTTCTTCAGTATAGTAGAATGTGACCATAAAACCATATTTTATGGTCACATTTTTCAAGCTCGAGTTAAATAAACGCAATAAAAAAATTCGAATTAGAGAGGAATTCGAGTTACAGAAGTTCGAGTTATGGAGAGTAAAATTCAAACAAAAAAGTCGAAAAGTCAAAGTTATCAATAAAACTTTGAGTTGTGGAGAAATTCGAGTTATGAAAGTTCGACTGTAATTTATTTATTGATAAAAATTTTTGGCAATAGTTATCTTGTCGTTCTCAATAATTTTTTTTTTTAGTTTACCGCATACGTTTGATGTGTGAAAGTGACTGATTAAATGTCAACATAGCATTTCAAAAGTTTTCAACGTTTACCATCTCAGTTTACACACCCAATTCTTGTGTGAAATTTCCGATATTGTTGTAAAAGCTTTCAAATAAAAATGTTGACAGTTCATTTATCACGTTGACAACGTTTACAACGACTTTCCGACATTGCATGAATACCCTTAATGTAAAATATTTACATGTTGCACTTTTATTCACTCTCAAAACATACATCGAAAGTTTATGTTATAAAATAGCTATGTTTCAAGAATATTTAAATTTGATTATACATACGTATACGCTGCGTTTTGTAAAGATAAAGGATTGCTTCTATCTCTTAAACGTTTTCGTTCAATGGACTCACAATGTCCATCTTCTGAATCGAAAGATGAAAAATACAGCCAATAGGGCATTTAAAATTTAAGAATTTTTTAATTACATCAACGATTTATTTTTGAAAAATTCACAGAAAAACAATGTTTTTTGACAAACATGAACGTAGCAGAATTGTGCTAGTACATTTGGCACAATTTTAAATGTACATTCGATACGCTATAATTCGTATTTGATAATCAGAGTGTAGTTACTCGATTATTCGATTACGTTTGCATTTCACTGACTCGGAAATGCGGTAATTCGACTCCAGGGGAAATTTCGCATTGAGAGATATGCAATAAATCTAAAAATATGGCACTGAACGGATGCAAGAACTGCTGATGAGCCGGGCGTTAGTCTGTTCATGATGAAATAGCAATATTTCCTGTATACAAGCTCCATCTAGACAAGACAGTCGCATGACATTCAAATAATTGATCGCGCGTTTAACACGTACATATATGAGCTATCTGTTTTGTGCTTAACCATTCGATTAGCATTATTAGTCTCGTACTTATAAGGGGTTAAAATCTGACGGAATTCTGTCACACAAGAAAGTCCAACGTTCAGTGTACCGAAAATAACACGTTTTCGTAACAAAAAAAAAGATAAACATGGCAAGGACATGTCAAACAGGTGAAAACAATACTCCGACTCCCAGAGTCATTGATTCCCAGCCAGATAGTAGACGCAGCAGAGAAAGACCTCGCCTTAAGCGCCGCACAAGTTCAAGTAGAAACTGACCTCAACCAACTTCAAGTCTTCAAATGGAGGACTGGCAACATTTGAGAGACATGTTGCTTGATGACCAGGTTCAAGTGGTGCTACTTAGATAGTTGAAGACGAGAGCTGCCATTGAGCTCTATAGGCAAAGAAGAAGGGAAGAACATCGGCTTTTCAGCAAGAAGAAAAAAGAGCAAGAAAAGCGCGCGATCGAGGATATAGAGAGGTGCCACTCCAGGAACGATGTTCGCAAGTTTTACCAAAGTGTAAAACGTCAAAGCCAAGGATACAAGGCTCGAACAGAATCCTGTCGAGATGAACAAGGAAATATTGTAGTTGAGACACAGTCGATGCTGAGGATATGGAAGAACCACTTCTGCAGACTGTTAAACGGCGATGACGAACAACATTCCGCTGTCAGGCAGAACGAACCATTCAATATTGGCAACGACAGCGAAAACTGCCAACCACCCGACCTGAGTGAAGTGAGGATAGCAATATCTAAACTCAAGCTTAATAAGGCTGCCGGAAATGACGGCCTTCCCGCTGAGCTCTATAAGGCCGCCGGAGATGACTTGGTAAGTAACATCCACCAACTCATAAGCCAAATCTGGTCGGATGAAAATATGCCTGAAGAATGGAACCTCAGCATCGTTTGCCCGATCCACAAAAAAGGAGACCCTCTGAACTGCGCCAACTACAGAGGCATAAGTCTCCTCAACATCGCCTACAAGATCCTATCTGCCGTAATATGTGAACGCCTGAAACCGTTTACCAACAACCTGATTGGCCCTTATCAGTGTGGTTTTAGGCCAGGAAAGTCCACAACCGATCAAATTTTCACACTTCCGCAGATCCTGGAAAAAACTCAAGAAGTCCAAATCGATACCCACCACCTATTCATCGATTTCAAAGCCGCATATGACAGCATTTATAGAGACGAACTGTACAGAGCCATGTCTAGTTTTGGTATACCGCCCAAACTCGTCCGTTTGTGTAGGATGACGATGGAGAATTCTCGGTGCTCCATCAGGGTCAGAAACGACCTCACCGGCACATTCAATACCAAAAAAGGATTTAGGCAAGGCGATGCGCTGTCATGTGACTTCTTTAATCTGATTCTTGAGAGAATTGTGCAAAACTCCAAAGCCAACACCAGAGGCACAATTTTCCAAAAGTCGGTGCAACTACTAGCATACGCTGACGATATTGACATCATTGGTAGGACTCAACGTGATGTCATAGCCACGTTTGCTAGTATAGAGAAGGAAGCGGCGAAAATGGGTTTAGCAGTAAATGAGGGTAAGACTAAGTATATGCTGTCAACACGAAAGGACACACAACATCGACGAATTGGACAGAACGTCACCATTGACAGATATAACTTTGAGGTAGTACGGGACTTTGTCTACCTCGGCTCCGCTATTAACTCTGACAACAACATCTCGTCAGAAATTAAACGAAGAATTACTCTTGCCAACCGCTGTTTCTTCGGGCTAAGAAGGCAATTTAGTAGTAAAGCCCTCACTCGAACTACTAAGGAGATCCTATATAAGACCCTGATCATCCCAGTCCTGCTCTACGGCGCTGAAGCATGGACCGTATCAAAAGCGGATGAAGAAATCCTTGGTAGATTCGAGAGGAAAATTCTTCGGAAAATCTTCGGTCCCGTTTGCGTTGACGGGCTATGGAGACAAAGATTCAACCAAGAACTATACGAGCTGTACAGCGACATGCCCCTGGTCAAAAAACTCCGCATTGGACGTTTAAGATGGCTAGGACATGTAGAACGAATGGACACCAATACTCCGGCTCGCAGAGTCTTCGATTCCCAGCCAGACGTCGGACGCAGTAGAGGAAGACCTCGCCTTAAGTGGCGCGCACAAGTGGAAACCGACCTCAACCAACTTGGAGTGCGCAACTGGAGGCAGTTAGCTAAAGACCGGGCTAATTGGAGAGGCATGTTGGTTGAGGCCCAGGTTCATTCCGGACTGTAGCGCCACTTAAGTAAGTAAGTAAGTAAGTTAAATAGTTTTCTACAAGGTGGGCCAAAAGAGATCACCCTATTGGAAGATGCTCTAATTTTTGCAAATGGCCGATAAGGTCAAATCTGTTTTGACATTTGTGGACTAGACAGATGTAGAATACAAGTGAACAAGGCATGGAGCGATACACTCCCCAAGAACGCGGAAAAATCGTGTCTATTTTGTTGCGTAACAATTCGTCTGTAGTGTTGGCGCAGCGCGAATTCCGTCGCCACCGACTGCGCAAACACTGCGCCGTTTGGTCACCAAACTTGAAGAGCATGGGACCACACGAGACGTTGTGCCGAGAATATCGCCGCTGTTGCCGAGGATGTCGAGCTGTAGCCGGAAACATTGACCAAACGCGGTGCCTCGCAATTAGACATCAGCCGGTCGTCCCTAAGGCGAATTTTGGTCAAAGACTTGCGCATGTTCCCGTACAAAGCCCAGTCCGTGCATCAGCTGCTGCCTGTCGACCGCCAAACGCGTGTAACCTACGTTTAAGCCATCCTCAATCTCGAGGATGATTTTTCGACCAAAATCATAATGAGCGATGAGGCTCATTTCCACCTCAGCGGGTACGTGAACAAGCAAAACTATCGCTTCTGGGGCACCGAAAATCCTCGAGTAATGCACGAGGAGCCATTACACCCGCTCAAAGTTAGTGCATGGTGCGCTGTTCACGCTGGAGAAGTCATCGGTGGACGGTGCGCGCTATAGGACCATGTTAACCGAGCTTTTTCTGTCGCAATTGGACGAATTAGGACTGGAGGACCTGTGGTTCCAACAGGACGGAGCAACGGCACACACTGCGCGAGCCACAACCGATATTCTGAAGGGTGAAACAACATCGGATGACTTCTTTTGGCCCACCTTGTATAACCGGAAATCAAATTTAGACCTTCTCGCGGCTGTTATTGGCACTACGACTCAATCAGGCGTGATTTTATCATCCTAGATCAAAATTTAAGGCCCAAAAACCAGAGACAAATTGATGGAAGGACTGAAGGACGGAAAGACTTGGCTAGGTGGACTCATTTTCGGATCCTGATAGAATGCGTATCCGAACGAAATTCTCTTAATCCAATTCCTTAATTACAATCTGTGTATCCAACTGAATAGGTGAGATAGTGTTTCCAAAATGACAGCATGTGACCCCCAAAAAAATGTGATAAGATAAGGCTATAATAACATTAAAATGTGACTAGCATTAGGATGATCTGAAAACATGTTTATCATCGCGGAATAAACTGCACGTATCTTCAGAAACCTAACTATTGTTTCAAACAAAGTTTGCAATTGCTCACGTAGATCAAGTGCTAAAGCATACAACAAATCCAAAGATACACACAAAAAGATTTCCATGGTCCAAGATAACCCTACCTCTACTACTCCTAGAGCACGTTTTCATTTTCTAATTGGTTTGCTTTATCTCAATCTCATTCGGTTACCTTCCTTTTTTCTCAGTGTATGTGCTTCTTTTTTTGTTTTCTCCATCTAAGTAATTGCAGTTCGACCACATACTCGTACTCGGATTCGGAAATTAAATTCTGTCGTCCTGGCCGAATTGCTTGTCTGTTTTGTGACGACAAAGCGCACATCAAATAGAACACTCCACCAACTCCCCCAAGGACATGGCTTTTGTGATTAAATTCCCCACATTTTCGTCGTCTTATTCCGCTGTCTATCTCAATTTTCTACTCCAATTAATTAAAAATCACTTAACCTCTCATTTAGCTTTCGCCAGCACCTATCAAAACGCGTCTCAGTTTTATTCAATTTTTTCTTTGCATCTTCCGTTTGGTTATCGAAAATGTTCGCCAACATTCGCTTTGTCGAAGAACACGGTCTTGAACACACTCCCCCATTAGGAACGTTATGATCGCTTTTCTTTCGACACACCAACCAGATGCAGAAAGATACTTTTAATGTTTTTTGTTCAGAAAGTCATCGCAACTTTTGCAAACATGTTTTTTGCTTTAAAATGATAAAAAATATTCAAAGTTTGGTTTGCGATTTTTTTTTTCTTTAAGGGGTGAGCGGAGGAAAAGCCTTAAAGGATGCCTAGCATACGTGCCTCATCGTCATTGTTTGAGTGAAGAGGTCCTTGTTAGATGTCTTCGACTTTATGCTTGTCTTCTGTGTTCTTTTTTCTCAATGGAATGCTATCTCATGGATAAGAATTTTGTTTCTCCTTAATTTGGTTATCTCTGTGCTCTGTGTGGTTGAGATAATATTTGTTCGCTGAAAGTATAACAGAACGGAGAAACAAATAATTGTATCTCCACACAAGTTTGTGTACCTGTACGCTTATTGGGATGGGGAGTCACCTTTAGGTGTACCAGACACTAGACTCGGTGTGCTATGCTCTGGGTTCTCATGGCACAACAGTGAGAAGCAATTAACGGAGATAAGCGAAAAACTGGAATTGAATGGGGTTACAAAGAGAAAAAAAAAAAGGAAATATCTACTAATGAAATAGGTAGGCGATAGACGAAAGATACAGATACATCATGCAGCACTTGTTAAATATACTCTGTTCTACTTATTTCATTATTTATGAGAAATACGTGTTTTCTTCTTTGCCTACCATGCTGTTGTTGGTGTTTTCCTTTCACCTCTTCGCCTTTTGTGTGCGTCTGTCACTTTTGTTTTGTTTTTCTCATTATTTGTTCGCTTTGTTTGACAGAGCAAATATAACTCGTCGTAAGTGACTGTCATTGTTGATATACATATCATGGCACCTACAGTGGCGGTGAACAAAATGATGGCGTTTGGACTTTTAATTGAAATATTAGTCATGTTCTACAAGGTGGCGCAAAAATAACCTTCCGATGTTTTTTGGCTGTAATTTAAAAAAAAAATGAAAAACTTTGATTCTTCTTGTGGATTATTTTTATTTAGTCTTTTAATTTTTTTTACATCAAGTCGAGAAAATGATGTCATGTAAATGGCCGCCGCCACAGTTGATTGTCATTTGAGCCCTTTTTATGGCATTTTCCATCACTTTGACCAAAACTTCCGGCGATTGGTCCTCACATTCTTGACGGATATTGTCTTTAAGAGCTGCAAGAGTCTGAGGCTTGTTGACATAAACCCGCGACTTCAAAAAGCCCCACAAAAAGAAGTCTGGAGCGGTCAAATCAGGCGATCTTGCTGGCCAGTGCAAATCGCCAAAACGGGAAATTAGGCGCCCGGGAAATGCATCCTTCAGCATATCGGTTGTGGCACGTGCAGTGTGTGCCGTTGCACCGTCCTGTTGGAACCACATGTTTTCCAATCCCGATTCATCAAGTTGCGGCAAAAAGAACTCGTTGATCATTGCTCTGTAGCGCTCACCATTCACAGTAACCGTTTGGCCCGCGACGTCTTCGAAGAAAAAAGGTTCGATGACTCCTCCAGCGAAAACAGCACACAATACAGTGACTTTGAGCGGGTGTAATGGCTCTTCGTGGGTTACACGCGGATTTTCAGTGCCCCAGAAGCGTAAATTTTGCTTATTTACGTACCCGCTAAGATGGAAATGGGCCTCATCACTCATGATTATTTTTGATGAAAAATCATCTTCCTCTTTGTGGTGATTAAGGATGGCTTGAGCGTATGTTAGACGCGATTTGCGGTCAGCAGCTAACAGCTGATGCACCGTCTGGACTTTGTACGGAAACATCTTCAAATCTTGTACCAAAATTCGCTGTAAAGACCGTCGACTGATACCCATTTGCGTGGCACGTCGTCTGGTCGATGTCGACGGCGCTTCCATGACATCTTCGGCTACAGCAGCAATATTCTCTGCAGAACGGCTACTTCGGGGTCTGCCACGCCTGGCAGCATCTCGTGTTTTGCCAGTCTCTTCGAGGCGAGCGGCTAAACGTCGCAGTGTTTCACCAGTAGGCGTTGGACGGCTAGGAAATCTGCGACGAAATTCACATTGTGCCAAAGTCACCGACCGATTATTGCTCAAATAAATAGTCACCAATATTCCCGTTCTGGAGCAGTGTAGCGTAACATTGTTTATTAACGTGTATTTCGCATGTGTTTACTACACAAATGTCAAAACAAAACTGACATTAGGGGCCAATCGCAAAATGTATAGCATTTTCTGATAGGAGGATTACTTTTGCGCCACCTTGTAGATACCACCAAAATCAAGGAGACAATTTATCATCTCGGGTTACCATCGCCGAGTATGAGTGGAAACACAATTTTAAAGTTTATTTGGGTTGAACACTCAAATCCCGCTCGTAAATTGATTCGAAGCTAAGAAACTTCTTCCCGTTTCGATAAGAGTGTGCTCAAGATAACAAATCGAATGTCCTTACACCACCGAATGCATGCTTTGCCACCCTACGGATGCAAACTTTTTTCAAAGATCCCTTACTAAAACGTTTAGAAACGTTTTAAGAGAAGAAGTTTTAGACCTTACCAACTCTTCTCCGTTTGTCCAAAACACCGTCGAAAATTGGCACGTTTCTGGTGAGGCATCTTTATCGGATCACATGCACATAAGTTTCCAATTAAGATGCAACACCGAGGATGCGCCGATTAAATACGACAACAAACTCACAAATTGGAGAACGTATCGAGAAAACCTATCGATTAAATGTGACATACTTCCAGAAAAACCTTCATGTGTAAGTGAAGCGGAAGTCGCACAATGTCAACTAAATGACATTATCATCTCATCTTTTACAAATAGCTGTAAGGTTAAACGCACTGTGGCAAAGAGGTGCACACCATGGTGGAACGATAACCTAGAAAGTTTCCGTAAAAGAGTAAGAAAACTTTTCAATAAAGCCAAACGCACCGGAAAGTGGGACCAATATAAATCTCTACTTACCCAATACAACATAGAGTTGCGAAAATCAAAAAGAGCGTCCTGGCGCAAATACTGTGAGGAACTCGAAGAGCTTCCGGCGGTGGCGCGTCTCCAGAGGGCACTCTCGAAAGATAAAACAAACTGCATGGGATTACTAGTCAAAGCTGACGGTAAAATCACATGCGACCGGGAAGAAACGTTGACCACACTTCTTCAGGTACACTTTCCCGGCTCTACAATCACAACTGAGTTTCATGAACACATGATAGATGACTCACCCCCTATAAACCTGAAAAGGATTAATAGTTTATCCGGCAAACTTTTTACTCCGGATAAGGTCAAATGGGCGATCAACTCATTTAAACCATACAAGGCACCAGGGACAGACGGAATCTTTCCTGCTCTTATACAAAAGGGCTTGGACTTTTTCCTACCCACTATGGTAGCCTTATTTAGGTTTAGTTTCAATTGGGGCTACATACCACAAACCTGGAGGGAGGTAAACGTGGTATTTATCCCCAAAGTTTAACATCACAAATAAAAAGTGCATACGAAAACAAAGAAGTAGCTTTATGTGCCTTCCTAGACATAGAGGGCGCTTTTGACAACACTGGATATGACTCCATATCAAATGCTCTGACTCATAGAAGAATAGATCATCCCACCATCAAATGGATCAAAGCGATGCTTGAAAGTCGGAGAATAACTGCTTCATCAGCACAGACCTCAGTATCAGTAACAGCCGTTAAAGGCTGCCCTCAGGGAGGAGTACTCTCACCCCTACTATGGTCTCTGGTTATCGATAACCTACTTCAAGACCTAAGTAATGCAGGTTTCAATATAATTGGATACGCCGATGACCTAGTCATCATAATAAAGGGCAAAGAACCAAACGAAGTTACAATACGTTTGCAAAACGCCCTTAAGATAGTCATAGACTGGTGTAATAAAGAAAGTCTCTCTATAAACCCCAGCAAGGCTATCATCGTCCCTTTTACAAAAAGGAGGAAATTAAATCTTACCCAAATTTCAATTAATGGTACATACATTGAGTATTCCAACGAAGTAAAATATCTTGGAGTGATCCTCGATAAAACACTAAGCTGGAACTCCCACATCAACAACAAAATTCAAAAAGCAACCAAAGCTTTCTGGGCTTGCCAAAGCATGTATGGCAAAACCTGGGGAATCTCTCCAAAGACCACACACTGGATCTACACGATCATGGTCAGGCCCATTATAACATACGCTTCAATAGTATGGTGGAACAAAGTCACCCAAAAAACAACTATAAATAAATTAAACAAGGTACAACGGCTTGCCTGTCTGGGCATTACCGGAGCTATGCGTACCTGTCCCACGGCGGCTATGGAAGCCTTAATAGGACTAACACCTCTCCACATTTATATAAAAAAAGTGGCAATTCGCAGCTCAGCAAGTTTGACACAAGCGGAAGAATTAAACATTAGTAAACATCTAAAACTAATTGAACTTCTTTCCGAACTTCCAGAACTTGACATGATCTGTGCGGTTACAGACCGCTTATCAAAGACACTATGCTTCGACAAAAGATTCTCAACGGAGATCACAACCAGAGAAGCATGGTGAAGCAACAACCCTCCAAACTGCCTAAATGGCCTAAAGTGGTATACGGATGGTTCTAAAATGGACTCAGGGGTAGGAGCTGGCATACATGGACCAAATAAAAACATCTCAATACCTATGGGAAAAAACCCTAGTGTATTCCAAGCTGAGCTCCATGCCATAAAAGAATGCGCAAACCTAATACACAACTCAGGTATTAAAGGCGCAAACATCCATATATTCACGGACAGTCAAGCAGCTATAAAAGCCCTTAGCTCACACATCATTGACTCCAAATCAGTACTACACTGCTTCAACTACCTCCAAACCTCCGGCCCTTTACGGTATGAGAAGAGAATCTTTCTTCAGGGAATTCTTAAGTCCCGAAGAATTGAGGAAATCTTCGGCTGAAAGTATTATCAGCTACATTAGGAAAGTAGAAGCGCTACTAACCTAAAAAGCATCTGACGGCAAGCACAATAGATCTTTTAGGTCGATGTGTATATTACTGCTTAGGCAGGTCAGAATTTAATAAAAAAAAAAAAAAAAAACTAGAATGATCACACAACTACTAGTAACAAAATTAGTTGCAACATCGTAAATTCTGAGAATGGTGTCAACTGTCAACTGCTTCGTTTCTTTCAGAATTGACGTCACTCTCACTCGTAACTGAATGCGACGCATTGTCTTACTTTAAATTCCGTAAATAACTCGTTCGCATTTTATTGCACTCGACTGTCCAGAGCCACCCCATTCACATAATTTACCTTTTCGCAGATCCGACATACGAATACGTTTGTACGACATACGGCACCCCATACGATGTGAAGCGAAGAATGTCGCCCTTTCTATAGATAGAATAGTGTGTCTGTATGCCTTAAATAAGAGCAGGAGCGCCATGCTACGATACACCACGTCAGGCACAGCCGAGTCACCAATTTGTTTTTCCATTCTTTGCCTGTTAACGTCGGATGTGTATTTATGTATGCTCACCATCTGCAGGTGACAAATATGATGTCGAAACTGAGAAAAGACAACAGAAAACCGACAAAAAAAAACCTGGATGCTTGTGAATTTATGAATTTCACATCCACAGATTGAATTTTCTTTTCTCCGTTTTCCGGGTTCGAGTTTTTTTTTTTCGTTTTAGTGGGCCAAACACCCACCCACCCACTGTGTGGAAAACTACCACCTCGGGATGAATAAAAAGCCGTGATGCGTGGAGGGTTTGCGGGTTTAGCGTGCCGGTTCCGGCATATTTGTTGTATGAATAACTGACACAAATGCCATACAGCGACGCCTGCACTGAGGTTTGTTAAGTTTGTTTTCCATTTTGTTTTTTTTTTGTTAGGGGTCTGTTCGTATAGTGTAGCCTAGTTGTATCGTTGGTTGTTTTTAAATATTGTTCGCGTGCTGGTACCAACCGACTCGACAGTTTTGTGTCTACGTGTTTTGAGGTCAACCAGCCTCAACGGTGTATCTATAGTCCGTGGTGGCCTATAGGTGTGTCACCAATCGATCTATTTCTAAAGATAAATCAAATGAGCGTGTGTGTGTTTTTTTTTCGTGCTCCTTCTATCTTTTTGTGGTTTTGCATTCCGGTGTTCTCAGTTCTCAGAGTTTTCCGCTTACAAATTGAATTTTAAAACAAAAAAAAAATTGAAAAACCACTTTTCCTCGTTTTATTTTTTCTCCATTTTTGTTTAGTAGGTTATCGGTGACATCGTTGCCTTTTAGTACGTGTATGGTGGTAGTAGGTATCCATCGGAGCAATGCATTCAACGATTGTGGTTTTAGGGTGTCTAGTCAACAACATTCTGATGGATACGATATCAATTGGAGGCAATGGACGAGGAGTGCCTTGTTTGTTCTTGTTGAAGTAGTGAACGCGTGAAGGTATCGATAACGAAACGATTAGATAGATAGAAGGTTTGTTTTTCTTTTCCGGAATGGTTAGTATATCTTTGGGTTGAATGAATGAATGAAAATGAGGAGAAAAGGGCGCATCGAAATGGAGTAATATGGGTTTAGGCGGAATGTGGATCGATTTGAAATTGAATTTTAAATGAAGGGATTTTTTTTTATTGGTGCTACAGCGATTAAGATTTGTAAGCGTTACTGAATAATCATAAAATTGGATTAGGTATTCGTATGTAGATAGCTTTGATAGATTAATATTCATTTTGGGTAGACCTATATTATTCGACTTTGAAAGTAGAGATAACATGTTGTACATCAATCGACTTTTTATTCACAACCTGATCATAAAAAATGTGAAGAAAAAACGATTAAAAAATACGGTCTCATAAAGCCTTTATTAAGCTCATAAAAAAGGCGGTAAAAAATTGTATGCTTAAGAAACTCGGGCATAGATTAAGCATTTAAGAAACGTGTTCAAAAATTAAGCGCTTTGATATTGTGTGCGGAAATATCATGATGAAATGCTACGCGCTTGAATATTTCGAGCTATTAAGAGCTTTAAAAACTCGACAAATATTAAGAACATACAGCGGATCTTTGACATCTGGTTTAGATTGAAAAGATCACTGAACGCATTCACTATACTGCAAATGCATGCATGTGCAATGTGTAGACCCTATAAGACAGCCGTCAATTTTATTTGAAATGTTTTTCAAATCGTTGAAAATCACACCGGACGAGTCTGAGGATGATCCTTGCCCGTTTCGATCAAAATAAATCCTTTTCAACTGAGATCCATTGCATTCGAAGCGGTTCATTGGTTTCTAGCCATTATATTCCGCTAAACACTGTTAATGATGGTATTATGCGACTTGGCGGACACATTTGCAAGGCTTCTTCTTTGTCGCATGATCAACGGTTTCCAATGATTATTCCCAACAAAGTGCATTTGTTAGAATGCTTATTAGGAAGGCGCACGGGGCGGTCCGCAATTTATGCTGCTGATACTTCCTGATCGATATTGGACTTCCAACGGAAAGCAAGCTATACGAAGCAATTTGTTTGTCATATGTCGTCGTGATCGTAGTACTGCCCTTACTCAGGAAATAGCATCTCTACGGCGGGAGCGAGTATGTGGTGGAAAACTATTGTGAACCGTTCAGCATAAGGATTGGAAAAAGCGATCTCGTACAGACATTTCTGTCACTATTTGTGTGCATCATCCACGGGCTCAGCATTCTAAATGAATCACCGCTATACTCATCACAGGACGCATGCATTTAAAGCGGATCAACCGAAACCGCTCTACAGGGGGTGATAGGTAAGGCTACTTATTTACTTTTTACTCAAAGAGCGCCCCATACGTTGAAGACTTGCCAAATAAAGCCAGCCTTCCATTCTCTTCGATCTGGGTGAAGGCTAGGATTCGAAGGAGATTCTATTAGATGGAGCATTTTTGATTATTCGCTTGATTTGGCCTAGCCCATTCGCTTTTCTCGCATACGGGACCAACGATTGAAAGGTACACGGGTACAAAGACTATAGAAGGTCTTTCAATAACTTGCAAACAGATGGCATACTACAAGTCCTTATCGGAACTCTGGAAAAGAAAAATGTTAGCCTATGGTATCACATTTAAGCCTTTGGTATCCATGCTATGTTCTACTAGGTGGCGCAAAACTCTTCACCCTATCGGAATGCTATCAATTTTGCAGATGGCGGCAAATGTCATTTCTAGTTTGACATATGTGAAGTAAACAGATATAAAATACGCGTCAACAAGGCATGAATCGCTATACTCCCAAAGAACGAGGAATAATTGTTTCGATCTTTTGCGGTATAAAGGCCTTCTCAAACCAACACGAAATGCGAGAGCGGTAGCGATAGCGAATATCGCATGAGAAAGATGCGGGAGCGGGAACTACTATCCATTCACACCAAACGCGAAGCGGGAGGGTACGCAAAATTGGATATTTATTCTGATTTCCAACAGCTTTTCCACTGACACCATTTTCAAAGTACAATAATACACGCGGGACTGCGAAAATACAGTATATGCAGCGAACCAGCGAAATAACGCTACAATCCCGCTATCGCCTCTCTGAGTTCGCAGCTATTAGCATGATGACATATCCCGCCATGTACTTATTTTCCACGGGAATTTCGCTCCGGCTCCCGCACCTAAGTTTCGCGTTGGTTTGAGTAGGCCTTAATTCGTCGAAGCGGGAATTTCGATTTCCCGGACGTCCTATACCAACTATTCAAATATAGAAGAGCATGAGGCAAGAGATGCTGCCAGGCCTGACCGGTCCCGGAGTAGCAGTTATGCTGTGAATAACGCAGATGTGCTTGAAAAGGACGCAGTGGACACAGAAGTATCGACCAGATGACGTGTCACACAATTGGGCATCAATCGGAGGTCTTTATAGAGAAATCTGATGAATGACTGCAAGATGTAGCCTTACACAGCGCAGTCACCACGAGATCTAGCCGTTCTGTTGAGAATATAGCACCTGTGGTTGAAGATGTCGCAGGGAACCCCGCAGTATCGACCAGATGATGTGCCTCGCAATTTGTCATCAGTCGGCGTTCTTTACAGAGAACTGAAGTGCAAGACTGTAAGCATTAAGCTTCCTTAATCTCTGTCCTCAAGCCATCCTGATTCTCCGCCACGAGGGAGACATCTTTTCATCAAAAATCATCATGATCGACGATGCCCATTCCCCTCTCTGTGGATATGTGAAAATTTTGCACCTGATGGGGCACCGAAAATCCGCATCTAACCCACGAAGAGCCATTACAGCCACTCAATTATTGGGCCTTACTTCATTTCAAAAAAGCCACGGGTTAAACGACTACTGTGGATGGCGAGTACTATAGGGCCATGCTTAAAGACTTTTTTTTGTCCTTAATTGGATGAATTGGGATTGGTTCCAACAAGATGGAGCAACGGTGTATACTGCACGAGCCACAACCGAAATTCTGAGGGCTATATTTTCGGGTCGCCTAATCTTTCATTTTGGGAATTTTCACTGACAGGCAAGCTCGCCTGATTTAACCGGTCCACACTTCATAGTTCATTTTGTCGATTTTTTTTTGAAGTCATGAGTCTACCTTAACAAGCGTCGGTCCCTGCAAACTCTCAAAGAGAATAACAGTCAAGAATGGGATAACCTAACGCCGGAAGCTTTGGCAAGAGTGGTGGAAAATGCCAATGTGTAATCGGGCTTGAAAGGTTGTCAATTCTAGAGGCGGTCACTTAGTCGATATCAATTTCTCGACATAAGCCTAGCGCCAATTGCGTTCAAATTGAAGCCAGTGGATAATTTATGACATTAGTGTGGTGAATATAGACTTCAAAATTTAAATGTGATCTGGAGCTCGCTAAAATTTCTCCAGGGGCTAACTTCTGACGTTTGGTATACATAATGAGGATTTAGAGAGACAGAAGTTAAACTCGTGGATTACTGCTCATTATCAGCGTTCACTTGTGACGGGAATACAGAATATCTGGTGACAGTTTTTGTTGCACCACCTCGTAGAATGATTCACTCAACACTAGGCAACGGGAGCCTATAATAATAACGTGATACGCACACAGAAGCAAACCACAGGATGGAGTCATCTTTCCCCTGTTGTGACTTCTGGTTATGAATAAACTGCTAGTCCGACTTGACAGTGGTAGAATTAAGGTATATGAAGGCAAAAGAAAAAAGTGTCATGGAAAGGTTTCTTTCCGTGATCAGTGAGGTCATGGAAAATGCTCGGGATGTTGTGAGTATGTGGGCTACAAGCTGGGACCTGACCTGAAAATTATGCTTTTCACCTCGAAAATAAAAATTAGCCAAGTTGGCCTATTAGAGTTTGACGTACGTCAGGGCGTCAACTACCCATCCAACCTTAACTCTATAGATAGCCTGGAACAAAACGTATCAGATAGCAGTCCAAGGCGTTGTACCTACAGTTCAGATAAAATATTGCTACCGTGACTTTAGATGTCATATAGGCTTCATTGACCAGTTGACCTGCTATTCAATTGGCTATTCCACGGCTGTAAAAGACTTGAAGATGTTTCCTTTCATTTTCAGTCTTCAATGTCAATCCTTCATTGTCAATCCTTCATCTGCTGATGAGGGTGTCTGAAGGGTTTTCGAGCGTGGTGTCAGATCAGAATCAAATAAATGCCGGCTGGGGAAGGTGAGTTTGGTAGAAGGTCGTGCATGAATTATAGATATAGTGGATAATGGTCGAGGAGGGACTTAGATTAGGTTTGTTAGACTTCTTTTTTTGTAAATACTTGGGTGTTGGATTAGGATGTCAGGTGATATCTAAAAACATAGAATGAATAGTATTCGTAAAGTCTTGTTGGGTTGGGCACGGAGAAGAGTCGGTGAGAGGGAGATTTTTATTGTTAGATATTTGTTAACGTTTGAAAGGAAATTGGGTCGGGTAATAATGTCGTTCGGGAATAGAAACGTGCAATGAGGATGATGGAGACGAGTTTCAGGCAGGGTGTCAAATCAACGCAAAATAATGTCGGGTGGGAATGATGGGTTTGCTAATAGTTTGGACATGAATGGTCGATTGTGGGTTATGTTCAGGCAGGGGGGTAAGGACAGGGTTGTTTTTCAAGTATACTGGCAATGGTTCACATAAATATTTCAAATAAGGAAATTTAACATTTAGAGCACAAATCGGAAGACAAGAAATAAAACAACACATCTGTATAATGTAACCCATTCAGTGTATACGGATAAACCTACACCCTAAAATAAATTGCTACACCTGTATAAAGTTAGGAGTCCATTAAAATTCTATTAAAATCCTTGCGGTGGGTGGGAATTTTAATTGCACTCAAAGACACCGCATGGTCTTGACATAACATCCCCACATAACCTTCTCAACCGTTCACGATGACATTAACCTTAAAAGGAAAATATTTTCTACTGGAAATTTCACATTACTACGCGACATCGCTTTGATGAATACCTACCTTTCCCGCAATCACAAATCCTTACAGCTGTTTTCTCTGAAAAATAACAAAATAATCAAAGGATCCTTCAGAAAACAGTCCTTTGGCTATAAACAGCCGCGCGATAACACGTCGTCATACAAAATCATTATAATCGGATGGTAACCCTGCCACCCGGGGGCTGCAGCAGCATCATACACAGTACACACCACCTGACATCTGGCCCCGACGACGCATGAAGAGCGTGCTAAATGACATACAGCCAAACGTTTTGAGGTAGTGTGACAGAGGCTGTGTTGGTCGCTCTGTCATGACAGAAAGGTTAAACACGTCAAAGGCAGTTAAGCTGAATCATCATCCCATATTTCGCTGCAGCCTTGTAGATACATCTCAAAGATACACATCACCGACAACGGTACTGGCACTGCCACCAACACCGGTAGATACTTAATGTCGTCCATTGTAGTACCTACTACATTCGTAATGGCGCTGGCAGAAATTGAGTCGTTTAATTATAAACGGCTCACTGGTTTAGGTGGTGGAGCGCTACTAGGTAACTAGTCCGGTGGCCCGGTATAAATCAAACCGAAGCACCACTCTCCATCTCCGTCTTTCGATGGGGCTTAGCAATCGGTGGGAGGGATGGACAACAACTTGCCAGAGGTGGAGGAAATTCACTCGACAAATGCTGCACACAAATGAGCGCGCGAGGGCATAAGGTGCCTTCGCCGAACATTGCTCCTGGCATATGTACTCCGTATATGCAAAGCCACATAGCGATGCAGCCGAAGCAGATGCTTGGCATGCTCTTTAATGCCTTTGTCGCATAAAGGGCGGCACACACACACAATTCGTGTCTTTTTGGCTTTCTGTGACGTGTTTTTTGTGCTCCATGCTTCTTCGTTGCGGCTCATTAGTTCGGTGGCACAAAGTTACTCTCGTGTCGACCTGGCTGTCGTCTTCGGCTTGGCACGCAGCAGCACACACAGCTGAGACCTTTTGACTTTGGCAAGCGAGCATTATTTTTAGGTTAGGTGAGGTTAGTTATCTACTTTAATTGGAATATACATGCTGGATATATCTGGAAGTGGAACACCGGAGGGGCGGAACATCTGCAATCTGCATGCTTTTATGCATTGCCATGCAATTAGGCACTTCATGTGTATGAATTGTGTTCCGGTTTAATGATGCTATCGCTATTCGTAAGTGGTAGGACTGGTGGCGGACTTTGGCGGTTGGCAACACAGATGACATAGTTAACCTTAATGATTCGAGGAATTAATTGAATAATTGCCTATACCTATGTGACGGGGGCGGGCGAGGAGCTGGCAAATGGTGTTATTAATGATTCTTCGGTTAAATGTCATGTTTCCAGGAAACTTAAGGTAATTAGCAGCCACAAACTGGTGAGGCATACATTATGTTGGAAGGAAACAGGAGAGGGTACAATAAATAGTTGGAAAAGGAACTGATTTACGAGACTTTGAGGTTTCGCAAAGGGGGGTTGTTAAAAGATGGGAATCGTTGGAAAGAGTTTAAGAAACTTTACAAACTTTTATGAAATATTATGTTTGAGGTGGTTTTTCAGCTCTTTTGAATTTTAGGTGTGAATAAGGAGTCTAAAGACCTGCATTTTAAGAATCAATGAACTTTTCCTATTTATGAATATGGTCTTTGGAAATGAGAACGAGATAGGTACATTAAATTAACTATCTGAACATGCGGAAAACATCATACTACTAGGTGCATAATCTATAATCCGTCTAACAAAACCTGTCAAAGCAGTGCTTTCGGCAACTCTCTTTTAAGAAATCATTTTCACAATACCGGTCAGGAGTGTCCTCTCACTATGGCACTCACTCTCAGGCGGCAGCGGAGGAATTCCCTAGATGGTGGCGCCTACAGCTCCAGTTTAATCGAACTGGTAGTGTAATCCCTATATGAGCTGCTTCGACATATTTGAACACCAGGTCTATAGGGATTTCCAATACTGAGCCAGGGTGTTGGAAAAGAGTGGGGGCGGAGAAGCCCTCAATGGGTCAACGGCAGCGCTCATATCCCAAAATGTGCTACTGACATCGGAATTTTTCTGGCCCGCTGTCCTAGTATCAGAAAAAGGGAATGACCCTCCAGGTTGGGGGTTGTGCTTTGGGTTAACTAGCCATCCATATAAAAAATCCTATGTTACGAAGCAACCAATAGCCTCGGAAGGGACTGATATTATTGTTGACGACCTTGCTAAACAAAAAAAAGACAACGACGTTCGTATCTGCACCTGGAATGTGAGAACGTTAAACAGGAGAGGTGCAGGCGAACAACTAGCGGAAGCCCTAAACTGCTACAAAGCGGAAATTACTGCCATCCAGAAAATAAGATGGAATGGGCCGGGCAAAAAGAGGATGAAAAACTGTGACATCTACTATGGACCGTGTTATAGTGAGCAGAAACAGCGACTATTTGGATGCGGATTTGTTACAAGTGCCAGACTTAGGCAAGAATTCTTTTGTTTCCAACACATTAGCAAACGCATTGTAACAATCCGCATCAAGGCCAAATTCACCAACATAAGCCTTATATGCGCTCATGCTCCGACGGAGGAAAAAGATGATATAACTAAGGATTGCTTCTACGAGCTCCTCGACAAAACCTATGAGCGACTACCAAAGTGCGAAAATCGTGGTGGGAGATTTTAACGCAAAGGTAGGAAGAGAAGACATCTTTAGCAGTACTGTCGGAAAATATAGCCTACACGACAACACGTCTGGTAACTGACTTAGGCAAATTGACTTCGCTACGGAACGAAATGCCACGATAGCCAGCATACGGTTTCCTCACCTCGATATCCATAAGGGGACATGGCGGTCTCCAGATCAACGAACGGTCAACCAAATTGATCACATTGCGATAGACAAGAGGCACGCATCCAGTATTTTGGATGTCCGAACATTCGGAGGGCTAACATCGACTCGGACCACTACCTTGTTGTAGCCAAGGTAAGGATGCGGATATCCACCACGCCACAAAAAACAGAAATACTGTGGAAAAATTTAATGTCGAAAGACTGCAATCGCCAGGTACCGCCAAGACCTTCTCGCAACGCGTATCCCTTAACCTCTCGACTCCCAACACACCACCAGGATCTAATGTCGAAGAACAATGGCAACGATGCCAACAAGCCATTAGATCAGCCGCAACTCATGTGCTAGGTTTCTCGCGGCCACCAGCAAGAAACCCCTGGTTTGATGAGGAATGTCGACAGATGCTCACAGCCAAGAACGAGGCCTACAAGGCTAAGCTGCAGGTGAAGACGAGAGCTGCCATTGAGCTCTATAGGGAAAGAAGAAGGGAAGAACATCAGCTTTTCAGAAAGAAGAAAAAAGAGCAAGAAAAGCGCGCGATCGAGGTGCCACTCCAGGAACGATGTTCGCAAGTTTTACCAAAGTGTAAAACGTCAAAGCCAAGGATACAAGGCTCGAACAAAATCCTGTCGAGATGAACAAGGAAATATCGTAGTTGAGACACAGTTGATGCTGAGGATAAGGAAGAACCACTTATGCAGACTGTTAAACGGCGATGACGAAGAATCTCCAGATGTCAGGCAGAATGAACCATTTAATATTGGCAACGAGAGCGAAAACTGCCAACCACCCGACTTAAGTGAAGTCTAAACTAAAGCATAACAAGGCTGCCGGAAATGACGACCTTCCCGCTGAGCTTTATAAACGAACTATACAGAGCAATGTCTAGTTTTGGTATACCGCCCAAACTCGTCCGTTTGTGTAGGATGACGATTGAGAATTCTCGCTGCTCCATCAGGGTCGGAAACGACATCACCGACACATTCGATACCAAAAAGGGATTTAGGCAAGGCGATGCGCTGTCATTTGACTTCTTTAATTTGATTCTTGAGAGGATTGTGCAAAACTCCCGAGCCAACACCAGAGGAACATTTTTCCAAAAATCGGTGCAACTACTAGCCTACGCCGACGATATTGACATCATTGGTAGGACTCAACGTGATGTCATAGCCACGTTTGCTAGTATAGAGAAGGAAGCGGCAAAAATGGGTTTAGCAGTAAATGAGGGTAAGACTAAGTATATGCTGTCAACACGAAAGGACACACAACATCGACGAATTGGACAGAACGTCACCATTGACAGATATAACTTTGAGGTAGTACGGGACTTTGTCTACCTCGGCTCCGCTATTAACTCTGACAACAACATCTCGTCAGAAATCAAACGAAGAATTACTCTGGCCAATCGCTGTTTCTTCGGGCTAAGAAGGCAATTTAGTAGTAAAGCCCTCACTCGAACTACTAAGAAGATCCTATAAAAGACCCTGATTATCCCAGTCCTGCTCTATGGCGCTGATGATGGACCGTATCAAACGCGAATGAAGAAATCCTTTGTCGATTCGAGAGAAAAATTCTTTGGAAAATCTTCGGTCCCGTTTGCGTTGACGGGCTATGGAGACGAAGATTCGACCACGAACTATACGAGCTGTACAGCGACATACCCCTAGTCAAAAAACTCCGCATTGGACATTTAAGATGGCTAGGACATGTAGAACGAATAGACACCAATACTCCGGCTCGCAGAGTCTTCGATTCCCAGCCAGACGTCGGACGCAGTAGAGGAAGACCTTGCCTTAAGTGGCGCGCACAAGTAGAATCCGACCTCAACCAACTTGGAGTGCGAAACTGGAGGCAGTTAGCTAAGGCCCGGGCTAATTGGAGAGGCATGTTGGTTGAGGCCCTGGTTCATGCCGGACTGTAGCGCCACTTAAGTAAGTAAGGAAGTCATTCTCACTCAAGAGTAACAAAAAATAAAAGTGGATATATGCGCATTTTACTGGAATTTTTTTTATTGAAGTGAAATTTATTTTTAAGTGAAGTGAAGTGAATTTTATTTTATGAAACGAAAAAGTGTAACGAAGAAGAGACCAATCGCTCTTTTTCTCTCTCTCCACCTCCATAGTGTATTCATCTTATTCATCAAATTACAGTTTCACTTCTACCGCGAGTGGACCTACACTCGATTTTTGTAAAGTCCTGCCAAGATTAAAGATCTTTGATATCCTTTGATTTTTCAAACAAACTTCGGAAACCCGTTGAGAGCTTTAAAGGGGGAACATCCTTATGTAAGCCATTGCAAGAAGACTGGGGGCAAATGTCCTATCATCTTTGTACTGGCAATTTGTTCGACAATGCTTCGGAACCCACAATCAAGATGTTGACGGGATAAAGCAAAAAATCGCCTTGAGTATCGCCCAAAGGTAGAAAAAGAATATGGATTCCATAACTGCCATGTAAAGTTAAAGCTAGGCATCCACGATCACATGAATAACAGTGGATGGCATTGCGTGTCAGAGTGCGCATTCATTCGCGATAGCATTCAAAAATGTTTGAATTCATGCGTGATGGTAGTTGGCGATGAGTGTCATTATTAATTTGTCCGTCAACGTGCACGGACAGCACGGTTAATCTAATCAGATGGCAGTGGGCGGAGGTAAAGAGTTTTAAATTGTATTGAGAACCTGCTAACACCGCTGCTGAAACAAAACTGAGAAATGAAATTCATGAGTGATAGTGGCAAAAAAAAACTAAATAAAACATCACGCCAGGAGTCAGATTCATGAGTGATCGTGGTTGCCCAGCTTAAGACTCATGTTCACTACGAACTATAGCACCACCTAAGAATAGAATGTTGGACAAAGTGGAGCTGAAAATATCAAGGATAATCTTCCTTTTTTTTATAGAGACCTGGAGATGAAAAAAAATCTTAGTATGAAGAAAGAAGGAGTTAGTCGAATTTTAAGATGCTAGAACAATAATTAGTCCGGTCTCCTGATTTCTTTTGAAATACACAGTTAACAATTCGAATCAAAGCTATCACGATTTTTTTGACGCAATGTCCAAACAATAAAGAAAATAACAAAGAAAGGTCATGACTTCGGAATAGACTTACGTGAAAATAAAATGTATCCATGAATATGTTGTTGAGGCTGGCAATACATACCATGAACGACAATAGAAAAGAGGCGCCAAAAAATATTACAAAATAATCTGCCAACTAATTTCTTGCATTAGTCGACTGATTTGGTGATCTTGCAAGTCCTCAACAATTCTGTTGTTCAATGGATCCTTCCGTCTATATTCTATCGTTTTTATATCACCGATTTTAAGTCCCTTTTTATCTTTTACAAAGAAATGCAAGTGCGCATCGAGCCTAATACCTTTGACAATGGCAATACCTTGGTGACACACGCTTAATGTAGAACGAATTAAGAATTGGTAATTCAAAAACTTAATTCTTAAACGTACCACTTAGGAAGAACGGCGCTGCGGATTCTATGTATACCACGGTGAAAATGCTAGTATGGACGACATGTTCATATTATTTTGAGATCTTGCATCGAAAGTTTTGTCAAATATTTTAAAAATGTATCAAAAAAAACGTTTTTTTTTATAAAAACGCTCCCAAAAAGTGGGCGTGGCAAAAAACTTTATATAGACGAAATATAGATATTGAGATTCTCTAAATATTTTGCTCACAAATTTTTTTAAAATTCCTTACGGTTGCCCAAAAACTACGTTTTTCTAAAAAGGAGTCGTGGTAGTGGGCGGATTTCAAAAATGTTTACACTTGTTCTGCTTCGTCGCCAAGGGAGTCTATATACCAATTTTCAACACTTTAGCTCAAAATTTAAGAACCAAAAATTAGTGACACACAGACGGACGACTGACGGACGGACAGACAGACATGGCTAGATCGACTCAGCTAACGATTCTGAATCGATCCATATAATTTGATGTATATCTATCGAAATTATTTCTCTATGTTACAAACTTAACGTCAAAACTAATATACGTCTATGGGATAGGGTATAATAATCAACCTGTGTGACTTGAAACTTGACAGCTATACCGATACTATCTTCACAGACAAGAAATTACAACAATACAGAGACAAACAAAAATCAATCTGAAACCGTGTTCCATGGACACCAAAAAAGATCACATTTTAGTTCAAAATCCAGATTTACCAATGGAAAACGTTATAAGCCACGAAGATATCATGTTGCTCGCATGGCATTAGCGTGGTACTTCATGACACAAAGGTGGTACATCCGTATGCTATAGTATTGATACCACCAGTGTATCAAAATATGTTCTCCCTGGATCTAACTCCAAAAGTAACAACACCTAAAGGGTGATCAACTAAGAAGTATTTTTTAAAATGCAAAATAACACAACAAATTCAAATATATCGTGAAATCTTAATTATTAATCTAAAGAACCATTCTTGACATTTACTTTTAAAATACAATCCCTCTCATATGTTGACCGCAACTGCGCCGTAACTCGCCCATGTACAATTTTTGGTAAAGCGTTCGATTAATTAGTCGGTATCTTACGAATAACATGATTAACGTTGGCCTCCAATGATTCAATTGTAACGGGTGATTTTTTAGCTGGTTTGGTTTTGGCAACACTGGTTTTGACAGCTGACGTGTGTTTAGTACCTTGTGTCACTGTCAAACAGCTTCAGTTTGGTTTGCAATTTAACCATGGATCGTCTTACAAATGAACAACGCTTGCAAATTATTGAATTTTACTATCAAAATTCGTGCTCGGTTCGAAATGTTCATCGCGCGCTGCTTCCATTTTATGATCGGCATTCTCGACCTTCTGAGCAGTCTATTCGGAAGATTGTGACCAAATTTCGCACCAAATTTACTTTGTTGGACATTAAACCACCAACACGTTTACGTACTGTGCGTAGTGAAGAAAATATTGCGGCCGTATCAGCTAGTATGACAGAAGACCGCGAAATGTCGATTCGGCGCCGTTCCCAGCAGTTGGGCCTTTGTTACAGCACTACGTGGAAAATTTTGCGGAAGGATTTGGGCGTAAAGCCTTTTAAGATACAGCTGGTGCAAGAACTAAAGCCAGCCGACCTACCACAACGCCGAATTTTTGGGGAATGGGCTCTTGGAAAGCTGGCCGAGGATCCGCTTTTTTATCGAAAAATTGTGTTCAGCGATGAGGCTCATTTTTGGTTGAATGGGTACGTAAATAAGCAAAATTGCCGCATTTGGAGTGAAGATCAGCCAGAAGCATTGCAACAGCTACCAATGCATCCCGAAAAAGCCACTGTTTGGTGAGGTTTATGGGCCGGCGGCATTATTGGGCCATATTTCTTCAAAGATGATGCGAATCGCAGCGTTACTGTCAATGGTGAACGCTACCGAGCGATGATAACAAACTTTTTTTTGCCCGAAATGGAAGTTCTTGACTTGCATGATATGTGGTTTCAACAAGACGGTGCCACATGCCACACAGCACGCGAAACAATGGCGCAATTGCGAGGCGAGTTTTGTGAACAGTTAATTTCACGTTTCGGGCCGGTCAATTGGCCGCCTAGATCGTGCGATTTGACACCATTAGATTATTTTTTGTGGGGGTATGTCAAGGCTAATGTCTATAGGGACAAGCCCGCTTCGATTGACGCACTGGAAGCCAACATCCATGCATTCATTCGTGAGATACCGGCCGATATGTGTGAAAGAGTATGCCAAAATTGGACTCAGCGGATGGGCTACCTGAGACGCAGCCGCGGTCAACATTTGCATGAAATTATCTTTAAACATTAAATTGCAAGGTTCAAACTATCGATTCAAATAAATATTTCATTCATTTTTTCGAATTTTTTGTGTTTTTTTTTTAAAAAGTTCTAAACCTCTTAAAAAATCACCCGTTATCTTCACAGACAAGAAATTACAACAATACAGAGACAAACAAAAATCAATCTGAAACCGTGTTCCATTGACACCAAAATAGATCAAATTTTAATTCAAAATCCAGATTTACCAATGGAAAACGTTATAAGCCACGAAGATATCATGTTGCTCGCGTGGCATTAGCGTGGTATTTCATGACACAAAGGTGGTACATCCGTACACCTGTGGGTGATCAAATAAGAAGTATTTTTTAAAATGCAAAATAACACAACAAATTCAAATATATCTTGAAATCTTAATTATTAATCTAAACAACCATTCTTGACATTTACTTTTAAAATATAATCCCTTTCAAATGTTGACCGCAACTGCGCCGTAACTCGCCCATATACAATTTTTGGTAAAGCGTTCGATTAATTAGTCGGTGTCGAATAACATGATAATAGTTGGCCTCCAATGATTCAATTGTAGCTGGCTTATCCACAAACATTTTAGACTGTTGATGATGAAGGAAAAAGTCGAACGGTGTGATATCGCATGATCTTCCTGTCCAATTCAGTGTTCCGAAGCGGTCTTTAAAATATGTCCATTATTTCAACCAAATGTTATCAAGATCTCGGGCTTCAATTTCTGGCAAAAAATAGTCCATTACAATGGCGCGATAACGAGCCCCTATTTACAGTAAAGTTGGCTCCAGCCTCATTTTTGAAGAAATACGGACCGATGATTCCACCGGCCCATAAACCACACCACAAGGTTGTTTCAAGTGGATGTACCTGCAGCTCTGAAACCTTTTCCGGTTGTTCTTCGGCCCATATACGGCAATTTTGCTTATTGACGTATCCATTGAGCCAGAAATGGGCCTCATCGCTGAACAAAATGTTGGTCGAAAACGCAGTGAATCTTTAGCAAGTCTCTCTAGAGCCCATTTACTGAAACCATGATGAAATGTCAATGAATACCGAATAAATAACACATGGCAACTTAACACGACTCACGCGCCATCTGTCAAAAAAAATATTTTGACAGGCATTCGTTTTTACTGCCCCACCTCTAGCGAAAGTCTGACAAACATCGAAGAGTATTATAACACTGTCAGGAGAAGCTTCTCAAATTTGCCGTTCGGAGTGAACTTAGAATAGGAGGTCCTACTCGTTGTGGTGAAAATATAACCACCTAGTCTTTGGAGCGGGGAAGTCTTCGGTTTTTTGTTATCTCCACTATTTAAGAAGTCTGTTTAAAAGTGCTTAATTTTAAACTTGTTAGCTGGATTTTTGTTCAAGACAATGTGTTAGGAATCTTAAACAATTTTACTGTCAATACGAAAGCCTTATGAACTTAGAAGAAGTGATACTGCATTAATAAACTGGCTCATTCGACAATGTATAGCCAACTTTGGTAGGATCATTTAAAATTGGGTAAAAAGAAGCTTCTTTATTCGATGGTTCACGGCTTAAAGTTCCTGTCTTGTCGATTTATTTTTGGCGCAACAGGCTCGTTATTACCCAGGATGTATCTTTTTTTTCTCACAACCATTCATATGTGCGTGTGTACTTCTTGCACGATCTGGGGACCACCTATTTTATGCCGAATCCAACCGCCGAGTGAAGATAACTTTTTCCTGACAATTGATACTACTCGGATGATTTGTTAGATCCTATCGAGAGAAGGGCCAGAGAAAAAATAAATAAATTAAGGTGTTGCTACGGGTGAGAACTGATCCCTCGTTTATTTGCCTATTTTTTATAACCTGTCCTATATTAATACATCGATTAACTCTGGATTCCAAGGAAGCTAGATTATTTTTAAATTTTGCATTTGGCCTTCCGGTTGTACTTATTCTAAGATGAGAAATATTAAATTTTTAATGTTGAAAAAGGAACTTACGTGGTTATCTATGTTAAAAGATTGCATTCACATACCTTGAAAGAAATGAAAGGAAATTGTTAGCACAAACTCGGTAGCAAAAATGGTAAATATTATTGAAAATAATTATATTGGTAGATTTTAATAAAAATTTCTTTATGAACGGTCATGCAATAAGAGCTTCTTGACTTTTTTAAAAGACAAAAATATTAATTGAGGAAAATCATTATTTGAGGTTAGTTTGGTTGTACAGCGACATGCCTCTAGTCAAAAAATTTGCATTGTAGGTTTAAGATGGCTAGAACATGTAGAAAGAATGGACAATAAAACTCCGGCCCGTAGAGTCTTCGATTCCCAGCCAGACGTCGGACGCAGTAGAGGAAGACCTCGCCTTAAGTGGCGCGCACAAATAAAAACCGACCTCAACCAACTTGGAGTGCGCAAGTGGAGGCAGTTAGCTATGGACCCAACTTATTGTAGAGGCATGTTTTTAAATTTTGCCCACTACTAACTGGTTCATTCTGTGGGTCCAATTTTTTACCACTCTTTCAAGGATATCGGCTGGTAATCCATGAATAGCACGAGTTATATTGGCTTCCAAAGCTTCAATCATTTCGGGTTTATCGACGTTAACAAGAGATTTCACATATTCCAATAGAAAGTAAGCCAATGATGTCAAAACACAAGATCTTGGTGATCAATTGACAGAACCATTTCTTGAGGCGGTGATGTGACGGTTTCCTCAATAAAGCGATTGATTCCTTAGCTGTATGGCATGTAGCGCCATCTTGTTTAAAGCTCAAGCAACAAATATTCATTGATCCTTGTTCTGTAGCGATCTCCATTGAGAGTTATACAAGGTGGGCCACCCTATTGGAAGATGCTCTTATTTTTTCCAATGGCCGCAACTGTCAAATCTGTTTTGATATTTGTGGACTAGACAGATGTAGAATACAAGTGAACAAGCCATGGAGCGATACACTCCCCAAGAACGGGGAATAATCGTTTCTATTTTTTTGCGTAACAATTCGTCTGTAGTGTTGGCGCAGCGCAAATTCCGTCGGCACCGACTGCGCAAACACTACTCCGTTTGGCTACCAACCTTAAAGAGTATGGGACCACACGAGACGTTGCCAAGAGTGGCCGGCCCCGGAGCGCCCGTTGTGTCGAGAATATCGCCGCTGTTACCTAGGATGTCGAGCTGTAGCCGGAAACATCAACCAGACGCCGTTCCTCGCAATTAGCGATCAGCCGGTCGTCCGTAAGGCGAATTTTGGTCAAAGACTTGCGCATGTTCCCGTACAAAGTCCAGTCCATGTATCAGCTGCTGCCTGTCGACCGCTAAACGCGTGTAACGTACGCCTAAGCCATCCTCAATCTCTTCTCAACGAAGTGGAAGATTTTTCGACCAAAATCATAATGAGCGATGAGGCTCATTTCCACCTCAGCGGGTACGTGAACAAGCATAACTATCGCTTCTGGGGCAGCGAAAATCCACGAGTAATGCACGAGGAGCCATTACAACCGCTCAAAGTTAGTGCATGGTGCGCTGTTCACGCTGGAGGAGTCATCCGGCCATTTTTTTTTCGAGAACGCCGCTGGTCAAACGACAACAGTGGACTGTACGAGCTAAAGGGCCATGTTAACCGAGTTTTTTCTGCCGCAATTGGACGAATTAGGATGAAGGACATGTGGTTCCAACAGGAGGGAGCAACGGCACACGCTGCGCGAGCCGCAACCGATATTCCGAGAGCCAAACAACATCGGATTACTTCTTTTGGCCCACCTTGTAGTAAGTTTCCACCGAGTCGAAATTCGTGATTTCTGACGAAATACATTCCGCCATACAATTTCACATTCCAGAACGTTGAGTTTGGCTGAAACTCAATTTAGAGTAAACTACAAAATTACTATTTACCCCGATAAAGAAGACTGCGTCTCATTAATAAAAAAATTATTATTTTGTAACCTGTTTACAATATCTAGTCAAAACCAAAAGAAATTAAAAAAGTACTTTGACTTTTTTTTTGACAGTTATAATGTTTTTTTTTTTTTGGTGGCAACACTATTTTTGAATGTTGAGTTGAGTTAATGAAATGACGAGTTTGGTTTCGGTAGGTGAAAACGCACTATTACAAACGCTCCTTCCCTTTTTTTTTTAAAGGAAAAAGAAATATAGCCCGAAGATGCCGCCTGCTCATAAACCGCACCAAACAGTGTATTTTTGGGGTTGCCAGGTAACTATTTCCTCTGGCTGTTTATCGGCCTAAATACAGCAATTTATCTTCTTCGCTAAAGATAATTTTTCGATAAAAAAATGGTCCAGTTGGTAGCTGCCCCAAGGCCCACAAACCAAAATTAAAATGTAAACCAAAGTTAGTCCGCTTCAATTCTGGAACGAGCTGTATTGTACGCTTATAAACCAAGATCACGCTTCAAAAAACGCCACAACGTTCCATGAGAGATGTCAAAACCTTGAAAACGGTGACGATTTGATTGATTACGGTCTTAAAGGATGCTCTCGGCTACTGCAGCAATATTCTAACTATTACGGGCTCTACATCCTCTGGGTGTTGGATGAATGTCCAAAGTGTAAAATTGGTTCGTAATTTGGTGATGGTTTTATGAATTGGGCGTTAAGTTGGAGAGAATACATTTTCCGGGGATTTTCCACTTGTCAGCAATGTAAATCAGATTGCTGAATGGGAACATATTTTATTCGCGGGAAAATATTTTATTCGCGATAGGCCTGTATGACGACCAAAATGTGATGGAAGAACTTTTTAGTTGAGCACTGATTTTGGAAATAAGTTTTCACAATTAGTAAGCATTGTTCCAGCTTAAAGGCTGAACTATAATACTCGGAAACAATCGGAAGCTTATGTCAAAATTCTACGTTAAGTTTTCTTCAGTACTGTCAATTATTCAAGTTGCCCATAATAGAGTTTTGTGAACGCACTTACCTTACAAATAATAAAAACAAAATTTCGTCAAATTTAAATGTAGGTACTCAGCTGTTGAAATGAAATGTCAAATTTTTGTATGAAAGAACAAAAGAGAAAGAGCGAATGAATTCGCTTTTTCGCAAGTGAGCAAAAGTGAACGAAAACTGAACGAATCGAAGCGAAAAGCTATTATAGTCGTACAATACAAATTGCAGGTCGTCCGCAACCATCTTCTATTATAGTTCAGCCTTTAGTCTATTCATGATGAAATGACAATTCATACTGAACAAAAACGTCATATAGACAACACCGCTATTGAAAAAAGTACTTCGTATTGTATCCCAGGCGAACCTAGATGAGCTGCTCTGACATATTCGGACAACAGGTTGTCTAGGAATTTCAAGTGTTAGTCAGGCCCCTTGAACAGAGATGGTGTCGGATGAACCGAAAGGCCAACGGCAGCGCTCAATCCCGTAGTGGATGCTGATGGCCCCGTGTCCTAGGGGTATCTAATAAATTGTAACTGGCCCTCCAGGTTGGGGGTTGTGCTTTGGGTTAACTACCCACCCACAGAAAAAAATATTGTTACGAAGCAACCAATAGCCTCGGAAAGGACTGATTTTATTGTTGACGACCATGCCAAACGAAAAAAGGACAACGACGTTCGTATCTGCACCTGGAATGTGAGAAAATTAAACAGGAGAGGTGCAGGCGAACAACTAGCGGAAGCCCTAAACTGCTATAAAGCAGACATTACTGCCATCCAGGAAATACGATGGGATGGGCCGGGCCAAAAGAGGATGAAAAACTGTGACATCTACTACGGACCGTGTTATAGTGAGCAGAAACAGCGACTATTCGGATGCGGATTTGTTATAAGTGCCAGACTTAGGCAAGAAGTCTTATGTTTCCAAGACATTAGCGAACGCATAGTAACAATCCGCATCAAGGCCAAATTCACCAACATAAGCCTTATATGCGCTCATGCTCCGACGGAAGAAAAAGATGATATAACTAAGGATTGCTTCTACGAGCTCCTTGACAAAACCTATGAGCGACTACCAAAGTACGATGTTTAGATCGTGCTGGGAGATTTTAACGCAAAGGTAGGAAGAGAAGACATCTTCAGCAGTACTGTCGGAAAATATAGCCCACACGACAACACGTCTGGTAACGGACTTAGGATAATTGACTTCGCTACGGAACGAAATGCCACTATAGCCAGCACACGGTTTCCTCACCTCGATATCCATAAGGGGACATGGCGGTCTCCAGATCAACGAACGGTCAACCAAATTGATCACATTGCGATAGATAAGAGGCACGCATCCAGTATTTTGGATGTCCGAACATTCCGAGGAGCTAACATCGACTCGGATCACTACCTTGTAGCAGCCAAGGTAAGAATGCGGATATCCACCACGCCACAACAATCCAGAAATACTGTGAAAAAATTTAATGTCGGAAGACTGCAATCGCAAGAGACCGCCAAGACCTTCGCACAACGCGTATCCCTTAACCTCTCGATTAACACCATACCACCAGCATCGAATGTCGAAGAGCAATGGCAACGATGCCAACAGGCCATTAGATCAGCCGCAACTGATGTGGTAATGTGTGACGAACAACATTCCGCTGTCAGGCAGAACGAACCATTCAATATTGGCAACGACAGCGAAAACTGCCAACCACCCGACCTGAGTGAAGTGAGGATAGCAATATCTAAACTCAAGCATAATAAGGCTGCCGGAAATGACGGCCTTCCCGCTGAGCTTTATAAGGCCGGCGGAGATGACTTGGTAAGTAACATCCACCAACTCATAAGCCAAATCTGGTCGGATGAAAATATGCCTGAAGAATGGAACCTCAGCGCCGTTTGCCCGATCCACAAAAAAGGAGACCCTCTGAACTGCGCCAACTACAGAGGCATAAGTCTTCTCAACATCGCCTACAAGATCCTGTCTGCCGTAATATGTGAACGCCTGAAACCGTTTACATACAACCTGATTGGCCCTTATCAGTGTGGTTTTAGGCCAGGAAAGTCCACAGCCGATCAAATTTTCACACTTCGGCAGATCCTGGAAAAAACTCAAGAAGTCCAAATCGATACCCACCACCTATTCATCGATTTCAAAGCCGCATATGACAGCATTTATAGAGACGAACTGTACAGAGCCATGTCTAGTTTTGGTATACCGCCCAAACTCGTCCGTTTGTGTAGGATGACGATGGAGAATTCTCGCTGCTCCATCAGGGTCGGAAACGACCTCACCGACACATTCGATACCAAAAAAGGATTTAGGCAAGGCGATGCGCTGTCATGTGACTTTTTCAATTTGATTCTTGGGAGGATTGTGCAAAACTCCCGAGCCAACACCAGAGGCACAATCTTCTAGCAATCGGTGCAACTACTAGAATACGCCGACGATATTGGCATCATTGGTAGGACTCAACGTGATGTCATAGCCACGTTTACTAGTATAGAGAAGGAAGCGGCGAAAATGGATTTAGCAGTAAATGAGGGTAAGACTATGTATATGCTGTCATCACGAAAGGACTCACAACATCGACGAATTGGACAGAACGTCACCATTGACAGAACTAACTTTGAGGTAGTACGGGACTTTGTCTACCTCGGCTCCGCTATTAACTCTGACAACATCTCGTCAGAAATTAAACGAAGAATTACTCTTGCCAACCGCTGTTTCTTCGGGCTAAGAAGGCAATTTAGTAGTAAAGCCCTCACTCGAACTACTAAGGAGATCCTATATAAGACCCTGATCATCCCAGTCCTGCTCTACGGCGCTGAAGCATGGACCGTATCAAAAGCGGATGAAGAAATCCTTGGTAGATTCGAGAGGGAAATTCTTCGAAAAATCTTCGGTCCCGTTTGCGTTGACGGGCTATGGAGACGAAGATTCAACCAAGAACTAAACGAGATGTACAGCGACATGCCCCTGGTCAAAAAACTCCGCATTGGACGTTTAAGATGGCTAGGACATGTAGAACGAATGGACACCAATACTCCGGCTCGCAGAGTCTTCGATTCCCAGCCAGACGTCGGACGCAGTAGAGGAAGACCTCGCCTTAAGTGGCGCGCACTAGTGGAAACCGACCTCAACCAACTTGGAGTGCGCAACTGGAGGCAGTTAGCTAAGGACCGGGCTAATTGGAGAGGCATGTTGGTTGAGGCCCAGGTTCATTCCGGACTGTAGCGCCACTTAAGTAAGTAAGTTAGTATTGAATAACCCGTTAAATGTCAAAGCACAATGACATTTTACACCATTTGTCAAAAAAACATAATGACATTACTTTTGATCCACCTGTTATAAAGTAAGGCAAAACAAAATATTGAATAGGGTATACAATAAGGACTATTCCACCCATCGCAGGATTCATTAACCAACCCACACTCATCATAATGAAGGCAAAGTACTTGACATCCATTGTAGGGGATCAAATAATATCCCCTCTACTTAGTAGCTGAAATGTCAAAGCTTCCAACTAATCTCCTGATATAAATCTTCGTGCAAAACCCGCCTCCTTTGTTCAAGTCCTTAAAAATCCATTTTCTTGTCCATACTTGAAGAATGTGTATACATCTGTAAACTATCTTCCTACAAAAGATATACGACTTGCATTCATATTTCCCAAAAGGAAATTCGCTTTACATGTACATACGTGCCGGCGCGCGGCAGGGTGGTGATGATATTTATTACCCTCTTTCTGCGACTAACACCATGAATCTCATAATTTTCCACCCACACTGTTAAATTTAGTTGTAAAATAAATCTCTTCTCCTCGCTCTCCTTGCGTATCCTTTTATTTTATTTATTTTTATTCACTTTCCATAGGCGTGCATATAACTCAAAAAGTCCTTGCCTTGGGTGTTATAATGCGTGTGAGCAGAACCGCTGTGGGTAAAGTGGCGTAAAGAAATCCATCGCTGCCCCTCCAACGCGTCCTTCCCTCCGTTTAGCATGTAACCAGACCGAAGTAAACAAAAAGCACTCTCGAGAAATTCGCATTCAGTAGGTAGTTCTTCTTGTTCTTGTTTTTTAAAAAAAAATTTTTTGAAATAAAAAGTGGAAAATATTCGCGCGAATTGTTTTTCTTCTGAAGAAGCAAGGCTTCGAGTTGAAGATCTAGGTTTTGGGTTAAAACTTCAATTTTCTGTGTATTGGGGAGTAGAGAATACCGCATTTGTTCTACAGCAATCCTTACTCTCCGGGTGTATGTGTGTCATTACTCATGCAGATTTATGTTCCTGGAATGGATGCAGTTCTTTATGAAGATGTTGGTGAACTCAATGGGTTAGATAGTGTGCAAGTGTGGAAATGCTTTCTGGGATTTTTTTTTTCGTTTAATGGATGAAGGATGAGATGTGTATGCAGTTTGGACATTTGCGGTGCATGACGAAACTTAAGATGACAATTTGCATGGAGCCTGTCTTACCAGGTCATGAATCAAACAATGTGAATTTCAATTGTCTATAGGAGGCTGGTTGTAACACTTTGTAGACTTAAGAGTCGTGAGTATGATTTTGTGTCTCTGTAGACGCTGCTGTGATTCACAGCTTATGTGTGCTTCTAGTGATGAATAATGGATCTGGGTAGGAAAACGTGCAGTGCGCTCACCGCAGGAGATTGATTAATGATGGAATAAAGCTAATGGATATCAACAATGACTCTTAAAAGATCAGGGTTGAGTCATTCATCTTTGATGGTCTTATGTTGAACATTCTGGGAATTATTTAGCTATGTACCTTTTTTTTAGGTTTTAGAACATGGCATCACCTGTTCTAAAACCTAAATATTAGAATTTAGTCCGTTGTGATGACACTCAGTGGAGAAATTTTAGAGCAGCGGACATATTTTTTAACTCCCCAGTAGTACAAGGTTGGCCAAAAGAGATCACCCTATTAGAAGATGCTCTTATTTTTTGTCTGTAGTGTTGGCGCAGCGCGAATTCCGTCACCGATTCCCCGGCCGTCCGACACCGACTGTGCAAACACTGCTCCGTTTGGCCGCCAACCTTGAAGAATGTGGGACCACACGAAACGTTGCCAAGAGTGGCCGGCCCCGGAGCACCCGTTGCGCCGAGAATATCGCCACTGTTGCCGAGGATGTCGAGCTGTAGCCGTAAACATCAACCAGACGCCGTGCCTCGCAATTAGCCATCAGGCGGTCGTCCGTCAGGCGAATTTTGGTCAAAGACTTGCGCATGTTCCCGTACAAAGTCCAGTCAATGTATCAGCTGCTGCCTGTCGACCGCCAAACGCGTGTAACGTACGCCTAAGCCATCCTCAATCTCTTCTTAACGAAGTGGAAGATTTTTCGACCAAAATCGTAATGAGCGATGAGGCTCATTTCCACTTCAGCGGGTACGTGAACAAGCAAAACTATCGCTTCTGAGGCACCGAAACTCCACGAGTAATGCACGAGGAGCCATTACAATCGCTAAAAGTTACTGTATGGTCCGCTGTTCATGCTAGGGAATCATCGGGCCATTTTTTTCGAGAACGCCGCAGGTCAAACGACAACAGTGGACAGTGGGCGTTATAGGGCCATGTTAACAGAGTTTTTCCGCGCAATTGGACAATTTAGGACTGGAGGACATGTTGTACCATCAGGACGGAGCAATGGCACACACTGCGCTAGCCACAACCGATATTCTGAAGGGTGAAACAACATCGGATGACTTCTCTTGGCCCACCTTGTAGTGGTATAGGAAAGTACTGTGATGGCGTAAAATTGAAATTTTCACAAATACTTATGCTTTGATATCCCCCGAGTCCAAAAAAATTGTTTTTAAAATCTATGTCTGCTGTTCTGAGTCTAGGGTCTGGGGTCTGGAGTCTGGAGTATGCTATTGATACTTTAAGCCCAAACTATTCGACCGATTTGACTTAAATTCAGGGTATGTGTGTTGTTGGTGGTTCTACAGAAAGGTTTTTGGAATATAAAATTTCAGTTTAAAATAAAATTAAATAACGGTTTATGTCAACACCTTTATAAAATATCTGCCTATTAGCATAATTACGTGACATAACTTTTGCGAACAAAACTCCCGTGCGTCGGTGATTTGGCAGCACTTTTCTAGCTGACATTTGGTAACTCAATATCCGCTGATATTCGGCTCTGTCGAGATAACAACCGTCGAAGCGGAACTTTGTCTGCAACGCTTCCTTCGTCGGAGATTCAATTTCGGTTCGAAGTAGCTGTCATCGGAAGAAATTTTACAGAAATGCGACAACGCATTGCGATGGATATAAATTTAAGGCAGAGATGTGTAAATTAACTGATATATCGAAAATGCGATATATTTTTGATAAATTTTTATAAAATAAACACTCTTAGCGTTTTAAACCATGAAAAATTGGTGAGAGAGTGTCATTTTTTTATAATAGTATTTTTTTTTCAGTTATAACGCGCTAACGTTTTTAAGAAATGAAATTAGATGCACCGATTTTGAAATCAAAACTATCGAAAAAAAAGTCCCCTCCCTATTTCCAAACATATGTTTTTTTGTTTCCATTTGAAGTGTCAAAAAAAGAATAAATAGAAAAAAAAACTTTTTATATTTTTTATTTGACTTAATACAAGCAATAATAACAAAAAGAAATGGCTGGTGTAGGATTATTTTAAGACGCTGAATCCAGGGACATAATTCTACAATTCTCTTCCAGGTTTAAGAAAAAAACGTTCGCCTAAATAAAAATGCGTTTGCTTTTGTTTTGGAGCAGATTCAATACAAAAACAAAACAAATCATCGGTCTGATCGAAGGAAACTACCAACTTGGAGTTGGAAAAGATTTTGAATGTACAATTGTCCAGTCGACTTTTTCCAATATTTTAAAGGAATCTTTATAGATATAATGGAAGAGGCCTTGTGCAGCAACTGGATATCTTTACAGATGTCAGATGAAGAGTGATTGGGTGTGTGGATGGTACTCACGTCCAAATTAATGCACCAGTAGAAAACAAACATCTGTTTTTGAATCGCAAGGGACAGTTTAGTCTTAACGTTATGGTTGTAAGATATAATGTAGGTAATGTAAGATACTTTTTTTTTTAAATTTGTTTTATTTTTATTTTAGATTTCCGACTACAAAATAAGAATAAGAGCAGTTAATGCTAACTACCAGGGAGCAAATCACGACTCTCATTTTTGGGCTTTTAGTCCTGAACGTCGATATTTTGAAAGAAATCATTTAAGTGGTTCAAGAAGTAGCTGTTTGCTAGGTAAAAATATTCTTTTACAACAATACAGACCAGCTGAATTTGTTTTTTTAGGCGATTCAGGATATCCGTTGAAGCCCTGGCTTATGACACCATTCAGGACTCCTACACCGCAAAGCGCAGAGAGCCGTTTTAATACATGTCACAGAAGAGCTCGTAACATAGATGAACGTTCCATAGGATTATTGAAAAGCAGATTTCGTTGCTTGATATAGAGCTGGCAATATTTGTCCAAGCTTTCACAGCGTCCTTTTAAGGGATGAAAGACTTTTGCCTGTATGACCCTCCACCAGTTGCCACAATTTCTTTCTTGTTTGCCGAAAGTTTTTTTTATGTCACTCACACATTTAAAAATATATGAAATATACATCTTTAATCACAATGCAAATGGATTAATGCACAAAACAAAACCTCACGTACTTTTTTTCATCCAACAACATCCCTTAGTCTTGGGCCCAATGAATTTAGCTGATTGGCCAGATTTTTTCAAAACGCAGCAACAATTTCTGGTGACCTTTTTGTAAAATTTTGAGCAATATCGGGATATTCGGTCAGCAGATTGACCATCCGCCCATATTGGTGCGGGTTTGTTTTTTTGTTCTGCCTAAAAACAAAACGTTTACACAAGTTAACGTTAATAAAGTTTATTTCTAAATAATTTTAATTAAGTGTTTTTTTTTTAAAGAAAATACTTTCCGCAAAAAGACTTGTTGGAGGACTACGGAGAACATTTTGTTTATATCTGTCAAGAATAAAACCATTGGAAGTACTTCATCGCATGCAAATGACATGCGTTGAATTTCGTCGGAGAGAATTCCCGTCCAGCTGATCGGAAAACTACCTCGAAGCAAAAACCCTCCGAATCGTACTAGAATTTTCCGCTCC
Organism: Rhingia campestris; assembly: GCA_932526625.1. NCBI lineage: Eukaryota > Metazoa > Arthropoda > Insecta > Diptera > Syrphidae > Rhingia > Rhingia campestris. The sequence continues at coordinate 12,632,249 of OW052183.1, forward strand.
GACCTATTCCTCGATATGACCGATTGTAAATGCAATTTGAAACTGTTGCTGAGATTACATTTTTCCGGTGCAATCAGGTCAGATGACCTTAAGATGCCAGCGGAAAAGGGGATGGCTGTATATTAATTTGTTTCGGAATTTTCGTTGCAGGTCAGCCATAACCGGCTGGCTATGTGTGCCGCTGCTACATCTTACTGGAACCAAATCCTGCTGGAAGGGATACGTCTTCGGCGCAGTCCTGGTTAACAAAACTCCCTCAACCTCTTTAAATAATGGTCCCCAGTGACAGTTAAACCGTTTTCTTCAAAGAAATGTGGCCTTACTCTTTGATGAAACTGCTCACGACATAGTTACTCATTCTGGGTGTAGTTCCGTCTCATGGAGCCTTTCTGGATTAGAGTCACTCCTTATACGGCAATTTTTCTGGTTTACATTGCCGTTTAGAGCAAAATGAGCCTCATCAGACATAAGCAAGCAATCAAGTTCTTGTCTTCTTTGGACATTTCAATCATTTGTTGGCAAAATTCCAGGCGAACTGGCCAATCTAGAGGGTTTAACTTGCTTGTAATTTGGATTTTAAACAAAAACTAGTTAAGGTCATCATGAATGATTTGTTTTAATGACCGCGTGCTTAACGCCCATTTGCGCGGAAAGGTATCAAGTCGAAAAGCTTGGATTTACCTGTATTTACAAGGCTATAGCCGCGATTGTGTCCTCAACCCGAACATGGGGATATCGCTGGTACGGTCTGCGTACTTCCAGATTCGCCAAATATTTTTACCAGCCTCAATATGGTCCACAAAACAATGTGGACTTGGCATCAATCCCCAGAAAACGGAACTCGTTCTCTTTACGAACAAGAGGAAGATACCAATATTCGACCTACCGGCTATCGATGGGACTACCCATAAACTAGCCAATAGTGCAAAGTATCTGGGTGTCATTCTTGATAGAAAACTCAACTGGAACCTAAATGTGCGCGAGCGCATTAAAAAGGCCACAGTTGCTTTCTATACGTGTAATCGAATATTCGGGAAAAACTGGGGTCCGAACCCCAAGATCATCCTATGGATGTACACGGCCATTGTGAGACCTATATTAACATATGGGGGGCTTGTCTGGTGGCAATCCACAAATAAAGTCACCCATCTGAAAAATATGACATAGGTACAAAGGATAGCATGTGTGGGCGCTACTGGCGCAATGAGAACCACACCAACGGCGGGACTGGAAACCATCCTTAACCTGCTACCGCTAGACCTTTACATGCAAGAATCTGCAGCCAAAAGTGCTCTAAGAGCCAGCTCAACTGCTGGAAATCGAACTCAGGAGGACATGCTCAAATTTTACACAGATATCTGGGATCCTCTGACTACATGCTGCCTCACCATGACTTTCAAAGACCATTCTCCTGCATCCTCCCAAGCAGAGAGGAGTGGGAGAGGAACGAATTGGGCCCCGAAACCATATCCACCTACACTGATGGTTCAAAAATGGATGTAGGCGTTGGAGCTGGAGTGTTTTCAGAAACACTTAAGCTAAAGAGCACCTTTCGTCTCCCTGAGCACAGCAGTGTCTTCCAAGCCGAAATATTTGCAGTAGCAGAGGCAGCCAAAGCGACCTCAATGCTGGCGATACCACCAGATGATATCACCATCTTTATTGACAGTCAGGCTGCAATAAAAGCTATCTCTGCTGTCGAAATAAAATCTCGGCTTGTGAAACGTTGTCGTGAAGAGCTAAAGGTTCTTGGCGTCCAACATAATGTTAAGCTCTGCTGGGTCCCCGGCCACAGAGGCATACAGGGCAATGTCAAACCACCACTATGTGACCTCAAATCTCGGGTGGGACAGAAAACACTGATCACTGCCAAAAACAAGTGGAACTCCCTTCCCACCTGTGAAACTTCCAAAAGGATGTGGCCTGAGTATGACAAAGCCAGAACCCATAAACTACTTCGTAGAAACAGGAAATCTGTCTCTACTTTAGTTGGGATTCTTACTGGGCACAACTTACTAAAAAGCCACAAACTGAAAATGCATCTCATAGATGATGACCTCTGTAGAAGCTGCGGTGATGAAGAAATACACGAGGACACCCTCCACTTTCTGTGCCACTGCCCAGGCCTCAGCCAATTAAGAATGAGAACCTTAGGAAAATACTTTTTCCATGACCTCACGGATCTATCCGAAATCCCTCTCCCTAATCTTTTCAGGTTTGCCTCAACATCTGGATGGCTGGAAAAAGGCTAACAACAATGGACAGTAACGGTACTATGAATGAACCAACCACACAAGTGGACCCCCAACGGGCATCACAATGGGTCTATATTGACCTGAGTGCGATGAGGGAAGACACACACAGTCTGCCTCATCAACCCACCAACCTAACCTTACCTAACCTATGGTCCATCTACTCTGTTGAGTGCCACCAAACTCTCGCCTAGATTCCCTTTGAACGGAAATGACAGACTGCAAAGCATGGTATCGCTCCACTATCCAAATTTCGTTATCCCAAGCATTCATTTAAATAGAACGATTCGTGCGCCACCCTGTAAATTAAAGGTCAATTTTGTAGTACAGGCATGGTCATCACTAATGAACCTTTTGCATATCAATTCGTAGCACAAGTCACTTTCTAGCCATCCGGATGCCATTGCAAAACTGATAATAGAGGGAGATTTTGGGGAGATAAGTCAGGTAGTAAAGCTCTTTTTCTGAATTAACAGAAATAAGCGGAAACTCCTTAACAACTCCCAGCAGATGTTCAATCCCGAGGACATAAATAAGACTAGACAGCCGCCTAGTTGGTGTTGATTTTGGTTCTCATTTTTATGTCTGTCACCTTCATGTAGCCCTAAGTAGCAATTTCGCTTCGACTAAGCACTATCGGAACAATTTCCCCTCCAGCAATATTATGAAAAAAACATTTGGCGCACTCTACAGGATTTCTATAAGACTTCCTTACCGGAGCCTTACCGAAACTAACGTCTATTCAAACACGTCGGTCCATCACGTCATCCACTAGGATATTCTATGCTAGTTGGTGTTGATTTTGGTTCTCATTTTTATGTCTGTCACCTTCATGTAGCCCTAAGTAGCAATTTCGCTTCGACTAAGCACTATCGGAACAATTTCCCCTCCAGCAATATTATGAAAAAAACATCTGGCGCACTCTACAGGATTTCTATAAGACTTCCTTACCGGAGCCTTACCGAAACTAACGTCTATTCAAACACGTCGGTCCATCACGTCATCCACTAGGATATTCTATGCATGCAATATGCAGGAGAGGTATCGGTAACAAAGCACTTGAAGGGTGTTCTGCAAATTCAACGTGCTGTCAGATTCTATCATTTGGGCACTACACATTCATTTTTTGTAGTTATAAATCGTAGACGTCAGTTACAGCAATCAGGAAAATATTACAAAGAATTGAAAATATGTCATTTAAAATGTGAATTTGATGCAATTATACTGAGAAATGGATGATTGAATATTTTTCATATGGAATAAATATAAAAAAACATGTTTTGCATTGCCACGACTGGGAATTGAATCAGCCTTCTGCTTGGTAGATCATCGCATAAAAAATTACGAAGTCACAGCTGCTATAAGCCTTCCATCAGAAGCTCTAAACAGGTCATGCTTCTATATTACTTCATCGTAAGCTCTACCAAAACTTCTTCAGAAATCTAAAATGTAGATACTCACATTCCCGGAGACTTGATAGAAGCCTTACAGAGTATGTGTCATCACATCTTCTAAAACTCCTTTGAATTCAACCTTACTTACTTACTTACATAAGTGGCGCTACAGCCCGGGATGAACCTGGGCCTCAACGAACATGCCTCTCCAATTAGCCCGGTCCTTAGGTAACTGACTCCAGTGCGCACTCGAAGTTGGTTGAGGTCGGTTTCTACTTGTGCGCGCCACTTAACTCGTGGTCTTGCTTCACTGCGCCCGAAGTCTGGCTGGAAATCGAAGACTCTACGAGCCGGAGTATTATTGTCATTTCTTTCTACATGTCCTAGCCATCTTAAACGTCCAATGCGGAGTTTTTTTTTGACAAAGGGAATGTCACTGTACAGCTCGTATAGTTCGTGGTTGAATCTTCGTCTCCATAGCCCGTCAACGCAAACGGGACCGAAGATTTTTCGAAGAATTTTTCTCTCGGATCGACCAAGGATTTCTTCATCCGCTTTTGATACGGTCCAGTCTTCAGCGCCGTAGAGCAGGACTGGGATGATCAGGGTCTTATATAGGATCTCCTTAGTAGTTCGAGTGAGGGCTTTACTACTAAATTGCCTTCTTAGCCCGAAGAAACAGCGATTGGCAAGAGTAATTCTTCGTTTGATTTCTGACGAGATGTTGTTGTCAGAGTTAATAGCGGAGCCGAGGTAGACAAAGTCCCGTACTACCTCAAAGTTATATCTGTCAATGGTGACGTTCTGTCCAATTCGTCGATGTTGTGTGTCCTTTCGTGTTGACAGCATATACTTAGTCCTACCTTCATTTACTGCAAAACCCATTTTTGCCGCTTCCTTCTCTATACTAGCAAACGTGGCTATGACATCACGTTGACTCCTACCAATGATGTCAATATCGTCGGCGTATCCTAGTAGTTGCACCGATTTATGGAAGATTGTGCCTTTGCTGTTGGATCAGGAGTTTTGCACAATCCTCTCAAGAATCAGAGCAAAGAAATCACATGACAGCGCATCGCCTTGGCTAAATCCTTTTTTGGTACCGCAGCGAGAATTCTCCATCGTCATCCTACACAAACGGACGAGTTTGGGCGGTATACCAAAACTAGACACGGCTCTGTATAGTTCGTCTCTGTAAACGCTGTCGTATGCGGCTTTGAAATCGATAAATAGGTGGTGGGTATCGATTTGGACTTCTTGGGTTTTTTCCAGGATCTGCCGAAGGTGAAAATTTAATCGATTGTGGACTTTCCTGGCCTAAAACCACACTGATAAGGGCCAATCAGGTTGTTGGTAAACGGTTTCAGGCGTTCATAGAATTTTGCAGGCGATGTTGAGCAGACTTATGCCCCTGTAGTTCGCGCAGTTCTGAGGGTCTCCTTTTTTGTGGATCGGGCAAACGATGCTGAGGTTCTATTCTTCAGGCATGCTATCAACCGACCAGATTTGGCTTATGAGTTGGTGGATGTTGCTTACCAAGTCATCTCCGCCAGCTTTATAAAGCTCAGCGGGAAGGCCGTCATTTCCGGGGGGCTTGTTAAGCTTGAGTTTAGATATTGCTATCATCACTTCACTTAGGTCGGGTGGTTGGCAGTTTTCGCTGTCGTTGCCAATATTAAATGGTTCGTTCTGCCTGACAGCGGAATGTTGTTCGTCATCGCCGTTTTACAGGCTGCAGAAGTGGTTCTTCCATATCCTCAGCATCGACTGTGTCTCAACTACAATATTTCCTTGTTCATCTCGACAGGCTTCTGTTCGAGCCTTGTATCCTTGGCTTTGACGTTTTACAGTGTGGTAAAACTTGCGAACATCGTTCCTGAAGTGGCACCTCTCTATATCCTCGATCGCGCGCTTTTCTTGCTCTTTTTTCTTCTTTCTGAAAAGCCGATGCTCTTCCCTTCTTCTTTGCCTATAGAGCTCAATGGTAGCTCTCGTGTTCACCTGCAGCTTAGCCTTGTAGGCCTCGTTCTTGGCTGCAAGCATCTGTCGGCAGTTCTCATCAAACCAGGGGTTTCTTGCTGGTGGCCGCGAGAAACCTAGCACATCAGTTGCGGCTGATCTAATGGCTTGTTAGCATCGTTGCCATTGTACTTCGACATTAGATGCTGGTGGTATGTTGTGAGTCGAGAGATTAGGGGATACGCGTTGCGCGAAGGTCTTGGCGGTCTCTGGCGATTGCAGTCTTTCGACATTTAATTTTTGCACAGTATTTCTGGCGTGGTGGATATCCGCATCCTTACCTTGGCTACAGCAAGGTAGTGGTCCGAGTCCATGTTGGCCCCTCGGAATGTTCGGACATCCAAAATACTGGATGCGTGCCTCTTGTCTATCGCAATGTGATCAATTTGGTTGACTGTTCGTTGATCTGGAGACCGCCATGTCCCCTTATGGATATCGAGGTGAGGAAACCGTGTGCTGGCTATAGTGGCATTTCGTTCCGTAGCGAAGTCAAGTTCGTTACCAGACGTGTTGTCGTGTAGGCTATATTTTCCGACAGTACTGCTAAGAATGTCTCCTCTTCCTACCTTTGCGTTAAAACCTCCCAGCACGATTTTAACATCGTACTTTGGTAGTTGCTCATAGGTTTTGTCGAGGAGCTCGTAGAAGCAATGAATTTGAATTTAACCACAAGAGTTAATAAACAGGCTCAACTCCTACTCACAAGTGCTAAGAAAGGTCAATAGACGTAATTGCTTCCGGAAATTGGAAACTTGAACCTAATAGAAGAAAAAATGTTAGTTGGGGTGTCTATTACATAGGGATAATTCCATCGACCTTAATCCAATCGTTAGGCATTTTTAATTCTAAAACAAGCAATTTAGCCAACCTGCAAAGTTTAACCTCCGACAAGAAAAGAGGACATAATTCAATCGTGACTACACAAAGATCCGAATTCAAAAACACGTAGATATACTTCCTGAATTTTGTATACCAAGGTATGCCATTATGACTCTTGATTTCCACTTTCCTACATAACCTTGAAATATATTGACACACATCTACTTCAAGAAGTTTAAAGCGTGATGTGGCGGTACCACATGAGTAGATGTTTAGTAAATTGACGATTTTGGATTTCCTTAATATTTATTATAAAAGCGATTCTCTTCAGGGGATGTTTTTCCAGTTCTTGTCGGTCGGTTTTGTGTTTACACATTCCCCTGTCACTTTTCTAATTAGAAAATTTATCACGTCATCAAATAACCATTTTTTCGAGGAACAAAAACGCACAAAAACCTTAATCGCTCTCCTGTCACTAAAACATGGCCACCCCATGCTAATCCCGCTTGTTCCACTTATTATCCTCTACTCACTGCCTTACCACAAAATTTTCGCAAATTCAATAGAATCCCGAAAGAATTTACATATTCATGTCAGCGCAGAGCACCAGGACCCGTCAACTATTCAGCAAGACTAATTGCACCCCAACTCTCTCAAAAGTGTCAAAATATTTAATTGGATGACATTCCCGCGCGCTCCATAAGCTCAACAAACAAAGCCGGCACCCTTTTGCCTACCGCCCTCAAAAACTCAATTAAGATTCAGAAAATTCCGCACTAATGCCGTTGCTTCGCAAGTGCCACACAAAAAAAAAATCAAAATTCACCCAAACTCCATGCTGCTTTGGGCCATTGACGAGGTCGGAACTCTGTTCCTGGTCGGCGTAAACTATTTAACCATTTATCATCATTCCAGGCAGCCATCGTCGTTGCCGGAAATTCATTGAGTGTACGATTTAATCGATTTTTAATTGGTAACTAACCGGGAGGATTTGCAACGCGAATCCGACACTACGTTACCATGCAATGGCACTAAATCCAGCCGGTAAAAAACGTTCGCATTCAAACCAACATGGTGCGGGCGCACATAGTAACGTCATTGCAGTGCAACTGTCATGTGAAGATATCACATTCGCTTGGCACTGTCATTGTCGTCGCCTCGCTCATACCCATACAAATGGAGGAATGAATTTTAATCATCAACGGAACGTATACATCGCGGCTTACCAAGGATGGGAATTTCTATTATTTTTGCTCCAGTCGTGTCGAGGAATAGACAGGATACAATATCTGTGCTTATGCACGAATGAATATTACGGATGGAGGGGGGGTGTTTTTTTTTTTGTTCATCGTTATTGCTGGTGTATCCTTTAAAGCCTTGCAGCGCCGCATTCGTATAGAAACAAAAGGGAAAACGCTTTACTCTTATCCGAAGGCAAATGCAAAATTCGAGGTGTAGGGACAAAAACATGCACAGAAAGGCTGTTGCCAGAAAAATGCAAAAAAATGGAAATTTATAAATTTTCGCAGGCGTAAGCAATTTCACTCGTCGAGCTGGTATCCTGTTTGAATGGATGACATAGACAACAACGCGCGACTACGCAGGAAATGGCCGATGGCGTGTTGGCGTTTTTAAATTCAAAAAACAAGGGGGAACGAAACATTTGATGGAGATTGCTTTTTTTGTTTTTTTTGTTTTTAACGCCGAAACTCATTCCCGTGCGAAGGTTGTCCTCGTGGGTTTAACCTCATGTCAGTTTCGCTGGCAAATCGATAAGCCCTGGCAGCTGGAATATGTCAGTGGCAACCAGGAGGGGGCCACGTTCATTTACTTCTATGCCAAACAATAAATGTTGATGTTGTGACGAGAAAAGCCTCATAAATCTTTTAAGTTCATTGCTTGAAGGGACTTGACACAGGAATTGTTTGTATCGGTCAACCATAAATTCGTTTGATGGGCTAACAGAACAGTTTGAGAGCGAAAAACAAAGCAAAAGAAGGGAAAGGACTTGTCGCGGTCGTAAATGAAGAGCGTTATCTGCTTTAACAGTAACGTGGTCCACTTTCGATACAAGCTAACGTATATTTGATACCCGATTTGAGTGAGTGGTAGTTGGCAGGTAGGCGACTACATAGATAAATGCATACGTTGGATGTGTTGAACCTGGAGATAAGTTGCGCCTGAAATTAGTTGCCTTGGGATAGGTTGCGTGTCCAATAACAATTTCGGATTTATTTATAAGAACAAGACACCGATTTTAGAAGTTTTTAAAGGGAATATTGGTATTCAACCAGCACTTGAAAGAAAAAAAACATTCGGGTCACCCTGTACCAATATACGACATACAGCGAGGACTGGCAGAATTTGTTTCCACGAGTGCAATCTATCAGATGGTCTAACGATAGGCAATGCCAATAAATGGAAGTAACGGGTGATTTTTTAAGAGTTCCATGTCAGGTTGGCAGCACTGATTAAAATTGGCGTCCAAACGTCGTCTGTCAAAGTGAAAAGTTTTCAGTAGTACTCTGCCACTTACAAACGAGCAACGATTGCAAATTATTGAAATTTATTATCAAAATTCGTGCTCTGTTGAAAATGTGAACAGCTCCATGAAAATCCGCTGTTTTATCGAAAAATTGTGTTCAGCGATGAGGCTCATTTCTGGCTCAACGGATACGTAAATAAGCAAAACTACCGATGCATCCAAAAAAAAAAAAACGACAGTTTGGTGTGGTTTATGGGATGGTGGCATCTTCGGTCCATTTTTCTTCAAAGACGACCGTGGAAGAAACGTTACCGTCAACAGCGAACGATATCGAGCCATGATACGACTTTTTGCGACTTTTTTTTGCCCCAGTTGGCTGAGTTGAACTTGGTTTCATCAAGACGGTGCCACACAGCTCGTGAAACAATGGGAAATGTTGAAGGATGGATTTGGTGAGCAGCTTATCTCTCGAAATGGCCCTGTGAATTGGTCGCCAAAATCATGCGATTTAACGCCTCTTGATTATTTCTTGTGGGGTTTTGTAAAGTCGTTAAGCTACGAGCAGACGGAATGCGAAAGGCGCATATATATGCGATTTTGACGTACTTTTTGCGTCATAATATGCGATTCTTGCTCGCATATCGTCTGAACGCCTTTTTGGGACAGTCCGCATATGCTCGACGATATGCGATACCCAGATCGATTCTTGCTCGCATATCGTCTGAACGCCTTTTTGGGACAGTCCGCATATGCTCGACGACATGCGATACCCAGATCGCAAACCGATTTACGACTTTTCCGCATATTGTGTGAACACGCTCGCATATAATTTGTGACAATTAGCGAACATATGCGAGCATCTGCGAGTGTCCCAACCATATGCGACCGCAGGAAAACAGAACATTGCATATTCTGCCATTTGCGAGCGAAAAGTTGTAGAGTTCAGTTAAGCAAGCAGTTGGTTCTTGTGATAAATAAAAAAATTTCAAATGATGAGTGAACTTGAGGAGCTTGAGATGATGGATTCACTATCATAAAATATTAATTCTCTGCCACCCTAGCAATCAAAACTGCGTCGGTCAAAAAAGTCAGGAAGGAAGCAGGAAGCAGAAAAGTACAGCACAACTGGGTGAAGAAATCCAGCTTTTAACTGCTGCGGTGAAGAAGCGTCCCGGATGCCGGCTCGTCCGAATATAAATTATCAAAACTTGGCGCCTGTTGCGACATCCACACCATCAATATCAACAATGGATCTGGTAATTTTGTAAAAATTCGCATTGCTTGTAAGTTTTTGATAGAGATTTTTTACATTGCAGGTATCCACTGTCAGCGATGATGGGATTTCAAACGATGTTCCGTTGCCGCCTGTACCGTCAACATCAGAAGTCGCAGTCGGCCAGCGAGGCAAACGTCGATGTGAGGTGTTAAGGCCCATGCCATCGTCTACGCCGTCAGTAATATCGAATGCTTCGGGCACCGAACGTTTAGCCATTTTGAATTTTGTTGTTTTCACCTTGAATACGACAGAAATTCCACCTTCTGCGACTATTTGACGGCGCAGTTGCGAGCCCTTCCGGAGCACCAAGCGGATCGAAATTCTCTGAACCGTACTCTGTTGGATTTTTTGTGCGATATTGAATTGCAGTCGTCGCGTCGGTCCATTTTGTCGAGGGGAATGGACAAAACATAAATGTGAATGGTGTGGAGCAGATCTGCGTGTTTAGTGATTATGAGGGAAACAGAACGACACCAAAACATCCAGCACAAACAATTAACTCGGAGATCCCCGAAGTCGAAGTAGTTAAATCGCAAAATGAAATGAAAAATCTTTTTATTTCTTTAACCTTCCATCTTTGACCTACAATCATGTCATTATATTAATAATTAAAAATAAAAACAGTGTAAAGAGTGAACGTTTATTTCATGAATAAATTAAATGTGGCCATATTGCTAGTGAATCCTTTGTCCACACACGACGCACCTTTTTCACTTTTTTGGAACTAGCTCCTTTGTCGTCATTTTCCAGCATATATAATGTCAAACCAGCAATAGCAGCAAACTTTCTTTTCGACATTTAAAATTTAATTTAGCACTTTAAAATTTTTGAGACGAAGTATGTAAAAATCGCCAACACAATAACCAAAGTGACAGATCGATGTTATGTTCGAAAACCTGCATATGATTGAAAATATGTGATATGCAAATTGTGTCGCATATCTCGTGAACACCTCGCATAAAGGCCTCAACATTTGCTTTCCCATTTGCGGACATATTATATGCCAGTACCTTGATCGCAAATGCATTTGCAATTTTTGGGACAAAAGATACATATCGAGTGAACACGCCTATATGCGAGTTTGCGAACACTACCGTACGTATTTAATTTGCGGCACATTGCGAGTTTTTTCGTTTTGCGACTTTCGCATACCGTCTGCTCGTAGCTTTAGTGTATGTGGACAAGCCGAACACGATTGAAGCCTTACGGGATAACATATCACGCGTAATTCGTGTAATACACGCCGAAATGTTCGAAAAAGTGACGCAAACTTGGACCTCCGGAATGGACCATTTGAAACGGAGCCGCGGACAACATTTACATGAAGTTTTCTTTAAAACGTAAATGGCAAAGACCTCTTCATGGATTACAATAAAAAATTTTAATATTTGATGCAAATTTGAGTGTTTTATTCGATTTTTAAAAAAACTACGCTTAAAAAATCACCCGTTACAAGAGTTCTTAGGTAGCCGTTGCCTACAAAGTCAGACTTTCTGCCTCCAAGTGGCTGCGACTGGTTGCCTATAGTTCCTCGACGGTATATTGAGTAGCAACCCTTTTATAATGTCTATGGCTTATTAGAGTTGGGGAAATGGCTCCTTTTACAAAGGCACCTCATCGTTTTTCCAGACGCCAGCGATATAATTCCAAAGATGGAGTCAATGGTTGGGTCTGCAATCTCATTTAGACTTACTTTGACATATTCATACACCAGGTCATCTAGAAATTTCAATTTTTAGAGGTGATGCGTACTCTATGTAGTTCTATACTCTTTGTTTTGACACACTGGTGGTATATACAACATGGCATTGATACCTTGGTATTGGTAATACCTTGGGTGACACACGTTTCATGCAGCATGAGTTGAGGAATGGCAATTAGAACATATAGTTCTTAAACGTACCACCTATGAAGAATGGTGCTGCGATCGCAGAATTCTATGTATACCACGGTTGAAATGCTAGTACTACCACGCAGATAACAGCTGCTCGAGTGGCATTACCGTGGTATTTCTTGACACATAAGTGGCATATCCGTATACCACAATATCAATACCACTAGTGTGTCAAAGGTAAGGGGTATCTAACAAATTGGAACGGGGCCTCCAGATGGTCGTTTCTGCACCTGAAATCTAAAACACTGAATAGAATTAGTGCATCCGAAGAACTAGCCGATTCTTTATGCATTTTAGAGGTATAGAACTTCGAATTGAAATAAAACACAAGAAAATCGTTTTAATGTCCATCAATTTGGCTTCATTGGAAGGATAATTTTATGCTGCCGCGGCTGGTTCGAATAAAGCCAAGCCTAGAGGTCCAATTTACAACCACTTTTTCGAGCATTTGGGGCCATATGTCGTCAATAACGCCACGAATGTTGGCTTCCAAGTCCTCTAACTTTTCTGGTTTTTTGGCGTAGACAAGCGACTTCATAAAACCCCAAAGAAAATAATCCAATGGTGTCATCACACGATCTTGGTGGCCACTTGACAGGTCAATTCCGCGAAATTATGCGCTCATCGAATGTTTCCTTCAATAAATCGATTGTGACGTGAGCTATGTGGCATGTAGCGCCGTCATGTTGGAACCACATCTCATCCACATTTACGCCATCCAATTCGGGAACAAAATAGTCGGTTATCATTGCTCTATATCGGTCTCCATTAACAGTAACTGACTCTCCAACATCATTTCGGAAGAAGAATGTCCTAATGACTCCACCAGCCCATAGAGCACACGAAACAGTCAGTTTTTGTGGATGTAATGGCGTCTCAAGGGTCTCATGTGGATTCTCTTCACTCCAAATGCCACAATTTTTGTTGACGTATTCGTTCAACCAAAAATGAGCCTCATCACTGAATAAAATTTTGCAATGAAAATCAGCATCGAGATCGATCTCATTTTCGGCCCATACACCAAAATCACGACGCATTGCATGGTCTCGCGACTTTAATTCTTGCACAAGCTGGATCTTGTAGGGTCGTAAGCCAAAAACTTTGCGCAAAATCTTCCATAAAGTTGATGCGGACAAAGCTCCAATTGCTGTGCACGGTAGCGAATCGATCCATTCGGGTCCTCTTCAACACTTTGCTCTACAGCGGCAATTGTTTCTTCGGTGCGCACTATTCGACGTCTCTGCGGATGCGTATTATCACATAGAGTAAACGTAGTGCGAAAACGATCCATGATTACCCGTAGGTTGCGATAAACTCCGCGAACTGAACCATTATTTTCGAAATAAATTTGCACGATTTGCAAGCCTTGTTCATTTGTCTGTCAACCTATTCATGATGAAATAGCAAACCAAACTGAATATAAATGACATTAGAGTTGCCCGATTTGACCACAAAATTTGACCGAAAAACTAACCTCTAAAAAAACACCCTTTACCATCCAAGATATACGATGGGGCGGGCCAAAAGGGTCCAAAAGGAGAACGAAAAACTGATTTTTTTTGCCACAGTCCATGTTATAGGGATTAGAATCTGCGACTTTTCGGATACGGAACAGACGCGGCGAACTAAAGAGAAGATTGATAATGCTTCGGCAATATACGCGAATGTATTAGGTGTGTTCCACTAACGGATCCCTCAGATGTTCCTCCTATACCACGTACGTCATTTGACTTCGTTTTTGAAAGGAATTGTATTTAACCAGCATACGGTTCCTGCATCTCAAAAACGATCAATCAAGTTACGCACATTATAATAGACATACACTCATCCAATATATTGACATATTCCGAGAAGCTTTCTTAGATTTAGAGCTCTTTCTTGCTATAGCCAAGGAAAAACGAGGATAACCAACACGCCATATACCAGATGACATAAAAGGAATTTCAAACAATAAAAAATTGCTAGGGCCATGCACATGTCGAATATTACATATAGACAGGGGGTTCTTGCGATTTTAGGATCGCACTTACTTACACAACACCAGCATTTAATTACTTTACTTACTTATCGGGCTCCCAACCCGTGAAGAGTCTCTGCCTGAGACACTGCAGCCTTCCATCCTCTACGATCCCGGGCTCGCTGCTTCCAGTTGTCCAAGCGCTCTGTCATCCGCGATGTCTTGGTCTTTGAAATGGAGGTTCGGTCTTCTTTGGCTTTTGGGACCTGGGATTCGAAGATCCTCTTAGCTGGAGCATTATTGTCCATTCGTTCGATGTGGCCGATCCAATTTAGTTGACGTGTTTTGGCTTTTTGGACTACATCCACATCTTGGTACAGCTCATAGAGTTCGCGGTTGTATCTTCTCCTACATTGACCCTCCTCGCCCACTGGACCAAAAATCAGCCGAAATATTTTTCTTTTGAAGGAGCCCAGTATCAGCTCTCCCTTCTTGCTTATCGTTCAGCACTCGGCACCATAAAGCAGAACTGGCAGGATAATGGTTTTGTAGAGCACACATTTCGTCCTTCGAATTAGGCGTTTTGAACCCAGTTGTTTCGCCAAACCGAAGTAGCAACGGTTTCCTAGGGTAATTCTTTGCCGGATCTACACTAGGGTGTCATTCGTGAAGTCTTTCTTTACTCCGAGGTAGGTGAACTCCGTAACTACCTCTAAATTGCTGCTATCAATAGTGACGTTTTGTCCTAGGCGGTGGACAGATGCTCGTTTGTTTATTGATAGCATATACTAAGTCTTGTCCTCATTTACTTCAAGGCCAACGGATTTCGCCTGTTCTTCAATCGCTGTGAAAGCGTTTATCACGACACGCTGGGAGCGACTGATGATGTCAATATCGTTCGCATAGCCCAGCAGGAAGGACCTGTTGAAGATAGTGCCTTCCGTTTTGACACCTTCCCTGCGCACTGCGAGATTGAAGAAGTTACATGATAGCGCGTCTCCTTGCCGGAATCCGGAGCATTTTTGGAATAGTTCGGAGGAGCTACTTCCGTTGCAGGGCGTATTTTCCAGCATCACGCGACATAGCTGAATCATTTTTGCCCTGGATTCCGAAATCGGTCATCGCCATATAGAGCTCATGACGATGTATACTATCATACGCGGCTTTGAAGTCGATGAATAGGTGGTGAGTTTCGACTTGAAATTCGTTGGTCTTTTCCAGGATTTGCCTCAGTGTGGAAATTGGGTCTATAGTCGATCTGCCTTCCCGGAAGCCACACTGGTACGTGCCGATTAGCGTGCTGCAGAACGGTTTTAGACGGTCACACACTACGTTGGATAGGTTCTTGTAATTTAATTGGTCTAAGTGAAACATTTGTTCATAGAATTAGATACCATAGAGTGGGATGCTTCAAACCCCTCTATCCTCATCATAACACGATAATAATGCAAAAGAATTGGCAAACACTGTAGATTTCGAGGCCTACAGCCCTAATCGTAAGTCTGCTTCCATTAGATAACTAAGCATAATTAAATTCCACATCCACAAATGCGAATTTTTATTTCCTGTAGAATCACCTTCTAAGGGTATCCCTACAAGGATAATCCAACACTTGCCCTTAATTAAGTACTGCTCCGTTAAATTCTACAAATTGTGGGTTCGTCGTTCCCCCGCCCCACCCTAAAGCATTAATTTTTATTGCAATTAGTTTTAATTATGGAATGCATGTTGAGCTTGTTAACCTGCAAGCCACCACTTTCCGCTGGATTGTGGGTCAACAAAACGTTAACCACTTCAATTGTCGAGGTACATTTTCAAGACCTACTATTTACAACAATTACACTTAATGCCGTTGTAGTCGCGTACATCTCGTAAAACCCACCCGGGGCACAGCGAAAGAATCAAGTGATTGTTTTGAAGTACTAAACGAATTACAGACTTCCTCATCGTGTGCCAAAATGAAATTAAAAAAACGAAAATGAGCGCGAAAAAAAAGAAAAATAATAACACCACCCTGCAGGCGAGATTTGTACGTACACCGTTATAGTTATTTTTTTTTCACGTAGAAAGGTTCCCATCGGATTCTCTCCTCATAGGGATCGCACTTTTGAACAGTTTTTAGTAGTAAAACAATATTGTAGTAGATTTTACTCAGTTGTAGTTGAATTTCAATTAAGTCATTCAAAGGTACAGGGTGGTTTTTACAATGTTTGTTAAAATTGTTTTCCAAATTAAAACCAAATGGTTTGGTGGCAATAAATGTTTTATTGAAGGGAAAAAGATACGAAACATTCAATGAAAACTGAAACCGTTTCGAAATCGCTTTACAAACGCCATTTTGTTGGAGCGAAGAAAACTTTTTATATATTCCACATGTTCCACAGAACAGAATACATATTAGCTATCAATGCTGGCAATATGTGATTATAACATCTAAGGCACTAAGGCACTCACTCTCAGGCGGCAGCGGAGGAATTCCCTAGATGGAGTCAACGGTGGCGCCTACATCTCTAGTTTGATCGAACTGGTAGTGTAATCCCTATATGAGGTGCTTCGACATATTTGAACACCAGGTCTATAGGGATTTCAAATACTGAGCCAGGGTGTTGGAAAAGAGTTGTTGGCGGAGGAGCCTTCAATGGGTCAACGGCAGCGCTCATATCCCAACATGGGCTACTGACATCGGTATTTTTCCAACACGCTGTCCTGTCAAAACAAGAGCCTGGCCCTCCAGGTTGGGGGTTGTGCTTTGGGTTAACTACCCATCCATATCAAAAATCCTATGTTACGAAGCAATCAATAGCCTCGGAAAGGACTGATATTATTGTTGACGACCATGCTAAACGAAAAAAGGACAACGACGTTCGTATCTGCACCTGGAATGTGAGAACATTAAACAGGAGAGATGCAGGCGAACAACTAGCGGAAGCCCTAAACTGCTACAAAGCAGACATCACTGCCATCCAGGAAATACGATAGGATTGGCCGGGCAAAAAGATGATGAAAAACTGTGACATCTACTTTGGGCCGTGTTATAGTGAGCAGAAACAGCGACTATTCGGATGCAGATTTGTTATAAGTTCCAGACTTATGCAAGAAGTCTTATGTTTCCAAGGCATTAGCGAACGCATTGTAACAATTCGCATCAAGGCCAAATTCGCCAACATAAGCCTTATACGCGCTCATATTCCGACGGAGGAAAAAGATGATACAAGTAAGGACTGCTTCTACGAGGTCCTCGACAAAACCTATGAGCGACTACCAAAGTACGATGTTAAAATCGTGCTGGGAGATTCTAACGCAAAGGTAGGAAGAGAAGACATTTTTAGCAGTACTGTCGGAAAATACAGCCTACACGACAACACGTCTGGTAACGGACTTAGGCTAATTGACTTCGCTACGGAACGAAATGCCACTATAGCCAGCACACGATTTCCTCACCTCGATATCCATAAGGGGACATGGCGGTCTCCAGATCAACGAACAGTCAACAGTCAACAACTTAATAAGGCCGCCGGAAATGACGGCCTTCCTGCTGAGCTTTATAAAGCTGGCGGAGATGACTTGGTAAGTAACATCCACCAACTTATAAGCCAAATCTGGTCGGTTGAAAACATGCCTGAAGAATGGAACCTCAGCATCGTTTGCCCGATCCACAAAAAAAAGAGACCCTCTGAACTGCGCCAACTGCAGCGGCATAAGTCTCCTCAACATCGCCTACAAGATCCTATCTGTCGTAATATGTGAACGCCTGAAACCGTTTACCAACAACCTGATCGGTCCTTATCAGTGTGGTTTTAGGCCAGGAAAGTCCACAATCGATCAAATTTTCACACTTCGGCAGATCCTGGAAAAAACACAAGAAGTCCAGATCGATACCCACCACCTATTTATCGATTTCAAAACTGCATACGACAGCATTTAAAGAGACGAACTATACAGTGATATGTCTAGTTTTGGTATACCGTCTAAACTCGTCCGTTTGTGTAGGATGACGATGGAGAATTCTCGCTGCACCATCAGGGTCGGGAACGACCTCACCGACACATTCGATACCAAAAAAGGATTTATGCAAGGCGAGGCGCTGTCATGTGACTTTTTCAATTTGATTCTTGGGAGGATTGTGCAAAACTCCCGAGCCAACACCAGAGGCGATATTGACATCATTGGTAGGACTCAACGTGATGTCATAGCCACGTTTGCTAGTATAGAGAAGGAAGCGGCAAAAATGGGTTTAGCAGTAAATGAGTGTAAGACGAAATATATGCTGTCAACACGAAAGTACACACAACATCGACGAATTGGACAGAACGTCACCATTGACAGATATAACTTTGAGGTAGTACGGGACTTTGTCTACCTCGGCTCCGCTATTAACTCTGACAGCAACATCTCGTCAGAAATCAAACGAAGAATTACTCTTGCCAATCGCTGTTTCTTCGGGCTTAGAAGGCAATTTAGTAGTAAAGCCCTCACTTGAACTACTAAGGAGATCCTATATAAGACCCTGATCATCCCAGTCCTGCTCTACGGCGCTGAAAGTTGATGTATCTCAAAATTGACTGTAAAACAAAAAATGGTCTTGTTGTGCACTATTTTGTTGAGATGCTTGATACCATGGACCGTATCAAAAGCGGATGAAGAAATCCTTGGTCGATTCGAGAGAAAAATTCTTCGAAAAATCTTCGGTCCCGTTTCCGTTGACGGGCTATAGAGACGAAGATTCAACCACGAACTATACGAGCTGTACAGCGACATTCCCCTAGTCAAAAAACTCTGCATTGGACGTTAAAGATGGCTAGGACATGTAGATCGAATGCACACCAATACTCCGGCTCGCAGAGTCTTCGATTCCCAGCCAGACGTCGGACGCAGTAGAGGAAGACCTCGCCTTCAGTGGCGCGCACAAGTAGAAACCAACCCCAACCATCTTGGAGTGCGCAACTGGAGACAGTTTGCTAAGGACCGGGCTAATTGGAGAGGCATGTTGGTTGAGGCCCAGGTTCATCCCGGACTATAGCGCCACTTGAGTAAGTAAGTAAGTGTGCTTGTTTCTCGATAAGTTGGGTGAAGCTGCAGGTATTGGCAAACATTTAAGCCTGCGTCATCCGGTCGGTTCGGGTATCGTAGCCAATTGAGGTTGTAAACGTTGAAATCAATAAAATGGTGAATTCTGTTGTTGGATGATGAACCGTTACCGTCTCAATCTGTCATGCTAGATTAGATCTATTATGCACACATACCTCTCTTAAAATGGAAACGTAATTTCAGTTCGTAGTCAGGGCAACCAAGATATCTCTGGTCCATAGTCGAGGTAATTTGTATTTCTGTAAGGACGATGTTGGTGTAATTGCGTACATCAACATCGTCCTTGATTTTGATGTTAAGGGTATCCCAGAACTCGAATTTTCCAGAGTTCAGTCAAAAGTATGTTGTTGGTGATCACCCTGGAATAGTTCCCCGAAGATCCGAATGGGAAACGAGTTTATCGCCGGAACTCTTTATTCAAGGATCAGCCATCATGACCAATGATAAAACTTTACAGATGTTATCTTCGCGTTTTTAATATTGTCCTGTTTTGTGCATCTACGCCATTGACGCTCATGGAACATTCGCAAAACTATATCTGTAGTAGTGGTATCATGCGATGATAGTACATTCTACGTCATCGACGTTCTGTTGTAGTTGTATAATGATCATGACTAGATCTTATATGGAACATTTTGGAACATGGATGAACAAGAGCAAGATCTTTACACAAAAAGATCCATGTGGTGCATGGGCAATGAGCTTAGGTCCAATTGTTTTACGGGATGGCGAATCGATGAATTTGTTTACCCGGACACACTTTCGTCTGCACCAGTGATTGTGGTTTTGTACGAAAAATTCTGATAAAGGACGACGTAAAAGATAGTGCAGAGTTCATTCGGTTCAAAGTTTATTTATTAGTCGACGATTGGTACATTCGGTGGTCAAATGGTAGGCAGTGTGATTAAAGGAAACCTTGAGTTTTAACATAGATGCTTACCACCTCTGACTGTCAGCCTTTACGTGGCGACCGCTGAGTGCTAAGTACCTTGCTCGTAAACAGGGCCTCAACCTTCATGAAGACGAAAAAAGAAAGAAAGAAATTCTGTGCATTTCACGACTAGAGCCGTTATTTTCCAAAAATTTATTAAGGTATGGATATTGATTGATTACTTAAAACGGTCGCCATTTTTATGGTCCGTAGAATAAAATATAAAGTATTCAAAACTCAAATATTTTTGGGAGTTTTTAAAATTCTTGTTGGAGTTCCTTTTTAAATTTTTTTTAATCAATATAAATGTCAACTGTCAAATAAAATTTAGAAATGAAGACAAATCAAATGGGGAATCTTAAAATGAAAACACTTTTTGCAAACATGCAAATGAGCTCGGTCCTTGTGAAAACAAAGAAATAAAGTCAAAAATATAGTAGTTGATCTAGTACAATTGATGTGAACTGTCAAATTAAAATCAGGAATTCATCCAGCTGATAAACCTATTCCGAAAACTAAAAAAAAAACTATTTGTGACAAATATGCTAATGAGCTCATATGGGTACCTAAATGGGTGCTAAGAAAAACCGAGATTTCACTTTATAGAAATCGAATATATATCACATGCACATCTACTACAAGGTGGTGCAAAAGTAATCCTCCTATCAGAAAATGCTATAAATTTTGCGATTGGCCCCTAATCCCCTAATGTCAGTTCTGTTTTGACATTTGTGTAGTAAAAACATGCGAAATACACGTTAATAAACAATGTTACGCTACACTGCTCCAGAACGCGGAATATTGGTGACTATTTATTTGAGCAATAATCGGTCGGTGACTTTGGGACAACGTGAATTTCGTCGCATATTTCCTAGCCGTCCAACGCCTACTGGTGAAACACTGCGACGTTTAGCCGCTCGCCTGTTTTTTTTTATTTATTTATTTATTTCAGCTACAGATATATACATCACAGCTGACAATTACAAATATTAAATAATATCAATAAGAACTTAAATTTCTAACAATACTTTTTTTAATGTGGCTTGATTCATATTGAAATCGATGAGGTTGTAGTTTTTATTAAAGTCCTTCAACATTTTATTAATAGGCTCGTTATTACCATAATTTACAGATGTACTTGACGTATAAAAAAAGACAGGATTTCTCGTGAATCTAAGTCGAGTATTAATACTCAGAGTACTTACACAATATTGGGAATGAATTGATCCGGACAACAATTTAAATAGGAACACAACATTATTTACTTCTCTTCTTTTTTAAAGCGTAGACATATTTAATAGTTTTAAACGATTGGCATATGGTGGAAGAAGGTAAGTACCATCCCATGGGAGTTGACGTAGGGCAAATAACAGGAAACGCTTTTGGACACTTTCAATTTTGTTGACGGCAACAGCATACGTAGGACACCAGACGCAACAGCAATATTCCAGAATAGGTCGAACAAGAGTACAGTATAACATTTTTGTAACGTAAGGATCGTTAAATTCTCTTGAGAACCGCATTATAAGACCAAGGCGGCTCCTTGCTTTGGATGTTATAGTGTCGATATGATGATTAAATGACAGCTTGTAGTCAAATAATACGCCTAAGTCGTTAAAAGTATGAACTCTTTCTAAAATTTCATCCTCAATGAAATAAGTTGCAGTAATATCAAATCTTTTACGAGAAAAACTCATAACTTTACATTTTTTGGTGTTTAGCTGCATACCGTTAATGGAGCACCATTTAAACACATTGTCAATATCTTCTTGTAAAAATAGATAACCATTTGTGTTGTTGTCCATAGAAAATTTTACAGTCGTCAGCAAACATTAAAATTTTTGAGTAACGGATACATTTACATAGATCATTTATAAATAGATTAAACAAGATCGGACGAATATGACTTCCTTGAGGAACACCAGAATGTACGTTGACAACTTTAGACATACAATTATTAAAGAATACATTTTGAGTTCGCTCCGTTAAATAAGAAGATATCCATGATAATAACCAGGTTGGAAAACCAAACCCTTTCAGTTTACTAAGCAGTGTACGGTGATTGACTCGGTCAAATGCTTTACTTAGGTCTGCGTAAAATACATCCGTTTGCAGGCCATTCACCATATTTTTATTAGTTTGGGAAGTGAACTCAAGAAGATTAGTTGTAGTCGATTTTTTTACACAGAATCCATGTTGCTCTTGGGTAATGATGGGTTGACAATAAAATTGAATATATTTACAAACAATTAATTCAAACATTTTTGGAAGACAAGACAGCTTTGCAATACCTCTATAGTTTTCAATTAGATTTTTATTTCCACATTTATGTATTGGAATTAAATAAGATGTTTTCCAAATATCGGGGAAAACACCGGTAGACAAGGACAGATTGAATATAAATGTAATAGCTGAGCCAATATATTCTTTACAGGATTTTACGAATACAGATGGAATTTTATCAGGACCGGAAACATAATTATCTTTTCAACAAGTAATGTATTGCATAATTTCATCTTCAGTCAGTCTTAAAAATGGAATATCACAGATGTTATCATTATCACTTAAGTCACAGTATTCATTTTCCGAGGAACAGTACGTTGTTTGAAAGAATTCGGCAAACATATCACTTATTTTATTATCACAGCTAGAGTTTGTATCAAAGTATTGCATTGTAGATGGAAACGTTGTACTTTTTCGCTTTAAGTTAACAAATTTCCAAAATGACTTAGGATTTTTTTTGAAATCACCTTTTACCTTATGAAGGTAATCATTATATGATATTTTTAAATTTGTTAAGAAATGTCTTCTATACTCAGCAAAAATATGAAAATAATAGTAGTTTCCCGTTCGTTTCCACTTTTTAAAAAAACTGTTTTTAAGGTTTTTTATACGACGTAAATTATTATTTAACCATGGCATTTGAGTTTTGGTGTGAGTTATACGTTTAACAGGAACACAATATGCAACACAATTATACAAAACGGTATACAGTTCAGTGGTACAAATATTGACATCACGAGAAATAAAGTAGTTGGTCCATTCGAATTTTTGAAAGAACTTAGTCATCTTTGTCATGTTTATTTTTGTAAAGTCGTAATTATTTATTGAGGGTTATTTTAATATTTTTTTTTTGCTATTTTCATAAATCTGAATGTTTGCTGAAATAGCAATGTGATGTGGTACATTTGGTAGAAGCAAACAGTTATCAGCTTGAGCAATTGCACATGAATCGAAACAGTCAGTAAACACCTGGGGCCTATTTCATAAAACCACAAGTGTTGTACTTGTAGACTTGTAACTACAAGCGCAAATAAAGTATGGAGTTGTAATATTGTGTTCCATAAACATTTTTCCTAGCTTGTAGTTCGGCAAATTCAAATTATATGTGCAGCGGTCTAAATTCTACAAGTCTACAAGTGTGTAACTACAAGTTAACAATTAATTGCGGGGAACTACAAGTCCGCAGCATTTCTCATTCTTCTTCTTTCTTTCTTTCATTCTTTGTTACAATTACTTTAGCCATAGTAAAAAAAAATTGTGCCGTTTATTAAATGCCGTTATTACATGTAAAATCATGTTTTGGTGCACTTATTGAAGCTCATTTCTATTAATTTTATCATCCGGTCGGTCACTAAAATATAAGAGTTTAAAATGTGCTCAAAAGAAATAAAATTGTTACTTCTAGAAGAAATCGAGAAAAATAAAATAATTTTGTTTGGTTCTTTTTCCGATAAAATCACGAAAAAAGAAAAAAGTGATATTTGGATGCAAATCCATGAAAAAGCTAAGTCGAATGGTTTTTTTTGTGGAAGGTCGTGGAGTTATATTCGCGATGTTTTTTGGACCAATATCAAGCGGTGTACTATGGTAAGTACCTACATATGCTAATATTCCAATAAAATGTTTGTTAATTATTTACTTTATGAAAAGGTCAAGGTCGATAACAGAAAAAAGACGGGCTCTGGCGGTGGACTTGACGCACGGTTGAATGAAATTGACAACAAAGTTTTGGACATATTGGAGAAAGATGCTCCCGATATTATTGGCCTGCCAGTTCCCGAATCGCTTCATGATGATGTGACTAATGAGTCTTCTGGTATTTTTGAAGAAACTGAACTTGATATGGAAAATCAAAGATTTCCTTCGCAGAACACAAGTTGCAGTAGAAAGAGTAAAAAAAATCCATCAACTTCGTTTGGTAAAAAGAATTGTGTACACAAATGTACTAATATTTTAAATTGCCTTTATATTTAGAACCCAAAAGGAAATATATCCTTGACGACGAAATTGCACAATTGAAGAAAGAGAAGTTAGTGTTGGAGATCGAAAATTTAAAGAAACAAAACAAAAAACTAGATATGGAAATTGAAAAGCTGGATTTGGAAAAAAAGATGCTAAGCAATAATTTGATAGAAAAAGAGTGTAGTATTTTGACAATAAAAGAGTATTGATGCATATAATATGGATTTTTATTTTTCAAAACTATTGCCTAAACGAATTTATTATTTCCTGTCTACGTGTTATCCCACCTTGTGTGTTAAGTGTAGTGTTTTCTATTAATTGGTCTGCTTCATCTTCATCTTCTTCGTAATTTTCATCTTCATTTAAAGTATGTGAAGTTAGATTACAAAGCGTTACACAAACTTTTATTATATTGCAGGCGTATATGGGATTAACTCTTAACTGTTGTAGACACGGAAATTTTTCTTTCAACACACCAATTGCATTTTCGATGAGTCGCCTTGTTGACTTATGTGCACGGTTGAACCTTTGAACTGCGTCATCATCTAAGTTGTTATTTTGTGGTGTTATTAGCCAATCTGTACAACCATATCCGGAATCCCCTAGTAAAATCGATCGTGAATGCGGCCTCCAACCAGAATCCATCTTAGAACATAGCACACTGTTCCGCAGTACCCTTGCATCATGAACTTTTCCTGGCCATCTGGCACTGACATAGTAAAAGCGCAAGTCCGGGCCACATACAAGCATACAATTAATTGAGTGGTTTCCATGTCGATCAACGAAACGATCTTCATACTCATTTGGAGCGTCTATTTTTATCAAAGTTCCATCAATGCATCCAGCAACATTTGGCATTCCAGCAATAGAATAAAATTTTTCTATCACTTCCGAAGTATTTGTTGGCCAATTTACCTGATTAGCGAATACACTTTGGTTGATAGCATTGACAACTCTTTTAATTACACGACAAACCGTTGCCTTTGAAACTCCATGCATATCAGCTACACCATAATATTGAGACCCGTTACCTAGCCAATGCAAGGCTAGTAAAAGTTGCTGTTTAACTGACAGAGCATGATTACGATTAGTTTCATGTTGTATTAACGGTCCAATGCTTCTTAGCAATGTCTCGAAAGCGGAGAAGTTAATTCTAAATTTTTCATTAAATGTATGATATGTTAAAATATCAAAATTTATACGCTCTTTAAAAATTCGCGGTTCTCGTGTCTGATTACTTTCGTAGTCACTATCGTCACTGCTTGATATCATTTTTATTTTAAACTTCTTGACCACACGTTTTGTAAGCACTAATTTTGAACCACGAATAAACAAAATTGTTGCAGCACGTGATTTTATAGTCCCTCTACTCTTGTAAGAAATTCACTTGTAGTTACAAGTTTGTCACTAATAATTTTTTGCACAAATACTTTTATGAAACAGAAAAGTTCGCCGCAGTTGTAAATTCACTTGTAGTTACAAGCCTGGCACACTTGTAGTTATTAGTGAATCGGAATTCTTTATGAAACAAAAATGTGCACATAATTTACAAGTTACAAGTGAATTCACAAATAATTATTAGTGTTGTAGTTTTATGAAATAGGCCCCTCTAAGCAGCGCTTTCTCTCATTCGCAATGCCATTTATCTGAGAGAGGCCGGATATAAATATATTTTCAATGAAAGTTCTTTCATGAGGTGGTCCAAATTCAATAACATTATATGATGACTTCTTCTCCTTGTCTAGATGCCATTCCAGATTAGTTAAATTAAAATCTCCAAATATAATTATTTTTGAGTTTGGCGAATTATCAACTATTTCATTTTGGGCTAATGAATATTTTTCATATTGTAAGGCTGAAGAACCGGAGGGAATATAAACACAGACGATTACGTAAGTTGAATTTTCAGTTGTTAATTTTATAGCAATTAATTCTAATTCTTTATATTTATCATTAAACAGCAAATCAGACTTCCAACAACATTTAACAGCAATGGCTACTCCGCCTCCATTTTTAAACATGCTATTGCATGGGTTTCTATCGTGACGATGTATGAAGTATAAAGGTGCCACAATTTCATTATCAAGTATTGAAGAATTAAGCCAAGTTTCACTGAGAAGTATTACATCATATGTTCCTTCCATTGAATTGATGTAAAAGTTCCGTAATTTCGATTTCAATTCCGTACAAAGTCCAGACGGTGCATCAGCTGTTAGCTGCTGACCGCCAATCGCGTCTAACATACGCTCAAGCCATCCTTAATCACCACCAAGAGGAAGATGATTTTTCATCAAAAATAATCATGAGTGATGAGGCCCATTTCCATCTTAGCGGGTACGTAAATAAGCAAAATTTACGCTTCTGTGGCACTGAAAATCCGCGTGTAACCCACGAAGAGCCATTACACCCGCTCAAAGTCACTGTATGGTGTGCTGTTTTCGCTGGAGGAGTCATCGGAACTTTTTTCTTCGAAGACGTCGCGGGCCAAACGGTTACTGTGAATGGTGAGCGCTACAGAGCAATGATCAACGAGTTCTTTTTGCCGCAAGTTGATGAATTGGGATTGGAAAACATGTGGTTCGAACAGGACGGTGCAACGGCACACACTGCACATGCCACAACCGATATGCTGAAGGATGCATTTCCCGGGCGCCTAATCTCCCGTTTTAGCGATTTGCACTGGCCAGCAAGATCGCCTGATTTGACCGCTCCAGACTTCTTTTTGTGGGGCTTTTTGAAGTCGCGGGTTTATGTCAATAAGTCTCAGACTCTTGCACCTATCGCCGGAAGTTTTGGCCAAAGTGATGGAAAATGCCATAAAAAGGGCTCAAATGACAATCAACTGTGGCGGCGGCCATTTACATGACATCATATTCTCGACTTGATGTAAAAAAAATTAAAAGACCAAATAAAAATAATCCACAAGAAGAATCAAAGTTTTTAATTTTTTTTTAAATTACAGCCAAAAAACATCGGAAGGTTATTTTTGCGCCACCTTGTACAATAATACCAGAGTGCCATCTCCACCTCGATTAACCTTCTCCCAGCACCTGCCATTGTAGAACTGATTATAATTATTTTCATTTTCACTTTGCCGTCTTGAATGTGCCATTTTCTTTTTTTTTTTCCTGATTTGACTCCTTTATGCATAAGCCTGGGTGTAAGTACTGCACAACAGGCCTCACCTAGGTGATGGTAATTAACTTATGAGCTCTTGATGTTGAATGACTTTTAGACTTGAACGTTGTGCACTATAATTCCAAAGTAAAATCCACGACCACACATCCACACTGGGCGAGTTAGTTTTTTTTTCATCCGCGTAATGTAACCAGCACAGGCCCACAGGAAGGCGATAAATTCGCCCGGGTTAGAAGAACGACAATTTAATTTCACGCGTGTCTTGTGCAAGCAAAGTACAGAGGTGAGGTAGTATTCTGCATAAATTGAATGGAAGTGCACTCTCCGTAATAATGACAAAATAATGACAAGCCAAAGAGAACCAGCGTAAAGTGGAACGAAAAAAAAAGGAACAAACAAGGAACGGAAAAAAACTAGTTTCCCTAAGTGAAGTTGAAGCTTTTATGCAGTGTAACATCCACTTAAGCCACACATACACCCTAAGAAGCTAGATGAAGTGGAACGAGCAGATATTTCATTAGGCCACTATAAGTGATTTTGTCATCACCTTTCCCAGGGGGGGATATGCGATTATGCAAGTGACAGGCAGAGTAAGTGATTGCGGGGGATTCCTAAGGTCGGAGGTACATCAATGCAATCGCATAATAATTATTTTGACATGCCACCTTCAGCAATGTGGGATGCCAGAGTCCACATAGATGTGGGCAAACTTTTCGGCACACAACTTAAAACATTAATGAAGTTGCACAGAATGCAAAGTTGGTAATTGGAAAATTCAAAGGTTTCATCAGGGTAGACGTGAAGCTTCGGAGAGAGCTCATAGGGTTTGGCAAATCATAATTGCCTTTAAAAGTTCTACAGAGGATTTTAATTAAAATTTCATGACTTGTCAGTTGCACATCGTCAGGACCCCTCTCGCCGAGCAATTAGTTGGATGTTAATTTTTTTTTTTGGAGCTCACATGTGTGCCCGACGGAGGGAGGTTAGTTCTAATTGGTTGTTGCTAGTTTAATGCACTTTTACTTTTTTTTTGAGTTTTTTTTTTAGTCTGGCAACGATGATGATGCTGAGTTGGGGCGAATGTTTTTGGGCATAGAGCACTTGTTACAACCAAGTTACACGTTATAGTTTGAGCACATGTTAAGGGGGCTATAGGGTTTGACTCAAGGCTGTTGAGTTTAATGAATGAGATGGGGATCGAGTGGATGGTTTTAGGGCGGTCTGGAAGTTTGAAAGTCGATAAAGTAGTTGACGGTAATATATGGACTTTGTGATGTAACGTATGTGGCGTGAAAAGGAAGGGTTTGTAACTGCAAAAAGTTAAATAGCCGTAGAGTAGAAAGTTTTTTACGTTGGTTTTTCAATGCAGCAGACAGACATGCAGCCATTGCACCAAGAACGCAATAATAGGTAGTGGAGTAATAAAATTTAATATTGTAGCAAAGTAATAGATTGGCATCACTTAAAGGTAGTGCCACAAGGCATTTTGTAACTTATCGAAATGCCGGAAGTAGAAAGAGAAAGATGTTATGTTCTAGATCTTTTTTGATTATGAGTGATTCTACTGCTGACATTTTGTACCAGAAGATCGTGTTTTTGTTCACGGGAAAAAAATAATTTGTATAAATCCAAAACAACGGGTATTTTTTAAGGGAAATTTTTTAAAAATCGAATAAAACACTCAAATTTGCATCAAATATTTAAATTTTTTATTGTAATCGATAAATAGGCCTTTGCCATTTACGTTGTAAGGACATCTTTATGTAAATATTGTCCGCGGCTCCGTTTCAAATGGCCAATTCGGATGGTCCAATTTTGCGTCACTTTTTCGAGCATTTTGGCTTGTATTCTAAAAATTACGCGTGATATGCTATCCTGTAAGGCTTCAATCGTGTTCGGCTTGTCCCCATAGACTAACGACTTTACATAACTACTTACTTACTTACTTACTTAAGTGGCGCTACAGTCCGGAATGAACCTGGGCCTCAACCAACATGCCTCTCCAATTAGCCCGGTCCTTAGCTAACTGCCTCCAGTTGCGCACTACAAGTTGGTTGAGGTCGGTTTCCACTTGTGCGCGCCACTTAAGGCGAGGTCTTCCTCTACTGCGTCCGACGTCTGGCTGGGAATCGAAGACTCTGCGAGCCGGAGTATTGGCGTCCATTCGTTCTACATGTCCTAGCCATCTTAAACGTCCAATGCGGAGTTTTTTGACCAGGGGCATGTCGCTGTACAGCTCGTATAGTTCTTGGTTGAATCTTCGTCTCCATAGCCCGTCAACGCAAACGGGACCGAAGATTTTTCGAATCGACAAAGGATTTCTTCATCCGCTTTTGATACGGTCCATGCTTCAGCGCCGTAGAGCAGGACTGGGATGATCAGGGTCTTATATAGGATCTCCTTAGTAGTTCGAGTGAGGGCTTTACTACTAAATTGCCTTCTTAGCCCGAAGAAACAGCGGTTGGCAAGAGTAATTCTTCGTTTAATTTCTGACGAGATGTAGTTGTCAGAGTTAAAAGCGGAGCCGAGGTAGAGTCCCGTACTACCTCAAAGTTATATCTGTCAATGGTGACGTTCTGTCCAATTCGTCGATGTTGTGAGTCCTTTCGTGATGACAGCATATACTTAGTCTTACCCTCATTTACTGCTAAACCCATTTTCGCCGCTTCCTTCTCTATACTAGCAAACGTGGCTATGACATCACGTTGAGTCCTACCAATGATGCCAATATCGTCGGCGTATTCTAGTAGTTGCACCGATTGCTAGGAGATTGTGCCTCTGGTGTTGGCTCGGGAGTTTTGCACAATCCTCCCAAGAATCAAATTGAAAAAGTCACATGACAGCGCATCGCCTTGCCTAAATCCTTTTTTGGTATCGAATGTGTCGGTGAGGTCGTATCCGACCCTGATGGAGCAGCGAGAATTCTCTATCGTCATCCTACACAAACGGACGAGTTTGGGCGGTATACCAAAACTAGACATGGCTCTGTATAGTTCGTCTCTATAAATGCTGTCGTATGCGGCTTTGAAATCGATAAAAAGGTGGTGGGTATCGATTTGGACTTCTTGAGTTTTTTCCAGGATCTGCCGAAGTGTGAAAATTTGATCGATTGTGGACGTTCCTGGCGGTCGAGGATATAGATAGGTGCCACTCCAGGAACGATGTTCGCGAGTTTTACCAAAGTGTAAAACGTCAAAGCCAAGGATACAAGGCTCGAGCAGAATCCTGTCGAGATGAACAAGGAAATATCGTAGTTGAGACACAGTCGATGCTGAGGATATGGAAGAACCACTTCTGCAGAGTGTTAGTCGGCGATGACGAACAACATTCCGCTGTCAGGCAGAACGAACCATTTAATATTGGCAACGACAGCGAAAGCTGCCAACCACCCGACCTAAGTGATGTGAGGATAGCTATATCTAAACTCAAGCTTAATAAGGCCTCCGGAACTGACGGCCTTCCCGCTGAGCTTTATGAGGCCGGCGGAGATGACTTGGTAAGTAACATCCATCAACTCATAAGCCAAATCTGGTCTGATGAAAATATGCCTGAAGAATGGAACCTCAGCATCGTTTTTCCGATCCACAAAAAAGGAGACCCTCTGAACTGCGCCAACTACAGGGGCATAAGTCTCTTCAACATCGCCTACAAGATCCTATCTGCCGTAATATGTGAACGCCTGAAACCGTTTACCAACAACCTTTTGGCCCTCATCAGTGTGGTTTTAGGCCAGGAAAGTCCACAACCGATCAAATTTTCACACTTCGGCAGATCCTGGAAAAAACTCAAGAAGTCCAAATCGAAACCCACCACCTATTCATCGATTTCAAAGCCGCATATGACAGCATTTATAGAGACGAACTTTACAGAGCCATGTCTAGTTTTGGTATACCGCCCAAACTCGTCCGTTTGTGTAGGATGACGATAGAGAATTCTCGCTGCTCCATCAGGGTCGGAAACGACCTCACCGACACATTCGATACCAAAAAAGGATTTAGGCAAGGCGATACGCTGTCATGTGACTTCTTTAATCTGATTCTTGAGAGGATTGTGCAAAACTCCAAAGCCAACACAGAGGCACAATTTTCCAAAAGTCGGTGCAACTACTAGCATACGCTGACGATATTGACATCATTGGTAGGACTCAACGTGATGTCATAGCCACGTTTGCTAGTATAGAGAAGGAAGCGGCGAAAATGGGTTTAGCAGTAAATGAGGGTAAGACTAAGTATATGCTGTCATCACGAAAGGACTCACAACATCGACGAATTGGACAGAACGTCACCATTGACAGATATAACTTTGAGGTATTACGGGACTTTGTCTACCTCGGCTCCGCTATTAACTCTGACAACAACATCTCGTCAGAAATTAAACGAAGAATTACTCTTGCCAACCGCTGTTTCTTCGGGCTAAGAAGGCAATTTAGTAGTAAAGCCCTCACTCGAACTACTAAGGAGATCCTATATAAGACCCTGATCATCCCAGTCCTGCTCTACTGCGCTGAAGCATGGACCGTATCAAAAGCGGATGAAGAAATCCTTGGTAGATTCGAGAGGAAAATTCTTCGAAAAATCTTCGGTCCCGTTTGCGTTGACGGGCTATGGAGACGAAGATTCAACCAAGAACTATACGAGCTGTACAGCGACATGCCCCTGGTCAAAAAACTCCGCATTGAACATTTAAGATGGCTAGGACATGTAGAACGAATGGACACCAATACTCCGGCTCGCAGAGTCTTCGATTCCCAGCTAGACGTCGGACGCAGTAGAGGAAGACCTCGCCTTAAGTGGCGCGCACAAGTGGAAACCGACCTCAACCAACTTGGAATGCGCAACTGGAGGCAGTTAGCTAAGGACCGGGCTTATTGGAGAGGCATGTTGGTTGAGGCCCAGGTTCATTCCGGACTGTAGCGCCACTTAAGTAAGAATGCTTTTTTTTGGATGTTGGATGTACCTAAGCTGCCACTGCGCAATTATGTAAAAAAACGTGTACTCAGTTGAGGATTTAGGCCTGCCCACTCAATCAGGTGACGTTGAGAAACTGAAGGAGCTTGAACCGCATTTATGGGTTCTTCTACTGACGGATTTGGTTGAGGCTAAACCGAAAATATTAATTGGGTTAGATTAAGCTAAATGCTTAATGGACCGTCGTCAGCGTCACGGGAAGGAGGAGGAACCATGTGGTGTAAAGACACTTTTATGTTGTATGAAGGCAGTTAGGGTCCCGAATATCATCGAGCCAAACCAACTATGCTTCACCATGCTATCAGAGCGGTGGATGATTTATGCGAGATAGAACGACGACACTTCACGACTGAGGAGTTTGGTGTTATGGATCCGAAGGGGGAATAAGTCAGCAGGGAAGTTGCGAGTGCGTTGTTAGTTATGGAGGAGATTTTAAAGCTAGTTGGTAATGAGATACGATTGCCCTCCGGTCTTCTGATCATGTTAAGTTTGCAGATAGCTACCATATGGCTTTTAGGAAGAAACCGAAGTTATTAGGATGGTTAAATGGCCAAATGGCTTAGTTTCAAGGCGTATGCAAGAATCTCTTCGGTACAGAAGTTGGATTAGCCGTGGGTATCTTACGCACCTACATTCATTATTCAGTAATCCCAATACTGACGTCGCCGTCAAAGTGAAGGGTGTATCATTAAATGCCTATCTGCTGAAAGGTAATGATAACTAAGTCCCACTTCATACAGGGCTCCTTTAGTTGAAAAAGCGAAAAATCATGGTAAATGCGGACGTAAGGATCAACAGTGTCAGTGCATTGGATGGAGAAACGGGTACAACTCTGTGGGACCCACGGTGTTCATATTTAAGGTCAGGCGCTCAAATTTGTTAAAAAAGTAGGTAGATGTGTTTTTTCTCCTTAACCTACGAAGCAATAAAACGTCAAACCGACAACGATAGTCATCATAAGCGATTGGAGCCCCGCCTTATTGGCACATGCAAAATGTTCAATTACAGCAAAACCATGTCGCCTTTCAGATCCATTTGAAAAGTCTAACTTACAAGCTCTCAATGCCAGGTTATCCAAATTTCTAATCACTTAACATTTATGTCAGCGTAATTGACAATCAAATCAAATAGAGTGCACATAAAACACCTTTTTCTCAAAATGGAGGAGAATGACATCAACCCAAGACAAATGCGACAACAAGCCGCTGACATTGCCTACTCAATTCACCCGCAGACATACATTACATATTAATTTGACAGCCAAAAGCACAGCCTAACCAAATGTTGACAATCGCAATGTCATCTTCGTCGTTCGTAACAACGCAACAGTACATAAACTGACAACTCTAATGAGCATCATCTGCACATTTCCGAGATACTTTATCATTCGATACCACATTGAAATGCTGTCGCCTAATTTCGGGAAGATGTCACCCCAAAGTTCCCTACGGCACTAAAGATGACAACCCTCCCGTCATATGAGCATCAGAATGTGTAACGTGAAACGCCGCATAAATGTAGGATGTCGAACCTCTCCCATAAACTCTTCGTAGTCGTCGTCGTCGTCGACAACCTTATGAATAATTAAGTAAAAATAAATTTCGTATTCAAATTTCGTCAGAATCGCATTAGTTAAATTGTCGATAAATGTTCACCTCACGTAAACAAGATACACATACACGGGTGCCGATATAGGTATACTTGCACCTATGTGTGTCCCTTAGTTGCGTATCTACAACTCTTATATGTATCTAGGAGGAATTAAAATGATTATCTGAGAATTTATTACTCAGTGCCGCTGAGTACCCCTGTCGAGAAATCATTTCAGATCCCAAGTCGGTTTCGTCAGAAGGGTTACGCGCGGCACGGCACCTCTTATGACATGTTGGTAGCGCCCCCTTCGTGTCCCATTGGACGGAACAACCAATTGGAGTGTGTTCAGTGTGCGATGCGTGCAATGACATTGCGCTGCTGACGATGGGATCTGTCATCTGTCACTCGTGTCGGTTTTTTATTTATTTTTCGTTGTCATGCCTTGCGATTTGTATTGTGCTACCAACTGAAATATGACACTCAACGACGAAGCGGTTTTTATGCTTTTTTCCAGCCAAGTTGGTGAAGTTTGCCGTTTTTTTATTTTATTTGTTGACCCATTGGGAAATCCTAACATAAGCCGAGGATATAGTTACACCAGTCGCTTCGAGGTGACATTTGTACGCATTTTAGAGAAGATGAGAGAGAGTGCTACCTATTGTTTGTGGCTTACGTATCTGTATC
Organism: Rhingia campestris; assembly: GCA_932526625.1. Classification (NCBI taxonomy): domain Eukaryota; kingdom Metazoa; phylum Arthropoda; class Insecta; order Diptera; family Syrphidae; genus Rhingia; species Rhingia campestris. The sequence continues at coordinate 12,666,991 of OW052183.1, forward strand.
TTTGCCTTGGAAATGTATCTAGTTGTTGTGGAAATTATCTTCCTCTGGTACGTTTTTATTTTTGTTTTTCTTTGTTCACCACCATCGACACAGTTAGCCATTGTTATCCGGCAAAGAGGTAAGATAAACCCGTGGAAGGAAACTTTTTACACCCGAGGGGGTTTCGACACAGAAACAAAAAAAAACAAACGTTATGTTCGTTCTCAACATTGATCTCATTTGGGTTGGGGATTCTTGAAAAACCGTGTTTCCTTCCCTGCACTCATTTCACAGTTGGTTAACTCTTTTGGGAGTGACACCGCGGTTTTCTGATGACAAGAATCTCGGCACGCTGACATTGTTAATCATGTGGGCAAGGGAGGGACATCCAGGTTGGCTTTAAACTTTTCCGCCGGAATAATGGAAAACTCATGCAAAACTCGGTGACAACCCGCCCATCCTTAAACTGTGGAGGAGGAGGAGAATCTAGTGTAAAGTTTTGTTTGCCTAGAAGTTCCGGAAGCACCAAAGTTTCTGATAAATCTCTCCTTTCAGGGCGTATTCAGATGGACAACCTCTATATATACCTAGAGCGATTGCAATTAGAAGATTGAAATTGGATTGATGGTGATGAAAAGTTTGGTGGCAAGCAGTTTGCGTTCCAGTACAGGAAGGGAGTTCATTATTTTCGTTTCAATGTTTTTTTTTTTTTTTTTTTGTGGGAGTGAGGGAAGCAAAGTTTTATTTTATCACAGAAAGTTGTTGTTAGTGGATCTACAGAGCTACTTCAGGAAACGTGTTTGGCGATACATCATCTAGGAAAATGAAAACTGGAAGTTGTTTTATTTTCGAAATCGTGTGGTTTTAGGAGTTTTTTGAGTTCAAAAAAGTGTGTTGTCGTAGCAGGGATATGGTGTCCCGGAAAAACAAAACTTGACGCTCACGTAAACTTATGCTCTGGAGATGAGTTTTTGAAAAGTTTTGCTAAAGTAGATGTATGGGTGTATGGTGGATTGAAGTGTGTTTAATGTTGTCGTTGGTATGGAAAGTTGCAGTATAAAGTTTTTGATAACAAGACACATCAGCACATGCTTTTTGAGAGTGTACAGGTTTATTGTAAGGCTTTGAGAGAATTTTGTTAGTCTGAGGACCTTTTTTGAGCACTTTGTTGGAAAACATGACAACAATTAAAACATGACTTTGGTATAGACGTGGTGTGCAAGAAGTCTTAATGGAACACCGCACTGTTTATTATTTATCCATACCACAAGTCCTTTGCCATATACAGTCTTTGGGTTAAGAAGCTTACTAGCACTTTGTATGAAATGGTTTCTGACCCGTAACATCTTCCCAATCGGTAAAAGTTAAAACCAACAAAAAACTAAATTGTGTCTCACGGCACCTACTTTCCACTTGTAGACTTGAAAGATCGCATCCATACAGGGCAGCTCATTCAATCAAACATATGTCCTTGAAATTTTCGAATTTCGCGGCTTTTTCTGACATTGAAATTCTATTAAGTGTCCAACGTGACGCTCTGAGTACTATTGTGATCTACCACATTTGAAAGCCTTCATCCGAATTTTTTTTTGACACCGTCAACACGTATGTCTTCTTTATATGCTACCAAAGGACACTTGCATCAATAAATTTATGAAGCTTATCACCAGCAAATGTCAAACAAATATGTCACCTTATGGTCTACATGCACGATGACTTTTAGTTAACTAACCAGATGCTAGCTGCTGGAAATCTGCCAGAAAATGCCTCGATAGTTGAACCAGTGACGGTCTCAGTGGTGCGATGGTAAGTGCGATTAACTGTCACGCAGAAAATATGGGCTTGATTCCCAGACTAAGCAACACCTCAATGATGTATCACTGGCCCACCTCCCTCCTGATCTAATAATTCATCCAAGAAGTGTCAATTATCAATGAAAGCTTAACTAAGCCGTTTGGATTCGGTATAAAACAGGACGTCTCGCCATAGTGCAAGAAATACACATGAACCGCTGTGAGAAAAAGCTGAACCCTGGGTTCTAACAAGCCTATTGCGCCAAAACAATTTAGTTCAACCAGTGGTTTGGTCAGCCGGTGCTTAAGGATAGTGATGCGATTATATGAGGACACAAGCGTTCTCACTCTTGCCTCTCACTATCAACTCCTACTCTCACCTCCACGCTGGTGACTGGTGGGTGCCTAGTACCTAGACTGGAGATGGGGTATTAAACCCCTGTGGAAGGTTGTTGGTGGCAGCAAACGAAAGAGGGGGGAGGAGTGTCCTCTCACTAAGGCACTCACTCTTCAGGCGGCAGCGGAGGAATTCTATAGATGGAGTCAACGGTGGCGCCTACAGCTCCAGTTTGATCGAACTGGTAGTCTAATCCCTATATGAGCTGCTTTGACATATTTGAACACCAATTCCAATACTGAGCCAGGATATTGGAAAAGAGTTGGTGGCGGAGGAGCCCTCAATGGGTCAACGGCAGCGCTCATATCCCAAAATGGGCTACTGACATCGGTATTTTTCCGGCCCGCTGTCCTAGGGTCAAAACAAGGGCCTGGGCCTCCAGGTTGGGGGTTGTGCTTTGGGTTAACTACCCATCCATATAAAAAGCCTATGTTACGAAGCAACCAATAGCGTCGGAAAGGACTGATATTGTTGTTGACGACCCTGCTAAACGAAAAAAGACAACGACGTTCGTATCTGCACCTGGAATGTGAGAACATTAAACAGGAATAACTAGCGGAAGCCCTAAACTGCTACAAAGCAGACATTACTGCCATCCAGGAAATACGATGGGATGGGCCGGTCAAAAAGAGGATGAAAAACTGTGACATCTACTATGGACCGTGTTATAGTGAGCAGAAACAGCGACTATTTGGATGCGGATTTGTTATAAGTGCCAGACTTAGGCAAGAATTCTTTTGTTTCCAAGACATTAGCAAACGCATTGTAACAATCCGCATCAAGGCCACATTCACCAACATAAGCCTCATATGCGCTCATGCTCCGACGGAGGAAAAAGATGATAACTAAGGATTGCTTCTACGAGCTCCTCGACAAAACCTATGAGCGACTACCAAAATACGATGTTAAAATCGTGCTGGGAGATTTTAACGCAAATGTAGGAAGAGAAGACATCTTCAGCAGTACTGTCGGAAAATATAGCCTACACGACAACACGTCTGGTAACGGACTTAGGATAATTGACTTCGCTACGGAACGAAATGCCACTATAGCCAGCACATGGTTTCCTCACCTCGATATCCATAAGGGGACATGGCGGTCTCCAGATCAACGAACAGTCAACAGTCAACAACTTAATAAGGCCGCCGGAAATGACGGCCTTCCCGCTGAGCTTTATAAAGCTGGCGGATATGACATGGTAAGTAACATCCACCAACTCATAAGCCAAATCTGGTCGGATGAAAGTTTGCCTGAAGAATGGCACAAAAAAAGAAGACCCTCTGAACTGCGCCAACTACGGAGGCATAAGTCTGCTCAACATCGCCTACAAGATCATATCTGCCGTAATATGTGAACGCCTGAAACCGTTTACTAACAACCTGATCGGCCCTTATCAGTGTGGTTTTAGGCCAGGAGAGTCCACAATCGATCAAATCTTCACACTTCGGCAGATCCTGGAAAAAACCCAAGAAGTCCAAATCGATACCCACCACCTTTTTATCGATTTCAAAGCCGCATACGACAGCATTTATAGAGACGAACTATACAGAGGCATGTCTAGTTTTGGTATACCGCCCAAACTCGTCCGTTTGTGTAGGATGACGATGGAGAATTCTCGCTGCACCATCAGGGTCGGAAACGACCTCACCGACACATTCGATACCAAAAAAGGATTTAGCCAAGGCGATGCGCTGTCATGTGACTTCTTCAATTTGATTCTCGAGAGGATTGTGCAAAACTCCCGAGCCAAGGCACAATTTTCCAAAAATCGGTGCAACTACTAGCATACGCTGACGATATTGACATCATTGGTAGGACTCAACGTGATGTCATAGCCGAGTTTGGTAGTATAGAGAAGGAAGCGGCAAAAATGTGTTTTGCAGTTAATGAGGGTAAGACTAAGGATATGCTGTCAACACGAAAGGACACACAACATCGACGAATTGGACAGAACGTCACCATTGACAGATATAACTTTGGGGTAGTACTGGACTTTGTCTACCTCGGCTCCGCTATTAACTCTGACAACAACATCTCGTCAGAAATTAAACGAAGAATTACTCTTGCCAACCGCTGTTTCTTCGGGCTAAGAAGGCAATTTAGTAGTAAAGCCCTCACTCGAACTACTAAGGAGATCCTATATAAGACCCTGATCATCCCAGTCCTGCTCTACTGCGCTGAAGCATGGACCGTATCAAAAGCGGATGAAGAAATCCTTTGTCGATTCGAGAGAAAAATTCTTTGGAAAATCTTCGGTCCCGTTTGCGTTGACGGGCTATGGAGACGAAGATTCAACCACGAACTATACGAGCTGTACAGCGACATACCCCTTGTCAATTAGGCGTTTAAGATGACTAGGACATGTAGATCGAATGGACACCAATACTTAGATTCCCAGCCAGATGTTGGACGCAGCAGATGAAGACCTCGCATTTAAGTGGCACACACAAGCAGAAACCGACCTCAACCAACTTGAAGTGCGCAACTCGAGGCAGTTAGCTAAGGACCGGGCTAATTGCAGAGGCATGTTGGTCGAGGCCCAGGTTCATCCCGGACTGTAGCGCCACTTAAGTAAATAAGTAAGAAAATAGTTAAGAGGTGCTAAATGACAAGATCTTGGAGGTCAGGTCCAGATGATGTTGTCAACGAACCTCACACTAAAAAAACGGGATGGTTTCACCAGCAGTACAAATATCCTGCAAAATATGCTCACGCACTTGGTTGACACTCATGAAGGCACAATATAATTGTTGTTGGCGGAATTATTTCCATTTTTGAACGATGCATTGTCCGCTGATCTTACAAGCTCAAATGATACAGAGTCTATAGTGTTTTTTTATTCCTAAACTAAGGAACTAAGAACAGCAGCGCAACCTACTGCACAATTCCAATATAAAGTGCCCATGTCTACGAGCTGTCAAATCTAGGGACGTGGCTTTTGATTGTTTTAGCTCTTGCAACAGATGGAGGTTTCCGTCTTTGTTTGACACTCATGAAGACATCTAACAGAGTCCATTTTGCGGAAATGGTATTATCAGCTGATGGATCACCTTTCAATTTCGAGACTTCCAACTGTTTAAGCATCCAATCAATGAAGTAAAGACGCAAACGTTCTATAAATCTATGGTCTCGCTTCAATTCTTGAAAATTCATGCTTGTTAGTGTCTAAACCAAGATTCTTGTGCAAAATCTTCCTCGAAGGCGATGCACAAGAGCCAGGTTCTTATCATGAGATTCAACACTTGCCTTAAAGGACACGATATTTTTTTTTTCTATGTGAAAATAAAGCATAGACAATGGCCTGTTAAAGTTTCAGACAGTAAATGTAGTCCTAGTGTAGTCCTAGAATTAAATTTCAAAAATTTGTATACTTTCTCAAGCATAGCTATTGCATAAACAAATGGTGCCATCTGTCAAATCAATGCCTGAAAACCCATATAGCCACATCAACATTGACATATGACGAATGAATCATTGAGAATATGATTCTTCATTTGCTCCATCATACAAAATACACCAACATACCTATAAAAATGATTTTCCTGCTAATGTCGATGAGGATGTTTTTGTGTCAATGTGTTTTTGGCGGCTTGGGTTTTGCATGATGATTGACCCAACCGTACAGGCGCTGATGACGAAATCAGCGGTAAGTCAACTATAGTCATGCCGAAGACCGATTATTAGAAATGAGAAAATCAAAAAAAATTTGCAAACATGTTCTTAACCGCAACCATTTATACCTATTGCATTCAAGACTGTCAAAAACTGATTTAAAAAAGCCAAATGTCAGTCGTTACGAGTATCGTTTTATAAAATCTCAAACGATTCTCGTTGTATGCAGTCGCATTTAAACGATAATGAGGTAGTTTCAACGATAATCGCTTCAGAAATACACCCCTGAATAAAAAAAAATTCTGACAGCTGTCAGATAACATATCACATGTCTGAGTATTGGCAGTACAAAAAGGATGTGTTCGTTTGTACATGTTAAAGTATGTAACATTCAAAATTTACACCACTACCCAAAACATCCAAATACAAAGGTGTCAAGGGGCTCTTTATCCCCTCAAACCTGTTTAACCCTTCAATCCAATAACAGATCAGAAAATCCTGCCACCACCCATATAATCCAATTTGCTAACGCAATCCACCAGTGATTTGGATACGAAATTCAAATACCATCCGCACCCAGGGACGACCAAACTCAAAACTCAATTTGAAGAAAAATAAACAAAACTATCTGTCTCTCATGAAATAAACAGATCCACAGAGCTGTGTATTTTGACTCCCCATACGCACGTACATTACACATCCATCTACATCCGAAAGTACGCATCCAAACGCACATAGATACACACACTCTCACAAAATTGATTGACTTATGGGTGATTTCTGTTTTGGAGCTTCGTTTCCATACATTTATGCATGACCAGAGCCCAGACGACTATGCTGCCATACTCGCATGACGAAATATGAGAACGATGTCGGAATAATAATTCCGAGAAATGAAAAGCACTACCCGCCCGTTGCTGAATCATTTATCCTTTCGGCACCACATCGACAATCCACAGTTTGGCAAACGATTTGTCTCGTCTTCAGATTGTTTTCTGTTTTTTTTCCTCTTGTAAACTTTATCAGATTGAGATAGGGTATAGTGACATATTGTCACAGTGTTTGGAGCATATGGAGAAAATTAATGAAGATAGATCATGAACGTGTGGGCCCATCAATCGCCAGTCGATTTGAGTTGACTGTAATTGATTTACATTAAGGTGGCGTTTAAAGTTATTTGAGTGTTATCTCCTTAAATTATTTATAGCCAACTAAGGGAAGTCAAAGGAAGGTCAAAAGCTTAAAATTCCGACATAAATTGAGGAACACGATGATCCATAAAATGACAGCTTTTCTTGAACATAAAACACGAGATACCGACTCTGCAAACGACCTGTGGAATGAAATGCAACTATAGCCAGCAAAAGGTTTAATCACTTGGATTTCAATAAGGCAACAGGATCAATAACCAGTCAATCATGACATAACGATCTACAAATCACGAATCTATCGTATCTTTTATTTTTCAAATGTTTCGCCACCCAAACCCACGACTTTGTGATGTGATCGTACACGATCGTTTGAAAATTTGGTGCTTGAAAAAAAGGTAGTTAAACAATCTGACGGTATGTTATTTCTATTACCTCACATGTTCTGCCTTTTCTATTTAAACATTGATCGATCAAGCAGTGATCGAGAATGAAGATCAATACCTTCTTTCATCATCTTTTATTCATGAAACGTTCTAAAAATTGGTGTTCAGCGGAAGCGAGCGTTTAATTTTCCACTGGTGTCTTATTTCTATTACCTCATGCCATCTGTCTATTTTTTGTATTCAGACGAATAAACAAGCAATGATCAAGTTTTAAGATCAATACCTAATCTTAAGACTGATCGTATCTAAACGTCACAAAAGTAATAGTCAGCGGAAGGGGTCGTTTATTTTTCCGCCGGTGTCTTAGCTCCATCATCTCATGGTTTCCATCTATTTAGACATTGATCGAGCACTGATCTTTATATTCACTATATTGCTATAAGCGACACCATTTCCAAGTGAAGTCATCTTTAGATGCTATTTTTTGCGAAATTGTTGGCAATTAATTTGTAACCGGAATATATCAATGTGGTCCTAGTAACCACATAACCACGATTCCAGGTATGAAATTGGACGTGTTCCGCTTACTGATCCCACCGATATCGAGTGTCATCAGAGTCGGTCAAACACGATAAGTGACAACATTTCCCAGTGTAGTCATCTTTGGACACCATTTTCTGCGAAATTGTTGGTAATCAAATTACAACCGAAATCTAGGATCAAAGTGATCCTAGTAAGGTTTTGTTTCTGATCATGTTTTGATCCCAGATATGAAATTTCACTTTCCACTTACGAATCCCTCCTATACCTCCGAGGTCTCCGTGGGTCAAACATGATTTCTAACTTGGCAAAGCTAAGATTTTCTGCAATACCGCATGAGACATCATTTTTGGGATACGTCTCGTCATCCATTTTGCTAAAAGAGTTCAACTGTTATTCTTATAAGCAACAAAGTATGGAAACCGTTCTTTTTGACATAAAAACTTCCTGCTTAGAATTTTGTTCCACCGAATAAAAAATCTCATCTAAGGAAGCGAAGAAAAATATATGAAGGATCCGTGAGTTAAGCCGGCCTAGTCTGTTACGACATGTGGCTGCAACAATCAGTTCCTACTGATCACCCATTTTTAAAGTGATTTGACATATTTTTTTCCTACTTCTACCTATAGGCAAAAACATATTTGACATATTCTCCAAAAATAATGACAATACACTCGTTGAATGGAGCTATCATGCAGTCTGATCAACTCACCGATCGCATTCATATATCGGTAGTCAGCTGTCAAACTCACCGATCAAATAAAAACAAATACAAATTTTTGGCGCAACAGTCTCGTTAGTAACCAGGGCCTAGCTTCCGCACAACCATTCATGTGTGCGTGTGAACTTCTGGCACAATGGCGGGACCTCCTGTTTTATGCCGAGGCCGAACGGCTAAGTTGAGATAATTGATACCAATCGGATGAATCGCCAGATCATCAAGAGAGAAGGACCAGTGAAAATCATTTGGGTGTTGCTACGGCTGGGAATCAAACCCAGACCTTCTGCGTGGCAGTTCATCGCACTAACCATCGCGCCACTGAGACTGTCAAACTCATTGATCGCAATAAAATATTCTCTGTGATCAAGCATTGTGGATTTGTGATCCTCTCGCCTAATGGACCCGATTTACATCATCATCCAAAATCAGTTGAATGGACAACATATTCGATCTAAAACGAATCCAAAATTGGCAGGTTCAGGTTAAGACTCAACTAATTTGACAACTTGTCCAGGCGCATAATTGGTCGGCGCCCTCATTAAATTCAACATCGTTTCGGACTTCTTTCTATTTACAGCCCAGAGTGACTTGAAACGTTTTTCAAAACGGAGACCAATATGGCGGGCTGGCATTCATCAAGTTGACATACACAATGTAGTGTAACTTTTAACGGCTCTTATAGACCTCCGCCCTTGGAAGGCTAAGTGATCTTAAACGCCATTACCAGAAGTTCGCTATTGCCAGAAGTTTGTCCTATCGTTTCTTAGATCTCTTCCTTACTTCAGATCGAAACAACTTCAAGATCACAATCTCTGGGCAATGAAATACTTCGACCATACATTATATCAGCAATCTTTACTGCACCAATATTGATCCCAAAGCAATTCAATTATTGACCTGGTTTTAGGAAACCACAAAGCAGCTTACTGGGATCATCTGCCATACCATAAGGGCTTATTTGCTTGGTCCGATCTTTGTTTTAGTCATAGATGTCAGAAGTCGTCCCTCTGTCTATTGAAACAGCCAGCTTGTAATGGCTCAATAAACGATGCGAACACTTAATATGTAACAAACATCTTCAGAATAAGGAAAAAGGAAATTATAAATACTGATCTGTTTTGGTAGGGAACTCAGACTAGAAGGTAACAGAGCTCTGAAATAAAGTCAGTTGCACTGCATCAGCCTTTCGGCCGTGGGCCAATTGGTTGAAAATCAAGGTTCATTTTATCCACTGACAGATTTTTGACATTTCTGCAGGGGTAATTAGATTAAGTAGGATATAGGTTCGTCAGACCACTGTATCATATAAAAAAATTTCTCGAACTAGCACCACACAGTTAAAGAGCAAATTCCCAAAAAAAACTTTTGGCAATATTCCCAATTGGGAAGTATTAAACAGATTTTTTTAGGAATTTTAACTGCTCACTATGTTTCCTCGATAGTGACGTGGATGCTGCTGCTGATATGATATCAAACATCATTCTCCTTGGTATGAAATCATTTATTCCCAACAGAATTAAGAGTATCAGACCAACGGCAAAAGGGTGGTATGACTTGAGCTGCAAAGAAGCTATCAGGATGAGAGAGAAAAACTTTCGGTTCTACAAGACCAACCCAACAGAGGAAAACCGAGCAAAGTTCAAACAAGACAGAAATGACTGTATTGCCCATCTAAAGCGTGTCAAATTCCTCTATGACCAAAAGTTGAGGCAAACATTTTTACAATGTCCCAGATTTAGTAAAAACTTTTGGACATTTGTTAAAAATATAAAAAAATCGGCCTCATCATCAGTTCCGACGCTCATTCACAATGACATTCCGGCTGTCAGCTCTTTAGACATGGCCAATTCTACATTGCCAAATTGTGCCCAGTCTCCTCCTGTACTTGAGAACGTAGATCATTCTATTGCACAAATTCACTTTCGTACTCATACAGTTAGAGTTTTATTTGATCTTGACATTCACAAATCCGCTAGTCCAGATGGTATATCCCCTATTTTTCTGAAGAGGTGTTCTTCTACGCTAGCAAAACCACTGCGTAAGCTTTTCTATCTATCCTTCTTATCAGGACTCTTTCCGAGTAGATGAAAAACAGCATTTGTCCAGCCTGTACCAAAAAAAGGCGAATCTTCTTCTCTCTCCAACTACCGACCGATTGCACTTACGTCCCTTCTTTCCAAGGTCATGGAAACGCTGATAAATCGTCAGCTTATGAAATATCTCGAAACTCGAAAACTTCTCAATGACCGGCAGTATGGTTTTCGCAGCAACAGGTCTACTGGTGATTTGATGACATATCTCACCGAAAAGTGGAACCAATCAATCCACCATGGTGGAGAAAGCAAGATTGTTGAGCTTGATATTTCAAAGGCATTTGACAGGTTTTGGCATCTAGCCCTTTAGTCGAAAATGCGTGCATTTGGAACCGATGAAAAACTTCTTCTATGGATTAGACATTATCTTTCAAAACGTTCAATTCAAGTTGTTTTGGATGGTTTCAAGTCTCACCAAATAAATGCTGGTGTCCCTCAAGGCTCAGTTTTGTCTCCGACTCTCTTTCTCATATTCATAAATGATCTCCTGTCTGCAACTTCTAATCCAATTCATTCCTTCGCTGATGACAGTACCTTCAGCTTCTCATATTCGTTTTCAGGTCCTCGTCCCTCACCTTCGAACGTGGACTCAAAACGTCAAAATATGTTAAGATCATTGAATTCCGACCTTGACATTATTGTCAAATGGGGTAAATCCAACAGAGTGGAATTCAATGTTTCTGAAACACAATGCTGTCTTCTGTCATTAAAGCGAAACCAAAATCAGCAACCATTATCCAAGAATGGCACTTACGTCGAAGATACCGAAAAGCTTTCCATCCTAGGTTGGAACGACCACATATTCGAAGTCGCTAAAAACGCAGCGAAATGTCTAGGTTTCCCTAATCGATGTAAGAAAAATGTCACCCCCTCTGATCTGGCCACAATGTATAGAGTTTATATGCCCAAAACTTGAATTCAACGCCCATCTCTGGTCAGGTGAACCAAAATCAACATTGCACCTACAAGATAGGATTCAAACGCGTGCGATAAAAACTTATAGGAGACATAAGAATAGCGAACTCCTTAGTTTCGCTCGAACATTGTCGAAAAATCCTTTTTCAAAAACTTAATTTAAGATTAGTTTACATCTTGCATTCCTTTTTCTGACATCAAATACATGTTCCCAGCTTTTGGTTTAATAATCTGAACGATGTGCTGTTTTCCCGACACATGTGAAACCTGGTAATGAGGAATTATCTACGGGTGTACTTTCTTCTATCTCAATGATGAGAAGGTATACCAATTAGTCAGCTCCAGAGCTGGTTACAAATTTGAAGTCTATATTCACCACACTAATGTCAGAAATGATCCACAGGCTAAAATTTTAACGCAATTCTTACACGGTCTTACACGGTTGACATTAGGTCATGAGGATGACATTAGGTGACATAATGTACTCATGTTCAAGCGTACAAGCGTTTGTACAAACAAATATTGTTTCGTTCATGTTTTCGCTATTTTTTGTTTGTTTGTCGTTTCATTCACAATACTCAAACTTTGACGTTTCTCAATTTTCTTCACACAGAAGTATCGAACACATCAAATGTGCTTATCTTTTACCTCCAAGTGGTAACCATCGGGTACTGGTCTCATCCAACCGGATTTGACTTGCTAAACGATAAGTGCGAGTGTTGATAACACGACGAAAAACAGCAACACTATAAACACCCTGGTGAGAATGGCACGGAAGAATACCCGGCCTTGTGTCCCAGGCGAACCTAGATGAGCTGCTCTGACATATTCGGACAACAGGTTGTCTAGGAATTTCAAGGGTTAGTCAGGCCCCTTGAACAGAGATGGTGGCGGATGAACCGAAAGGCCAACGGCAGCGCTCAATCCCGTAGTGGATACTGATGGCCCCGTGTCCTAGGGGTATCGAATAAATTGGAACTGGCCCTCCAGGTTGGGGGTTGTGCTTTGGGTTAACTACCCACCCACAGAAAAAAAACATGGTTACGAAGCAACCAATAGCCTCGGAAAGGACGGATTTTATTGTTGACGACCCTGCTAAACGAAAAAAGGACAACGACGTTCGTATCTGCACCTGGAATGTGAGAACATTAAACAGGAGAGGTGCAGGCGAACAACTAGCGGAAGCCCTAAACTGCTACAAAGCAGACATTACTGCCATCCAGGAAATACGATGGGATGGGCCGGGCAAAAAGAGGATGAAAAACTGTGACATATACTACGGACCGTGTTATAGTGAGCAGAAACAGCGACTATTCGGATGCGGATTTGTTATAAGTGCCAGACTTAGGCAAGAAGTCTTATGTTTCCAAGACATTAGCGAACGCATAGTAACAATCCGCATCAAGGCCTAATTCGCCAACATAAGCCTTATATGCGCTCACGCTCCGACGGAAGAAAAAGATGATATAGCTAAGGATTGCTTCTACGAGCTTCTCGACAAAACCTATGAACCTATGAGCGACTACCGAAGTACGATGTTAAAATCGTGCTGGGAGATTTTAACGCAAAGGTAGGAAGAGAAGACATCTTTAGAAGTATTGTCGGAAAACAAAGCCTACACGACAACACGTCTGGTAACGGACTTAGGCTAATTGATTTCGCTACGGAACGAAATGCCACTATAGCCAGCACACGGTTTCCTCACCTCGATATCCATAAGGGGACATGGCGGTCTCCAGATCAACGAACGGTCAACCAAATTGATCACATTGCGATAGATAAAAGGCACGCATCCAGTATTTTGGATGTCCGAACATTCCGAGGAGCTAACATCGACTCGGATCACTACCTTGTAGCAGCCAAGGTAAGAATGCGGATATCCACCACGCCACAACAATCCAGAAATACTGTGAAAAAATTTAATGTCGGAAGACTGCAATCGCAAGAGACCGCCAAGACCTTCGCACAACGCATATCCCTTAACCTCTCGATTAACACCATACCACCAGCATCGAATGTCGAAGAGCAATGGCAACGATGCCAACAGGCCATTAGATCAGCCGCAACTGATGTGCTAGGTTTCTCGCGCCCACCAGCAAGAAACCCCTGGTTTGGTGAGGAATGCCGACAGATGCTCGCAGCCAAGAACGAGGCCTACAAGGCTAAGCTGCAGGTGAAGACGAGAGCTGCCATTGAGCTCTATAGGCAAAGAAGGAGGGAATAACATCGGCTTTTCAGCAAGAAGAAAAAAGAGCAAGAAAAGCGCGCGATCGAGGATATAGAGAGGTGCCACTCCAGGAACGATGTTCGCAAGTTTTACCAAAGTGTAAAACGTCAAAGCCAAGGATACAAGGCTCGAACAGAAGCCTGTCGAGATGAACAAGGAAATATCGTAGTTGAGACACAGTCGATGCTGAGGATATGGAAGAACAACATTCCGCTGTCAGGCAGAACGAACCATTCAATATTGGCAACGACAGCGAAAACTGCCAACCACCCGACCTGAGTGAAGTGAGGATAGCAATATCTAAACTCAAGCTTAATAAGGCTGCCGGAAATGACGGCCTTCCCGCTGAGCTCTATAAGGCCGGCGGAGATGACTTGGTAAGTAACATCCACCAACTCATAAGCCAAATCTGGTCGGATGAAAATATGCCTGAAGAATGGAACCTCAGCATCGTTTGCCCGATCCACAAAAAAGGAGACCCTCTGAACTGCGCCAACTACAGAGGCATAAGTCTCCTCAACATCGCCTACAAGATCCTATCTGCCGTAATATGTGAACGCCTGAAACCGTTTACCAACAACCTGATTGGCCCTTATCAGTGTGGTTTTAGGCCAGGAAAGTCCACAACCGATCAAATTTTCACACTTCGGCAGATCCTGGAAAAAACTCAAGAAGTCCAAATCGATACCCACCACCTATTCATCGATTTCAAAGCCGCATATGACAGCATTTATAGAGACGAACTGTACAGAGCCATGTCTAGTTTTGGTATACCGCCCAAACTCGTCCGTTTGTGTAGGATGACGATGGAGAATTCTCGGTGCTCCATCAGGGTCGGAAACGACCTCACCGACACATTCGATACCAAAAAAGGATTTAGGCAAGGCGATGCGCTGTCATGTGACTTCTTTAATCTGATTCTTGAGAGAATTGTGCAAAACTCCAAAGCCAACACCAGAGGCACAATTTTCCAAAAGTCGGTGCAACTACTAGCATACGCTGACGATATTGACATCATTGGTAGGACTCAACGTGATGTCATAGCCACGTTTGCTAGTATAGAGAAGGAAGCGGCGAAAATGGGTTTAGCAGTAAATGAGGGTAAGACTAAGTATATGCTGTCATCACGAAAGGACTCACAACATCGACGAATTGGACAGAACGTCACCATTGACAGATATAACTTTGAGGTAGTACGGGACTTTGTCTACCTCGGCTCCGCTATTAGCTCTGACAACAACATCTCGTCAGAAATTAAACGAAGAATTACTCTTGCCAACCGCTGTTTCTTCGGGCTAAGAAGGCAATTTAGTAGTAAAGCCCTCACTCGAACTACTAAGGAGACCCTATATAAGACTCTGATCATCCCAGTCCTGCTCTACGGCGCTGATGCATGGACCGTATCAAAAGCGGATGAAGAAATCCTTGGTAGATTCGAGAGGAAAATTCTTCGGAAAATCTTCGGTCCCGTTTGCGTTGACGGGCTATGGAGACGAAGATTCAACCAAGAACTATACGAGCTGTACAGCGACATGCCCCTGGTCAAAAAACTCCGCATTGGACGTTTAAGATGGCTAGGACATGTAGAACGAATGGACACCAATACTCCGGCTCGCAGAGTCTTCGATTCCCAGCCAGACGTCGGACGCAGTAGAGGAAGACCTCGCCTTAAGTGGCGCGCACAAGTGGAAACCGACCTCAACCAACTTGGAGTGCGCAACTGGAGGCAGTTAGCTAAGGACCGGGCTAATTGGAGAGGCATGTTGGTTGAGGCCCAGGTTCATTCCGGACTGTAGCGCCACTTAAATCAATAAAATAAAAAGAAGTATCGAACGGACCAATTAATTATTAGATACTCACTTGTAGTCCTATAGAATCTGTTTTTACTATCAGTTCACAAATATGACATCTTTGAGTCAGAATTCCAAAATATTGCTTAAAATGATTAAACCACATTTAATTGACTCAAACTTTAAAATTGACCACCTGACAAAAGGCCTGATCCTGTATCTTATTATTTTTACAAATTCTCAGTATGGCGTTGGTTTCTCTACTAACTGGCGCCCGTACGCACAAATTAGTAAAGGAAAGAGAGAATAAAACAACCCACACAAGAATCATTAAAAAAATGTGCTGCAGGCATTTCTTTTGGTACAAATTTGTCAACTGTCAGTTGGTATCTAAAAGTGACAAGTCGTTTGTTTTGACATATGTTTTATATGTCATTTGTTTTTTTTAACGTAAACTAATCGAATAATTTTACTGTTGAACTTGAACGCTTTTCCGTTGTTGAAGATCGGTGGCCCTCGCTGCAGAATAAACAAAACGAAGCCTAAGATTGTTTATTCTGCAGCGAGGGCCACGGATCTTCAACAACGGAAAAGCGTTCAAGTTCAACAGTAAATTGTTTATTCTCTATAAATTTATAACGAGGAATGTCATTTCTAACAATCGTGTATTGTACTTAATATTTTTTAACAGCGCAGCGTTCCGAAGACTTACACTCGTGTTTTTCAAGTGGTTGTCGGCAAATATTCTCGTTAATTTTCTGACGTCTATTTTGAAAGCCACCAGAACAGAATTGTCTGTTAAGAAACAGAGCGCAAGTCACCGGAGAAGTGTGGTTTTTCTTAAGGCAGAATTTTGACATTAGCTTCCGATTGCTTCCGACTATTAGGAAGCAATCGGAAGCTAATGTCAAAATTCTTCGTTAAGTTTTCTTCAGTACTCTCAATTACCCAAGTTGCCCATAATACACTTTTGTGAATAGAAGCGATTGCAAACAATAAAAACAAAATTTCGTTGCTTATGGATTTACAAATTTAAATGTACCCAGCTGTTGAAGTGAAATGTCAAAATTTTTGTATAAGAGAACAAAAGAAAGAGAAAGAGCGAATGAATTCGCTTAGAATTGACTCCAACTGCAAGAATTTACTAATTCCTACTGCAAAAGTACGAGAACATACAAAACAGCTCCACACCCTATGCAGCTTCCCTATACGCTTTCGTTTTAAGTCGAAAACCATTTCAAATCTTCCATCTTCGGATTTGGATACACAAACCAACCCATCATCTGCATCGTCAAACTGCTGATGTCAGCTTTATTCATTGGATGGCGACAGTTCACAAAAACCTACAACGGATATGACGTTAACCTTCACCAAAAAAAATGAAAGAAATAATAATCGCAACAACGATTGAAATTGATTTCTCAACAATCGCCGTTTTTTTTTTCATTTTCCTTTCTCCGTCTACCTTGCCATTCGTCGTGCGCCATATTTTGCTGACGGAATAGAATTGTCAACGTGTGTCACAGGATGACAAAATGCCAATTGACAGCTCGCAGGCATTTTCAATTGCAGCTGACGACTGAATTCGAATTCGAATTCGGGCAAAAATGTTAATGAACGTTGAAGTATGTCATGTGACTAGAATAACCCCCCTCATGACCGTAAGGCATGATTAAAAAAAAAAAACTGAAATTCCAAATGATTAGTGTTGTGCTTGTGCACGTACCTAAAACAAAACCCGAGTTAGAGTCTAGACGCGAAAGGTAAACATGGAGTCACAAGCCATCCTAAGGGCTTGGGTGCTTTTGAAA
Source organism: Rhingia campestris (assembly GCA_932526625.1). NCBI lineage: Eukaryota > Metazoa > Arthropoda > Insecta > Diptera > Syrphidae > Rhingia > Rhingia campestris. The sequence goes on from OW052183.1 coordinate 12,684,403, forward strand.
AATTACGGCATAACAACGGAGCTGTACCACGAGCGGATAGAACGTGCGACATGCGAGCATGAGAAACATTTGAATTTAAATTAAAATTCATGCACGCTGTAATTGTGAGGTTAAGAAAAGGGCTAGAGGGTGACGACCCTAAGTGGGGTGCCCCCCCACCCATCAGGGCTAATAAATTCCATGTTTCGCAAATTTATGAATCCAATTTGAGCGAGTCTTTTTGTTCGACTCCGGAAGCCACCGAAATTTAATTCAACATTGATAAGCCGTTTGCCAGGGTAGGTACCTACCTACCTTTTCCGTAGGAGGAAAATCCTTTTAGCTGCAACATTGTGTTACAGCAGGCTGAGGATGGTGTACTGATACTTTTTGCGCGTGCCTTTTTGCCAGGATAACAGATGAGCTGGGGGATGGGCTAGATGGTGAAATGAGTTTTTCGAAACCGTATTTGAAGTAGGTAATGAAGAGATTTTATGGTGACATGAATTTAATAAATCATTTGGTCGGGTCTTGGATGCTCTTTCTCTCTCCACCTACAATAGATCCGTGTATCTGTGTCGTTTTGGGGGTTTGCTCGCATAAAAGGATCCGTGCGATGGTGGTGTAGTGTGATTTATCGTGTTCTTTGTCATAAAATGAAAGCCGCCCATTATGCATGGAACATTAGATTTCCGCCTTTGAGTAGACAATCTGATGGGTGGGGGACGGGGGGCTATGTATGGTTTTAATGAGCTTCCATATTTAATTGAATAGAACAGATACACGAGCGAGCGCGTGGGCGGTTGTATTTGCCTTTTATGAGAGTGGATTTCAAGTGGAGTTCGAACAAAGGATGTGCTGGTGGTGTATTTTGCGTTTGTTTTTCAGAAAACCCCCTTTTCTAGGGAGCGGGATGGATTATTTATGTATTTATCTCGCAATTAAAAGTTTGGCACTTTAATTTTGTTTGAGAAATCGTCAAAGTGGACCCTATTGGCAGTTTGTGATGGGATTTGCCTTGTTGGAGATAGTTTAAGGATGTTTTTGCTGCTACCTTTGTTGGAGAGAACTTTCTTTGAATGCCGTAGGGATTTTTATGGAGTCCATTGATTTAATTGGTTGGAGCATACGGGAGGAGGTTTCTTGATGTGTATAGGTATGTAGATGTTGGTAATTAATTAAATCTGGAGATATAAAATCTACTTTGAGTAAACATAAAAATTAGGAAGAAAGTCCAGGGTTGCTTTCGCAGATGATGTATCCATTTGAGTGTCTGTTAAACAAATTGCCATCTTAAAGGAAAAGCTTCAATATAATCTACCTAACAATGGTACCTAAGTTTTTAGTTGGCTAATTTTTCGAATTTCCTAAAACTTTTACCAAAAGCGGTTTCTAATGAAAACGCTTCCAAAAAGTGAAGATATGGATGAAATATAGAAAACGAGTTGCAACGAACTTCGAAGAAGATTGCCAGTTCCATGTTGGGTTTTGGTGTTTCATCAAAAGCAATTCATCCAACAGGATTCCCAGGCATTTTTTGTACACCCAACATGGCAAAATCTCATGAGAACGACGAAACCTATAGGGAAGGCCTCCCCGACTTCGATAAACAAAACATTTGGGTAGAAGAAAAGTGCGTACCTTTCCGTGGGATTAGAGTTGAAAACGACGAAGAAGAAGGAGGGACTAACATTCCCAATTTTATTCTTCAATTCTGATGACACCAACTCAATTAAGGTCTTCAAGTCAATTTTTGTGAATGAACCACTTTCGGAGAAACAAAACGTAAACGTTCTCCCCGCTGATGGGATACGCTTTGCTCATCCTCTACACTATCATTTGGGAATTTCAGAAGATGACCTACCACTCATAGCTAGTGATTCGTTCAGATGCATGTAAATATTTGTTCACCGACTTCAAGGACATGTTAAGGGTGTTCCAATATAGTAACTCCCGAAGTTTGACAGTTGATAACGGCCATGTTGCAGAAGCTAGATCTGTCAAATTGGCTGTCATTTATTCAATCTGTTTTGCCAAATCACCATGGATAGACATAGCATTCAACAACATGTGCAAATGATCAAAATGGGTGTTCTGTTCAGGCAACGTTTCGCGCGCTTCGCTCATTTTACGGTCGCCATAATCGTCCTACCAAGAGGACTATTCGCAGTGGGGTGGATGAATTTGAGTCCACTGCTTCAGTAAATGATAAGCCAACACCAGTACGTCAACGAATCGCAAGATCTGTCGAAAAAATCGCCGCTGAATCGAGGGCAGTCGATTTCGTTTCTCTCAAGAACTCGGCCTTTCGCAGACCACAGCTCAACAAATTTTGCGTCGTGAATACGACGTGTGTTCGCTGAATAGGCTCTGGAGCAGTAAGGCCCATTTACGGTACGTCAACAATCAAAATTGTCTAATTTAGGACGATACCAATCGACATAAGATCCAAGAGCGTCCAATACATTCCGAAAAATTCAGAATATACCCGAGGTAAGGCATGCCTGTCGTAGAAGGCGACTATAAATCCACTCCCCGTATACCGAGTGTAAAGCGTATACAAACAACAAAAATGCAATGAGTACAACGAAAAGATTTAATACCCCAGGTGGCAATTCAGTTTCACTGGAAAATCCACCCTCTACGGAGGTCGGCTCTACGGATTCTGGGGAGAGCCAATTATTGCAAATGTGTAACCCTTTCGGGAAAAGTTCAAGGGTAACGAGGTCACCTACATGTTGTAAAAATAGAGCCTATGCGTAAGGATTCCAAACATGTTCCCCAGTGCAAGCGCTGCCAAGAATACAATCATACGCAAAGCTATTGTCAAAAAGAACCGCGGTGTGTAAAATGTGCCGGAAATCATCTGACGGTAGATTGTATGTCAGATAAGAAAACTCTTGCTATCTGCATTAACTGTAAAGGCAATCATCCGGCAAATTATCGCGGCTGCGAAGTAGCAAAAAAGACGAACGAAATTTAATAGTATTAATTCACAGAAATTAAATTTAAACAAGCAAAAGCCTAAAATTCCGATTAAAAATATGTCGAAGACAAAGCAGGCCATAATCGAAAAACCTAAATTTTCACAAACTACGCGGCCATCAGATATCCGTTCGGATCTTGTACATCCAAAACCAAATGTACAAACGTATGCTCAAGCTACAGTATCCAATAACGTCCAAAAAAATATCTCACCTGACCCAGTTTCAAATGTATTTTCGATTATTCTTTCAAAACTTGAGGAACAAAGCAAAACGAATAAACTTATTTTTGACAGGCTCGTTAGGCTCGAAAATAGAACTTCTTAAAATGTTGCCTCGGAAAGCATTAACTAAGCTTCTTTTTATTATAAATGCAGCAATCAAATTAGAATACATACCAAGACAGTGGAAAGTCGCAGAAGTGATAATGGTTCTAAAACAAGGAAAATCACCGAATGAAATAAAATCTTACAGGCCTATTTCACTTCTTCCAATAATTTCAAAAGTTTTTGAACGGATATTACTCGGTCGCTTACACCCCATAATTGAACAGAAACGTCTATTACCTGACCATCAATTTGGGTTTAGAAGTAAACATTCAACGGTGGACCAAGTACATCGAATTACAGATGTAATTGAGAAAGCTTTCGAAGAAAAGAAAATTTGTTCAGCCGTATTTCTTGACGTGTCGCAAGCTTTTGACAAGGTGTGGCACAAAGGCCTTACGTATAAACTAAGTCAAGTTCTGCCAGAACAATTATATAAAATCCTCGTCTCGTATCTTGAGCATAGACTCTTCCGTGTGAAACTTGGAAGCGAATATTCCGAGTTCAAAGAAATAATGGCAGGTATACCGCAAGGAAGCGTCCTTGGACCAATACTGTACCTCCTATTCACTCGTGATATCCCACAAACAAATGATACAATAATTGCAACGTTTGCTGACGATACTGCTATACTTGCAGTTGGCACAACAAGAGAGGAAACAAATATCAAATTACAAAACGTTCTTAACGAGGCTACTGAATAGACTAAATCCTGGCGGATTGCACTTAATGAGAGCAAATCGAACCATGTAGATTTTTCGTATAAACGGACAAACAATTTGCCTGTATTTCTTAATACGGTTCGAGTCCCGTTTGCAAATGAAGCGAAATATCTCGGTATGACACTCGATGCAAAATTAAAATGGAAGTCGCATGTAAAAAAGAAACGCGAAGAACTTAAGAATAAATACAGAGAACTGTACTGGTTGCTCGGAAAATATTCGAAGCTTAACCTTGATAACAAGCTGCTATTATACAAGCAAGTGCTAAAACCGGTTTGGACATATGGTATACAACTATGGGGTTGTACCAGTGAAACGAATCTAAACATTCTACAAACTTTTGAAAACAAAATGTTAAGATCATTCGTCAATGCGCCGTGGTACGTAAGGGACGAAGATCTACGCAGAGATCTGGGTATTCCCGCGGTTAAAGATGAAACAAAAAATTTGCACGAAAACATAAAAAACGTTTATTAGGACACGTTAACACAACAGTCCTCCAAATTCTTGACGAAACAAATATGTAGCTACAACGCGTAAAGGCCTTTCAGATTTATTTTCAAAAGAATACCATTCTATTTTATCGATATTAAGCTTGCGAGATAATAGACGGTAACTTTCAGGGTCTTTAACGCAGACTTTCCATGTATTTTTTCTTAGCGAAGTTACTTGGTAGCCCGATAATGGCAACGATTTTAGCAAGGTATGCAACTTGTTAAAGTCGTCAATACCGATCACATTAATTGGCGGTGGGGGACGTTGTTTTAGCTGTTTCGCTTTGTTAATAATCTCTTTGTCGCGGTTTATTATTTCAGGAGAGGATACAGCTTTCCTCTTTTTAACTGGTCTTTTCTTTAAGATCCAGTCAGTTTCGCGACTGAGTTCTTCTTCATCCGTGTGGTATTCCGAATTCACGGGGCCGTTTGAACTTGTTTTTGGTATTTTAAATGAACTCTTCAGAGTCATATTTTCTTCCTTTAGATGGAGAATTTCTTTACGAAGCTCTTCGCAGAGCAGTTCGACATTGTTAAGCCTTGTTCGAAGAACGTCGTTTTCTTCCTTTAGGCTCTTATTTTTCACTGAGTCTCGTTTTTCGTGGGCTGACACTTCTGGTGTTGTCGAGCTCTTTGAGACACATATATTTTTTTGAGATCCTGATGTAGGTGACCTCGTTACCCTTGAACTTTTCCCGAAAGGGTTACACATTTGCAATAATTGGCTCTCCCCAGAATCCGTAGAGCCGACCTCCGTAGAGGGTGGATTTTCCAGTGAAACTGAATTGCCACCTGGGGTAGTAAATCTTTTCGTTGTACTCATTGCATTTTTGATGTATGTATACGCTTTAAACTCGGTATACGGGGAGTGAATTTTAGTCGCCTTCTACGACAGGCATGCCTTACCTCGGGTATATTCTGACCCCTAACCCGAAGGGGTTAGGGGTCAGATGGACTGACTGATGATGGACTGACCAAAGTCATTGAAAATGACTTTGGTCAGTCCATCACCGTCTACGTCGAGCGCTTTAGGTCGATAGTTAAAAACTTAGTTTGGCCTAAATTGGTAAGGTCATCCTCTACTACATCCGACGTCTGTCTAGGAATCGAAGACTCTCCGAGCCGGAGTATTGGTGTACATTCGCTCTACATGTCTTAGACATCTTAAACGTCCGATGCCGAGTTTTTTGACTATGGGTATGTCGCTGGACATCTGGTATAGTTCGTGGATGAATCTTCGCCTCCATAGCCCGTCAACAAAAAACGAACTGATCACCAAGAATTTTTCTCTCAAAACGACGAAGGATTTCCTGATCCATGGATGACTTGGATGATCAAGGTCTTATACAGGATCTCCTTAGTAGTTAGGGTGAGGACTTAATTAACTTCTTTATCCGAAGAAACAGCGGTTGACAAGAGCGTTTTATTTTTAACGTGATGTTGTTGTTAAAATCTAGGCCATGGGTACTAACGAGCCTGTTGCCTCCGTAGATTAAGATTGTCTAAATAACCTGTTCAGACTTTTTCGAAATTCTCGACGGTAAAGCTAAAAACAACGCTTTTCTAAAAAAAATTAGCATGTCAGTGTCCAGATTTCGAAAATATTTCTGGGAGCAACAAAGGACTAAATTTTAACATTCTAGCTCAAAATTGAAGGCCCAAAAACTGGTGACGTACGGGCGGACTGACGGACAGATATGCCTATTCTATCAATGGGGATAGGGTATACAAAAATAGGGACCGAGTTAAGTTTGAATGCAAAGACCGTTTATGTAATTCTCAAGGATTGGTATCAGTCCAGTTTTTTTAGGCAGCCACTTTAGTTTAAATGTGGTTCAGCACTCACAAAAATAGTTGGGTCCTTTGGAACGTTCCTCCATGAATTGTAGTCGCGTTCGTAGAGTTTCTAAACACTCGCCAACTTGCACGAAACAGTCGCGTTAGTACCCAGAGCCTAGCTCTTCTTTGGTTCTGTTGATGTTCGGTTAGGGAAAGGGCACAACGCATTGAAACGTATTCGCAAATAGAAGCAGCTATCTTCACAGATGGTTAGAAAACAGAGCAGAGAATATAAGCAGCAACCATCTGAGACGTACTGAGTACCAAGTAGATCTTAAGGCTGAAAGACTACTGCAGTGTCTCTCAAAGTATGATCTAAGCAATTAAGAAAGCATTGCTGAGATTTTCCTATTGGTAGAACTACCAGAAACGTAAAATCTGTTACAAATTGACTATATACAGTGATGACGTATTTGCAATTACTAGTCTTTTGGATTCCCGGACATGTCTAAGCTTAATGAACAAAAAGCAAAGAGGCTATCTAGATTGGGCTCTAGTCGACTAGAGGACGGGTAGGCATTATACGACTTTTGTAAAGCTTAGGGTTTCATCGTCGGTGTTAAAGTCGTTTAATCATCCCAATAGGGGTGACATCTACAACACAAATGAAATATCTGGCATTACGGCCAATACAGGGGCTCAAACCATGCATCTATTTTTATATGTGTGCCAAGTTATTATTTTTGCCACAAAAAAGACAACTTCGTGCGTAAATCCCAATACCGAACGGTACATTTGAGAAGCTTCTCATGAAAGTGTTACCCTTAGATGTTTGTCAGAATTTAGCCAGAATTGAAGCAGAAGTCCGTCTGTCTGCAGGCCACCGGTATTTAGGCCTTAAATTTGTGTAAACATTTTCAAAATCGTTTTAAGAAAAATGTTCTTTTTGGTGAAATGGTTAAGAATTTTGAAAAATAATATGAACAAGATAGACAATCTAAATATGTTAATAATTCGTAAACATTTGATGCAAAATCATTGGTAATGTTAATGTGAATAATTTGTCTTTAGATCATTTTAATCCACGTCCACTTTTTGGAGGCGTTTCCTTATAAAAACTATTTGTATACCCTACCCCATAGCATATGCAGGTGAAAAACGTTGTTTTTAACAGACCTATAAACGATTTTAACAAACTGTTTGAGCAATGTAATGTGACAGTGATACACCCACTTGTTGGGGACATTTAATTTAAGGATGAAATGGGATAAGGGTATTCAACTATTCGCACAGCGGATTGTAGCCTTCTCATATGTTTGATATTGAAGTACTTTGTACTTATGAGTTGCACATGTATATCTTTCATCTCTTGTAGGTAATTGAATTTTAAAATCGGAACCAGAGGTATTTGGCTGCTAGAAAAGGCGCCTAGTAGTCAGTTTTTAGGAGCTCGTCCTTTTAGTTTTTGTTAATCATCACAAGGAAGTGAAGGAAATACGTTCGGATGATGGTAAAGCTAAACTACAGGAAGTGTGGAGGAAAGCAAACATTCCTGTTGAGACGGATGAGAATATCCGTGCTGGTATACCATTCTTGTAAAATGAATACAAAAATCTGGGTAAATATAATTCTAGAAACGCGGATAAAGCAAATGTGAAACGGCAGATTTGGAAAAATACTCTGGTTGAGTTATTTGCCATTTCACAACAAAGTGTGATTGAAATTACTAGCGTATCACGAGAAGATAAAGAATTTCTTAGGTCACAGAGAGAAGATCGTATAAGTTCATCAATGAGTGGAGTAGACAAGGAAAAATAGGAACCAAGTATGCAACAGAAGACAAAATTTAATTATATATTAATAAACACTACAAAGCTATCGCTGAAATCTATCAATCAATCAGACAGTTATACTGCAAGAGGAAGATTCATTTCCACCATCATCAGGATCCGTACCTAGTGGCGAAGAGGACTAGTTTTCACGTCCATCAACAAAAAATAGTCTAAATAGATTGAAACTTCTTGATCAGACACTCACGTCTACTTGGAAACGAGAACATCTCCCTATTTGAAAAGCAAGTTCTTCATTTATAGCAACTGCAAAGAGCCTAGTTCACTATATTTCAAAAGGTGCAGTGCAACAACCCCCATGGAATTTAGCCCCATGGGGATAAATTCCACAAAAATAAAGGAAATAGTCCCCGTGGGGCTTATTTCTTTTTCGAAATGGAAATAAGCCCCGCCACCATAAAGCATTATAACACCTGCGGCTGTTATTGCCATTTGAAAGTGGAATTCTATTCAAATTTGGGCTGCCCCCCTGCAACCCCCCTGCTTGGGTTCACTGTTGGATTGGTGTGCGAGTTTGGTTACATGCAAATGAAATAAGCCCCACATTCAAAAGGCATTAACAGCGGCGGTGCTGACTTCCATTTCGAAAAGGAAATAAGACCAGCGGGGAATTTAGCCTTATGGGGCTTAATTTCGCGGGGCTTATATCACTGCACCGTTTCCAAAATATTCGTATCACCAGCTAAACAGCTCGAGAAGTAAAATTGCCCTTGAAAGTGTCAAAACTTTGGATGATAGAGTTGCAGTGCTAGTGACTGGCAAAGATTTTGAGCATTTACTTGGCATTCCTGTTGCCCTGAAATGCACTGGTGAGCAAATGACTGAAGGAGTTATTCGGGAAGTGGACCGGTATGTGTTTTATTACTACAGCACCTAATACAGGACTGATCCAAGGGGCTTGTACCAGAATTGAAAGGGAATTATTCAGACGAACATTGTTGTGGTTGGCCTGCTACCCATGAACTAATATTGAAGGGAGTATTTGAAGAGTGTTGTGACATACCATCAAGCGGTCATGACCTCCAGATTTTTCGAAAGTTCCAAAAAAGTCCCGTTCAAGGCTTTCTAGAATATCAACGAGTGGAAATGCTTAAATATCTACAAAATTTCCTTAAAGATCGAAGTCATCCATAAGAGAAGACTACAAGGAGTTATTACAACTCTCAGTGCTGTACCTAGGAGGTTGGTCTCAAAAAGACTTCAATTACAGGCTCCCAGGGGCTCTGCATCAAACAAGGTGGATGACAGCAATGTAAACGCTTTTAAGGTTGTCAATTATACCGCAGAAAGTGGATTTGCTCTGATAAAAAAGTCCAACGAATAGGTCAGGTATACGAAAGACAAAAACAAATCTTGTTGAGGGAAGTCGAGCATCAAAGAAAAATCGTCGCCAAGGTAACAAAAGAAGGAATTGCCTCGTTCAAAGTTGATTTATAACACATGTTTTGAACATCATACTATCTATTAATCTTACCCCCATATTAATAAACGCTGATTAGCTAATCCATGGCTAACTTGACAGTTTTCCCCATAAGAAATACTCACGCAAATGTCAGAATTTAATCACTGATTAGCTTATCATCGTTTTTTTAATAAGGAAGTTAGTGTTTAGTTGTGACATTACTTAAATTTAGTGATTTCTATTTTTCCCATCAAATATAACTTACATTGAAAAAACGTATTTCCCCCCTACTTTACAAAACCGATCAAAGTGTGGAACCTTTAAATTTTATCCAATTTTATTGAAATGTTTTAATGGGTGATTTTTTAAGAGTTAAGTTTTTCAGGTTGGTAGCACTGGTTAATAATGGCGTCCAAACTTCATCTGTCAAAGTGAAAAGTTTTCAGTATATTCTGCCATTTAATCATGGAAAGACTTACAAACGAGCAACGATTGCAAATTATTGAAATTTATTATCAAAATTCGTGCTCTGTGAAAAATATGAAAATAGGCTGTTTTATCGGAAAATTGTGGTCAGCGATAAGGCTCATTTCTGGCTCAACGGATACGTAAATAAGCCAAACTGTCGTACTGGAGTGATGAAAAGCCACATGCCATACAAGAATTACCGATGCATCCCGAAAAAACGATGGTTTGGTGTGGTTTATGGGCTGGTGGCATCATCGTTACATTTTTCTTCAAAGACGACCGTGGAAGAAACGTTACCTTCAACGGCGAGCGATACCGAGCCATGATACGCTACTTTTTTTTGCCCCAGTTGGCTGAGTTGAACTTGGTTGACATGTGATTTCATTAAGACGGTGCCACATGCCACCCAGCTCGAGAAACAATGGAAATGTTGAAGGATGAATTTGGTGAGCAGCTTTTCTGTCGAAATGGCCCTGTGAGTTGGCCGCCAAAATCATGCGATTTAACGCCTCTTGATTATTTTTTGTGGGGTTATGTAAAGTCGTTAGTCTATGTGGATAATCCGAACACGGTTGAAGCCTTACAGGGTAACATACCACGCGTAGTTCATGAAATACAGGACGAAATGCTCGAAAAAGTGACGCAAAATTGGACCTTCCGAACGGACCATTTGAAACGGAGCCGCGGACAACATTTACATAAAGTTTTCTTTAAAACGTAAATGGCAAAGGCCTGTTTATCGATTACAATAAAAATGTTGAATATTTGATGCGAATTTGAGTATATTATTCTATTTTTAAAAAAACTACGGTTAAAAGTCACCCGTTTTATATACCTTTTACATTACTTGGACTCAATGCGTAAGCAAAGTTTGCAAAAATTCAAAAACACATTTTTTCCTTACAAAATGAAACACCATACTGCACCCACAACATAAAGTTGCGGCACAAAAATACACAAATTAACAACCACACGATCATCAAATTCCAAATCTTATTTTCTTACACAATAGGCATACAATGGAACGAACTACGTGGAGAACTCTTTTTAACCGATCTCCAGCAGTTCGAAAACAGGGTTTACAACCATCTTCAACGATCTCGGAATGCGGTTTTTGCGTGACAGGTTCGTCTGACTGGACAGAAGTGTATACAAACGATTTTCAAGGAATATAATAAAAAGCTAAGGGCCTAAGAGACTGCCCTGATGTACACCGCCTTTTTTTGAGAACTATTGGGTGATTCCAGTGGAGAATCTACCTCTTTTCTTGTCTTTGCTTCCTCGTATACATTTCCACGATCATCTGCTTCTGGAACTCCTCTTTGACTAAGAAAAACGAGATTTGTTGGGTTCTACCAAATCTCTCAATAATCATAGATACCCTCTGTGATGCCATAAATGATCTGCTTTTTTCGAACTTAACTTACCCAACATCATATTTTAATTTAAAAAAAAAGCAGATACTTTAAGGCATCACAGAGGGTATCTGTAATTATTTAGAAAACCCCCAAAACTAAATCCATTGTGTGTGAGTGAGTCACTGCAGTTCGAAATTCGCACAATTCCTTCATTCTTCCCGTTATGCAGTAAATCCAGAACACAAGATATAATCAGTGTAAAAAAAACCCTAAAACCCCCTTTCAAAGAAATAAATTAACCGCAACGACGTTCTGCATAAAATATTACATACTTGCAGCAACAATGCAACTCCATCCATTTCCGTAATTTAGCCGCAAAACCTCTTAAGTTCACGTCCACAGGGCAAGTTGTACGTCGTCGCTGCTGTTTAAGGTAAATCTGTGCATTTTGTGCAATCGGCCATTAATTCAAAGCGCACTCTACTACACACCCAACTTCGCCACAAGCATGCATCCCCTGCAAGAATATCCAATTTGCAGTTTGTCACATATTTATTGAAAGTCCATTGAACGTGCGGTCCTGCCACGAGGACCTGCCACTCCACTCCTAGAATCGCCGAACGGCGCGCTCCAGCAGCATGTGCAAGTTCAAATTTCATTCTTCTGGTGAATGGCTTCCACGTCCTCGTCCACTGTACAATGTACATTTACTCTCGCATGTTGGTAATGCTATTGACCCAAATGGCCGGATGTTGACAGATTTTTTAAGTACGACCGATACACTGACGGTTTAGTGTTAGTGTTAGGGCTCCCGGAATGGAGTTATTGCAGAATTCCATATACCTTCCATCCTGATGGAGGGTTTAATCTGGAACACACATTACTTTTTGGGTGGGTTTTCGGAAACTTCTTCAACGGCAACGACGACAACGACGATAAAAACAAACGGGGAAAACTGGAAAAAAGTGAAAGTTCGTTCGTTTTATTCGACACAATAGCAGCAAATTGGAAATCTGACGCGTTTTGGCCCAAATCAAACGAAAAAAAAAACAGATTCCAATCGATAGTCATACACAAGCACAGATTCATCTTACAACCGAGATGCCATCGCACTCTTTAGTTTCCCATCGATGCCCACGCACAGGCATATTTATCGTGCCTACCTACTTCTTAGACTCTTTCGGATTGAGATATCCCCAGCGTGCCATGGCTTACCTTATAATTGCGTGCAATCAAGCGTCGAATAGCCGCTTCTGGGTTTGGCAGCCGTCGCTTCGTAGGAACGTGTTTCTCTGTTTCTCGACACAACGCCGCCTGAAGCCCCTCAAGTGGGCGATTGTATTCATTGAATGGCTGGGTAATTTCCGAAGACGATAGTGTTCCATTTCTGGTTTGGGGACAGACCATTAAGCCTTTGATTGCTTTCAGAGAGAAAAAAAGAAGCAAACGAATAATTTGTAATAGGGACCGCTTTGATGGGCTTTGCTTATGTCCTAGGTTTTGGGTGCAGATTTGGGTGCGTCAGGGGTTAACGTCGCGGTCTAGTTCCCGGTGAATGATTTATAAATTTGATGGCGAAAGGGAAAATCAAACTGTGACTGGGCTGTGAAGCATGAAATTATTTTTGTTGTTGTTGGTGGTGTTGGGGGAGCAGATACAGTATGTGTCACAAATGGGTGGATATGAAATGATTTTAGTCGAAACCATTAGTCACACTGCGAGATGCAACTTTGGGTTGGTCTATGGTCATGAACATTGTGACAGGCACCAAGGCAGAGCCATTTCTACTGTTATCTATAGGCTCCGTAGGGAGATATTACATTGACCATATAGAAGGGGTGACCAATCCTTTAGTAAGGACTTGAGAACGTATTTACAAAGACTTGCTATTTACAATCCTAGAACTTAGGTCTCGAAATGGTTCTACCATTAGTCCATTCATTAGCTTAATGCTTGAAGTTGTGCACTTCAGGTTAGTTGAGGCCATTTTTTACTTCTAAATGCCACTTCTTCCTCTCATTCAACGTCTATTTGGGAATCGAAGACTCTGCGAGCCGATGTCTGATTAGGAATCGAAGACTCGGCGAGCCAATGTCTGATTGGGAATCAAGGACTCTGCGAGCGGGAGTGGTCTTCCTCTATTCCATTCAGCGTCTAGTTGGGTATCGAAGACTCTGCGAGCCGATGTCTGATTAGGAATCGAAGACTGCGACCCAATGTCTGATTTTGAATCGAAGACTCTGCGAGTGGGAGTCGAATTAATATCAATAATTCGATAAAGATGTCCTTTGACCTTTACCAGTCATAGGGACGTATTACATTTGAAAAGACTTCGTGAAGATGAGAACGTAATTTACTGATGCACCTCCTTATTTTTCTAGAGCCAAGCTGACGAATTGCATACACAGAGTCAAAGGTGACGTCTGATTTTTTAGACTGAGTGAGCCACATGAGCTGTTCCAAAATATTCGGATCACAGGTCAGAAATTAAGTTCCATGATTTATCAGGTTATCTGATGTTGGATCAGTGCAAACGGCAGCGCTCTATCTAACCGTGGTCTGTTCAAAGCAGTTTTCTGCTTCCCTTTCATTATTATCTGGCGCACGCGACATAAATCTTTGTAGAGCTGGGATTTAATTGTGAAAGGCTTACGTCGAGAAAGTAAAGACGTGCAATCACAAGAATGCCGCACCCTTTACACCAGCGTCGGAGTTGCCCCCGTAGCTTACCTAGTCTCACAAAAATGGCCGGAACACTTAGTTCACCATCCCATCCTAGAGATGACTTGATGCGTCGTCAAAGTGACTTCCTCACGATTTAAAACCTAACCTGTTATAAAAGAGTCATCTTCGGATACTGAGGCCTTTTTAATGGCAAACAGACCAGAAACGGAACCTACAAGTATCCACCTGAAACATATGCTCACGGTATAACCAAATCATAACGGTATGAGTAGCGCGATGTTTAGTGTGATGAACTGCCGCGCAGAAGGTCTGGGTTCGATTCCCAGTCGTGGCAACACCAAAATGATTTTTCACTGGCCCTCCTCTCGTGATGATCTGACAAATCATCCGTTTAGTAACAATTGTCAAGAATAGCTTATCTCAACTTAGCCGTTCGGAGAAGGCATAAAACTGGAGGTCCCGTCATAGTGCAAGAAGTACACACGCACACATGATTGGTTGTGAGAAAGCTAGGCCCTGGGTACTAACGAGCCTGATGCGCCAAAAATTTGTTTTTTATTTTGTATACCCAAACATTTGGATCTGACCTTTTGCGGCATAAGCCGGACATCATACCGATCCACGAAATACGATAAACAGTATCGAGTCTACTGAACGCCCAGATTCAACGACATCCTGAACTCATTCGAGAACACCTTCAATATCGTGTTACGGATGGTGAGAAACTATCGGAAAGAACTCACCAAAGCCCTCACAAAAACTAAATCACTTGTAAAACAGCGATGAAATCGATGCTGGGACTTGATGTCTGAAATATTTCAGCTTCAAGGTAAGCCATGCAAGAGTGATAACGATAAGAGACACCGATAACGCGCAAAAAATCTGAACCTACGGGTAATAAAAGACTACCTGCTGGACCGTAAGCTTCTAAATGACACCATGGTCCTTGCAAACAAATAAATCACCACTGAAGCAGAGCGGATTTCCATTCTGGGACCTGATCTCTGGAACCTTTTACAAGAACATTCTTTGCATGGGTATAGATATTCTTAGAGGAACCATACGCAGCGATATCGGCGACAAGAGACAACGATAGAACGTAAAGAAAATCTAACCTCGTAATGATATATTTCTATGGAGAACCAAAAATAGGGAAATAATCGTCCTCCAACTGTTGACAGTTTTCAAGTTGGCTTCTGAAGTAATCAGATAGGAATTCGGTTGGGTTTAATGAAATCCATCCAATTTTTTTAAAAGCGATACTCCCATATTTCTTAAAACGTATAACATACGTCTTAAACTCGGTTCTTATGACCGCCGGTTTTCCTTACTTATTCTAAAAAAAAGGGCAGCAACGATGAGTACAGGCCGATCGCAATTTAACCATTTCCCTCGATGTTGGACCCGAGAATGGTTTCCAACCACAAGGCGCCCATTTGCCAGTGGGTATGAGTATATTATAACAAATAAGATGCTTTCCTCCGAAAATTAGAGCTTTCGTCCAAAACACAGCTGCACACCAGCTTTATTAAAAGAAGTGGAAGATATAAGGCAGGCTGTAGATGAAAACAAGCTTACATATCTTACTCTGGTAGATATTTCAAAAGCATTAGACACTGTTAACTACGACATATTGTGCAGTAAACTTGTAGAAAAGTTTAATTTTTCAATATAACTCGCGAATTTGTTCTTATCCTATTTTAGTGACGGATCGCAAGCATTCGGTAACATCAGTAACAACAATATATCATATTTTCGTCCCTTCAATAAAGACGTTCCACAGGGCTCTATCCTAGGATCTCTATTATTTTCCCTCTACGTTAACGATATTTACCGATCCTTTGTAAGAATACACTAAGAATATCAATACGATGCTCCCGTTAAAGGTGACTAAGGGCTGTCATCACATCTTTTTAAATTTCAATATCCAGGTAAGTCTAGCGATATATTTATCATATCAAAACTGTCCCGCAAGTTGACAGTTGTAACACCATACATATGTGAGGATTCTAGGTCAAAAATATCAGGTCCCACGATGATAAACAAGAAGTTCTAGTCCCAATTGCATACCCATATAAAGCTGACGTCAAAGACCTCCAATTCACACTCCCCGATGCTTGCAACTCGTTTCACAAAACCTACCAATTAACAGTAAATTAGCAGCATTTATCAACTCCTGCTTCGACAGATTATAATCTCTACATGTCTATATAGGAAAGTGCTAATTTCATGGTTCAGCATCATGGTTGAGGAGTTCCCACCACATGTGCCATTGTTCGGTTGCCTCTATCGCGGCTCTATAATATCGGCATAGCTGAGGTCAATTGCTGTTAGGCCTGATATACAGAGCTCTCGATTTATGTACTCGTTATGTACGCCATTTTTAATTCATTTTCGCAACAGCTTATCGGATGAATTTATAATTCAGTAAATGCAAATTCTATCTGATTAGGACTACATTTATCCACTTTGGTTTAATAACTTTTCCAAACTGAATAATTAAAAAAAAAATTCATAAAATATCTAGTACACAGCAGATTACGTTGTTGACAAATCCCAACATGCCTTCGCCTCCCCATACTGTCAACTGGGAATTGTCCAACATCTGACTGAACAAAGATTATGCTCAGATCAACCGCACAGATGGGAAGATATTGTTGGAATCATTTTAACTGAAATCGGATTACTATTCTTGTGTACACTGGAGCTGCTTGCTGAGTGGAAAATCTGTAAACCTGTTGCCACATCCATGCGGATATACTTCCCCTCCCCCCATGGAGTATATCAACCTCATGATGGGATATAAATCTTTCGCATGTACTTGTAGGTACGTACCTACCTCAACAAACAGAGGGCTAATGTGTGTGTGGCCACAAAATTAGGTTGGATCACAGCAGTGGCTTTCTGCTTCCTTGATATATTACAGAAAGTTAAACAGCAAAACGATGTCGGAATTAATGACCTAGTTTTGGGGCTTGTCGGTGTTGAAGGGATGCCTAGGAATAGTTTCCGAATCAGTGGCCAGTAATACAAATGCAGTCAATGATTTTGTCGAATTTCGTATTGGGAGTTGCGCCGAAAAGGTACTTTTCAAATTGCGATATTCATATCTACCTGAGAGCTCAGATTAGTTGGCTTTTGTTGCCTTTGTTGGGTGGCTTTAGAAAGGTTCTTTGAGTGCAATAGACTTTGTTTTTGACGATTAAGTTTTCAAAGACTTTGATGCTGGTAGTAAGTAGTACAAAGATATTTAATTGAAATTGTATGGCTGCGAATGCATGCCAATGACAATGCCACTGTCAAAATTAATAAGCAATGTCTGTGAAATGATGCGAATGCGATAACCTAAGAGATGAACTGTAGTCTAAGTTCATTTGAGGATAGCTTATGGGTGATAGGAGGTTTATACACATATTTTAATTAACTCCACAATTGTAAATCGTTTTATTAATGACATTTGTCAAGACGAAAATACCCAAAATGCAAGATGATCGGTTTTTTAACTGGCGCCCGACACGAGGTCAAAGATGAAAAAAGGTTTTTTGTGGAAGTTTTGTGCTTAGGACATGAGGTCCTCTTCTTTGTGGCAAAAATAATGACTTCTCACACTCAAACGACTGGAGAAGCTAAGTTTGAGGCCCTATATGGTCCGTTAATTCCAGATATTTTATTTTTTATTTCGTAGCAACAAGGACACCAGGTACCCCACGCTTGTCAAACTTTCTATTTATGGCATATTTCAAGGTGAAAATTCCCAAAATGCAACATCTTCGATTTTTTAACTGGCGCCCAACGCGTGGTTAGTCAATGGAAACATCACTAAAGCTGGAAGTGTTGTGTTTGCAAGCTGTATAGCGAAAAGAACCTAGTTAACATTTGTAGGTACACCACTTCTGTTCAACTTAAAAACTTTCAATATTTTTCTATTGTGCCTCTTAGGTCGAAATCATTATAAAGCGAGCTTAAGCTGCAAAGTTGTGCCGCAATATTTGTATTTTTGACATTTTTTAAGAGCAAAGAACCTTTAATAAGCTCAGAAAAATATTCGTCTGTTTTTCAACTGGGGGACAGTCAACGAGGACAGTCAATGCAAAGAGAACTAAACGTAATTTTTGAAAATGTTGTGGTTACGTGCTATTTAGCGACATGAATATCGTGAACATTTCTAGATACTCAACACTTGTTGAACTTGAAAGCTATTTAAATATTTGTAGGGTGGCACTTTTGGGTATAGAAAATTAAAATGTGAGCTTGGGAGCAATATTGTTCGACTATATTTCAATTTATGTAATTTTTCAAAAAGACAGAACCCAAAATCTAATTGGGAAAAAGTGCAGTGCGTACCATTTAGGTATAGAAAGTGATATCGTGAGTTAGGGAGCAATATTCTCTATTTATACAATATTTCAAAATTACAGAACCAAATGTGTAATTGAAAAAAAACATCTTAGGTTTTTAAACTGGCGCCCAACGTAAGAACAATTAATAGCACATTCGACTTTAGGATTTTTTTTAAGTTTTTGCCTTTGTGACCTACTCAGTAAACCACTCATGGAGCTCCTGAGATAGCAATCATATGAAGTGTGAATAAAGCAGTCTTTGGAGGCTTCAATTTCAAGTCAGATGAAGGACCGCAACCAGCTATCATTGGCGTATGGTCTAAGTCATTATGTCAGTTTAGGGTTTTAAAGCCTTGTCTTCCTAGTTTTTCAGCCGGGCGTGTACGAGTGTTACGGGACCCCAATTCATGTGACATAATGCTGCTTGCAAATCTTCTTTAGAGATTTGAGGCGGTCTTGCACTACACTCGATTGGAGGGTGTTAGTTAATAGGAATCTTATCGCAGCTTGCCAACGGATAAAACTCACAACATCCATAGGCGGTAGCCTAGGAATAGCGATACGATGGACATGGTTTAGGAGATTGAAGGAGCTAGAGGTCTAGATCGCCGGAGCAAGCCCTAGGGCCAACTCTTTTGTCTGTTTTTCCATCCATTTCTGAATAGATGATAGAGATTGGAAGTTTTGGACACCCAGCTGTTTTCAGTAGCTTGTGCAAAATTTGTATTCCAGGTTAGAGTCCGTTTTGCCAAGTAGAAGATCGGTGTTATTATGTACATAACTTGTAATGTTTGAGTTTTGGCATGCCCTACGTAACTGTTTGAGTTAAATGTTTTCCTCAGCCTCAGGACATTGTTTGTAAATATTTTAAAGTGGATGTCAATCGAAATAAGATAAAAAGATCGCAGCCTTAGGAGCACATCTTTACGTATGAGTTATCCAAAGGCGTCCAACTAGTCTCGTTTTTTTTTAGAGTGGCTTAAGCCTTGTATTCTTCTGCAAAGCAGACCACAATACAGTCATGCCATAGGTAATACAATTGCGGTATTGATCCAGTGTGCAATTTTCAGCGGACCTTAGAACCATTTCGGAAGTAAATAACGGGTGATTTTTTAGCTGGTTTGGTTTTGGCAACACTGGTTTTGACAGCTGACGTGTGTCACTGTCAAACAGCTTCAGTTTGGTTTGCAATTTAACCATGGATCGTCTTACAAATGAACAACGCTTGCAAATTATTGAATTTTACTATCAAAATTCGTGCTCGGTTCGAAATGTTCATCGCGCGCTGCTTCCATTTTATGATCGGCATTCTCGACCTTCTGAGCAGTCTATTCGGAAGATTGTGACCAAATTTCGCACCAAATTTACATTGTTGGACATTAAACCACCAACACGTTTACGTACTGTGCGTAGTGAAGAAAACATTGCGGCCGTATCAGCTAGTGTGACAGAAGACCGCGAAATGTCGATTCGGCGCCGTTCCCAGCAGTTAGGCCTTTGTTACAGCACTACGTGGAAAATTTTGCGGAAGGATTTGGGCGTAAAGCCTTTTAAGATACAGCTGCTGCAAGAACTAAAGCCAGCCGACCTACCACAAGGCCGAATTTTTGGTGAATGGGCTCTTGGAAAGCTGGCCGAGGATCCGCTTTTTTATCGAAAAATTGTGTTCAGCGATGAGGCTCATTTTTGATTGAATGGGTACGTAAATAAGCAAAATTGCCGCATTTGGAGTGAAAAGCATTGCAACAGCTACCAATGCATCCCGAAAAAGCCACTGTTTGGTGCGGTTTATGGGCCGGCGGCATTATTGGGCCATATTTCTTCAAAGATGATGCGAATCGCAGCGTTACTGTCAATGGTGAACGCTACCGAGCGATGATAACAAACTTTTTTTTGCCCGAAATGGAAGTTCTTGACTTGCATGATATGTGGTTTCAACAAGACGGTGCCACATGCCACACAGCACGCGAAACAATGGCGCAATTGCGAGGCGAGTTTGGTGAACAGTTAATTTCACGTTTCGGGCCGGTCAATTGGCCGCCTAGATCGTGCGATTTGACACCATTAGATTATTTTTTGTGGGGGTATGTCAAGGCTAATGTCTATAGGGACAAGCCCGCTTCGATTGACGCACTGGAAGCCAACATCCATGCATTCATTCGTGAGGTACCGGCCGATATGTGTGAAAGAGTATGCCAAAATTGGACTCAGCGGATGGGCTACCTGAGACGCAGCCGCGGTCAACATTTGCATGAAATTATCTTTAAACATTAAATTGCAAGGTTCAAACTATCGATTCAAATAAATATTTCATTCATTTTTTCGAATTTTTTGTGTTTTTTTTTTTTAAAAAAGTTCTAAACCTCTAAAAATATCACCCGTTACATAGGACCAGCTCTAGTCCAAGATAATTGACTTTCTCTGTGAATTTAGCAGAGAGCCATTAAGCTTAGTCGGAATAAACCAGGGTACTCATTCCGCAACTTTTAAAACGATTATCGTTGACGATAGTGTAGAAGACTTGCTAGATACGTAGCGTGTAATTTTTACATTGTGTGTGTGCACAAGTATACAAATTACACGATAGGTTCCCAGAAATTCTCCTTCACTATCCTTAACGATTATCGTTTTGAATGTTTCGGAATGAGTAACCAGTTTGTTTTTAGCTGGGTTCGCACCTTAGCCACAGCTTTTTGACTAGCTTGATGAATTGCATTATTTTTGATTGATTTGAGGGGGTTAACCCGACACAAAGATTGAGACGTAATTTTCATAAGCAACCGCGTCACATCCTACATCCTTTATGTTTGGAACTAACTGAGAAGAGCATTCGACTTTACTGATTCGCTGTCGCATTAATATTCGGGGGCCTTAATATTTGGAGACAGTCAAGCTGCGGGCTGTTTACAAAAATTGTAGCCCAGGATTTAAGTTCTCTGGCTGTTGCGGGTTTATTAGGTTTTTGGCGAAGACTTTAGCTTGAAATACGGAACATCCGTTTGAGTCCTTGCGAATTTCGTTTCAAACTAGATTGTTACAGACCACGCCTGCTCCAACTTAAAGTTTAGGTCTGTCAGTGTCGATAGCGATTTCCTGCTCACTTCTGAAATTCTAGATCTGCCCTTCGAGGATATAAAAGTGTCATAGTTATGTTCAAAAATTAAGCTGTCTTGAGAGATCTATACTCCTTGAGTCCATGAACGCTGTGTGTCTAGCAACATCTAGACATTTAGGTTGATTTTGTTGTTGACTGTAAATCATTTTAGGGAGCGAAATTGGAAAAAGACTCCAGCCTAGAGGAAAGGGTTAATATTATTGGTCCTGTTGTAACACCTTTTGAAATATTTAAAGGATGCTTTAAGTTAGATTGACCTCTATTTTCCACATTGGAACATTTTTATGTGGAGCAACAGTGGGACATAGTCCCATGACTCTTTTGGTGTCCATATTCGCGGTTTTTCGTACTTTTTTATGTTTACTGAAACCTTTACTTCAGAGGGATACAAGAACAAGATTGATGTTTTTAATGTGGAGGATCATTGAGACATGATCTCAGGACTTATATGTTGCCGATCATACGCTCTTAAGTATATTAATGATGAATCCTTGACTCAAGAAGGTCACTATATTAGAGCGAGGTAAGTGTTGAGGAATGCAGTGGCCTAATGGTTAGTGCATTTCTAAGGCCGGGGCCGATTCAAATCCCGAAAGTGACATCACCTAAGTTTTTTCACTGCTCAAACTCTTGCGAAAGTCTGACAAAACTTCCAAACGTAACACTGTCCTGAGAAGCTTCTAAAATTCGACGTTTAGATACGGCGTTAAACAGGAAGTCCTCTTATTTGTGGGGAAAATAATAACTTCGCACTCACAAATGAAGAGAGAAGCTAGGTTTGAAGTCCTGTAAATGCCAGATATTTCACTTCATTTCAAGTTTCGAAGGATCTGTGGGGAATAAAGAATTGACACCCATGCCACAGCTTGTATCTCACTTTCTAACTTACATTTGTCATGATCTCGCTGATCACAGAAAGGAACTTCCATGGAACTTTAAGACCACTACATCGTTGTTTTTAAGCAACTCCCTTAATTCTGACACAATGGCTACGTTTACACCGTGGACAATAACTAGGGATGGGACTGATATATTAGTATTCATTAAGATATTAGTAATGTTTGCCAATATTCAACACCACTAATACGAATATTATAGATATTATAATACTTTGATATTCATTAAAAGTATTCGCCATCGCCATATATTTTGATACCAAAATATTAGGCACGAATACCACTGATACGAATACCACGGATCGTACGATGCCTCGATATTCAAGTATGGATACATACAGAAATGCAAACCTCACTTTTCGGTTGATTTGGAATTGGAATTGATATAATGCTGTTTATGATGATGATGATTGATGAGACGCTAGTTTTTCCGCGGAAAGGGAAAGGGAACGAAAATAAGTCTGAAAACAGGTAGCTAGATATTTTTGAATTTGAATGGGAGTTTTGGATTTTGGCTGCCGGTGCAGATTGGCTTGGTAAGGGAAAAGCAACTAGGAAAATGACTGATTTGAACATGTATGCATATTTTTGAAGAACTGAATTTTATACACATACATGCAATAAACCGTTAAAATTCGCAGCAACCCTTTGTTTCTTTTTCTTCAAAATCCTCACTTTGTGTCTATCTGCCATAGTAAGAGTATCAGAGTTCAGAAATAAATTGTTGTGAAAAAAGGAATGTTGTGAAAAAAGGATAATTAAGAATATTGGGTTACAAGTTATTTGAAAACAGGTATGAACGAAAAAAGGAGAGTTTAAGGAAGTGCATTCTGGAAAACATATAAATATTTGTGTATCTACATTCATATGTGCATATGTAATTGGATACTGATTTTTCTTACACGAAATGATGAATCTCTTTCTTAAGCTTTGCTATAGCAATGGTTAACAATTTTTCCATTATGCCAATATTGTATCCGTTGAGCGATACAAATATAATAATGGAGTTCTTAGTTCATGATAGTTTTTTTGTTCACAGATCCACGAAATATTATTAAAAATGAAGCGATCACGAATTAGTGAAATTTGGAAGTATTTCAGCGTACATTCCGAAGAAAATAAAACGGCAAAATGTACAATATGTCATGCGAAGTTAAGTTTTAAGGGTACCGTGTCTAATTTGACAAAACATGTAAAGAACAAGCATTTGATAAATATCCAGCCAAATGAAGCACGGCAAAGAAACAGAATCGATCCCGAAACTGTATCGTTTTCTGCATCTGATTGAGAAACAACTCCATCAACAACTGTTGTTAATGAGGGTGCATCCTGTTCTTCTTCAACTGCCCAAGATCAGAGTACAGAGGTCGTTAGCCAACAACCGTCTTCGTCCAAAAGCCTTTTCCAGTCAAAATTGGTTTGGTTTGCGAATACCAAAAATATGACTTTAGCCCAACGGAAAGAAGTGGATAATGCGCTAATGGGATTGTTTATAAAAAGTTTCCTGCCTTTTTCAACGGTCGAAGATCCCAGTTTCAGACAATTTGTTGCTGCATTAAATCCCTCATACCAGCTGCCGAGTCGAAAACACATCTCGAGTGTAATGCTGAATACTGAGTATCTAAAATGCGAAAACGAGGTGAAAGAGCGTTTTACTGAGGTAAAAGCAACATGTCTGACTCTGGATTGCTGGACGTCCCGAGTACAAGAAGGATATCTCGCAGTAACAGCTCATTACATAGACAATCATTTTGACATCCAATCCATCCTTTTACAGTGTCGGATTTTGGAAGGGCCGCACACAGCATCTAACATTAGACAAGATTTACAGAGGGTGATAAGTCAGTGGAATTTAAATGGAAAAGTGCGATTGATTGTAGCAGATAATGCTTCTAATGTTCAAAATTCAATCAAAGAACTGGCGCTGAAGAATTTTGGTTGTTTCGCGCACACGATAAATTTAATAGCCAAAAGTGCATTAGCGATACCTGAGATAAATTTATTTCTGACAAAATTAAGAGCTATAATCAGCCATTTTAAAAGAAGCACGACAGCCACAGAAAAACTAATAAAATACCAAATCCAAACAAATGTAGCCCAACCAAAAAAAACCCATCATTGATGTGACGACAAGATGGAATTCGACGTTCGATATGCTTGAAAGAGCATTACTACTGAAGGAACCACTTACAACTACGTTGGCTTTACTCGAAAGTAGTACTAGTTCTTTAAAATGTATAAGTTCAGAGGAGTGGACCCTATGTGACCAACTATGCAATGTTTTAAAACCCTTAAAACAGGTCACTGAGCAAATAAGTGGAGAACGTTATCTCACAGGCAGCCACGTCATTATTTTTAAAAAAATTCTGACAGAATTTTATACGAGCGATATTTGTAATGACATCACACTACACTCCAGCGCGGTACAAGTTATCAAAGGGATAAAAGACGGTGTAACCAAGCGATTTCAGAATTTAGAGTACTCCGGAACATTTGGAGTATGCACCATCCTCGATCCGAGATTTAAATTACTTTTTTTCCAAGACAAGTTAGCAGCTGAAGCTGCTAGAAAAAAAGTAATAGAATTGACTATCCAGACAATCGAAGCGACCAATAACGAGCATACTTTAAGAGCAGAAGCAAGGGAAGCAACACCAAACACTTCAACAACGGTTGAAACTTCGGCAAAATCGAGTTATTCGATATGGAATGTTATCGACACAGTTATTGCGGATACTCAGCCTGTACAAGCATCGAGGGCAGTAGCTATTGCCGAGTTGCAAAGATACCTAAACGAGAAAAATGAACCCAGGCAAACTAGACCCAATGAATGGTGGTGGAATCAACGCTATTCATATCCAAACTTGAGCAAAGTTTATCAAGAACACTGCTGCATCATCGCTACTTCTGTCCCTTGTGAACCAATATTTTCCAAGTCCGGCGAATTAATATCGGAGATAGGAGCTCGTCAATAAAAAAAATTAAAACCTAAACCAACTTAAATGTGTTTTATTTTAAGAAACGACACATATGTATGTACATATATACTAACCGGCAACTTTTTTTTGTAAATATGGGAAACACCAACATTTAATAAATGGGGTAGGTACGAAATCCAGAAAATATTAGTGATATTTTTGTATCGGTTTCGATATTTAATATTAGTAAACGAATATATTAGTATTAGGTAATATCACAAAATATTAGTATTAACCCATCCCTAACAATAACCTTTTATAACAGTTACCACTTCATATGAATTTATGGTGACATCTATGCGAAGGTAGAATGAACAGTTTAGTCCAGGTCACCTAAATAAGTGGACTGACCTAAACAATTTAGTACTTGTTCGAGGTGTTTACACCGATGGGACTTACCCCAAATGTAGGCTTAGTCCCGGTTTTTGTCCACGGTATAAACGTAGCCAATCTAGTCAGACTACCAGCTTGTTCATGACGATTGCAACAAAAACGAGGACTACACCCTGGTGCCTCATAAGGCTACTAGTGGAACTATTCAGGCATAGTTCCGAATCTTTTTAAAGAAATAAGCCATTGGCTTAAATGTTTTTTACAGCAGTTTCAACAGGGGCTTCAGGATTCGATCAGACCTTACAGAATGTTGTCTGCAAATATGTTAGCAAAATCTGCGACTAGATCTAGGAAGGTGGATAAGGTCTCATGTAGAGCAGTTTCTGTTGATCTAGCATTGAGGCATTCAGGTTTTGATGTAAAAAAACATGTTGCGCCCATGGTTGTCTGTGATCTGCTCTAGGATCTAAAATATAAAAGTAAGTCTGATAGTCTAATATGCACCTGCTAAAAAATCATATTCCCAAACTTCGATTGGCATTCATCTGATAATTCTCCAAGAATGAGTGAAAACGTTTGTCAAATAAAAGCTTCTATAAACCGGCACCATTCACAGGGTTAAAAACCTCCTCTAAGCTCT
The DNA here is from genome assembly GCA_932526625.1 of Rhingia campestris. Lineage (NCBI taxonomy): Eukaryota > Metazoa > Arthropoda > Insecta > Diptera > Syrphidae > Rhingia > Rhingia campestris. The sequence continues at coordinate 12,710,752 of OW052183.1, forward strand.
GAACCAAGGTTAACAAAGATCCATTTAAAAATGTACATAGCGGACACACTAATTTACCAAATGACATCTATTGTATTTCAATGTTTCAAAAGGTAACTAGCAACCAATAGATGGCGACACATTCCACGCCAATTACGATCGTTCCTCTTAATTACTCCACCTTTGTTAAGGGCTATAATGTCAGCTATTCTACTTCATGTTATGGTAGTAGGGCCGTAAACAAAGCATATTTGCGCATATTTGTCTGAAGCCAAACTAACCAGTGCGGTATCCACGACATTCTTTTGTTTATGATGTGGCACTTTACAAGCACTGCATGTACTGCGTCAGCGAAATTTTATGGAACGTCACAAAGGACATTAACCAAAAAGTCATTATTTTAATTCGGCATTGTGGATTTTTTTTTTGAGGAAAGGATGCCACCCTCTGACATGTCAGTAAACAACATTTCGTATAATGTTTTTTTTTTTGTTATACAAGGACGACTTTAAGTGCGGCATAGGAGTGTAGAAATTAATAAAACAAAAGGATATGGCGGTTGGAGTTGTAAAATTATCTTTTAACGTAATGAAGGTATATCCAATTTGTTTTTTTATTTAAATTAATAAATCTAAGGGCATAATTCACAGTACCATGACCACTATGCACCACCATCCCACCAAATTTAGCATGTCCTTAAAGACTTTCTAAATCCCATACACAATTTTATAAACACTATTTCCAACCTACCGACTATTCAAACTTTGAAAACCCTCGTGCTTGTCATCGATCCAGGAGCAGAACATTCCCTTAATTGACACCATTTGCTGGTTGGCATCAAGCCATTTTCTTGTTTTGTAGTTGATGTGCGCCTTCTGATTGATAATTGCCAATGCATTATAGCTGTGAATTCGCCTCTGGACAATTATTGATACAACTGCAATTAATGGATGTTTGGGGTGGTGTTGCTTTTATCCAATCACGTATTTAGCGATCTAGAACTTAGATATCGTAAAACTAATTGAGACATTCTCACAGGATAGTTAATGTAATACCTAGTGTTCCAAATAGATATTTAATTTGAATTATCATTTGGAAAACAATTCATGAAGTAATTAGCTGGATATGTGTTGTGGAAATAATCGATTGCCTCACATTGGGCGCCAATTCAAAAGCAATTAGTTTCATATACTATAAGGGATTAAGAGGTGCTGTTTTTGTTTATTTCTCTTATTTTGCATTCATTTACATTGTTTTCAGGTCCTTGGTTTTCACTGAGAACTAAGTTTTGGGCATGAAGCAAAATAGTAGAGTTAATGGGATCATAACTCTACCATTTTGCTTCATCGATGTTGTGACATCTGCGATGAAGATAATAAAGGTAGGGTACAGTCACACCCGAATGGTTGGATGCTTTAAGAAGGTAGACTCTGATTGGCTTTAACTTGGCAATGCCCAGTGGTTGCAACTCTGACTCCTCATCATATGTGCTTATATTTTACCTCCAAGTGGTAACCATCGGGTACTGGTCTCATCCGCTCGGATTTGACTTGCTAAACGATAAGTGTGAGTGTTGATAACAAGACGTAAAACAGCAACACTATAATCATCCTGGTCAGAATGGCGCGGGAAAAGCTGTTTCGATATATTCGGACAACAAGTTATCTAGGAATCTCAAGGGTAAGTCAGGCCTTTTGAACAGAGATGGTGGCGGATGAACCGAAAGGTCAACGGCAGCGCTCAATACCGTAGTGGATACCGATGGCCCTAGGGGTATCTAATAAATTATAACTGGCCCTCCAGGTTGGGGGCTGTGCTTTGGGTTAACAACCAATATCCTCGGAAAGGACTGATATTATTGTTGGCGACCCTGCTAAACGAAAAAGGACAACGACGTTCGTATCTTCACCTGGAATGTGAGAACATTAAACAGGAGAGGTGCAGGCGAACAACGAGCGGAAGTCCTAAACTGCTACAAAGCAGACATTACTGCCGTACAGGAAATACGATGGGATGGGCCGGGCAAAAAGAGGATGAAAAACTGTGACATCTACTATGGACCGTGTTATAGTTCGCAGAAACAGCGACTATTTGGTTGCGGATTTGTTATGAGTGCCAGACTTAGGCAAGAAGTCTTATGTTTCCAAGACATTAGCGAACGCATAGTAACAATCCGCATCAAGGCCAAATTCGCCAACATAAGCCTTATATGCGGTCAAGCTCCGACGGAGGAAAAAGATGATATAGCTTAAGATTGCTTTTACGAGCTCCTTCACAAAACGTTTAAGCGGCTACCGAAGTACGATGCTAAAATCGCGCTGGATGATTTTAACGCAAAGGTAGGAAGAGAAGACATCTTAAGCAGTACTGTCGAGAAATATAGCCTACACGACAACACGTCTGGTAACGGACTTAGACTAATTGACTTCGCTACGGAACGAAATTCCACTATAGCCAGCACACGGTTTCCTCACCTCGATATCCATAAGGGGACATGGCGGTCTCCAGATCAACGAAAAGTCAACCAAATTGATCACATTGCGATAGACAATAGGCACGCATCCAGTATTCTGGATGTCCGAACATTCGGACCACTACCTTGTTGTAAGCCAAGGTAAGGATGCGGATATCCACCACGCTACAACAAACTAGAAATACTGTGAAAAAAATTAATGTCGAAAGACTGCAATCGCCAGAGACCGCCAAGACCTTCGCGCAACGCGTATCCCTTAACCTCTCGATTCACACCACCAGCATCTAATGTCGAAGAACAATGGCAACGATGCCAACAAGCCTTAGATCAGCCGCAACTGATGTGCTAGATTTCTCGCGGCCACTAGCAAGAAACCCCTGGTTTGATGAGGAATGCCCGCAGATGCTGGCAGCCAAGAACGAGGCCTACAAGGCTAAGCTGCAGGTGAAGACGAGAGCTGCCATTGAGCTCTATAGACAAAGAAGAATTGAAGAACACCGGCTTTTCAGAAAGAAGAAAAAAGAGGAAGAAAGGTTCGATCGAGGACGGAGAGAGAGGTGTCACTCCAGGAACGATGTTCGCAAATTTTACCAAAGTGTAAAACGTCAAAGCCAAGGATACAAGGCTCGAACAGAATCCTGTCGAGATGAACAAGGAGATATCGTTGTTGAGACACAGTCGATGCTGAGGATATGGAAGAACCACTTCTGCAGACTGTTAAACGGCGATGGCGAACAACATTCCGCTGTCAGGCAGAACGAATCATTCAATATTGGCAACGAGAGCGAAAACTGCCAACCACCCGACCTAAGTGACGTGAGGATAGCTATATCTAAACCGCCGGAAATGACGGCCTTCCCGCTGAGCTTTATAAAGCTGGCGGAGATGACTTGGTAAGCAACATTCACCAACTCATAAGCGAAATCTGGTCGGATGAAAGTATGCCTCAAGAATGGAACCTCAGCATTGTTTGCCCGATCCACAAAAAAGGAGACCCTCTGAACCGCGCCAACTACAGAGGCATAAGTCTCCGTAACATCGCCTACAAGATCCAATCTGCCGTAATATGTGAACGCCTGAAACCGTTTACCAACAACCTGATCGGCCCTTATCAATGTGGTTTTAGGCCAGGAAAGTCCACAATCGATCAAATTTTCATACTTCGGCAAATCGTAGAAAAAAACCCAAGATGGCCAAATCGATACCCACCACCTAGGTATTTATCGATTTCAAAGTCGCATACGACAGCATTTATAGAGACGAACTATGCAGAGCAATGTCTAGTTTTGGTATACCGCCTAAACTCGTCCGTTTGTGTAGGATGACGATGGAGAATTCTAGGTGCACCATCAGGTCGGAAACGACCTCACCGACACATTCGATACCAAAAAAGGATTTAGGCAAGGCTATGCGCTGTCATGTGACTTTTTCAATTTGATTCTTGGGAGGATTGTGCAAAACTCCCGAGCCAAGGCACAATTTTCCAAAAATCGGTGGAACTACTAGCATACGCCGACTATATGGACATTGGTAGTACTCAACATGATGTCATAGCCACCTTTTCTAGTATAGAGAAGGAAGCGGCAAAAATGGGTTTAGCAGTAAATGAGGGTAAGACTAAGTATATGCTGTCAACACGATAGGACACACAAAATCGACGAATTGGACAGAACGTCACCATTGACAGATATAACTTTGAGGTAGTACGGGACTTTGTCTACCTCGGCTCCGCTATTAACTCTGACAACAACATCTCCTCAGAAATCAAACGAAGAATTACTCTTGCCAATCGCTGTTTCTTCGGGCTAAGAAGGCGATTTAGTAGTAAATCCCTCACTCGAACTACTAAGGAGAGCCTATATAGGACCCGGCGCTGAAGCATGGACCGTATCAAAAGCGAATGAGGAAATTGGTCGATTCGAGAGAAAAATTCTTAAAAAAATCTTCGATCTCGTTTGCGTTGACGGGCTATGGAGACAAAGATTCAACCACGAATTATACGAGCTGTGCAGCGACATACCCCCAGTCAAAAAACTCCGCATTGGACGTTTAAAATGGCTATGACATGTAGAAACCGACCTCAACCAACTTGGAGTGCGCATATGGAGGCAGTTACCTAAGGACCGGGCTAATTGGAGAGGCATGTTGGTTTAGGCCCAGGCTAACTTCTATTTCCGTCCATGCCTTTGGGATGTTCACTAACCCCAGACAACTGGTCATGATGGTCAGTAGCTATGGTAGCATGACATCAAGGTTGTAATGAAACTCCGTTGGTATCCGAATGATATCTACCATCTGGTCCAGGGAAATTTTTTAAAGCTTTTGACAGCCCAAAGAAGTTTTTTTGACAATGGTATCATTTCTATATGGAATCGATGTTCTGAACGTTTCTGGTTTAGCAGAAGTAGGTCAATCGTTTCCACACTGGAGGTTGTAATAGCTAGATATTGGTGGTCTAGAAGGTTCTAAGGTTTCTTTTATATGTTACACAGAAGGTGCTCCAGGATTCTCTATTTTCCTTCTTTAACTGGATTTTGTAAGTTTTAAGAGACGGCTTATATTGGTCCAAGTATAGTGTCTCTTTGGAGCTCTTAGCTTTGTAAGTACCGAGTTTGGAGTTCTACCACAGAGGCTTGACCTTCTCACGAGTCTGATAGGGCAGGCTGACAACCTGACAACCAGGCTGACAACCTTGCAATCCAGTTCTATTTTGTTAATCGCTTGTTCTAAGGTGTCAGAGAGATGTTTGGCTTAAATGTCTCCATAAAAAATGACATTTGGCTTTTTGAATAAATGCTGCAAGACCTATAGATTGTTTAGATAACATTTATCTATATCTATACAATCTATATGTCATTCATATTTCTCATGTTGAGGTTAGAAATGTGTTGAAAGCGTCTATTGGATGGCACGGGATGTATCTTGGAAAAACCCAATCTTTTCAGATGTCAACGACATTGGGGAATTTTCTGTCTCGTTGCGACCAACACACTTGATTTGTAAAAATAAACGCATTCAGGTGAACTTGGGATTATTTAAAAATCCAAAAGTCAGCTTTTGAACATTGTTGACTGAGTTCAATGACATTAAAAAAATATATCTAAACGTTGGTAAGATTTTTTTTTTTTTTTTACAAATTTGTAACAAAAAACAACCCACAATCTAAATATAAAAATATTTTGACTAATCATTGTCAGCCATCAACGCGAATTCCCACCCAGACTCCTTGCCACCATCGTATTCTTTCATTCCATTCTTGATCAAGACCACGACCCTTTGAAAGTCATAATTAATTCCATTAAAATCACAACGTTTCCATTAATCCATTCACTTAACAGCCTGTTAGCGCTGTACCTCAAACTGCTAATATCAACAAAAAAAAAAACAAAAATTCATCTGACGATATTCCCCCAATCCACTACCAACTAACCGAAATCCAGTTTTTTTTCGCCAATTTATGCGAAAATGAAATTCTGCGAAAAAAAAAAACAACAACAAATCGGAGACAGAGCAAAAAACCGCGTTTAAACGAGCAGTTTCGCATGGCCATCAATAATCTTCGAAGTCGACCATATACAGTCAAACAGGGGAGAACAGCACCACAGATGATGATGAAGACTCTCCAAACAGACTGTCTACAGTCGAACAGGGAATACAAATAACTAACCCTCGAAATGCCCGCACTTGATAACCTGCCCACATAACTTATCCCAAGAACCGGACTGTCTACTATACATATATCCCACCACCTCCATGCGGTCCTTTTTTTTTCCTCGCTGCCTGACTGCTGCAGAGGAGCAGGAGAGTAGTTCGCTGCTTGCAAATTTAATTTTCGCCAAAGACAGACGAAGAGAAAAACCGATTTAAAAACCCGACCGACCGACGCACGCTCCAAAAGATACAAGATATTCCAATTCGAAATCCAAAAAAAAACCAAAATGAATCTTGTACGTACTCTACCTATAAATATTCATCATTCACATCCCACACACATAGAATTTACAACTTTGAAATATATATCTCATGGACAAGCCGTTAAACACCGTTAAACTCACCTCGTTCCAACCGGAAATTAAGATGAAAAAAAATAGGAACTTCCAAAAGACTGCCGAAATTAATCCTCTTTTCTGTTTGTTTTTGCCAAATCCTTGTCCTTGGCGATGCTCAGATACCCGTTCACGATTCAGTATATTTAGTATCTGCTTAGCGCATTCGAAACTAATTACGCATTCCGCACGTAATCCGCATTAATGCATTCAAAATCGACTCAGATACAAAAAAAAGAAGATACACACGATCCCAACAAAACAATGATTAATCGATTTGTTGACTATTTTGTCGTCGTATTTACTTGCACAACGAATGCAAAGTATCTTTTGCCGCACAACACTTGTATTTCAAAAAACCATCGCGTTTCAAACAGCTCGAATGCATTCTACGACAAAATTCATCTTCAAGATAGAAATTCCTTTCGATGATATCCACCACACAATATAGAATTAGCCCACCACACACAGAGCGTGCTCTCAGATACAAGTACGACTACGTCGAGTGTACGAACGAGATACTTTATTCCAAAAAACACCGTAACCAAAAACCGAAACCAAAAACCAGATACACGAAACGACTATGACTCGACTACGCGACGAGAAAATCCACACTAACTGCTGTGCAACTCACGGACGACCGACGTGAAAATCCAATATGGAGCCTGGCGCGCTGTTTCAATGGAACTTGGAACCCCACCCGTAGACCGGTTCTAAACAGACTGACTACGGTGTCGGTGTGCGATGCCAATGCGACTGAATAAAGTCAAAGTGAGGTAAGTTTCGAGCCGACTATGGCCACTACGAGTATGAGATACGAGTATACTACCAAAACCAGCAGAGGTGACACCGACAACGTCGACGACGATGATGTTGACCAGGAGATGGAGACGTACCCGATGCGATGACGATGTCGATGATGGTGACGATGCCCTCTTCGCCTGACTACCACCACCACCCACGGATGGCTTACAAGTTACAACACACCACCATCCGAATGGGTGTTCTCCTCGAGTGGTGTAGTACATCAACATCGTGTAGTTGTTGTTGTTGTTCCTCTTTATTTGCACACACATGTATAGGTGCGTACGTATTTCTTTGGGGGCGAAGCGGAGTGGATACACTTTGGAGCAACACTCGTATCGAAAGAGGCGCGCACATTTTGAGTGTGTATTGGAGTGTGCAGTATAGAAAATCCATTTAGAACCGGCACCGGGTATCTGTATATAGATACACAGGGATGGAGTTGGAGATTCATGGTTATAAGGTCAGGGCGAGGTGGTTTTGTTGTTTTGGATAGCCGGCATAGCCGCACACCGAGAGTTGGTAAATGAAGCAGATGATGGGTGGAAGTTAAGGTATAGGTGGTAGGACTTCGGAAAGATATTCCGGGCCTGATTGTGCACTCGGGTTGGATATGCAAAATACTGTTTATCCTATAATTTAAGATAGGGGTCTTGATTCAATATTTGTTTTGTTTGTGGCTTTTTGGGGAATGCAAGAAGATGTAGCTGTTAAGCTGGAGAAATACAGCGCACGAACGAAGCAGTCTATCCATAACGTATTGTTGGTTTTTAACATCCTGATTCCGCAGCTGTGCTACTGATGGTATTTTCAAGGAATACAGGACTATCTGACTATGATAGGACTAAGAACGTCGGATGGGTATGTGCAAATTGAAGTATCTCTGGGTAAGCCTTTACTGTGAATATGAACCCGCATACCTATGAGAAAATAATGGAGGTCTTGAGTTTAGGAAATAACCTACAGCATTTGAGTTGTTTGCATATATTGGATCAGGATTTGAAATAGACAACTGAGACTTTCATTTGTACAGAATGTTGAGATTTTATTTATCCGAATAGAAGTACTTGTCTACATGGAACTCAATGTACCTTTGCAGATGCACCTATGTTTGTATGCATGCTGATTCTGAAAAAAACCGAACGATTGAGCTCAAATCCTGGTATTGGCCAGAGAGTGTTTCCGTAAAGTTAATCGAAAATCAGTTCAGCAGTTTGGTCAAAATCACCAAAACCAAGGGAGGCACACTCTGAAAACATTTGCACTCATGAAATCGGCATTGTAAATACAGGAAGAGGACCAGTCATCGACTGAATGCTATCAATCCCTTCTGTGAGACATAAAATGACAGGTCAGGCAATATTACTCGATATCGACAAAATGAAACGAGTACCGCAGCTTAAAACAAGAGGCCTGAAATGGAAGGAAAATATTTTCAACGAGGATACATTCGACATAATGATTATATTGGAAAAAGCTGATACTCTGTCGTGCACCATCCCACACGCACAATCACCACATGATCCGGTCGTACTCAGCAATGCCCCGAAGAACTGCTGGTGATCTTTGATACGACGCGAAGCAGAGTTCAAAGATCTATAATAGGAATGACAATCTGGTTAGCAATGAAGGACCTTAAAAGGGCGATAAACGAGAGGAATACTAAATTTAAAATTTTTATACGACGAAGCCTATATAAATTATGAAAGCTTGGAGAATGGTTATGAAGAAGCTAAAGAGCTTCAAGTCTTCACAAATAACATGCCCGATAATGTTTATGTTAACAGTGGAACAATAATTCCCACTATGCCCATCTGTTACGTGCGACATAAAAAGAGAGGACATCCCAAGACTCACTCGGGAAGAAGCAATGGCATCCCAAACAAAGACTTGGATCTTACTTAAGTGGCGCTACAGTCCGGGATGAACCTGGGCCTCTACAATTAGCCCGGTCCTTAGCTAACTGCCTCCAGTTGCGCACTCCAAGTTGGTTGAGGTCGGTTTCGACTTGTGCGCGCCACATAAGGCGAGGTCTTCCTCTACTGCGTCCGACGTCTGGCTAGGAATCGAAGACTCTGCGAGCCGGAGTATTGGCGTCCATTCGCTCTACATGTCCTAGCCATCTTAAACGTCCAATGCGGAGTTTTTTGACTAGGGGTATGTCACTGTACAGCTCGTAAAGTTCGTGGTTGAATCTTCGTCTAAATAGCCCTTCACCACAAACGGGACCGAAGATTTATTGAAGAATTTTTCTCTCGAATCGACCAAGGATTTCTTCATCCGCTTTTGATACGGTCCATGCTTCAGCGCCGTAGAGCAGGACTGGGATGATCAGGGTCTTATATAGGATCTCCTTAGTAGTTCGAGTGAGGGCTTTACTACTAAATTGCCTTCTTAGTCCGAAGAAACAGCGATTGGCAAGAGTAATTCTTCGTTTGATTTCTGACGAGATGTTGTTGTCAGAGTTAATAGCGGAGCCGAGGCAGACAAAGTCCCGTCCTACCTCAAAATTATATCTGTCAATGGTGACGTTCTGTTCAATTCGTTGATGTTGTGTGTTCTTTCGTGTCGACAGCATATACTTAGTCTTACCCTCATTTACTGCTAAACCCATTTTTGCAGCTTCCTTCTCTATACTAGCAAACGTGGCTATGACATCACGTTGAGTCCTACCAATGATGTCAATATCGTCGGCTTATGCTAGTATTTGCACCGATTTTTGGAAAATGGTGCCTCTGGTGTTGTCTCGGGAGTCTTGCACAATCCTCTCAAGAATCAAATTGAAAAAGTCACATGACAGCGCATCGCCTAGTTTAAATCCTTTTTTGGTATCGAATGTGTCGGTGAGGTCGTTTCCGACCCTGATGGTGCAGCGAGAATTCTCCATCGTCGTCCTACACAAACGGACGAGTTTAGGCGGTATAGCAAAACTAGACATGGCTCTGTATAGTTCGTCTCCATAAATTCTGTCGTATGCGTCTTTGAAATCGATAAATAGGTGGTGGGTATCGATTTGGACTTCTTGGGTTTTTTCCAAGATCTGCCGAAGTGTGACAATTTGATCGGCTGTGGACTTTCCTGGCCTTAAACCACACTGATAAGGGCCGATCAGGTTGTTGGTAAACGGTTTCAGGCGTTCACATATTACGGCTGAAAGGATCTTGTAGGCGATGTTGAGGAGACGTATGCCTCTGTAGTTGGCGCAGTTCAGAGGGTCTCCTTTTTTGTGGATCGGGCAAACGATGCTGAGGTTCCATTCTTCAGGCTTGCTTTCATTCGACCAGATTTGGCTTACGAGTTGGTGAATGTTACTTACCAAGTCTTCTCCGCCAGCTTTATAAAGCTCACCTGGAAGGCCGTCATTTCCGGCGGCCTTATTAAGCTTGAGTTTAGATATAGCTATCCTCACTTCACTTAGGACGGGTAGTTGGCAGTTTTCGCTATCGTTGCTAATATTGAATGGATCGTTCTGCCTGACAGCGGAATGTTGTTTTCATCGCCGTTTAACAGGCTGCAGAAGTGGTTCTTCCATATCCTCAGCATCGACTGTGTCTCAACTACAATATTTCCTTGTTCATCTCGACAGGCTTCTGTTCGAGCCTTGTATCCTTGGCTTTGACGTTTTACACTTTGGTAAAACTTGCGAACATCGTTCCTGGAGTGGCACCTCTCTTTATCCTCGATCGCTCGCTTTTCTTGTTCTTATTTCTTCTTTCTGAAAAGCCGATGTTCTTCCCTTCTTCTTTGCCTATAGAGCTCAATGGCAGCTCTCGTCTTCACCTGCAGCTTAGCCTTGTAGGCCTAGTTCTTGGCTGCGAGCATGTGTCGGCATTACTCATCAAACCAGGGTTTCATGCTGGTGGCCTCGAGAAACCTAGCACATCAGTTGCGGCTGATCTAATGGCTTGTTGGCATCGTTGCCATTGTTCTTCGACATTAGATGCTGGTGGTGTGGTGTGAATCGAGAGGTTAGAAAATCTATGATTTCTAATGAAATAATTATCTTCAAGTTGCATTGAATTAAATCTTGTTTTATACATTTTTGGCCTCCTACATGTATGAATTTATGATATTCACTACACTTATTCACAAATGAAATGTAGCTTGAGTCCATTCTTGTTAAATTATTTTCACTTTATTGAAAATCACCACACAAAATCTCAAAATAAATTTCCAGATTGAAATTCTCGTAAACGTCAGGGTTCGTTCGGGCTTAAGTTAGGCGGCCTTTATGCATAGTTGCCTAAATGTGAAAATCGATTATAAATACCGATTTTTCACTTAGGCAGTACCTACTTAGAGGTTCCCTAAAGTTAGGCAACTTCTAAAATGCTTTTATAAATACGGCTGATAGTACTTATATATAAATCAGACGTCAAAAATTAATGGGACTGTAGGTATTATATAAAAGTTGTCGTTTGCTCTCTATCAACTCGTTTGATTTTCCTATTAGAAATGTACAACAGTTCAACATAATACGGGCTCAATAATGGATAAATATGCGCCCCTACTTAACATATTTCTTCATGCGATCCCACCCTGGAGGTATTTCTACGCGCCTATCTCGATAAAAACAAAAATAAAAACGACACTTAACTCGATTGTATGTATTGTGTCGCGCGCGCTATCGATGTTGCTGAGAAAAAAAAACCTCATTGACAAACTTACCATACCTGTCCACCCTCTCTTTTCAAACAAACACATAAAAGATACAGAAACAGAATTACAGATATTTATTGTTTCATATTTTTTGTTCGCTCAATGCTGGTTTTTATTCGTTATGTTTTGTGGTTGATAGAGTAAGTGTAGCCGTTGTCAGTTTTCAATTGGGATAGAATTGTTGTTAAATGTATCTAGATACTATCTACATATTGACGTTTAATTAATTAGTTTTATTTTTTGATACATAATACAGTATTCGCAATAGAAGTACCCCACCTTTAACATGAATAGATTGCTTAAAATTTTTACGTGGAATGCCAATGGCCTTTGGAAAAAACTTGGAGAACTTGAATTATTTGTGCAGGAAAAAGATATAGAGATCTGTTTAATATCCGAAACTCACGCAAAGTGTAATTCGAACTTAAAGATTAAAGGATACCTCGACTATCATGCTCTACATCCATCGAATAAGGCTAGAGGTGGAGCCTCACTATATATAAAAGAGTGTATCGAACATTCGATTGATCTTAAACTAGAAATCGAAACAATGCAAGTTAGCTCTATACAAGTCAAAAGCAGACAATCCTTTCTGAAGATATCGTCTATCTACTGCCCACCACGATGCAAGGTTGAGAAAGTTGACTTTGAAAATTTGCTAAATTCCCTTGGACAACGTTTTGTCATCGGAGGGGACTTTAATGCAAAACATACATTCTGGGGATCAAGATGCATATCACAGAAAGGTAGGTAGGATGATGTAGATAGAAAGTACAATACCGAATTTCATTCTACGGGAAAACCAACTTACTGGCAAACTGATGTTAGAAAAATACCGGATTTGATCGATTTTTTCATTGTAAAAGGTCTGCCGTCCAATCGAATCAAAGTTGAAGAATGCTTTGATCTTTCCTCTGATCATTCTCCAGTCATTTTAACAACGAGCGAGTCACTGATTATAAATGAAAAACCACCCAGATTAACAAACGGGAAAACCAACTGGGAAGGTTTCAAAAACGATATTGAAAATAATATGCGACTGGGTGTATCGCTTAGAACCCCATTGGAACTCGAAGTCGCTGTTGACTCATTTATCATTACCATCCAAAAAGCAGCATGGCATAATACCCCTCAACAGAACAAAATTGTGAGCTGTAGTAAAATTAAGTACCCCCGAGATATACAAGATTTAGTAAGACAAAAAAGAAAAGCTCGTAAAAGATGGCACCAAACTCGTGCCCCGCAACTCAATCGGTTGAGTAATTTGCTATCAAATTCGATTAAAAATTTTAAAAACCTTGCAGTAGAAACTTATCTGCAAAGCCTAACCGCTGGAAAGGAATCGAATTATTCGCTCTGGAAAGCAATTAAAGTCATAAAACGGCCAAAAATCGGTGTGCCGCCAATTAGGGTAACTCAAGACGTTTGGGCAAAAAGCGATAAGGAAAAAGCTGACGTTTTTGCCCCACATCTTGAGGAAACATTTAAGCCATTTGATGGTCCAGCGCAAAATGAAAACATTAATATATTCGAGAGTACAACCGATAATAACATAGTAAGATATGCAAGTATTGCCGAGCTTAAACGGGAAATACAGAAACTAAGCCTAAAAAAGTTCCGGGTTATGACCTGATTACAGGAGAACTTCTTAAAATGTTGCCTCGGAAAGCATTAACTAAGCTTCTTTTTATTATGAATGCAGCAATCAGATTAGAATACAATACATACCCAGAGAGTGGAAACTCGCGGAAGTGATTATGGTTCTAAAACCAGGAAAATCACCAAATGAAATAAAATCCTACAGGCCTATTTCACTTCTTCCTCGGTCGCTTACACCCCATAATTGAACAGAAACGTCTTTTACCTCACCATCAATTTGGGTTTAGAAGTAAACATTCAACGGTGGACCAAGTACATCGAATTACAGATGTAATTGAGAAAGCTTTCGAAGAAAAGAAAATTTGTTCAGCCGTATTTCTTGACGTGTCGCAAGCTTTTGACAAGGTGTGGCACAAAGGCCTTACCTATAAACTAAGTCAAGTTCTGCCAGAACAATTATATAAAATACTCGTGTCGTATCTTGAGCATAGACTCTTCCGTATGAAACTTGGAAGCGAATAATCCGAGTTCAAAGAAATAATGGCAGGTATACCGCAAGGAAGCGTCCTTGGACCAATCCTGTCCCTCCTATTCACTGGTGCTATCCCACAAACAAACGATTCAATAGTTGCAACGTTTGCTGACGATACTGCTATACTAGCAGTTGGCACAACAATAGAGGAAACAAATATCAAATTACAAAACGCTCTTACCCCCGAGAAACACCAGGTCTATAGGGATTTCCAATACTGAGCCTGGGTGTTGGAAAAGAGTTGGTGGCGGAGAAGCCCTCAATGGATCAACGGCAGCGCTCATATCCCAAAATGGGCTACTGACATCGGTATTTTTCCGGCCCGCTTTCCTAGGGTCAAAACAAGGGCCTGGCCCTCCATATAAAAAATCCTATGTTACGAAGCAACCAATAGCGTCGGAAAGGACTGATATTATTGTTGACGACCATGCTAAACGAAAAAAGGACAACGACGTTCGTATCTGCACCTGGAATGTGAGAACATAAAACAGGAGAGGTGCAGGCGAACAACTAGCGGAAGCCCTAAACTGAAACAAAGCAGACATAACTGCCATCCAGGAAATACGATGGGATGGTCCGGGCAAAAAGAGGATGAAAAACTGTGACATCTACTTTGGACCGTGTTATAGTGAGCAGAAACAGCGACTGTTCGGATGCAGATTTGTTATAAGTGCGAGACTTAGGCAAGAAGTCTTATGTTTCCAAGACATTAGCGAACGCATTTTAACAATCCGCACCAAGGCCAAATTCGCCAACATAAGCCTTATATGCGCTCATGCTCCGACGGAGGAAAAGATGACAACTAAGGATTGCTTCTACGAGCTCCTCGACAAAACCTATGAGCGACTACCAAAATACGAAAATCGTGCTGGGAGATTTTAACGCAAAGGTAGGAAGAGAAGACATCTTCAGCAGTACTGTCGGGAAATATAGCCTACACGACAACACGTCTGGTAACGGACTTAGGCTAATTGACTTCGCTACGGACCGAAATGCCACTATAGCCAGCACACGGTTTCCTAACCTCGATATCCATAAGGGGACATGACGGTCTCCAGATCAACGAACGGTCAACCAAATTGATCACATTGCGATAGACAAGAGGCACGTATCCAGTATTTTGGATGTCCGAACATTCTGAGGGGCAAACATCGACTCGGACCACTACCTTGTTGTAGCCGAGGTAAGGATGCGGATATCCACCAAGCCACAAAAAACCAGAATTACTGTGAAAAAATTTAAAGTCGAAAGACTGCAATCGCCAGAGACCGCCAAGACTTCGCGCAACGCGCATCCCTTAACCTCTCGACTCACAATACACCACCAGAACAATGGCAATGATGCCAACAAGCCATTAGATCAGCCGCAACTGATGTGCTAGGTTTCTCGCGGCCACTACCAAGAAACCCCTGGTTTGATGAGGAATGCCGACAGAGGCTCGCAGCCAACAACAAGGCCTACAAGGCTAAGCTGCAGAGAGAGCTGACATTGAGCTCTATAGGCAAAGATGAAGGGAAGAACATCGGCTTTTCAGCACGCGATAGAGGATAAAAAGAGGTGCTACTCCAGGAACGATGTTCGCAAGTTTTACCAAAGTGTAAAACGTCAAAGCCAAGGATACAAGGCTCGAACAGAATCCTGTCGAGATGAACAAGGAAATATCGTAGTTGAGACACGGTCGATGCTGAGGATATGGAAGAACCACTTCTGCAGACTGTTAAACGGCGATGACGAACAACATTCCGCTGTCAGGCAGAACGAACCATTTAATATTGGCAACGACAGCGCAAATTGCCAACCACCCGACCTAAGTGAAGTGAGGATAGCAATATCTAAACTCAAGCTTAATAAGGCCGCCGGAAATGACGGCCTTTCCGCTGAGCTTTATAAAGCTGGCGGAGATGACTTGGTAAGTAACATCCACCAACTCATAAGACAGATCTCGTCGGATGAAAGCCGGATCCACAAAAAAGGAGACTCTCTGAACTGCCCCAACTACAGAGGCATAAGTCTGCTCAATATCGCCTACAAGATCCTATCTGCCGTAATATGTGAACGCCTGAAACCGTTTACCAACAACCTGATCGGCCCTTATCAGTGTGGTTTTGGGCCAGGGAAGTCCACAGCCGATCAAATTTTCAGACTTCGGCAGATCCTGGAAAAACGCAAGAAGTCCAAATCGATACCCACCACCTATTTATCGATTTCAAAGCCGCATACGACAGCATTTATAGAGACGAACTATACAGAGCCATGTCTAGTTTTGGTATTCCGCCTTAACTCGTCCATTTTGGTAGGATGACGATGGAGAATTCTCGCTGCACCATCAGGGTCGGAAACGACCTCACCGACACATTCGATACCAAAAAAGGATTTAGCCAAGGCGATGCGCTGTCATGACTTCTGACTTCTTCAATTTGATTCTTGAGAGGATTGTGCAAAACTCCCGAGTCAACACCAGAGGCACAATTTTCCAAAAATCGGTCCAACTACTAGCATACGCCGAAGATATTGATATCATTGGTAGGACTCAACGTGATGTCATAGCCACGTTTGCTAGTAAAGAGAAGGAAGCGGCAAAAATGCGTTTAACAGTAAATGAGGGTAAGACTAAGTTATGCTGTCGACACGAAAGGACACACAACATCGACGAACTGGACAGAACGTCTTAGCCAGACATCGGACGCAGTAGAGGAAGACCTCGCCTTAAGTGGCGCGCACAAGTAGAAACCGACCTCAACCAACTTGGAGTGCGCAACTGGAGGCAGTTAGCTAAGGATCGGGCTAATTGGAGAGGCATGTTGGTTGAGGCCCAGGTTCATCCCGGACTGTAGCGCCACTTAAGTTGATACAGAATCATGTTTCGATGAAGAAGAACTTGCAGATCTATAAAGACTGGGTTTTTATTAGAAATAGACTTTGTACCCACTCGATGTCAGTTTTCTTATGCTCTGAGCTCTTGCATATTTCCTTCCAAGAATTCATGTAAAACTGGAACACATTCAACATTGTTCTTCCGTACACAGGTAAGTCAGAAATTAATTTTTCTTTTGAAAGCTGCTCTCACAAAAAAACTGAAATGAATTTTGCTAATAACGAATTAAACGCGGATTAGCTAATCAATGACTAACTGTTGACATTTGCGGTGGGAAAAACTGTCAACTTAGTCATTGATCAGCGTTTATTAATGCGAGGGAATGTGTATATGTCTATGGGTTTTTGGATGTCTTGCAGTGTTAACAAAATCAAAATTTAAAACTCCAAATAGTTTGCGAAATTGGCAACACTGGCTCTGTATGATAAGTTGTGCATGTGCATTGGAATGGAATTTTTATTCTTTTCCCGCCATTCATCTGGTTATTGGAATTGGAGACTGCAATTGTATTTTTGTCAGTATCCAGTTGCTGGGTCCACCCAATCAGATCGGAAGATATGTGACCTGCGAATAAAGTGGCGGATTAAAACAAATAAAAACCGAATTGACAACGTAGTTCCGATGCTGCAAACTGGAATCCGAGCTGTGCATGCATGCATTAATCCACAAATGCATGGTCGGGTGAAGTGGTTGAATATGAGAATGCATCTGGGCTTGTGTGGGTGTATTTATGTGGAATTCACCATCAGTGGTAGATTTAATCATATGGTTGCCAAGGGAATGGATAATAATTGCTCGATGAAAATGATTAATTTCATTCGAATATTGTACCGTTTGATTTGTTTATCGATTCGAACAAATTCGAAACTAGCCAATTATCAGCTGGCAATTATATTTAGCGTGGATGTGTTTCCTTTTATTAATAAATTTCGGATGGAAATAATGTTAAAAAAATTGTTTTTGTTAGAAAAGAATTATTCAAGGCAATTAGTGATTGTAGGCAAAGTACGTGGCGCTACTTTTGAGCAGATTTTGCATTAAGCATTCGAGAAAGTTTTTTGACAGCTAAGCTCAGCGCTCAATGGCGACCAAAGTTGTCATCAAACTAACTTAACTTTAATTGGAAATCTGCTATAATTACGGGAGGATTTAAAAGTTGTAGGACAGAGAGGAGGATCTACGGACAATAGGTCAGAGTCTGTCACTAAATTTTGGGGTTGAGGTAGAAGAGGATCTAAACATTTCTGGAGACTATGTGACCAATCTGGTATACACAATCTCCTCCTACTTTCTCAACCCCATAATTTGAAGACAGACTCTGACCTATTTTTGAGGAAAATATATGGAGTTCTTTAGATTGAAGAGCTAGGACTAGGGTTAGGAGGAAGTCTTCTTTTAAAGTCTGACGATTGTAGAACTATGTTTTATATTTGCTGGCGTAGGTTCTGGAAGTTTTGTAAGACAGAATATTTTATTAGATAGATTTCAGGAGCTAAAGATTTGTTGCTATTTTTTTGTTGATTTTAGGGTCTATCGTAACTTTAGGTAAGGAATTGTTAGTGGAGGCTAGAGACTGTAGAGAACGGTATAGGGACTTCTTTAGGGCTAGGGCTAGAGATAATAGTTAGAGGGGTTAGAATAATTGGATAAAGTATACGGATTTGTTTTTGGATCTTCTGATTTCTTATGATTATATGGCAGGCATTAGAGTTTGAGGATGAGGATATGACTAGAGATTATAGGGGAAATGATTGGCATAGTATGACACCATCTTCTAATTTATTTTCGAATCTGCAGATTGTAGAGCCTAGTCTAAAAGTTTTAAATGACAGGGTCTGGAAGTTGATAATCTCTCATGAGTTATGGATTTCTTGAGATTGTAGACTGTGGCTGGATATTGTAGAACAGGGTATTAGTACTGTAGAACTGGGTCTGAAAAATGTAGGGCAAGAGTTGTGGATTTTAGGGGAAGATTAACAGGCTCTGGCCATTTTAGGGCTAAAGTTATGGCTAACAATTATAAGGAAAGTGGTAAGCATATGGCACCTTCTTACTTACTTACTTACTTAAGTGGCGCTACAGTCCGGGATGAACCTGGGCCTCAACCCGGTCCTGAGCTAACTCCCTCCAGTTGCGCACACCCAGTTGGTTGAGGTCGGTTTCTACTTGTGCGCGCCACTTAAGGCGAGGTCCATTTCTACTGCGTCCGACGTCTGGCTGGGAATTGAAGATTCCGGCTCGCAGAATCTTCAATTCCCAGCCCGACGTCGGACGCAGTAGAGGTGTCCATTCGTTCTACATGTCCTCGCCATCTTAAACGTCCAATGCGGCGTTTTTTGACTAGGGGTATGTCGCTGTACAGCTCGTATAGTTCGTGGTTGAATCTTCGTCTCCATAGCCCATCAATGCAAACGGGACCGAAGATTTTTCGAAGAATCGACCAAGGATTTCTTCAAGTTCAAGGGGGGCTTTACTACTAAATTGCCATCTTAGCCCGAAGAAACACCGGTTGGCAAGAGTAATTCTTCGTTTAATTTTTGACGAGATCTTGTCAGAGTTAATAGCGTAACCGAGGTAGCCAAAGTCCCGTACCACTTCAAAATTATATCTGTCAATGGTGACGTTCAGTCCAATTCTTCGATCTTCTGTGTCCTTTCATTTTGACAGGATATAGTCTTACCCTCATTTACTGCGTTAAACACATTTTTACCGCTTCCTTCTCTATACTAGCAAAGGTGGCTATAACAGCACGTTGACTCCTACCAATGGTGGGCCGCCTTGTTAAGCTTGAGTTTAGATATTGCTATCCGCACTTCACTTAGGTCGGGTGGTTGGCAGTTTTCGCTGCCGTTTCCAATATTAGATTCGTTCTGCCTGACAGAGGAATGTTGCTCGTCATCGCCGTTTAAGAGTCTGTAGAAGTGATTCTTCGGTATCGTTATAAACGAGAGGTTAAGGGATACGCATTGCGCGAAGGTCTTGGCGGTCTCCGGCGATTGCGGTCTTTCGACATTAAATTTTTTCACAGGATATCCGCATCCTTACCTTGGCTGCAACAAGGTAGTGGTCCGAGTCGATGTTAGCCCCTCGGAATGTTTGGACATCCAAAATACTGGATGCGTGCCTCTTGTCTATCGCAATGTGATCAATTTGGTTGACCGTTCGTTTATCTGGAGACCGCCATGTCCCCTTATGGATATCGAGGTGAGGAAACCATGTGCTGGCTATAGTGGCATTTCGTTCCGTAGGAAAGTCAATTAGCCTAAGTCAGTTACCAGACGTGTTGTCGTGTAGGCTATATTTTCCGACAGTACTGCTAAAGATGTCTTCTCTTCCTACCTTTGCGTTAAAATCTCCCAGCACGATTTTAACATCGTACCTTGGTAGTCGCTCATAGGTTTTGTCGAGGAGCTCATAGTAGCAGTCCTTAGTTATATTCATCTTTTTCCTCCGTCGGAGCATGAGCGCATATAAGGCTTAAGTTGGCGAATTTGGCCTTGATGCGGATTATTATTATTGGAAACATATGTCTTCTTGCTTAAGTCTGGCACTTATAACAAATCCGCATCCGAATAGTCGCTGTTTCTGTTAAATGTTCTCACATTCCAGGTGCAGATACGAACGTCGTTGTCCTTTTTTCGTTTAGCAGAGTCTTCAACAGTAATAATAACAGTCCTTTCCGAAGATTATCTAAGGATAGTACGACGGGGTTTACTGCAGAACAGGCTATGGGAATTCTATGGTAGAGATGGTTGAAGTGTCTATAGCCATATTTCTTGAGATTGTATGGTTGGGGCTAGAGATTGTTGAGAAGGAAACAAGGACTTCTTTAGGGCTAGGGCTACAGATAATATGGATAGGGGTTAGCATAATTGGATAAAGTATACGGATTTATTTTGGAATCTTGTGAGTCCAGGGCGAAGTTACACTTTTTGTAGGGCTAGGTCTGAAAATTATGTAGAGCACAGACATTTTTTAAGATTACAAAGCAGGATCTAAGCATAGTAGGACAAGGTTGAATGTAAAACAGCGTCTATTGTATAACAGATCTTCGAAGTTGTGCGCCAAACGATAGGGATTGAGATCTTTGATATTATGTGCTAAAGTTTTAGGAAATCTTGACATGTCTTCAGATTTTAGACCTGGGGTAAGAGAATGGAGACAACGGTATAAGGATAGTAGGGCATTAAGATTTTATTCAGATTAGAAAGCAGGAGGTTGAGATTTATTGAGATTATAGGTCAGGTGCAGGGATTGGAAATTGTAGGGGTGAGGCTAGGTCTTTTTGATTGGTCTAGTGATTTCTTGAGATTATATGGCAGGTGATTAATTTTTGGATATCGAAAAATTTCTTTCCTGGTTATTTTGAACGAACATTTCTTCAAAAAATGTTCGGTCCGTTTTGCCTTGATGGGCTATGAAGACGAAAATTCTACTACGAACTATACAGGCTGTAGAGCGTCATACCCCAGGTCAAAAAACTCAGCATTAGATCGCCAATACCGAAGTTAACCAACTAGAAATGCGCAACTGGAGGAAGTTAGCTAATGGCCTGCTAATTGGAGAGGCATTTTGGTTGAGACCTAAGTTCATTCTGGACTAAAGCGAAACTTTCATAAGTAAGTAAGAAATGTCTTCAGATCCAAGGCCTAAGCATAGTATGGCAAGGTCCGGAAATTGTGCCGGCCATTAAGATTTTTTTCCAGCTTACAAAGCAGGCATTACTGCAAAAAGCAGTTTTTCTTTTAGGAATCCATACGCTTTAACGGACCCTAATCTTCTCAGTCCTACATTACGGCGCCCCTGGACAGTAAGCAGAAAAGCGGAGCAAGTTTTAGGCACTTTTGAACGAAAACTTCTTTGTCGAATTTGTGATCCTATATGCCGGAAAAAAAAACGGAGGATAAGATACAGCTGCGAGCTGCATGAGATGGACCAAGATATGGATGTAGTAGGTACAAAAGGTTAAAAACCTCCGACTTTGTTTGTTTCGGCCTCATTGACCGAATGGACATTAATGCTCGGGCCGAAAGAATCCTAGTCTCCAGTTTTGATACCGCAAGATAGAACGAATCTCCGGTGGCATCAAGAGATTGTGGATGTCATGGCGTTTGGAATGAATGACTGGACGCAATGTACCTTTGATTGAAGAGGAAGGAAGGCTGCCTTGCCTCAGGCAGAAATTCTCAACTGGTTGCGAGGTCGTAAAGTAACAAAATGTCAAGTATTCGTTCCTTCTATGTTATTACTTAGGTACTTAAGCTTCAGTACAGTACTAGGTGAACTCAGACCTCAGTCAAGATGCTTCCCTAGTAGTTCCGGTCCTTAGGTAACAACTTTTAAAAGCGCAATTTAAGTAGGATGAGGTTAGTTTCTTTATTTGGGCGCCACTTAAGTCGAAGGATTATTCCACTACCACCTGAGTGAGAATTGGGTTGGAGTATTAGTGGCCATTAGCTGTACAATGTACGTACATGTCTACACGATCTTAAACATCACATTCGAAGTTGTTAAACCAGGTTTATGTCGCTGTCTAGTCAATATAGTGGGTGCAGTGGCCTAGCGATTATTGCGTTGAACTATTAAGCGCGGGGTCCCTGGTTCAAATATCGAAAGTGATAACACCTGAGTTTTTTTCACTGCTCCACCTATTCCTAAAGTCGACCAAAACCCAAGAGTAACACTGTCATGAGAAGCTTTTCAAATTTGATAGTCGGATAAGGCGTTAAGTAGGAGGTCCTCCTCTTCTTTGTCGCAGAAATAATAAGTTCGCACCCAGAAATGAAGGGCATAGCTAGGTTTGAGGCTATGTATGTGCGATTAATGCAAAATATTTTATTATTTCAGTCTAAATCTGCCTTCAGGAAATACTTTTTGGTTGCTTCGGAATGAAAGATTTTTAAAATTAATGGGCAACTTGGACCCAACGTTAGACCACTAGAATCGATGAGGTCACCTTACCTTTTCTATCATTCGGAAACGTTGAAGAAACCCAAATATGGTGTCTGCCATGTATATTTTATATGTCGGTCGGCCTGACTTGAACAGTAAGACACCATTGATTTCCTCTAGATATTCATCCGCTGCAAGCCCCGTGAATTGACAAATTCGTTGTTGGATGGATAATTGCTTGCGATATGCTACTTGTGTTCTATCAATCGGGTCTACCATAAGTCACACATACTTCGATACACAACTTTACCCATTTGTGCTGTCCTAAGAAGCCAACCTTTGAATTGCCGATAACAATTGCTTCACGTCATCATTTCAACACGTTGGTTACGATATCTCAATATTTATAAGAAAATGTTTATAAGTCGGATTATAAATTGCAAACTTCCCCCAACAATAACAACGCTCATTAATTGTCATTAACACATTTAAAAGCCACCCTTCCAGGCGAAACCCATATTGCTCGCAAAATGTATCTCATACAATTACTTCGTATCCACAACGATGCGCCACAATCCTGCCAGTCACGGTCCTTGGAAAACCATCCAACAACAAACTCCACGTTTCCACAACAATAACAAAACTTTGGCTTGCCCCCTAGGGAAGTTCATCAAGAGATTTTGGTTTATCCAAACGATATAGCGCTCCAAGCAAATAGAGAGCTGGAAAATATTATGGATGGGAATAGTGTGCGGTCACACCCGTCCACAGACTTGCCTTGTGGAGATATCACATTCAAACTTCCAAAAAGGTGGTACCTACCTTCATACTATTGAACACTTACCGTCTTCATTTGCATCTGTGAATCCCTACGGATTGAGGTAGATATCGCACCGAGCTGTGTTAATTATCACGGTATTTCGTGGTGACCATCCCAACAAAACAGTTAGGTGCAACTCGATTTGGGGCAAAAAAAAAAAAAATGTCGTCATTCCCACACAGTTGGGAGTTTACCACCGGACGGACTGAATGACAATCCCAAAAAGGGCCAAAGGGAAAACATAAAAGACCGGAATTCGACGCGCACAGAGCTTCCTTATGAACTCTATGGGTGCATGGAGTGTGTAGCTAACTGTGTGCCAGCAACAAAAAACGAACGAGTGCATAGCGAGTAGCTACATCGCGCGTTAGAACAGAATAGATACGCAGATACGCGCTGGCCATGAGTGCCACAATGAATATCTTATCGGATATCTTTTTTAGATTTCGTGTTTATTTTCTTTTCCTGAATCATCAACAGAATTTATTTGCATATTTAATTTCTATGCAAACATTTCGTCGACTGGATCAGGCGATGAGACAGTCAGCGTGAGCGCTCTTATGAAAAGGGAAAACGAGCGCCGCCGGCCGCCACCGGTGCTGCTGATGCGACAGATTATGTATATTTTTGTATCTGCGAACTGTGAGTTATTGTTTTTTTGTTGTATCTTCTACCCAAGTCATGATGAGTATCTTTATCTGGTACTGTGCTTGAGCAGCAGGAGATTTATGATCTCCGTACGGTATGAGAAGCTCATCGCACCAACAAACGGTCGTGTAACGTCACTAAGTGCGTCAGTGGACGCGACTCATTTAATGAGTTCTCCCCTTGCGAAAATACTTACACTACACACAGAGTATCTGGTAAGCTGAATATTCCATGACTGATTTCGAATGCAAAAATATTCACGAAAATCTTCAAAGATCATCGAGTGGATGATGAACCTGGGAGTCGTTCGTTTCGCCAAGTGGTGTGGTTTGGTTATTTTTGGCATCTTCTCGGAGGCAACTTGTATAGGCTGAGTGTTTGTGTGTCGAATTTACACACAAATGCGGGAGAGCTGCGAGTCTTTCGTGTCGTGCCTTTTGGATGCAGATAGAGAGATACATTTACATATTTTAATTTTGTTTGGTTCGGCTATTGCATATAATTTAAATGACTCCCCGTCTTTCGAAATGGGGATTGGGGATAGTGAGGAATGGAGGTATTTTATGATTCATGTCATCTATAAATAGTTTAACATGGAATCGTTTTAGAAACGAAACAAATGTCAACATTTATCAAAATCATAAAACCGAAATAGAATACGGGACAGCCGGAGGAATGTGCAACTCAGGGTGAAGAGGCCTTCCGAACATGATCATCATTTTAAGAAAATAATTATCTCATGCTTTTATGTTCGAGATATTGATGGTCCCTATTAATTCAAGTCGGTGAAAGTTTGTTAACAAGCGACTACACGAAAGGGACAGTAATACCTTTGAGACATTTTTTAGGTTCAAAAAGTTGGAATAATTAAATTTATGGTGTGCGTTTAGCTATTCATAAGCATGGCAGTGGATATGTGGGACCTGAATACATAAAAGATTTCTACTAGACAACTTTTAAAAAAATGCTCTGAGAGATTGAACGACTGCACACTGACATTGGAACTCAACTTATAGACCTCGAATGGTCAGACTTACTTACTTACCAACTTAAGTGGCGCTACAGTCCGGAATGAAACTGGGCCTCAACCAACATGCCCCTTCAATTAGCCCGGTACTTAGCTAACTTCCTCCAGTTGCGCACTCCAAGTTGGTTGAGGTCGGTTTCTACTTGTGCGCGCCATTTAAGGGGAGGTTTTCCTCTACTGCGTCCGACGTCTGGATGGGAATCGAAGACTCTGCGAGCCGGAATATTGGTGTCCTAGCCATCTTAAACGTCCAATGCGGAGTTTTTTGACCAGGGATATGTCGCTTTACAGCTCCATAACCTTTCAACGCAAACGGGCCCGAAGATTTTTCTAAGAATTTTCTTCTCGAATTGACCATGGATTTCTTCATCCGCTTTTGATATTTTGATACGGTCCATGCTTCAGCGCCGTATAGCAGGACTAGGATGATCAGGGTCTTATATAGGATCTCCTTAGTAGTTCCAGTGAGGGCTTTACTACTAAATTGCCTTCTTAGCCCGAAGAAACAGCGGTTGGCAAGTGTAATTCTTCGTTTAATTTCTGACGAGATGTTGTCAAAGTTAACAGCGGAGCCGTGGTAGACAAAGTCCCGTACTACCTCAAAGTTATATCTGTCAATGGTGACGTTCTGTGCAATTCGTCGATGTTGTGTGTCCTTTCGTGTTGATAGCATATACTTAGTCTTACCCTCATTTACTGCAAAACCCATTTTTGCTTCTTCCTTCTCTATACTAGCAAACGTGGCTATGACATCACGTTGAGTCCTACCAATGATGTCAATATCGTCGGCGTATCCTAGTAGTTGCACCGATTTTTGGAAAATTGTGCCTCTGGTGTTTCAAATTTCAAATTGAAAAGGTCACATGACAGCGCATCGCCTTGCCTAAATCCTTTTTTGGTATCGAATGTGTCGGTGAGGTCGTTTCCGACCCTGATGGTGCAGCGAGAATTCTCCTTCCTCATCCTACACAAACGGAAGAGTTTGGGCGGTATACCAAAACTAGACATGGATCTGTATAGTTCGTCTCTATAAATGCTGTCGTATGCGGCTTTGAAATCGATAAATAGGTGTCGGGTATCAATTTGGACTTCTTGGGCTTTTTCCAGGATCTGCCGAAGTGTGAAAATTTGATCGATTGTGGACTTTCCTGGCCTAAAAGGGCCGATCAGGTTGTTGGTAAACTGTTTTATGCGTTCACATATTACGGCAGATAGGAACTTGTAGGCGATGTTGGGGAGACTTATGCCTCTGTAGTTGGTATAGTAGGATCGGGCAAACTATGCTGAGGTTTCATTTTCCAGGCATACTTTCATCCGACCAGATTTGGCTTATGAGTTGGTGGATGTTACTTACCAAGTCATCTCCGCCAGCTTTATAAAGCTCAGCGGGAAGGCCATCATTTCCGGCGGCCTTATTAAGCTTGAGTTTAGATATTGCTATCATCACTTCACTTAGGTCGGGTGGTTGGTAGTTTTCGCTGTCGTAGCCAATATTAAATGGTTCGTTCTGCCTGACAGCGGAATGTTGTTCGTCATCGCCGTTTAACAGTCTGCAGAAGTGGTTCTTCCATATCCTCAGCATCGACTGTGTCTTAGCTACGATATTTCCTTGTTCATCTCGACAGGATTCTGTTCGAGCTTGGTATCCTTGGCTCTGACGTTACACTTTGGTAAAACTTGCGAACATCGTTCCTGGAGTGGCACCTCTCTCTCCGTACTCGATCGAACCTTTCTTCCTCTTTTTTCTTCTTTCTGAAAAGCCGGTGTTCTTCACTTCTTCTCTGCCTATAGAGCTCAATGGCAGCTCTCGTCTTCACCTGCAGCTTAGCCCTGTAGGCCTCGTTCTTGGCTGCGAGCATCTGTCGGCATTCCTCATCAAACCAGGGGTTTCTTGCTAGTGGCCGCGAGAAACCTAGCACATCATTTGCGGCTGATCTATTGGCTTGTTGGCATCGTTGCCATTGTTCTTCGATATTAGATGCTGGTGGAGTGGTGTGAATCGAGAGGTTAAGGGATACGCGTTGCGCGAAGGTCTTGGCGGTCTCTGGCGATTGCATTCTTTCGACATTAATTTTTTTCATAGTATTTCTTGTTTGTTGTGGGGTGGTGGATATCCGCATCCTTACCTTGGCTACAACAAGGTAGTGATCCGAGTCGATGTTAGACCCTCGGAATATTCGGACATTCAAAATACTGGATGCGTGTCTCTTGTCTATCAAAATGTGATCAATTTGCTTGACTTTTCCTTGATCTGGAGACCGCCATGTCCCCTTAGGGATATCCAGGTGAGGAAACCGTGTGCTTTAGTGGCATTTCGTTCCGTAGCGAAGTCAGTTTGCCTAAGTCCGTTACCAGACGTGTTGTCGTATAGGCTATGTTTTCCGACAATGCTTCTAAAGATGTCTTCTCTTCCTACCTTTGCGTTAAAATCTCCCAGCACGATTTTAACATCGTACTTTGGTAGTCGCTCATAGGTTTTGTCGAGGAGCTCGTAGAAGCAATCCTTAGCTATATCATCTTTTTCCTCCGTCGGAGCATGAGCGAATATAAGGCTTATGTTGGCGAATTTTGCCTTCATGTGGACTGTTACAATGCGTTCGCTAATGTCTTGGAAACATAAGACTTCTTGCCTAAGTCTGGCACTGGCACTTATAACAAATCCGCATCCGAATAGTCGCTGTTTCCATAGTAGATGTCACAGTTTTTCATCCTCGTTTTGCCCGGCCCATCCCATCGTATTTCCTGGATGGCAGTAATGTCTGCTTTGTAGCAGTTTAGGGCTTCCGCTAGTTGTTCGCCTGCACCTCTCCTGTTTAATGTTCTCACATTCCAGGTGCAGATACGAACGTCGTTGTCCTTTTTTCGTTTAGCAGGGTCGTCAACAGTTATATCAGTCCTTTCCGAGGCTATTGGATGCTTCGTAATAATGGTTTTTTCCATGGGTGGGTAGTTAACCCAAAGCATAACCCCCAACCTGGAGGGCCAATTTTAATTTATTAGATACCCCTAGGACATGGGGCTATCAGTATCCACTACGGGATTGAGCGCTGCCGTTGACTTTTCGGTTCATCCGTTACCATCTCTGTTCAAGGGGCCTGACTTACCCTTGAAATTCCTAGATAACCTGTTGTCCGAATATGTCGAAGCAGCTTATCTAGGTTCGCCTGGGATGGCAGACCGAGTATTCATTTCGCGCCATTCTGAACAGGATGATTATAGTGTTGCTTTTTACGTCTTGTTATCAACACTCCCACTTATAGTTTAGCAAGTCAAATCCGGTTGAATGAGACCAGTACCCAATGGTTAAGACTAGGAGGTAAAAAAATAAGCATATTTGATTTGTAGTCAGAGTTGCGAGCACTGGGAATTGCCAAGGTAAAGCCAATCAGAGTCTACCCTCGTTCTGCAACACCCACCCAAGTATGCCCCTGGCTACATGTAAATTACTGATCAAGCAAGATGCGATCAAGAAAGCAAACCGCAGATGGATAAATGGCACAACGTGCCAAATATCCAAACAACGCTGGCCTAGCTTTAACCAGAAGCGCTCCATCCGCTTAATAATGCTGAACAGATCATACATCAGCACAATAATCGGTGTCGTCATAGGACACAGTCCTATAGGGATACATGCAAAAAGACTAGGCCTTATCAGCAATGACTTCTGTAGAAGCTGCCTGGACAAGGAAGAGGAGGAGAGTATTACTCACCTTCTTTGATCTTGTCCGGCTCTCAGTAAAAATTAAACTTCATCTGGGAGACTACTTCTTCGATAATCTGGAAGATCTTACTATTATCAGTGTCAGAAACCTACAACGCTACATAGTAAGCTCTGAATGGTTCAATTAGGCGTACGAATATAAGGTAGTCGAAGGATACCACAACGGACCTTTTTGGTCTTAGTGTGCACACGCACAATCTGCTCCTTTTGCTGGCCAATTAAGAAGTTTTTTCTTTGACCACCTTCTTCGTTCCCAACATAACGGCCATTCTCTCTCTCTTAAATCGACACTTCGGTGGGTTGTTACGCATTTATTCGTCTCCGTTGGTTAACGTCTTTTGACTGTTTGCCTTGTTGGAGTGTTTGTTCCACCCAGTATTGACTGCTTGGGTTATCGTCTGCAGCTTGAGTCCGCCTGTCTATTTCGCTTTCTTCAGAACGTCCGTCTGGTTCCGTACCTATTTTGTTGCCTTCAAGGATGGGTGGTCGAGCAAGAGCGCTGGATCATTAACAACCCAGGACCGTTATCCAAGAAGGGTAAAGGGCACAAGAAAAGTTAAGGGGTTAGATATGGGGTGTGAAGGGGAAATCTTTTTGCCTCGTTATTTCAGGCCCCCTTAGGGGGGGCATACTGATGGCCCCGTGTCCTAGGGGTATCTAATAAATTGGAACTGACCCTCCAGGTTGGGGGCTGTGCTTTGGATTAACTACCCACCCACAGAAAAAAATATTGTTACGAAGCAACCAATAGCCTCGGAAAGGACTGATTTTATTGTTGACGACCATGCCAAACGAAAAAATGACAACGACGTTCGTATCTGCACCTGGAATGTGAGAACATTAAACAGGAGAGGTGCAGGCGAACAACTAACGGAAGCCCTAAACTGCTACAAAGCAGACATTACTGCCATCCAGGAAATACGATGGGATGGACCGGGCAAAAAGAGGATGAAAAACTGTGACATCTACTATGGACCGTGTTATAGTGAGCAGAAACAACGACTATTTGGATGCGGATTTGTTACAAGTGCCAGGCTTAGGCAAGAATTCTTTTGTTTCCAAGACATTAGCAAACGCATTTTAACAATCCGCATCAAGGCCAAATTCACCAACATAAGCCTTATATGCGCTCATGCTCCGACGGAGGAAAAATATGATATAACTAAGGATTGCTTCTACGAGCTCCTCGACAAAACCTATGAGCGACTACCAAAGTACGATGTTAAAATCGTGCTGGGAGATTTTAACGCAAAGGTAGGAAGAGAAGACATCTTTAGCAGAACTGTCGGAAAACATAGCCTACACGACAACACGTCTGGTAACGGACTTAGGCTAATTGACTTCGCTACGGAACGAAATGCCACTATAGCCAGCACACGGTTTCCTCATCTCGATATCCATAAGGGGACATGGCGGTCTCCATATCAACGAACGGTCAAACAAATTGATCACATTGCGATAGATAAGAGGCACGCATCCAGTATTTTGGATGTCCGAACATTCCGAGGAGCTAACATCGACTCGGATCACTACCTTGTAGCAGCCAAGGTAAGAATGCGGATATCCAAATTTAATGTCGGAAGACTGCAATCGCAAGAGACCGCCAAGACCTTGGCACAACGCGTATCCCTTAACCTCTCGATTAACACCATACCACCAGCATCGAATGTTGAAGAGCAATGGCAACGATGCCAACAGGCCATTCGATCAGCCGCAACTGATGTGCTAGGTTTCTCGCGGCCACCAGCAAGAAACCCCTGGTTTGATGAGGAATGTTGACAAGGCTAAGCTGCAGGTGAAGACGAGAGCTGCCATTGAGCTCTATAGGCAAACAAGAAGGGAAGAACATCGGCTTTTCAGAAAGAAGAAAAAAGAGCAAGAAAAACTCGCGATCGAGGATATAGAGAGGTGCCACTCCAGGAACGATGTTCGCAAGTTTTACCAAAGTGTAAAACGTCAAAGCCAAGGATACAAGGCTCGAACAGAATCCTGTCGAGATGAACAAGGAAATATTGTAGTTGAGACACAGTCGATGCTGAGGATATGGAAGAACCACTTCTGCAGACTGTTAAACGGCGATGACGAACAACATTCCGCTGTCAGGCAGAACGAAACATTCAATATTGGCAACGACAGCGAAAACTGCCAACCACCCGACACCTGAGTGAAGTGAGGATAGCAATATCTAAACTCAAGCTTAATAAGGCTGCCGGAAATGACGGCCTTCCCGCTGAGCTCTATAAGGCCGGCGGAGATGACTTGGTAAGTAACATCCACCAACTCATAAGCCAAATCTGGTCGGATGAAAATATGCCTGAAGAATGGAACCTCAGCATCGTTTGCCCGATCCACAAAAAAGGAGACCCTCTGAACTGCGCCAACTACAGAGGCATAAGTCTGCTCAACATCGCCTACAAGATCCTATCTGCCGTAATATGTGAACGCCTGAAACCGTTTACCAACAACCTGATTGGCCCTCATCAGTGTGGTTTTAGGCCAGGAAAGTCCACAACCGATCATTTTTTCACACTTCGGCAGATCCTGGAAAAAACTCAAGAAGTCCAAATCGATACCCACCACCTATTCATCGATTTCAAAGCCGCATATGACAGCATTTATAGAGACGAACAGTACAGAGCCATGTCTAGTTTTGGTATACCGCCCAAACTCTTCCGTTTGTGTAGGATGACGATAGAGAATTCTCGCTGCTCCATCAGGGTCGGAAACGACCTCACCGACACATTCGATACCAAAAAAGGATTTAGGCAAGGCGATGCGCTGTCATGTGACTTCTTTAATCTGATTCTTGAGAGGATTGTGCAAAACTCCAAAGCCAACACCAGAGGCACATTTTCCAAAAGTCGGTGCAACTACTAGCATACGCCGACGATATTGACATCATTGGTAGGACTCAACGTGATGTCATAGCCACGTTTGCTAGTATAGAGAAGGAAGCGGCAAAAATGGGTTTTGCAGTAAATGAGGTTTAAGTGTGTCCTTTCGTGTTGACAGCATATAGTCAACACACAAAATCGACGAATTGGACAGAACGTCACCGTTGACAGATATAACTTTGAGGTAGTACGGGACTTTGTCTACCACGGCTCCGCTGTTAACTTTGACAACATCTCGTCAGAAATTAAACGAAGACTTACTCTTGCCAACCGCTGTTTCATCGGGCTAAGAAGGCAATTTAGTAGTAAAGCCCTCACTCGAACTACTAAGGAGATCCTATATAAGACCCTGATCATCCCAGTCCTGCTCTACGGCGCTGAAGCATGGACCGTATCAAAAGCGGATGAAGAAATCCTTGGTCGATTCGAGAGAAAAATTCTTCGAAAAATCTTCGGCCCCGTTTGCGTTGACGGGCTATGGAGACGAAGATTCAACCAAGAACTATACGAGCTGTACAGCGACATGCCCCTGGTCAAAAAACTCCGCATTGGACGTTTAAGATGGCTAGGACATGTAGAACGAATGGACACCAATACTCAGGCTCGCAGAGTCTTCGATTCCCAGCCAGACGTCGGACGCAGTAGAGGAAGACCTCGCCTTAAGTGGCGCGCACAAGTGGAAACCGACCTCAACCAACTTGGAGTGCGCAACTGGAGGCAGCTAGTTAAGGACTGTGCTAATTGGAGAGGCATGTTGGTTGAGGCCCAGGTTCATTCCGGACTGTAGCGCCACTTAAGTAAGTAAGTATGCTGTTTTTTGGACTGCTAGTCCACATATAATTATCTAGCGTACACACATCAGCAACACTTTTGTCAGTTCGCCACCGTACAGTAAAACCCCATTGATATCCACCACCACAAAATCTCGGCATACTTTTAGGATCACATGAGCTTTTCCAAATCAAAAAAAAGCTCCAGTGTGCTTGTTTTTGTTTGAATTCAATGGATCTTGCATGACACAACGGTTTTCTTTGAAACGTGTTTACAGTGTAATTATGTTAAATTATTCATGATATGGTCACGTTTGCTTTAAACTTGGATCCCTACGCTATACGTGATCTTCCGGCCTTAAATATAATTCAAAAATTAAACCATTTTGGTAAAGCCTACACACGTTTCGTCATCACGAGACTGTGTGCTCGTTTTTTTTTTGTGTTTTATGTAGTTCACTTACAATTGTTTCATCACAGCTAGGGGCAATCGCACACGCCCCAGTAGAACTTCCTAATTCAAATTCAGATCTTGACAGCGTTCTTTATCACCAAATTACCACCCATCGGCATTTGTGTGTATACACATAGATAACAACGAATGAAAACAAAAATAGTTTTCATTTTTTGTTTTGTTTTGTTTACGCTCTTTGTTATGTCAAATCGTTTTTTGCAAAAAAAAAGCTAAAACAAACTTTTAAAAACACACACAAAAACCCGTATCTATACACTGCAAATGTATCTGCACTGTTACACATGTGTGGGTGATATGACTATGCCATGTTTGAGCATGCTGTGCGATCAGTTTGAGTTCGTGTATCGTAGAGATAGGTGCTGTTTGGAGTCACAGATACTCTGATTTAATACAAAAAAAAGTAAAGTGAAAGAAAAACGTTATCATTCAGTGCAGTATCTAGATACAAAGAATATTTTACTAAACTATTTCAAAAAACATAACTATTCCCGTTAGACAAAATGTCTTTGTTCGCGAATCTTCTATGCGGCACGGTTCTGCTGCTAGCCGGTATCGAGTATTCTATTGGTGCACGTATTTTGGCTATCTTTCCCGTCCCGTTGCGTGATCATCAGATCGTTTTTCGCCCACTTATGGAATCTCTTGTGAAACGTGGTCATAACATGACAATCGTCACGACAGATCCACAAAATTTCGCCCACTTAGCGATCTCTTCCGATCAAGTGGAATTGGTCGATCTCAGTTTCGCGCATCGTCTGAACGTGATAAATATGCTGAAGAACCACGAGGACATGATGAGTGGGTCGGATATGATGCGAACAGTGTTTCATGTGATGCGTACTGTTGCCGAGGCTGAACTCAAGTCGGCTCAAATGCAGGCGCTCTTGGGTCACACCGATCGCGATGAGGAATATGACGCGGTGATGGTCGATTGGTCTGGCCCAGCACTGATGAATGCTTTTGCTTATAAGTTTAAGGCACCCCTGATTGGTGTAACACCCGGTGGTGCCTATATTACATCACATGAGGTAATCGGCAATCCTAATCATCCTGTTGCATTCCCCAGTATCTTTATGCCGTTCAGTGAGGATCTGTCACTGTTCCAGCGTGTTGCCAGCACTGTGTTCACCCTGAAGTACAGGTGAGTTTGTTTGAGTGATTCACTGACAGTCGATTTCACCAGCTTGTTGGCACTTCTTCTGTCATTCTTTGATTTTTGAATTTTTCTGTTTAGTTGTTGTTGTTGGCAAGGGGAAACGGTTTGGGAATTTTTCAAAAGTTTCACTTTGGCGTGGACTTTTTTTTTCGCGAAGCATGAATGGAAGGGAGGGCAGAAGTAGTTGAAAATGTATTTTATGAGATAAGTACCGGAATGGGGTTAAATTTAGATAATTCTAGTTTGTAAACATTTGGTGGGTAATGTGTAGAATGTAGTGATAGTCCGGTGGAAAATCACCGGTACTTAGATTCGCCAAATTTTGCTGACTGATAGCGGGATAATGGGGTCGGGTGGCGGAATCGTTTAAATAAATGATGGATCGGTGAGAGTGTTTACTTTGAAAGCATTAAAATATTTTCCGATGACACCTGATATTAATGTGGATCAATCAGATCTTATCTCGAGTAATTAGCATTTCAGTGGTTTTTGTTGGTAGCTATAGACAATATCTTTGCTAAAAACATGGAAATTCAATGCAAAGTTATAAAATGAGTTATGATCGAACCAGCTGACCCTCATTAGCATTGACAAGTCATATGGCATTTGGGTCACTGTA
Source organism: Rhingia campestris (assembly GCA_932526625.1). Classification (NCBI taxonomy): domain Eukaryota; kingdom Metazoa; phylum Arthropoda; class Insecta; order Diptera; family Syrphidae; genus Rhingia; species Rhingia campestris. The sequence continues at coordinate 12,745,741 of OW052183.1, forward strand.
GTAACATTTATATATACTTTTATAATTCAAGACCTAGACATTGTTTGATTCGTTTGAACTGAATGCCTCCAAAAGCTGCCCTGAGCACCTGTGTGTTAGGCTGAAGGCCGTCCGTTGCAAGTCAAACTGTCAAATCTACTCACTTCACTGTTTAATGACAACCATAATAAAAGATTTAGTGGTTTCTCGCAAATTTTGAATTAGTGGACCAGAATTTTGATCTATGGAGGATCCACAACTATTTTTGACAACACAAGTCTCATTTTTTTAATAATTTTACAAATTTCAAATTTATGTAGAAATGCAAGATTTTCATAATTACAAACAGATCCGCAAATTCGTTATTTCTCGTCCATTATCGACCATTTATCTCCGATCTTTTACCGAACCTATCCTCTACAAAATGAACCTGGGTCTCAACTCAACCAACATGCCTTTACTGCCCGTTTCCTAGCTAACTGGTTCCAGTTGCGCACTGTTCATTGAGGACGGTTTCTACTTGTTCGCCACTTAAGGTGCAGTTTGACTCTACTCCGTCCTACGTCTTGCTGGGAATCGAGGACTCTGTCAAGTGTCAGCCAGAGATTTGGTGTTCATTTGTTATAATGGGTGGTTTAATTTTAAGGGCCGATTTTGATTTTGAATAAAACACAAATTATTTAGGAAATTATTTTCATTTCTTTTTATTATGATAATATTGGTATGGTTCAATTATGTATGGAACAAAATATCGGCCAAATATCCGTCGGGACCTCGCCGGCACACCTCCACCCCATGGTCCAATTTTTCGATAACGCTGAGGCATAATTGAGGTTCTATCCCGTAAATGTGTCGAATTATAACATCCTTTACCTCTTGAATTGTTGCTGGCTTATCAACGTACACATTTTCTTTCAAATGACCCCAAAGAAAGAAGTCCAACGGTGTCAAATCACATGATCTTTGCGGCCAATTGACATCGCCACCACGTGAGATAACACGGCCATTGAATTTATCGCCCAAAAGGGCCATTGTTTCGTTAGCTGTGTGCCAAGTGGCACAGTGCTGTTGAAACCACATATCGTCCATACCCATATCTTCAAATTCGGGGAGTAAAAAGTTCGTTATCATCTCACGATAGCGAACACCATTCACAATAACTGCCTGACCGGCCTTATTTTTGAAAAAATACGACCCAATGATGCCGCCAGCCCAGAAACCGACCCAAATTGCCATAATGCGGCAATTCTGCTTATGGACGAATCCACTGTTGCCATTTCATGCCATCATTCTGACCATTGACGACGCTTGAAATGGTCAAGAGGCACCTTGCATGAGAGGTGCACTTGTTGGGAACGACGACGAGTTGAGGTGGACGGCTTTTCAGCCATACTATCGCTAACAGCAGCAATATTTTCTGCAGTACGAGCTGTACGAGCATGCACTGGTGTTTTCACATTTCCTTCAGACTCGATTTGCACAAATTTTTGCACGATGTTTCCGATTGTACGCACATTTGAACGATTAAATTGACCAAAAAATCACGAAGTGGACGATATGCATTTTGATTCGAATGCACATTTTCATAATAAGCCTGAATAACTTTAACGCGTTGCTCGATTGTATACATTTTCATGGTTCAAATTGAATTAGTCTGAAATTGAGAAATGTCAAATGAAATGTAGAAAAAAAGTTGACATTTAGGTGTGGTTCACATTTCACATCGGCCCTTAAAATTTAACCACCTGTTACATGTCCTACTTACTTACTTAAGTGGCGCTACAGTCCGGAATGAACCTGGGCCTCAACCAACATGCCTCTCCAATTAGCCCGGTCCTTAGCTAACTGCCTCCAGTTGCGCACTCCAAGTTGGTTGAGGTCGGTTTCCACTTGTGCGCGCCACTTAAGGCGAGGTCTTCCTCTACTGCGTCCGACGTCTGGCTGGGAATCGAAGACTCTGCGAGCCGGAGTATTGGTGTCCATTCGTTCTACATGTCCTAGCCATCTTAAACGTCCAATGCGGAGTTTTTTGACCAGGGGCATGTCGCTGTACAGCTCGTATAGTTCTTGGTTGAATCTTCGTCTCCATAGCCCGTCAACGCAAACGGGACCGAAGATTTTTCGAAGAATTTTCCTCTCGAATCTACCAAGGATTTCTTCATCCGCTTTTGATACAGTCCATGCTTCAGCGCCGTAGAGCAGGACTGGGATGATCAGGGTCTTATATAGGGTTTCCTTAGTAGTTCGAGTGAGGGCTTTACTACTAAATTGCCTTCTTAGCCCGAAGAAACAGCGGTTGGCAAGAGTAATTCTTCGTTTAATTTCTGACGAGATGTTGTTGTCAGAGCTAATAGCGGAGCCGAGGTAGACAAAGTCCCGTACTACCTCAAAGTTATATCTGTCAATGGTGACGTTCTGTCCAATTCGTCGATGTTGTGAGTCCTTTCGTGATGACAGCATATACTTAGTCTTACCCTCATTTACTGCTAAACCCATTTTCGCCGCTTCCTTCTCTATACTAGCAAACGTGGCTATGACATCACGTTGAGTCCTGCCAATGATGTCAATATCGTCAGCGTATGCTAATAGTTGCACCGACTTTTGGAAAATTGTGCCTCTGGTGTTGGCTTTGGAGTTTTGCACAATTCTCTCAAGAATCAGATTAAAGAAGTCACATGACAGCGCATCGCCTTGCCTAAATCCTTTTTTGGTATCGAATGTGTCGGTGAGGTCGTTTCCGACCCTGATGGAGCAGCGAGAATTCTCCATCGTCATCCTACACAAACGGACGAGTTTGGGCGGTATACCAAAACTAGACATGGCTCTATACAGTTCGTCTCTATAAATGCTGTCATATGCGGCTTTGAAATCGATGAATAGGTGGTGGGTATCGATTTGGACTTCTTGAGTTTTTTCCAGGATCTGCCGAAGTGTGAAAATTTGATCGGTTGTGGACTTTCCTGGCCTAAAACCACACTGATAAGGGCCAATCAGGTTGTTGGTAAACGGTTTCAGGCGTTCACATATTACGGCAGATAGGATCTTGTAGGCGATGTTGAGTAGACTTATGCCTCTGTAGTTGGCGCAGTTCAGAGGGTCTTCTTTTTTGTGGATCGGGCAAACGATGCTGAGGTTCCATTCTTCAGGCATATTTTCATCCGACCAGATTTGGCTTATGAGTTGGTGGATGTTACTTACCAAGTCATCTCCGCCGGCCTTATAGAGCTCAGCGGGAAGGCCGTCATTTCCGGCAGCCTTATTAAGCTTGAGTTTAGATATTGCTATCCTCACTTCACTCAGGTCGGGTGGTTGGCAGTCTTCGCTGTCGTTGCCAATATTGAATGGTTCGTTCTGCCTGACAGCGGAATGTTGTTCGTCATCGCCGTTTAACAGTCTGCAGAAGTGGTTCTTCCATATCCTCAGCATCGACTGTGTCTCAACTACAATATTTCCTTGTTCATCTCGACAGGATTCTGTTCGAGCCTTGTATCCTTGGCTTTGACGTTTTACACTTTGGTAAAACTTGCGAACATCGTTCCTGGAGTGGCACCTCTCTATATCCTCGATCGCGCGCTTTTCTTGCTCTTTTTTCTTCTTGCTGAAAAGCCGATGTTCTTCCCTTCTTCTTTGCCTATAGAGCTCAATGGCAGCTCTCGTCTTCACCTGCAGCTTAGCCTTGTAGGCCTCGTTCTTGGCTGCGAGCATCTGTCGGCATTCCTCATCAAACCAGGGGTTTCTTGCTGGTGGGCGCGAGAAACCTAGCACTTCAGTTGCGGCTGATCTAATGGCCTGTTGGCATCGTTGCCATTGCTCTTCGACATTCGATGCTGGTGGTATGGTGTTAATCGAGAGGTTAAGGGATACGCGTTGTGCGAAGGTCTTGGCGGTCTCTTGCGATTGCAGTCTTTCGACATTAAATTTTTTCACAGTATTTCTGGATTGTTGTGGCGTGGTGGATATCCGCATTCTTACCTTGGCTGCTACAAGGTAGTGATCCGAATGTTCGGAATGTTCGGACATCCAAAATACTGGATGCGTGCCTCTTATCTATCGCAATGTGATCAATTTGGTTGACCGTTCGTTGATCTGGAGACCGCCATGTCCCCTTATGGATATCGAGGTGAGGAAACCGTGTGCTGGCTATAGTGGCATTTCGTTCCGTAGCGAAATCAATTAGCCTAAGTCCGTTACCAGACGTGTTGTCGTGTAGGCTATGTTTTCCGACAATACTTCTAAAGATGTCTTCTCTTCCTACCTTTGCGTTAAAATCTCCCAGCACGATTTTAACATCGTACTTCGGTAGTCGCTCATAGGTTTTGTCGAGGAGCTCGTAGAAGCAATCCTTAGTTGTATCATCTTTTTCTTCCGTCGGAGCGTGAGCGCATATAAGGCTTATGTTGGCGAATTTGGCCTTGATGCGGATTGTTACTATGCGTTCGCTAATGTCTTGGAAACATAAGACTTCTTGCCTAAGTCTGGCACTTATAACAAATCCGCATCCGAATAGTCGCTGTTTCTGCTCACTATAACACGGTCCGTAGTATATGTCACAGTTTTTCATCCTCTTTTTGCCCGGCCCATCCCATCGTATTTCCTGGATGGCAGTAATGTCTGCTTTGTAGCAGTATAGGGCTTCCGCTAGTTGTTCGCCTGCACCTCTCCTGTTTAATGTTCTCACATTCCAGGTGCAGATACGAACGTCGTTGTCCTTTTTTCGTTTAGCAGGGTCGTCAACAATAAAATCAGTCCTTTCCGAGGCTATTGGTTGCTTCGTAACTATGTTTTTTTTCTGTGGGTGGGTAGTTAACCCAAAGCACAACCCCCAACCTGGAGGGCCAGTTCCAATTTATTAGATACCCCTAGGACACGGGGCCATCAGTATCCACTACGGGATTGAGCGCTGCCGTTGGCCTTTCGGTTCATCCGCCACCATCTCTGTTCAAGGGGCCTGACTAACCCTTGAAATTCCTAGACAACCTGTTGTCCGAATATGTCAGAGCAGCTCATCTAGGTTCGCCTGGGACAGCCGGCCGGGTATTCATCCGTGCCATTCTCACCAGGGTGTTTATAGTGTTGCTGTTTTTCGTCATGTTATCAACACTCGCGCTTATCGTTTAGCAAGTCAAATCCGGTTGGATGAGACCAGTACCCGATGGTTACCACTTGGAGGTAAAGATAAGCACATTTGATGTTACATGTCCTAGCCATCTTAAAAGTTCAATGGTGATTTTTTTTTTAACAAGCCTGCGTCGAGCTAGAGGTCATAAATGTCGTGTCAGCATAGAAAATCAACGCATTTCTGTATTCACGCTATTCCCTCATCGAGAACGCATCACTAATCGACCTTCATGGCGGCACGGTTTTCTTACCCACAAACCATTCGGTAAGACCAGCCTTGTTACCCATCCATCTTTATTCTCGAACCTACACTTATAGTTTACTCGTGAAAATTTCCATCTCACCGAGTCTTCTCCCTACCCAACATTTCTCCATCACCGATTTCATCCGAATCCTTGTGTTCACTTTAAAAGTTATTTTTGCATTTTTTGCATTATTTGCTCATTAAGGGACTGAAGCTATGAAAAATGTAAATCACACTAATTTGGCATTTATGGAGATGATTGAAATTTGAGTATTTTTTACATTCAGGATAACTCACCAGGACAATTGATAGCCTAAGTGTATCGTTGAGAAATTTACAAAACGATTTTGGAAAATTATTTTTTATCTGGCGTTCATATATACAGCATATGAGGCCTTTCTGTGCCGAAATTCAAGTTTTTGCCCAAGAACGAACATTTTCAAGTCTCAAAAATAAATGAAACTGCATAACGAGGTTCCAGTATATTCTAAAAGCACCATAGGTATGTAGGGGTACAGTAAAGTAGGCTAGTTGCTTGACTATATTATAGGGGAATTTTTTTATAACCCACCCCCTAGGAATAAATTCGTTTTGACACATAGAAATTCGTTTTTTTTTTCACTAACCAACACTTTCACAAACACATAGGGGTATATTCGCCCATCCGTAAATTTTGGTATAGTAAAATTTGGTACATAATCTCTTTGTTACTGCCTCCAGTGCAAGTGCAAAAAAAAAACAAATTAAAATCCGTCAACTCTCAACAGAAGGTCTGGGTTCGATTCCCAGCGGTAGGACTACGAATACCGAACTATTTTTTCACTGGCTTTCTCCTCTCACGATGGTCTGATATAGCATCCAAATTGTGTCAATTGTCAAGAAAAGCTTATCTCAACTCAGCTATTTGGATTCGGCATAAAACAAGAGGCACCGCCATAGTGCAACTCATGAATGGTTGGAAGAAAATGTATGGTACTGGGTACTAGCGAAGCTGTTGCGTCAAAAATGTGAATTTGATTTGTTTGACTACTGCCACGCCCACTATCAGTAAAAAAGTTGTTTTTACCCATTCCCATGGGATATATTAGTTTTGATACAGAGTTTGTAACATAGAGAAATAATTTAGCTAGATATACCTGAAAGTCAATTTATCCATGTCTGTCTGTCCATCAGTCCGTCTGTCTGCAGGTCACTGGTTTTTAGAAATAACATTTTGAGCTGAGATAATGAAAATTGTCATATGCGATCCTTGTCCTTGCTGTTCGAATAAGTGAAACAAATTTCAAAATCCGTCCACTGTCACGTCCACTTTTTAGAAAAACGTTTTCTTTTTGTCAAACTGTTTAAGTTTTCAAAAAAGTGTGTGTTTTAGATAATCGGAATATCTATATATTCGGCCCATAATAGGTTTCTATGCCACGCCCACTTTTTCGGGACGTTTTCCGCAAAAAACAATACAATTAAAAAAAAAAGAAAAAACTTTTGATGAAAATATTTCAAGAATAATATCATTAACAGTTCGTCTATATATCATTTTAACCCACGCCCAACTTTGGGGGCGTTTTTGCAAAAAAAAAAAAAATTGTAAAACATATCTCATACAAAAACGTCCCACTTTTGTCGGACCATAAGAGATTCAGATAGACTTTCTGAACAAGATGTGGTGACAATGTCATTTTCTATATATCATCCCTATTCAGTTGCAGACACGCCCACTTTTTGGGGATGTTTAATTTTAGGATGGAATGGAATAGGGTATTCAACGATTCGCACAGCAGATTATAACCTTTCTCATATGTTTTTCAACAATTTCCAATTGGAAGCTATTGCTTCTGTAATGATGCTCTACCAAAGCTTTTTAAGATGGCTTTGAACTCAAAGCGTTGAAGAAGTAGTGGTTTGTACAAACATTTTTGAATGGGAACTCTACGTAGGTAGCACGCTTATGTTTTGTATAAACCCTGTGCATTGACCTATAAAACATTTTATTCCTACTTCTCCCCTTGCAAGTTCTACAAAGGCTCTTTACAAGTTTTATAAAAGCTATTTATAAGTAAAAAACGACTAAAACATCAATCGGAAATGTAAACGCCATCGAAAAAGAGTTTTTTTTAGTGGGGAAACTCCTTGTTTACGGAAGGTGAAGGGAGTATTTGTTGCATCCGATTGTGATGTTTCATCTGTCGTGCCTTGGCCATTAGAAAAGTCGCCTTGTAATGTCGGATAGGGAGCTGTCTTTTGTTTTTTTTTTCGCGTGAAGCACGCGTGGGTAGACACTAAAATTTTATGGTAACAATTAGGGCTTCTTTCACCAACATATTCATTAAGCTAACCAGTGGTTGACAGTTGACTGCCCGAAATGCACCAAAAAAATCCCTGGATGGTTGAAAAAATAAGTTGGTGCATGTCACAAAGTAATGTCATCAGGTCTGTTCCCGTACAATATTATTTTCAAAGACTCTTACTGATTTCTACTGCAGCAATTTATTTGCATACGAATATTGCGTAGGTAGGTAGAAGTGTCGGTTCCGCATGAACCCAAGTAGCACTTATGTGCCTTTTTGTTACCACGACTCGTGTAACCTTTATTATGATTGTTGTTGTGGATGTGATACCCGAGATGTTGCTAAGGTTATCGAAAATTTTTTGGTCTAACGCAATCAATCTGGCTCTTGCTAGTGTCGGACTCTTGCAGATGAAATTTGTTTCTCTCTCATTTGGGTTCCCGCAACTGCGGCATTGAGGGTTGTATGAGATCCCTAGTTTGGCCGCATGGTCTCCAATTGGCCAGTGTCCCGTGATTATCGCCGTAATTCTTGCGATATCTGGGAGTGTTCTATTTAGTAGATCGTTTGTTCTGTTTATGTCGTAGGAGGGCCATATCGTCCTCGATATTGCTGCAAAAATTCCTGTGTGAGCGATCTGTCAAACAAAAACATCACTCACCCAAAGATTTGCAACTTCTCGTAGGTGAACTACGAGATGCTGAGCTAGCTCACCGTGCGGGATGGGTTCAAGCTTGGAGCGCTTTGGCTTCCAAGTGAACAATGGATTTTGACGCAACGTAATTTTCGGAAAAATTGCGAAACCTGGAAAAAATATAACAAAACTGAAACCGACGAAACTGAAAGAAAATAAAATGGAAAGCAAATCCGATGGAGTGAAATAAAACCAGAATGTTTTACCCACGTTGCAAAATGGGGGTGGTGCGCCGAATTAAATTTTATTATGACTATTTTTTTTCTTGATACCAAAGTATCAAAATGGTGGACCACGAAGATGGCCCCCGAACGAATTTTATCCTGAAATTTTATAAAATATTCAAAAAAGGGTCGCGTGTCCCGCCTTTTCTCGGGAATTTTCCGGCCGTGGAACAACCAACGAATTGCACTACTCGATTTCACAAGAAAACTCTACTTATCTTTTCTGTTCTTATTTTCCCTCCTTTCTCCGCTCTTCTGTTCTTTCTGCTTTTTTGTCCTTCTTCCTTACTCCCTTCCTGGTATTGTTCTCCTCTTCTTTCGTTTTTCTTTTAAAAAAAAAGGATTTTCTCCCACAAAGATATTTCCAAAAAACTAAAATCGAAACTTTTTCCACGAACATTCAACTACTCAGAAACGGACGTCTAACACTTTTGATAGATATCCAAGAAGTGGATTCTCTTTGTTTTAACGATCCCGTTGTCCAGAATCGATCCCGTTTCCATTCACACGCATACATTCACACTTAGTACTCTCCACTCGTAAGCCCACTGCGACTTCTCGCTTACTTTTTTCGAGATACCCGCGTTCATACGTTTTTCCCCAACGCGTGCTATCGCTGCCAGACACCTCACACTTGCTCTTTCCAATTGGATACACCAATTGGATTTTTACATTCACACCGGTTTTCCATAGGAAAATCCCGGTGTCAATCCTGGACAACTATTTTCTGTCAATCAAACATTTGCCCCGGATGCCTATGTTTGATTGACCGCGACCAATACGAAACCCGAACTACCCGAACTATGGTGGAGAAGATTGAATACCAGAAGGAAGGAAGGAGGGCACCGCACTTCCTCAGAAGCAGTGAGCTTTGAGGAAGGAGGAAAAGATGAACTGTCAAAAAAACAACATTTTCGCGAACTATGTTGGTGGTTCCGCGTGCAGGTTTTGGGGCCAGGGACTTCGCTTCGTGTGCCATCTTCACATTATTATTTTTTTTTATTTGTTTGGCTCTAGGCCTTTGGTTTCGGTGTCGCTGGTGTTTGGACACCTTTCGCTGTCATCTTCGACAGGCTTTTGCCATTTTGACAGCTGTCGGATAATGTGTCAGCTGCCCTTGGACACTTTGATAGTTGTCTTCTGACCGTCTTTAGATATACTGTCCCATGTCTTTGGTGTCCGTGGTCCCGTTTTGTGTTTTCTGGGAGGTGTTTTTACATGGCCGTCCGCCTAAACACCTCTGTTGCTCCTCCGTTGCTCCAGCGTTGGGGGAAAGAGATCGTCTTCTCCTAGCCATCGAACCCAACTTTTCGTGTTGCGACTTTGTTGGATGGGTGTCTTTTGGGCCGTCCGCCCCACGCCTCTGCTGCTCCTCCGTTGCTCCCTCGTTGGGTGAAATAGGAGAACGTCTACTCCATGCCATCGTACTTTTCTGCGTTAGACCAGTGGCTGATGGAACCATGGCTGCGCGCCACTTCCTTCAAATGCCGACTTTGCGCCCACAAAGAAAAGAGGGAACGAAGAGATTTTAAGGGATAAGAGAGTGAGCCTTGTTGCGGTAATTTTTACCGTAACAGTATGACGCAATTTTTTAACCTTCTCCATTTGGAGTCGGCCTTTTTCATGAAGTATGAGTGCATTTGTCCCTTAATCGCACCTAGCGGGATACGGACCCTTACCACAAGTGAGCCGTGAAGAGCTGAGCCTTGCCTGGGCAGCTCGACTCCACGCTCGTTTCCTTCAATGTGACTGTGCCCTGGAACCCAGAGAAGTGTGACAGTGAAGCGTTCGCCAAGATGGGCAAGTTCGTTCCTTCATTCCTGTACCAGTTTTGAGGATATGGTAGCTGAGTTGATGGCCTTTTTGACCGTTTGGCTATCTATGAGAATAACAATATTTTGCTTTTCCGTAGTGCCACACCCCCAATAGCGTTTAAGCATCTCGGATAGTCAGTAATTCCGCCTGGAATACGCTGGCAAAGTCCGGTAGGCGGTATGATACTGATATTTTAAGTGATTCCGAAAAGACTCCGGACCCCACATCACAGTTCATCTTAGATCCGTCGGTGTAGACGACATCTCTTACTACTTCGTTTCTCTTCCACTGAGCTCGGGTAGGAAATCCTACATGGAAGCCTTTCTTGAAGCTTAGTATAGGTGTTATGTAGTCTGTTGGAAACGTGGCCAAGCCGTTTGGTAACGAGTCCAGGATATTACTGTGGCCATACGGCCTTGAGTCTTGAGTCTTACTGAGCTGCATAAAGCGGTATCTTTAATGTGTAGGTCGAGAGGCAAGAGATGCAATAGCACATAAAGGGCATCCATTGGAGCCTATACTGGCTGTTCTTTGCAGCCTTTTTAGTTTTGTGAGGTTGTAGCCTCTACTCAAGGCGGGCCACCATACTAGTGAGCCGTATGTGAGAATTGGACATACCACTTCTGTGTGCATCCACAAGGTCATCTTTGGTTGATGTCCCCAAAGGGACTTTGCTTCATGCATAGAAGGTAACACACGCCTTCCTTACTCTATGCTCGATGTTGTGTTTCCAGTTAAGTTTTGGGTCAAGCATGATACCCAAATACCTAGCGCTGGAAGATAGTGGCCATTAAGGCGGGGGAGGGTTTATATTGCGTACTGGAACGGATTTAAGTAGAATATTTGAACGGGAACACACCTATTATTTGAATGTACCATCATTTTTGGAAATGACGTGTCCTTGGGCTTTGATATTTGTGTTGTAGATATTAATAGATACTAAGGTGACAACAATAGCTAAGGACTGTCACTCTCTGAACCTACAAGCAGATGTGTACTTCAAAAATAAGTATCCATATGAATGCTTACATTCTTTAAAAGATTACCTTCTGAAAAATTCACTAAACAATGCCAGAAAAACAATTGTTTAGGTATTTAAAAAATAAATAATTGATCTCTAAAACTCCACCGGGTAAAAGAGAAATAAATTCAAATATTTATGTACTGCGAAAGTTATTCATGCTGAGCCCATTCATTTTAAATCAAATAACCCGCGGTCAAAAATATTTAATCGGATGGAAAAATGCAAATTTTGCATTTTATATGTAACTTCCTGCTCCCAGCAAAAAAAAAATGAAATAATTATGAACGTAGGTACAACCTGCCAAATTAAATCAGTCCAAGGGCGCGTGTCAAAACAAATTTGTTCCCAATTTCAGCTGAAACACAATACGAGTATCTAGGGTACTGCGGTTGTATCTAAGGTGGGTACAGGTACTCGTACTCCAATTCACGTCGACGCAAAAATGCATAAATTCCATGATTTCAAGTGGAGCGGCTACAACCTACAAATTTGAATCGTATATTTTGCAGAGCCTCCTTTTTGCTTAGAATAAAATTTTAAATATAAAATCTGTTATCGGTCATAGACAAGTGATTTAATATTCAAAAATTTATTGATCGCAAAAAGAACGCAATAAACACCGAAAATGAAATATTTCCTGCGCTATCTGGTATCTATACTTTGGACTTTCCACTAGGTTGTCGACTCTATATAGATAGCGCGTTCTTATGGCTTAATAAACACGCGTAACATGCTACGTTGAGCTTCGCCACCTAACATGGGTTCTTTGATTTTAAGAACCTGATAAGAAGCTCGTTCCTAAGAGTTCGATAATACAACTCCAATAAATGAATAAATGGGTATATTCCACCCACTTGAATGCATAATTTAAAAAAAGGACAGAGACAGAGATAGATAATATTTTCTGGAAAACCAAAAGTTAAAAAATTTCATTGTGTCAAGCGAATAGTCAATGTATCTCGACTTGGAAACAAAAAATCGTATGAAATATTCAAAACCAAGAAGCACAACACACTTTCATATTCAACTGATAAGATTCGTTTTTTTTTTTTTTTTTTATTCCTTGGTGAGTGTCTTTTAATGGACTTTGGCCACAATCAACAACAGCAAACTTATGTAACGCTGACTGTACTGCATGGGGTGTGGGAGCACACCAAAAAGAACAGAAAGTCATTAAATTGCGTGAATCACCATTACCAGTCGGGAATAAGTTGGAAGTACCTACGTAAGAGGGGAATACGGATTTTTTTATTGACGGAATCATTTATTGAGATGATTGCTAATTGGGCGAAATACACGCTACAGTGCCTGTAGAAAGTGTTGCCACTGTCTAAGAATTTAAAATCCCACGTCAAAGGTACACATTTCCTGTCTTACGTTTTGATACCCTATGGCCTATAGCATAGGGGTGTAATAGTTTTGACATTCAGTTTGTAATATAGAGAAATACCCAACTAAAAATTTCGCTACGATGAAGCACTATCGAAGCTATTTCCCATCCAGCAATATTACTTGTAGGAAGTCTTATGGAAAAAGATTTGGCGCACTTTTAGGAAGCTATTTACTTCTATAAGATTTTTATAAATACTTCTAATAAGCTTAGCAGAAAAATCTTTGTTTGCTTATAGAAGGCCTTACAGAAGCAAATTATAGGCTTCCCAAAAAATCTTTCTGAAAATATTTGCAAGCCTTTTAGACCTTGTCCCGATCTTTTCACCTTTTTCTCGATTTTTTAGCTATTTTAAGCCTTAATTCGTAAGCTCTATACATGCTATGCTTCGGATTAACTTCGTGCGAAGTTCTACCGAAATATCTTAACGTATAGTACATGTACACACATCGCCGGAAGCTTAAAAACAACCTTACAAAAGTTACGCCATGATAACATCCGTTATACTTAGGTACTTACTTACTTAAGTGGCGCTACAGTCCGGGATGAACCTGGGCCCCAAACCAACATGTCTCTCCACTTAGCCCGGTCCTTAGCTAACTGCCTCCAGTTGCGCACTCCAAGTTAATTGAGGTCGGTTTCTTCTTGTGCGTGCCATTTAAGGCGAGGTCTTCCTCTACTGCGTCCGACGTCTGGCTGGGAATCGAAGACTCTGCGAGCCGGAGTATTTTTTCTACTATGTTCTATGTCCTAGCCACCTTAAACGTCCAATGCGGAGTTTTTTGACTAGGGGTATGTCGCTGTACAGCTCGTATAGTTCTTGGTAGAATCTTCGTCTCCATAGCCCGTCAACGCAAACGGGACCGAAGATTTTTCGAAGAATTTTTCTCTCGCTATCAAGGATTTCTTCATCCGCTTTTGATAAGGTCCATGCTTCAGCGCCGTAAAGCAGGACTTGGATAATCAGAGTCTTCTACAGGATCTTCTTAGTAGTTCGAGTGAGGGCTTTACTACTAAATTGCCTTCTTAGAAACTGCGATTGTCAAGAGTAATTCTTCGTTTGATTTCTGACGAGATGTTGCTGTCAGAGTTAATAGCGGAGCCGAGGTAGACAAAGTCCCGTACTACCTCAAAGTTATATCTGTCAATGGTGACGTTCTGTCCAATTCGTCGATGTTGTGTGTCCTTTCGTGTTGACAGAATATACTTAGTCTTACCCTCATTTACTGCTAAACCCATTTTTGCCGCTTCCTTCTCTATACTAGCAAACGTGGCTATGACATCACGTTGAGTCCTACCAATGATGTCAATATCGTCGGCGTATGCTAGACGTTGCACCGATTTTTCGAAAATTGTGCCTCTGGTGTTGGCTCGGGAGTTTTGCACCATCCTCCCAAGAATAAAATTAAAGAAATCACATGACAGCGCATCGCCTTGTCTAAATCCTTTTTTGGTATCGAAAGTGTCGGTGAGGTCGTTTCCAACCCTGATGGAGCAAGGAGAATTCTCCATCGTCATCATACACAAACGGACGAGTTTGGGCGGTATACCAAAACTAGACATGGCTCTGTATAGTTCGTCTCTATAAATGCTGTCGTATGCGGCTTTGAAATCGATAAATAGGTGGTGGGTATCGATTTGGACTTCTTGGGGTTTTTCCAGGATCTGCCGAAGTGTGAAGATTTGATCGATTGTGGACTTTCCTGGCCTAAAACCACACTGATAAGGGCCGATCAGGTTGTTGGTAAACGGTTTCAGGCGTTCACATATTACGGCAGATAGGATCTTGTAGGCGATGTTGAGCAGACTTATGCTTCTGTAGTTGGCGCAGTTCAGAGGGTCTCCTTTTTTGTGGATCGGGCAAACGATGCTGGGGTTCCATTCTCCAGGCATGCTTTCAACCGACCAGATTTGGCTTATGAGTTGGTGGATGTTGCTTACCAAGTCATCTCTGCCAGCTTTATAAAGCTAAGCGGGAAGGCCGTCATTTCCGGCGGTTTAGATATTGCTATCCTCACTTCACTTAGGTCGGGTGGTTGGCAGTTTTCGCTGGCGTTGCCAATATTGAATGATTCGTTCTGCCTGACAGCGGAATGTTGTTCGTCATCGCCGTTTAACAGTCTGCAGAAGTGGTTCTTCCATATCCGCAGCATCGACTGTGTCTCAACTACGATATTTTCTTGTTCATCTGGACAGGATTCTGTTTTACACTTTGGTAAAACTTGCGAACATCTTTCCTGGAGTGGCACCTCTCTATATCTTCGATCGCGAGCTTTTCCCTTCTTTCTGAAAAGCCGGTGTTCTTCCCTTCTTCTCTGCCTCGTCTTCACCTGCAGCTTAGTCTTATAGGCCTCGTTATTGGCTGCGAGCATCTGTCGACATTCCTCATCAAACCAGGGGTTTCTTGCTGGTGGCCTCGAGAAACCTAGAACATCAGTTGCGGCTGATCTAATGGCTTGTTGGCATCGTTGCCATTGTTCTTCGACATTAGATGCTGGTGGAGTGGTGTGAATCGAGATGTTAAGGGATACGCGTTGCGAGAAGGTCTTGGCGGTCTCTGGCGATTGCAGTCTTTCGACATTAAATTTTTTCACAGTATTTAGGGTTTGTTGTGGCGTGGTGGATATCCGCATCCTTACTTGGCTACAACAAGGTAGTGGTCCGAATCGATGTTAGCCCTTCGGAATATTCGGACATCCAGAATACTGGATGCATGCCTATTGTCTATCGCAATGTGATCAATTTGGTTGACTGTTCGTTGATCTGGAGACCGTCATGTCCGCTGATGGATATCGAGGTGAGGAAACCGTGTGCTGACTTGGCATTTCGTTCCGTACGAAGTCACTTAGCCTAAGTCCGTTACCAGACGTGTTGTCGTGTAGGCTATGTTTTCCGACAATACTTCTAAAGATGTCTTCTCTTCCTACCTTTGCGTAAAAATCTCCCAGCACGATTTTAACATCGTACTTCGGTAGTCGCTCATAGGTTTTGTCGAGGAGCTCGTAGAAGCAATCCTTAGTTATATCATCTCTTTCTTCCGTCGAAGCGTGAGCGCATATAAGGCTTATGTTGGCGAATTTGGCCTTGATGCGGATGGTTAAAATGCGTTCGCTAATGTCTTGGAAACAAAAGAATTCTTGCCTAAGTCTGGCACTTATAACAAATCCCCATCCGAATAGTCGCTGTTTCTGCTCACTATAACACGGTCCATAGTAGATGTCACAGTTTTTCATCCTCTTTTTGCTCGGCCCATCCCATCGTATTTCCTGGATGGCAGTAATGTTTGCTTTGTAGCAGTTAAGGGCTTCCGCTTGTTGTTCGCCTGCACCTCTCCTGTTTAATGTTCTCACATTCCAGGTGCAGATACGAACGTCGTTGTCCTTTTTTCGTTTAGCATGGTCGTCAATAATAATATCATTCCTTTCCGAGGCAAAAGACGACATGACCCAATGTCGAATGAATTCGCCAAGCTGGTAAAGCAATTATCTGTTTTTTAAATTTTTCAAGTTTGCGTCAGCTGTTCTCAATTTGTCATACAACCCGCACTTATCAACTAGACTGCACAAGCAGTACCCCCTCCCATTACAATGAAATGAAAATGTAATCACAAATTAATCGCCTCGCTTGTGAAGCCGCCCATTTAACCCCCCTAACTTAATGAACTACACCATACGCAAACCCCCTCTGTCTGCCAATTGGCAAAGTAATGAGGTAAAAAAAAATATTTCCCTCAAGGGTCTGTTTGCAAACATGGAAATCAGAGCACTTAATTCCGTTTCGACTGACAACTCGAAAATGCATCGCAATTATACAAAAAATTAAATGCGAACATGGAAATTATTCAATGTAACGTCACCGCACGCAGCTGTTTGAAGAGGAAATGGATTTCGGCTGAATAGGTATTTAACGGTTCAAGTTGACAGATCATCTAGAGGAATGTAGGTGGGTACATACCACGAGTACGTACTTTATTCGTCTGTTGATAAATATTTTATAAATGCATATGTCATTCGTCTCTTTGCTCTCTGTAAAGGTACTTAACTCGTATAAGTGGCAATTTGTTGCTGACTGATTACAACTTAAGGGGCTTATTCATAGAGGAGCACTTGGGAGGGTTTGTGATTTATTTACGAATGCGTGCTATTTAATTTAGGAATAGGTTGATACAAGGAGAATTATTTTGATGTTGTGAAATCAGTTAAAGTTGAATTATTAAATTTCACTTTAATTCGATGTGGGAAAACGAAAACTGTCAAACGATGACAGTTGGGTAATTTGACAGAAACAAAATATATGGTTGCTTTATTTTGCTTTTAATGCATGGGAGACTGTATTTTAGAATTATTGAGATATGTAGGTTTGTAAATTAATCTATGAAGGATTTGGTAATTAAAAAGTCACTCGTCTGGACCCATAGACCGTACATGCCTGCATGTGCAATCACAACCACGCACAATCAAAGACGAAATAAAGAGACGGCCCTCCCTAGAATGTAGTGAGATAAGACGTAACAGTACCAATAGTATCGTTCACTGCAAAAAATAAATAGATCCGAGAGCAAGAGCTCCTCAAAGATACTATTGGTACTGTAACGTCTTTTTTCTATACATTCTAAGGAAGGCCGTGACCATGACTTAACACGACATTAACAAACGACTACATGACCTGACGACTATTTTCACGAAGATGGATGTGATTTGAAGGTATTGCAAGGCGCTATCACCCAAAGCATCGGTCATTATGATAGCTATGGTAGTGTTGGATATGTCCAGCGAACATCTTTTGGGAAGCCTTATGGCGTATAAGGGTATTTTCATTTTTTTTAGATAAAGGATTTACTTTCTACTTTAAGTTAAGTTTAGGTTAAGTTTAGCTTAGGTTTTAACCTCGCGTGGTTTTCCCAAGCTTTATCCTTCCTATAGTGGCCAAGGTCATTGGGCAGTGGGTCTGTTCGTTTTTTCTTGACTGTCCTCTATTTCCTGTCCCTTAGTCCGTCCGAGGTCTAGTTAAGGTAGTTCCTTCCTCTTGCTTTCTTTTATTATTAAGGCACGATTTAGAAGGTTTGTTGTGCAGGTGGTGCAGCTCGTCACGCGTACCTCACCAGCATAGAAGATGCCTTTATGGTCCCTCTTAAGCTCACAATAATACATAATAAAAGTCACGCCATGTAGGCATTCTACAATATAACTTAATTAAATCAAAAAAACAGCACGGCCATACATTACATCCTCCGATACTTTACTCATGTTAAAAAGAGATATAAATATGAACTCAATATGAACTCAATAAAGATAATAGATACATCCACAATCAAACTACCTCGATAGACTATGAATGCAAATTTCTACTCCTTGCGTTTTTTGCTCTCATTTTGCATATGCTATCACTAAACTGCGCATGAAGGCATGTGTGGTGTGTGGGCCCTATTAGACAGGACTACCATGCTATTCTTTTAAATCAAATATGTAAGCTTGTAAATTAATCTAAGAAAGATTGACAGATAGAACGCTTAAGAAGACGATTTTAAGTTATCTATCTGCTTCAAAAAATGTAAAATTTTGACGTTTTCCATTTTTCCTTGCGAGAGAGTACGCACAGTTCTCCTTGAAATGCAAGAATACTTCTTACACACTGAAGATTTGATATTTAATTTTTCTTCCCACAAAAGTACCCACATTGAGCTTTTGTTGGACCATAAAAGTTTCTTTTTTAGTTTCGTTAAGTGTCGTTCACTTTCGAAAGAGCGATCTAATTTGCTTTTTCTTATATAAACTTGACAAGCTGATGAGTAGTATGGATTTATAGAGGACTGGCGCTTTTGTTGGGCCATACAAGTTTCTTTCTTAGTTTCGTTAAGTTTCGTTCACTTTCGAAAAAGTGATCTAATATGGTTGTTCGTATGTAAACTCGACATCCTGATGTGTAGTATGGATTTATAGAAGACTGGCGCTTTTGTTGGGCCATACAAGTTTCTTTCTTAGTTTTGTTAAGTTTCGTTCACTTTCGAAAAAGTGATCTAATATGCTTTTTCGTCTGTAAACTTGACAAGCTGATGTGTAATATGGATTTTTAGAAGACTGACGCTTTTGTTGGTTCATACAAGTTTCTTTCTAAGTTTCATTAAGTTTCGTTCACTTTGGAAAGAGCAATCTAGGTTGTCATTTCGTGTGTGAACTCGACATCCTGATGTGTAGTATGGATTTATAGAGGACCTGAGCTTCCTTTTAGAAATCACCTTTAGAGGCAAGGATAAGGGCAGCTTAAGCATTAAAGAGCATTAAAGGAAATTGAACGAAGAATTCTAACATTAACTTTCGATTTTCTGCGACTAAGTTGACTGATTGATTTATAGATACTTATTGGCGACATTAAAGGCGAGATCATCCTTTATTGTATCGACCGTGGCTATGAATCAAAAACGGAGGACCGGAGTATTGGAGTCTGTTTGAGATTTTCATCTTGTTCTATCAAAACATTCAACGAAAACGGTTCCGATGATTTTCAAAGGTTTTTGCATTCGAAACGTCGAAAACGACCAAGCTTCAGCGTCGTTAAATAGGACTTGGGTGATCCGGGTCTTACAAAATAGCTCCTAAGTAATTAAGTTAAGGCTTTGTTACTAAATGTCTAATCGGCCAAACGATATTAAGGTTCTGGTCTTTATATTCTGTTCTGTTCTTTCATACATCCAGATTTTTCTAATAAGTTGGTGTATGTTTCTTAAGAAGTCATCTCTTGTGGCTTTATATAGCTCGGCAGAATCTGATATGACAAATCATCCGAGTAGTGCCAACTGTCAAGATAAGATCCATTCGTATTGGGGATTAAACTCGATTTCCACCATCGTCCAAGAAGTACACAGGCACATGGTTCGGCGAAAAAGCAAGTCCCTGTGTTCTACAAGCCTGTTCCATCAAAGGGATTGAGAGAAAAGGAAGACCCTAGGTTCTACAAGGCTGTTCCGCCAAAAGTTTGTATTCCTATTTCTTTTTGGCGGCACCTCAAGATTTTGATTTTCTTTTAGAACACCCTTTGTTATTCCTCGTTTTTTCCTGGGAAGGATCGCATTAAGCAAAGCTTTGTAGACCCCTTTCTTGGTTATCCGACATCCGACGATATTTTTAGTCAAACCCTGGGGTTTTTTTAATTGATATTCCTAAAATTGTTATCCTCGAAGATCTGACAAATCATTCAAGTAGAATCAATTGTCAAGAAAGGCTTAGCCGTGCGGATTCAACAAAAAATAGGAGGTCCCGCCATCTTGCATGGAGTTCACACGCTCACATGAATGGTTGTTGGAAAAAGCTAGACCTTGGGTAAGAACGAGCCTGTAGCCAAAATTTTGTATTTTTTTAAAGCTTGGTGACAATATCGCCACTGATCTTCATATGCAACCCCTTCATCGACCCTATCGACGATTTCTCTGGTTCTCTTTTACTTTCGGATTCTGGGAAGGTTACTCATTCAAAACGATTATCGTTCTCTGTGCCTTTAAGAGAGATAATTTGTATGCGTCCCATTCAAAACGATTATCGTTCCCTGTGTCTTTAAAGAGACTTTGTGGATAATTTGTATGCCTCCCAAGTTCTCGTTACCGATTATTTTTTTAAAGTTACAGATTGACTAATCAGTTACACCTCTAAGCCAGTCTTAGCCTCTTTACAAGCTCAGCTTGTTTCTAGTTTTTTTTTTCATCTAAATAAGGACGACCACCAGGTTATTTTCAATAAAAATAAATTGTCTAAATCTTATGAGCAAAATTATAAGTCTTATCATCAGATGAATACAAAATAAGCTCATATGGCAAGGTTATCAATTTCAAGACCTATGGTGACTTCAATATTCGGATGCTAGCCAACGAATGTCACGACAACGACGTTCGTGATCTTGCTTTAGTTGAAATAAATGATAAGAGAATGTAACTTAATTCAGAGATGGATTTAAAAATGACCTCGATCCGATTTTAAGGCCTAAAAATACAATTTTTACCAAACAGATAGATAATATACCATAATTAGCTCGGGTGATATTGAATAAACAATGTACTAGGCTTTAGGGCGCATGAGCTCCTGTTCAAGTACTCATTTTAAGTGTGATCTTGCTATGATCTAAGAAGTCATAAGAAAAGACTTAAGTTCATGATGTTAGCAGGTTTGGATGCTGCTGTGGTGGCCTTCTCGATTTGAGCGGGGGTTTCGAGGTTTTTGGTACACTCATCCGACAAAATAGAACTAAGTTCATGATGTTAGCAGGTTTGGATGCTGCTGTGGTGGCCTTCTCGATTTGAGCGGGGGTTTCGAGGTTTTTGGTACACTCATCCGACAAAATAGAACACAAACAGAATCCATCTTCTAGCTTAGGACCGAGCAGACGCTTATCTACTGTCACTGTGCCTATCGGTCAGAGCGTTGTACTATTCATTTATGTTGTTCGTTTCAATGTGATTATTCATATTTATAGGTCAGACCTACACCTGGACGAAGGGGACAAGTGGCCATTTTGACCAAGGCTAGTAATTCCAAGAGTTCGTCCGGTATATTGGATATGCACTTTAAATGCTGAGCTTAATTTTTCGACAGGGAGCTTAGTCGGCTGTCCGTCGGCACGATAGATATATGACCACTGATATGACCTAGATTTTATTCGCTGGGTCAGATCACTGATCTTGCAAAAGTCGAAGTGGAAAAGAAAGGATTTCGGTTGGTTATCCCTTAAAACGTTGTTTCAGTTCGACTTGCATTGAAGTGTTTGCTGAAATCAATAGCTCTTACATAACCTCTATTCTAAGATAAGGGGTTAATCATGAGGGTAAATCACTTCCATACTAAATATCTAGACGATGGTATTTAACAATTATTGATTTATCCGATAGAAGCCACCTGCGCCAACTTTTTTTCTTCTATCTATCTAACTATCTTGACATTTTCAGATGGATATCAGACAGTTAGTTGATTAAATAAAATGGTGCGAATGTGCCTTAAGTTTCTACACGGTAAAGAACATTTTGTACAAAATCTCATCCAAATACTTAAGTATTTTGAAAATTAATTTTGAACACTCCTTGAAAAGGCTTTCATCTTCGATATGATCCCTTCATCAAATTTTAATAAGTTGTGCCTTAATTCATTGATATATCAGGAAAGAATGTCCATGCTTAATTTTATCAAATTTGTTAAAATGGTTCTTGAGTTATATGTCAGCAAATCGGGCGAAATAAAATGGGACATCTCTCGAGTTACATGTTGGTCATATTCGATGTATCTCCGACATGATCCTTTAACCCAATTACTGTCGTTTTTAAATGCGGTCTTAATCCTGTCAAGACGAATGTTTTTCCTTAGTTTGAACAAAATTCAATAATGGGTTCTTGAGATACACGTCATCGATGCTGAGCTTGATCACAAAGCAAATTACATTGGGTTAGCGCTTTCAACTCTTCCAAGAGTACAACTCATGCAATCTTCAACAAAAAGTAAGTGCAATACAAATAACGGAATAAAAATAAAAGCTTAATTGAATCGCTAATTGTGAATTAAGAGCAATCTCCCATCGCCGTCGTTGTCTGACAACAAATACGACGCGTGTTGATGGTGTGTACATCCTCTTAAATTGCAGTTTATTCACCCAAAGACAAGTTTACAATTCAATTAAAAAAAATTCGCTCAAACATGAAATGAGATAAAAAAATTAAATTCAGCTGTGCGTCTATCTTAGATTGTTATGCAATATACTTGTTCGCAAAAAAATATTTCAACCACAGCTCCATTCGAAAAGGTAAACAACATGATATCCGACTAGGTTTGCAAAATGTCTGCTCAAACAGGTATTTTTGTGTTTTTGTTTTGAAAACATAATCCAACCGCATAGATTCAAACTCAACTGAGGCTAAAAACTACACCACACCATTATGTAGATACGATTCATGGAAAAAACAAAACCAAGCTTCAGGCACAGATTTAATTCTGTGACGCACGGTGAACATGTATCTATGTGTGAACACTGAACACATACATGTTGATTAGTTTTGTTGTTTTGTATCTGTTAATAGATCTAGGGGGCTTGGCTGTTTTCAGTTGATTTGATTTCATTGCTTCAAGTGCGTATCACAATATTCGCGGGGAAACGATAGCTTTTCGTTGGCAATGAAGTGGGTCAATGTTGGTGGCAATAGTGTATCTGTGAGTACGTAGTATAACCTTTGCCAAATTATTAATGAATTCTTTCTTTTTTTGTCGAATATCTATGAGTGGAGGTGTCGAATTTGGGTGTGAATTTGTTGATAGTTGTGCAGTTTTTTCATGTCGAAATTGTTCATTGTACGAGAGGGAGATATGACATTCGACGGAACAGTGATAACGAGATGAGTAAATACTTGTACAGCGATACAAGAAATACCTCCAATAGGTTGTGTGGTTTCTTATCGGTTGTAGATGGGTTGACATAATGAGGTTTCCTTATTTACATCAAACTTGAACCCGATGTGAGTTGGGCTTTGTTATGGAACCGCACGTGGGAATGTAAATAAGAGCGTGTGGTTGTTTGTGTTTGACTTGGAATTCGGTATGTCACATGGAACGAGATAGTGACAGAGGAAGTTGGGATTAGGCAAATATTTTAGTGGAACTGTGAGGGGTAGAGTGACCTCAAACTAATTAAAAGGACGTTGTTACTTGTCAAACTGGTGTTATTGTGCTGCAAAAAATGAAACATCCCAAAAAGCCACGAAACAATCGCAGAAACGGCCGGCGTGCGTCAAAGCTGAAGCAATTCCATAGTTCTATGGTATTCGCTTATCGCTGTCACTTGCTATGTAGGTTTCCACTTTTGCGTTATGGCGCCAAAAATAGCCAACGAATGCCGACTCTCCCTTATTGCTCTTCGATTTAGCATCACCTCTTCTGGTCGCTGAAACACAGAGATATCCCAGGGAACTGAAAAGACAATAAGCTTGTCTGGTGTTGACCACCCTTGTCACCGTACCACAAATGCTTATTATTCCCCCCGCATGTTAATTATTACCAAGACTGGACACCATCCTTGACAATGGTTGTGTTTCGGATTTCAGATTCAGTAAGATATCTTAGATGAAGCTCTGTACCTACTCATTTCTCAATCGACCTTAGATGAAGCTCTCTACTCATTGCTCGATCGACCATTTTGACAAATGTCAACAGAGCTTCATCTAAGATATCTCACTAGCACATCCATTTACCACAAACTGTAGGCATGCATGTTGAATTCCCAGGTCAATGCAGGCCTAGCATTAACCAGAGACTCTTCCTCAATTTTATTAAATGTTGTCATCGGTATTCTTTCAGGATAATGGTCTATACACCATACCCCTAACCTCCAGAGAAAAGACTACACCTAGTCAGCAACAATTTATGTGAAAGTTGTCTGATCGAGACAGATAAGGGGAGCATCCCGACTTTATCTTTGAGGCCACTTCTTTTGGAACCTAGGTCCTGGAGGACTTGATAAACCTATGAATGGAAACTTACTCCGCTTTATAGAAAGTTCGGCATGGTTTACAATTACAGACGTGTTGAGAAAAGACGACTGGTCCTATCCTAACACATAACAATATTGAGTTGCCGGGAGCCAGAAATGTCCAATTTGCCACGACTCTGGCGCATAAATCGGGTTGAATTTGACCTTTGAGGGCCTGCGACGTCAGAAAACGCCACAAGAAAAAGTCTAACTGGGTTAAATCGCACGATATCGGTGGCCATTTCACATAACCTCCACATGAGATGCCCATGCCCTCGAATCGCTCGCGCAGAGTTTCCAATGTGGGCTATGTGGCACGTAACGCCGCCCTATTGAAACCACATGTGGTTGGTGTCCATATTATCTAATTCAGGCCAAAAGAACTTGGTAATCATCGACCTATATCGCTTGCCGTTGACTGTGATTGTATGACCAACGTCGTTCTCAAAGAAATATGGACCGATGACACCGCCGCTTAAAAATCCCGCACACCAAACAGTGATTTTGTAGAGATTCATTGGACGCTCTTGGATCTCATGTGGATTGGTATCGTCCCAAATTCGAAAATTTCGTTTGTACCCATTCATCCAGAAATGGACCCTATTGCTGAAGATGATTTGTCGATGAAAATGACGGTCAGTTTCTAACTGCTTCAGAGTCCATTTAGCGAACAACTTGGAAAATTTTGCGTTGTAACTTGAGCCTGCACCCGTACAAAATTTAACTGATTCAGGAGCTGACGAACATAGTCAATAGAATTTTGTGCGTGGCTTGCTGAAGTCACGACGTAAAATTTGTCAAGTTGTGGTCTGCGAAACTCCGAGTTCTTGTGAGCGTCGCTAAATCAACTCCCTCGGATGAGAATGTGTAGAATCTCACGGACCGTGGCGATGTTTTCGAGAGATCTTGCGTGTTGTTGACGAACGGGTCTTGGTTTACAGTTTACTGAACCTGAGCACTCAAATTTATCCACCACACTGCGAACAGTCTTCTCGGTAGGACCACTATGGCGACCGTAAAATGGACGAAGCGCACGCAATGATGCCCGTACAGAAAACCAAATTTGCACGCGTTTTTGAACGCTATGTTCATCCATGGTAATTTGGCAAAGCAGACTAAATAAATGACAGCCGATTTGACAGATGTAGCTTCAACAATATGGCCGCTATCTAATGTCAAAGTTCGGAAGCCCCTATTGGAAGACCGTTTACAATCTACAACAGTTCAAGAACAGAGTCAATAAACATCTGCAAGCATCCTCTCAAGGAGCTCCTAGAGCGTGTTAGGGTCGCTTTACCTGAGAAAAGTTTAAAAAAAAGACCGCCTTGAGATTATGCTTGCAGGTGTTTATTGCCTATACTCTTAAATTGCTGTAGATTGCATGTACAGGGTGCGGTACCATAACTTCTTTAATTCAAACTCTAGGCTTTGGAGGTTTTTAAGGCTGCAGGAGTGTTTTTATGGTTCTCTATATCCCAGTTCATTTTGTTCCCTAACCCAGTCAGCGGGGGTTTGCTGTTTAGTGGCTTCTTCTCGATGTTCTGTGAACGCAACCCGCCACGCATTCCGAAATCGTCTCAATTTAGCCCCGTTGGGTTATTTCCCGAATCGAAAACCAATTGTTACATGGGTTACTACGTTCGAACAAACCACAAGTATGACAAGAGGAAGAAGTGGATTCCCTCGGCCGATGACATCACTGGAGAATATTGAGTGAGAGCTTCAATCTTGCACGGCTTTTTTTGAGCAAACATCTGTCTGCTCTTGAACTTTCCGATCATTCAGTGAGGCAAATTTTTTTTTGGACGTGATGGTCATCCGTACAAGTTTGTCATGTTGTATAGAAACTCCCCGACCGCGTGAGTCTTTTCTCAAAATGTTCCAGATGACGCATCTGTTTTTTATTT
The DNA here is from genome assembly GCA_932526625.1 of Rhingia campestris. NCBI lineage: Eukaryota > Metazoa > Arthropoda > Insecta > Diptera > Syrphidae > Rhingia > Rhingia campestris. Next base: position 12,771,911 of record OW052183.1, read on the forward strand.
CAGTGATAAAGCCCTTTCCGATCTTTAAGTGAGGCAAATTCTTCACGGTGCCATGTATTATTACTCGTACAAGTTTGCCAGGTTACAGGAACTCTCTGATGCTACTCCAATTCTCGAAAGAATGCATGTGAGCCTCTTCTCAAAATGTCCCCGATGACGCAATTGAATAAACCCCCATCCGTCATCAAACAGAACATTTGGTACTATAAGCTGAATTGTCGCTGAATCGCTACGTACATGCAAAAGCTTACTAGCGCAGCATGCTAACAGCAAATCAAATCTCAGATGTAGCCTTGACACGTCGTGTCAAATAACCAAACAAATTTGGCCCAATCTGGATTTAAGAAGATCCAAGGGACTGATTTCGCTAACTAGACCGAACATTAGCGCCAGCATAGGTGTCATAACTCGAGACACTAATAGGCAGGTACGCAGAAAGTCTAAGCTTTCATTTAAATGACTTTTGTAGGAGCTGTATTCGCGAAGAGGAAGAAGAAACGATAATTCATCTTCTTTTTAACTGCCCAGACCAATCAAAAGGTCTTAAGGGCTGCCCAGAATGCGTATCTGTAGCTGATGCTTGTAGCTGAGTAAAAAGTTAAAAACAAGGCGCTTACACAATGTGTATCTTCCTGAATCTGTAGCTTGAAGTTAAATAGAGGGCAACTTCATGCAAGAAATGTATCTCTCATTCGACAGCTATGCAAGATAAAGGGTGATCCATTTCGAGGTTCCCTACTTTTTTAAAGAAAAAAACACAGAAAATTCAAATTTAATAGAGAATGTTTATTATCATTTGAAAGAACATTCTTTGGCATTTATTTTTTGAAGATTATGTCTATCAAATGTTGGCCGTTGCTACGTCGCAGATGGTCCATCCATTGAGTCCAATTTTCGATCACTCGTTCGAGCATTTCGACTGGTAACTGGCGAATGACACGCGTGATGTTTTCCACCAAGGCCTGAATCGAAGCGGGTTTGTCGGCATAAGCTTTTGACTTTACATATCCCCACAGGAAAAAGTCTAACGGTGTGATATCACACGATCTTGTTGGCCAATCGACCGGCCCAAAACGTGAAATTATGTGCTCACCGAAATGTTCTCTCAATAAGTCCATTGATTGATGCGATGTGTGGGAAGTGGCGCCGTCTTGCTGAAACCAAATGTCGCTGAGATCACGAGCTTCAATTTCAGGCATCAAATAGTCGGTTATCATGGCACGATAACGGTCGCCATTGACGGTTACGTTCGCACCGGCATAATTTTTAAAGAAATATGGACCGATGACTCCACCGGCCCACAAACCACACCAAACCGTTGTTTTTTCTGGATGAAGTGGCAGTTCTTCAATCTCTTCAGGTTGCTCTTCGTCCCAAATGCGGCAATTTTATTTGTTTACATACCCATTGAGCCAGAAATGGGCCTCATCGCTAAACAAAATTTGCCTCGAAAACGTCGGATCTTCTTGGAACTTTTCAAGAGCCCATAGAGCGAAGCGATGTCGCTTGGGAAGGTAGAGCGGCTTCAGTTGTTGCACAAGCTGTATTTTGTACGCTTTCAATTTAAGATCTTGACGTAAAATGCACCAAGTCGTTCCATACGTCAGTCCGAGTTGCTGCGAACGGCGCCGAATCGACTCTCTACGGTCTTCGAGTACACTCTCAGCTACGGCCGCTATATTTTCTTCACAGCGTGCTGGACGTGGTCTATTCGGTCGAATATTATCCAATAATGAATGCTGGGTCTCAAAATGGGTGATGGTGTTGCGAATAGTACGCTCAGTAGGCCGATTATATTGACCATAAGTTGAGCGAAGTTCACGAAACACATTCCTCACAGAACGTGAATTTTCATAATAAAGTTGAACAATTTGTAAACGTTGTTCACGCGTAAGTCTTTCCATTATAAAATGCCAAACAATACTTAACAAAAACAAGATGACAGCATGACACGACTCACACGTGATCTGTCAAAAAAGGCTATTGAAAAAAGTATCTCTACTTGGATCACCCGTTACAAGCTACAGATATGCATTCTTAGCAGGCCTTTAGATCGATTCCGAATTTTCGCTGTTCTATAATTTTCGCTGAATTATTGTCTCGCAATATCTTGACACATCATTCGAATAGTATCCATTGTTACGAAAACTTATTATTAACTCAGCCATTTGGATTCGTCATAAAATTGTTGGTTCCCGATTTGGTGTATAAGATATGCATATTGCATACGGACAAAAATAGTGGTGAGAATAAAGCTAGGCAAGACACTTTCATTGGGGCCCTGGTTCACTAAGGACTGCAGCGCCACTTAAGTTGCATCCGCTTTGTAAGGATCCTACTTTTGACTAACTATTTTTATACTTTTTTTTAATATTTGTTTTAAATTTTATACATGTTTCTGCGAAGCCTAGTGGCTTGTCTGCAGAAGGTTGTGTTTCTTCAGGTTTAAATTATTTAAATAAGCTTTAGAGTGAAAGATGTAAATATTTTCAAAAACAAAAACAAAGATAGTACATACATACAATATCTTTATCGTTTAATGAATTGAGTTTAATAAGAAATGTTTAATGTATTTCTCTATGTTTACTAGATCTCGAGGTAATTCGTTGATTGTCGCAGGACCGCTGTATTGGAGTTGTCGTCTACCATTAACATTTTATTTTTATCATGAATTGTGGACTCCTGATATGTATTATCTTTGTTTTTGATGAATTGATAACTAGACCGTTATCGTGGCACCATTTAACTGCAGCATTCAACTCCTCCTGCATAATGCTAGTCGCTGTGTCCAGAGACCTGTGGCGTACCACAATCGCCGTATCGTCAGCGAAGGCAAATGGAATGCTTTGCTTAAAAACGCGAAGTAGTTCGTTCGTGTAAAGAATGAAGAGAATTGGACCTAGTTTTGATCCCTGAGGGACTCCATACTGCACATCTTTTTTCTCACTCATCGTGTCCTTAATTTTTACGCAAAACAGCCTGTTGTGTAAATAATCCTTGAGCCAATCAGCCATTACACCTCGTATGCCAATCCGTCTAAGCGCTTTTATTAACTTTGAATGGTTAAGAGTGTCGAAAGCTTTACTGAAATCCATGAACAGGACTAGGACAATATGGCTTTTGTTTAAACTTTCATTGATACAGTTAACGAATTCACCTAGCAGTTTGCCTGTATTTCTGTTTTTTTGAAACCCGTATTGGATTTCTTGAATAAGAGAGTGCTTCTCAATAAAACTCTGCAATCTTTGCGAAACGACGTTCGTATCTGCACCTGGAATGTGAGAACATTAAACATGACAGGTGCAGGCGAACAACCAGCGGAAGCCCTGAACTGCTACAAAGCAGACATTACTGCCATCCAGAAAATACGATGGGATGGGCCGGGCAAAAAGAGGATTAAAAACTGTGACAAATACTATGGACCGTGTTGAAGTGAGCAGAAACAGCTATTATTGGGATTTATTATAAGTGCCAGACTTAGGCAAGGGTCTTATGTTTCCAAGACCTAAGCGAACGCATTGAAACAATCCACATCAAGGCCAAATTCGCCAACATAAGCCTTATATTCGCTGACGCTTCTACGAGCTCCTTGACAAAACCTATGAGCGACTACTAAAGTACGATGTTAAAATCGTGCTGGGAGATTTTAACGCAAAGATAGAAAGAGAAGACATCTTTATCAGTACTGTCGGAAAATATAGCCTACACGACATCACGTCTGGTAACGGACTTAGGCTAATTGACTTCGCTACGGAACGAAATGCCACTATAGCCAGCACACGGTTTCCTCACCTCGATATCCATAAGGGGACATGGCGGTCTCCAGATCAACGAACAGTCAACCAAATTGATCACATTGCGATAGACAAGCGACATGCATCAAGTATTTTGGATGTCCGAACATTCCGAGGGGCTAACATCGACTTGGACCACTACCATGTTGCAGGCAAGGTAAGGATGCGGATATCCACCACGCCACAACAAACCAGAAATACTGTGAAAAAATTTAATGTCGAAAGACTGCAGTCACCAGAGACCGCCAAGACCTACGCGCAACGCGTATCTCTTAACCTCTCGATTCACACCACACCACCAGCATCTTATGTCGAAGAACAATGGCAACGATGCCAACAAGCCATTAGATCAGCCGCAACAGATGTGCTAGGTTTCTCGTGGCCACCAGCAAGAAATACCTGGTTTGATGAGGAATGCCGACAGATGCTCGCAGCCAAGAACGAGGCCTACAAGGCTAAGCTGGAGGTGAAGACGAGAGCTGCCATTGAACTCTATAGGCAAAGAATAAGGGAAGAACATCGGCTTTTCAGAAAGAAGAAAAAAGAGAAAGAAAAACTCGCGATCGAGGATATTGAGGCCCAGGTTCATCCCGGACTGTAGCGCCACTTAAGTAAGTAAGTAAGATAAGGTTGCCTTGCATCCTTGAAAATCTTGCTTCCCAACATTGTAATCTTCTGCGAGTTGCATGGGCTCCAAGTGAAACGGCCGAATATTTTTTCTGCTCGGAGAATCTTCAATTTTCTTCAGCTGTCTAGAATGTTCTTCTTCCCCATTCGTCTGAGAACGTACTTTTTTCGCAGTGCCGTTGATTTCAGATTTTTCCTCTTAAGATTCGATTCAGTATTTGCAGACTTTATTGTACCACGGATATCCTTTTGGAATGAATGATAACCAAAAGTGAGTTCGACTATGCCTTGAATAACTTTACTTGAAGGGTGTCTTGTCTATTGTAGACGTCATTTGCCCTATAAAGTTGTAGGTTATCTTCGTCGATCGTAAAGTCTGGTTTTATGAGCTTAGGAACAAATCTTACAGGAGGAGATGGGTTCAATGAATTCCTCTTTGGAATGGGCTTCATCGATTGGGGTTTGTGTGACAAAAAGTGGTCCAGTGATAAGTGTGATAAACAAGATCTGGAAAAAAGTCCAAATTGCATCACTCACTTACTTAATAGCGCTACAGTCCGGGATGAACCTGGGCCTCAACCAACAAGCCTCTCCAATTAGCCCGGTCCTTAACTAACTGCCTCCAGTTGCGCACTCCAAGTTGGTTGAGGTCGGTTTCTACTTATGCGCGCCACTTAAGGCGAGGTCTTCCTCTACTGCGTCCGACGTCTGGCTGGGAATCGAAGACTCTGCGAGGCGGAGTTTTGGTGTCCATTCGTTCTACATCTCATAGCCATCTTAAACGTCCAATGCGGAGTTTTTTGACCAGTGGTATGTCGCTGTACAGCTCGTATAGTTCGTGGTTGAATCTTCGTCTTCATAGACGTCAACGAAAACGGGACAGAAGACTTGTCGAAGAATTTTCCCCTCGACTCGACCAAGGATTTCTTCATCCGCTTCTGAAACGATCCATGCTTCAGCGCCGTAGAGCAGGACTGGGAGTGAGGGCTTTACTACTAAATTGCCTTCTTAGCCCGAAGAACAGCGCTTGGCAAGAGTAATTCTTCGTTTGATTTCTGACGAGATGTTGTTGTCAGAGTTAATAGCGGAGCCGAGGTAGACAAAGTCCCGTACTACCTCAAAGTTATATCTGTCAATGGTGACGTTCTGTCCGATTCGTCGATGTTGTGTGTCCTTTCGTGTCGACAGCATATACTTAGTCTTACCCTCATTTACTGCTAAACCAATTTTTGCCACTTCCTTCTCTATACTAGCAAACGTGGCTATGACATCACGTTGAGTCCTACCAATGATGTCAATATCGTCGGCGTAGTTGCACCGATTTTTGGAAAATCAAATTGAAAAGTCACATGACAGCGCATCGCCTTGCCTAAATCCTTTTTTGGTATCGAAAGTGTCGGTGAGGTCGTTTCCGACCCTGATGGAGCAGCGAGAATTCTCCATCGTCATCCTACACAAACGGACGAGTTTGGGCGGTATACCAAAACTAGACATGGCTCTGTATAGTTGGTCTCTATAAATGCTGTCGTATGCGGCTTTGAAATCGATAAATAGGTGGTGGGTATCGATTTGGACTACTTGGGTTTTTTCCAGGATCTGCCGAAGTGTGAAAATTTGATCGATTGTGGACTTTCCTGGCCTAAAACCGCACTGATAAGGGCCGATCAGGTTGTTGGTAAACGGTTTCAGGCGTTCACATATTACGGCAGATAGGATCTTGTAGGCGATGTTGAGCAGACTTTTGCCTCTGTAGTTGGCGCAGTTCAGAGGGTCTTCTTTTTTGTGTATCAGGCAAACGATGCTGAGTTTCCATTCTTCAGGCATGCTTTCATCCGACCAGATTTGGCTTATGAGTTGGTGGATGTTACTTACCAAGTCATCTCCGCCGGCTTTATAAAGCTCAGCGTTAAGGCCGTAATTTCCGGCGGCCTTGTTAAACTTGAGTCTAAATATTGCTATTCTCACTTCACTTAGGTCGGGTGGCTGGCAGTTTTCGCTGTCGTTGCCAATATTAAATGGTTCGTTCTGTCTGACAGCAGAGTGTTGTTCGTCATCGCCGTTTAACAGTCTGCAGAAGTGGTTCCTCCATATCCTCATCATCGACTGTGTCTCAACGATATTTCCTTGTTCATCTCACCAGGATTCTGTCGAGATTTGTATTCTTGGCTTTAGTTTCACACTTTGATAAAGCTTGCGAACATCGTTCCTGTAGCGGCACCTGTCTATATCCTCGATGGCGCGCTTTTCTTGCTCTTTTTTCTTCTTTCTGAAAAGCCGATGTTCTTCCCTTCTTCTTTGCCTATAGAGCCCAATGGCAGCTCTCGTCTTCACCTGCAGCTAAGCGTTGTAGGCCTCGTTTTTGGCTGCGAGCATCTGTCGGCATTCCTCATCAAACCAGGGGTTTCTTGCTGGTGGCCGCGAGAAACTTAGAACATCAGTTGCGGCTGATCTAATGGCTTGTTGGCATCGTTGCCATTGTTCTTCGACATTAGATGCTGGTGGTGTGTTGTGAGTCGAGAGGTTAAGGCATACGCGTTGCGCGAAGGTCTGGGCGGTCTCTGGCGATTGCAGTCTTTCGACATTAAATTTTTTCACAGTATTTCTGGTTTTTTGTGGCATCCTTACCTTGGTAGTGGTCCGAGTCGATGTTAGCCCCTCGGAATGTTCCAAATTGTATCAACTGTCATAAAAAAAAAATCAACTGAGCCGTTTGGGTGCAGCATAAAATGTCCACTTTGCATGTGCGATTGAATGGCTGTCTGAAGAAAGTAATGTCTTGGGTATAACAAGGCTGTTTGTATTTTTGTTTGTTGCAAAAATCGTAAATAATTTAATCTGGTGTTTCCATATGCACCCCCAGCTTTCGGTACTTCTTAGTTTGCGGTTTATGTCCCTTAAACTCCACGTAATTCTGCTGCGATGTTGACCGTCCCACAAGCCTCCCAATAAAGGTTTCCAATAAATTTTTCCATCAATGAACCATGTCTTTGGCATTTCTCTTTATTTGAAAAACCATTTTAAGCAATTCAACTTGTATGTATGTTTCTAGATACATTTCCTATCCTTACATAATTTCCATCAGATAAATCCATAATCCATTACACTCCACCCGTCTCCTAATGATGAATGATATCTCGATGCAGTTAATAGAAACTTAAGTAGTAATTTGCAACTTACAGTCCACTCCTCTCTAGCTCTTACAAGTATCCCGTGGGGAGGGGAGTTTGAGTCTTTCTGGCGGCCTTTCAATTTTCACAAAAAAAAATCCATCTGTTCACTTCCTCAAATCGATTTGTAATAAATTTATCTAACTGTACGTTTCTCTTCTTCCATGTTTCGATCAACAGATATCTCTACTTCAACGAAGAGCTACCCAAACAGGATGAGATAGTGAAAAATTTCTTCGGCATCAACACACCGTCCATTTGGGAAATTGAATCGAATGCAGATCTACTTCTCGTAAATTGTTATCAGGCGCTGGGCAATGCCCGTCCGGTGGGTCCGACCACCATCTATATGGGTGGCATCCATGCGATTGGGGACAAATCACTGCCATGGCATTTGCAACACTTCCTCGATGATGCCGATGATGCTGGTGCGGACACAGCTGGTGTGACTGGTGGCAGCAGGAGCACCCGCAACGGTGACAACAACGTAGCGTACATTAATCTTGGTGCTATGCTGACACGTGCATTTGTGGACAGCTATCGGATGGAAAAACTTGTGAAAATTTTGGAAAAATCCAGTTTTGATGTGGTACTTAATACGAACGGAATCGAGGGGGACTGTGCCTTTAATACGACGACGAGAATGTACCAGGGTGCTGATTTCGAGCAGGAGAGTGTTTTGGGTAAGTGTCCTTATAGAATAGGTGCGCTGGGGAGGGCGGGAGGTGGTTATAGTGACAAATTGTTCCTCGGAATGATTTATTATGTGTGGTCGAGGATGTACGAATCAAATGCATTCGGATGTGAATAAATGTGTTGACATGTTTGAGCTAGGTGGAGATTTAAATGAACACATGGTTGAGGTGACCCCTTAAAAGTACCAAGGGAAAGAGGGGTTAGTGTGAGTATAAGGAGAGGTAGAAATATTTTATGTGGCCTTACTCTGGTTTGAGGTTGAAACTTTTAGAGGCAGAATTATTTATAGGGGGTAACGTTTTGCTCTTTACAGCATGTCATGTCAAGATTCCGCCCTAGAAAAGAAGTCGTGCGGTATAAGCCAATAATGTCAGAACCAGCTTTTTTGAACGCTTTGAAACATCCTAAGATGGTTACCAGGGAATTCTGTTAATAATGACTGTCAGATATCTGTGATATGTTTACCAAAATCTCCTTTGGAAGTCTATCGACCGGCAGTTTATGCGTCACTCTTTCAGTAAGAGGTTCCGTTTCATGCACTTATAAGTACTAGGTGGGCCAAAAGAAGTCATCCGATGTTGTTTAGCTCTTTCTAATATCTGTTGTGGCTCGCGCAGTGTGTGCCGTTGCTCCGTTCTGTTGGAACCTCATGTCCTCCAGTCCTAATTCGTCCAATTGCGGCAGAGAGAACTCGGTTAACATGGCCCTATAGCGCGCACCGTCCACTGTTGTCGTTTGACCAGCGGCGTTTTTGAAAAACAAAAATGGCCCGATGACTCGGGCACCATGCAGTAACTTTGAGCGGGTTTAATGGCTCCTCGTGCATTACTCGTGGATTTTCGGTGCACCAGAAGCGATAGTTTCGCTTGTTCATGTACCCGCTGAGGTGGAAATGAGCCTCATCGCTCATTATGATTTTGGTCGAAAAATTGTCCACTTTGTCCTCGAGATTGAGGATGGCTTGGGAGTAAAACAGGCAGCAGCTGATGTACGGACTGGACTTTGTACGTAAACATGCGCAAGTCTTTGACCAAAATTCGCCTTAGGGATGACCGGCTGATGGCCAATTGCGCTGCACTTCGTCTGGTCAATGTTTCCGGCGACAGCTCGACATCCTCGGCAATAGCGGCGATATTCTCGGCACAACGATCGCTCCGGGGCCGACCACTCTTGGCAACGTCTCCTGTGGTCCCATATTCTTCAAGGTTGATGGCCAAACGGCGCAGTGTGTGCGCAGTCGGTGTCGGACGGCCGGGGAATAGGCGGCGGAATTCGCGCTGCGCCAACACTACAGACGAATTGTTACGCAAAAAAATAGACACGATTATTCCGCGTTCTTGGGGAGTGTATCGCTCCATGGCTTATTCACTTGTATTCTACATCTGTCTAGTCCACAAATGTCAAAACTGATTTGACATTGGCGGCTATTTGCAAAAATAAGAGCATCTTCCAATAGGGTGATCTCTTTTGGCCCACCTTGTACAAACTTATATTTACAATCCAGTACAAAACGTATCGTATCCCATCTTTAACATTAATATCCCCAAAGTGGTCGTGGCTAAAAACTTAATGGGGATGAATTATAGAAAATGGCTTTAAGACAAAATATTGTTCAGACAGTTAATCAAAATCTTTTGCTGTGGGAAAGGGTAAACAAATAGTGTTTTAAGGAAAACGCCCCCAAGAAGTGGGCGTGGGTTTAAATAATCCATCCAATTTTTTTCCGAGTTTCCTTAAAATTGTACCGAAAAGCGTTTTTTTTACTGAAAACGGTCCTAAAAATTGGACGTGGCAAACAACTTTATGCAGACGAAATATCGATATTCGGAATGTCTACATATCTTGTTCAGAAACTTTTTCAAAATTTTCAAAATTCTTTACGGTTTGACCAGAAACAAAGTTTTTCTGAAAATTGGGCGTGGCGATTGTCAGAATTTTAAAAGAATTAAACTTCTATAAGATGCATGGATAATCACTTAAATGGCGGTACAGTCCTGAATGAACCTGGGCCCCAACCAACATGCCTCTCCAATTAGTTCGGTCCTTAGCTTACTGCCTCCAGTTGCGCACTATAAGATGGTTGAGGTCGGTTTCTACTTGTGTGCGCCACTTTAATGCGAGGTCTTCCTCTACTGGCTGAGAATCGAAAACTCTGCGATCCGGAGTATCGGTGTCCTAACCATCTTAAACGTCCAATGCAGAATATTTTGGGAGTATTCGCTGTACAGCATCTTGGTTGAATATTCGTCTCCATAGCCCGTCAACGGAAACGGGACCGAAGATTTTTCGAAGAATTTTTCTCTCGAATCGACCAAGGATTTCTTCATCCACTTTTGATACGGTCCATACTTCAGTGCCGTAGAGCACGACTGGGATGATCAGGGTCTTTTATAGGATCTCCTTAGTAGTTCGAGTGAGGGCTTTACTACTAAATTGCCTTCTTAGCCCGAAGAAACAGCGATTGGCAAGAGTTATTCTTCGTTTGGTTTCTGACGAGATGTTGTTGTCAGAGTTAATAGCGGAGCCGAGGTAGACAAAGTCCCGTACTACCTCAAAGTTATATCTGTCAATGGTGACGTTCTGCCTAATTCGTCGCTGTTGTGTGTCCTTTCGTGTAGACAGCATATACTTGGTTTAACCCTCATTTATAACCAATTTTTGCCGCTTCCTTCTCTTTACAAGCAAACGTGGCTATGACATCACGTTGAGTCCTACCAATGATGTCAATATCGTCAGCGTATGCTGGTATTGCACCGATTTTTGGAAAATTGTGCCTCTGGTGTTGGCTCGGGAGTTTTGCACAATCCTCTCAAGAATAAGATCACCGAAGTCACATGACATTGCGTGGCCTTGCCTGAATCCTTTTGTGGTATCGACTAAGTCAGTGAGCTGGTTTCTGACCCTGATGGAGCACCGAGAATTCTACATCGTCATCCTACACAAACGGACAAGTTTGGGCGGTATACCAAAACTAGACATGGCTCTGTATAGTTCGTCTCTATAAATGCTGTCGTATGGGGCACTGAAATCGATGAGTAGGTGGTGGGTATCGATTTGGACTTCTTGGGTTTTTTCCAGGATCTGATCGATTGTGGACTTACCTGGCCTAAAACCGCACTGATAAGGGTCGATCAGGTTGTTGGAAAACGGTTTCAAGCGTTCACATATTACGGCAGATAGGATCTTGTAAGCGATGTTGATTAGACTTATGCCTCTGTAGTTGGCGCAGTTCAGAAGGTCTCCTTTTTTGTGGATCCGGCAAACAATGCTGAGGTTCCATTCTTCAGGCATGCTTTCATCCGACCAGATCTTGCTTATGAGTTGGTGGATGTTACTTACCAAGTCATCTCCGCCCGCCATCATTTCCGGCGGTCTTGTTAAGCTTCAGTTTAGATATTGCTATCCTCACTTCACTTAGGTCGGGTGGTTGGCAGTTTTTGCTGTCGTTGCCAATATTAAATAGTTCGTTCTGTATGACAGCAGAATGTTGTTCGTCATCGCCGTTTAACAGTCTGCAGAAGTGGTTCTTCCATATCCTCAGCATCGACTGTGTCTCAACTACAATATTTCCTTGTTCATCTCGACAGGATTCTGTTCGAGCCTTCTATCTTTGGCTTTGGCGTTTTACACTTTGGGAAAACTTGCGAACATCGTTCCTGGAGTGGCACCTCTCTATATCCTCGATCGCGCGCTTTTCTTGCTCTTTTTTCTTCTTGCTGAAAAGCCGATGTTCTTCCCTTCTTCTTTGCCTATAGAGCTCAATGGCAGCTCTCGTCTTCACCTGCAGCTTAGCCTTGTAGGCCTCGTTCTTGGCTGCGAGCATCTGTCGGCATTCCTCATCAAACCAGGGGTTTCTTGCTGGTGGGCGCGAGAAACCTACCACATCAGTTGCGGCTGATCTAATGGCCTGTTGGCATCGTTGCCATTGCTCTTCGACGTTCGATGCTGGTGGTATGGTGTTAATCGAGAGGTTAAGGGATACGCGTTGTGCGAAGGTCTTGGCGGTCTCTTGCGATTGCAGTCTTCCGACATTAAATTTGTTCACAGTATTTCTGGATTGTTGTGGCGTGGTGGTTATCCGCATTCTTAAATTGGCTGCTACAAGGTAGTGATCCGAGTCGATGTTAGCTCCTGGGAATGTTCGGACATCCAAAATACTGGATGCGTGCCTCTTATCTATCGCAATGTGATCAATTTGTTTGACCGTTCGTTGATCTGGAGACCGCCATGTCCCCTTATGGATATCGAGGTGAGGAAACCGTGTGCTGGCTATAGTGGCATTTCGTTCCGAAGCAAAGTCAATTAGCCTAAGTCAGTTACCAGACGTGTTGTCGTGTAGGCTATGTTTTCCGACAATACTTCTAAAGATGTCTTCTCTTCCTACCTTTGCGTTAAAATCTCCCAGCACGATTTTAACATCGTACTTCGGTAGTCGCTCATAGGTTTTGTCGAGGAGCTCGTAGAAGCAATCCTTAGCTATATCATCTTTTTCTTCCGTCGGAGCGTGAGCGCATATAAGGCTTATGTTGGCGAATTTGGCCTTGATAGTAGTATCACAGTTTTTCATCCTCTTTTTGCCCGGCCCATCCCATCGTATTTCCTGGATGGCAGTAATGTCTGCTTTGTAGCAGTTTAGGACTTCCGCTAGTTGTTCGCCTGCACCTCTACTGTTTAATGTTCTCACATTCCAGGTGCAGATACGAACGTCGTTGTCCTTTTTTCGTTTAGCAGGGTCGTCAACAATAAAATCAGTCCTTTCCGAGGCTATTGGTTGCTTCGTAACCATATTTTTTTCTGAGGGCCAGTTCCAATTTATTAGATACCCCTAGGACACGGGGCCATCAGTATCCACTACGGGATTGAGCGCTGCCGTTGGCCTTTTGGTTCATCCGCCACCATCTCTGTTCAAGGGGCCTGACTAACCCTCGAAATTCCTAGACAAGCTGTTGTCCGAATATGTCAGAGCAGCTCATCTAGGTTCGCCTGGGACAGCAGGCCGGGTATTCATCCGTGCCATTCTCACCAGGGTGTTTATAGTGTTGCTGTTTTTCGTCGTGTTATCAACACTCGCACTTATCTTTTAGCAAGTCAAATCCGGTTGGATGAGACCAGTACCCGATGGTTACCACTTGGAGGTAAAAATAAGCACATTTGATGTGTAGTCAGAGTTACAACACTGGGCATTGCCAAGTAAACGCCAATCAGAGTCTACCTTCGTTCTACAACACCCAACCAAACTGGGTGAAATTTGTTTGATTATAAAAAAACTCTTAATTTGTAAATTATGATAAAAAACAAAAACTATACAGAACCACTTAAAGAACCAGCAAAACAATCCACTCCACAAAAAACCACTTGTTTACATCATTAATTAATTATTCGTAATCGTAATGGTGTGCGATGTAAAAAGTATCAGTATTACTTCACCGAAGAAATTTACGCCCCCCTGCCCTTACAAGCTGTGTGAATGAATTTGTAATTTCTTTGTCAACAAAAAAGCTCGCACACTACGTTCTTACGCAAAAAGAATCTTGAAAAAAGTATCTCATGCCATGCTGGAGTTATAGTAGTGCAATCATGTAAACAAAAACAATACTCCAACCAAAAAAAACATCACTCTTCGTGTTGCGTTGCAATCGGTTTATATCTTGTAAATATTTACACTCTGTTCCGCAATCAAGGACACGGTCAAGAGAAATGTGTGTTTGTGGAGTGCGAACAATTTCATAATGGCAAAACAACAGATGAATACACGAAAACAACATGAAAAGCGGATTTTCAAAAACAAAAACAGGAAGGCGACGCCGACGAGACATTATAAAAACACAAACACAGTATCTAACACTCAAGTGCATATGCAAGCGTTTAGATACTTGATTGCAAATGCAGAGAATTACAATCTAAAATTGCATTACAATGCGCAAAAAGTTATTTACGACACAAATGGTCGCAGGAATAGACTGACTGACGAGATAATGTTGTTGTTGGATAAGTGATAAGTGAAATTAGGGAAGTGCAATTTTTTGTTGCAATTTTCTATTGCATGCATAATCAAAATGTCGTTTCGACATGCAGCTTGGGTAATAGAATTTTATTATTCTAATACCCAATTTTATTAAATTTAAAATAAATGAACGACTGCTTTGTATGGACTGTTGTATTCATTTATAATTAGATAACGGATTTATTCCGTTTGGGAGAAATGAATGAATTTCCATAATTGGGTCTATTATTGGTTAAATGTTAAGAAACCCCAGCGGCCAATACATTTAAATTTAATTCATTGTCTGAATATAATACAATTTGTATAACACTTCGAACTTAAAGCAACTTTGTGTTAATAATTTAATAAATTCTTCTAAAAAAAAAAAAAAAAAATAACAGCAAACAACAGAAGGGGAGTAGTGTCCTCTCACTACGGCACTCAATTTCAGGCGGCAGCGAAGGAATTCTCTAGATGGAGTCAAGGGTAGCGCCTACAGCTCCAGTTTGATCGAACTGGTAGTGTAATCCCTATATGAGCTGCTTTGACATATTTGAACACCAGGTCTATAGGGATTTCCAATGCTGAGCCAGGGTGTTGGAAAAGAGTTGGTGGCGGAGGAGCCCTCAATGGGTCAACGGCAGCGCTCATATCCCAAAATGGGCTACTGACATCGATATTTTTTGGGGGTTGTGCTTTGGGTTAACTACCCATCCACGGAAAAAAGCTTATGTTACGAAGCAACCAATAGCCTCGGAAAGGACTGATATTATTGTTGACGACCATGCTAAACAAAAAAAGGACAACGACGCTCGTATCTGCACCTGGAATGTGAGAACATTAAACAGGAGAGGTGCAGGCGAACAACTAGCGGAAGCCCTAAACTGCTACAAAGCAGACATTACTGCCATCCAGGAAATACGATGGGATGGGCCGGGTAAAAAGAGGATGAAAAACTGTGACAAATACTATGGACCGTGTTATAGTGAGCAGAAACAGCGACTATTCGGATGCGGATTTGTTATAAGTGCCAGACTTAGGCAAGAAGTCTTTTGTGTCCAAGACATTAGCGAACGCATTGTAATAATCCGCATCAAGGCCAAATTCGCCAACTTAAGCCTTATATGCGCTCATGCTCCGACGGAGGAAAAATATTATATCTAAGGACTTCTTCTACGAGTTCCTTGGCAAAACCTATGAGCGACTACTAAAGTACGATGTTAAAATCGTGCTGGGAGATTTTAACGCAAAGGTAGGAAGAGAAGACATCTTTAGCAGTTTTGTCGGAAAATATAGCCTACACGACAACACGTCTGGTAACGCAGTAAGGCTAATTGACTTCGCTACGGAACGAAATGCAACTACAGCCAGCACACGGTTTTCTCACCTCGATATCCATAAGGGGACATGGCGGTCTCCAGATCAACGAACAGTCAACCGAATTGATCACATTGCGATAGACATGAGGCACGCATCCAGTATTTTGGATGTCCACTACCTTGTTGCAGCCAAGGTAAGGATGCGGATATCCACCACGCCACAACAATCAAATTATGTTAAGCTCATTGAATTCCGACTTTAACAGTATTATCAAATGGGGTAAATCCAACAGAGTGGAATTCAATGCTTCCAAAACACAATGCTGTCTTCTGTCATTATAGCGAAACCAAAATCTAGAGCCATTATCCATGAATGGCACTTACGTCGAAGAAACCGAAAAGCTTTCCATGCTAGGTATGTGTGTTAGTAACGACTTACGTTGGAACGATCACATATTCGAAGTAGCTAAAAACACAGCGAAATGTCTAGGTTTTCTTTATTGACGTAAGAAATATTTCACTCCCTCTGATCTGGTCACAATATATAAAAAGCGTTTATACGCCCTAATCTTGAATTAAACTCCCACGTCTGGTCAGGTGCACCAAAATCAACATTGCACCTACTAGATAGGATTCAAACGCGTGCAAAAAAAACTTAAAGGAGACATAAGATTAGCGAACTCCTTAGTTGCGCTCGAACATCGTCGAAAAATCTCCTGCCTTACCTTGTTTTATCGCTATTTTAACAACCAATGTTCAAATGAAATAGCCAGCTGCATTCCTACAATGCATTCAACAATTCAGCCGCAATATCTATCTTGGGACGAACGCTGAAGTATAGAGATTCGTACATAAACCGAACAACATAAATGTGGAATGCGGAATGCTCTACCAAACTCCTTTCCATTACAACTTACAGGCATTTAAAACTAATGTGCATCGGTATCTCTTTTCTTCTTATCCCGAATTTTCTTAACGCCCGCACTGTTTTAAAACATAGAAAAGGTATACATAGCCCCTTAAGTGCGCGCAAATTATACAAAAAGCGGAGATGTTTTTGGCAGATCTTGCGTTTCGTCGACGTCCACCACACTGAGAATAGTCCTTTTGGTAGGACTATTATGTCGACTTCGAAGCGGGCGAAGAGCGCGGAACGTTGCCCAAACGGAATACCCATTTTGATAAAATATTTTTTTTTCATTTGCACGTGTTGTTGAACGCTATGTCCGGTGAACACAAACGCAGTCGAAAGAAACCTCGCGAAGAACAACGTGGACCAACCACAGAAATATAAATGCGAATCTGGGAGACACTCATCTCAAAGTAATAGCATCAAGAGGCACACCACAAGGAGGCGTTATCTCACCTCTGTTGTGAAACATAGTCATCAATGAGATACTCATAACGCTACAGCGAAATGGGGTAAAAGTCATAGCCTACGCAGACGATGTAGCGATACTAGTTAGTTAAAGGGAAATTCCTACCCACTATTAGTGAGCTACTCTAGCAGGCATTGAAAACTCTCAACGAGTGGACAAAACAATGTGGGCTTGGCATCAACCCCCAGAAAACGGAACTCGTTCTCTTTACGAACAAGAGGAAGGTACCAATATTCGACCTACCGGCTATCGATGGGACTACCCTCAAACTAGCCGATAGTGCAAAGTATCTGGGTGTCATTCTTGATAGAAAACTCAACTGGAACCTAAATGTGCGCGAGCACATTAAAAAGGCCACAGTCGCTTTCTATACGTGTAATCGAATATTCGAAAAAAACTGGGGTCCGAACCCCAAGATCATCCAATGGATGTGAGACCTATATTAACATATGGGGGGCTTGTCTGGTGGCAATCCATAAATAAAGTCACCCATCTGAAAAATATGACAAAGGTACAAAGGATAGCATGTGTGGGCGCTACTGGCGCAATGAGAACCACACCAACAGCGGGACTGGAAACCATCCTTAACCTGCTACCGCTAGACCTTTACATGCAAGAATCTGCAGCCAAAAGTACTCTAAGAATCAGCCAGCTCAACTGCTGGAAATCGAACTCAGGAGGACATGCCCAAATTCTACACAGATATCTGGGCTCAGCTGTATCCTTTGACTACATGCTTCCTCACCATGACTTTCAAAGACCATTCTCCTGCATCCTCCCAAGCAGAGAGGAGTGGGAGAGGAACGAATTGGGCCCCGAAACCATATCCATCTACACTGATGGTTCAAAAATGGATGTAGGCGTTGGAGCTGGAGTGTTTTCAGAAACACTAAAGCTAAACAGCACCTTTCGTCTCCCTGAGCACAGTAGTGTCTTCCAAGCCGAAATATTGGCAGTAGCAGAGGCAGCCAAAGCGACCTCAATGCTGGCGATACCACCAGATGATATCACCATCTTTATTGACAGTCAGGCTGCAATAAAAGCTATCTCTGCTGTCGAAATAAAATCTCGGCTTGTGAAACGTTGTCGTGAAGAGCTAAAGGTTCTTAGCGTCCAACATAATAAGCTCTGCTGGGTACCCGGACACAGAGGCATACAGGGCACTGAAATTGCTGACGAACTGGCAAGAAAAGGATCTGCCTCCAGCACTGACCAAGCAGACCAGTCTGTCAAACCACCACTTTGCGACCTCAAATCTCAGGTGTTACAGAAAACACTGATCGCTGCCAAAAACAGGTGGAACTCCCTTCCCACCTGTGAAACTTCCAAAAGGATGTGGCCTGAGTATGACAAAGCCAGAACCCATAAACTGCTTCGTAGAAACAGGAAATCTGTCTCTACTTTAGTTGGGATTCTTACTGGACACAACTTACTAAAAAGCCACGAACTGAAAATGCATCTCATAGATGATGACCTCTGTAGAGACTGCGGTGATGAAGAAATACACGAGGACACCCTCCACTTTCTGTACCACTGCCCAGGCCTCAGCCAATTAAGAATGAGAACCTTAGGAAAATACTTTTTTCATGACCTCACGGATCTATCCGAAATCCCTCTCCCTAATCTTTTCAGGTTTGCATCAACATCTGGATGGCTGGAAAGAAGCTAACAACAATGGACAGTAACGGGACAATGAATGAACCAACCACATAAGTGGACCCCCAACGGGCATCACAATGGGTCTATATTGACCTGAGTGCGATGAGGGAGGACACACACCATCTGCCTCATCAACCCACCAACCTAACCTAACCTGAACGCTATGTCCATGGTAATTTTAGAAAATTAACTGAATAAATGACAGCAAACTTGCCAGATGTAGCTTCAACAATATGGCCGCTATCAACCGTCAAAATTCGGGAATTTCTATTAAAAGAACGTTTATATACAGAGATTACCAGAAAATAGTTAAAACTATATGTTGAGAACAAGCTGTTTTAGTATACATGGAAGTCCAGAAGTGGAAGTGGTTTGAAGCTAATGTATACCCTCTTTAAAGTTGTACTTGCTTGTATAATAAATCTCAATATTTTCGAAATTGTATTTTATATTAGAATCGAAGATCTCAATGGAGATCTCGAAATACCTATGATCGCGGAAACCAATTCCAAAACCATAGAAATGGAGTATTTACGCACACGGCTAAACCTGCAAAAAACTAAAACAACTAAACAACTGCCAACAAGTAGGTATCTGTTGTGAAATGTTTAAATCATATTAAAATGTTTTCAAAAAGATTCAAAACATTTTTTTTTGTTAAATAGTATTTGTGTACAAATAATAAGTACGTACTTCTGACGTCAATGGATCGCATATTTGCCTCTTGACAGACGTCAGTTTGCCCCTTTTAAATTCTTTGCTGTCAACATGGATTCCGAACTATGCCTGAAATAAATTCTTAAATCATGCTCGTACTAATGCGTATTTCGAATTCGCAAACCGATTTCGGTTCAAGGTTTCACTGTCAATCGCAGAGATAGTGTTTTTTTTCTACTAGTAAGTGCTGTTATTCCACAAAAAGCCAACACAGAGCAGATAAGAGCGCGGTATGTTGTAGTGATTGGGGGCACACGTTTGTTATTAAGCGATAGTTGTTGAATTAAATTTAGTTTTATGACAGGTGGAAAATATTTTCGCCATTAATTGCGTTTTGGGTTTTTTGTTTCTCAAAATGGAAGTACAAATGACATGTTGTGGTTGTGATACTAACGGTAATGGATTTATCCATCACTCATCGACTTGATTTGAAATTAAACATTTTGCGGTGACGGTACAGTTCGAATAAAAATTTATGACATAAGCAAATGTTAACATTAATCGGTTATTAACTGCAATTTGCAATATTGCTAGGTCTGATCGACTAATGGCACTTTTTGTTATTGTGATTGCATTGTGTAAATGTTATCAATACTGAGATTGTTGTCATCTTTTATCGGATTGGCGTTTAATAGTAATATGGCACGGCTGAATTGGAATTGGTATAACAGTCTTAACTTCAAACTAAGTATTGTTGACTGGATGCATTGAAATACATCTGAAAGTTGGAAGAAATCATTTATCATGCCAGTATTCGATGAGAGACACTACTCAAGCATTTTAGTTTGAATTTTTAAGCCGATGTATCTTTGGTAAGTATGACTGTATGAGCATAGATACTTACTTACTTACTTAAGTGGCGCTACAATCCGGAATTAATCTGGGCCTCAACCAACATGCCTCTCCAATTAGTTCGGTCCTTAGCTTACTGCCTCCAGTTGCGCACTAAAAGATGGTTGAGGTCGGTTTCTACTTGTGTGCGCCACTTATGGCGAGGGGTTCCTCTACTGGCTGTCGACGTCTGGCTGTCCATTCGTTCTAGATGTCTTAGGCATTTTAAACTTGTCGCTTTTTGTCGCTTTACAGCTCGTATAGTTCTTGATTGAATCTTCGTCTCCATAAAGCCCGTCAACGCAAACGGGAATTCTTCGATCTTCTGTGTCCTTTTGTGTTGACAGCATATACTTAGTCTTTTCCTTATTTACTGCCATTTTTGCCACATCCTTCTCTGTACTAGCAAACGTGACTATGATATCACGTTGAGTCTTACCAATGATCTCAATATCTTCGACGTATGCTAGTAGTTGCACCGATTTTTGGAAAATTGTGCCTCTAGTGTGGGCACGGGAATTTTGCACAATCCTCTCAAGAATCAAATTAAAGAAGTCAAATGACATTGCGTCGCCATGCCTGAATCCTTTTGTGGTATCGAAATAGTCAGTGAGCTCGTTTCCGACCCTGATGGAGCAGCGAGAATTGTCCATAGCCATCCTACACAAACGGACGAGTTTCGGCGGTATACCAAAACTAGACATGGCTCTGTATACTTCGTCTCTATAAATGCTGTCGTCGTATGTGATGAATAGGTGGTGGGTATCGATTTGGACCTTTTGGGTTTTTTTTATCCAGAATCCGCCGAAGTGTGAATATTTGATCGGTTGTGGACTTTCCTGGCCTTAAACCACACTGATAAGCGCCGATCAGGTTGTTGGTAAACGGTTTCAGGGGTTCATATATTACGGCAGATAGGATCTTGTAGGCGATGTTGAATAGACTTATGCCTCTATAGTTGGCGCAGTTAGTTTTGTAGATCGGCAAACGATGCTGAGGTACCATTCTTCAGGCATATTTTCATCCGACCAGATTTAGCTTATAAGTTGGTGGATGTTACTTAGCAAGTCATCTCCCCTGGTGTTATAAAACTAAAATTCGAAACCCTAAAAGCCCAAACGCACATTCTTACAATATTTCAAGAAAATCAAATCCGCCTTTTTTAAAAAAAAATAAGCAAATGTACAAAATACCGTAATTCATCACTTTTTGCAGGGAATTATTTTTGACGATGTTGCCTATTGGTATTTTTAATGATTTTTAATGAAGAACTAACTAACGCTAACTAGAACTCGGCCTTTCGCAGACCACAACATGGCAAATTTTGAACGTCAATGGCGATCCTTATAGACCGATGATTATCAATTTCTTTTAACCTAAATTGGATTATATGGAGACTACCGACACGTGGTGTCGTTACGTACCACACGGCTCACGCCACATTGGAAATTCAACACGAGCGATTCGAGGGCATGGTCATCTCACTTCGAGGTGATGTGAACAGCCCACCAATATAGTGCGAGAATTTATCTTATGATGTTTTCTGGAGTCGCATGTCTATGCGAATAAGCCACAAACTACAGCCGCCCTTAAAGTCATACCATCTGTCAAATTCAACCTGATTTATGCGTCAGAGTCGTGGGAAATTGGAAATTTTGGCGTGCCACCCAGAAACGATATTTTGAATAATGAAATTTGGTATTAGACTCAATATTCGACGAAATCCGCCCACTGCCGTAAACAAATTTGAAAAATTGTGTGAACAAGCTTTTTACATTAAGATATTCTCAATACCTATATTTCATCCATATAAAGTTCTTTGCCAAGTCCACATTTATTTTAAGGATGGGATGGAATATGGTATTAAACAATTCGCATAGCGGATTGTAGCCTTTTCATATGTTTTTTATTTAAATTTAAAGATAGGAAGCCCTTAATGAACGACCCTTTTCAACCGGTTTCCATTCAGAACGGCATTACCATTATCGACTATCTAGGGTTGCTTACTGGTTTCCATTTGATGTCGTCAACTACTTATCTTTTGGCTACCTACGCTTTTCCTAAGGACACTTTAGTGTTTCCTTCTAGACCGCCAATAAACCTCTATGGGATAGGGTTTATTAGCGCGAATCTTGCTCATGATGTAGTTCGACCTACAGATCCCACCGATATCTCAAAAAAAAAAAAATAATAATAAGTGGAGCGTGATGCCCCACTTGATGAATCGGAGTTTTTTTCTTTTAATTTGGTGAGACTCTGCTAACAGAGTGCAGCTGGTTATATTTTCCCGTTTCATGAAAGTGATTCATCATTATTATGTGCTGACAAGCAATAAAATTGTTTTTAGGCAGAAAAAAATCCCCTTTGCCTAACTACAGGGTGCATTTTATGTTCCAAGTCGATGTTTTTTTTGTTGTTGGTCTTGTTGGAACCATATGTTCTCTAGGCCTAATTGAACAAGACGTTGCCAAATCATACACAACTCGGCTACGATGCGAATCTTACAAGAATTTTTTCCAGGTCGAATAATGTCAAAAAGTAGTGATTTAGACTGGCAAACATGATCTCTTCATTTGATCCCTCCTGATTTCTTCTTATGGGAGTGCTTGAGGGAAAAGATGTACATCAACAAACCAACCACAACCTCGACAAGGACAAGATTAGAATTGATGTTGCTGAAATTACACCAGAAGTCTACCATATTGATATGCGAAATGTGCTTAAGAGGGCTCGCCTTAGGGTGCCGTTATAAAGGGTGGTTAAATTTTAAGGGCTGATGTTGATTTTGAATAAAACACAAATTATTTAGGAAATTGTTGGTATTTCCATTTATTATGATTGGTATAGTTCAATTCTGTATGGAACAAAATATCGGCCAAATGGCAGCCGCGACCTCGGCGGCACACCTCCATCCGATGATGGTCCAAATTTTCGATGACGCTGAGGCATAATTGAGCTTCTATGCCGTTAATTTGTCGAGTTATCTCATCCTTTAGCTCTTGAATTGTTGCTGGCTTATCGACGTACATCTTTTCTTTAAAATAACCCCAAAGAAGGAAGTCCAACGGTGTAAAATCACATGATCTTGGCGGCCAATTGACATCGCCACCACGTGAGATAACGCCGCCATTGAATTTGTCGCGCAAAAGAGCCATTGTTACGTTAGCTGTGTGGCAAGTGGCACCGTCCTGTTGAAACCACATATCGTCCACATCCATTTCTTCCAATTCGGTCATAAAAATTTCGTTATCATCCCACGATAGAGAACACCAGTCACAGTAACTGCCTGACCGGCCTCATTTTGGAAAAAATACGGCCCGATGATGCCGCCAGCCCATATCTTGGATTATCATTCGCCCAAATGCGGCAATTCTGCTTATTGACGAATCCACTGAGGTGAAAATGCACCTCATCACTGAAGATGATTTTCTTCGAAAATTGATCATCCACTGTTGCCATTTCTTGCCACCATTCTGACCATTGACGACGCTTCATGGTCAAAAGGCTTTAGTTCTTGAGTCAATTGCACCTTGTAAGCCTGTAAATGCAAGTCTTTATGCGAAATGGTCATCAACGAACAATGGCAACGATGCCAACCAGCCATTATATCAGCCGCAACTGATGTGCTAGGTTTCTCGCGGCCACCAGCAAGAAACCCCTGGTTTGATGAGGAATGCCGACTGATGCTCGCAGCCAAGAACGAGGCCTACAAGGCTAAGCTGCAGGTGAAGACGAGTGCTGCCATTGAGCTCTATAGGCAGAGAAGAAGGGAATAACACCGGCCTTTCAGAAAGTGCGTGATCGAGCATATAGAGAGGTGCCACTGCAGGAACGATGTCCGCAAGTTTTACCAAAGTGTAAAACGTCAAAGCCAAGGACAAGGCTCGAACAGAATCCTGTCGAGATTAACAAAGAAATATCGTTGTTGAGACACAGTCGATGCTGAGGATATGGAAGAACCACTTCTGCAGACTGTTAAACGGCGATGACGAACAACATTCCGCTGTCAGGCAGAACGAACCATTTAATATTGGAAACGACAGCGAAAACTGCCAACCACCCGACCTAAGTGAAGTGAGGATAGCTATATCTAAACTCAAGCTTAACAAGGCTGCCGGATGTGACGGCCTTCCCACAGAGCTTAATAAAGCTAGCGTAGATGACTTGGTAAGTAACATCCACCAACTCATAAGCCAAATCTGGTCGGATGAAAGCATGCCTGAAGAATGGAACCTAAGCATCGATTTGCCCGATCCACAAAAAAGGAGACCCTCTGAACTGCCCCTACTACAGAGGCATAAGTCTGCTCAACATCGCCTACAAGATCCCAACTGCCGTAATTTATGAACGCCTGAAACCGTTTACCAACAACTTGATTGGCCCTTATCAGTGTGGTTTTAGGCCAGGAAAGTCCACAATCGATCAAATTTTCACACTTCGGCAGATCCTGGAAAAAACCCAAGAAGTCCAAATCGATACCCACCACCTATTTATCGATTTCAAAGCCGCATACGACAGCATTTATAGGGACGAACTATACAGAGCCATGTCTAGGTTTGGTATACCGCCCAAACTCGTCCGTTTGTGTAGGATGACGATGCAGAATTCTCGCAGCACCATCAGGATCGGAAGTTACCTCACCGACACATTCGATACCAAAAAAGGATTAAGGCAAGACGATGCGCTGTCATTCGACTTCGTCAACTTGATTCTTGAGAGGATTGTGAAAAACTCCCGAGCCAACACCAGAGGCACCATTTTTCAAAAATCGGTGCAACTACTAGCATACGCCGAGGGTATTGACATGATTGGTAGGACTCAGCGTGATGTCATAGCCACGTTTTCTAGTTTAGAGAAGAAAGCGGCAAAAATGAGTTTAGTAGCCAATGGGAGTAAGACTAAGTATATGCTGTCAAAAAGGACACACAACATCGACGAATTGGACAGAACGTCACCATGGACAGATATAAATTTGAGGTAGTGCGGGACTTTGTCTACCTCGGCTCCGCTATTAACTCTGACAACAACATCTCGTCAGAAATCAAACGAAGAATTATATTCTTGCCAACCGCTGTTTCTTCGGGCTTAGAAGGCTATTTAGTAGTAAAGCCCTCACTCGAACTACTAAGGAGATCTTTTATAAGACCCTGATCATCCCAGTCCTGCTCTACGGCGCTGAAGCATGGACCGTATCAATATGGATGAAGAAATCCTTGGTCGATTCGAGAGAAAAATTCTTCGAAAAATCTTCGGTCCCGTTTGCGTTGACGGGTTATGGAGACAAAGATTCAACCAAGAAATATACGAGCTGTACAGCGATATAACCCTGGTCAAAAAGCTCCGCATTGGACGTTTAAGATAGCTAGGACATGTAGAACGAATGGACACCAATACTCCGGCTCACAGAGACTTCGATTCCCAGCCATACGTCGGACGCAGTAGAGGAAGACCTCGCCTTAAGTGGCGCACACAAGTAGAAACCGACCTCAACCAACTTGGAGTGCGCAACTGGACTGTAGTGCCACCTAATTCATTCATTCATTGGTACTACTGAGTGACAAGAAACCCCAGATTCTAATCCCACCGCCATAGTATAAGAAAAACTGGCCTATACCATATTTGTATGTGTGTTCAAGGTTTTTTGAGACCAATCCAGTAGATATATCCGCTTAGATAGCAAATATAGCACACCCCAATTGGCATTTTCCCATCCCTTTGATTAACACCCTATTCCAGATCCTATTTTCAAATACAATGTCCTTGTATTTTGCACGTAATAAGCGGGTCTTTGAAGATCCAACAACTGCCAATTCCCATTCCATTATTCACGTTTTACTTAAGCAAATTCCACACTATCATCCCCAAGATGACATGCATCTCTCAGACACAAAAAAAAAGTGCAGACATCTACTGCCTCAGGGCGGCTGTGTGGGGGGGGGGGGGGCCTTTCAAAAGGTAGTCATTATTCACTTCAAGCAACCTAATTTCGCAAATAATTGCGACAGTTAAGTACGCACGTTTTGCAAACACAAAGATTCCACAAAAGAATTCGCACACAATCCGCACAATGTGCACAATTTCGTGGCGAATTCATCTTGAAAGCAAAATCTAAAGAGAACATCTTTTCTTACACACACACAAGTGGGTACTTGTACTCGTACTCATAGGTTCTTTTCATCTTTAATTGAAATAAATTCATCGGACAATAGTGGCACAGAGTACGTCAATGCAGATTTAGCTTTTCTGTTATTCAATCCATGTACGGGGGCAAAGGAGTACACATCCCTAGGCAACCGGCAACACTGTAAGAACTACATCTACGACCACACTAAAAACCCACTGAGGGGGTGGAACGGAAGAGACAAAGAATCCACTTGTAGGGGTTCATAAACTCGAGCAAACGAACTGCAAAACTATAAATAGATCGAATTGTTTCACTGTCACGCAGCAAGTTAGTTACGGATGCAGAGTTGTGCCCTGGCAGTCTCTGATTACTGTGTGCCATAGATTTTATATTGGTGCCAGCTCTTCTGCGAAGCACCCTTTGGCATAGAGCCATAGTCATAGCTACAATGCGAAACGAAACGATAACGAACAGACAAGTTCAAGTGCATTCATCGAATGGTGGAGAGCTGTTTTCAAGCTGATGGAGCAGGTGTGGTAACAATGCCATTGAACGGTGTTTCCTATTAAAACTCGAAATAAATTAATTTAAGCTGTCTTGGGAATCATGGGTTTAAGTGGGAGATTATATGGAATAAGCTTGTTAATTATAGTTCTCAGCAAACTTTTGTTTTGAACATTAACAGCCGTATTTATTAGATTTTCTTAAAATGTATCTCAGAGGTTGTTTAGTTAAGCATGCTTAAATATTTAAATTGTCTCTAAGCAACGTTGCTTAAATCCTTATCTATAATCGATTTTTCATTGCTTAACTAAACGATGATTGTTTCAAAAATGTAATTAAATTTACAAATCTAGTACAAAAAAGTGAAATTCTATAAAAGATTATGTCCTATGGTCGCTTTTTTCTACACTCTATGTTCTAAGGTGGCGCAAAAATAACCTTTCGAATTTCCGATGTTATTTGGCTGTCATTTAAAAAAAAATGAAAAACTTTGATTCTTCTTGTGGATTATTTTTATTTGGTCTTTTAATTTTTTTTACATCAAGTCGAGAATATGATGTCATGTAAATGGCCGCCGCCACAGTTGATTGTCATTTGAGCCCTTTTTATGGCATTTTCCATCACTTTGGCCAAAACTTCCGGCGATAGGTCCTCACATTCTTGACGGATATTGTCTTTAAGAGCTGCAAGAGTCTGAGGCTTGTTGACATAAACCCGCGACTTCAAAAAGCCCCACAAAAAGAAGTCTGGAGCGGTCAAAGCAGGCGATCTTGCTGGCCAGTGCAAATCGCCAAAACGGGAGATTAGGCGCCCGGGAAATGCATCCTTCAGCATATCGGTTGTGGCACGTGCAGTGTGTGCCGTTGCACCGTCCTGTTGGTACCACATGTTTTCCAATCCCAATTCATCAAGTTGCGGCAAAAAGAACTCGTTGATCATTGCTCTGTAGCGCTCACCATTCACAGTAACCGTTTGGCCCGCGACGTCTTCGAAGAAAAAAGGTCCGATGACACCTCCAGCGAAAGCAGCACACCATACAGTGACTTTGAGCAGGTGTAATGGCTCTTCGTGGGTTACATGCGGATTTTCAGTGCCCCAGAAGCGTAAATTTTGCTTATTTACGTACCCGCTAAGATGGAAATGGGCCTCATCACTCATGATTATTTTTGATGAAAAATCATCTTCCTCTTGGTGGTGATTAAGGATGGCTTGAGCGTATTTCAGACGCGATTGGCGGTCAGCAGCTAACAGCTGATGCACCGTCTGGACTTTGTATGGAAACATCTTCAAATCTCGTACCAAAATTCGCTGTAAAGACCGTCGACTGATACCCATTTGCGTGGCACGTCGTCTGGTCGATGTCGACGGCGCTTCCATGACATCTTCGGCTACAGCAGCAATATTCTCTGCAGAACGGCTACTCCGGGGTCTGCCACGCCTGGCAGCATCTCATGTTGTGCCAGTCTCTTCGGGACGAGCGGGTAAACGTCGCAGTGTTTCACCAGTAGACGTTGGACGGCTAGGAAATCTGCAACGAAATTCACGTTGTGCCAAAGTCGCCGACCGATTATTGCTCAAATAAATAGTCACCAATATTCCGCGTTCTGGAGCATTGTAGCGTAACATTGTTTATTAACGTGTATTTCGCAAGTGTTAACTACACAAATGTCAAAACAGAACTGACATTAGGGGCCAATCGCAAAATTTATAAAATTTTCTGATAGGAGGATTACTTTTGCGCCACCTTGTAGTTTTTTGACAGTGATCTCTCCGATCCTCCTTTACACCACGCACCGCCAACATCGAGGAAATTCGCCGGACTACCGCCGCGGCCGTTCAGATTGATAATGTCCATTGTGGCGATGGCAAGACCAGCGCCATTTATCAAAAAAGCCGATGTTACCATCCATTGCAACATAGTTTTGGTTGTGCGTAGGGGTTCTGATTCGCTGATTCATTTCGAAGATGTTCTTCTGACGGACTGAGCATTGTCGTCGAAGTTCAGCTTGGTGTCGACTGAGATCAATTCGCCTGAGTCTTTTTCTGCTAGGGACTTGATTTCGATCTGAAATTCATCGAAATTTTTGAAGAGGTCCCATAGTCGTTTGACTTCTGTCACACACTTGTCGACAAGGGGTCTCTTGAATTCGAGGAAGTTGACCACTTTAACACTTTTATCTCGTGATAAACCTGAGTGGATGTCAATTGGAATGGTCACAGTTTCTCTGGGGTCTCTTCAGCGACTGATTGAATTTCGACAGCACTAGCTGGTGATGCTATAAGAAAGGGTCCGTTGTGTTCACGATCCTAAAGGATACAGATGTATGTTTCGCGGATGATGTTGACACAGCGGGCAACCATCACTTTTTTGACCCAGATTCCGTCTTTTGCGGTCTGCTTGGTGATGAGTCGGTGGCCGATCATTTTCTCCTTTGAAGCCAAATTGCTCCTTGCCTTGTCCGCCTGCCAAAGCCTGAGCCTTGACCACATACTCTGGACATTCGAATTCATTTAGCACAGAGCCGTTGATGTTCTCCTGAAGAACTCGAAATGCTTGTATAGCAACTTCATACTACTTCGACTTCAAGGATCTGCCTTACTCTGGTACTACAAAAGATTGAGATGCCTCACTGGAACTGCATTTATTCTTTGGAAGAGAGAACGATTAGCACATTTGCGGAAGATTGGAAGCATTGTTGTGATTCTTGTATAAAAACCGGCTTACTTGCGAGTTGTTTAATGATAGCTAACGAGTGGTTAAATTTTAAGGACCGATGTTGAATGTGAACCACACCTAAACGTCAAGCATTTTATTTGACATTTCTCAATTTCAGAAAATTCAATTTGAACCATGGAAAGATACACAATCGAGCAACGCAATTAAGTTATTCAGGCTTATTGTGAAAATGGGCGTTCGAATCAAAATGCATACCGTGCACTTCGGTCAATTTAATCGTCCAAATGTGCGTACAATCGGAAAAATCGTGCAAAAAATTGAGCAAACCGGGTCTGTAGGAGATGTGAAAACAGCAGTGCATGTTCGTACTACAGAAAATATTGCTGCTGTTCGCGATAGTGTGGCTGAAGAGCCGTCCACCTCCACTCCTCGTCTTGCCCAACAATTGCACCTCTTACGCTCGTCGTTGATGAACTTACTTACTTACTAACTTAAGCGCTACAGTCCGGGATGAACCTGGGCCTCAAGCAACATGCCTCTCCTATTAGCCCGGTCCTTAGCTAACTGCCTCCAGTTGCGCACTCCAAGTTGGTTGGGGTCGGTTTCTACTTGTGTGTGCCACTTAAATGCAAGGTCTTCCTCTACTGCGTCCGACGTCTGGCTGGGAATCGAAGACTCTGCGAGCCGGAGTATTGGTGTCCATTCGTTCTACATGTCCTAGCCATCTTAGACGTCCAATGCTGAGTTTTTTTTGACCAGGGGTATATCGCTGTACAAGTCGTATATTTCTTGGTTGAATCGTTGTATCCATAGCCCGTCAACGCAAACGGGACCGAAGATTTTTCGAAGAATTTTTCTCTCGAATCGACCAAGGATTTCTTCATCCATTTTGATACGGTCCATGCTTCAGCGCCGTAGAGCAGGACTGGGATAATCAGGGGCTTATATAGGATCTCCTTAGTAGTTCGAGTGAGGGCTGTACTTCTAAATTGCCTTCTTAGCCCGAAGAAACAGCAATTGGCAAGAGTAATTCTTCGTTTGATTTCTGACGAGATGTTGTTGTCAGAGTTAATAGCGGAGCCGAAGTAGACAAAGTCCCGTCCTACCTCAAAGTTATATCTGTCAATGGTGACGTTCTGTCCAATTCGTCGATGTTGTGTGTCCTTTCGTGTTGACAGCATATACTTGGTTTTACCCTCATTTATTGCGTTAAACACATTTTTGCCGCTTCCTTCTCTATACTAGCAAACGTGGCTATGACGTCACGTTGAATCCTACCAATAATGTAAATATCCTCGGCGTTTGCTAGTAGTTGCACAGATTTTTGAAAGATTGTGCCTCTGGTGTTGGCTCGGGAGTTTTGCACAATACTCTCAAGAATCAAATTGAAAAAGTCACATGACAGCGCATCGCCTTGCCTAAATCCTTTTTTGGTATCGAATGTGTCGGTGAGGTCGTTTCCGAGCCTGATGGTGCAGCGAGAATTCTCCATCGTCATCCTACACAAACGGACGAGTTTGGGCGGTATACCAAAACTAGACATGGCTCTGTATAGTTCGTCTCTATAAATGCTGTCGTATGCGGCTTTGAAATCGATAAATAGGTGGTGGGTATCGATTAGGACTTCTCGGTTATTTCCAGGATCTGCCGAAGTGTGAAAATTTGATCGATTGTGGACTTTCCTGGCCTAAAACCACACTGATAAGGGCCGATCAGGTTGTTGGTAAACGGTTTCAGGCGTTCACATATTACGGCAGATAAGATCTTGTAGGCGATGTTGAGGAGACTTATGCCTCTGTAGTTGGGGGAGTTCAGAGGGTCTCCTTTTTTGTGGATCGGGCAAGCGATGCTGAGGTTCCATTCTGCAGCATACTTTCATCCGACTAGATTTTGCTTATGAGTTGGTGGATGTTACTTACCAAGTCATCTCCGCCAGCTTTATAAAGCTCAGCTCAAAGGCTCAAAGGCCATCATTTCCGGCGGCCTTATTAAGCTTGAGTTTAGATATTGCTATCCTCACTTCACTTAGGTCGGGTGATTGGCAGTTTTCGCTATCGCTGCCAATATTAAATGGTTCGTTCTGCCTGACAGCGGAATGTTGTTCGTCATCGCCGTTTAACAGTCTGCAGAAGTGGTTCTTCCATATCCTCAGCATCGACTGTGTCTCAACTACAATATTTCCTTGTTCATCTCGACAGGATTCTGTTCGAGCCTTGTATCCTTGGCTTTGACGTTTTACACTTTAAAACTTGCGAACATCGTTCCTGGAGTGGCACCTCTCTATATCCTCGATCGCGCGCTTTTCTTGCTCTTTTTTCTTCTTTCTGAAAAGCCGATGTTCTTCCCTTCTTCTTTGCCTATTCACATGCACCTTAGCCTTGTAGGCCTCGTTCTTGGCTGCGAGCATCTGTCGGCATTCCTCATCAAACCAGGGGTTTCTTGCTGGTGGCCGCGAGAAACCTAGCACATCAGTTGCGGCTGATCTAATGGCTTGTTGGCATCGTTGCCATTGTTCTTCGACATTAGATGCTGGTGGTATGTTGTGAGTCGAGAGGTTAATGGATACGCGTTGCGCGAAGGTCTTGGCGGTCTCTGGCTGTTGAATCTTTCGACATTAAGTTTTTTCATAGTATTTCTGTTTTTTTTTTTGTAGCGTGGTGGATATCCGCATCCTTACCTTGGCTACAACAAGGTAGTGGTCCGAGTCGATGTTGGCCCCTCGGAATGTTCGGACATCCAAAATACTGGATGCGTGCCTCTTGTCTATCGCAATGTGATCAGTTTGGTTGACTGTTCGTTGATCTGGAGACCGCCATGTCCTCTTATGGATATCGAGGTGACGAAACCGTATGCTGGCTATAGTGGCATTTCGTTCCGTAGCGAAGTCAATTAGCCTAAGTCCGTTACCAGACGTGTTGTCGTGTAGGCTATATTTCCCGACAGTACTGCTAAAGATGTCTTCTCTCCCTATCTTTGCGTTAAAATCTTCCAGCACGATTTTAACATCGTACTTCGGTAGTCGCTCATAGGTTTTGTCAAGGAGCTCGTAGAAGCAATCCTTAGCTATATCATCTTTTTCTTCCGTCGGAGCGTGAGCGCATATAAGGCTTATGTTGGCGAATTTGGCCTTGATGCGGATTGTTACTATGCGTTCGCTAATGTCTTGGAAACATAAGACTTCTTGCCTAAGTCTGGCACTTATAACAAATCCTCATAAAATTATTAATTAAATAAAACTAATATCATAGATTATCTTCAAGTGTTTTATTTCATATTGAATTTATATGCCACTAAAAAACACCCACCCATAACGTATTTTGAATTCTGTAGCCAGAACAGACGAATCTTTCCAAATTTTCCATAAATGGTTGAGGGGACAAACATTTTTGAGATGAAAACACGTATTTTCAAGTTTACCAACTTCAACCCTTGCA
The DNA here is from genome assembly GCA_932526625.1 of Rhingia campestris. Lineage (NCBI taxonomy): Eukaryota > Metazoa > Arthropoda > Insecta > Diptera > Syrphidae > Rhingia > Rhingia campestris. The sequence goes on from OW052183.1 coordinate 12,804,822, forward strand.
TTGGAATACCTTGTCTCTTCGAATTCGATGAGCACTCCCTTACGCATAAAACCCTCTTCATCTGAACAACCCTCCATCAAGAAATAAAAACATTGGCAGCATCTAAAACAGCACTAATTATCAAATCCACACAACATTTTACAGTTCCACACCCATATTGACTCTGAATCCATTACAGCCGGATCTGAAAATAGTCAAACCTCCAATTCGAAAATTCCAATACATGCGACAGCAATTATAATCGCCAGCGTAAGAGTCGTCGTCATGAAATCCATTAGAACGTCACTTAGCGGGTCAACGCGACATCAAACCAATTCGATAAAGCAAATAGCGATAGCGAATGTGCAAACTACAAGTGCATCGCTTGTTTCGAGTACAAACATCGTCAATTTTTAATGGAAAGCCACGGTCTGGCAACGCAACGAGTGTCTGATTTGCATTGTAGATACTCGTATGCAATAACGTGCATAACCCATACAAGGGAAGTTCGAATGGTTGACGAAAGCGCGCACACATGTCATCCACATCGTCATCGCAAACAATGACAAGTTTCAAATTTATTTTTTTTTTCAAATTTAAATCAACCTAACAAATACCTACGTGATATGTAAAATGTAGGAGTACGTGTATCAAGTATCTACCGCTGTTTTTGTGATTTAAATTTCATTTCCCGCCTTTTTTTTGTTTACTTGCAGCTCATGCGAATGTGAAACTTTTCATCACACCTGGTGGTCAACGCGATATTGAAGATGCCATTCATCATAAAGTTCCGGTCTTGGGATTCACATTCTCAAGTAATCTGGAGCACTACCTTTTGCAGATTGTCAAGCATGATGCAGGGCTTATGTCAAACATTGATTTGGATTCGTCAGCGGAACTATTGGCGAAAATCGAAGCATTCGCCATCACAGAGAGGTGAGTTGAGATAAAAAAAGATACTCATAGGGTGTTTAGGGTTTGAAACATAGTTTGTAATGGAGAAAAATGATGAAGACTAGAAAAACGGGATGCAACGTCCAAAAATTTGAACTCATAACGGCAACACTTTAGGATCTTTCATAATACGGGGTTTTTCAACAGGGACGCTACAATAGTTGAGCGACATGGACAGCAAACGACGCCATATTTCTTGCCGCTCTTTTGACATTTCTCTTCAGTAAGGATTGCCATTTCATGATGGAAAGACATACGAGCCAACAACGAGTCGAAATTATTAAAATTGAGTACCGAAATTCGGAGTCAGTGGCCTCGTCATAATCGTCCTAGCAGATCAACAATTGATCATCTAGTGGAAAAATTTGAATCCACAGTCATAGTTCAAAATGTTCCCGAGCCAGTGAGACAAAGAAGTGCCCGTACTGTCGAGAATATTGCTGCCGCTGAGGCTTCAGTTGAAGAAAGGCCAAATGTATCTCTCACACGTCGTTCTCAAGCGCTGGGCATCTCTGTGACGTCGTTGTGGCGAATTTTGCGCAAAGATCTTGGCCTACATCCTTACAAGATTAAATTGACGCAAGAACTGAAGCCACTTGACCACCAGAAGTGTTCGTGAATTGGGCTGAGCAACAACTTGAAAATGATTCGGATTTTCATCGAAAAATCATCTTCAGCGATGAGGCTCATTTCTGGCTGAATGGCTTCGTCAATAAACAAAATATGCGGTATTGGTCAGGCAACAATCCACACGTACTCCATGAGTCATCATTGCATCCCGAAAAAATTACGGTTTGGTGTGGTTTATGGGCCGGCGGCGTCATTGGGCCGTACTTCTTCCATGATGATCAAGACCGGCACATCACTGTGAATGGGAATCGCTACCGTTTTATGATAACCGAATATTTTTGACCCCAATTGGATGATATGGACTTGGAGGACATGTGGTTCTAACAGGACGGCGCCACAAGCCACACAGCGAATGTCACAATCAATTTATTGGAAACCAAGTTTGGAGAACGTGTTATCTCACGAAATGGTCCAGTCGCTTGGCCGCCTCGGTCGTGCGATTTGACGCCGTTAGACTATTTCCTGTGGGGCTACGTCAAGTCTATGGTCTATGCCAACAAGCCAGCGGCGATTGATGAACTTCGTACGAATATCGAACGTAAAATTGCAGCAGTATCGGCCGATTTATGCTTGAAAACCGTCGAAAATTGGGTTCAGCGTCTGGACTTCTGCAAGCGTGCCCGTGGTGGCCATGCAAAAGAAATCGAGTTCCATATTTTCATTGGTATCCAAAACCGTTTTTGTTTTATTTAAAAAAAAACTTTTGTAGCGCTCTTATTGAAAAACCCTATCATGGACGGGTTGTGGTTCAGTATTACATGATTCACAGAACGGATTGTAGCCCTTGATTCTTGACCAAGTGTAAATAATTTTAAACTGGTCACTCTGCCACGCCCACTTTCTTTTTTATTTATATATAACAAAAAATCGAGTGTTAGTTCACACGCGGTAGAAGTGAACCTGTAGACGACGGTAGAATAGTGAGGACGCTACAATCCATAGCATACAAAGAGGAGACGAAAGATAGGGAAACTATAGCGAAACGCGTTTTATCTCATTCCTTCACAGCCTAAGCTTTATAAATACATTTATATGTGACTCTTTATCGTTACACTTTTTCGTTTCATAAAATCCAATTCACACCGTCCCAAAAGAAGTTTCACTTCAAAAAAACATTTTGTATGGTTAAACCATAAGGAAATTGAAAAAAAGTATCTTAAGAACATATTTAGACAATTGCGATATCTAAATTTCGTCTACAGATATTTTGGAGGCACGCCCATTTTTTGAGGTCGGTTTCTTTAACAAAATGGTTTTGGTAGACTTTTTTAAAAATTCGAAAGAGTTCTTAAGCCGCATATTAGGAAATTGTGGCCATCTACACTTAGTACCTATATAGAAAAATTCGAGCCCCGCCTATTTTTTGAGGGCGTTTATGTTAAATCAAATAGC